>JARFIW010000260.1:1960459-3433792 GCA_036346225.1 Platerodrilus igneus | reverse complement strand
GAAATTTCTTAGATTTCAACTTGGACGAGTGCAAATTTCAGAAGAATCATTGTGCCGAGCCATCGGAAGGGAAAATAGAATGCGAATTTCTGAAAATCGTCCGTCGCGGGACAAATTCGACTTGCAAGCGAGCCATTATATAAACCCGTGCTAATAGGAGTTTAGCTCTTTTTATTTTTGATTTTATTCGATACTTCAAGCAGAATAGATGGTGATTACGTGCTACGATAAAAGTTATTATGCATTAGTGCACTTAGAGAAGATAGATAAAGGTAATAAAGTCTAGTTATATTTGCGGGTATTACTGTACCAATTATCCAAATTAGTAACGATAAATAAATAAATAGAAGTTTGCAGTTGTGGTATAGCGTGAAAGTATTATGAATTTCATTGCTATTTTTTGGGAGTGTTAGTAATCAAGTGTTATTCGTAAACGTGATTGGATCCACAAAACAAGATTTAGATATACATAGATGAGTTCCTGCAAAGCCTTGATACCTTTTAGACGAATGGTGGTGTAGAAAATTTTAAAGGCGGCCAGAAATCCGAGGACGTAAACATATACCAGCTGGAATGGTGAGATAGGCAAGGAGGATGTACATTGGAGCCACGAGTGCATTAACCTTCAGGTAACTTATGCATTGTTGTTCGATCTTAGATGTTTTGGTGTGTGTTAAATATCTTTATAATTTGTTTGATAAAGATGGACAGTAGTAAACTTGTATAAACAACAAATTTTGAAAGGTAAAATTTTCTTGTATAAGTAGAAAGGAGTATTTATCAGGTTTGTTTTTGATTATGTTTTGGGTCTGTCTTTGAGCTCAATTAGACTAACCTGTTAAATTAACGTAAAGGGGGTGGGAGATGCTCTCTTTTATTCAGACTCAGGTCTGCAAATATTGTTTACTTAATTAGTATGCATCCTACAAGGACTCTAATTCTGGATGCAAATTAAAATGATGACAAATTTGAACTTGAAATTTTATGATGCTGAAATTTAATTTTGAAATTTTAATGTATTGTGAATATTGATGTAAATAGAGTTAACGTTGATGTTTGTGGTAGAAATGTGTTTGTTTTTTTTATGAATGAGGATGAAAGTTTTAACTAGGTGAGCAGCCGAGGCGGAAGATAAGAGCCAAGAGGCGATTATCAAAAGAGATTCAACGAACAATAGAATCACAGCAATTCTTGGCACAGAACGTGGGCAATTCAAAATAGACAAAAGAATCACAGCAATATATATATATATATATATATATATATATATATATATATTGTAGTGTCAGTAGGAGCTACAAGGGTTCTAAGGGTTGTCTTGTTGAAGGTAGTGTATGCCAAATAAAGTAAGCCAAATATCAGATCCCGTAATTAAATATTTATGTTTGCCGTACTTTACAAACGTTAAAGTATTTGAAATATTAGTCAAAATGTAAGTGCCAAGACGTAAAAACAATGACTTGATGACGTGATAAAACACACAGTATTCAAGGTTTTATACTGAGTTGTATGTTGAATAAGCCATAGAACGTACATTTGCCAATCGAAAACCGGATGCGTCTGTCCACTATTAACCACGCAGATACAGGTTCATATGTGTATCATTTCGGCATTTATTTTACTAGAATCAACCTTTGGACAAACATGTAGCATCAAAATTAAGTAAAAGATACCTGGAGCCTAGACAGCAGATTTCATAGTGATAGTGCAAACCTTGTAAAGACGTATACGGCGAGTAGGATTTTAAGCCAGCATTCATAGAGGCCGATAACGAAGTATAGAATAGGTGAGTACTGTGTGATATAACGTCAAAGTCAGAAAGTAGAAATATCAATTAATTTGGCACAAGGCTACGTGGATCATATAAAATTTGGCATATACAAATGTAAATTATAAAAAGGTACTAAAACAAAAGATAGTGCAGTTTGGTTGGTGCATTGCACATCTACTTACCACTGAACCCACGGTAAGTAGGTGGATACCCTGGGAAGAAAGAGTTTTCATATAGTCGAGGCATATTTAAAACAGTTTTGATTTATTAACCAACCAAACGTTGCTAAAACACGTAACGTAAAATAAATATTTGCACATTATATAAAAATAATTAAATTAATAAAAAAAGGCGCGAGAGAGGGGTGAGCATAAGAATATATATATGAATCTTTGTTTTGCTTTATAAATTACAGTTTCTGCCCTGCATTCTACGTCTCTTATAGCTATCCTTTTATGCCTCATAGTGTATCGATATCAATTCTACCATAGCATAACGGTTTCTTTTAATTATCTAAGAGATAAGATGCGATTTACTTCATAATCCGGGAACCAGCATAACTTTTTGTTGCAACATTTATTTAAGCTTTGTTTATTTTTTTTATTATTCTAATAATGTTGCCTGTCAACAAAATCAAATCCTGCCACCCCGTTAGTGGGACATCAATTAACAGCAGCATATTAATTATGTTTAAAAAAAGAATATTAGTCTGATAAATGTTTATAGTTTAATATTTGTTTATTATTTAAAGACATCTTATTAAGTTGTAATATCACTTCCTGCCATTCTTATCGCAGACCCGTGTACTCCTGCCATCGACTTGATTATGTTGAAAAAAATATATCAGTGATACAAATGTTATGACTGAAAATTTATTCGTCATTAATAATCGTCCAGGAAGTGAATAAACTAATGCTGCCGGTTATTTGATGGAACCTGGTTTTGACAGGATCTATGAAAGTTGCTGGATAATGAATGAAATAATATAGGAGTTTTATTTATCGATTTTCATGCACGTGTACAATAAATTGATAATGTGGACACCTATAAAAATTTTATGGGCGCGCATCTTCATCGAACGTTTGCTAAACTATTTCCACAAAAAACGATAAATCTTTAATGTCCGAATCTTCTTCAGAATCACTGGCTTGTTCCTCACAATCTTTGTCACTTTCTTTATACTCTTCATTACCCAAACTAGAGTCTGAAAATAAATAAAAAATAAATTTGAAAGCCGTGGCAACATATTTTTTGGAACAAATCACCTTTTGAGTGTAGAAAATTTTTGAAATTACCTATGTCGCTGATTTTACAAACATCTTCGATTATATCATCACTGACAGCAGCTGACAATTAATCGCCCTCTAACCATCGGAATACTAATTTATTTTCGATTTCTTCCCATCCGCAATTTTGAGGTCACAACACGGTTGGATGTTGGAGATGAGCGTTGCACCACACACTGGAGATATAAATTGCCCTCAAGATTTGTTGACGCAACTCCAACTTGCAGGGTTGTAATGCTGATCGATTGAAGTTCTTAGATTTCATTTTGAACTGTTCATCAATGTCGTTGCGCTGAAACACTTTCATAAACAAAGCTAATCGTGCTTCATCCACGTTGCCCAATCGTTTGCAGGCGTACATCTCACAAACATATTTTTTGAAAGCTGGAATAGTATCATCGATTTCGATGTCTGAATAGCTGCACATTTTCGAAAAGGCATCAATAAATTGTGTGGAGTTTTGTAAAATTGTGAAAGGTCGCTTCTTGACTTTTTTTGAAAAAAAAAGAATTGAAATCACATCCCTTGAATGCATGAAACCCTGGAAGTACCCGGCATAAATTTCGTCCTAATGTTTCGTACAGTTTGTTCACATTTATACATCTCTCGTGATTACCAACTCCAACCTACAACCAAATTTTCAAATTCTCAATTTAAATATTTCATGTTGTGTTATAATCAAAATACCTGTGTTTCAACATCTTATGACACCATATGAATCAGATTCCACTTTACAAGCATAAAAAATTACTTTCGTGTCTGATTCCTCATGTGAAGAGCATGCCAAATCCTCTACCTCAGTTCTCACAATAGTGTCATAAATTTCTTTATATCGGAAGCATGATTTATAATTAATATAAACTATTTTATTTTTCATGAGCGGTGCCATTTCAAAATCTCTCCAGTGATCCACAATAAAATTTACTAATGCCTCTTTATAAGGTTGATATTTTTCATTTCCGAAGCGAAATCTGCAGGCAGCTGATATGATATCTTTCCTTTCTGCTAGTTCCACGCAATGTATGGTCATTATCTTTTATAGATGGAGAGAAATATTGATCAAATGTTATAATTATAGTGCGTGCTGCGTTTCCCGTGAAAATTTGTAAAATTGTTTGGGAAATTTTTCCAAAGGTTAGTGGGATCTGTCTCATAAGGTGTAGCATGAAAACCCATAATGCATTATGACGTCTACAGTGGTAGGGTTTCCTGATCAATTTTATTTTCCAGTAATTTCAAGAGAACAGATGTATCAGTCTTGCACATAGTTCCGTCGATGTGGCACAGTGAAAGTGGTACTGGAGTTAGAGGATAGCTAAGAATTTTTGCAAGATCTATTGAATTTTCTAGAGAAATTCCTAGTAGTCTTCCAAATAAGTCGCGTTGCATGTGGACTCAACTATTTTTCCAGACATATTAACTTTTTTCTTCAATAAATCAACAAAGCTGTAGATTTTATTTCTCTTTATTGCTTACAGTTTTCCCTTTGTTTATTAACATTTTTTCTCAACGTTGAGAAGGCATTCTGAAACATTTGCTGTAACCACCTAACCATAGGAAATGTGGTACATACCTTGCTTATCTAATGTGCTTGAGAAAGATTTGATATTTTGTTTGATGATGGCAATTAAAGTTTTCAATTGTTTGGTCGACTGACCGATATAACTTTTTTGCAGATCTGATATAACATCTTGTCGATTCTTCAGTCCAGATTGTTCCATAACATGTGTAATTATTTTTGCTCGTATACTGTGGCTTTTACACCGCCGATGTCGTGCCGTTATAGAATTTGTCGCATGAATAACACCGGTTAATTTATTGGTAGCGTCAGCATTTATTATTTGTTCAAGCACCAGATCTATTGGGTGGCGGGAGAAAGACTTGCTAGTCCTTTTAATTTCAAAAAATTTTTCTCGTCCACTTTTTCGAGATTGTTACTATATTTAACCAGATATCTTGAGTAATTTTGTTAATTGAACATGAAGAAAAGATTGATGATTTGTGGAAATACAAATTTAAACATTTCAAAGTATCCACAACGTATGCTTCGGTTTAACATAAAATAATAATGTATCTATGTTAAGTAGAATTTTGGGATTTTCCCATGATCTCCAGCTAATGTACTTGCTTCATATCTTTCGTTTGTTTTTAAAGTGTTTCATTAGTTATTTCAATATTTTTAAATTCTGCAAAACTTTCATAGTGCAAAATTGGCATTGCTAAACAAGCAAGTGGGTGAAGTCTTTTACTTCTATTGAAATGATTTCCAGTAATACAACCATTTACATACCCACTCGCTACAAATTCGGAGTTAACCATGATATTTATTAACCCACAGTTGTCAATATATTTACAGATAGCCTTGAAATAAGCCATCATGATATGGAATGGTCCAATGTGTAGAAAGTGGTTGTCAAAACGAGGTTTTTCTGTACTTTGTATTTGGAGTGCTATTTTCGCGATATCCAAGACATATGTGACTTGCATATATCATTGCCCAAATTCTCGAGAAGCCTTTTGACATTGCAACATTGTCTCAATAACAACGCTAGTTAGAGATTCATTAATGGTAGTCAGGTATGACATTTTTTGTTGTTCGGATGTATCATCGTATAGCAAACTATTATAACCGACCCACATCGACATGTTTTTGATTTCATGTTTATGATAAAGCACCCATACCGTATCAAGTTGCTGAGCGATTTTGAGATTCGAGAAACTGGAATTTGCGATGCTATGTTAAGCGGCAATAAAGTTTCTACAATTTTCGGCCTCTTTGTATATGACTCCAAGTCATGCGTTATAGCACCGTACTACGTCATTTTTGTTCTCGCTATTTGAACTCTTAACAGACTCAACGATCTCATTCTCGGTTTTCATAATACGCCCAGTACTATCAATAATATTTTGATAAATAATTCCAACGGTGTCGTGGAGAGTGTCCTTTCCACTAGCAGTATCTACAAATCGGGTAAAGTTATTGCACGCTAGACCTGAACATAAATTTGGTAATCCAATAATAACTTTCGGGCAAATGTCTGATTGATTAGCAGATGTAAATGTCGCCTCAGTTTCTAATCCTTGTAATGTACTGTAGCTAGGACAACGACCGTATCTATTCATAATGTTAATAGTTTTTTTACTTCCCGTTAAACTTTTCAGTGTCAGGCCTAATACTATGTGTTTTGACGTCGTAAGTTTCCCATTCCAACCTGCATAAATTACATCCTCCGAAAAGGAGTTGCTCAATCGGTGGCAATGAGGACTTTTTTTACGTACCTCCGCTTAATAAAGTGTTATAAAACCCCGCTAAAATATCAGGAATTTCACATTCACCTTTCATCAAGTCGGAAACAGTTATCTCATACTGTAACGTGTTTTTTTCCTATTGTCTGGATTGACTAACGTAAAATGAGTGCTGCCTTTTGAACAATACCTTTGTCTTCAAGAGCTTGAAAATCAGTATCACAAAGTGTAACGTCAGCGTACGGTTTTACTACTTTTCGTCTATTGTTTTGTATTATTGCAATTCCTTTGGGAAATTTATTTAAAACCTTTCTTCCAAATACTGCGTGGAGAATATATGGGGTGATTCCTCGTTGGTGTCTATGTCGATACTCATAAGATTTTCTGCATACATGCGACGAAGAAAATCAAGAAAATACATGCTTTTATTTTGTATGATATTTTCCTCAACGAATGCGCATATCTTGTCAAAAGCAGCACTAGTTGTATTCCGTATTTTATGCCAATCAGATTTATCATTCTATGCGGTAATAATTGGCCTAAATTTGCTCTTGAATTGAATATGACAAATGTTGTGGTATCGAATTGAATTTCTTCGTGGCGGAACTATAAATTTTAGGCGTCCCTGCAACATCTTATGTGGGTATCCCAAAATAACTGAAAGCCAGATAATTTTACAGTAGTCTAGGGACCCATAGAGGCCCGGGCTTCCTCGTCGCCCCCTTTTGCTGCATAGTAATTTCGCCACTGCGCGGCACGTTGGAAATTTTATGCATTAAATAATTGTTCATACTTACGTCGTAGTTGCAGATGTTAAAGGCACTAATAATAAATCTTGTTGTTCACTTTTATCAAAAACCGCTTCGTCAAGCGATGTTTTATATTTCGCTTTTAATGCCGTAAAATTACTCAAACATTTAGAATGATAACCTTGATCATCTCTTAAGGATGATGGCAATTGTACATCGTTCCCGTGCAAATAATTTTTCTGACGGATTTTTAAGATTGAAACACATTTATTTAAACGTTCTTGTGTGAACATTAGTATTTTTCCTTTTTGAAACCGCAAAATACGCAAATGGGTTTAACCATCGTAGAAATTAATTTTTACGTCTGTGTTACGGGACAGAAAATGGCAAACTGAATCAACAGACCGGTTTTCAATGGTCGTAGGAATGCGGCACCTCTGCCTTGCCCTTTTGTTAGGGAGAGACAAGGGCGCACAGGAGTTCTCACTTCTGGATAATCTGTGTATGTGTCAAAATCATCATCATTGTGACTCAACGACGATTGTGAGCGCCAAGGTGGACGTTGGTAAGACAAGTAACTCCTCTATACCCGATGAGGAATTTCCGCTCTGGAAGTAATATTGGTCTGTACGAGTATCATACGAGACATTTTCTCTCTAGACTGTATATGAATTTTTCTACTACAGATAGGTTGTGTTAGTCGGGTTTAGTTTGATGTAAGTTAGACTTGCATGTCGCTGATCCATAAAGTGAAAATGTTTATAGGATAAAAGGTGAATTGGTCTTTTCACGTCCGCTATGATATATGAGTTACAAAGCTAACGTTCCTACCAAAAACTATAAAACGTGGATTGAAGTATAAACCTGACATTAGGCTTTATTCAGCAATAATATGACACTACTAGTTACTGAAATGTGACAAATAGTATCAGCAACCTAAAGCTATAGTAACAACATAAAAGGATTTTTTAGTACAAAGTAGCAGGGGTCTAGGAAGGTAAATAATTCACAACATTCACCCTACCTTTAAAATCTTCGTAATCCGATAAACACTTTGGTTCCCGACGTAAGCGACGTTCCATATAGGTATGAGATGTAGTGTGCTCACCGGGTTTGTTGCTCGAGACACTACTTCGCCGAAGATACTGATCGCTAGAACCCGGCAGTATCGGAGTAAGTGCCTCCTCTACCGATTCGGAACGTACCTGAATTTCGGTGTTAGTACTAGCCTCAAGAGCAACAGGGTCGTTAGACAGTTTCATTTTCTTTCAATACCAGTATTTAAAACTTCGTTATTAGTATCAAGAGTCCTTTGCAAGTGTTCCTTGTTCTCACCGCAATGAGCAAGTCGTCGAATAGAAACGGTGTTCTTTCTGCCAGAAGCGTAGCGTATATAAGCATAATAAGGATTTGTTTCTAATAATTCCACTTTCTCAAACGGTGACTCCTATTTGCTATTTCTAGTACCCTTCTTTAGAAAGACTATACCCGGTGTCAACAGCCAACTTGGCAAGGATAGCCCATTCTGCAAACGACGGAGATGATTATACATTCATTCTTGCGGAGTTGCATTCGGGGCGGTACAAAGCAACGACCTTGTGGAGTGTATGGCTTTAATAAGTAAAGTCTCCCACATATCTTCTTTCAGTTTCTTAGATTTTAGCGCAAGCAATACACTTCTCCATATTATACCATAATAACACTCCACTTGTCCTTGGTCCCGCAGATTGTATAAAGTAGCCCGACTGCTAGCAATAGCGCAGGATGTCAAGTATGATTTAACTTCATTCGCGAGGAAGTTGGTACCACGATAAGAGTGGACGTATGAAGGCATCCCAAATACTGAAAACACTAGCTCTGCGCATTTAATTATCGTTTGCGAAGATATCTCAGCACAAGCGAAAGCAAAGGGAAAACGTGAAAATTCATCAATTATGGTCAGAATATATCTATTGGAAGTACGCGATGGTATGGGTCCTTTAAAATTCACACTCGGCCGCTTAAAGGGAGAGGTAGCTTTAATCAGTGTATTCGAAGTTTTGGCAAACCTCGGCGTGACTTCACAACATTATGAAGTTTTCAAAACTTTTCTTCACTGCCTGTTAGGTTTAGGAAACACGCTCGTCAAAACGCGTCGGCAGCCACGTTCTTGTCGCCAGGTCTTTAAATGATGTCGTATTTATAGGAGGACAATTCCAGTCTCCATCTCATGATTTTGTCATTATTTATCTTATTGCGTGCTTTATTGCTAAACATGAAAGACACAGATTTTTGATCAGTTATAAGTCAAAAATAGCTGTTCATTAAAAAATGCCTCCATTTCCGCAGAGTTTCCACAATAGCACCAGCCTCTTTCTCCACAGCCGATTGCGTTTGCTCTGCACCAGAGAGGGATCTAGAAAAAAATGGTACTGGTTGCTCGCCTTGCGACAAAATCGCAGCTATAGCAAAATCAGAGGCATTTGTTCCCGCAGTACAGAGACCACCATCGTCAATTGACTTTACCACAGTTTTTGCTACATCCCTTTCAATACCTTCAAAGATTGCCCTTGCACTAGGTGCTAAAGGAAAGCTCTTGCTCTGAACAAGCGATTTAATTTTACACGAAAATCTCGGTACCCATCTTGAGTAGTATGACAACAAACTAATGACACTTTTCAGAGACGTGCTGTTTACCGGCACCGCAAGTTTCAACAACGGATTAAGCGTATCAGGGTCGGGCCTTAGCGTTTTATTTTCAATCGGGTAACCCAAAATTTTAATAGTTCTCTGAGAAAATTTATATTTGTATTCATTCAGTATTAAACCGTGCTTCTTAGCTGCTTTTAAAAATTTCTGCAAGGAAACGTCATGCTCCTCTTGTGTTTTCCCACACACAATAACATCGTCCAAATACGAATAAGTGTCCTTGATATCCTCAGTTTCCATAATGCTATTTACCACCCGTTGAAACGCAGCCATTCCATTCGTAACACCAAATAGTATGAGGTAGAATTGGAACAGCTTCCCACAGGATTCGAAAGCCGTATAATATTTATCCTCAGTGCGAATTGGAATCTGGTGGTAAGCACTTTTCAAATCAATCGAACTAAATACCTGTTATTGCAATATCTTGTTTACAATTTCTTCTATTCTAGGCAATGGATAAGCATCGAGTAAAGTGTACCTGTTAATAGTTCGCGAATAGTTGATTACTATTTGCTTTTATAGTTCTCGCTTTTACACACTAGTGGTTGAACCCTCCACGGCAAAACACTAGGCTCAATCACTCCTTCAAGCAATAGTTTGTTAGTTTCTACCTTAATAAACTCCAAATCTTCTTTAGAATTACGTCTGGATTGAATCGCAATCGGCGTACAGCTTGGTAGCAAGTTAGAAAATAATGAAACTGGTGGGACGTTAGCTACTGTCAAACTGCAAATTGAGAGTGGTTTCTTTCCCCCACCGAAAGATACTTCCAATGAGCAGTACCGCTTTAATACGTCATGGCTAATTATGACGTCGCTACAAAGGTTTTGTACTTTTGTAATTCACAAAATGGACATATAGTCTAAATCATGAAAGAATGAATTCACGTCATAGGTTTCTGAATTAAAAAACCACATACTTTTAAAGGATCGATCGGAATACAATTAATGCATAGGATTTGAAAATATGTCGTTTTTTAATTCAACAACCTATGACGTGAATTCATTCTTTCATGATTTAGACTATAACAATATTTTCTCATACGTTTATTAAGAATATTATAACTTTATTAAAAAGTGCAATAAAGATACAAACCATATGAATTCAGCAATCAATTGTACGAATGAATATATTTAACAATTATGAGTAAAAATTAAGAATCGGTAGGACAGCAAGATCACATTTCCTCTTAAGACTTAAGAAATAAATATTGTGGTAAAAACCTATGCAATACTGTAAATATAGAAAGTGGAAGACCCAATCAAAAAGATTTGGATAAATTGAAAGAACCTAATGGGTTACGTAGAAGGGTTAAAGGGATTATATAAAAGAATCGAGAGAAAATGTTTAAAGAATTGAAGAGGCACGCCAACCCTTGTTAGGTTAATGTCTGGTTAGAGATAGACGAGTAACTATACGACGATTATTCTTTTTTGTAATCTAAATCTTTCTTGCACTTAAAGCAAATTACATTAAAACTCCCAACAGGGACAAACTTCATCCTATATTTGGTAAATTGCTTTTACTTCTTATTGAACGTTGACACTACGAATTTACTCCATTAAGAAGTATATGAGTTTTGCTAATTAGGAAGTTGTATCAGAAATGACTGTAAAAATAAAATGGGTGTAGATATATAGTAAAATTGTCCAAGCAAAAAATGATTTGAGGTCCAAAGCACGATGTTCAAATCTAGAATAAGGCTGCACGTCAAGAAACGACCGATAGAAAGACTATAATGGGAGCGCAACGTTATACGGCTGCAAAACATGAGCATTAGTCAAAAAGTAAGTATAGATGCTGGATAGATAAAGTTAGTATAAGAACGTAAAATGACAGAATAAAGCAGGAATATTGAGCAAATATTAAAGAAAAAACGTAATAATATGGAACGTTATATTTTGAGACGTGTTGTAACGAACACAATTACCTGCTTCATAAATGTACGTTTTTGTTCTAAATATCTATTTAACAAATATCCATTATTAAACAAAAAATATTAAATTCCGATTGTAACAATATATTACCAATTCATACTTAGAGCTCCACCTATATTTAAAGACTTGAAGTAAAATTTAAGATTTCTTTTATCTGTGTATGTATTGATACAACATTCGCATTCTGCGCGTGCTTGAATAATAAATTTGACTTGTGGTCAAGGTTCATCATTTAACGTCGGAATGTAATCAGCTAAGCAAGTGTTGAAACGTGGGCTAGCAGGTTTGATAAAACATGCCGTCCCAAAGACAGGTGAAATGGTGTCGACGGATACCATGGCATTGATTAGTTGTTGAATCGACCTAGAGTGACCAAGAAATACATATCTACGGTAGGTGAATAATTTTCAAGTTTGCATCCAAATCATTTCCTCGATTCTTTTCAGCGCAAGTAAAAAACTTTTAGTTCCAATTTTGAAAGGCAAGTAAAATATTTTCAAGTCCAATTTTGAAACGCAAGTATTGAAACGCAATTAAAAAATGTATTCGTAACTAAGCACGTAATGTATAAAATTTTGGAGCGATAAATCTCATGTATATAATTGTTATGAAACACTGGAGCACAATTTGTTGTCAGTTGTATTGAAAATACAAAGTTTCAAATGCTACTATGGAATAGGATGGAATTTTCCGTAAATTTTGTTTCGTATAGAAGTAAAGCCCGTGCACGTGACAGCCGCGCGCACCTGCTGCCGTAAGTACTTAAGATGGTTGACGAACTCGGATGCTTAGCAGATTGTTTGTGGTAAGTCGTCTGCAATTTTAGTTCAATTTTCATTTCATGAAACCATTACTGGAAATGCACAAATAATTTTTGTAAATTCTATATGTTTATTTAAATTGGTACACGAAATTTTTGTAAATTTTATATGGTCATTTAAATTAGACACGTATTTTTTGTTCAGAATTTAATAGTTGGAAATTTCATAAATGCTCTTATAAACACAAAGAAATTTTCATAAAATAATTTTTGAATTTACAATGTTATACTAAAATGTATTCGTAGCTAAGCACGTGACACGTTGATATTTGTTTGTCACATTATAAAATATAATTTTTTTGACAGTACACTTAGAGTACAGATTAATTCAAACAATAAGTATTTTTGACCTTTGATTCCATCAATTAAATTAATTAAAAATGTAGTTCTGCAATTTAAGGAAAGTCAAACAATTAATCAATTAATTGTAAACCCGAACAGGATCCTATTTAGGTATCATATACAACTTGTAGAATAATAATGAAAACACTATATTTCTTATGGAAAATTGTAATAAATTTTCAATTATAAAATTTACACACTTAATCGGAGACTAATACTAGATCTTAATAAAAGTAGATATCTCAAAAGTTTCAGTACGTATAAAATTGTACAAATGATGTATATATTTTTTTTTGTGAATCAATTGAAAGAGTAATAAGTTGTCTTAAAGCATTCTTTCATTGCAGTCAACAATAATTTTTTTTATAAAAGCAAACAACCACATTTATAAAATTTTTGTAGTGAAGAAAGGTATATTATTGGTGTTGAGTTTAAAAAATTTTTTTAAAGTATAATTTTGACTAGTTGATCTTTTTATAATTAATTTTTTTGGTGATGAAGTGACTAGGCTCTAATGCAGCCCTTGTTCAAAAATGTTTAAAAGTGATTTAATTTTCAGATAGTACGAGATCGCCGTTCCAATTCCAGTGTGCAGAGTCATAAGTAAGTATTGTATTTATATGTTTTGTTCCTCAAGGATTATTATTTTTTTTTCGAAGATTTCCGTATCTTATCTTCGAATCTATTCTTATTATAACAATTATTACGATACGGTGGCGTCCATTAAGAATTTTTTATTATCGTATACCATCCTACGACCCTAGCTCATAGCTCTGCACTAAGTTGAAGAAGCTTAGTTGACTGGAAGATCTCTTTAGAGAGTCCTTCTTTTACTTTTTCCATCCTCTTTACCCTGGGCTTAAACCTTAAACAGGAACCCCTCATAATTTATCGAGGCTCTGCCGCCTATAAGGTAGAGTAGAGACACAATCTATATCTAAATAGAAAAAGTGTGTAACAGTGTAATAGAAGTTAAGGCAGGAAATGGCCCTTAAGGAGAATATAAACGATTCAGTTTTCTTGTAGAAAGAATATCTAGAGGAGCCGAAGTACCATTTCATCGGATATATTAAGTTCGAGTACAAGAATAATGCTCACTCAATCAAGAACAAAACGTTATTTAATTTTTTTGGTTTTATGTCATCCTTCTGTATATAACAGAGATGTTGGTCAAGTTGTTCTGAATAATAAATACTCCAAAAACTCCCACTAGGTGATACCTTCGACTTAACTACCATAGATATGGATGAGGGATTACTACAGTCCATTTCCTTAGTACACTCGAAAAGCAGTGACTTCTATTAATCACAATCTTTGATTAAACCAGTGCGCTACGCTACTTTATAGTACAAAACCTAGAATATTCACATGCCCAAGAAATTTGTTTCAAAAGGTTTTTCATGCTTGTAAAACTTAAGCAGTTCATAAATTTAAAAACTTTTAGCGTAAGAAAATAATTTCCTGAAATTTAGTACACGAAGAATGTTAAATTATTTTGGTACGTACCATAAACGTCAAGGTTCTTTTTGCACAACAGGAATGTATTCGCACCGTTGAACTGCGCTACTGGGAGTGCTTAGAGGTTTATGTCTTAGAATAAAAGTTACAAAGTTTGACTATTGGGAACACAGAGATAAGAATGTCTTTACTGAAAAGTTCTCTTTACTTCCTGTATTCGTTTTTCTAACTCTTATCAAACAAAGTGTGTAGTATCTGTCTAGGAACATAAACAAGGGAATTCATATACTAAGGGAAACTTTTGTTTACTGAGGAGACTATAAACACAAATCCGAATATAAATCAAGAGCAAACCTTTCTTTTCAGGATCGTAATAAAAAATTTTTAAAAACGTTTCCAAGCGTAAGTTTTTGTTTGGTTAAAGCAATGGTTCGATATACGTCACAAGTATACTTACTAGCACACGTAACATTGTTTAAAATAATACTAACACGCAAACTCACGCTCTATTAAAAGAAAGCTAAGCTAGAGCTGATTTGTAAACAGTCTGATACTAATTATTCAAAATTCACTAATAGCACACATGTGGGTAAATTTCAGTAAAAAGGACAATTGATGTCCCATACCAATTACTATGTCATGTGAAGCACTTGGGATTTGATTTTTTTATATTATGTAAGTTTAACCAGAGGCAAGTAGTTCCAACATTTAGAAACAGGATATTGTACTTGATAGTACAAAAACTATTGAAGGCGCCTAAAAACGTCATTTCGGTAACGTCCCAATCTATAATTTCAAAGTTCAGGTTAACCCCAAAATCGATACGTAAATAATTTCAGCCTTAGCCAGGGTCTAATATATCTATCAAAAACTGTGTTAACACCTTGTTATTAATGGCCAGTTATGGAATTTGATTATGATTGTAGAATCGACATAATTATTCCGTCCCAAGCTTTTTGCGTCAGATCGGTAACGCTACATGATTCATCACACCACCTAGGAACGCCCTGAGCTGACGCGCAAGCAGAATTAGAGCGTTTGCTATGATTGTCTAGTTGTGTCAAACAATAGGTAAGTTTCCTCTATTTTTTCATAGTTTAGCACTGTATTGCAATTAAGTAGGATTAAACACTAGCGTACTTTTATCAGTAATCAATTCTGTAACTTAAGGTTACTGAGATTTAAGTGACCTGCGTTTATGAACGTGATCTCCTATAAACGAAACTGGAGTACGTAAATCATAACCTAAAAACTAAAATTGCAAGTTGTTCGTTGCCCTAGATGGTTTACATTTGAAAGTGTTTCATCATTTCGGTAACCGCCATTTCGGCAACTTTGATAAAAATTTTAAGTGTTGTTACACTTTTTTTTATACTAATGTAACTACTCCACCTTATAGGCGGCAGAGTCAACTATATATTGGAAGGGGTTCCTGTCTAAAGTTTAAGCCCAGGGTAAAGAGTATGGGAAATGGCCTTGAGTATAATAGGACCCCCTAAAGAGATCTTCCAGCCAGCTAAGCTTCTTCAACTTAGGGCAGAGCTATGAGCTAGTGTCGTAGGATAGTATACGATAAAAAATGAAGTTTTATTGGACGCCCCCGTATCTTAATAATAGCTATAATGAGAAACAATCCGAAGATAAGATAGGGAAATCTTCGAAAAGAAAAAAATCTCCTTAACGAGCAAAACATAGAAATATAATACTTACTTGTGACTCTGCAAACTGGAATTGGAACGAAGATCTCGTACTATCTGAAAATTTAATCACTTCATTGCATATTAGAGCTAGGGCTACATTAGAGCCTAGTCACTTTATCACAAAAAAATTAATTCTAAAAAGATTAACTAGTTAAGATTATACCTCAAAAATTTTTTACCAATACAATATCAATAACCTTTCTTTCTACACTACAAAAATTTTATGAATGTGGTTGCTTGCTTTAATAGAAAAATTATTGTTGATTTCAACGAAAGAAAGCTTTAGAACAACCTAGGGCACTTTCGATTGATTTAAATATATATAAATTACTGTGTAACCTTATTTTTGAATCGAGCCTCACTTATTGGACGTCAAAATTATGCCGTGGAACTCGGGTAAACGTGTCGACACAAAAATATATTTAAAAATTTTATTAAATTTTCAAAATTCGACCATAAACAAATTTTCAAAAATTAACTAATCCAAAAAATTATCCTTACCCGTTTTCCTCTCTTCCTCAGTTGAACGGCCTTCTTCAACTGCTTCCGGCTAGCTCATTCGGATCTCCTCTTGGGTATCTAGATTCACTCGCATATTCTCAATCGTACACATACACCAGCAATAAAACCTCAAATACAACCAACATACAAGCTTTTATTTATAACTATTTACAAATGAAATGCAATATAGTCCATATTCCATAGATCACGTTACACTTCAGAAAAACCTTATTTTATAAAGTCCAGTATTTTATTTTTAAATCATTAAACACAGAAATTGTACCCGAAGTAAATGGGCCTTGAATAATTCCTTCTCTAAAATTCCTTCTTTATAATTTATTTATTTATTTTACTTTAAATAAACTCTGGGGTAGGGTGAGCTCAGAATAACCCAGCTAATTATGCATTTGCATACTTTTAAAACAAATAATAAAGCAAAGCCATGTACTCCTCACAAAAATTTCACGTTCTGATGGAACGTTTAAAAGCTTTATAGACACCGTCAACTTTCTAGTTAAATACCATAATAAAGTTTTTACACGTATTAAGTTCAATACGTAAATAATACAGACTACCTTGAAATTTCACTCTCATACTTTCTCCCAATATTCACAGTTTTTAAGTCACAATTCAAATCGTTACCTGGAAATTTATGGTAGATCTCTGCTCTGAGGATGATGCCATCTATTTCTTCTTTCCGTTCTGCAGGTCGTTTCTAGCTGTTACTAGAAAAACTCCATTCAAATTGAACTGCAAACGCTGCTTCCATGGTATAACCAAATTCCAAATTCCATTTAAAATTACTTCTTCATTAATTAGATGCTTCAAACCACGTTACTTAATGTCCCGACACGAGTTGATTATAATTATAGATGATATCTCTATTAAAATGTAATTTCGGCACACTTAACCGCGTATTTAATTAAGAGACTATTACCTTGTAATATAATTTAACTGATTTAGTAATACTTACAACTCGTGATACGTAGATACGTTGTTTGGAGCGATCGAAAACTTAAGGGGCCTCACCACGTTCTCTAGAAGCATTTATACATTCCAATGTAACCTCTCCATACCTGCTTAACGCGAAATCCCCTGTTAACACCACACATTCTCGCAATTTTGCACTCAAATTTTCCAAATCCCCGAATTTCAATACCTCGTTATAAAATTTCAAGAATATCACGCTACATTATTCTTGTGCTTGTTTCAACTCAAACTAACATATCGACCAATCGTAGACTTAGTGACGCTTCACAAATCCCTCCTATCCTATTAGTGTCTCTTACTTATGCGTTTTCTCTGTTCCTTTCTACCCTGGTCTGAGTGGTACAAAATCGATAATCTTGACCATCTGCTGTCTAAACACACGTAGACTGGCGACGTGACTTTACCTAACTTCTACCTAGCTTCTATGTAAACAAATTTTGTCACCGCAAGAAATGCAAATGTACTTTAGCGTTAGATAATTTATAGCGCGTATTTAAATGCGTGTAATGTTTGTGTACAAGAATAAATAAAATTCGTGCACTGGATTTACTTTGAACTTGATGCGTGTTTCTGTTAAGAAACACGGCTCAAAAAGGAACTTAAATTAAATTTTATTAACATAGGAGTAAGTACTTACAGATACTTTGTCGTCTGGGGTCTGCAGGTAACAGTTGTGCTGAATCGACATCGGTATACGGCGTTCGATGTGGCAGGTCGATCAAAACATGCGCCATGTAATGTGCGGGTTCCCTTTATCCGTGATACGAGGCGTGGAACAGCATACTGATATTATAATTTGAATAAGGGCCGCTATACTTGCGGCCACGTCCCCAATGCTCCATTCGGAGGTACTACATTAGGTTTAAACGCGAAAACAATCGTGCTTCTAATTAATTCCAACTTCATAGTTAATCCACCCTAAATAAAAAAACTAAATAAAAATCTAACAAACCTAAAAATTTAACAAACCTAACAAGCTCTAACAATCTAACAAACATAAAAATCTGACAAACTGAAACAAAAACTAAAAACAAAAACTAAAAACAGGGTTGTAAATAATGGTATCCCTAGCGCTGATTTTGGAGTGTACCCCATCAACAAGACACAAGCAAAAATGAGAGGGGGAGGGATCCGTAATACCGGATAGCAGACGCCGGCTCTGCTTACCAGTGCGACCTGAAGGGTCGTCTTAAAGCTATCCAAATCTAGCTAACTAATGTAAATTTATCCCTAGTTTTCCCTATCATTCCCTAACTGATTTATATTATGATTACAATCTTCTCAATTCTGCTCTTCCTTCCCAAATATATACTGCAACCAAAATGGCGACAGAACGTCAAACCAAACAAATATGCCACAAAATACTACAATACATGCTAATAAATATAAAGTGTAAAAATAAAATATAAATAAATATAATTATATAAATATATAAATAAATGTCTAATAAGCGTTAAGCATATAGCAGTGCACAAAATAGCAAAAGCATCACCCTATTTATCAGGTGCACTCCCACAAGCATATGTCGGCTAGCGCCATTATACACAAAAAGTGCTTGTTAAATTATTTCAAAAACTACTAATTAATGTCAATCAATGCTTGTGCGAGTACAGCCGCCACAATTTAAGTCTTACCTCGATGAAAAAATTCTCCAGCATCCGAAGATCTGGTCGTCTGCTTACATCTAACTGTAACTTACTTCTAAGGGGAAGATGGGGTGCACTGCTAAAGTCCTGGTGGGTATGCACTAAATGTTCATGGGGGGGGGAACACAATCACTATCACTATCACTTCACTTTCAAGTCCTGGGGGGATGCGCGGTTTCACTCTATTTTATTATCTTTGTTTATTTTATTGATTTATTTTAATGAGGGTTTCTGATTTATTTGTTATTGTTTATTTGTTATTATTTATTACCGATTTCCCGATTTCCGCACATAATTATGAAGATAGGCAGTGATTGTATTAATGGTGTGGGGGTTTCTCGTGCATATTGGACATTTGGGTATAATTATCATGTTATTTTATTATTATTATTGTATTTATTTTTTTTTTAATATCAGGTTTTGGTTATATCTATGCTCGTAACCTTACTCACGCCAAGTCAATCTAAAATTTTCCAATCCTCCCACCGACCCCACCGAATTTTACACGCGGTTATCATTGTCTAATCTCGCGACCCTTCCCGCGAATTCTTTTAAGGCTGTCCAGAACGCAACAGCATACTGATAGCGGATTCTTCGTAAAAGGCGCCGGAACTAGTGCGGAGTGTAGTATGCACACGTCCAGGTAGCTAGCTCCGTTTCAGTGATAGTGGGCGGTGAAGACGAGGACGTCACAAACGACTCGGACATCAGGTCTCAGTGAACCGCGTTCAGCAGCAGATGCTGATACTAAAATGTTTTACAAAGTAACTTCTTTTGGTAGAAGTCCAAATCCTGGTGGTAGGATTTGCCGCCAGGGCGTGAAGTATCTATGTTAGTGCATGACGTACAACCTTCTGGTTTAACCTCCAGGCTTTGGTGTACCGTGAAGAAAAGTTAAACTCAGAAAATCAGAAGCTCCTGGATATTGCCTGTCAATATATTTACAACAACAAATGAAAGTTCGCCGCCTTGATCATTACAATTAATGTTTGTATTGTAAGAATTGGAATTTCCGGGCGAGTCTATTCGATTTTGAGGTGTATTGATTGGCGAGTCTATTATTAAGGGGCGTTCACGTTTGCGTTTCTATGACGCCTAATGAAGTTTGTTAGGTGCAACTTGGGTTGCATACCTACAGCTGCTGTACTCTCTTTTAATCATATGTTTTAAAGGTAAGTGCCAAATCCATCTGATATTAAAAAATTAAAAAAAAAATTTTTTTTGAATATTTTACCGCAAATTTTCGTGTTATATTTTAAAAAGCAAGCCATACTTAGTCATGTACATATTTTTTAAATTAAATTTGAGAGGTTCCCAAAACCGTACCGTACCCGAAAACTATAGTATTGCTACCAAATACAATAAATAAATTTTTTACTAACTTGTGTCGTGATGTCACCAATCTCATACTTTGCCGCACATTATTTAACATTACATGAGTAACAGTTGCAAAAGCATCTTCTATCTTTCGACGTAACTCATTTACATCAGTAAGTCACAAAAGTCGGTTCTGTCATAATATGACAATTCGATCTTGAATAGTTCGAAATGCGATTCAATTGATGATACTATCACTTTATTTATAGCGGCATTAGAAAACCGATCCGTTCCTTCAAGTAGAATAATTGCACTTGTTCATAATTTTGAACAATATAGTTCTGTTTCCAAGTGCAAATGCAACAGAAATGTGCTATAACTGAACGAGCAGAAAGAAACAAGAAAAATGATGATTTGGGCTAGTGTCGAACAGGATCCATTTAATATTGTAGACAGATTGCCGATGAAATTGACACTAGCAAGAGCACCGTACAAGAAGTTTTGCGCAAGTATTACAGAATATGTATAACCCAACAAATTTTACTAGGATGTAGGAAAACAAGAATGATATTCTCTTAACAAATCATAAAAAGATCAAATAATGATGACAACTTCATAAATAGATTATGCTTTCCAAATGAGTCATTATTTGCTGTGCTGTGCAAACATAATCCTCCTGTGGTTCGATTTTGGTATCGTGAGAATCCACATGTTCGAATGAATTATAGAATTCAGTACCCAGAGAAACTGAATGTATGGGCTGGGGTTATCGGTAATAATATAATTGGACCGCTCTTTATTGATAAAAATTTAAATAGACAGCGATATTTGGAGCTCCTGCAGAATCAAATAATTCCAGGGCTACTGCAACTTGCTGCTGATATTCAACAAATTTGGTATCAACAAAGCGGCTGTACATTTCACAATACAGTTTCAATACAAGAATATCTAAATGATAACTTTCCTAACTACTTAATTGGTACCATAGAAAAAATACCATATTCAGTGATATTTCCTGATCAGTCAGTAAATGATTTCTTTCTATGGGAGTACATAAAGGAGTCAATTTACAAGCACCAGAGGCTTACTGATGTAAATGAGTTACACCAAAAATGGTAAATACTTTTGCCACGGTTACCCCTGCAATGTTAAATAATGTGCAACAAAGTATTTATAACAAACTGGAATATTTTCTACCTACGGAAGAAGCCCTATTTGAAGATTTACTATGATGAATAATTTGTTTCGTTAATTTTTAATTTACATATTTTGAGGTTATTTAAAAGCTTTATTTGTAGTTTTTGGTCACCCTTCCCTGTTTATCACTTTGCTAATAAATTAATTTCTTGAATTATTGAGTGGTAGCCGAAGTTTTTATCTGTATGAGAATGGTGACATCAGGGCGAAAGTCAATAGAAAAATTTGTTTACCGTTTTTGATAGTAATATTATGGTTTCCATATTATTGCACTTTAAATACACGAATTACAATGAGTAGCTTGCTTGTTATGAAGATACGAACGAGGTCTAGGTACGTAATTTTATTTTAGAAATTTACATAGCCATGATTGTATTCTATCTTTGTATGTTGCTTATTTTGTTTATGTCCTCTTTGTTGCACTTAATCGTTTGCTACAGTCAAAATAGTTTTCGGACAATCTGTATACTAATCTGCAGTAACAGTTCTTTGATATTGTAGAGGAATTGGTACTATATAACTTGCTTTCGAGACAAATGTTGCAACCATCTCTTAGAAGACACTTCGAAAACGGATGTTTTCTCGAGTTTTCTTAATCTCGAAACGCCCAAACATACGACTGAAGTTTTCTTCTGGCTCGTATGAGTAAATCCAAGATTCTCCCGCCACTCACAATGCTGTACATGTTTTTAGAGTTTCCTGCGTTCAAGCTGTCTAGAGTTCTTTGAGACCAATTCACCCTAGGTGTTTTCTGTTCTTTGGTCGACAGATGCGGTGTCCAAGGGAAAAGTAATTTTTTTGACAGACATTTTATCATACAAAGTTTTTGGAACTGAAGCCGGTCAAATCTCCAATGTTGCCTCAATTTAATGATATGTCACATGTCAATCTTCGTTGATGATCTTGCGCACAGCATTGACGTTTTTGGTGCACCTGCTCTTAGATAGTCGCTAAGGGTAATCTGCCCAAGTTTGAATTTTTCATACCAACAAGAAATTGTTGACTGATGTGGTGCTTTATTACAGAAAACAGAAACCAACTCGACGAAGCATTCTTGTTGAGGTAATTTTCTTCGAAAATTATAAAAAATTATTGCTCGAAAATTTTCACGGTTTAGTTCCATTTTCCGGTTCACTTGTTAACTTATACAGTTCGTTGTAGCAACAGCACTACACGCATTACACTAAAACTTTGGATGTAGGTTAACTAAAGATGGTGGGTAATTTTTAGTACTGACATTTGATCAGTGGCGCCCTTTAAGTCACAGTATGTTAAACATAAAGGATAACTCTCGCATATGCTGCATACATCAACATTCATACAGACAGACCAACCAACAAGCAAAAAGAAACGGTTTTTAAAAAGTCCAAAATAACCCAATACCCTGAAATCTATAGGTGAAATTAGATGCGCAAATGATACTTTTTATACGAATTGCTATGATGTCGGAAAAAAATTCATAGAGAAAGTTTTTCAAAAAATTATTTAAAAGTATACAAAAATAAAGCAATAGCATAATTCATAACGTAAAAGTCGAACTTTGTTCAATTACATTTCTTTAGTAAGACGTGATGTATCTAGAGTTCCAGATACGTCAATCTTGTAATTAGAATTGAACGTTTTAGTCAAACGTATCCTCTGGAGAAAATGCTTCAATGTCGTCATATAAAAATTAATAGACAGATAAACGGACGTGAGTTAGAAAATGTTGTGAAGAGTCAATGATCAATTGTATTTCAGGATTCTCATTTTAAGGCTAGAAACGTTCAAAAAGTTGCGAAAGCAGGAAATCCTCTAGGAGTTTTCCAGCTGTGAAATTGAATTTAGACTGATATAGTTAAAAATGATGCTGTACCCTACTATACGTTAACTCGTATGTTTTTGTAAAAACTAATAATAAGCTTGTTTAAAGCGTATTTGAGAAAATGCAGTGGAGCTGTTTGACGTAAACTACCGACGTAGCTTGCTAGCCATAAAAGCCAATATTTCAAGCGGCCTGCAGCAAATGAGAAATGCCATAGGTAAAGCGTTTCTGTACAAACAAAAGATGATTTCTAACGATAATATATTTTTACCCATTTAATATTTGTATAGTAAAAACTATAATAGCTTTCTACCTATTTCATCCTTTGATTAGTAGTGATAAATTTTTACAGTCGCTTCTTATATCGTCTGTGTAAAGTAGAATATATAAAATAATTGAAAAAGGAAACTCTTTAAACTACTTCTGATTTAACGGAGTTTGATATTTTTCTATAACCAGCCAATTAAATTTCATAAACGGTTAAAAGGTTTGCTTTTATTAAATTACAGATTAGTTTAGTGGTAAACAGATAGGAAGGGTACTTTGGTATTAACAAATATTTTACATTTTAAGTTGAAATCCATTTATTACGAATACAATACTCTAATCCTGAACCATAACATTAAAACAATAATCCATCAGACAATGAAAATGACGAATATTATTCCAAAATTGTTTCAAACAAGTAGGTTGCTACGTTCTGTCATTGCAATGAAATAACCTACGCTTAGTTAATTTAAAATAGCATATCCAGTACTATTTCCACGGTTAGTTTGTGTGTATTATTAAGACCGACTCCCTCGTAATTGAAAAGACTATTTCTTTAACATCCTGTAGATTCTTACTAAATATTCAGTTATTAAATTTGAGGTACTTCCAATTTATTTCAAGCTAGATGTAAAGTTTACGATTATTATTATCATTAACAAATGTCGAATCTTGAATCTTGAATCTATTCTATTTTGATAATATGCTAAACGTCCGGTTTTATTATTAAGAAGTATGGAAATTTTATTTGGTTATCACAGGTTAAAAATTTTTGCACGATGTGTTCGCTTAATAAGTTTAAAAAATATTCTTGTTTGTCGAAGCATTTATTGTCAAAGATTGTAAGATGTTCCAGAAAGGTTAAATATATGCATTGCTTTAATACGAATAGAAGGATGGTTTTTGGTCGTTAAAGCATTTGCGGTAATAATCAACTGCAATTTTATTCATTGTATGCGTTTTTTGTCCTAATCAGCTATCAGTTTAATTTATTGCGATCTCAAAAACAAATTGACAACTTTCGTTCGTTGTATAGCTACCACTTTCCGGCTTCTACATTCTGCCATCCACCTACCATCCTTCCTGTTTCACGTTCTTTCTTCCACCCTTTTTGCACCTTCCACCTTTCACATTCTACATTACACTTTCTACGTTTACTTTCCACCTTCTACCTTCCACATTCTACCGCTAAACTTCTTTATTTTACTTTTCATCTGATGCCTTCTTTCCCCTAAATTTTCACACCACTATTTTAAGCTCTAGCACTTTAGTTTTTAACGCGTTATATATTACACAAGTATCATACTATCTCGTTACCAACTTAAGCAAGGTTACCATTTTGCAGTAACTCCTATATTGGTAATAGATGGACCTTGCTATACAATCAGCTACTACTATTTTGACTATATTTCAAGGTTACCGTATAAGTGTACCTCCCTTTAACTGTTATGCGGATTCGCTATGGATTTAAGCTAGGATCTTTGCAAAATATTTCGTATTTAATAAGTAAGATCTATTTACAATTCTTATTTTGTTACGTGCCAAAATTTGGCACTAGACATTTTTTAGTTTAGTTTTGATGTGCGGGAATTTCGCGCTTTAAATTTGAAAGACTTGGCGCGTGTGTTTCCATCACCTCAGAAGTGCGTTGCGCGGAGATTCGCGTCAACGCGTGTGGGGGAAAAAATGGGGAGTTTCCGAAAGGCGCTGGGACGTGGTCTTTTGCCTTTGAACATCAGGAAAAGTGGTTGGGTCTGGTATCGTATCTTTATCTTATTATGTAGATTCCCTTGCCTTTTTGATTATTCGTCCCCTATAAACCCGTTCCTTATCGTTCCCGCTACATACAGGTAAAAGAAGATAAATTTAGAAGCAACCTGGCCGAACCGCAGTCCACGCCTGAGAACCATCTTTAAATAATCTGGAAGGGAGCCCTGCAGTAGCTAGCCCGGAGCAATCCCGAAGGACGCTATGCGAACCATCTTTAATTAATCCAGAAGGGAGCCACGAGCAACCCCGAAGGAAGTGATTCTGTAGGAAGCTGCACCTATTCATGTGATTACTCCGTTTTTATAAACTATTTTATGAATTTTGCATATTTCGTCATTTACGTGTAATAATTTGCATATTGTGTGACGTCATTGACAGATAGGCGCGCTAATTTCCACATTATAGATTAGCGTTACCAACTGCCGTTGTGTCGCGTATACCGCGTCGACGGTAATATAAGAATAACGTTCAAATATAAGAATTTATCTAATATAAAATACTGTTAAATATACTTTAATACCTTTGGTTACGGATGTGGGGGCGTAGTTGCGGTGGAGCGTTAGGCGGTATTTAACTTAGGTTCCATAGAACCTGGGGATCGCGCAATAATGCTACCCATACGGGTTCTTAGACTCATTACTTAATCGGCGTTAAGCACGAAATATTCAGCAATTCAGCACATAATCACTTTATTCTAAGACATTAAGTTCAGCAGCAGAATTACATTAATAGCATATTATTAAACTAGGTTAGTAAACTAAATTGGACTTACATGGTTCGTTGGAGGTGTGTTGTGACAAGATTGGGTGTGCTGGATATGACTGCTCACTGTAGTTCTGGAGTACTGAGGGTTGACGAATTCGGGCTTGAACAGGAATGGTCTCGTACTGACTGATCTGCTACTACTAGGCAGTTAGGACTACTACTACCTAGCCTGAAGGTTGGCTTTCTGATATATAGTCGTCTGGGCGGACATTCGAGGGTAAAGATGGAATCCTAGAACTGTAACTCAGGAAGTCTTTGTGATGCGGTGGACCACGTAAAACGCCAAACCGTAACGTTATTTAAGGATTTCCTGGATCAACGGATACTTGATAAAGTAAATGTGTGCAAAACAGGAGATTGAGGTTTCCTCATGAGTGTGGCAGTTACAAAGTAAGAATGGAATAGAGTCACTAAAATGCACCGAATAGGATGCAGAGAAAGCAATTAATTACAAAGTAATGAACAAAGCAGATTGGCTAAAATAAACTGTTCTTGGAATTAAAGTATACAAATGTAAAAATGCAAATTATTGTATTCATGACAATACAAAGTATAATATATTTACCTTTTACACACAAAAAGAATTTCTTTAATTTTACTAGGGGATGTTTTTAACATATCTAACGGAATTTTTAATCTATAATTTAAATCTATGTTTCCGTCTTGCAACTCCTTTTCTAACCAGTAACTGGATACGTGCAGTTGGTACTAATGTTCAAGCTGTAAAACGTAAGTGACATCATTCCTTTGCTCTACTACTTTAACCCCAGCAACAAGAAGTTCTGTTTCCCTATTTAGTTGCTCCTGTCTGCGGCACTTAGTAATGCTTATACGCCCCTTTACTTCTTGCATATGAATTTCATCCATTTGTTCTACTTCTCCTAAAAAGTATATATGTTCTACGTTTTTTTAAATACTCGAAGAAAAACTTGCTTTCTACTTTTGAAAATGAGAAGCCATTATATGTTATAATACTGTTGGAAATCAAAATCTAAACGCCTGCGCCTTCAAGTCAAAAACATAGATCTCCGTTTTTACAGATATATAGTTTTTTGTTTTTTTTAGTAATGACATGTTACAAACAACAGAGACTTCAAGTTGAATATAAATAATTCAAGTTAAAACCCGAGTTATATGTTCTCGTTCTATAAAAAGTTATTGTTATATTTTGATGTTTATTAAATAGTTCACAAGTTATACGAATCACTTTATACAAGTAGGTATAACACTGTGCAAGCTTGAGTTGAATATTCAATAGGTTATGGGCCCAGCACGCTTCCACTGCGCGTGTTTTACCACGAACCTCGAAGTCTACCCGAAAGTGATTCATCTCAACTACAGTTTGCTCGACAAGTAAACCTCCGTTGGCTGTAACGAAGTTCGCCGTCAAGAAAGTTTATTCGCTGTTTAAAGCACACGTTTTTAATCCCGGTGGTGACACTAGAACACCACGCAAGCTCTCGAAACTATTCTGTGACTGGTGACCGATTAATAGACCATGAATATGGACAAATTAAGAATACCCGCTTTGCAAGGCAAAGAAAATTGGACCGAATGGAAAACGGACATGGTACTGCTGCTAAAGTGCAAACGTCTCCATAATACCGTTCAAGTTACTTACAGAAGCAAGGTTCCTGTTCTCGCAGAAGGTGGTGACGAAGCCACTTTTCAAAAGCTAAAAGATGAGTATGAGGAAAATGATTTTACTGCTCAATTAGCAATTCGAACGTCAGTAAATTCAGATCTAAAAACCATGCTATCTACTTGTGAATCGGCTTACGAAATGTGGGACAAACTTAATTCCACGTTTGAACAAAGAAGTGGTGAACGTCTCGATGTGCTGTACACGAAATTTTTCAGTTACTCGAAAAACCCCGATCACGATATTGCCGCTCACGTCCACCATCTTGAAAGTATCGGTAAGGAAATCGAAAATGAGGTCGAACAAATGTCAACGAAGAAGGTTATTCAAACGCTCGTTATCAATCGTATACTGAACACACTGCCAAGCGAGTACTTCGAATTTAGAAATATGTGGGCATCTACCCAGAAAGAAGAACAAAATGTCCGAAGGCTGAAAGAAGAAATTGCTCTTCAAAACCGGACTGGAAGCAGTGCTGAAAGTTACGACGCCCTAATTGCCAAATCGTTAACTGGCAACACGGATAGGAAGTACGAAAATAAGCCTCAACAAAAGGTTAACTCGAGGCAAAAGTTCAACCCGCACACACAAGCATCAAGTTCCCGTTCAAGCTCAAGCATTCAATGCCATGGATGCAATCGTTTTGGTCACATTTTAAGAGACTGCAAAGACCCAAAAGGCAAGAAGAAGTTTGCAGAATACTTATCCAAGAAAAACGTCGTAAGCAATGAACGTTTATCTTACGCCGAAGACTGTGACAATAATGCATTTATGGCTGAATGTACGTTCACTGAATCTACATTATGTCAGATGTCAAGTGACAGTGACACGCGTTCAAGCAAATCTGAAACCGAACAAGAGAGAACCCGAAATAGTTGGATATTCGACTCGGGTGCATCACGCCATTTATGCAACAACCGCGAAGCATTCCAACGACTTGAACTCTTACCCGCCCCCGGCCGTATTCGACTCGGCGATTCAAGAATCATTCACGCATTTGCCAAAGGTGACATTAATATTAGCTGCAAAGTAGGAAATAAAACCTACAAACGTACAATCACCGATGCATGGTACGTCCCAGATATTACCCGAAATATTATATCCGGCAGTGCAGTAACTCGTAGAGGTCACGAAATTAGCCTCAAAGGAGAATTCTGCGAATTCAAAACGAACAATGTAACCTGTATGACTGGCAAAATTAGAGACGGAATCTACGAGCTAAATTTACGAATCTTGAAGCCGTCAGGTAATTCGAAAATTAAACCCGAACACGAAAGCCTACTGCTGACCGAAGTTCAGCAACTTCAATTATGGCACGAACGACTCGCACATCAAAGCAAGAAACACGTAAAGAAGTTTCTAAACCTTGAAGGCATCAAAGTTGAAGATGATTATGAATTCTGTGAAGGTTGCATTTACGGAAAACATCATCGCGAAAGCTACAAAACTCGATCAGTACGCGAGTTATGTATCCCCCAATTACCTATATATATTGATATATTGAATCTAATAGGAATTATTAGAAATTGTTAAATTAAAGTATAAGTTCAATGCAACATTGTAACACAAGGATAACCCAGAGAGGTTATCGACAGTTCATGAGAACGGAATGCAGCTTTGCATCCGTGAGGGCAGTGATACTGCAGGTGGCAGGTCACAGGCGGTCAACATACCGCAGTTACTTAGAATTAAGTTGTTACATTGTAATAAAGTGTACAATTAAGAGAAACGCAGACATGAGATCTGCAAGTTCCCACAAGCCGTGTGAGGGGCAGGTATTATAAAAAGCCCGGGAGCTCAATGCCCGGCAGTCAGTCTTCAAACTCCATACTTCGTTGTTTGAGCTACTCACCTGTACAATTAATTAATTTTTAGTATTATGTACAAGTTATCTAAATTTTAGAACTAATAAATTTTTGTTAAAGTGTCAAAAGCTTTTTAAAAAACCAGCTCCAAAGGCCCGAACTTTAACTCGCGCTAACAAGGTTGGTGAAATAATTAGTACTGATGTTTGTGGACCAATGCCCGAGCCATCTATGAATGGATCACGGTACTACGTCGAATTCAAAGATGACTACTCGAAATTTCGCACTCTATACTTCATCAAGCACAAATCGGAAGTTGTTGAGAAAACCCGAATCTTTATTCAGTTCGCCAAAACTAGTGGTCACGTAATTAACACTATGCTGTCCGATGGTGGTACGGAATACAACAACGAACAATACAAGAAGCTACTCGAAAACAACGGTATTCAATTTCGAATAACCGCAAGCTATACCCCGCAACAAAATGGATCCGCCGAACGTGAAAATCGAACCATATGTGAAGCTGCCCGCTCGATGCTACACGCTAAAGATATGTCTAAACGACTCTGGGCTGAAGCTTGCAACACAGCTGTCTACGTATTAAACCGTACAGGTCCAACTCAAGTGAAGGACAAAACCCCGTTTGAACTCTGGTTTAATCGTAAAGCGCCGTTCGAGCATCTCAAAATTTTCGGTACCGAATGCTATGTTCACATTCCCGATCAACTACGCAAGAAATGGGATCCAAAATCCGAAAAAGGTATACTTATTGGCTACAACAACGATAAAGATGGCTACAGAGTATACATACCGTCACGCAAGTCAATCCGTATTTCGAAGGACGTAAAGTTCCAGGGGGAGTTAATTTTAAAATGGACTTTACTAAATAATCGAAAATCCGTTCCAAATCAAGTCAAAAACGAAGTAGATGATTTTGAATCAAGAGTTAGTGTTGGTGACAACGAATCGATCACGAATCCCGAATCAAGCTTCGAAGAAGAAAAAGAAGAGTCAATCGAAACTAAAATGTCTCTTCGCGATAGGTCAAAGATTAAACGACCGATACGTTACAGGCTTGATGAACCAAACGATGATGTGCATGAACCCGAGGTTCAGTACCTATGTAACGTTGAACCAACCAACTACAACGAAGCAGCTGATGGACTAACGAAGCCGTTGGAAAGAAACCGTCTTGATTACATAAGGAACTTAATAGGACTAGCTTAACAGGAATCCTTATGCAACCATAGGTTCTTTCAACCTAAAATTGTTTAAATTTTGAAGGGGAGTGTTGGAAATCAAAATCTAAACGCCTGCGCCTTCAAGTCAAAAACATAGATTTCCGTTTTTACAGATATATAGTTTTTTGTTTTTTTTAGTAATGACATGTTACAAACAACAGAGACTTCAAGTTGAATATAAATAATTCAAGTTAAAACCCGAGTTATATGTTCTCGTTCTATAAAAAGTTATTGTTATATTTTGATGTTTATTAAATAGTTCACAAGTTATACGAATCACTTTATACAAGTAGGTATAACACTGTGCAAGCTTGAGTTGAATATTCAATAAATACTATTAAATACAAGTGTTGCAAAAGACTAATCTATAGGTAGGCAAATCAAATCCAATTCGTTAAAACGAACTAGCACAAATCTCTGCAAAATTTTCTTTTACATCGAACACGTTAATAAAATTGAACTTGTCAAATTCTTTTAAGAAATATACATCATCAGACTTATGGTTCTTCTTGGCAAGAATTCTAACGTAAGGAAACTTTCCTCGGTTATTAACTGTAAATGCAGAAATATTACATACTCTGGATGTGTTCAAATATTTTCAGTGTATTTTCAAATGACTTATTGGTCTTCCCATTAATAGGCCTTTCGTTCTGGCATTCTTTTTCTGGTATATATTTTATTACGCTTGGCAACACTGGTACGGTCCACGTTTCACAATATTACTCAATAGTTAATATTATGATATAATTACGCTGCAAATTGTATCACATACCAAACACGTTTACAATGACACAATTCTTATTTTAAAATGTAATAAAGCAAAGTACTCACTTGAAACGCGCCTGGCAAAAAAATTTTAGGGCATCTGGTTGTTTTTTGTCTGGATGTAGGTTGCGTTTCAATTCATCCGTCTATCTTCTTTCATCGTTCGTAGCGGTACGATAGGAGCAACCAGGTAATGAACGATATAAAGTAAAGATAAAAGGAACGTACATCCTATAAAAGAGAAGAAACAGAAAACACGACACAGGTAGACGTTATCCGCTTGACGTCTAGTGGCTAATAACGTCGTGTTGCTTCGCGCATTTGCGCCATTTACTCCGCGCCTGCGCATTCTTTTTCGCCAACGCAACTGTCCGGAATGACGGAAGTTAACAAGTTTATTTTAAAATAATGGCGGGAATTTAGTCACATATTTAACAATTTACATTGCCAATTTTGGCATGTAACAATTTGTACTGCTCTTTTAATGCGATAGTCTGTGTTTTGTCCTCCTTTTTAAATATATTTTCTCCGTTTCTAATTTTATTATCTTAATCAGTTGTACATAAATATCCGATACAGGTTTTATCTTTTTTTAAGGTGTACGGTTAAAGTTTATGCATATATTGCTTTGGTTTTTTAAAATTTGCGGAGAAATACTACTTGTAGCAATCAAATCTAGATCGCCAATGTAAACATTTTCTGGAATTGTCGAGAAGGGTGTACCGGGTTTTGCAAAAAGTGGGCCTCCGTCTTTAACATAACGTTTCTGTTTAATTACAACGCTGTCCTTATTTTATCAATCTTCCACTACTTCTACGAGGGACACTATTTATGTATTGAGAATTGGCAACACTGGTATTGCCAGGTGAAATCTGAAATTGCCATCGTAAAGTTTGACATTTTTAGGTTATATGTACTCGGAACGTTTTGACGTGCGAGCACTATTTGTGTTTTTTGCAGTGTTTAAAATTTCATCTCAGCCAAAATGTGGAATTAACTCGCGAAAATTTTTGAGCAATGATTTGTTATGACCTTCGACGTGGTCTAACTCAAGAACAATGCACTAATCAACTGAATTTAACTTTTGATGGCGAAGCGTCGTCTACAGCCACTGAACGGAATTCACACGTGGACGTAGTTCGTTCACGGACGAAGTTAAGGAAGATTGGCCAAAATTGGTCGTTGTACCGGAACATATGGTGCTGACGAAAACTAATTGAAGAAGATCGTCATGTGGCATATCAAGAAATCGGGAGATGTTTACGTATTAGTATTAGCAGTATACATAAGCTTTTGCACAAACATTTGTGTGTTCATAAGCTGTGTACGCGTTGGATTCCACATTTGTTGACAGATGCTCCAAAAAAAATGCTCGTGTCGATTGGCAGCGTAAAATGATTTTAAAATACAACTGTGGTGCATCCAAAAGTGTATACAACATCGTCACAAGTGACGAGTTGTGGATTTATGCGTCTGAGCTAGAAAGAAAAGACCAGTCGGCAGTTTGGGTGTTTTAATGTGAAGCAAAACCAGCAAAAGTTGTTCGTTCTCGAAACATTAAGAAGCAAATGGTTGCGTTTTTCTTCACGAAAACCGGTCATGTGACAACTCTAGCTCCCAAAAATCAAAAGACCGTTAATTCAGCGTGGTATACGACCATTTGTTTGCCTGAAGTTTTTGGTAAATTCAGGGAAACCAACCCAAAACGACGAATCATTTTGCATAATGACAATGCGAACTCACATACATCACATGCAACAAACGAGTATTTGGACACACGAAAGATCGAATTGATGGGTCATCCGCCTTACAGCCCCGACTTGGCACCCAATGACTTCTTCTTGTTTCCAATAATTAAAAGTAAACTGCATAGACAACGATTTTCATCGCTTGAAGAAGCGGTTGGGACATTCAAAACGCATGTTTTAGAGCTACCATCTTCTGACTGGACAAACTGCTTTCAAGGGTGGTTCAATCGCATGCGAAAGTGTATAGATATTGAAGGCGATTATTTCGAAAAGCAATAAAAGTATTTTTCATCACATTTATTTGTATATTTTTTCTATTCGCAACACATAAGTAGTGTCCCTCGTATGTAATTGATCGTCAACCTATTAAAACTGTATGCGCAAATTACGTAATTTATTATTCTGTTCCAGTGCTCTATGTTATCTATAAAAAACTACAATCCAGTAAGTTTTTTGTACCACTTCTATAATTCCTGTAATAGTAAATTCTATTCCTTCTTTAAACTTCCCTCAGTATCCCTTTGAAGCACATGGTTTAGGCAAATGAAAAAGAAGAATTTGCACACAAAACCTTTTTATGCAAAATGGTGCAAAATAAGTTTATTTTAATTAAATCTTATGTTATAATACAAAAAATGGTGAAGAAAGTATAAACTATCACAAGGAAGTCTTACCAACATGGTGGGACATAAAGATCCCAGCATGTAACTAATTAAATAAATGAAATTTATTAAAACACATATTTTTACCAAGGCACAGTGGCACTTTACATACAGTACAGGACCATGATGTACGAATTTCTTTCTTTTTTGTACTGCAGAGTGCACATCGTCTTTTTGTAGACTGCTCTAAAAGGTGTTTTGCGTCCTTTTTTTGTAATTCTGAGGAAACAGTAGGTTTAGAATTTCTAATTTGCAATGTATGTGCTGATGTTGGTGGTGTGTTCTTTTGTATTAAAGTTTGGGCAACAAACCTTTCCGCACATTACCCCTTAAAATTTTTTAAATCAATAGTTTATCCCAATTGCTTGAAAACTATGTATGAATTGATAATTGCACCGTCCAGGAAATAAAACAATATACGATGCCACCATTTCTTACTACGTCTATCAATATTGTAGTTACTCATTACTTGACCAAATTTTTCTACGGCATTCATGTTCGCATTATAATTGGTGATTATTTTACGGCAATTTATAGAATTCTTTTGCCACTTTTGTCCTTGCTCTAGACTGATGACATCTGATTAGAGTCCTGATAGTTTGATAAAATATACATTTCTCTATTTTCAATCTATTGTGTAGCAATTACTCCTACTAGTGAGTGATATAAATTTCCCCCGTTTTTTGTCTTTGGTAAATGCAAGGAATGGTAAAAGTTTTCTTGTTTTGTTAACAATTCCACAAGCATTTATTTGCCGTTGCTTTAAATTTTGCATTAAATTAACGCTAGTAAAATAATTGTCAAAAAACTGTTTGTGCTATTTCCGACTAAGATCATGTTTTGAAATCAATCTAAAGTCACCAAAAGCTACCTCTTTTTACCAAAGAGACCTGGAACTTTCTGGACCCCTTTATAATATGTTACGTAAGTTTAACGTATGCAATGTTTGTTGTTGACTTTGTTACACTTTTACATAAATTAAGTAAATTGAATAAATTCAGTATTGAAATTTAAAATAGAAAGAATATCTTAAAAATAATTAAATCTGACCTGCTCTGCTTAATTGAACCCCTTGTTTTCAATAAATTACTTTTTGCTTCTTTATTTTATTCGCATTGAATCTCGCAACTCAAAATTGTACCTACATTGTACCAAAATTGTCGACGCTGATTTGAAATATTGTATTAATCCATTAAAAATATCCCCACATTTGAATTATTATATCATCAATTCGAATTATGCATGCATTCGAATTATAAAAAAAATGAATTAGAAATATCCACACCCCGAATTGTTACACCATCAATTAAAATTAATATATCACTTCATTCAAAATATCCACCAATTAGAAGCCGTTAAACAGCAAAGAAGTCTTCATAATTGTAGCACTATTATCACTATAACGTACTTGATATTTTATTAAATATTTAAAATTACGCGTGACTTTTTGATTCACAACGACGCAGCTTCGCGCTGTTTGAGTTTAAAACTGACTCGTCTTATCATTGCTCGCTGTTAAATATAGGCTGTTCCTCCTTGCATGTGGGCTGCGTTTTCAACAAGTCTGTAGATATCTTAACCAATAAGGTCTTTGTATTTTATGCATTTTGAAGTAGTTTCTGATGTAATTTACTTGGCTTTCCGTGTAATATGTTTATTTGATACCTTATTATTCGCTATCTTGACCATACGTTGTTTTGATTAGATATTGCCTTTTCCATATTGTACGAAATTAAATGATATAACTTTAATTCCACTTTCGTTTATTTATTTTTGGAACTGCGTTTTCTTATCAAAATGTTTATTATTTCTGCGTAATTGCGTAAAGCTTTGTTGGGTTTTATCTCTTATCTTCGTATTATTACTAATTAGAACACTTCTCAACGCGTGTTTAATTACATTTACTATCATTTTCTCCTGAATACGCGTACTTTTACTAAAAGATATTCTCACTTGCATTACTTAAAATTGATAGAGGTCTATATACCGAGTGTTAAATACTTGTTGTTTACCTAATGTATGAATTACCTATTTTCCTGCTAAATACGAGAACTATTGTTGTAAGATATGCGTATTCGCATTGTTTAAAGCTAACTATGATCTATATACATAGTGTTAAATGATTACTAATTAAATAATGTATGAATTATTTAATTTTCTGCTAAATAAATGGAGTTTTCTGCTTCCTATCGCAATTTATGGTTACTACACGACTCTTGATATTCAATCAATACACCCCTAAACAACCTCTTATCACAGCAATATATATATATATATATATATATATATATATATATATATTTAGTATTTGACATTATTAAAGGATTTAAAAAGATAGTTGTTAGCACTACGGATAAAAACATCAATTTACCACTTTTATCAAGCTATTCTAAAATTTAAAAACACTACGGTTAACAAAGATTGATGAATAATTACTTGTTAAATGCAGATATAGAATATTATGTACTAGTGATACAGCGTTTGAGGTTTAAAAAAACATTCTTCCATTGTTTGCCAATACGAAGGGTATCTAATGTAACTTCAATTGAATGTGTATAGGTTTTGTCTTTAAGATTATTATTTGTAATTTGTGCAGGATACTTTATGCCATTTATAAGTTTGATTTACTTAAAATGAAAGTCGTTTAATACATTTTAATTATAAAGCAAAATAAAATTATGAAATGTCAAAATGAAATGTAAAAATACCAAAGCTGTTCTAAAATAGTAATTAAGTAGAATTAAGGTTAATATATTGAATGCATCCCTTATATAATATTAGTTAGTAGGCTAGATATAGTTGTTTTTTAGTTGTGCTAGGTGATAGTTGTTTAAAAAAGGATTGATAAAAAATTTTGGAAAAGGTTGATTATAATTTTGTAGACTGAATAGATGTTTTTGGCTTAAGAGCCTGTAAAATAAAATTTATCAAAATTAATAGATGTGTTAAAGTGCATGCATTTTATTTGAATATAATACTAAGAAAGGAAAAGGTTATACGACCAAAATAATTACAAAAGGAAGATTTCCAAATACACTAACGTCGGGGCATCTTTTATGTATTGAAGAGTTGCAGCTGTGATAGTGAATTATTTTGCAGCAGGGTTCAGTCTTCTTGGATTGCAGATCAGTTTATTTGGTAAAGTATTGAAGTGTTCGTAGTAATAGAGCAAATAAAGCATATAGTTGGTGAAGTAGTAGTTAATTGTAGAACCTAAAACTATAGTGAAATCCTTATTGAACATAAACTAAAACATACTTTTATTATGTAGTCACTGAAAGCGTTCGAGGCGATTTGTGGTATCCTGTTTCAAAGCCCCTGTACACCCAGACACATTCAACGGAGTTGCAGGTATTTTAAGTTATATTTATATACACTTCATTTAAAGTAACTTGTGAATAATTTAAATTTCAAACGTTTAACTAAATTAATATATGCTGAATAGATTTATCAATCTTTGTATAATCACGATACGCAAGCACAAAAAAGAGGTTAAGTGATTTTGATCTAATAACGCTTTAGGCGCCTGTGTCTTCAATACCTGTAAGGGGACAAAGAACCCACGTCTTCTTACAGAGTTTAAAATAGTAGATTCAGTTTCCCTGAGAGAGTTTCTAAAAGCCGTGGCATAATAAAATTTGAAAAGGTATTTATTTAAATCATTTTAAAGGACAACACCATTTTAAGGTCGCACTTATTATTTTTTAACTGGTAATTTAAAGCATCATTTCATTAAATATCACCATACATAACAATATATATATATATATATATATATATATATATATATATATATATATAAAATTTGTAACAGTACCCAGTTCTATCCGCCAACATCCACACTTTATATCCTCTTTTGATAGGTTTTTTTAGGGAGATATTGTTTGAAGCTGCTGCGTCCTTTAAATTTTATCATAGCTTCATCAATCGTTAAATATTCACTAGGTTGATAATTATTGATGAAATTATTTTGAATTTTGTTCAAAAAAGTTCTGACTTTGTAGAGCTTATCGTAAGTGGCACTATTTCTTAGAGGTGTTAGAATATCATCGTTTAGGTGAATGTGAAACAAGATCCATTCAAATCTATTTACAGTCATTAGTTGGCTAATATATCCATTTCTCATATACGGTGTTCTACTCCAATAATCCCTATAACTGGGCAATTTATTAATTCCTATTACAAAATTTATTCCTATGAATGCACTAATTTCTAATGCATTTGTTGGAATGTATCTTTACCCTCTTGTTCGGCATATAAATTTGTTTGAAAGACAGTCAAGTTAATTAATTCATCGCATATAAACTGGCAACAAATTTTATATGGTGATGGATTTTCAAAATTCATAATGTGTTGTGCGAATTAGCATAAAAAATTCCAGGTGGTAGTGTTTTGTTGTCATTATTCCATTGTATAGCATTATTGCCTTGCTCTGATGTATTTTGTGCGAAGTCACGTCCCTCATTCTCAATTTTGTCTTCAGAAGAAGATATTCTCCTTACTGTTCTTCTCAGTAGAATAGGCTCATCTTCATACCCTTGAGAAGAATATATTTTTCTTACTTTCGTTTTCCTTTGTAGAATTGGGCCATTTTCGCCTTCACTAAAATCAGTATTCGATTCTGAATCTGAAGGTAATGACTGAATATCCTCTTCATCAGATTCAAATTTAATTACTCGCTTCCATGGTGCTTTTTTCCCGTTATTCATACTAGAACTAAGGGGATAGAAATTTACCTAATTAGCAAAAACCTAATCAGTTGATAAAATATTCAAACTTAATTATCAAAAATTTTATAGTAATAAAAATGTCAAACTAATTAGTGAAATAAACTTTTGATAACAAAAAAGTGGAACAATTTTGCAACCACCTCACCCCTAAGGGGTATACGGCAGCATATTGTCCTTATGGTTCCTTGTAGTTTTGCATAGCAATATGGTTTATTTATTCTACATCTTTTTAGGTAAAGGATGTGTCTCCAATATTTTCCAAGCATTCGATAAAAAATCGCAACTCCTCTATATGCGGGTCTGAATTACCGTTATATAGTGAAATAGTTTTAAAATAAACCAGCAATTGCCGAATATATGCGAAGAAAGTCGATGATCGGAAGGAAAACAAAGGTGATCGACATACTTGTTTATAAATAAGCAAGCGCAAGGAAATGTTTTATCTTATACATTTTATACGAGTCCTTTTTGCGAACTGATGCTCCCTCAAATCTTTTACTTAAACGCATGTTAGTTTTATGTTGTAATCTTGTACGAATTACGAATCCGATTTTTATAATTCTTGTTAATATTTTCCAGACATTCTTAGACATTCTTTAACAAGAAGTTGTATTAATTCGAGACTGCTTGGATACCTACATAGCCATATGACCAACTGACCACTTGATAACATTAACGAGTTCTGTTAACCCATTTATTTCGACCAGATGGTGCACTGTCATTATGGGTTCGTATATTTTCTGCATAACCATTTTCTTATCACGGAGGAATTCGAATTATATAATAAAATCAATCGGGTTATAATAATTTAACGGTTTAAACTCGTATGGCTACTAAAGACGACCTAGAATATTTTTAAAAAATCCGTACGTAATACAATAAAAAATGTAAGAACTGTAATGGCATCTATTGCGGTTCCCGGAAATTAGACGATATCTTGCTAAATTCGGTCAAACTACTTTTCTCCCATCTCTCATAAATGGGTTTATCGTTAATCTATCCTCCACCTCTCACCGTTCACATTCTACCTTCCACGTTCTATATTTCACGATGGCAGATGTGGTGTCAGGGTTAGTCGAGATTATTAACTTAGTTTGGGCTAGACGACATCTCTCTAAGGTAGGTGAAACTATTTCTCTCACGGTTAGGTTGCGTTAGTCCCGATATTGTTTATTGCAAAATATTTAGGTTAGGTCGGCGTTTATTAAAGCAATTAGAAAAGGGTTGAATAATATTATTTCAATATAGGCGTAACATGTTGTGTATAGAAGTTGGCAATATGGGATTCTCTTATTAAGAAAATATAAGATAATTACAACCACATAATGAATGCTATCTGAATGTAGTAATATCTTACACATTATCTAATCTATCAGTTAGGGGTACATGTATTTGTACTCTTCCTTCAGAGTATGGGTTATGTTAAAATAAACATACTTTATAGTAAAATTAAACCTTTAGTAAAAGAGGTAAATTTGATCAAATGATCAATTTTACTATACGTTTAAATAAGTAAAATTTTTTAATCAGAATTGTTAAAAAAATTGATTGATTAATATGGAAGAGGGCACAAGTGATTCCACTTCCTAAAATTCTAGATCCTAAGACTTTTAAAGATATTCGTCCTATTAGTGTTTTACCAACTTTTTCAAAAATATTAGAAAAAATTATGAACATTCAACTTAGAACTTACTTAGAGAAACATAACATTCTCCCATTGCATCAATCTGGTTTTAGAGAAAACCATAGTTGCTAGACTGCATTATTACATGTTACCGATGATATACTAAAAGCATGTGATGATGGTAAAATAACCTGTTTAGTACTGCTTGATTACTCCAAGCCTTTTGACACCATAAATCATGTAACACTACTGGCCATTCTACATTATATTGGACTAGATTCGTCAGCTATTAACCTAGTGCAGCAATATTTAAGTAACAGATATCAATGTGTTAAAACGGATAATGATATGTCGGTCTTAAAAAAAGTTACTTTAGGTGTGCCACAGGGTTCAATTATGGGTCCATTACTATTCATAGTTTATACGTCATGCATGCAAACATGTTTATTGTCGAGTAATCTTCATTTGTATGCTGTATTGCACAAGCTAATGCTGCGCTGAATTATGATTTATCTCAAATAATGAATTTCTCTAAAAGCACAGCCTGTGTCTTAATACTAGCAAAACAGATATGGCTATATTTGGCAGTCGTGTTAACAAATTTAAAGCAGTAGATTTTTGTCTCAATATTGGTGATACTGTATTAAGTGGTAAAAATGATTTTAAATGCCTTGGAGTACATATTGATGCACGACTGCGGTTTTCCAAACACGTATCTAAATGCATGCAGAAGGCATATGGTAACCTAAAAAGTATCTACCCAAATAGGCATTTGCTTTCTGTTCAAACTAAAAAACTTTTATGTAATTCACTCGTGCTCTCTCATTTAGATTTTGCGGATACAGTGTATGGTCCTTGTCTCACGGTAGTAGACCAAAATAAAATTCAAAAGGTTCAAAATTCTTGTCTCCGTATGATATACGGGGTAAGAAAATATGAACATATTAGCTCTAAAAGAGTGGAAGCGCATTGTCTCAGTATGATTAATAGACGGACACTACATGCGCTGTCTCTCTTTCATAAAATTATGTTAACAAAAACACCACGGTATTTGTATAATAAAATTATTTTCCGCACTGACGTCCAAAATGTGATCATTAGATTTAAGGGTGCTTTAACTCCTCCATCACATGTTAGTGCTATATATGAACGCTCATTTACTTATTGCATCGCCAAACACTATAATAATGTTTCGCTAAACATGAGGACATTGTCAGTAACGTCTTTTAAAAAAGCTATGTTTCAAATGCTTGCTGGAATGTAGCTCTAATTTACTTAAGAATTGTCTGAACTTTAAATGCTAGTGGAGTTTAGTCATATAAATATTTAATTTTTACATAAGGTTTAGAGATGTTGAGTAGAACGTTAGCGTAAGTAACAATTATTTTGCTTCGATGTTACTAACTAGAATATTAAGTTATTTTGCGCAATTCACTGTGGGTTAAGTGGTAGAGCAACTGATGGTTATGCCCATCAAGTTGAACTTCGCCCATATTCTATTATTTTGTTACTTTATGTTTTGTTAACAAATACTTTTTTGAATAAAAACATTTAATAATAATAATAATAATAATAATAATAATAATAATAATAATAATAATAATAATTCAATTCAATTCAATTCAATTTCAATTTATTTACAAGTTTGTTCTCTTTTCACCATAAGCTAACTCCATGAGTTGCTTGACATGGTGTTAAAACTATGTATATACATTCGTTATAATCTAGAATATTTCAAAAAGTATATAAAATAATTAATTAATAATACATAATATATTTGTTATATGAACTAAATATCACCTAGTAAACGAATGGTCTTCTTTTATTATTCAGTATGATTTTAGAACTTTCTGGGTATAGTCCTTGTTCTGACTCAACTCTCTCTCTATTACAATTTTCCACATTCAGTTCTCCTGCATTTCTTTGTTATTTATTATCCAATTCGCATACAAATTTACAATTGCTTTTTTTATAATTTTAGTAGAAAATTTCAGGATTTTAATTTTGTGTAACTTGACAAGCTTCATATGCTTCGTTAAATTTGTTTATAATGCTATTGTACAATGTATTAGAATTTTATGTTCGCTTAGCTGTTGAACGTTTATATGGGATAATTTAACTTTAATTTGACGTTCGTTCAAAATTTTTCCTGTTTGTACATGTTGTTCTATTAACTTCTGTTTGAAAAGTTAGTTGGGCTGCGGTCATGTAGTGATCTGATATTTTCGACTGTATTACAGCAGAATTTATGTGTTTGTACTTTCCTCGTACATAAATATGATCAATACAAGAGGCTACCAATTTCCACACCAAACAATTCTTGACGTGTATAGTCCAAAATGCATTTATATAAACCGCTTGATGTTAATAAAATTTGATATTCCGTTTCCGCGATATATAAGTTTTTACCAAGTAAATCTATGTTAATATCTCTCCCAAAAATGATATAGCTAAAATCATTACATTCTTGCAACTGTTTTTGAAGTTCTTCCACAAAGTCGTTAACACTATTATTTGGAGGTCTATAAACTGTAATCAAATTTATATATTTTCTTTGAAATTGTAATGACCCCTGCACATTTTCGTATGATGTGATTGGTATATCGTTTCAGTAAATTCTAAACCCTTTTTAATATAGACTAATATGCCACCACCTCTACGAGCCTCTCTTAATTTATAAAACATTTTATATCCATTAATTTGAAAATTTGAGACAATATTTTCCTCAATAGATACTTCTACTAAACTTAAAACATGAAATTTGATGTTAGATATATACAACAGCAATTCATCAAAATGACATCTAATACCATTAATATTTGGGTATATCAGAATTAGCGAGTTCAGCTTATATCCGGAAGTTAACTCTTCATAATCGGTAACAAACACTACTAACTGTACAAAAATTTATGTTATCAGTAAAGCCCTTTTCTTTTAACCTAGCCATTATATCAATATTTATGAATGAATCTTTTGTAGGTCTTTTTCGGTATCAATACGTACTACACTCGACGACTCACTTGATTGCTTTGTTAGTATTTTACCGCCACGTACCCACACGAATTTGTAATTGAATTCTCTGGCTTTTTGTTTAGTTTGCCACAACAAAGATTTATTATAAGCTGTTAAATTTTCATACAAGAATATCTTACGCTCGTTCTTGTTATTAAATAAATCATCATTTTTCATCGTTTCCTTTCTCTTACTAATAATTCGGTCTCTAATTGCCTGTGAGGAACATTTAACTATTACTGGTGGAACAACATCTAATCGCCTCTTAGGTAAACGATGTACTACTTGTATATCATCCATGCTTACACTCACCTCTAAACGTCTTACTAATTTTTCTACAACCGCTTTTAATTTACCTTCCTTTTCCTCTGGCATAATATCCAATCCATGAATTTCAAGATTAACATTCCTACTACTCTGTTCCAGATTATTTATCTTTACTTCCAGCTCCAAAATAATAATAATAATAATAATAATAATAATAATAATAATAATAATAATAATAATAATAATAATAATAATAATAATAATAATAATAATAGTGTACATAAACTTGGTACTACATGCGCCTTTGTAGTAATAAAAAGAACACACTTCATTACGGTTCTGTAGCTAACTATTGACGAATATCATAAATGAGTTATATGACTATAATTGTTTCCTGTAATTTGCATATTATAGAGAACCTTGCATAAACAATGAAATATGACTTAATAAAAAGTTTTAGTTATACGGTTGCTCAAGAAATTCTGTTTACTAAAATGATATATGTATTTGTAGTGATTCAGTAGAAAAATTATTTGTTTGTTTTATAGCTAAGTAGAATTCAGTGTAGTCCTTATCAGACAGATACTGTTGATAACACGCCTTTATGATGCAGTATCGAAATAGCCTTTAAATGAACTGTTTCTAGACTGTATATTTTACATAGTAAAATATTTTTCTGTATAAAACAAATTTTGAATTAGATATATTAAGGAATTGCAAGTGAATTTTCAAATTTAGATTATGGTTACAAGTACAATTTTTTTGGATAAAACTATACTGCATGATCTATCCTGAAATAAACTTCATTTTTAACAATTTAGCGTGTAGTCAGAATTGAATAACTACAGGACTCAAATTTTCGTAACCTTACTACCCTGCTTTTAAAAATAATTTTTGTTTGTTAGCTTGCAAATTGTTTCAATAGCTTGGAATTAGAAAATAAATAATCATGTAGAAGGTATATACCGCAAGTCCATTTCATTAAAGATATAACGCTGGAAGTTTAATTTCGTATTTTATTTCGCATGGGATACCAACTCAAAATTTTAATTTCTAAAGTTTATTAAAACAATTAAAACAGTTAAACTTAAATAGATCTAAGGATGTTGTTTCATAGGCGGAAGTAACTGTTTATAAAAGATGCGGATTCGGTTTTCCTGCTGGGAAATTTTAAAGTACATTTACAATAAATAGGGAATGTTTTCTATTGCAGTTATTTTTACAAATGGTCTAGTAATTAAGGACGCGCATTTTTTACTCTTTCTGCAGAGCACACTTACCTAATTGTTCCTATTATACAATAAGCAAGAACGTTTTGTTAGAGGCAAATTAAATGGAATGAAAATTTTTCTGTAATTAACGGCTTTAGATTAATCGAAATAATGATTTTCTAGTAACAGTAAATATATCTGTACAGTTATGCCCCTGTAACTAGGTATGGACAAACACCAGGTGCTGAATGTTGTTACACGATTTCTCGTTGGTTTGGACATAATAGCGAGTTGTACTATAATATGATGAATTAACTGAGTATAAATTTATAGAGGTTTCGTAGATATTTGTATAGACATGGTTGCTCAATTTATTGTGTTTACTGCAATGATATGTATTTGTCACGATTTACTACTCAATTTAATTGAATGCTTCATAGTTAAGTAAAATTTCATGTAGCCTATCAGTGAAAACCGGTTGATTACATATCGTAACCACCTTGAAATGAAACGATTCTAGCCTGTACTTTTTAAATCGTTCCCAATTGTTTTGTATTGTGCAAATTCTGAAATAGAGACTTTCAAAGACTACCGCGAGCAATTACAAATGCATCCATCGTTAAACAACAATCAGAAGGGAATATATCTCTAAATCAACCGTGCAGAACTTCTACACAATATATATTAGGACCAATGACACGAGATCTCCTGTAACTAAGCCGTATTATATCTATAATCTAGCATAGAGTAACTAGTGTAAAAAGGACACCCCTCTAGGATAAATGTAGAACAGCAGTATAGCAAGTACTGCTTAAAAATTTAAAGCATGTTATATAGTTCTGCACATTTTCCCGGTTATAGGAGACTTCTATAAAACAAACAGATTGTACTACCCAAAAAATGTTTTGGAAATTCTCTTGGTTTTAATGGGATCAGGTTTGGGTCTGTAGTAAGCAGGATGACATAGTTGCTAAACTTAAAATACGTCTAATTTGCTTCTTTTCTACTAAGCAGGAACTACTATCCAAATCTTCGAGTAGATATGTTATGGGTCTTCTCCGTCGGTATGACAATTTTAATAAACTCCGGACAGTATTGGATAGACTTCTAGTACAGCTATCTTTATAAACGTTAAATGATGTTGGCAGCGAAAAAGTTAAATGTTTTGTCCTATTTCCGCCAGGGAAACTGCTGCATCTGTTCTAACTACAAGTTAGTAATATCTGGCTATCAAGCTCCCGAACTAATTACAAAATTAACAGTTCGCTCGAACTGCTAGTGGGTGTAGTTTCTTGGCAAATTATTGTCATAAAAATTTAGACCGTCTTGAACTTTACCAACAGATCGTTATAAATAAATGTTTGTATAAATGAAATGAGGGTTTCTTGAAAGTACTCCTGCTCTTTGAATAAGTACTCTATTCAAACCATTATAAATGCTGTGCTAGTGCTAGTAGCGGTAGCGCATTGTCTGTACAAAAATTAATGAGATGTAGTGAAAATAATTAGACACTTGCCAAGAGTGGAGAGATTATTTTACTATTTCGCTTCAACCCAATCACTATTTTAGTATGCTAGTAAGAAGTAACAGAGTAGGTGTCTGTGTAAAAAAAGGTAAAGTTTCCAATTTAAATTGTAAAAAAGCAGTGTAAACTGATTACTAGTGGCAGTTAGTGTTATGTTTACATATATTATGTTATTGTTATAGATCATAAAACATGACGTAGCTATCATCTGATACTTTGGAGTAAAGCCAATTTATTTTCTTTAAACTCCTGTAATTTTGAAAAGGCAAAGACGTGGCGGTACATCCCAAAACGGCGTTTGGTATAGCTTCTACTATAGGCGTTTAAAAGTAAATGATTACAAAGAAAAGGTGTAAAGCTGTTACACGATATAAAACGATATAAGACGAAAGTAAAATATTTATAAGTCAAGCAAAAGAAGTCGCTAAAGTAGAATCACCCGATTTTACAGGAATAGGTATTACCTTATAAAAACCGTAAGAATCTAAATGGCCAGAAGGTAAATGAATTGTTCAATTTGCGCGCTAAACTGTATCTAATAATAGAAAATATTTAACGTAAGTAATAACTTTCTTTCGTTTCTCGCACATAATACATTCCAGATCAAAAATACTTTGGTCATAAATAGTTTTCCGTGTATGTTTGTTGTGGTTTGTTGAGCATTTTTCTTAACCTTCTTTGGGAATTAAACCACTCATAGTTTTTAAAATCATCTTTATTTACGTTTCGATCCATGAGAACGATCCTAGGTCATGGATCAAAACGTAAATAAAGATGATTTTAAAAACTATGAGTGGTTTAATTCCCAAAGAAGATTAAGAAGAATAAATAGTTCTCATTTTAACTTATCTTAATTGTGCGCATGGATTATTGGAAAACTATTGATTTGGCGAATGTTCAAGTGTTGGGGATTTTGTTAGCTGCTTAACCCCCTTCAAATACCACTGAGTATCGGTGAAGTAGGATACATATTTACAAAACAATAGAAGGGAAATCGAACTGTATCTAACAAGAAAGAGTAGCGGCTATGTTCGAAGACAACAAGCATAGAAACAAGGACAAAAGTGTTGGAAGCATATGTGCGGGGCACAGCACTGTACGCCTATGAAATAAGGCCATTAGGAAAAGCAGACAGGAAAAGGATGAAGTCATTTGGAATGTTATGATTTAGATATATGATGTTGATAGCATGGACAGACAAAGTTAATAACAAAGAGGTTATAGAAATAGTAGGGAATAAAGATATCTGTAGAAAACCATAGCGACTTATTTAGTCTGCTTTTTGTATCATACCTGTCTGTTAAAGCTTGCAGAATTTTATACTGGTTGGAATTTAAAAATAGTCACTTACAAGAAATTGTCCGAAACCCATTTGACTATAGGTCAAATTCTGGAGATTTTATTTACAGTAATAAATTAGCTAAAAATACTAAACCATGCTTAAAAAATCATTAAGTTTAATTTTTTTAATCTTTCAAATATTCATACAAATCCACCGTAATAAAATATGGTAATAATCTAGAGTCCGTTTGGATCTCAAAGTAGAAATTTGCTTTGACCATTTATTAAAATAATTAAAAAAAAGTAAAATATAATTGCTTTATAGAATGTAGCGTAGTTGGACAAGTTGTCTCTAAAAGATGACGAAGTGGGCTATTCTGGTTGGGAAATTTTACAATACAATTTGACTAAATACTGTATGTCATTTAGGTGTAGTACTGTTTTAGAAGCTAGCCATGAATTATAGACACTACCTATTGGCCATTCTTAGGAATACATATTATATCTAATGCTCCTATTTTATAGTTAGATAAAACCCTTACTAAAAGTGGTAAATTAGATGTCATGAGAAATTTTACCACACGCTGAACCTTGCCGAAGTATTGATTGGCCAATAATTATGCATTAAATAGATATTTGTACTTATAAAAGGAAGGTCACTTTTTATTGATGAATATGTTGAATGGTTTTGTGCTTTGTCTATGCTTTGGACATCGTAACTAGTTATGCAAAAAATAAAAAATTAACGAAATTTAATTTTATAATTTTATAGAGTTTTCGTAGATGAAATTATAAGATTGTTCAATATTCGATTTTTTGCAATGGAACATATTTTTCACGATTTAGTAGAACCTCTAGTATTTCTTTCTAACTAAGTAGAAAACAATGTAGTTTGTTACGGTATTCCGCGCAGACGAGAAAGAAAAGTAAAGTAAGCAAAGGTAATTGTCTGCACCAAAACCGCCACGAAAAAGAGTTCAACGAAGGTCGTACTAGCTAAAAAGTCGTAGAGGTGGAGTGAGTTAATCCGTAGGAAAAAGGAAACCTCAAGAAACGAATTTTATTTACACACCTTTAATTAAAAAAACATGTTATGAGAAAAATGAAAACCAACTCGCGTAGAAAACAACAATTATCCAAATTATTTCCCGGTGGATTTATATTAAACAAAAATCGACGCAAAAATAATTTATACCCTCTTTTATAACCTAGAACCAATTTTTAACCTCAAATCTAATACTTGCATAATACAAAATTAATAAATAAGTGTCTTACAGATTGTTCTCAGTCACTTGCTTAAAACAATTTTATATCCTTGTATAAAAAAGTCATAAAACCTATATATTTATATATGGTCCACAAGTAACTCTTAAAAAATAAATAAAAAGACAAATGTTACAGTAATAACAAACAGCAAAGAGAAAAGAAGAAAACCAACTACACACAAAATGCATTTCGCTGCAGCTGTAACAAAAAATAATTTGGGAGAAACGTCATACTTAAATAATAGTGTGCTCTAAATTTTTATGTAGAAAATTTTTATGGCAAATCATTATAACGCTCAGAATAAATACCCCAAGCAGAAACAGTCATCTCCAAAGCTCATACCGACGATTTGAGCGACGTAAGTTCAATTTCCACACCGCAGTAACGTAAAAACTTAAAGAAAATTCAGACCTAATTTTGTATGAAAGAAATCATCAAAACGATGTAGAAACGTAACAGCAAGTGTTACGGTTTGGAATGATACTGTGGTTTTCATTTGTCAAAGTGTGGTCTTGGAGGTTCTGATAACTCACGGTTGCTGCACAACAACTTTCGCAGTCGACATTTGTAACATGTCATTTTACCTATGGTAATGCCACGTTTCAGCTTGATTTATCTCTCCCTTTAAACCTCAGATTTTACTTTAAAAAGTCCATTGAACCTTAATATACACTTTTACTTTTAATAGATTTATTATAATCTCAGAATATAGAAAGGTTATAGTACTTTATAAAGTACCGTGTTTGTTTTCTAATATTTATACTTGTTTGTAAAGTTGCCTACAATCCAGTATTCTTGGTATTTAATTTTACACTTACTTTGCAGAAGAGCTCTGTAGTTTTCTTTCCTTACAATTCTAAATACCCCGCTCTGATATTTGAGACAGATGTTTGCCTGTCAAAACGTTCTGACAAAAGATTCATTTCTTGTCTTGATTTGGTGCACAACAGGTCGTTTTGAATTCAGGGTGATAAAAATTGACCATGAGGTCGTATCAAGTATGTATTATTTTGTTAAATAAAAGATATGTAATCATTTAAATATTATTACAGATATCTTGCCTAGCGTTTTCCTTCCCTTCATAAACTACGAATCCCACCGGATTACTTTTCCGATGGTAAGAATTTAATAGATGTATTTTAAATTCCTTTTCACTTGTTTTTTGCGTGTTAACTAATTCACGTATTATATTTTAGGGTCGTTCTCTACCCTCATGTTTTCCTACATTTTTACCTTACGCTCCGTAAAGAAGCAGATTTGTTTTGCTGTCGCTTAACTATGAGATGACGATGGCGTTGTATTTTTAAATTAAGCTACCTCAACATACATTTTTAGTTTTATTAATTATTCTCTTAAAATTTGGTTTAATACGGATCTATGAAGTTAAACACGGAATGTTTTTCAACTTGTTTGAATGCTAGCGAATTCTACCTCATCACTTGTTTTTAATGTTACCTGGGACTCCTGCAGTTTCTACACATTTGATTTGGATTTCTACAGATGTTCCGTTCAAAGAATTTAGGGGTAACAAAATATGTTATTCAATGCACATGTCAGGTATGACAAACTAAAATACTATTTATCTACTCAAAATTTAATGAACTGATTTATACAATATTAAATTTTCTCTTTATGTTACATTTGTAAAACATATTAATCTTACAGATAATTTACCTGGTATTTACAAATAGTAATTCTTTTTATACATAGTCTTACTGGACGCATACTGTCCAAATGTAAGCCACATGTTTCATGAAACTTATGGTAGTCAAGTACATTTATTAATTTTGTTACGCATTTAAAAGCACAAGATACTTTTCTTAGTATTCTTGAACGTTTAGTTCACGTTAAATATTTTATCGACTTTTTATATGTTACGTTCACATATTTAAAAAACTCTCTTAAACTTATATAGCTACATTTACTAGTTGCATAAAAAACAAGTATCATAATCTTTACTGATCTATTCATTTTATATGACTTCATAGAATATTTATGTTTTTGTTCAAAACTTTATTTCTATAAAATTTAATAAATACACTATATAACTTTTCATAGTTTCTCACAGTTGTTTATTTTACAGTTATTAATTCACAAATTTTCTCCCCTTCGAGATTTTAAGTCTCTTGCAGCCTCTGCAACCTCAACGGTCGACGCTAGCTGTGCCAGAGTGTAAATTTTTTATGCTCTGTCGTGCGCCTATCCTTTTTATAACGCCTGAAAAAGGGTAGGGTGCACATTAAGGAATCAAGAACAAACGTATCCGTATGTACTATTATGTCCTATTACTAACCAGTTTAAATACTTCAATGAAGAAATTTAACCGTCATCGAGAAATAAAAATCTTGCATAAAAAGGTTAACTATCTTCCTCCAATTATTAAGGAATGAAAATTTCAACACTTCGTCGCTAAAGATAACGAAACATCAAACGTACAACGCCGTCCCACTCAAATAAATAATGTATATCCTGGACTTCGGCTTGGGTAGTTAAAATTGTCCTTTTAAAGCGTAACAAACGTTAGATTAATTTGTTTTTCGTTTAACTAAGAAAATTTTATCCCAGATCCGTGTCTAACTCTCCATTGGAGTGATAGCCAAGTTAGCCGTCGGCAAATAGTTTTTAGCGTTTCCAGCTTCTAAGCTTAAATGTTTAATTTTTTAAGGTATAATACTATAGCGAGTCGAGTGCAACGTAAAAACCTTTGCAGTCATTATGTAAATTATAACTTGTTTCTTTAACACGCTTGATATTATATGAAATCAGTAGCAATAGCGCCGTTTCGTAGGACGTTCTTAATCTTGGCACGTTAACTGTACAATTAAGCACGTGTAAATATGTAAAACTATTTCAAGCAAAAAAACAGTTTAGTTGTTACATTACTAATCTTCATTCAAAAATTTAAATTAAGGGTTGTGATTTTGTAATGTTGTTAAAGTTCGCCGATAGTAACTATTTGTTAATAGAGTTGATCTCTTAACGTACACTAAGCTTTTGTTAAGAAATGAACTGGCTAGCATTGCATATATTTGATAATTATTCAAGAAATTGTTCATTATATTTACTTGACTATCTGGGACCATTTAATTCTTATCAACCCTCAAGCACTGCTATTATTTATTTTATGAATTTAATTAGATGTAACGTAATCTCCTGTTTAGTAGGTGGGTTTCCTTACTGCAACCGGTAACCATATTTTATATATAGGAAAATTTAAATCTATTTTATTTAAATATATTTGTTGCACGAAGCATGAAGTTTGCAGAACAAGACGAAGTCGAGTGTTGCAACATGCTGAGTGCAACAAATATACTTTTTGCACATGTTGCACACAACATTTTTTCTAGGATTTAATATATATATATATATATATATATATATATATATATTCTTTTTAAATTTTAATTAAACGGTAAGTACACAACATTACATTAATACAAGGAATATTGCTAATTTTATGAACAACAATTAATTTTTTTAAATTAACAATAGTTTCCTTAAAAGTAATTATCTACTTTTTGAGTTAATTTCAATCCTAATAACGCAGTTAGAGCAATTTGTTATGGTAACTGATGGACAATTTTCATTTTCAAGAATTTGTTGATTGTTTTTTTCGTTTTCGTGTGTTGATGTCTCAAATTCTTGATTTAACACTCCTTTTCGGATAGTTGTGAAGTGTCCAATACTTGTACTTGGTTCTCCTTCTATAATTTGAGCAGCTATTTTAGTTTTTCTAAAAATTGATATCTCAATGTAACCTTCCGCTGCAGTGACATATTTCCATCCACCATGATGTTTCAATGTCAACATATCTGCCCCTGATTTCACAAGCAATGTTGCAGAAGATCTACGAAAACGGTGTCCTGTATATTGTATTGGATTTTCGATATTTAAATATTTTGGAATTTGACTTTAAGTTTTACTGAAGCTATTTACACCGACGGGATGGACCGAAGTTTTTCCATTATAATACCTTATAAAAAATCGATTGTGACTGGTAGATTTGGGACGAAGGGATGCATAGTTGCCATACATTTCAACAAAATTTAAATTTCTGATTTTGTCGCTTATTACAAACGATCGAGGTTTGTTAGTCTTGGAATCGCGAATTTTAACAGTTAAGTTAGAATCCATTTCAGTAATATCATTTTATGTCAAGTTTTGTAATTCGTCCCGGCGGCATGCATTGGCAATGCCAAATGCTGCAACTACCTACAACAAAGGACAAGTAAATAAAGTTAAAAAGTAACCTGATTTTAAGTATCCATCATTAGATACAAATTTATCAAATTCTTCACGGTTAATGATTTTTAATTTTATAGGACTGTATTCAACTGATTCCTTCTTTAGAAACGGAAATAATTCTTGTAAAATGTCAAATTTTTACATTATCATTGATCGAAAGTGTTAAAACATTAAATATTCTGACCATAATGTCGATGGATTTATTATTTCTGATTTTACTTTTAATCATGCCAGGCGAATATTTTCAGTAACGTTTTTAACAAATTTTGCAACACACTATTTTTTAAAACTTTTATAACAAACGTATCCTTTTTAGATTTATCGAGTAGTAAATCTGCTGTAGCTTTATTTGCTGTTTCAACTATATCTGGAGGGGTACAATTAATTTCTTCCACACTATTAGAACTCAACATTTTGATCAGATTTACAACAAAAAATTCAGATTTTAAACTGACGACTTGAAATTATTTTCTGCAGCATTCATACATTCGTCGAGTGCATTTGATTCTGGACGTTTAGTTACAAGTAAAATCTGGCTGTGAAGAACTTGTCCGAAAGATGATTTCAGGTTTGAGTATTATACAGTATGCTTCGAATTAAGTGCAATTTCAAATAGATTCGTCAAGCAAAAATAGCTATCTGTAATAGATCCCTAGATTCTTTCCACACTATAGACACTATAAAAAGCATTGACTTACGAGTATGGTTGAGCCATCCTCCTAAACTCACAGCACACGTTGCGAGTATGATATGTAGCGCCCAAAGATTATTCTGGTTTCCTATCTTGCAGCCAAGATAAAGCTTATAGTCTTTTTTTATTAAGGTAGTTATTGTCGATGTGTGAGTTCTAATTGTAAAATTGCCACTTACGTAACAAAACATATGCGATTGATTTACACACTTTCGCGACATTCACAAAGTCTATCATCAGGATATTCTGTACTCTTATCATCATCATTTTGTTTTCGACCTTACTTAAGGTCGGTTTAACGCAGCTCTAACTCTTTTTCTATTCTGCGCTAATCTACAAGTTCTACATACCCTTTATAACTTAAATTTCTAATTACTTGATTAATATAGCTTGGTCTAGGTCTTCCTATACTTTTCTATCTTTTTCTTACCTACCTGGCTCTACATAGATATTAGCAACCTGATGGTTGTTAAAGAACTCCAACATGTTTACATAATTGACATTTATAAAGAAATATTACCTGGTTATCCCCTCCAAAAAAGAAAGAGTGTTAAATCATATGTTATGGTAAGGCTCAAGCAACGAATCGCTGCCAACATGCCAGACCGCTAACTAATCGTGAGTTATGTCATAAAGACGTTTATTAAGCTATATGTTATGGTAAGGCTTAAGCAACGAATCGCTAGCAACATGCAAGACCGCTAACTAATTGCGCGTTTTATCATGGTGACATTTAGTTAACTGATTTTTAATTATTTTTTTTTGTTTTGTTTGCGAACTAACTTAAGGTCGGTTTGACAAAGCTCTAAATTCATTTTTATTCTTAGCTAGTCTAAAAAGGTCTACATACCCTTCACAAGCTAAATCTATAATAATTTGACTAGTATAGCTTAGTCTAGATCTCCCTACTCTATTTTTATTTGGTAGTCTATAATCTAAGCTCTTATAAATAGTCCCTCATGTATTAACTTGGTATCATTCTATCTCTCCTGACCTGAATTATTTCCACATACAGGGTTCCACACCTATCCTTCTATAAACTTCCTCATCTGTTACTCTATATGTCCTACTAATCTTTAACATTCTCCTATAACACCAAGTTTCAAAAGCTTCTATCTTTTTCTTATCTACCTCTTTAATTGTCCAAGTCTCACTACTGTATAATAGAACGCCCCATACGTACGACTTTAAGAAATTTTTCTATTATCTAAACTAATACTGTTAGCTATTAGTAAGTCTTTCTTTTTATAAACATTTTTCTAGTTTGCGCTATTTTAGCTAATATATCCCTTCTGCTACGTCCGTCCTTTTTAATTATACCACCTAAATAGCAAAATTTATCTACCTCCTTTAACTCGGTATTACCTATTTTTAATTTTGGTTTAGAACTAGATTGTAGCTCACTTGTCATTATCTTTGTGTTTCCTGGTTTAATTCTCATACTATAGTTACCCTGTAGTATCTCATCTAAAATATTTAACTACTGTTCTAACACTTTTCTAGACTCTGTTGTTAGGGCTACATCATCTGCAAAACGTAACATGTCTATTTTTTACCCCTGTACACTAATACCTATCTCTTTTCTCTCTCTAGCTAGGTTTAAAGCATCCTCAATATAAACATTAAAAATCAAGGGAGATAGCATACAGCCGTGTCTAACACCATTTCTAATCTTAGCTTCTTTTTCTATTTCTTCAAATCTAATTACTACGCTTTGGTTTTTATATAGACTGCAAATAAGTTTTCTATTTCTATGAGAGATTCTTATTTTTCGCAAATCCCTGAACATAACAATCCAATTAACCCCATCAAATGCTTTTTCTAAATCTACAAACGCGAAATGAGTCTTTTTTTTGTAATCTTTTTTCGATAATTACCCTAATCATTAGTATCGGTTCTTTAGTCCCTCTGTCTTTACGAAAACCATATTTGGTCTTCGCTTAAAGAATTCTCAGTCATAACGTCTACTGTATTTTTAATTATTATTGTTAGTATTTTGGAAGCGTGGGAAGTTAAACTAACCGTTTTAAAATTATCACACCTATCAGCTCCTGACTTTTTTTGGGATTGGGATAATATTTTTTTCGAAATCTATTGAGACCTCACCTGTGTCATATATTACTTTTATTAGTTCATATAATCTGTCTAAAGTTTTCTGACTTGCATATTTTATAAATTTTGCGGGTATATCGTCTATCCCCGGCGCTTTATTTAGTTTAAGATCCCTAACAGCTCTATCAAATTCCTCTCTTAATATTGAGAACCCTATTTCTACATCTTCTTCTTGGTTGTTTTCTAACTCAACCATATCGTTTCCCTTATATAATCTTCTAAATATCTTCTCCATCTATCTGCCACCACCACTTTATTTATTAGAACCTCATTATTCTCATCTTTAATACCATTATATTTTTTCCTATCCTCCACGAAAATTTTTTTAACTGCCTTGTAAGTCCTGTCTGTCTTACCTACTCTCAAATCATATTGTATTCTCTTATAATTTTTCCCCAGCCATTTATATCTATCTTTTCTACACTCATGTACTATCTTATTTCTATAGTCTGTGTTGCTGTATCATGTACAGCCCTTTTTATTTCTTTACTTCTATTTTGTACTTTTTTTCCTATAGCTATCACTTTGATCTTATTATCTAATACTTATTTATATTCCTCTTTTACCTCACTATCATTAAGCTTACATAGATCCCATCCCTCTTTTTTAACCTTTCTCAATTTTTTGAATTTTAGATTACACTTCATTTTAACTAACTTATGATCGCTATCTATGTCAGACCCTGGATAACTACGACAGTTTTTAACTTGGTTTCTAAATCTTTGTTTAACTAAAATATAATCTATTTGGTATCTAGTCCTACTACCTGGCGCTTTCCAGGTATATCTTCTTCTAACATGTTGTTCGAATAGGGCGTTAACAGTTACTAATCTATGTTCCTGGAAAAACTTAACTAATCTTCCTCCTCTATCATTTCGTTTATCATATCCAAATTGAACTACTACTATTTTTTCCTCACTACCTTCTCATACGGACGCATTAAAATCGCCCATAACTATTAAACTCTTATCTTCCTTTACCTTTCTCACTATACCATTTATATCCTTGTATACCTTTTTTACTTCCTCATCCTCGTCCTGAGTTGTTGGCACGTAAACATGTACTAAAACAGTGTCTGTGGGTTTTGTACTCAATCTAACTATAATGATTCTATCACTAAATTGTAAGTACTCTTTAACTTTACGTCCTAGTCTTTTACCTAACGCTATTCCTACTCCTGCCTGTCTATTAGTTGAAGAAGTTGTAATTATTCTATAATTATTTTTCCAAAAATCATTACTATCTGGCTATCTCACCTCACTAATACCTAAAGTGTCCAGCTTTCCTTTTCTCATTTCGACTAATAAATTCGTTAACTTATCTACTCTAAGTAATGACCTTATATTCGAAGTCTCTATTACTAAATCAAACCCTTGTTTTAAATTCTTACAATGACGAGTCCCAAGTACCCCCTCCGGAGATACGAATGAGAGGGTATTTTAGTTCCCGACAAGAATTTTAGTTGTGATCTTTCCATCATACGTAGTTTGTGTTTTAGGCCACGCATACCTGAGTAATATTATGGTAGGTTCCCATATTTTTCCCCAACGCAGTTTTTCAAGATTTTAGCAAAAAGCCGTATCTGTCACGGCCAACGCCTAACAACCTTGTAAATTATTGAGGATCACCTGAGCCCACCCGACTCTCCTCCAATATCGTTTAGCCAACAAGGCTGCTGCCCCTTGCTGCGCCTTTTAATCGCCTTTTACGAAAAGCAGGCTTACTATAGTAGAATTCTTTATCCCCTACTATAGGGATACTGTACTGTTAATTTTATCTTTATTTATATTTTGTATACATTTATAGATGAGTTTGAAATATCAAGTGCTGCTCAAACCGTCAGCAATGCTTATATATATATATATATATATATATACAGGGTTATTACAAATAAAATAGACAGTTTGGATAGGTTATAGAAAGTTTATTTTTGAAAAGTTAAGATTATTACTTATATGATTATAAAGAAGAAATGATTAAGTTTTTATTTAAAATTTTTACAAATGTTAAATGTGTGCACCTTTGGTAACACGACAGATATCAACACGGTAGTCGAATTCTTGCCACACGCTATTAAGTATGTAACGGTCAACTGTAGCAAGAGCATTTGTGATACGTTGTTTAAGTTCGTCGATATCAACTGGAAGCGGTGGTATGAAAACTTTGTCTTTTACATAACCCCATAAGAAATAGTCGCAGGGCGTTAAATCTGGACTACGAGGTGGCCACAGCTTAAGCACAAGGTTTTCCTCACTTGCACGGCCGATCCATCGTCTAGGAAGATGTTCATCCAGATATTTTCTGACCTGTAAGTGTCAGTGAAGCGGAGCTCCATCTTGTACAAAAACGAAGTTATCACTATCTTCCTGTAGTTGAGGCATTAACCATTCGTGTAACATGTCCAGATAAATTACTCCGGTTATTGACACTTCGTGAAAGAAGAACGGCCCGTAAACCTTTTCACGAGATTAAGCGCAAAACACGTTAACTTTAGGGGAATCGCGTATATGTTGTAAAGTCGCTCTTGGGTTTTCTGTGCCCAATATCCTTACATTATGTCTATTAACTTTTCCACTAATGTGAAAGGTACATTGGTCACTGAAAATTAGGCGACTAAAGAATGTGTCATCATTTTCGAGACATTGTTGTATCTCCAGACAAAAATTGTTACGTACGACTTTATCACCGGCACTTAAACTTTGTACTAACTGCAATTTATACGGTTTCATTTTCAAACGTTTTCGCAGAATTTTCCACACAGTAGGTTGAGGAATTTGCAATTCTAAACTTGCTGATGTAGTCGATTGTCTTGGACTTCGTAAATAAACATCACGAACACTGTCTATTTGTTCTTTTGTAACAGGAGGTCTTCCAGTACTCTTTTTTTACACAGAAATCCACTATTTTCGAAACGTTTATACCAGTCATAGATTGATTGCCTTGTTGGTGGTGTTTTACCGTATTTTGTTCTGAAATGACGCTGCACAACAGTAACAGAATTTGTTTTGGCTAATTCAAGAACACAATAAGCTTTCTCTACTTTAGTAGCGGCCATTTTGCTAGACTGGTCGTTGTTTTAACAGCAGTACCAACCTAACAGTTGTACCAACATAAACTTTAAGAAATTCCCTATAAACCTATCTCGCTTACTATATTCAAATACACCAGTCTGATTTTTTAAAGGCTATCCAAACTGTCTATTTCATTTGTAATAACCCTGTATATCTAAGTCGTCTTTACAGAGATTTGTTGAACCTTCGCCAGATATTATGACACTCTTTACATTCGAATGAAGAGTCATCTACCGAATTACGTTTGTTTCAATATGTTTTACGATATAAATCGTTTTTAACCAATATTTTAATACCTGATAAAGGTACAAAAATTCTGAGGGTTGATTCGATTTCAGCGACTAAACATGCATAAGAAAATCCCATCAGATACCAGGAACTGAAAATCCTGTTGATCTGTGTAATTTATATGAAAAAATCTATATTGACAATTGTTTTAGAATCCATCTTTGCTTCTATAACAAAAATTTTCTGAAAATGCTTTGATTTTATTAAACGACATTTTCTCCTACGATTTTGTATCCTACATTCAAAATATCATAAAAATGATAACTTAAAAACTATAATCTCCTGTCTATAAATAAAATCAATCAAATTGCAAAAATTTAGTAATAGTTGTCCGAAATTAGTAAGTCTTCTTTATAAATAGTTAATTATCTAAAACAGCAACTATAAACCATATTTTTACATTTTCTAAATGTTTTTTGTTTCTTCACTTAAAAACTGCATCCACCTATTTAGGGGCTATTTCCAGGTTACCCGCAGTATATAGATAAGTAATTATGTTGATGGGAATATCTTCTAACTGTAAAAATAGTCAACAAAACAACCTGATACTCCACGCCAGTATTATACCAGAAAAGATAAGTTTCCTATTATTTGGAAACCATCCAATGTTTAATTACTTGATGAAACGTTTTTTCTTCCTATGTAAAGTCTGTAATTTTGTAGATAGGTGTCAGTACTTTATAATCTATTTAGGATGAACTACTTTGAACCTTTGTACTAATATATTTCTCAACTCAAGTTGTGTATGTTTATAAACTAGCACACAATATAAAAATAAAAACGATTCTATCCAAAGCACGGGACTGCTTTGCACCAGCATGTCATTGGATATAATGTATCATCGGTTCTTTGTTCCGTCGACTTTTTAATTTTGTCAGGTCATTTATCACTTATTTGAGATTACACGAAGTTAGGATAAGTATCTGACAGTCTGCTAAAATTTAAAATAAAGCACCTATTGCTCAAACTTCTAAAAGTAATGTCTGAAGCGAGCTCGGTATCTTTTTTCATCAGAAATTTCTCTTAATAAGCTTTCTTACTTTCCCTACCAATTTGTCAGTAATCTGAGTTTAAACGCCTACTTTGATAAACAGTTTACTAAAAGGGTAAAGCTTTCAGAAGTTGAAATGCGGATAAGCTTATACTTGAAGGGTTTGATAATCAATTAGTAGCAAACAGCATTTTAGAGTAAGCACTTCTGAGGTTACTTTTGATGAATGAATTAGTTATTTATACGTTTGGTTGCAAATGTGCTTAAGTGTGAATGTTTCAGTTTTGTTCCGCATACAGAATAATTAACTAGCTGGTGAAGCATAAGCCTTTGACAAACTGAAATGTTGATTAGGAGAGGTTAAACTACTTTTTATTTAATTGGGTTACCTCTTTAAGGCATCAATTAATAGTTTTATCCAAAGTGCAGGTATAAACTCTTTGCAATGATTTGAAACAAAGTCGGACGAGGGAAGGGGCAAACGTAACAGTTTAATCGGTCACTTTCTAACTGGCAGCTTTTAATTTAAACGAAAATGCTTTATATAAAAAAGTTTAGCTAAATAAAATACCCATTTAAGTATTAAGTACCCTCAAGATGTCATATTTACTAACAAAACACGGCAGCAGTTTAATTAAGGTTTTAGTTTGAGATCGATGGTTACTGTAGTTATAACTAGAAAACGATACTCACGCAGCGAAGACCTGTCATGGCTCCACCGGTAATATATGCATTGTATTCTGTCAGCGCAGCAATATATACAATGCTGTTGACTGACCAACAGAAAATAAACACAACTGATTTAATTAAAGAAACTAAATACTCCATTGGCTGATGAAACATTTATTAAGCCAATGATAAACATAATTCAATCGAAAACCGCAGTAAAATTTGTTTGTTTGTCAGAAAAATATATTGCACTGATTAAACAATTAAAAGCGTTGTCAGAACAACTGGTTCATCTATAACAATATTCCAGAGTAAAGAAGGAAAATAAACAGAAAATACGGAAGGTATAGTCATCACAGTGCTTAAAGATAGGGGTAGTACTATTTTTAAACCAAAATACATTAATAGATGCCATCGCTTGAGTATCCGTTGTTACCTTTTTACTCCCCAAGCTAAATCCTACGAGAATTGACCTATCCTCTTTCTTCGACTAAAGGCCAATGAAAAGGCATTTCCTCCGACTAGCTAAGGTTCTAACCTCTGCGCAGGCTTTTTAGAAGTAGTCGTGGGTTCCAATGACACTATTCAAATAAAAATCAGGACAGTAAAACAAAAAACAAAAACAAAAAACTGGGTGCCACCATGCCCTGGAATAAAATTTATTTAAACAAAGTGTACTCTGAAGGCGAACGTGGAGACCCTCAGTGAAAAGGAATTACCTTTGCTGAATAAAAAACATGTCCCTATAAAAACACAGCTTCTGAAATAAAGGTACTATATTTAATTAAACAAAAGAGCACAAAGTGTTCTAAAAATTTCGTAAATCTTTAAAATAATTAATTAAAAGAGAACAGCAGTTTCATTCCCAACGGGTATAGATATAGTAGACATACACTAACAGAGCCTCAAAAATATTCTTACTCACTGGTGCTGATAATATCACACACAATTACAAATTTTAGAAGTCACTAGCTTCTGTTACCATCGATAAATATTTTTATCCCTTAGAAAGGTACTTAAATTTATACTGTTTTGAACATATTTGTTAAAAATAAAACAGTAACATCATCATCATCATTAGGTCTTCAGTCCTGTAACTGGTTAGAACCCTCACTGTTTACTATTCTGTGCCCACCTTCACATTTCCCTAAATTTTTCAGTCTGCAACTTTCATTATATGCTTGCAATAATCTGATCTAAGTCTACATCTACCTCCATTTTCCTATTTATGCTTGTAATGTATCTCGCACCAATCCCCAAAAACGCCTTAAAACGTATCCTTCCCTTCTATTTCTCTTATTTTATTTTGTTTGCCTTAAATATTTTTATTCCCCTACTATTTCTATAACCTATTTGTTACTAACTTTGTCTATCCATGCTATCATCCTCTTACATCTGAAGCACAACATTCAAAAAAATTTTACCGTTTTTTTGTCTACTTCTCCTACTGCCCCTATTTCATAGACTTACTGTACTGTGCTTCACACTTATGCGTTCAACAATTTTCTCCTTGTTACTGTGTTTGTTGTCTTCGAACATAGCCGCTGCTCTTTCTTGACAGATGCGGTTCGGTTCCTTTTCTATTGTTTACAAATATGTACCCTATTTCCCCGATATTCAGTAGTATGTGAACGGGTTCAAGCAGCTTACGGCTACCACTTGAACACGTGTTGAATTAATAGTATTCTAATCCATCCTTTCGCACAATTGACATTAGTTGAAAATACTTCAAAACCAATACCTTTAGTTGTTTATAATAATTATCAGATTTAAGTGCAATCATTTTTTCGTCATTAGGTTTTTACTCTTGAAACTGGTTGGACGCGTACCTACGCTTATTTCCATTATGAGCTAGTCTACACTATGTCCTGATATTCCCACAGCCTAGATGCAGCTCGGTTCCCCTTATGTCGTTCCCTTATTATATGCGACATTTCACTAAGATTCAGTAGGATGTAAAGGGGGTTAAGCAGCCTATTGCTACTAAGGGTCCTCCAACACTTACACATTTGCCAAATTAATAGTTTCCAGTAAATCCTTTTGCACAATTAACATTAATCGGGAGTATTGCAAACCCAATACCTGTAGTTGCTTATAATAATCATTAGCTTTAAGTGCAGTTATTTTTTTCGTCATTAGTTTATCCACATTGGAATTGGTTGGACGCGTACCTCCATTGATTTCTATTCTGTTCTAGCCTACACAATTCCCTGAAATTCCTACATCCTACATCTTTCACTATCTGTGCAGAATAGTCTAACCCAGGTTTACCTTATCTTCTCTTTTTCCTATATCTGTTTGATATATTCCGCACCATTCCTTCATGCCTTAGTATGTGGCCTATCATTCTATTTCTCCTATTTTTTACTATTTTCTACATACTTCACTCCTCTTCTACCATTTCTAGTAAGTCTATGTTCTTAACTTTGCCTGTCCATTATAGCTTCATCTGTAGCACCACATTTCAAAGCCGTACAGTGCTCTGCTCTACACAATATTTTAAGCAATTTTTTCTTGTTTCTATGTTTGTTGTCTTTGAACACAGTAGTTGCTTTTTCTTGTTAAATGTTGCACGACCTTGTGCTAATATTTGTTCTATATCTTTTGCGCTCTTCCCATCTTGCGTTATTTGACTCCCTAGGTAGCAGAAATCCTCAACCTTTTGTAAGTTCTCGTTTGAATTCTAGTATTTAATTTATGTTCCTCTCTTTTGCATACAAGTACTTAAGTTTTACTTTTGCTAATTTTCATACCGTATCTCTCTGCTAGAACTAGTTTCCTTTTTATTAAGAGCAGCTTCTAAATCTTCCTTGTTAGATTCTAATACCTTACATGTGATTTTCCAATGCTCCATCCGTAGGTACTACATTGTCCAGGAAGCGAGTTTTTTTTATCTGGAAAATTTGGTATTTTGCCGAACCCTTGCTGTTCCAAGCAAGGTAGGGATTTTTAACGTGCGTGACAACACTGACACACGGGACCTTCATTTTACCTCTCACCCGAATGAGGGTGTATATTTGTGAAAAATGCTCGCCTAACATTTTTCAAGCGGGCCGTGTCGGGATTCGAACCTGGGACCTTGGGCGTAGTAGTCACGCACATACCAACTACGCCACGGAGCAGCCTTAGATTCTAATACCGCTATATCATCTGAAAATCTAAGCATATCAATCTTTTGTCCCTGCATAATAATTCCAAATGTCTTCTTACATTTGACAGAGTATTCAGAGCCTCTTCGATGTACAAGTTAAAAATTTATGGGATATGACACATCTTTGTCTCGGCCGCCTCGTATCTGACAATAACATAGTTTCCAATTTCTAGTATCAAGGATTCAGGGTCACTTATATCAAGATCTTCATCTGCATACTGTATGTCAAAAATAGATTCATTTTCAGAAGAACTATTAGAATAATAATCACCAACAGCTTTCTTCGCTTTTTTCTTTGACGTTTCATTCTGTATATCTACTTTATTTGAAGTACTTGTACCACTTAGTATATTACCTTCTGTGTCAAGCTGTTTAATGTGTACAACTTTTCTAACTTTGTTTTTAGACATTTCTTTTCCTTTTTGCTCATTTGTCCAATATTCTATATATTTTTTAGAAGATACAACTGCTGAAAAAATTGGTTTTTTTTTCGTTTAGAGGTATCTGTCATTTGAAATATTGGATTTATTGAAATGTGTTTAAATGGCATTGGTACGTAAAATCTCTCCTGTTCTTTCTTGTTGTAGTATTGATCTGAATTTTTCTCTGGTGTTTTCCATTCATTTTCTATTGGAGCACCGGTGTGATCTGATTTAGGTGGGGTTTCAATTTCCAAACTATCGGCTCTGACGCTAGGTATTGATACTATGCTTAAAATGTTAATTTTAGGTGGTTTACTTTGTGGGAAACTTTGTAGGTTTATATTTTCTTTTTGTTCTGAAACTGTATTATTTTGTTCAGTCTCACACTTTCTTTTTAACTGTCGCCATATTATATACAGATTGTTAGACTGAATATCATCTGTCCATTCCTTATTTTGTGAATAAGTCTCTAAATTATGGTGCAACCTTTACGTAAAGCTACATCTGCTGCTATAATTAAATTCCTAGAACAAAATGTATTTCTTATCTTCGGTGTTCCTCAGATTATTCTTTGTGACAATGGGGCACAATTTATCTCTAAAGATTTTCAAAATTTCGTTAAGAGTTATAAAGTACAAAAAATTTGGTTTAACGCAAAATACCATCCTCAAGTAAACCCTAACGAAAGAGTAAATAGAGTTTTAATTACCGCTATCTCTTCCTATACTGATTCAGACCATACTACATTGGATGAAAATATTTTTAAAATTGCTCAAGCTTTGCGTACATCTAAACACGAAGCAACCCAATTCACTCCGTAATTTCTTGTTTTTGGAAGATATACCCCAATCGATGGGAGTTATTATGGTTTAGTTCCGGACGATACTAACGTAATTGAATTTGACGATAAAGTACGTTGGGACAAAGACCAACAATCATTACCTTCTATCTTTAACGACGTTAGAAAAAATTTGTTAAAAGCTTACGAAAAGAGTAAGGACCACTATAAGTTACGTAAACGAAATATTTTCTTTGCCTTGGGCGAGCAAGTTTGAAAAATGAATTATGTCTTATCGGATGCATCTAAGAAATTTTCCTCAAAATTAGCCCCTAAATTCATCCTTTGTCAGGTCACTCGTGTCATTAGTCCCCTTATCTACGAACTTCAAGATGCTGAAGGAAAACGCCAAGGCAGGTGGCATATTAAAGACTTTAATCCATTCTCTGCTGACCCAAATGCTAGTTAAGTTTTTCACGTTCCATTCCCCTCACAATTTATCTAATATTTTTTGGTTTTCACCATCAATTAGTAACTTTAATTACTTACTCTCTCTCTCTCTCGTAGAGTATATACCTTCTACACGTTTAATTTACTTACCTTAAATTAGCTATCTTTTACCTTTTGGTTGATTTTTTCTTGAACATACCGTTATTTATATAGCATTTTATTCTCTAAACCCCCCAGTATAACTCTCTCGCTTCATTTAATTAATCCTCAAACTTTTCCTACAGCATATTATTTGGTTTTTAGTATTTTCCTTACATCGTTTAATTGTGTGGTAATTGTCGTAACTCATTGAATTTTTATGATTGGTTTTAGCTGATGTCTGAGTGGATGCTTTCTTCTTTGGGCAGACATAGGAGACGCGCGGCCTATGACATTGTAAGAAATAGTTCATATTTGCAGTTGCAAAGAACTAGGATTGTCTATTCCATGTGTTTTTCCTCTGAATTATTACAGTCGCCCACATTATACTATACCATTATTTGTTTCTTTTCCACTAAATCACCATAACTTATAAACATTTTTTTTCATTGTTTTTTGTTGAACTTCGTGGTGAGGCGCTTTCGCTTCCTATTGATATCTTATTAAATTCTCGGTTGTTTAGCATATTGGGACAGTGTATCTGTATTTAACTGCTCATAATTAGGCATCTTTGTGTGTTTAGGGCGTTACCGTTTTAAAATACGACCTTAAAACAGTTGGGTTTTCGTGTGATTGTATCTGTAATGATACTTTTAAGTTGTTGTGTCAACTTTTGTCTGATTTTCTTATCGTAGTGGATGTACTCGTTAGGAAAATGATCGTACTAGTTCTCTTAAGAGTCTAGTGAATTTTTTTAAACGTATGATATACCTTATCTCGTCGGATTAATATCGCAGGTAGTCCTTTAGACCGTTCTGTGTTTAAATAGGGACAATTCTCTACCTTCTCTCGGATGCTTGTCCAAAAACTCTACTTTTTCTTATCCTACTGTCTCCGTTTCTGCCTTATCTTTCCTTCGGTGGACCTGTTCTTGTCCCGGAACACCCGTCTGTCACATAAGAGTGATGTTCCCTCACTCCTGGCTACTGACTACATTGGCTGGTTGAGTAGTGCTTTGCTATCCACCTTTTCTGTTTCTTTAGCTCAATGCGAGCCGTTCCTCTATTTTTTTCTACCTGGAAGTGCCTCTTATGCATTCCGAATACCCATCTCCCTCTTTCTACCGTTCCTATTTCTACCGCCTCTTCATTTCCGTCAGTCACCGTGTGGTTGCGCGGAGGGTTTTCACAGACACCCGGACCACGTCTTTGGGAATCTTTCGTGAGGTCATGTGGTGCCGCTGGCAGCGCATAGGGGTGCTGACAGTGAAGGTATGTATGAGTGTGTGAATGTGTGAGTGCATGATATATATATATATATATATATATATATCGTTATATATCGTGTGGATATCGGGTGATTATATCACCGATATCAATTAATGCCGGGTGCACCCAAATGCCTTTGCCGGTCCCTCGTACTGTTTATTGCAAACGGGCCAGCTTCACAGGTTGCTCTTTTTAGAGGGTACGAGAAATTCTCATTTAACGGCTCCACGGAGCCACTCTATCGTTATCTTATCTATTATCCTTGATAATAACTAAGTTAATATTTTTGTCTTATTTATTATCTTTGATAATAACCTTAGTTTAATATCGTTATCTTACCGATTACCTCTAATAATAATTTTAGTTGAATATTGTTATCTTACCGATTATCTTTAGTAATAACTTTAGTTTAACATCGCATTACCTTACCTACTATCTCTAGTAATAACTTTAGCTTAATATCGCGTTATCTTACCTAGTATCTCAAATAATAATTATAGCTTAATATCGTTATCTTACCTATTATCTTCAACAACAATTTGAGATCTTGTTTTATCTTTTTATCTTCCTAACGTTTGGTATTTATGACCAGACGTGGGATTTATTTTTTCTTGAAATTAAGTGAAAAAGCTAACCTGATGTAGAAATGTAATTTGTTAGGTTAGCAATGTAAGAATTTAGTAATGTGGTGTAACGATTTTTTTTCTCTCTCTAATTGTTGGCTCCGCTAGCCTCACGCATGGGCGCTAGTGAAACGAATTTTCCTGGCCGACACTACTTTATTATCACCATGCTCCAAGTCAGGTGTCTGCAAAACAAAGTCTTCCGACGTAACTAGGGTCTATTCCTTGGGTAGAGCTATGAGCAATGGGGGGGTAAGTCGAAATCTGTGGGGGGTCACACTCAAACTAAAACAAACAGGCGCCACCAAGTCCAGATTGATTTATATTAATGGCATAGCAAATTTCTAAGGGCGGACTTGGAGACCCAAAGAAAAAAAGATCGCCTTCGCTGACATACAAACTTGTCTTAACAGAATAAGACACTGCTCCTGTAAGAAAGAATAATAGTTAAGTCACCTAAAAAATGGGAACACTATTTGCGTCCCTCAAGTATACCTAAAATGCATAGGAATATTTCCTACATACTGGAATCATAAAATTTAACTTTTGCTATCTTTTGTTTATCAGGTCTGATCAAACCAGATCAGAATAAAAAACTTTAAATGTAGATTATTAATTTACTAGAAAGAATTTTCTTTTTTCAGTAAATAAAATTTCATTATAATTAAATAAAATAAATATTTGATATTCTTGCAAAATTGTTGTAAGGTTTATCAACTGATCCTTAATCAAATATATTACAGTTCAGTGTAACTAACAATATTAAGGTTTTTATAACCCAACCAGATCTGTGTAGGTTAATTTAAAAAGGATTATAGGAATTTTCTCATTAATTTAACAAAATTAATATTAGTTTGAAGTCAAAAGAATCACCAAGATATTCTCTAATTTTATCAAAAGTGGCAGTACTGTAATGCTAAACATCTGTAGCCATTGTGCAATTGTTGACGGCATTGTTCAAACAAACAGGTGACGTAATAGCAGCTGTTAATTTACGTTGTAGCCACGTGTAGTCACATATTTACGGAACTAAGTGAAATCAAACCCGATACTGGGGAAAACCAGTCTAATCACAGGTAAAGTGAATAACAATTTTGTATATCCAACAAACAAAATGAAATAATGTACTTTCAGAAGGAAGTACTGAGGAAATTCTTAATTCTATTACGAACCCAATACCGGCTGTCGTCCTTGGTTGCAATTTTAATTACTTCGTAGTTCGGGCCTGCATCTTAATATGCTTGTTTTCCATGTTTTAATACAGATGTAGGAAAGAAGGGATTTCTCACATTGGTTGACGGTCGCATTACTTCATAGCGTACTCCTCCGTTGAATTTTATTTACAACCTAATTATGTGATTCCATAAGTAAGGTTTCTAAATTGTAACTTCAAAGTGGTCGTGCGGTTTCTAATTTATCGTTGCAATTTCTGACGTATTGTTGCGCTAAATAAATTTTAAATTAGCTAATATGATAACGAATATGCAAAATGTGGATTAAGTACTAACCGTTACTCAGGAAGTGTTTCACCAAAATAAGGCGACCGGAGGTCACTCGCCATTCTTTTGAATGCATCTTCACGCTGCCTTTAACTATCGACGAGTGCGCTCGCTGCGTTCTTGCAAGGTGGGAGGATCATAAGTGGGGTTCTCGAACCTCTCACGCGCACGCCTTTGGCTATGGAATTGCATCGAACTCCGAAACAAATAGACTACTAATCCTAGATATAGTAATACTATAAAAATTTGATTGTTACTCGAATCTTTATTTTAGTTAATAAAGGTATTTCAATATTCATTGTACGTTTAATGAATAGGTTCTTTTACTGCTAAAATAAAATTGTTACACTACCTTTCCTAAAAGAAAAAATTTTTAGAAAAACTTCAAATATAACAAATTCCAAAAAAATTTTTATAACAATACTAGCCTTTCCTACCTTCCTAACTAACTATACAATTTTATAAATTTATTCAAATGGGGACAAATATTTACAAATGAGTGTGTTGGTAACTAACGTGGTTAACGTCCATCGGGAGACAAAATCGGAAGTCACAATCGGTAATAATCAAAATTGGGAGGGTCAAATTAGAAAGTCAAACACTCCACGGGACAAAAAAATTCAAATTTACAATATTTCCTGACTTGAGATTCATACTTCTAACAAGGCTAATATTTCTTACCTATAACCAAACACTTACGATTTACTTCTAATTTCAAAAAACTTAACTTCCAGGAGCTCATTTAGCTCTATCTACAAAAAAATGCTTCCTCATCAAGACAGCATAACTATTCAAAACATCATCACTACAAGGTGATAATCAAAAGTAAGACCCTACTAATAGGTCTATATTTAAACACCATCATCACAAAGTGATAATCAAAACAAAAGTGACCTAACCATAAGGTTACTTATCAAATGCAAATACAAAATATCATCGCTTCATCGTAAAGAGATGATCAAAACAAAGGTAACCTAACCACAAGGTTACTTATCAAATGCAAATACAAAATATCATCGCTTCATCGTAAAGAGATGATCAAAACAAAGGTAACCTAACCATAAGGTTACTTATCAAATGCAAATACAAAATATCATCGCTTCATCGCAAAGAGATGATCAAAACAAAGGTAACCTAACCATAAGGTTACTTATCAAATTCAAATACAAAACTGAGCCAGTCAGGGCTGTACTATCCTACACCCTACTGAATATCCTATCACTAAGTTCTAACAAACAACTGATCTCATTAGTGATGGACAAATGGTGAGACTCACAGCCAACTTTGACCTTATCAAATCAAAGAACTTCGAACGGTCAAAGGGAACAAGGAAAGAATAATCTAATATTCCTCTACCTCGATATGTAGAAATCAGGACCAACAATTAAATAGCCCACCTACTTCTACATTGTAAGGATATCTGTCAAAGACATCCTTCAAACACATCTCTGAGCAACGCGCGAGCAAAATGTCCAGCGTGCACACCAAGGCACACCTCAAACCTACAAAATTTACAAAATCTCTAACCACTTATTTCACTTCTCAAATAAAATACTCAAAATTAGTGAAACGACACTAAATCAAAAATCGGAACAAAACAAAACAAACCACTACGTCATTACTTAATATCAAAGAGATGATCGGACCGGAATTAATCGTCAGGATCATCATTTTCCTTTGGATACGACGCTTCAACTGGTTTCAAGTCCTTTACGTGCCATTTCCCTGCTCTTGTCCCATCTTCGTTCTCTAACTCATATACTAAATTGGAATGTTTTTTCCGAACTTTACTCATAACGAACTTAGGGGCTAACTTAGCGGAAAATTTATCACTAGCACTCGAGAGGACCTTATTAGCTCTCCAAACACTTTCTCCGACTCGGAATGAAATGTCTCTTCTCCTAAGATTGTAGCGTTTACTCGAACGTTGGTAAGCTACATGCAAATTTTCACGGACATTTCCAAAATATCAAACAAAGGTTGACGATCCAAAACATAAGAAGGTCTACTACTGGAGACGACATCAACATCTTCACCGGTATAAAATTATCATTATAAGCTTTTCCACTTAAAGGTACCTGACGACCAAAAACTAAAAATTTGGCGAATAGTTGGTGGACTCATGTTTTGCTGAGTTGATCGCGTATTGGATCTTTGATATCTCCATATCCCACGTATCATGTTCTTCTACGTATGAACGGATTGCTGTACCAACTGTCTTATTGATTCTTTCCACAAAATTGCATTGAGGAGCATAAACAGCATTATACCAAATCTTTTGAATTTCGTACCTTGCACACAAAGCTTTAAAATACGTCCATTAATTGTGGACCAATTATCACAAATAACAAACTGTTGTACACCGTAGACAAAAATACTTTTTCCTCCAAAAATTTCTCGATCAAATGTGCCGTGGCACTACGTAAAGGTTGCAAAATCGAATATTTCGAGAACCAATCACCAACAACTAAAAGTCATTTACCTGCTTATGAGTCATCAATAAAAAACTAATCATGACAATAGCTAACAAAAAAATCAGTGTTCAGGTACACTCACCCTACTACCAATTGAACTGTCGAAACAACTACAATGCTTCACAACGCCTAAATATGCTAGAGTGACAAACCCTCTACGAGTCTCACCTAGACTAACAATACCAAAATTTACATCAGATCAAAAAGATGCAAAAATTCTAGAGCGCCTAACTCACCTCGAGTCTCGTCTAGACTTATGTAAATGCCGAGCGACCAACTCTTCCTGAGTCTCGTCTGGACTGACATACTGCTGAGCGACCAACCACGACGACAAGTTCCGCCTAGACTAAATTGCGTTGCAATGCCGATCTAAACAAAATCTGCTAACAAAATCAAAAACGTGCTTATGCACAATGAGCAATTCTCAAACGACACAACGACAGCTCACTCCAATGTACCTTCAAAATAGAATCTCTAGCCTTATCATCAAATTTCGACAAAGATGTTCTTTATTGACTCAAACAAATCAAACAACAGGCTTATCAGCTTCTTTAGCTGACAGTCTTCCTAAAATTTTCCTCAAAACTGGTTTCTCACTCACTACTCCCGTTCTTCTTCTTCGCAGACAAACAATTCGGAATATCCGACATGATTACAAAAGCCTAATGGAATCAAACTGAAAGATCTAAATGATCTGAACCTTACAAAATGATCAAAACAAATTCGTACTGCTAAAGGTAAAATCAAAATGTTTGGTAAAATAATTTTGCCAAAACAATATCAAAAAATTTAAGGGTCAAAACGAATGAAAGTTAAATAAATTTAACTAAGTTAATTAATTGATTGACTGTGGTTTAACGTTACAACCAATCTTTTATCAAAAGCGAACAAACAAATCTAAATGTCAAATAAACTTTAAGCTAACACAATTTTGGAGCAAAATAATTTTGGACAAATGGACTTCAAAGCAAAATAAATTTTGAGCTAACAAATTTCAAAGCAAATTAAATTTTGAATAAACAAATTTCGAAGCAAAATAAATTTTGAACAGACTATTTCAAAGTAAAATTATTTTTGAACAAACAAGTTTCAGAGTAAAAATAATTTTGAACGAACGAATCTCAGTAAAATTAATTTTGAACAAACAAGTTTCGAGGTAAATCAAATTATGAACAAACAAATTTCGAAGCCCCAAACGTTGCCGGCGCCAGTGTAACGATTTCTTCTCTCTCTAATTGTTGGCTTCGCTAGCCTCACGCATGGGCGCTAGTGAAACGAATTTTCCTGGCCGACACTACTTTATTATCACCATGCTCCAAGTCAGGTGTCTGCAAAACAAAGTCTTCCGACGTAACTAGGGTCTATTCCTTGGGTAGAGCTATGAGCAATGGGGTAAGTCGAAATCTGTGGGGGTCACACTCAAACTAAAACAAACAGGCGCCACCAAGTCCAGATTGATTTATATTAATGGCATAGCAAATTTCTAAGGGCGGACTTGAGACCCAAAGAAAAAGATCGCCTTTCTGACATACAAACTTGTCTTAACAGAATAAGACACTGCTCCTGTAAGAAAGAATAATAGTTAAGTCACCTAAAAAAATGGGAACACTATTTGCGTCCATCAAGTATACCTAAAATGCATAGAATTATTTCTACATACTGGAATCATAAAATTTAACTGTTGCTTCTTTTGTTTATCAGGTCTGATCAAACCAGATCAGAATAAAAACTTTAAATGTAGATTATTAATTTACTAGAAAGAATTTTCTTTGTTTCAGTAAATAAAATTTCATTATAATTAAATAAAATAAATATTTGATATTCTTGCAAAATTGTTGTAAGGTTTATCAACTGATCCTTAATCAAATATATTACAGTTCAGTGTAACTAACAATATTAAGGTTTTTATAACCCAACCAGATCTGTGTAGGTCACTTACAAATGAATATACGAAATTTTCTCATTAATTTACAAAATTAATATTAGTTTGAAGTCAAAAGAATCACCAAGATATTCTCTAATTTTATCAAAAGTGGCAGTACTGTAATGCTAAACATCTGTTAGCCATTGTGCAATTGTTGACGGCATTGTTCAAACAAACAGGTGACGTAATAGCAGCTGTTAATTTACGTTGTAGCCACGTGTAGTCACATATTTACGGAACTAAGTGAAATCAAACCCGATACTGGGAAAACCAGTCTAATCACAGGTAAAGTGAATAACAATTTTGTATATCCAACAAACAAAATGAAATAATGTACTTTCAGAAGGAAGTACTGAGGAAATTCTTAATTCTATTACGAACCCAATACCGGCTGTCGTCCTTGGTTGCAATGGAAACAACTTCGCAGTGCGGGGCCTGCAGCTAAATATGCTTGTTTTCCATGCTTTAATACAGATGTAGGAGCGAAGCGGATTTCTCACATTGGTTCACGGCAGCATTACTTCATAGCGTACTCCTCCGTTGTCTAATTTTATTTACAAATATAATCTTTCATTGTGTAGTCCATAAGTTAAGGTTTCTAAATTGTAACTTCAAAGTGGTCGTGCGGTTTCTAATTTATCGTTGCAATTTCTGACGTATTGTTGCGCTAAATAAATTTTTAAATTAGCTAATATGATAACGAATATGCAAAATGTGGATTAAGTACTAACCGTTACTCAGGAAGTGTTTCACCAAAATAAGGCGACCCGGAGGTCACTCGCCATTCTTTTTGAATGCATCTTCACGCTGCCTTTAACTATCGACGAGTGCGCTCGCTGCGTTCTTGCATGGTGGGAGGATCATAAGTGGGGTTCTCGAACCTCTCACGCGCGCGCCTGTGGCTGTGGAATTGCACCGAACTCCGAAACAAATAGACTACTAATCCTAGATATAGTAATACTATAAAAATTTGATTGTTACTCGAATCTTTATTTTAGTTAATAAAGGTATTTCAATATTCATTGTACGTTTAATGAATAGGTTCTTTTACTGCTAAAATAAAATTGTTACAGTGGTACGTTTGGTAAATTTGTTGATTCACAACCATGTCATGGACAAGTTTTGATGTGTATCGTTATTTAAATCAAAGTACCAGTGACAAAATTTGCTAGAGTGTAGAGTGACTCACTCTTTTGAACATTTTTAAATTTGGGCACTTTTTGCCAACAAAGAAATAGTTTAGATGCAACGCTCATGTGCGTCTGCACGTTAGAAACTTTAATGTTAGTTTTAGTTTAATATATAGGTTAGGCGACTTGTCGCATTTGTTTTAATTTAAGTAGTGTTTCATGCTCCCCGACAAATTTGTGCTGTCGATTATTAATGTAGTCAAAAACAATGGGGCTACATATTCCGTTTCCTGGTACTTCAAAAGACGTGTTATCGGTCGAAAAAACCATGTGGCGCTTTAAATAAACATTTTGTAGGTTTTAAGTTAGGATTTACGTAGGGTAGTTAGAATTTAGATTTTAAGATGTTACTATGCTAACAGTCTTTTTCTTTTTTTAAGTTTTTTCTTTTATGGCTTTGTCGCGATTGTTACGTGCCAAAATTTGGCACTAGACATTTTTCTAGTTTAGTTTTAATGTGCGGGAGTTTCGCGCCTTAAATTTGAAAGACTTGGCGCGTGTATTTCCGTCACGTCAGAAGTGCGTTGGACGAACTTCGCGCCGACGCGTGTGGGGGAAGAAAAAGTGGGGAAGTTTCCGGAAGACGCTTAGGAAACGGGGAACTTTGCTGCTGAACATTGACAAGAGTGGTTGGGTATCGTATCGTACTGTATCTTTATTTTAATTATGTAGATTCCCTTCTTGCTTATCTTTGATTGTCGACCCTATAAACCCGTTCCTTATCGTTCCGCTACATAGGTAAAAGAAGATAATCCTGATGGAGGTCGCAGCCACCATCTTTAAATAATTTGGAAAGTGGCCACGAGCAACCCTGAAGGAAGTGATTCCATAGGAAGCTGGACCTATTCATGTGAGTACCCCGTGTGTGGGATTTTGTTTATAATACCGTTAATGAAATTGGCATATTACGTCAATTACGAGTAATAATTTGCATATTGTGTGACGTCATTGACAGATGGGCGCGCTAATCTCAACTTTATAGATTGGTGTTACCAACTGCCGTTGTGTCGCGTATACCGCGTCGACGGTAAATATAAGAAGCACGCGTAAATGTAAGAGTGTCACCCTGTACAACTAAATATTTTTAAGTATTGATTAAATTGCATGCATAAAAACATCTTCTAGCATACCCCAAGCAACTACAATTCACAATATAAAACGTTAGTCTATAACTGTCTTCTAATTAACTAATCAAGAAATAGTTTAAGACACTAAACCAGCAACCCTATAAACAGCTGCTCGCATAATAACCATTTTGAAAACTAATTCGTATTTGACAATAACTTGAAGTTAGGCACCTGTATTTTTAGGAGCATAGAGAAATAATGTTAGAAATGACATAAAACATCGAGTTGCACTTCTTATATCAAATTTAACAAAATTCCATACACAAAATAAAAAAAGTGACCATTACTGATACTCCCACATTTACCCTATCTGTTAGTATATACAGAAATTCATACCTTACTACAGATGAAATTTAATAGCGCAATGACAATCATAAACTGGTTTACAAAAATTTAAACTTGAATAACTCTTCGAAGCATCATCAAAAGTTTTAAGTCTACATAGACACTACAAATCAAAGCTAGTGCGTGCATCAATCAAGGAAATAATCTCGTCTTAAGAGGTATTCAAATATAAAACACCGCCGCTAGACAAAAATGTATCACTTCCACCTCATGCATATAACGTAGTAGTTGCAGTACTACATAGCTATCACTAGAAATCTAAATACCTACACCTAAATACTCACAACCAAATACTAGTATTTCATAGCCACCCCAACAAATTATAAAACACCAGAAATACGTATGAACAACACTGTTTCACTATTCGCCTAGACACTCAAAAATGTTTACCATGGTCCATTGACCAAGCACCATTGCTAGTTACGTAGCTCTCACGCAACCATATTCACAACCTGAACTACAAACCAAAAGGAGGCATTCCTCAACTTTAGAAGAACCAAAGTCGATCAGTTTTCGACATTATTGACTCTACCACCAAATACCATCTGCTATTAAATATTGTAAAAAAATATATAATTATTATTTTGTAATATTTTCTTTTTATTCTTTAGAAGCTTTACCCTCGTGACTATCAGCTAAAAATTAAACCTCCAAGTTTCCTAACCCTAACCTGATATCACAAGGTCGAGAATTTCTTCTTTTTAATGTAAGCCCAAGGTAATGTTGGATGGAGAATGGCTTGAGACAAAGAAAAACTCTTAAGATATAAACGGCTAGTCGAGTGTTAGCTCTGGGTAGATCATGAGCTTGGGTCATGGGTGGATAAGAGACCAAAAATATATTTAATGAGCGCCACCGTATTTTTCAATACAATAACTAACAAAATTTAACTGTGCTTGCATAATGGGAATGCGGAAACCTTATCTTAACACCACTAACATAGCCATAAAACCTGAATTTCACTCTTTAGGACACACTTACTAAGACCTCAACCACCAGATGTCATACAGATGTCTCAGCTTTACCTGTGAACAAGCAAAAGCACAACATGGACACCATTTGTGTCCTCACAAATATTTGCCAAAAACAAAATAAAAGAATATAGGCTTCCAAAATGTACTGAGGGAATCTGTTTTCATAACACACACTTTCTATTCCGGGAGGACTTGCAATTTTTGAATGTTAAATAATAAAACGTCTTTCAAAACAGAAAATAGATTCTATTTGGATAAATTTCTGAATATATATGTATAACTGCAGTATTCAAGTTTGTATCTTTATATAAAATTTTCTCATAATAATTTTCTAGAACAGAAATAGACTAATAAAGTTTTGCATTCAAAATTAAGAAGATCTCTGAATGGATCTTTTCTATAAAATTTAATTAGATTGACGTAGAATTTCCAACTTATTCATAATACATACATTTCTTTCAATCAGCGAAGTACTTCCTTGATATTCACAACAGCATTTAATTATCAAAGTGCAGACTTTGTAAAATGTAATTATTCTAATTTATTTGTATTCTACAATAAATACGCGAATTTCATATGTTGATGGAAGTGCCAGTTCATGACCTCAAAATCTTTAAACATATTTTAAATTAAATCAAGACAGCATATGGCGTCTAGATAGGAAAACTGAATCTATATTTTTTTTTATATCTGACATAGGTTGTCATTCACAACTTTATAAAATATACTATTTGCGTACATGTGCGTACATGTGACAAGCAAGCAACATATTATTTAATTCACTAATTTCTCAAAAACTATTTTCTTTTTACGTTATTCAAATATTTAATGTTAGATAATTTATAGTAATTTACTGTATTTTCAAAGTTATTAAATGCTAAAGAACACTCACGTGCATCGAAACTGAACTAAAAATACTGGACCTTGACCTCAGCTGTCGGAAATTTCCATCTGCATCAAATTTGCTTGGAATACAACGACTACATCACAAAACCAACCATAATATCCTTGTTTGATATTATTCATCGGTAAGGTTGAAATATAAGGAACACATGTGAAATCGGCTTCTACGTTACTGCATGTTATATTAAATAGGACGAAACCATAAATTCTTGCTTTAAAATATTGCCTTCAGAAATTGTTTTACTTTATTATCGGAGATATTATACAAGATATGTCCTTAAGATATTGCACTAAGATGAAAAATATTAGTATAATCTCTTGAATTAATATATACCAACTGTCTAAATGATGTCCCAAGGGGCTTCCATCTTCTTAGGCCTGTAGGGATCAACTGAACTGTTCGGAGCGAGGCTTATCGAAAATCATGCTCACGCAACCGCTGTTAGGCTCGACCTCCCGACACCAAGAATTTACCAATCCTCTACTTTTTTCTAACTTTGTTAGAAGCCACGTGTTTACATACGGCCATCTCGACTTCACTTACTCTGCAAAGCAGCCTGCCCTTTTGAACGCTGATAATGAAGTGCCGACTGACAACTTGACAGAGCTTGGTAACGAACTTTAGAGTATAAACGTAAAAGAATCTATGTGTTATTATGAATTTTATACATTAATTTCTATTGGATGGTCATTCACAAATTAAATATTTTAAATTATAGCTGTTTTATTTTTATTTTATTGAACTAAATGTAACTAGAAAAAAATACGTTACAATATATCAGGCAGACACGTGTCCAACTCTACTCGGAGTTACACCGAACTAAACCAAACCAATGAAATATATCTGCTCAAAAGGTCTGCACTCGAACTAAATACAGAATATGACTAACCCAACTGGTAATTACTTTCCTCCCAGCTCATCCATACATACAAGTTAACGAACCCAAGCATACCACATTATGGTACTAAAATTAATAACCAACCTAAATTATAGTACACTAACAAAGGTGAGCAAATCATCCCTATCAAATCTTTCAAGACATAATTCTAGTCTTCGCACACATTAACATCTAGATCTAGGACAGAAAAGGGCTTCAGAACCTTGACATGCAATTTCCCTGGTTTAGTTCCATCTTCATTCTCTAATCCATACACTAAACCTGATATTTTTTGTACTCTACACACCAGACACTAACGACAAAATTTTAAAATATCGGAACTGATTTTACGTCAATAGAAACGTTATTAGAGCAGTGACATGGCTTTATGAAAACCAAAATGTCCAGCTGTAGGAGCATCATGATAAGGACGAATTAGTTTATCTCTCTGAGATTTCGTGACCAACTGTTCCCATTCCACAATATTTGACGACAAAGGTAAATGAGAAGAAACAAACTTGAAAATACACTCATCCTTCACCTTCCACTGTACATGGTCTCCAGGTGACGACAAAATCTTTTCCTTCAACGACACATGCCATTGATCGGCAAAAGGTGCACGACAGAGAGAGTCAGGGACCACAGTAAATTTGCCTTTTCTATGTACCAACTCAAATGTGTGCTGCTTTAAACGAACTGCCCAACGAGCAAGTTTTCCTGTTGGGTTCTGAATATTGTTCAACCATAACAGTGAGAAAATATCCTTTACTACTGTAAAGCGGGTGCTTTCTATCCATGGACAAAACTTTTTAATTGCAAAAATAACTGCTAGACATTCGTTTTCTGTCACTGAATAGTTGCGTTCTGTGCGGATAAGAGACTTACCTGTGCCTCAATGTTTTGAATAAAAACTGCACCAAGTCCGGTACTACTTACGTCACAGGATCAGTGACTGGAGTATGAGTAATCTTCTTTCAATTAATCTCTTAAAATGCCAGGCAAGTCTTTTTGGGTACTCAAAAAATGTTAAACAAGGCATCCCGATTCAGCCTTCCTTTTTTAATTTTAGGTAACTCTACTACTGCACTTGCTACATCAGTGAAAACCTTGGCGTTATGATAGATTCTACTTTAACATGGAAAAAACAAGTATCAAATATTTACAGAAAAACGATTATTGCTCTTCATGCGTTTAAGCGCCTAAAACAATTCTTGCCTGTAAAGCTAAAACAAGTATCTATTACTTCTTTAATCTTTCCACATTTCGACTATTGCGTCTCAATTTATACTAACCTATCAATAAATCTCAAGGTACAATTACAACGAGCTCAAAATAGCTGTATCCGTTTTATTTTTTATTTGAAGTATCGGGATAGGGTAACTCCGTGGTACGCTAAACTAGCATGGCTTAAGCTGGACAAAAGGCGTAATCTACACCTAGCAATTCTTACTTATAAATTATTTTTTAATTAGTCCCCATTTTACCTACTACGTCTGTGCTTACCTCTTTCTCACCGCCATTACAGTACAAGACGTGACGACTAATTATCTATTCCTACTCATCATACTCAAACATATCACTCCTCCTTCTTGGTTACAAGCTCGATTATCTGGAATTCGATCCCCTTGGAAATTTAAAAAACATCGTCTCTTGTCAGATTCCGTAAACTCTGTCATGAATATCTATTAACTAGTCAAATTTCAGAATAAGTGCCATGGCACTGTTCCTACAAACTCCACTCGGAAGCGGTGCGTGTGTGTGTGCGTGTGTGCTGTGTGTGCGTGCGTGCATCTGTGTTAACGTAAGTAGTTAGGTTTGCTCCAGGCCGATTAAGAATGTTTATTATTTATACATAATTTCTTTTTCTTAAATTTTTATCCATTTATTTCTTTCTTTCTGTTGTTTTTATATTATATGTCTACATTGGCAAGTTAGATGTAAGAAAGGGTCATATGGCTCTAATCTCGCTGGTGTAAATAAATAAAGACGTTACAATACAATATAATACATTCTATGACAAATGGAATAAAGTAATCGGATTGCGCTAAAAGAGGAGCAGAAACTAAAGTCCGCTTAATTTGTGTAAATGATGACTTAGTATCCGAGGTGCATGAAATTGTTTGACCTTTTTTTTCTTCTTAATCGAATTAATCAGTACAACTATATATGAAAAATTTCTAATGAAACGCCGGTACAAACTGCGCATACCTATAAATCTTGTGACTTCCGTCGTAGTCATAGGACGAGGACAATTGGTCATAGGCGAAACTTTATCAGGATCTATTTGAAGTGAATTAGAGCCAACTTTAAAACCGAGAAACTATAAGGATTTTTTAAAAAATTCACACTTTTCCAAATTTATTGTAAGACCTGCATTCAATAGACGTGCTTTCATTCACTCAGTAATTTTAAATGTTTGTTCTACAAACGACGTAGAAACCAGTTATGTCATCCAAATAACAAAAAACGTTCGGTTCAAAGTGGGGGACCGAAAATAGCATCTACAAAACGCTGTTGTGTCTGCGTCGCATTACTAATTCCAAACGGCATAATTATGAATCTGAACTGCCCACGAGAAATGACACTAAGCGCAGTCTTATTTTTCGAAGACTCTGAGAAGGGGATTTGCTATTGACTTTTTCTAAGATCGAGGCTACTGATGTAATTAGCTCAACTCAGTAAACTTAACATCCTATCTACACTTTGAAGGGGATATTGCTACGTGGTTTATAAAATAACTATGTAGATTATTGATACTTCTTAAAACAGTAAAAGGTTCCCATCATTATCATGGCATAACTACACTCTTTACCTAGTTAGACTCATCTCAAGCGTGTTCTTTCAGCTCTATACTTTCACAATCTGCGTGCAATACTCTGATATAGGTCTACATCTACCTCCCTTTTTTTCTATATCTGCTTGTAATATAGCCCGCACTGTTCCCCAAAAATGCCTTAGAACGTGTCTTATCCATCTACTGTTCCTATTTCATAGACGTACGCTGATCTGCCTCATACATATGTTTTCAATAATTATTTTTTATTTTTAGGTTTGTTGTCTTCGAAAATAATTGCTGCTCTTTCTTGATAGATGCAGCTCTGTTCCCTTTCTATTGTTTTGTAAATATATACCCTATTTCACCAATATTCAGTGGATGTGAAGAGAGTTAAGCAGTCTGTGGCTATCAAGATCCGTCAACACAGACATTTACCGAATTTCGCACAATCAGATTAGTTGAAAAATATTGCAAAACCAACTCCGGTAAGTAGTTGTTTATAATAATCATCAGGTTTAAGTGCAAGTATTTTTTCGTCATTATGATTTCCATGTAGTAGATTATATATAAAAAAAATTTCAGAAATAATATTGACTTTAAAAGTTATAATACATTTATTAAAAGCTGCATTCTGTTTCTATTAGAATATCCCTAAATATATTACTATCAGGTCATCTATCAACACAATTGAGCTATACAAGATTAGGTTGCTCATTAGGTGATGCAAAAAATTTAAAAAACAAGACCTATGAAAATAATAGTTACGCAATAAAACAACCAAAGCGTTCAGGCAGATTCCAATTAAAACGTTTATTTTATTATTTGATTTGAAAATCTGTTATTCTTAAAATCTTAGCATAAATAGGTAAGCAAAGTGCTGGAGTGTCTGAAATACAGAATAAACTTTGAAGTGACGTAATACTCAATTAACTACAAAGAGCACTATAGCTAAAACCCTTGGGGATATCTCTTATTTACTTTCTTTGATTTCAAAGGTACTTAGGTACATCGGTCTATCTCGTAGAGGAAATTAAATCAACTACTGACGTGGAAACTACTTTTAAAACGCCAAGTGGTATAAAATAACTTCAAAGTTTTGAACAACTGAAAGTACATTAAGAAAAAAGTGTTCGTAAAGTGGGTTTAGTTCCTTGAAGTCATTCCGGTAATACTTTAAAATTTAACGAAGGTTACTGGAATGACGGACACTTTCAAATGTAACAATCTTGTACTACGAACAACTTGCGATTTTAGTTTTTTAGGTTTTGATTTAGGTTGCGTTTAGAGGAAATTAGATTTAAAAACTCAGAAACGTTAAGTATTGCAGCGGGCTACTACTACCGTGTTTCACTAATTTAAAACAAGTAATAGCAAGAATCTTTATTACTCACGATTCACAAGTCTAATTAACAGTATATGCCTTATTTATAGATGTTTTCAATCCAATTAACAATAAAGCACTATCACACTTAAACTAACTTCTTAACCATAGGTCCATTATCAACAGTAACACTACTATTTCTTTATTACACTTTTGTCTATTTATGTATTCTACAAGCTGCAAGTACATTAGACACGTTCACATAATATAACATTTATGTATTGTGCTGATACCTTTATTTTTGTAGTGTATCTCTACCCGTACACCTTATATCAACCCAAATATTATATGTCAACCTCTATTCTTTTCTAAAACCTCTTAATCTATCTCGGTTAGCTCTACTCTTATCTCCGGTTGGGTTCGCAATTTTATATTTATTATACAAACTTAGTATGGTAAAATGTTCTAATTAAAGGCGATCAGGATAAAATTTCTATTATAAATTCTAAATTCAAAATGACACTTGTCAAATTTAGGTTATTAATTATGATTTTGATTTTAAATATTATTAGTGATATAGCAGCTAATACTATCTTATTAACGTACTCACTACTTGTGGTCCTGTATACTCTCAGTCTTAATTAAATTTCTCTCCGTTGTTTCTATTTCTTTTGGTCTTAAATTTCATATACTGTCGTAACACCCGATGTCAGCAGTTCTCTCTGAAATATTTAAAAGGCATTAATTTTGAAGATTAGGTTCCCTGATATTTTAACTATTACTTTGCTTAATTTTGTCGAGATACCTGTAAATAGATACTCGATCATAAAAGATATTATAAGTGTCAAAATTGATAAATCTGCTACTACTCTAATCTTTACAAGCGCTATAATAAATGACATTTTACTTTCCTTGATGACAGTATGGTAAATTTGTTCTTGAATTTCCTTTTCCTCGATCGTTTTGTGTTATTGGTTTGATAGTGGTATTTCTTCTGAATTTATTTTGTTCATTTCTTGGGCATACCTTTATTCGGTAACATCCAAATTTATTTTATGAATAAAATAGCTTTCTTTATGTAACTCCTCTATTTCTTCTTAAATACAGAAACGACACACTGGTTTTCATAATTGTTTTCATAATTCACAATCACGTTTGATAGTTTTCTTACAAAATGGTCCTGGTTTATAAATCTTATTATTCTACTTATGGGCAACACATAATCTTCTATCATTATACTCCTATTACATACTAATACAATTCATTTCTTAAACTTGTCTTTTATATAATTAATTGACCGGACGTGTTTTTATATGTACTTCACTATTCAAATTCTATTTATCGACTGTCCTCGTTTCCTTGGTTACATATCGATCTCTCTTTTTTTTTATTTTAAATGTTGACAGAATATGTAACCTACCTACTCTATTTACAATTAAAATTTCTTAATCCTAATGTCCATGTTTATTCCAAAGACGTTTTGATTTGCAAACCGACTATCCATTTACTGGCTACTTGATTCTACTAAATTAATAAAATACATCACAGTATACTCTTGGTCTTCCAAAAGCTCAACTATTTAACTTTACACGATATAATTTATATTCGACATTCTGATATAGACTAACTTCTTACATTTATTATCGGTCTTATATTTATGTTACGTTTTTTTTGTGGCAGCCACGTTGGGCGCCAAAAATGTTACGTTACGTAATTAGTGGCAGTCCCTGTTCGGGCGCCAAAGTTATGCTACGTTGGCTCGTAGCCGTGCGCAACACAAAGAAAATCAAAGAAATGACCGGGCTCAATCGGAGATTAGGTGGGGTTGTAGAAAGCAGACCAACATACAATGTACGCGGCTGTAAGGAGTTAGTGATAATACCTGCAAGGAAAAAAAAAGTTAAGCAAACCTGAAATAAAGAAAAGAATAAGCATAGCAGCAATGATAAGTCTAAATTATTCAGTACTTTGTAGAATGTAAGAAAAAAAAACTGTTTGGATAATCTATATAATATAATCACGATAAAAGCATTATACAAATTTTTATTACAAAGTGAGGTAATATTGGGGAGTAGCAGAAACGTTTCCTCATACACCAATTAAACATAAATCAGACAAAATGTTAACAAAAGATAAATAGGTAAGACACAATCGATGTGAGTAATTCAGTAGGATTGATTTCTTTTTTTTTATTTCTCTTTCTTTTTTTCTTAATAGCAGGCAAGTCTATTGTAAAAGGTATCAGAACGACAAAGATATGGTAAAGCAACGGATAGATATTTAAAGTAATAACAAGTAGGAAATAGTTCAATTTACAAAGGTCCTTCAGCAACGCTTCCTTGCAACGGAAGTGTGAGATTCACGATGTCCTACGCTAACGAAGCACTTCACCCTGGACGGTGAGGGTGTTGATGGAATTTCTTACACTTTACACTAATCACACCTATGTATTTCACTGGCGTTAGCAGCAGACATTATCATGCTGATGGAACTATGTAGCATTGATAAATTCTTGTTAACTCTATTTCCTGAGACAATAATTTCGAAATCTTTTGTAACACAAATCGTAAAAAAAAATGGTAATAACAAATTAGAATCACGCTTTCAAGGCACGATGTAATGCATTAAACTAACAGTAACGCGAGGTGTTTTATTTGCTACCTATGGTAACAAAGAAAAATCGAATGCTTTTGAATAACGAAAATTTGCGCAAACAACGATCTATTTCAGATTCGTTGGGGTTAGAAAATTCAGAAACTACAGTATCAACTGTCTTTACATGTGAATGAGATACCTGTTTATAAGAAGCAACCTTTTTCCTACTAAACCTGCTACAACTGTATCATCATTTGTTTTTGAAGCACTCAAGCTTAAAACTGTACTTGGATAATCCAAAGTATGCACTACTCTGATAACAAAAGGACCACAAAAACTAGATCGCACACACAGTTCAAATATAAAAAGACAAATCAGCTAAAAAAACACAATTAGTAAAGCAACGCGTATCACTAAGTCAATGTTCCGTAAAACGCACGACAAGTTCTATCACTTTTATTTACAACAGAAAAGCAACCAAAAACACAGTTAGTATAGCAACGCGTATCACTAAAAACCGTCCGTCAATGACCTTACCACAACACTTGTGGTCAACCAAACACATTAGATATATAGCATACTTCCTTCAAAAAGGAATTAGAACTACACACTCCTACAGTTAATATACGACTTTTATTTCACAAGAAAAACAACTAAAATCGTGCCGCGCTTGTTCAGGAACAATTCGAAATTGATCCCGCATTAATTTACACTCTTGTCAAAGCAAAAAGCAACAGTCTTTGTCACGTAATTAATATATAGCAACCAAGAACGACCTGCGACTCCTTATCTGTTTATTCAACTCGTTCTATCACAACTTCTTCTCGTCTCTTATCTAGACTTGTATATTCACATAAGCAACAAAAATTATACGAACGGCAAGACAAGGACGATGCAATTTATAATCAATTACAAGCGGTTTATAATTTTCAATTTATCTATCTTTAAATTACTACACACGAGTTAATAAATATTAAATATAGAACTAGTAATTGCTGAAAGGTACTTACGAATTGAGTATAAAAGCGTAAAATCTTAAAACTATAAAAATGCCCGTTACAATACTCTGAATTAAAAAGGATGACTCATTCTCCAGTATTTGCTAAAAGAATTCTCGGGTCCTGGAGAATATACAGTGCCTACGGCGCTTGTGTGTTTGACGGGTTGCCTAATAGTAGCTCGCAACAGTATCATTTACCTAAAGTTAACGAATTGGTTACTAATAAAGGTACTCTAGCGTTTTAGCCTATTTAATTGCTAAACCTTGCTATACTATGAAAAAAAGAAGAAATTTACGTGCTGCTATACACACTAAACTATCACAACATCGTAAGACGTTTCAAGGTGGTGTGGTCAATCATATAGCGTCACCGATCTGACGCAGAAATCTTGGGACGAGATAATTATGGAGATTTTACCATTATATTCACATTTCAAAACGCCATTTTTAACAAGATGATACATAGTTTTTAATAGATATATTAAGTTCTGGATAACGAGCAAATTATTTACCTATCCATTTTTGAATTAACCTATACTTAGAAATTATAGACTAAGCGATTATCAAAATGGCGTTTTAAGGCGTGTTTAATTTCTTGTACTATCAGCTACAGCAATATAGAAAAAATCGAATACCATGTGCCCAACATTAAATAGCAATTGTCATGATAGATGAATTGTCGCTTTTAGTGAAATTTAGCTTTATGAAGCAGAGATAAAGTGGGTCATGAGTCAAGTGGGCCAGTGGGTTCAAGTGGTCACTTTTTTGTTTGGGTCACCGGGTCAATGGGTCATGTGTATGACCCAAATTTACCCGGCGACCCAAATTGACTCGGCGACCCAAATTGATCCGGCAACCCAAATTGATCCGCCAACCTAAATTGACCCGATAACCGAAATTGATCAAGTGATCCAAATTAATAAAGTGACAGATTGGCTTTCTCTAGGTAAAGCCATAGTTTAGTGAAGTTCCAGGTCAGTTTATGAACTACGTTCACAAAATTATACATAAGTTATTAGTTCAGTTAGTTACTTGCACTTGTTTTATGAATTTGGAGTAAGCGCCAAAATAAATTAAAATGCGATAAGAGTACATCGCTTTTGTTTTAATATGAAATGCATTTTTAAATTTTTTCAAAAAAACGTGCTATGTCACACAATGCAGTGTTATAAACTCATAGAATTTTGTATGTTATAATCTTAATAAATTTAAAATTTTCTGTTTCTAGCTTCTATTCTCACTATTGTAGCAATAATACTATAAGAATTCAAAATTTGCATTATTCTGGATTATAGTTGGACAATCACAATTAAGAACTAACATCAGGGTTAGTAATCGTCATAGTATCAAATATAAACACCTAAATTAGTTGGCCAATAGAATTTTCTTTCACTGACTTAGTTTGTGCTAAAAAATCTAAATATTATCTCTTTATTTTCATAACATTTCATTACTTTGGTAATTTGTAGCAGCACGCATCACCTGGGTTGTAATATAAACTTTTGTAAATCTCCGAGAGATGAAGTAATAAAGCAAATACAATGGTTAAAATTATATGAAACGCGTATTACAAGTTGCGATTTTGTCACGTTTTCCCTAGGTTGCACTCCCTCTTCCCAGGGCTGGCTTTTGAAATTTTCTGCCGGTAGGCAAATATTTTTTGGCCGCTCCTCAATTTCGCTTTGAAGTGTAATAACCTGCATAAGTAAATCCGTAATATCTTCCACTATAAAGTAAATGCTCTTCCCGTACACGTATGTTTTCTCGTACTTATTGTTTCAGAATCTTTAAAAAACGAAATTTTAAAAATATAGTCTAGTCATCATAAATTCATAAGTAATGAAACCTTCTTTTATTACGTAGGTTTATAAGACAATTTGTATTTATATAATTCTTTCTTATTTTTAGTGCTTTTGTTTACATTTTATGTGATTATTTAAAATAAATAAAGTATTTTGTTGATGACCATAATTGATAAGCGTAGACGTAAATAATATTGGGTCAATTTGGGTCACCGGATCAATTTGGGTCACCGGGTCAATTTGGGTCAGGGGATCGTGGGTCACATACCTATTTGGGTCACTGGGTTATGGGTCACTTTTTCGGTGACCCATTTCATTTCTGTTATGAAGTAACAATGGGGAACTAGTGTGGTGATATCCTGCGGATTTTTGACAGATCTGCAATAATAAAAGATTGGGGCGATTTGGTTCCAAGAAAGAAATTTAAAAATAAGCACCCGAATGCTAATGAATTTACTCTTGGCTTAAATATAATTTCTTGTTCATTTAAAGACGGAACCCTAAATTATAAATTCGTTGCAATTGTTGTCTTTTTTGTATTACGGCAGTTATGGATGTTGCTTGGTTTCATAAAATATTGATAAACTTGCATTTATAGTATAGTATTAAATTATTAGATGTATAAAACCTGGTTTTGCAGCTTTTAATTGAAAATAAAAGGCGCTTTTCAAATTATTATATTTGAATTATTAAGGTTATGTTTAATTGAATATGAACTGACTATGAGATTTCACAATTCTGTGTGTTGTATAGGTTTACAAGGATATTATAGTCGCTAACTCCTACATTGATGTTAGTTTGAAATTATATGTATACTTGTTTAGCAGAACGATGGAATAATGTTATAATAAAATAGATTTAGGTGCCGAAGGAAACTGAAATTTGTTGCTTTATTTGTTTAAGCATGTAGGTAGCATTTTATTAAAGGTATTCCATTTTACCAGTAGGTTAACGTAATTAAAACTCCAAGAATTGCTTGTCGTCCACAAGATTATCATATATAATACAATGAGCGGAATCGTGACTATCGATAATCGCGTGAGCTGGGGCACGAAACATGTCAAAAGTTAATTTAACGAGTCTCAAAGATGAGAGAAATTATTTGACAACATGCTGAGTGCATCAACTCATGCGATTATCAATAGTCACAATTACAGGAGTTGTATTCGTTAGATTATATCACGAATTAACAACTCAATTCTTTTACAAACAGAAATTTATTTATTATTACAAAACAGTGAACACAAAAATATTATTTACCGTATAACTTAAACACACAATTATTGTATGATACATTAGATTTTTTTCATAATTTTCGTTAAGTGTAAGATTTGTATCAATTTTTCTTTTAATGTTTCAATTGAGACCCGCTCCCACACCACTGTAGTTAGTCAGTGCATCATCACTTTGATCTGTGATCCCCGCTCTTTTTGGGTAATTACAAATTTAATGATTTAACACAGCTTAATGGACCTAGAAGTTCTATATTATTAGAACGGGTGGAATGGCTTGAGTGTTCCAATGAGTTAAAAGGACAAATTGAAGGTTTCAAATTAGTGGGATTTTTAGTGAAGAACCAGGCCAAGACAGGTCCTTGAAAGAGGGAAGCAAATCTTTCGGTACTTTGAACAATAGTTCTACAATGTCACGTAACTTCACCAAACGTTGATACGGAATATGCCATTGACACGCACAAAAAAAACGAGTTGCATACCTGTAGGTGTCCCTATACTTAGCCCGCAAGCCGTCGGTAGTGAGTCAGCACATCAACGCCATGGTCGTAAGGATCTATTTACCCTGCTACCATAACTGCAGCAGCGGTCTACGGACAAAAGCAGTTGGTCTACAGACAAAAACAGTTGATCTACAGAAAGAAAGAACCCATTTGGCCTCCAGCTAAAAATTCCTAAAAGAAAATCTGATTAGTATGAGTACGCGCGAGGAGACTCACCAATACACGCAAGACACCTCCTAGTTGTCGAACAAAAAGAACAAATAAGTTCAAAATGAAAATTTGGAGCAAGCGTACTTATTGTAAACAAGATGTTGTTGAGGAATTTAAGAGATTACCGGATACCTAAAACAAGACATAGACTATTTATTTTATCGAATAAATTTTCGTTTTAAAAGTAAAAGAGATTTGAGTTAACCAGGGAAATTTTTAAAAGCAAAATTGGAACATAACAAATCCCCAAGCAAAATTGATAGATTGAGGTAGAAAAACAAAAGTAATAGGATTGGGCAGGACCAAAAAAAACAAAAAAAAAACCCAAACAAGAACAAAAAAATTTCGCTTAAAAATTAAAAGGTAATTTGTTACGAAAACCAAACAAAAAAAAACAGAAAAAAAGAAACACGCCAAAATAAAAAAAGAACTCTCATGCGGCTCGAAGGACCAATAATAGAAGAGAGAAAAATGAAAAAAGAAAGGGAAGACGTATAATACGCAATCAAGGAAGACTAAGGTAGAACGGCCTTAGCACTGCGGAGTTGTCAACGGACGGATGTTTCTCAAAAGAAACAGTACGGTTATCAACCTCTTAAAGAAGAAAAGGAATGAGGAAGAAAACTAACAGTGCCAACCAAAACAGAACCCAAAAGTCAAGCCTCAAGTAAACAAAGGGACAAGGGAAAACGAGAGGAAGAGAGGAGAAACGCTTGTAAAAGGAAACGGTGTACTATAAACTGTGAACTGTGGTAACCAAAAATCGTAACTGAAGAACCAAAGAAAAGAAATGCGGACTAGTTCTAAAATCGACTAAGTCGTAATTTCCGTTGAAAGAGAAACGGACTAGAAAGCACGTACCACAGGAGCGGATGGACGAAACACAATCCCAACAGAGACCGACAGCAAAGAAGACTAACAAAAGAATAGGGAAAGGAAAGTGGAACAAAGGGAACGAGAAAAAAAGAAAAAACCAAAAAGAATAACACCAACACCAAGTACAAACCCAAAAAGAAAACTAAGAATCGTACCAAAGCAAATAAAACAGAATCCCAGTGTAATTATGTATGCGTATGCGAAAGAGTAGGTATGTGTATGTGTGAGCGTGCTGATGAATGAATGGGTGAGTGTATGTGTGTGTGTGTGTGTGTGGGTGCGCGCGTGTGTGTATATATGTGTGTGTTGCTGGTGTATGAGTAGGTGAGTGTATATGTGTGTGCGTGTATGTGTTGGACCGCTGTAGTCACCTCTTACGACAGGCAGGTCGTACCGTGGGGCTGTTCTATTCCCGGACCCACACGGGGTCACGAAAAATCAAGAAAACGAAAGAGCATCCAGCAAAACAGGAAAGTATAACAAAATCGTGACGGCCAAAAATCAAAACCTAAGAAGAGCAAAGTAGGCATAAAAAATGGGCGTGAGGACTTTATATTGGGCTTAAGACGTTTGCGCCGCCAAACGCAGAACGAAACGAGATCAAGGACATTAGGGTTTTGCCGGCATTTGTCCTCAGGTTCGGAAGGAGCATAGAATAATGTCTGCCTTTGTGGGCAGTTTTCTGCCAAACAGGAACAGCATGGGGAGTAGGAGTTGTAGCACGAGGTTGAGAAAAAAGTGTCGAAGGAGGAGATAGTAGTGGTTGTCGTAACTTATAAAACTCGGAACACGTTATAGAAGAAAGTTGTTTGTTTTTAGAATTGCTGGTATGAAAGTCAATGGTAGAAAAGGAAAAAGTATGAGTTGTGCGAGAATCAACTTTACGAAAAGAAACATAAGCAGAACACACTTCAGTTACGTTAACTAGAGGGACAGAAGTAGCTAAAATTTCAACAACTTTAGATAGAGTACTAGAAGTATCACAGATAGGAAAAAGAACAACATTGGTTGTAGGAGTATCAACCTTAGGAAAAGGAGCAGAATCCAATAACACTTCGGTAACATTACACAAAGAAACAGAACCAGGTAGAATTTCGTCAACCTTACAAAAACAAACAGAATCAGGGAGAACTTCATCCACAATAGACGAGAAAGCAGAATCAGGTTGACTTTCGTCAACATTAGATAACAGGACATCAGCTAGGATTTCACCAACTTTAAGGATGAGAAAAATGAGGAGGAGGTGGAGAAAGGAGTAGAATCAAGTAAGACTTCATCACTGTTAGACAACGGAGTAGGAACAGACAAAACTTCAGCCACAATAGGAACTGATTCCTTAACAATAGTAGATAACAAAACAAGATCAGGTAAAACTTTAACGACAACAGCAACATACATCTCAGCTACGGGGTCACTAACTTCAACAGGACCTTCTCTATCCGTATTAGGAGTTATCGTCAGTTCAGCTACAGCTGTTATTGCAGACACGACAGAAATTTCTTGCGTAGAACAGTTTAAGAAAACAGGAACATGTAAAATTTTGACAGCAACAGCAATAGACCTTAAAGACACAGGTTCATGAACTTCAACAGGACCTTTGCTGACTAAATTAGAAGTTATCGTTACTTCAGCTATGGCTGTTATTGTGGACACGACAGAAATTTCTCGAGTAGAACCATTTAAGAAGCAGGAACATGTGGAATTTTAACAGCAACAGGGACAAACATTAAATATACAGGTTCGTGGACTTCAACAGGACCTTCGCAGATTGAATTAGAAGTTATCGTCACTTCAGCGACATTTGTGCTTGCAGACATGACAGGAATTTCTTTGGTAGAATCGTTTAAAAAAGCGGGAACAAACTCTTGAGAAGCTAGCTGCAAGTCACTAATTCGAAGCATGGGTTGCAATAGTGGTGGAGGCACAGTCTGGGGTGAGAGGAATAAGTAGGGCGAGCAGAAGGAGAAGTAGAATAGGATGTAGAACTAGAAACGGAAGAAATTTTGTTCAAAGTTACATTTACTGAAGAAAGGTATGTTTTGGTAGTAGGACCAGGATGACCTGGATGAGGTACAGAAGAGTGTTACACTATTTTTTTATAGTGTATTTACTCTACCTTATAGGCGGCAGAGCCTCTATAAATTATGAGGGGTTCCTGTCTACGGTTTAAGCTCAATGTAAAGAGTATGGGAAATGGCCTTAAGTATAATAGGACCCTCTAAAAAGACCTTCCAGCCAGCTAAGCTACTTCAACTTAGGGCAGAGCTATGAGCTAGGGTCGTAGGATGGTATACGATAACAAAAGAATTTTTAATGGACGCCACCGTATCTTAATTGTAGCTATAATGAGAAACAATCCAAAGATAAGATATGGAAATCTTCGAAAAGAAAAAAAATCTCCTTAGAAGTAAAACATAGAAATATAATACTTACTTGTGACTCTGCAAACTGGAATTGGTAGGACGATCTCGTACTATCTGAAAATTTAATCACTTCATAGCATTTTAGAGCTAGGGCTACATTAGAACCTAGTCACTTTATCACAAAAAAATAAATTCCAAAAAGATTAACTAGTTAAGATTATACCTCAAAAATTTTTCAATACAATACCAATAATCTATCCTTCTTCACTACAAAAATTTTATAAATTTGGTTGCTTGCTTTTATAGGAAAACCTATTGTTGACTTCAATGCAAGAAAGCTTTAAAACAACTTAAAGCACCTTCTATTGATTTACAGAAAAATATATTACTCATATTTAGACCAGGGTAGAAAATTAATGGATTACATCAAATAATTTTAATTACCGTGTATAAGGAAGTTTATTAGATAATACGCTTTATTAAAAACCCGTGGAGAATAAAAATTCATTCGTTTTATTAAAAATAAGAGATTAAAATTATTTACAAGACGCTTCATATAAAAATAAGCAGTTTTAAAATGCTCAACGTGTAATTTAAATATTCCAAAGTAAAGAATCAAATGGAAATTACGTGCAAGATTTATATAAATTGATTCAAGTTTGGGCAACGAATATTAAACGAAACGTACAGATAATAATTGAATATTTAATTAGGATTCACTAAAAATTAAAGAGTATTAATTTTAATTGAAGTTAATTGAACCGTTAGTAACAGATAATATCTATAGAAACTTGTAAAACCCAAGATTATAATACCAGAAAATAAAGCTCTGAGAATTAATATTATTTTGAACACCTGCGTAGTTTAAATATCACATACGGCGTAAATTTTGTAGATAATTAATAGTTTCAAAGAATCTTGGAGAAACCGGGGCTTAATATTCACGAGAATGTGCGATACGGGGTTATTAAACCCAGATAACAGTCCACATGGACTAAAATATAATCGATAATAAAGAATATCAATTTGCACCAATACGAACAGGTTAGAAAAGGAAAGAGAAAATGCGTCAAGCAAAGACACATATAGTAAAAGGCGGGATTTAAGCAACGTCACGAGGGTCACAATTGGTTGAAAATAGGATGCAAATATCAGAGGTAGAAACAACAATTTCGGTATAAAAGTCAATTAGTTATTTCTCGGACATGCTTGCGTGCCGTGTGTTGAAATTTCTGAGATTTAAATGGGACGAGTGAAAATTCGTAAAATCGACGCGCGAGCGACAGACTGGGAACATAGAATGAGGAATTCTTTAGAATTACCCGTTTTGAGGACAAAAGCGACGTGCCGGCTTTTGCTATATATACCGAGATGAATATAAACAAGCTCTCTTAGACTTTTGACTATTCGATGCGTTAAAAGCTCTTACATCCGCGACTTGATTGAAGATGTTAAACAGTGCATTTTAGTTTGAGAAAATAATTTAAAATTTTGCTCGTATATTTTAGTGATTCAAAATAGTTGGTTATTTACGTGCTAACATGAATGTACTTCAGTGCACTTAGATACAAGGTAATAAAATTTAGTTTCACTGTACCAATTAGCAAAATTTACAACGACAAATGTATACACAAAAGTAGGCAGTTTTGGCGTATATTGGTGAAAGAAGTATGAAGTTATTTGCTATTTTTCGGGGGTGTTAATAATTAAATGGTTCAAATACGTGTCTGGATCCACGAAACAAGGGTCAGATATACACAGATGAATTCCGGAAAAGCCCAGAAACAACTTTAAATAAATGGTGATGGAGAAAATTTTAAAAGCGTTGAGAATTAGAAGCCGTAAATATAATCCTGTTGGAATGGTGTGATTAACTAAAGGGACGATGTACTTTGAAGCTACGAGGACGGTGACCTTCAGGTAAATTATACTATTTTGTTTGACATTTTTGTGTGTGTTGAATAACTTTATAATTGATTTACTTTAAATGGACATTAGTGAAATTGTACTAACCATAAAATTTTAATTTTAAGATGAAATTTGCTTGTTGAAGTAGAAAGGGGTATTTAGTTTTGATGTTCGGTAATATGATGAAAATTTGGGTATGTCTTTGAGCTCAATTAGACGAACCTGGTTAATTAACGTAAAGGGTGGTAGATGCTCCTTTATACTCAGACTCCGGTCTGCTTATATTGTTATGTTAATTAGTAGGCATCCAACAAGGACTTTAATTTTGGATGCACATTAAAATGATAATAAAATTAATCTTGAAATTCTTTTTAAAACTGAAATTTATGCTGAGTTTTAATTTTGAAATTTTAATGTATTCTGAATATTGATGTAACTAGAGTTAACGTTGATGTTTTGGTAGGAATGTGTTGTTTTTTATGAATGAGGAGGTTTATAACATTAGGTGAGCAGCCGAGGCGAAAAGAGGATCACAGCCGTTTATGACGCCCAATCTGTGGGACTAGAATTTTTTTGTTGAAAGGACCCAGTTCCCGCATTCAAAGGAGAATATCACAGCATATATATATATATATATATATATATATATATATTGCTATGCTCCCTAAATTATTCGCGCCCCATCGTTTGGGCGACCATATTAATATTGCTATGAATAAACAAGAATGGTAATTATCGTTCTCCGACGTTGGGCTGTCTTATTAATATTGCTATAAATTCCCTCCAGAAACTTAAGTGAATTTTATCTTGAACCAACCTTGTCTAGCAATAACAAAATTTGATAAGTTACCGCCTTACTCGTTATCAATTTCGTATTCAACTTATAACTCCTCCTTGAACTGTTTAAATTATCAAATCACTCCCAGTAACTTTATCTTATGACCTCGACTAGCATTTGTTTGGAATTATAAAATTCAGTTAATTCGATTCTATATAATGAAACAAATATTATGTACAGTTTTTGTAAATTATTTAAAATACACTTTTCAATTAATTAATGTTGTGAATCTCACTTATTAAAAATCATATACTTTTTACTCCAAACCCAAAGTCACCAAAAAAACCTATTATCTTTATAAAAGAAGTGTAGAACGTTCAAAACCTCTTATCTTATCACGCACTTTATACGTATTCAAATCCTTTGTTTTGGTGAACTTCGTCACATTAATTTATATTAAGCAAATTCAATATTCAAATAAAAAAATAGAAAAGAAAATGTCTTACAACTAAAAATCTAACCTGGTCTATTTCTTCGCTATTTTCTTCTCGCAATTGACGCATCAGCTAATATTTCCCATGCATTAAGCCATCCCTTTGAATAAAAATTATTTTCCCCAATTCAGGATTATTACATGCCCATTCGAAATATTGTCTATCCACACGCTTGAACCATTGCATTTAAATTATTGCCATCACCCTCTGGACTACCATTATTAACTTATACTTATGCACCCCAATTTATTGTCATCTCATTCAGACTTATTATTTCTTATCAATTTCCCCAAACTTAGAATTGGATTATCATCATTTATTTTCCCCTGACTTAGAAATTCTATCATTCTCCTCCCAGGACTCGGAAATCGTAGTTTATTTTCCCCGGCTTCAGAAATTGTATTATTCTCCCCCAGGACCCAGAAATTGTATTATTTTCTCCCCGGCTTCAGAAATTGTATTATTCTCCCCCAGGACTCAGAACTTGGATTTTTCTCCCCGGCCTTAGAATAGAATTCTCATTATCATTGTCCCCTGACTCGAAGCCGTTTAATCGGCAATCGTAATTTTCATTTTAGCACTTATACTATCTTTCACTTTAAAATTATTACGTATCACTTTATTTCATAGCGGCGCACTTCGGCCTTTGTTGAGTTGCAAACTGACTTCGTTATCACTGTGCCTGTTAATGTATCATTGACCTCCTACTCCGTCAGTGGGTATGGTCTACAAACTCGTCGCTCATTTTAATAAATCAAATCTTTGCATTTAAAGTAGTTTCTGATGTAATTTTCTATGCTTTCCAATAATTGTGGCCTGGTCGCAGCTGTCTTCGTTATCAAACATGCGGTGTTTTGATGAATCTAATTGCTTTTCCATAAACAACTGATGCAATTCGACTTTTAATTTTCATATATACATGTTATTTACGCAATTTTTAATCTTCTTTCTTTATCAAAGTTCTTAACTACTTGTACGCATTCACATTATGCATCTTGAAGCTCTATTCCTATCTCCGTATTAACCTAATTGTTTGAAACTCTTTTGAATGCGTGTCTAATTACACTTTATTATGTTTACTTATAAATACGCGTGCCTCCACTGAAAAATATTATTATCTGCCTTACCTAAATTAACTAAAACTTTATCTACAGGGTATTAAATATTTACTATTTACCTAATGCATGTGTTCCTGGTTTCTACGCTAACTATGCGTCTTCCTGTGTGTATTTGCGTCACTTAAAAATACTTATACTTTATATACATGGTGTTGACTGCTTACTATTTACAAACTATCTCCATTTTTCAATTCTTTACTAAATAAATGCAGTTTTCTGCTGCCTATGGTAATTTCTCATTTCTAAACAACCTTTACTATAAAGTACACCCTTAAACAACCCCTTATCACAGCAATATATATATATATATATATATATATATATATATACATCTTTTGTACAATTTTACATGTATTGAAGCTTTTTATATATCTACCTTTAATAATGTCTAAGAATAGTCTCTTATTGTTTGTATGAATTTTGCAAGTGCTAATTTATTATAGTTCTATAAGAGAATTAAAGTGTTTTTGTTATTATTCTACAACTTGTGTTTGATACCGAAATAGGATCCTGTTTTGACTTACATATAATTAATTAAATATATTGACCTTTCATGAACCGCAGAACTTTCATTTCTAATTAATTTAATATCTTGATTCAAAGGTCAAAAATACTCATGGTCTGAACTAATCTGTATTTCAATTATAATGTCAAGAAAAACTAGATTTTATAATGTGACAAACAAATACGAACGCGTCACCTACTTAGTTACAAGCACATTTTAGTGTAACCTGTTAAATTCAAATAAGGTTATCTTATAGAAATTTCTTTGCGTTCTCACGAATATTTATGCAATATCTCACTATTAAATTCTGAACAAAAATTACGTGTACCAATTTAAGTCACTATATAAAATTTACAAAAAATTATTATTACATTTTCAGTAATGGTTCCGTGAAACGAAAATTGAATTAGAATTGGAGAACACTCACCACAAAGAATCCCCTAGACATCAGCGTTCCTTAACCTTCGTGTGCAGTTACAACAGCAAAAGGTGCGCGAAGTTCACACGTGTTTGACATTACAGCTTGACTTCTATACAAAACAAAATTTACGGAAAATCCTTCGATACTCCATAGTAACACTCGACAATTTGAACTTTCAATGCTGCATAATAAAAAAATTTGTGCTTCAGTGTTCAATAACAATTAGATTAAAACTTGCATTTCAATATTCCATAACAATTAGACCGCTATATTCCATAATTAAAAATACTTGACATATTACGTATCTACATAAAACTTGCTCTGAAAAGAATCGAAAAAGTGATTTAAATGCAAAATTGAAATTTATTCACCTACCGTAGATGATGTTTACTCTCCGGCAACAATAAGTCGATTAAACTATAAATTGGTATAATGGTATTCGTTGGCACATTGCCACCTGCCTCTAGGACTACATGTTTTCCAAGAAATCTGCTGTCCCACCTCGCCACAAACTTGTCTATCCGATCACATTCGTACGTTAAATGAGAACTTTAGCCTCAAAGCAATTTATTACTAGAGCACGCGCAAAAGACCGAATTGTTGCATCAACACATACACAGATAAAAGGGAACCTAATTTCTACTTCGAGTTTATAGACATAGATGGAGTTCTAAGTAATAAATAGATATTATATTGTTAAAATAGGAATTTGGTATTTTCTGTATAGTAAAGGATTTTTGTTAAATAAATATTTAGAACAATAGCGTACATTAATGAAGCATGTAATCGTATGCGTTATAAGAGAACACAGAGTTTGCAGCAGAAGAAATTTGGCTTCTAGAGCTGAGAACAGAATGGGAAGTATGATTTGACGACCTATTAAGAGCAGGATGACAGTGTGGACAGTTGCGGCGAGAAACTGCCTTATATACGCAACCATGGCAATGGAGTATTTAAGGCCGAGTATAACGTGTCGAAACATGACCAAGTTTGTCGCAATTAAAGCAGACAACCTGACGTGTAGAAGCAGAACTAGGAAGAATAACAGTAGAACGTACAGAAGAAGTATCGGATCTACCCGTAGGCGTAGGAGAAATTTTAACAACCCGGACAAAAGTACTTTTCTCAATAGTAGTAGGCTCATAAGCAATATCCGGGGGTTCGAAATTATGAATCAGTAATTTAGGCAACGACTTCCAGTCACAAAACCTATGCCAATAACCACGATTCTAAAGTAATGCTATAGCCTCGAACAAATTCACAGCAAACTCAAATAACTGCTATTGTGACATATGGTGAGCTCGTGGGAGTTTTTCAACTCGTTCCAAAAAATTATGTACGGTAAGAGAGTTTGGGTTACCAGAAAATTTCAAATTCCACTCCCACACTGGGAGACCTTGACGAAAATTCAAAAAAAGAGTCATTTTGAATACGAACAAGAAAGAAATTTGTAGAAAGTAACTAAATAAAGACTAACCGTAATTCGAGAAAAGCCAAAAGAAAATAAAATTGTTGCGAATACAGGACAATTTAAAACATAACAACAAAATAGAATAGGGTTGTAGAATAAAAGAAAAAAACCGTAGGAAAAAAAGAAAACTCTAGACTTGACGGGGAGAACAAAATGTACCGAGAGGGAAGAAGAAACAAAAATTCTGGGCCTCAGCGTTTTCAACGGACTAGGATTAATCCCGAGTCTAATAATCTGAAATTAACCAACCTATAATATTGAGCGATTAGGAAAGTAAACAAAACTAAAATTTAAGAAGATCGAACAGTTCGAACGTAAAGGAAGAAAGGAAATTAGGCAGCATCAGCAAACAAAAATTGGGCCAGAAGTTAAGCAAAACCAAATCGGAGCCAAAGTTACACGAAACAAAATCGGAGCCCAAATTAACGAAAACCAAAATCAAAACAAACATTACACAAGACAAAATCGGATCCAAAAAATTCAGTAAAGCAAACTCGCAGCCCCATTGCAGGGCATCAGAAATTATGCTACGTATCTTGACGTAACCGGAAGAAAAGTAAATACCAGGCTAACTACCAAACGCGGAGAGTGGGGGGATTCGCCTACATTTCAAAAATAAATAAAAAAACACATTGCCCACGATTATCTATTAACACAAAAATAAATAAAGGATTCTGTACAAACAAAAAAAATAGAAAATAAATTAAGCATTATTATTTCACAGCAAACAATTATATTGTATGAACAATTTAGGAATTTAGATACAAAGTGCGCATCTCATATTTCACACACAATGAATTTAATCGTTAGTAAATAAACCTGTGAGAGCTTTTGTCAAGCGTTTTTAAAATTTCACCTAATACTTTTTATAAAATAACTAATTAGTAGGAAAGAATTAACGTGTGGGAGCTATTGTCAGACATCTTTTAAATCGTACATAGTACAGTTTGTAAAATAAACCAATGAGTATGAAAGAATAAGCGTAACCTGTCCAATCTTTTTAACAAAGGTACCTCACACCTGTAGAGCGATAATATAGTTAAGCAGCAACGAACGATAGTTCTACAATGTCACGTAACTACACCAAACGTTGATACGGAATATGTCATTGACACACACAAAAGAAAACGAGTCGCACACCTGTTGGTGTCCGAATACTTAGCTCGTAAGCCGTCGGGGGTGAGTCAGCACAGCAACGCTATGCTCGGTAGGATTTATTTACCCTGCAACCATAACTGCAGCAGCGGTCTACGGAGAAAAACAGTTGGTCTACAGACAAAAGCAGTTGGTCAACAGAAAGAAAGAACCAATTTGGCCTCCAGCTAAAAAAGCTAAAAAGAGAATCTGATTAGAATGGGTACGCGCGGGGAGACTCACCAATACACGCAAGCCAACTCCTAGATGTCGAACAGAAAAAAACAAACGTACATTGCTTTTAAAATACGGTGACGAATAATGTAGAAAATATTTCGACGTACAAGCTGTAGAATCAAATTCGACAATAGTTCAAATAACACGAATTCGAACTGCAAATCCTCGCTTTTCGAAGCGCGATTGAAACTGGAAAACCAGGGTTTTATCGGATAGTGCGCAAACTTATTTCAACAAGGCTTTACATTGGAATAATAGAAAAAACCATTATACGCGGTCGTATTGTATATCAAGATAACGGGTACCTAAACAGGATATAAACTATTTATTTGTAGCATAAACTTGTCGTTTCGAAATAAATAAGTTTAAAATGAATATTTGTAGCAAGCGTACTTATTGTAAACAAGATGTTGTTGAAGTATTTAACGGATTACGGGATACCTAAAACAAGGCATAGACTGTTTAATTTATCGAATAAATTTTCGTTTTAAAACCAAAATGGATTTGAGTTAACCAGGGAAATTTTTAAAAGCAAAATTAGAACGTAACAAAGATGATGGCATCCTCTGGGGTAAAAGTTTTCGGAGTAAAAATAGTTTTCCATTTAGATCACCGGGAAGGAAGACCCGGGAACATTTTGCGAGTCGGGGCGTGGAGTGTCAAAAGAATGAAGCAAATAGGTAAGCTAGATAACTTAAAAATTGAAATTGTTAGGTAAGCATTAGACATAGCAGGAATTAGTGAACTTCGGTGGCCAGAGGAAGGAAATTCGGGTATAGATATAGTTATGTGAAAAATGATACAACACTGTATAAAAAACTACTTACAAGAGAACGAAAAAGTACTCATGTTTAGATTATAGTTTAAACAGTAATAATACAAGTATACATGCCCACCTCTAGTTACAGTAAGGAAGAGGTAGAGGCGATCTACAAAGATATCCAAGACATACTAAAATACGTAAAAGGACATGAAAGTTTAAAAATTAGGGCGGATTTTAATGCAGTGGTAGGGGACGGTAGGGAAGGAACGAAGGTAGGTTTATTTGGTTTGGGCATGATAAATGAGAGGGAAAATAGACTGGTAGAATTTTGCGATAAGAACAATTTAACCATCACAAACACAGTATTTCAACATCATGCTAAAAAACGATACAAGTGCAACATGTGAGGAGATATACAAAGATTGATATCTTGTTAAAGAATGGTTTAGGACGCAATTAAAAAACCGTAGAAGTTACCCTGAAGCAGATATAGACACTGACCACAACATCGTAATTACGAAAGCTGCGCTTAAATTTTAAAAATTGAAAAAGGTAGCGGAAAAAAGCACTTAGATTATGAGAAACTATAAGATAAACATGTCCACGAAAGATTTGAAAAAGTCAAAAGAATTGCAGAAAGAAACCGGGAAAATTTCTGATACAATGGAAGTAGAAGTAGAATGAAATAATAATAAATATAGCTTAGACATGGCGGCTAGAGACATTCTGGGATATCCACAAAAGTAGAATAAGGAACCATGTGTTACGTTCAAAACCCTGCAAACAATTTTTCCTGCGTTTACTTTTAAAATGCCCTAAAATTCCTAAACAAGCTCAATTTCCCGCCATTTCAATTAGTATTATTTAATAAAATTTCTCAATTACTCCGTATTAAGGTTTGCTTTAAACAGTTGCTTAGGAAACATTACGCTACAAAGTAGTTGTAATAAATTCTAGCTCCTGCAGTGATTACATTTTAAGTAAAAGCTGCATGTAAATGTGTAGCTTTCTTCTAAAAGATAAGACCACTCACCACCTGCCTACATCTGCTTACAATGGACTTGTTATCTGGTATTCTGCAGCTGTTAAGATATTACAAAGTAACAAAATTGTTCTCCTTTGTTTAAAACCCTTTGATAATTGCGTTATCTGCTTGTTGGCAAGCTGCTACAGTTTGTATTTCGGCAGCTGTTGTCTGGAAATTTTGCACACATAGTAATTCGGCGATATCTTTCAAAATCAAATACCCTACCCCCATACATGATTCTGGCTTTATAAAATAGAGACCGTGCTTTGAAAGAGACCATTACCGAAAAGATACATGATGTAAAGTCGCGCTATTAGAAACGCTTTTTGTGCTTGGATAAGTGAAGTTGGTGGTTCCAGCATGCAGCCAGCCCATAGAGAAATGCAGCCGCATTTTCCAGCCTTAAGATGAGACCAGCATGAAGCTGATTGCTCAAGGTACAGTTTTCCTATTTCCATAATTCTTTTTTGCTGCGTGAAGAACAAACTTTTCATTTGCTGCTATTGCGTATAATTATCCGATAAATTGGCACCACCCCGTTACAAAACTTACATGCACGATGCACAAACAACTAGGTTATTATTCTATAAATTAAAAATTAATTCATCAATGTTTATGTTGGAGTCAGTTTTACTGTTTCTTTTGTCTTCTAATTTAAAAGTAGTTAATATTTGATTAATTTAAGTTTGGGTGTCTAATTTTAATATTATATTATTTCTGAGGAGGTGCACTTCACAAAGCAGCATGTACATATAATTTAAGTATATTTCTTTTTCTAGGTTTACTGTATAGTTTGTTTTATTTTCTTTTATATGTATTTAAGGTGAACCATTAAGTAGGTATTTAGATCATAAGATGTTATACTTGCTTACCAATTTTTATATGTTATGACACAATCACAATTACGCAACTTATTTATTTTATTGCTTTGTAAATAACCTTCCAAGATTCGATGTTATCAATATAGTATCACATAGGTTTCCAACGTGTTTTTCTATTTCACCCACGCCCCTCTATGGTGTTTTTGAGCTAGCCCAAATTCTACCATTCTGTCCCCGTTTTGTTGCGGTATTCGGCGTAAACGATTTCCTTACTTGCTTTTACTGTTTTCTTTTGTGTTTGCGCGGAATATCGTAACACATGGATAACAAAGGATATCCTGAATTCAATAGAAGAAGAGTCAATATACAAAAACGCACTAGACGAAGCAGAAAAACAGGGATACAAAGCTATAAAATGGGAAATTATTCGCAAATGCAGGAAAGCTAAATAACAATTGATTAATGTTCAAAGAGGTACAAACTAGGATGCAAATAGAAAGACATACGAAGCATACAAACTAATTAGAATGAATTTTAGGGATATAAAACCGTACAGCAAGAATGTAAGGGGCGTGAGAGGAAACATCATCATAGAAAAAGACGGATGAAAAAACGAGCTGAAGAAATACTAGGCAAAGATCAATTTTTGATTTAGGCGAAACGGGGGAACACTGGAGGCTATTTTAGCGCTGATGGTGATAATGGAGAAGAAAAAAAGAGAAAAATGTGTGCGCAGGGTTTGTAGATTTAGAAAAAGCATTCGACAAAATAAATTGGAAAAATATGTTCGAAATACTCAGATTGAAATGAGTTTTTGAGATAGACAGATAGTTCATAGCTTATATAAAAAGCAAACAGTTGTAATAGAATTAGAGCAGGAACATTGAGAAGTAAATATTTGAGACAAGTATGTGCCATATCACCGTTAATTTTTAACTAATACATTTAACAGGTAATGAATACCGTCAAATGCGACAAGGAATTTGGAATTACTATGCAGGAACAAAAGATTGATATGCTTAGAATTGCAGTTGATATAGCAGTTTTAACATTAGCAAGGAAGAGTGAGAAGTAGCTTTTAATGAAATGAAAACCGTTCTAACAGAGAGGTATTATTTGAAAATTAACAAAAACAAAACTATAGTACTGGTATGTAAAGGAAGGGAAAATAAGTCAAAAACCAGAATATAAATAGACAACGAGAACTTGCAACAGGTTAAGGATATTTGCTACCTAAGAAGCCAAACAACGCAAGATGGGAAATGTGCAAAAGATATAAAACAAAGATTAGCACAAGGTCGTGCTACACTTAACAAGAAAAAGCAACTACTATTTTCAAAGACAACAAAAATAGAAATAAGGAATGGATTGCATATGTATGGAGCACAGCACCGTACGGCACTGATATTGGATAGTATGAGAAGCGAACAGGAAAAGGGCGCCTTAAAAATGTGGTGCAATAGACGTATGATAAAGATATTACGATCAGACAAAGTTAAGTACAAAGAGGTTCTAGAAATTGCTCACAGATAGTCAAAGGTGTAGGCTGTGAAAATTTGAGGGAAATATGTAGACTAGCTCAGAATAGAAATCAATTGAGGTACACTTCCAACCAGTTCCAAGAAGGAAAACCTAATGATGTTTAGTGTGTCTTAAATCGTGTAAATTTGTGTCATTTTGTATTCGGTCCCTCAAAGTTTCCACAGTTTTATCCAGGTGGTAACAGCCGTCCAGTCACTTTCTCTTGTGAAGCACCTATCCACAATTCTCAAAACTACTCTAGAAATCTGTTACAAACCGTAAAAATCAATCAATATACTAAAGTCTTAGTCGCCGTTGTTGGAAGGTGATAATTTAAGTTCCAAAATCCAAATTATATGCCCGAATACATAAAAAATCCTTTAAGGAATCACAATTTTATCTTAAAAAGTGTCAGTGCCTGTTTGACGAGTAGTTTACAAGACAAATGAGAACCTAAGAACTTGATCTTATAAAAATATCACAAAATTTTACATTTTTTCGCATTTCAGTGTACGATATCATAACCGTAAAGTTAACCGATCAATAATGTAAACTATACCGTGCTTAACGTCTGCCTGTTAGTTTAGACAGAAGGGTGAAATACAACAAAAGCACATAATGCAGATTATATCCAGATTTACTAAAGCTTCAAGCTTCAACTTGCATTCTATCCCATCACTGTCATGTCCATTAGGGGTAGTCAACGTAACGATTCTATATTCGTGGGAATGGCGCAATATGTTGTTAAATGTACTAGATTCTCTCAAGCAAAATGTGTCTGTAATAACGCGGTTATAAAGCGAAATACACCAACTATAGTTAGCAGAAAGTATTTATAAAATTCCATGGCTTTCCACAAAGCCTATTCAAAGTAGTAGGATTTTATAGGTAATGCTATTATATGATATCTTTTGTAAATTCAAATTTTCTTAATATTTTGAATGATGTAAACACGATTTCGAAATGTTAAAAAAGTAAAACAAGAAATTCCTTTCTAATACAAATGCAATTTTATCTTTTGCGCATTTTTTAATTTACCAAATTATTCTTCGCCTATCAAATACAACACATAAATGTCTCTTAAGTTCATGTAGGTGTAACGTTTGTGGCAAATCCTCAGTTTGTATTAAACTAATACATTTAAGCAGAATAATTCTAAAGTCATACTTAAAGTGTTCAAAAATTGAGCCCCGAAGCTTAATCGATATTCTTAATCTAACCCATTAGTAAATGATTAGCTTTCGCGCGGACAGATATTCTGAGGAAACATTCTTCTTGAGGAGTTGTACTCGCCTGTAGGATTACCTTTAACTTAAAATGTAATTAAATAAAAGGCACAGAAACAACAATGTGGGAGACACATAAAATCATACAATTATCAATGCTATTTCTAATACACATCTAGTTACGTTTGCTTTGAAAAAAGATTTTACGTAACAAGTACCTACTTTCGGTAACTAATTGGTAGTAGTAGGCATAAGCTAACTGGGGTTTCTATTATGTTAACGGTCAATAACTACTTGATGTCAATGTGTGATGTTATATTAGGTTAAGATAAAGAATGCACTTTTTGTTCTTATATTGTAGCGTATTTCTTCCCACTATCAGTTGTTTATTTGAAATTGTAAAGAATAACAAGTCCTTGAAAAGCTTTTTTAAAAACAATTCAAATTTGTTTAAATTTCCTGGTTTCAAACTTATGTCTTGTTTATTGAATAGTGGCATGGTGTGTTTTCGAGATTTGGTCGTTTGCAAGATGTTCCATATAACTATGGAGGTGGTTCCTTCGTCATTAGTTTGGACAGTTGAAATTGTAACAGTTGATAAAAATATAATAATTCTTGGCGGCAAAAGGAGTGCTTAACATGCGCTTAGTGGCTGCAGGAGCCTTTTCTGGAAAGCGATGAATTACTAATTAGTTTAGTTAAGTATACGATCAGCAGTAAGATTTAACAAATTATATAATTTGTAATTCTTTTAGGTAAATAGCGCTTTAAATTTTAGCACAATTAGTAACGCACAATTTTTTTTTGTTAGACGCTTGAATGTAAAAATTTATTTGTGAAATTACCTTCGTGTTTTGTCATATAATAGGTGAAGGATATATTTATTATACATTAATTTAATTTGGATTTGAATATCATATAGAAAAAAAGAAAACAATTACCAATCCGAATATTATGCACGTATCCCATAACAATTAAATGAAGTTATTAAGCAATAGGCCGAGGGGTTTTTATGCTGCATGTGGTTTACCTAAACGTATACTTTCGTTTTCATGGCAAGAAGTATGTTACTATATTTTTATTTCGGTTCAAAAGTTTATTATTTGTACAAGTGCCACCACGCGCTTAGGAGCGGCATTTGTAACTTGAACATTTGGTATCCACGTTATATGACCACCCACATTGTTATTGCATTTTCCGCGACTATCCAGTAATGCATTTCTTACGCATTTAAAAATGGATCAGTAATAATACTCATTATTCTGTAGGTGTATATAAATTCATAATCCAACATCTTTAACCAATCAAAAACATTCAGGTCGTGAATTATGATCATAATCTAATACCTCTGACCAATCAGTACAAACCCTCATTTTTCATAATACGCAAGGTATAGGGTTTATACATTTGGAAAAAGCATTCGACAATGTAAAATGGAAAAAAGTGTTCGAAATACTTAAAAATTTAGGGATAGACGGATAGCACATAGCTTATTCATAGAGCAAATAGTGGAAATAGAATTAGAGCAGGAACGTAGAGAAGTAAATAATAGAAAAGGGGTGAGACAGGAATGTGCCCTATCCCTATTAATATTTACCTTGTACATCGAAGAGGCAATTAAAACTGTCAAATGCAAGAAGACATTTGAAATTATTATGCAGGGACAAAAGATTAATGTGTTTAGATTTGCAGATGATATAGCGGTATTAGCATCTAGCAAGGAAGAGTAAGAAACTGCTCTTAATGAAATGAAAACAGTTCTAACAGAGAGATACGGTATGAAAATTAACAAAAATAAAACTAAAGTACTAGTATGCAAAGGAGGGGAACTTAATAAATTAAAAACTAGAATACAAATAAATAACCAGAACTTACAAGAGTTTAAGAATTTCTGCTACCTAGGAAGTCAAATAACGCAAAATGAGAGGAGCGCAAAAGATATAAGACTAAAATTAGCACAAGGTCGAGCTACATTTAACAAGAAAAAGCAACTACTGTCTTCAAAGACAACAAATATAGAAACGTTTCTTAGAGGAAAAAGTTTTTCTTACATTTGGAGTTCCGCAATATATTATTTGTGACAATGGTCCACAGTTATCTGGTAGAATTTTTAGGTCTTTGTGTGATAAATATGAAATTCAAAAAATTTGGTATACTGCTGTATATTCTTCCCAGTGTAATTTCGTTGAAAGATTTAATAGAACTGTTGGTACCGCCATCCGTTCATATGTTGATGAGCATGACTCATGGGATCTTGAGTTGCCACAGATCCAATATGCTATAAATTCTGCTAAACGTGAATCTACGAGTTACTCCCTAAATTTTTTAGTTTTTAGACGACATGTTCCAATAAGTGGTAAATTTTTTTGGTAATGGTCCTACTCCTGAGTGAGATATAGAAATCGTATCTGATAGTCGTCCTTTGTACGTTTCGGGCCGTCAAGGTCTACTTAAGGTATTCAAGGATGTTCGTGCAAAATTACGTTTAGCGTATCAATGTTCGTGTAAAAGACTTAATTTGAAAAGGCGTGATATCTCTTTTAAAGTTGGTGATAGTGTGTGGAGAGTGAACAAAGTACTCTCTAGTGCTGGTGATATGCTTACAGTTAAACTTTTCCAAAGTTTGTATTAAGTATCGTCAAAAAATAGTGCTCAGGTGTTGTATACGATTTGAATAATGTAGATAGATCAAGAACAGTAGATGGCATAATAAAGATTTGAAACCCTTTTCTACTTTGGATCCTAGTGACGCTTCTGAAAATTAAGTAGTACTGCTAAAGTTTTAGTCAGAAATAATCAACACTTTTGCCTTTTCATTGTTTGTTCTAGTTAGTGAATTTTTTTCCGAGCCTTATAGAATATTTTTGGCGATTTAAAGTTTTTGCATTTAGTTGCAATACTGAATGAATACTTGTATGTTTTAGGTTTATACCTTAAGAAGAGAGTTTGTAAGGAACAACTTTTAGGTCGTTTCTTATACAAGTTTTCTTGTGATTCAATTTTATTACGTGTTTTTGTTGTAATTTACCTTAATAACGGTGAAGATGTTGTGTTGAATATGGTAGTATTTGATGTAAAAGAGTGCGTTTGAGTGCACTCATATTTTTGGGCTTGCGTTTTATAGATATCAGTTTCTTTAATTTAGCGTTTGTTATGGATTAGGGATTTTATGGTATGTAGGTTATAAATAAGGAATGCATGGTTTTGGGTATATCTTTTAGGTTTTTTTTTGTAATTCTGGTAGGGTTCGAAAGGAACTGCTTACCTGTATGTGTTTTTGAGTGTGATGAGTAAAGACCAATGTCTTCAGTATATTTAAACGTGGTTCAATTGCGTTCTGGTGTATCTGGTTAGGATATAAAATTTTGTAGTGGTATGATGGTTGAGTGGGTAACAGTGGTGTTGTGCTTTGACTACTGCTAGGACGATTTTTTTTGGAAGCGAAGTGCTTCAATATAAGGTTGATGTTCTGTGATGGTGTCTGTGAGAGACTGAACAATTACAGAGTTTAGTGATTTGAATTTGATTAGGCAGAGTTCTGTTCTGAGTAGTAATTCTGACCTCAATATATCATTATTCTTCAGCATTTGGAGATTTCTTTTCAAGTAATCTGACGAATATATTTGTACTTATATAAACAAATTACATTATAACGTTAATATTAGTAGAAATATAGACGTTTTGTAAATTTCTTTTGATATTAGTATCAATACCTATTCATACAATTTTTGGCAATTCTCTTTATATTTGAATAAGTATTTTCAACTTGCACTTTTTATTTCTTTTTACCCTTTCTATAACTTCTGAGTATTGGACTTACTTAATTAACATTTCCCGAATTTTGTATTCCCAATTAAGACTCCCCATGGAGGTGTAGTACACGGAGTTACCTTAGCACTCAATTGATTATTTTTTTGTGTATATTAATTGTCGTTTTTTATACTCCTCTCAATTAATTCCTTACGTTTTTATTTTTATTTGAAGTCAAGTCATACTTCAAGTTAAACTTTATTTTTTTGTTTTTTTGTACACCTACTTAATTAAATTCTTAAGCCATTTAAAAAAAAGTGTCGGTTTTGGCTGTTTAGATTTTGTTAACCTTTCATTTCTTTCTTTTTAGAAAAGGCCAGTATAACACTTTAGTTTTGAACAAATTTATAATGCACTTCACGCTATGTAGGTTGCTAGAATTTAGGCATTCCTAACGTATTTAAATTCTCGCGCAGCCGTAGTTTTAGATAGTCCCGCTCAATGATGAAAAGTACAAAAGATCATTCTTGTCGTTAGAATGTGATCGGTAGACACGTTTCTTTAAAAAGGTGTGTGAGTTTTAAGCCAACATGGGTGGAAAAAGGGGTTCCACTCATGGCAATTCCGCATAGTCTGGCATTGGGACCCTAGCACCGAGTTTATATTAGAACGTGGTTCTAATAAGAATAAGATATTTGTAGAACGCAAGCAACTTTAAATGATTAAATTTATGGACTAAAGGTATAAAAAAAGAATCTGACTTCTATACTAACTATTGTTAATTCAAGATACAATTATTAGCCTTTGGAAAGAAGTTCTCGTGTATAGAAAATAAGGTGGCGGACTCATAATGCTCTGATTAGACAGGTGTTCTATAATTTTGTCGTTATTATTTAAATAATTTCTGTCGTCAAGTTTTGGTAAGTATAATTCCTAATTTTATGATTAAGAAGAATCAACACGTACGTGATGACCGCTTTGTTTGAAAAGTTCAGTTAGTTAAACCAAAATGTATTTATTTAGCAAATATGAAACTTAACATTCTGCATATCAATATTGAAGATCATGTTATTGAAACAAATCATATTTTTATTTGGTTTAATTAGCATGATTTGACGTATTTTTATGTAGCCATATTTTTATTTTAAACATTTGTTAGGTTTAACACTTCAATAAACGACATATGTAATGATAAAAATCAAGTTTTCCCTATCCAATTAAAACAGATGACACTTTTGATGTTGACTAAATCTTGTATTAAGAACTTTCATTATATCAAGAAAATAAAGTAAATCCTTAGAAATACTAAAAATTAAGCTAAAAACAATTTTTTATTTTTAAAATCTATATCAAAGATCTTTGATTACAGTGTATAACTAATGTTAATAAAATATTAAGAAATTTTTTTATGACAGGCATGGCCTGTTAATTGATGTGAATTTTGCCTACTTAATACGTTCATCGGCATCCACTTGTACGATGTTGTATATGCACTGTTAATTTTGTACAAAGGTGAAGAGAAACTAATTTTTTTATTAGTTGCTAGTCAAAACTCAAATCGTTTTATTTCTAAAAATTTAATGCACAAAGAAGTAATCTATGAAATTTAGTTAAGATGATAAAAATGAGAAAATTTAATATTTCTATACATCTAAATTCAGGCCGATATAATTCCCTTAAGGCTTATCTGCGTCTAGGTTTTTTTAGTGTTGGTTTTTATTGATGCAGTAGCGCCCAAGTTTATGTGTATTTCAAGTTTAGTCTCAGAAAATACCCCGACCACCCAATGCCTCCGCAGGTATAGACCCCGAGTTTAGACCGTGAGTACCATATTTTTTTTCTTCGAACACCGTTTGACCCTATTACATCTTTAATAAAGACCATGTTCAGAAAATTTCTATCGAGCGGAGAGAAAAAAAAGTAACACCCTTTAAACTTGACGAACTGAAAACCTAACATGGTAAGTGCTAGTAATAACGTAACTTGAAATCGCACCTAGAAAAATTACGATCATTACCCAATTTTACTCAGTTTTCTTCCAGTCATTGCCATAGGAACCCAATCCCTCCACCACTTTGGTTGCTCGGTGTATCCTTATTTGGGTACGGGATTCCCGCCGCTTTTAGGCACTTTCAGATTCAAAACTACAAGACAATGTTTTAACCTTTTGGAGGTAAGTTTTTACAGTGACAATTTCAATGTCATTGTTTGTCGTCATGGTAACTAGATTTTCTTTTTGTTCCAGGGAAATGGCTTCGGCTAACTTGATTCTAATACCCCCTGGTAAAATGTTACATCCAAGCTTGTATCATATAGTATTGAGCTTCAGCAGAATCACAAAAGTAGTAGTAATTTCCATTCTAAAATTTTGTTTACTATAGTAAAAGTTGCATTGTGTGTCCATTGGAAGTTGACAGACATACTTCTAGAAGTTTTAAGACAAACAACATACATGTTCTCCGTGAGATAATAAACTGTATGGTACAAAAATAACAGATATGAACCCTGTCATTAGAATATGTTCTGAAGCGTTTTCTGAAGTGACCTGTATTGATTCGACTACCTGCATCTCTGCATAATGAACATCGAATTAATTAAACGCGCTTATACTCGAGTGACAATTAGTTAGCATTATTAAAGCACATTCTCTTGTAAGTAGTGCATTAAGACAAATTAAATGAAGCCATTATCACTGCAAACATCATGTAAGACGAACACAGCAATATGAATATGTGTAAGCAGTTGATGAAGGCAAAGCCGTGTAGTACAAATTAACTGTTGAGTTGATTGTCAGCTCTATCGTATAGAGAGGCATATCATTTCTACGATGTTTACGTTATAGATGTAGTGGTAGTTATCGTTTTAAGCTGTAATTACGCGAGAATTACTGTAGAAATTAAAGCACTAACTGCAGTCGCCTACCCAAGCTTTTGCAAAGGCATATATTGAAAACGTTGAATTTGTCTAAATTTCTTGCTATCTATGGAAAAGTCTTCCGGATTTGATTTGGAAATAATAAGAAACGATTTTAAATAATGCAATCGTTAGATAAAGACTGCAATTTCATATAAACAAAAATGTAACTCTGTATAAAAAGAAATGAAAATTCTTAAATATAACTGAGACTGTTTGTCTCTGAAAGATCAGTTGCGTGAAAACCCCGGTGATTGGGTATCACTTTCAGGAAATGAACGTAAAGCAATTTTTTTAACGGTTGGAATAAGATACGTTAATAATTTCCATAGTGGATAAAATTTAACGTTAAAAACGCAAAACCAATTAAAAATGCATTTGCTTTGTAATCATTACTTGTCAGCACACATCAGAAATATCCACGCTTACTTTGAATCAAAATGTATTCTTTTCACTCCAATCCCAAACGAAACGTCGGAAGCGACGCTGCAGAAGGGTCTGCCGAATACGATTTGATTATTTCTGTTTCTGATTGGAAATAGACCACCACTCCCGCGCGCTTGCTAACAATCAAATAATGATAATCAAATAATATTAAAATTAGCATTAGTATTTTGGGCTTTTGGGAGCTTCTTTTTAAAAATACTTTATTTCCAAATTTACACTCCTATCAAGTGTATTTTAATTTATACAGAAATTACAAGAAATTTCAACAAATGGTTACGTTATGTTCAATAAAGTTTTAAAATAAAAATAATCGAAGTTACTTTCACTAATTAATTAATTCAAACTAAAATGAGTAGCTTGAACAACCGAAAATGTTAAAATTGTGAAGCTCGAGATTGACTGACCCTCCTAGGGTTTTCAGGGTATTTATGCTATCCCGGTTCTTACATCACTTGTGGGAAACGCAGATCTCATGTCTGATGATGTTTTATTCAATACAAAGTATTACTTCTTAGTCATCTTGATTCTAACAATAAGTTTCTTATAATCTATTGTGATCTGCCCCTGCAGTGTCACGTTACGTCTGGAATACAAGGTATTTGCATCCGTTCTCATGTTTGGTTTGTGAACTTTTATTAACCTTTTATTATGCCTTTCAATTATACAATGTAATAATATTTCTTATAACTTAATAATTGCATTTAAATATACATATATATTGATTTGGGTGACATGTAACTCGCACCACCGTTTGCACTTTATTATCTCGTCGCGTTAGACATTAAGATTAGCTCGCAATTTCTCGGTGTGCGCACGTAAAAGATAAGGTAACAGTCTTATCACGTTCTGACGTGACCACAGTATCCTCCTTTAACTTCCTCTTAAAATGTCTTATTTTACTCCCTTTCATTTATTGGAAAACCATTAATTTGGCGAACGGTTTAGTGATGGGGAATCTTGGTAGCCGTCGGTTTCTTAAATCCCTTCACATACCACTGAATATCGATAAAATAGGGCATATATTTAGAAAACAATAGAAGAGGAACAGAGTTGTAAATAATAAGAAAGCGCAGCTGATACGTTCGAAAACAACAAACAGAAACAAGGAAAGAATGATAAAAGCATATGTGTGGAGCACAGTACTGTGCGGTTATGAAGTAGGGACGCACAATAGAAGAAGCGGGCAAGAAAAGGTATAATCCTTTTTGGAACGTGGTGCTTCAGATGTATGATGATGATAGAATGAACAGACAAAGTAAATGACAAAGAGGTTTTAGAAATTGTAGGGGAAGAAATATATATGTGGAAAACAAAAGAAAATAGAAGAAACAGAAGGACAGAACACGTCCTATCTAAGGCAATTCGGAAATAGTGCAACATATATTACAAGCAGAAATAGGCGAAAGTGACGAAAAGGTAGACCTAGATCAGATTATTGTACGCAGATCGTGAAAGTTGTGGGCTGTGGGAATTTCAAAGAAATATGTAAGTTAGTTCAGAATAGAAAACAATGAAGATACGCGTCTGTTCCAGGACTCAAGACCTAATGATGATGACTCTCTTTAAGCCTGACTTTAGAAAGTGTTCATGTTAGTGTATATAGGACTCTTAGAAAAAAACTGTTAAGTGAACTAAAGTACAACAAATTGGTGAGTATTATATGGTATATTTCCTTAATTTTTCAATTATACCGTCCACCACCTCAACCACTTGAACCAGCAGAATGACCCTCCCGTAATAGCTAGAACATTATAGTTCAATCGAGCCGGATTCTATAAGTTTGCAATTACGGAAATACATTTCAAATTCGCCATTAATTAAGAGATAACTTTCAATAATTCAAATAAATTCAATCAAGCATCGACATTTGTTATGTTTTGTCTTCAAACATTATTTATTCCGTACAGAATTAGTAACGTTATGTCGGTGATTGTTCAATTTTGAATTCTAAAGTTCAGGAAAGCAGATAAATTTTCAAGCATCTATTTTTCCTAAAATTACTGGAAATATTCCGGGATGCTCGTTGCCCCTTTCTGTGTATCAGAAATTCTAATATTTGCAATTAACCGATCGCAATTTTTATAAATTGCTACCAGTAGAAATATTATGTTCCCAGGTACTATTTTCTGAACGCGCTGATATTATTTGTGGTAAACATCTCGTAATCCAAACTATTTTTGGGTTTGTTACGTTAGGTTAAGTTCCTAGTATCATTGACCGTGTTCAGACTACCTCACTTTTTATTTCTGATGACATTAATAAATCATTAAAAATTTTTTTGGGAAATTGAAGAAATAAAGGCACTTTCAATTCCTGAAGATGGTTATTGTTAAGCTCATTTTATAGATTCCTGTAATAGCCCAGTAAAATGACTTGAAATTTGTCGATTTGGAGGAAATAATACTGACTGACTGAAACTTTGTAAATAGGCTTGTTTTAGGGTACTATTCAACATACTAAAAGTGCTCACGTGTAAACGCTACGTTGTGGGCCGGGGAGGGTCCAAAAGGTCCCGAAAATTAAGTTTTCGCAAATTACTTAGAAAATATCAACTTTACTGAAATTTATGCAGATATCAAAATTGTAACTTACAAAATCTCGCACAATTTCATTTTTTTATTCAAGTCTGTACGACCAAATGAAGCAGAGATATAATTTTTTTAAACACCGGTAGTTTTGCGACGCAACGAAATCGCGTACCAATATTCACTTTAGCAGGGGAACATGGGGCATCTACATTTATTTCTAATATATTAGCAGATGCTTTAACAATATTCTGTATAGCAGCCTATAGTTCAAAGCTATTCAAAAACAGAATATTTAAATATACCTATAGTTCAGTTCAATAATCGTTGATTAGAAGGAGTAGACTTTCTGCAAGTGCTTTGGAACAGCAACAATGGTTGGCACTACTTCAGGTTTTAAACTTTTTTGTGCATCTAGGTTTAATTTGGAGGTCTAATTCCAAAAAATGTTTATTTGTTACGTTTATTTTTCTACATATATTAAATACCCTATTTTTCCTTTGTTAAGTCATTACCCGCTCCAATAATTTCCATTCCCATTCTTAAATTCTCCAACAATACCCAATATAGTGTACCTGTTCAGTATAAGCCCGCTTAACATAATTTTAACTCAAATTCACTTTGCTTTTAAAACGAAAATTTATTCGATAAAGTAAATAGCGATACCTTGTTTTAGGTATCCGTTAATTTGTTAAACATTCCGATAACGTATAATTGCTTTCTCTTGTGTATCCCTCCTAAAGACTTGTCGAAATAATAGATCCTGCTATTATTTAATAACGTGTTTTCCAGATTGCTAATTGCGCTTTGATAAGGCGAGGGTTGCAGTTTGAACTCGTGTTATTTGAACCAATTTTTAATTTAATTCTGCAGCTTGTGCGTTGAAATATTTTCTGCATTATTCGTCACAGTACTTCAAAGGCAATGCGCGTTTCTTTTGTTTGACAAGTAGGATATATCTTGCATGTATGGGTGAATTTTCCCGCGCTTACCCATTCTAATCAGATTTTCTTTTTAGCTCTTAGCTGGAGGCCAGATGGGTTCTTTCTTTATGTAGGCCCAACTGTTCGTTGACGTAGACCAACTGCTTTTGTCGGTAGACCGCTGCTGCGGTTACCGTGGCAAGGCAAATGGATCCTGACTGTCTTAGCGTTGCTGTGCTGACTCACCATCGACGGCTTGCTAGTTAAGCATCCAGACACATACTTGTTTTCTTATGTGTATAACAAGAGCATATTCCGTATCAGCGTTTGGTGTAGTTACGTGATAAGAAACGTGACACTGTAGAACTATTTTTTGTTGCTACGAATCGATATTATCGCTCTGCAGGTGTGATGTACCATTGTTAAAAATGTTTGATAGACACATGCTTATTCTTTTCTACTGATCGGTTTATTTTACAAACGGTATTACGTACAATTTAAAATAATGTTTGACAAAAGCTCTCATACGTTAATTCTTTCCTACTGATTAGTTTATTTTACAAAACCTATTATGTGCAATTTTAAAAACGCTTAACAAAAGCTCTCACATGTTTATTTTCTAGTGATAAATTTTATTTTGTGTAAGATACGAGATGCGCACTTTGTATCTAAAGTACTAAATTGTTCGTATCACATAATTGTTTGCTTTGAAATAGCAACTCTTAATTTATTTTTTTTTGCTTGTTTTGTACAGAATCTTTTATTTATTTTTATTTGTTAATAGATAATCGTGGGCGACGTGCTTTTTATTTTGGTTTTCTTGGTATGCAGGTGAATCCCACCACTCTCCGCGTTGGATAGTTAGCCTGGTATGTAGTTTTCTTCCGGCTACGTCTGAGTGCGTAGCACACTAGAAAGCCTACTACATTTTGCAGGATACCATTTTTCTCTCCGTATAGCATTGATCCATAATTGCAAAATTTGGACGTTTAATTATTATGACAATAATTTAACATTTAATACCTTTTACAGGTTTATACTCATTGGAACACGCAAATGCAACGCGGTGCTTTACAATTTTCATGTAATCACGTATGTTAGACAGCGACAACAACCCCCCGCAGTATTCACTACCCATGTTATTGCGCTTGACACACAAACTGTACCTTTATGCAAGCGGTCTACATCTTCCAATTATGTAAATACATACATAGTTCAATTGTATAACGTAAGGGCCGCTGCACTTGCGGCCACATCCCCAATGCTTTCCCCGGCGTTACTACATTGGGATAAATGAGACAAGAAAAAAGTAATGCGGTATAGCATATATACAAAAAATTGAGATACTGTACACAAATTTATTAAGTGCAGCAAACTTATTTGTCTGGAGGAGTATTCAGAAAAATAATACAACAACTCTTGTAAAGAATTTTTTTTTTAGTTTAAATAAATTTCGCTCGCCTTTTATGTTTAAATTGAATTATTTTTCAATATGGCTTTTCAAACAGGTATTTGCTACTTTTATATCTATTAATATGCTTACTTTTTAAAAATATAATTATTTAATGCCGTGTCACTTTTACTTTAGTGCAACATTTATACCTAATTCTTCACACACCGTGTCTCACAGACACAAACTTGTAATATCCGCCAAAAACGGGTTAAAAGATACGAACTTTCAAAACAATTCTTTAAAAAAATTGTTCAATTCTTACGCCACAGGCAGGTCGAACTAATCGCGCAACATTACAAATATTTCGGCACGTACACCTACATTACAACGTGAAAGAGTATCGCCTGAGTGCAGTGTCCAATCTTTCCTATCACTCTTTATTTTCTTATGCTTCATTTCGCTTTCTTCCTTTTGTTTTTGTTGTTTATTTCACCAGTATCGATTACCCGCTATATCTCGCTTGCTATAAATTATTCTAGAGTATAAGAAAGAAGCAGGGCAAAGATTGCGATATCTCTATTAACTTTTAACTTGTATATCGATGTGATAATGAATACTATCAAAAATAGGAAGACATGTGGAATTATTATACAGGGACAAACGATTGATTTGTTTAGATTTGCAGATGATATAGCAGTACTGGCGTCTAGCAAGGAAAAGTTAAAAGCAGCTATTGATGAAATAGAAACAATATCAACAAAGAGGTACGGTAGGAAAATCAACAAAGATAAAAGTAATGTACTAATATGTATAGGAGGGGAAATAGGCCAAAAACCAGAATACAAGTAAGAAACGAGAATTTAGAAGAGCTTAAGGATCTCTGCTCCATAGAAAACCAAATAACATAAGATGGAAAAAGTGCAAAAGACACAAGACGAAGATTAGCACCAGGCCGTGCTGAATTTAACAATAAAAAGCAGGTTTCTGTTTGAGGTCAATAAACATAGAGACAAAGCAAAAATTGTAGAAAGCAAATGTGTGAAGCACAGCAGTGATGGTCGCGAAACGCGAACAGTAAGAGAAGTTGTTAGGAAAAAAGGAAAAAAGTGAAATGTGCTGCTACAGGCGTATAACGTAGATATCATGAACAGACAAAGTTAAGAACATAGTGGTTCTAGAAATATTAAAGGAAGAAAAACTATGTGGAAAAAATAAAAAAATAGGAGAGATAAGATGAAGCAGAGAAAAAAAATAGATCTAAAGATAGACCTAGATTAAACTATGGCACACGGTTAGTGAAAAATGTAGTTAGTAGGTTGACTTAGAATACGAAACAATGGAGGTACGCGTCCACCAACTTCCAGGACTTAAAACCTAAGGATGATTTAAGAAATAACAGCGAACTGGAGCTGAATTGCATCCTGTTAAACAAATAATTCCACGATAACAGATATTAGTTTTTCTGTTTGTTAATAATTTATAACAAATTTATTGAGTCCTGTTTATATTTTTATTCAATTGTAACCTAAGGTAATTTATAATTTGTGTAATAGATAAATAAATATACATATGATCAATTCTGCTCGGATTAAACAATAATTAGTAAGTGCATTGGCCCCGCACTTTCTAGTCTGTTACAGAAAAGAAGATTTGGTAATAGTGTTGTGTACCCTTGGGGGTGTAATCCCTACTTGCTGTGGCCACCCTTATACCTTAATTCTCTAAGAAACTCATAGCTTGGCCTCGGGGGTTGGTTGCGACAGGTGGGTACCAACGCGTCTATTAGACCGCGGGATCGATGCTCTCACTCATACTACAATTCTTTTAAAGAATGGTAGAACACATTTCAGGAGTGCAAGCGTATAATGTTAGTTAGTGCGTGGACAGTACATCATTTACAATTCTACAGTTTCCTATCTTAAGCGGTTAGTAAAAAATTGAACGAACTTACATGTTTGTTAATTTTGGTATTAATTAGGACGGGACGGCTGACCAACTTAGCGGCGGCTGTGGGCTCCGCGGACTTCTCAATTAAAACCTTCTGGTTAGGTAGACGGTCGTGGGTGGACACTGTCTCCAGGTTGAGCACTGAACTAGAACTCCCTTCGTGACCTTGTCCTCCTGGTTTTATTACTTCAGGCGGACGCATCGACACTAATCACGGGTTTCTCAGGACTGCAAGGACTGATTACTCAACGGAATTTCGGTTCTTGAGGTTAGCCGCGTTGACTGTGTATTTACGTCAACTTTCCTTGTAATGCGGAATTTGATAAGCAGTTTGTTGTTCAACTTCCTTGAGAATGAGATTGGCACACTGTGTGTGACCGAATGATTAAGAATGACATCAGACTCTGATTAATTTTACTTGTAATTAAACTCCGAGAAATAATTATGGGTTCTTTTAAATTTATGATACAATTTTGCAATTTACCCTTTTGGGAATATAACATTACTCTCCCCTCCCAGAAAAATGTGGTCCCTCACATTTGGAGTAAATCGAGAGAGAAAAAGAAAGAGAGAAAAAAAAATATCTAGTATAGGTAGAATATGTTGACCATAAACATGTAAGTTCAATCATTGAGGTAATACTGTTGTAGGTTAGTCCATAATATGTACAACTCTAAATTATCCCTTCCTTATATAAAACTAAGTATAATTAACAATATTTAAAATTGAATTTCCTAATACATTCTGTCTGTATCTACCTCTAATTGCTATTACTTTCCGAACTAATTTCAAATTACATAATGATTATTAAATCTCTTTATCCTATAAAGTGTATACTTCCTGAGAATTAATTATTAATACCTTCTAAAGTTCCCTATTCTAAATAATTCCAACTTAAACTACAGTAAAGCTTAAGTTACACAAAAAATTTTTAAACATGAATACAATCTTATAAAGTCTTTGACATGTGTTGGAGGTCACAAAATTGGTTTGTCACTTAAATGTTCTGATAGACACTGTTTGCACCATAATAAAAGTTCGTCGTAGCACTCTATTGGGATTGTTGTCTTGGATTGTATGGTAAGTGGGGACGTCTGGAAAATTGAATGTAGTTTGATTGAGCCAATGTGGTTGGAACTTGACTCGTTGATGCAATTGGCTCCGGTAACTCATACTCTGATTCTTCTTGTATTGTAGGAATATCTACCGTCGGGGAAACCCTTTCCATTGGTCTCGATTCCATTGGAATAGGTGGCAATAGTGATGCGAATCCCGAACGTGGTCTCGTAAATGTTTGTTGACCCGCTCGGTTTACTGCCGAAAGTGGAATACTGCTTGAAAGTTTCCGAAGTCGATGAAATAGAAAACTAGTGTTCCAATTATTACTACTAGTAGTACAGAGAAAAAGGCGAATATATAATGCAATAAGTTGTTGTTGTTTGAGGCTGCATGAGTGTTTAACCATTGTTCATTCCAGCAATCTTCTAATTGGTCGAACTGGATCTGTAAGTCACCACTTTTGGAATTGATAGTGTTTGAAATTTGGACCATTGTACAGGTAATAGTGTGGTTACGTATGGTTCTACTCTTGTTAGACAAGCTACTTCATCTGCGCGTATCTTGGGTTGTTGGCCTACAATTACACAGTTACAAGGTAATTGTATCCATATGGCTCCAATTCTCGTCATATTCGGTAGTGGAAATTTGTTACCATCACAATGAAAATATGTAGTTGGATGTGGGTGTGTTACGATAAAGTGATTTGCATCTATTTGTGTTATAAATTCAGTCTCGGTTCCTGTTTCACTACATTCGAAAGGACATGCTGTGGATAGTTGTTCCCAGTGCTCTCCATCAACAAGCGTTTAGCACATGCTGTTGTGAGAACATTATTGTCATACAATTGGTTTAGAAAACATAATTTTCTTTGAATGGGTTGCACTGCGGTGTCAAAAGAGTTTTGTTGCAGTGTTTTGTTGTACGAATGCTATGTCTACTGCTGGTATTGCCACTGTGCACGTATGTTGCATCCAAGCAAAAGGCGGATTGATTAGTCGGCTTAGGACTAATCCCATATACTTATGTCGTATTAATGGAACATGTATTCCAATAAGAATTATTTGTTGTGACTCCACACATTCTACCAGGGTAATGTATAATAACTGGATGTTGATCCTAATGAAAATTAAATTCAGTATAACTTAGTTTCTTTTTAGCTTAATCAATGAGTTTGCAAGTAACTCCATTGGTATAATATCTAAATGTAATTTCTTATTTTGGCACATTTCAGTCAGCGAACGTTGCCATTCATAAACGAAATCCACTCTGACCAAAGTATAGGTAAGAGTGTTGAATCGTTACAAACATTATTTAATACCGTAACATTCGGTAATGGTTTAGAATAAAAGATTTCGGAAATTTCAATGTTTCGTAAATACGATATTTTTTGTGCTAGTGCTTCAATTTCATACGGACTTGCAAATAATCTTTGAATATGATTCCTTGTAACGTATTGAAAATCATAAAGTGCACCGTCATCCGAAAGTATGTTATCGTCGACTGATATGTGCTCTGGGTTAGTTAGTTTACTTAATTCTAAATAAGTAGAAAAATTATTAAATAGTTTGCAAATGTTGGGGTTATTTTTGAAGTGCTTAAGTGTACAGCAATGGCTTGAAAAAGCATTCAAAGGCTGTCGATATATCAATAATATCTGTCGTGAACCTTGGTAAAGGTTACATTCGGCAGTCGTTGAATGTATAGGCCTGGCGTTATGTAAATGCTCAGGACTATTGTCCAAGTTAAACAACAAATGCTTGTAGATAGCATGTTTACTTATTTCATAAAAAAAAATTAATCTTTTTTCTTTCTAAATCTTTTCCACTATTAAATTCCTGCCTGTTAGCTTTTAGCCTCTAACATAAAATCATTCGTTTTCAATAAATAAAATAACGTTCCTTTAACCTTTGTATCCTATCCTTATTCTATTATCTACTTTCTTTTTTCTTTATATTTAATTACAAAAAATATTGTGACAATTAACTGTGTCCTTTTTCTATCTTTTAACAATTATTCTGTTTTCTCACTACTATCAGCCATAGTATATTTTTCTGTGCTGCTTTTAATCTATTCGTATAAAATTTTAACTTTCCTTGGATCTCAGTAATCCCTAAACTGAATTCTATATCTTAAAGTTTATGATACACCTGAATTTCACTCAAATTAATCCTTACTGATATCTTAATCTGTTTGTTGCCTATTTTAGACTGTACATCTTACCAAATCGCCTCGTGTGATATCTTAGCAATATATATCACTATCGAGTGAAAAACGACGTCTAGTTTTAACTTTTTTTGAAGTCTCTACTGGTAGTGTGTTCCCTACTATTGATAATCTAAAATTTTGAATGCTAGCTCCTAATAAAACAATAAATGTAAGACTACTCCTGGATAACTCCAAAAAATCGATAAGCAAAATGTATTGGTCCTAGGTTCAACTAGAATTAAAATATCGAAGTCTCTGTTCGTTAAAAATTAGAACAGCTCTACTATAAATTGTGCATCTTTTCTTATTTTTGAATTTATCAACCTTACCCTTAAAAAAATTATGAATCAAATTTGCTTACCTCTAGGCATTAATGTATACCTATTAATGCTTTTCCAACGTTGTACCTCGTCCTGGAATGACTGTGACGGTGATGCTACTCGAACCTGTTGGATGACACGTTATCTCTTCGTCATCGGTACTTGTGGTTTTTTCTTGTACCTTTTCCTTGGTATCTGCTGATTTAAAGCGAATGCTAGCCTCTGGCCTCTTTCTGCAGTTCGATATAATTCCCATACACACTTTTATACAGATAATAATTGTTATGCTCACAACAACTATAGTAAATAATGCAAAGAAGACTATAATGCAGATGTATATTTCTTCGTGTGAATTAATTTGATTTGTGGGCTCGGCTCGTGCCCAATTTGCCATCGCTAAGGGGTTAGGGTATCCCCGTAATAGTAAATAAAAAATGACTATAGAAAGTATAACGTTCCATACTAAATAAATGTTGTCGCTGTGCGGCGCGTACAAGTCTGCGTAATTCTTGTGAAGTAGATCTTCTAGGTTCTGTTCAATTTTTGAGATTGTCGAAGATGAGCTTAAATTCAAGTGTGGAATAACCGATGTCCAATTCGGGTTTAAACATTCCGTGAAATTACCGAAAGTTAACTCCGAACGTGAAAAATGAATGAAAAACGTCTTTAAGTTTGTCCATATTGCCGGTAGGATATGGGTTGCCTTAAATGTTTCTGAATTTACACTGCCACAAGGAAAACGTGGTGAAATTATTTCATTATCGTTTAAATAAAGAGAACAGTTACATGGCAGATACAATTGTAATGCTCCTGGGTGATCATAAATAGTCTTGTCGAGGACAGACGATTGGTGTGAACAACTTACACGTAACTCTTTTTTGGGATGAGTTATCATAAATAGGTCGTCTTGGATTTCCGAAATTATTAATGTTGTTGCACTTCGGCAATGAAACGAGCAATGATCTGCAAGTTCTTGCACTGTTCCTCCTAAAACATTTTGTGTGCACACAAGTGCCCTTGTGTCTCATCCGATGCAAAACGCGGTATAAAACAAAGCTTATCCCGATATGGATTGCAGTGTTTTAATGAAGTACCTGAAATGGGTCTTAAGATAGATGGTTGATTATTATCGTTGCGGTCTACTACTGCCAAATAAAGTGTATCATGTGCTACAAAGCACGTGTCATTATGCCATGCAAAGGGTGTTGTGATGAGTTCATATAATTTCCAGTGTCTGTTCTGCTTTATAATGGGTATTCTGACTTGAATATATAAGTAATTTTCCGAAAATGTGCAGTCTGCTATCTGCAATTTGTAATATTGTGAGATACTGTCAATAGAAATAGCTAACTCGTGATTATTTTTTGCTAGTTCTGTTATTAATTCCAAAAGATCCTGTCGTAAAATTTGTGGTGTTACCACTGAAGATGGAATTTTATGGTCTCGGCATGCGGAAATAAGTTCAATTTCGTTTACCTGTCTTTCGAAATTAATTAACCTTATCAAGGTAGTATAAATATGGAACATGGCTCTTTCAATTTTGAAATCTGTTTCTGAAACCGTGCGATCTATAGTATTTCGCAAATTACTATCAAATTCTATTAAATTATTTATTTTTCGTCTAGTTTCTAAAATATTATCCGAAATCTGTTTTTTGAAAAGATTCAAAATTTTGAGATGTACTCGCGATTTCCCTAAGGTTTTGTCTGAGCCCTGAATCAATGCGAGAAAGAAGTACTTCGAGTTCGTGTTGGTCGTACTCCAAAGCGTTTATTTGTCTTTGCGTTGCTACTGAACAACAAAAAGAAAAAATTTCCCCTATAAAATCTATTCCCCGTTTGGGTCTTCTACGATTCGCTTCGTTTATCTGTGTTTCTTGAGTTATATCTTTGAACATGGAGGTATTGGTCCAATATTTCGGATGGATAGCTTGTGATAGGCTATCTAACTCTTTATCAAATTGCCTCCCTAATTCTGATAAATGTCTGTCCATTGTACAAATGTGTGTTAATCCGATTTACACAAATGGTCCTTGTTATATTGGGGAATGGTGTGGATACTATTTGTGTTTATCTCCATTTTGTATCTTGATGGTATAGTTGCGTCGTAAACAATAACGTCAGGTAGTGTTTTCCAAAAAACTCCGTTAGAAATTCGAACAGCTAGTTCTGCTTGCAGTGATTGAACGTAAATGATAGCAATAATTAACATTGCATAGGCCCTGTAAGAGATGAATTGTGCTATACATTTGTACGTGTGTTTATGTTTCGTGAAAGTTTATAATGAGCTTTATGATGTTTTATCCTCCAGAGTTGCGGTTTAAATATTATACTTTAACACTTTAAGTGTGTGATACACTATTCTTTTGTCCAAAAATTAAAAATTTGCTGCTATTTTCCCATTTAAAATCATGCGATGGTTTTTTTTTTTTCTATTTACGTATACCTTGTATAACTTACCAAAAATGTGTACGCATTTTAGCGAAATTGTACCTGATAATTGTTTACACCTAAAATTCTGTTTCTTGATCATTAACCTACGAAAGTTTTAATTTAGACAACAAGGTTGTGCTTTGCTTAGTCCACGTATCAACACTCATAATTCGAACTAATTAGTCAAATTAATTAATAACCAAAATTCTCGTATTCGCTATATTTTTCTTCATTTTCGGTGTCTGTTTCACCCTTGCTACTCAATGTTTGTTCTGGTCGCGTCCATGGGTCTCTATAAGGTAACATACGACTTATATGTATCACTTCCTGTTTTGGACCTCTTTGAATTACGTAATTGACGTCTCCTTTTTTCTCAACTATAGTATAAGGTCCATAGTATTTGAGTAATAGTTTGTCCGATTTTCCCACAAAACGTCGAGGAACGAAGATTCGTACTCGATCTCCTATCTGAAATGTTAATGGTCGATGCTTCTCATCGTATCTAATTTTTGATTTTTGTTGACTTTTTTGAATATTCTGAATTGCTAAACTTCTAATATATAAAGCCCTTTCGCGTACTTGTTGTATATCTTCCACTGTCACTTCTTGTTTTAAACATGCCTCGGTTGGAAGGATAGCTTCCCTTGCATAAACTAAATTAAACGGTGAAAATTTAGTTGTGCTTTGTGTTGCTGTATTATGAGCGAATGTTACATGCGATACAAACTGGCACCAATTTTTTTGATCCGTGTCTATTACCATTGATAGCATATCAGCTAAAGTTTTGTTGAATCTTTCCGTTAAGCCGTTTGTGGCGGGATAGTATGATGAAGTGTATTCGCTTCGTACTCCCATGATTTTTAAGAGTTGTAATACCATTTCTGAACGAAAAAACTTGTCCTCGGTCACTTAAAATTATTCGAGGAGAACCATGTCTTAGTATTATTCGATCTAAAAGAAAATTCGCTACGTGCTCTGCTTTACCATTCGGTAAGGCACCTGCTTCTACATATCTCGTTGCATAGCACGTTGCTACTACAATCATTGTATTGCCTCTATTGGACTTTCTAAATGGTCCCAAAAGATCAATTCCAATACGATCAAAAGGTTGAGAAACCGGAATACTCTGCAACTGTCCTGCCGGCTTCAAATGTGAATGTCCTTTTCTTGCTTGGCAGTCCACGCAACCAGCTACATATCTTTTATGTCCTTTAACATCAAATCCCAATAAAATCGATTTTTGATTTTGTTATAAGTTTTTATAAAACCTAAATGCCCTGAAATAGGGTCGCTATGGTGTGAATATAAAATTTCTCCAATAAGTGAATTTGGAATTACCAGTAAGTTCATGTGTCCCAACGGTTTAAGATTCCTTCGATACAGAACGTTATCTGTAATTATATAATTACGTGCGTGTTTGTTTTCAGCGATTGTTCCCTCCTCTGGGTTTAGAATTACGTGAATTATCCTTTTAAGTCTCTCATCTTTGTTCTGCTCAGCTTGTATGTCCGTAGTCGTTAGTAGAAAGGTTGGTAATTCCAATGTTTGTTCTTCGTCTTTTTCCGTAGCTTGAAACACTGGGTTTCGTGATAAACAATCTACATCACGATGAGCTGTTCCACTAATATGTTGTATCGTACAATCAAATTCTGAGAGTTTCAATGCCCAACGAGCAAGTCTACCTGATGGATTTTTTACCGTTTTTAATGAACAAATGGCGCTATGGTCAGTTTTTATATTGATGGGTCTACCCCAAATAAGTGGTCTTAAGTAAGTTAAACTCCAAATGATTGCTAAGGTCTCTAGTTCCGTAATTGTGTAATTCGTTTCCGCTTTCGTTATACTTCGTGAAATGTATGCCACTGGGTGCATTTGTCCCTCTTGTTTTTGTAATAAAATACCTGCTAATCCAATTTTTGAAGCATCTGTACGTAATTCTTTTTCAGCATCTGGGTCAAAATGTGTTAATACCGGTGCTGTCAGTAATTTATGTTTCAAGTTTTCAAATGCGTCTTGATGTTCTTTCGTCCAAACAAATTTTAAATCCTTTTGAGCAATTGGTTTAAGGGATACGCTATTATTGAGAAATTCTCAATAAACTTCCTATAATAATTTGCTAACCCTAAAAACTTTGTAACTTTTAACAGTTTTGGGCAAGGAAAGTCCCGTATTGCTTGTAGTTTACTTTCGTCAGGTCTAAGTCCTGTGTTCGACACTATATGCCCTAACATAGGTATTTCGAATTTGGCGAACTCGCACTTTGAAGGTTTCAGCGTTAACCCCGCTGAGCGTAATCGTACAAATGCATGACGTAATCGTTTTAAATGTTCGTCAAAAGTTTCACTAAAATATACACGTCATCTAAAAATATTAATAATTCCTTCCATTTAAGATTTGCAAAAACTATATCCGCTAAATGTGAGAATGTAGACGGTCCTCCTGTTAGTCCAAATGGTAACCTATGAAACTCGTAAAGCCCATCTGGTCCTATAAATGCTGTTTTAGGTTTACTTTCCTCGTTCAATGATACCTGATAATACCCGCTTAACATATCTATACTTGAAAAGTATTTCGAATTTTTTAGATATAAGAACATGTCGTCTATTCTTGGTAAAGGGTAAGAAGATTTTCGAGTGACTGCGTTAAGTTTTCTGTAATCTACACAAAACCTATAAGTGTTGTTTTTCTTTTTTACTAACACAATTGGACTAGCCCAGGGCGAATGTGATAGTCGAATTATTCCATTGTCGAGCATTTCCTTAACTTGTCCCTGAATAATGTCCCGTTCCTTCTGTGATACCCTATATGGTCTACTTTTATTGGACTCGCGTCTCCAGTTTCTATCGTATGTTGTACTAAATCCGTGTGTCCCAGTCTATCTGAGGTTTCACTAAAAATGTCACTAAACTCGTTCAAAAGTTGTGAAAGTTTCTGTCCTTGTAATACTGTCAATTCATTGTTTATAACAAAATTAAAATTTTTTTCTAGTTTTAATGGTTTTGTTACCATTGTTGCTACTAGCGCCTTATCTTTTTTCGCTATGATAGTACCAACTGTCGAATTTTTCATTAATTTAACCTTTTCGTGTACCTTTGAAATCATGTTCACTTTCACAGAAGTTTCGTCCTTATATGGACTTCGTGTCACTACTAATGTACGTTCACTTAACAATTTATCACTAGGTAAAAAAATTAATGACTCAGGCACCTTCTTACAATCAACTTCTAAAGAGTACTCTTTATCCCTTTCTAAAATAACATCCTGCTTTAGCTGAACTTTTTCAGGTTTAACTTTTTCCGATTTCCGAATTTCTGTATTCTGATTACTACTTATCAAATAATTATTAAACAATTGTTGCTTTGATGTACCTTCTAACGCTAGTTGACACTCCCCGTGTTTAAAATTTGTAAAAGTTATTGTTCGTTCCCTAAAATTAATAATTGCTCCCTTATCTACCATATACTTTAACCCTATAATCAACGCTACTGGTAACTCATGTATCACCAGGGTTGGAATACTCGTCAGCCGTCCTCCTAAAATAATATCTAAATTTGCCCTACCTAAAATTGGTATGTTCACGTTGTTTGCTGTTTTTAACCCTAATTTTGTGTTTCTTAATAATAAAACCTCTCGAAAAAATTTCCTCGATGCTACGTTAAAGTATGACCCTGTGTCAAATAAAATTTGGATGGGGCAATTCTTATATACCGCTCTAACCGTGTACAAATTTTGTGTGTTTCCGTTCAAAAATATATTAGCGATTTTTTCCTTATTTTCTGTTATTGCATTTTTATAATTGCGATTTATAGTTCTACTTTTATCTGAGAATTGTTTTGAGTAATTGTTACTGATCACTTTCTTATTTTGAAAAATGGTATACCCATTCGTCCTATTGCGTTTGGCATAATCTGCTCTTAATTTCCTACCTTCTCTTTCTTTGTACCCGTATTTGTAACTTCTGTCGTACCCAAATCGATTTCCTTTAAACTTATTATTATTCAAAAAATTTTTCTTGTCGTATGCCTTATAATTACAAAATTCATTATGATAGCGGACTTGTGGTTTAAAATTTATGCTTTTTCCGCAAGCCCGTCGATGCGAAAATTTTCGTCTCTTCTATTGTCGTCTTGTCGAGTTAGACTGCGACTCGTATCGCGTTTTTGGAATGCTACCCTACGTGTCGGGGTTAGACTTCGTCGTGTTTCTCGTTCCTTAAATGCCTCATTGCCTCTCGTACTAAAAACATTTCTACGCTGCGTATTAAAATAATTTCCGTTTCTACATGACGCTGCATAATGCCCGAAACGGTTGCAATTATAACACCTAGGTCTAGCGTTCACTGATCTTCGGTTATAATAATTTCCGCGTTGGTTGTTACGAAATTGCGCCCCTGACTGTCTATTTCTTCCTGTATCTAGATTCCTCCACGGATTATTATTATTATTATTATTATTGTTGTACTTTCTGGCGTTTGAAAAATTCTTCGAGTAATTTCCGTTGTTTGTTTGCGATATTGTTAGCAGCTCCGTTTGGCGTACTAAATTCTCTTGAACCGAATTATACTGTAATTCTGACAAACTGAAGGCTATGTCTTTTAAAGATTCTTCCGTTATATCTCTATTTGTTGACAACAAGATAAAACTATTTCGTAAATTACTCAATAATCCCGTTTCGAAATACTCTTTTAGCTCTGAAATTTCAATCGTCGGGGTTGTCTCGGTTGCTAGATTTTGTAATTCGTAAAAATAACTTATTGCCGATTCGTTTTGTAGTTGCTTGCGATTCCGTAAACGATTTCTAATTTGTTTATTTATATTCGGCCCTTCGTAAAATTTTAAAAAACTTTCCTTTACATCCGACCATGATTTGTGTTTATTCTCAGAGTCATTTAGAAATTTATCGTACCAACTTTGCGCACTCCCGCGTAAAAAACGTGAAAAATATTGCATTTTGTGTTTTGACTCCCACGCGTTTGCTTTCCCGGAATCTTCAAAATTCCTTATAAATTCTGAACAACTAGTTTTACCCGGAATAAAGCTAATCGGATTGACATAACTAGGGGTCAGTGGAGATACCTTTAAATTTTGCACAAATTCTACTGTATCGTTTGCCATCGTGTGTCTATAATTATCCACTTTCGAAACGTCTTCGTTTAACGAATGTACTCCCGAATCTATTGACTTTAAATTAATAACTAATTTTTGCGTATTTGGGAAAAGAAATTGCTGTGAATCCGTTTTATTCGGTGATTTCTGCACTGCAGGCGACGCTGAAATTACTTCCGGTTCAATAATGCTAAGCGACGGGTTCCTACTTTTACTCCTTAAAATATGTTGGTGTACCGGGGTTGAGGATTTTTTGTCCATGTACCTTTACTGTGAATAGCTTACCAACAGTATGACATACTGTTCGAAATTTAACAAAGTTTCTACTGCCTCTTCTACTATCATTGAAAAATCAGCACTAAATGTATTATTAATACCAGTTTCCTCTATCCGTGTTAGATACCACCGTTCTAGGCCCCTCAATAATAATTTCGCAAACTGCGGTAAATATTGGTCTAATTGCCATTCATTTTCGTAAGCGTAATCTAATACTATTGGAATTATGTGATCGAACCTTGTATTTCTTGAACTATTATTAGCAACACCGGAATCGGTTATATCGTTTGTTGACCTACTCATTAGAATGTATTTCCTAGTCGCGGTCGACCTTGATTTATATAACGCAAATAAAATTTGCCTAATGCGAGTTGTAATATAATTAATGTATTTTAACTTTCAATACTGAAAAGCTTTTCTCTTTTCGTAACGTGTTATTGTCATTATTTGTTTATTTTGCGTAAGCACGGCGTTTCTCCATCATCTGTTTCGCGTAAGCACGGCGTTCCTCCACCATCTGTTGTGTACCCTTGGGGGTGTAATCCCTACTTGCTGTGGCCACCCTTATACCTTAATTCTCTAAGAAACTCATAGCTTGGCCTCGGGGGTTGGTTGCGACAGGTGGGTACCAACGCGTCTATTAGACCGCGGGATCGATGCTCTCACTCATACTACAATTCTTTTAAAGAATGGAAGAACACATTTCAGGAGTGCAAGCGTATAATGTTAGTTAGTGCGTGGACAGTACATCATTTACAATTCTACAGTTTCCTATCTTAAGCGGTTAGTAAAAAATTGAACGAACTTACATGTTTGTTAATTTTGGTATTAATTAGGACGGGACGGCTGACCAACTTAGCGGCGGCTGTGGGCTCCGCGGACTTCTCAATTAAAACCTTCTGGTTAGGTAGACGGTCGTGGGTGGACACTGTCTCCAGGTTGAGCACTGAACTAGAACTCCCCTTCGTGACCTTGTCCTCCTGGTTTTATTACTTCAGGCGGACGCATCGACACTAATCACGGGTTTCTCAGGACTGCAAGGACTGATTACTCAACGGAATTTCGGTTCTTGAGGTTAGCCGCGTTGACTGTGTATTTACGTCAACTTTCCTTGTAATGCGGAATTTGATAAGCAGTTTGTTGTTCAACTTCCTTGAGAATGAGATTGGCACACTGTGTGTGACCGAATGATTAAGAATGACATCAGACTCTGATTAATTTTACTTGTAATTAAACTCCGAGAAATAATTATGGGTTCTTTTAAATTTATGATACAATTTTGCAATTTACCCTTTTGGGAATATAACAATAGCATTAGGTAGCATATACCGTGCGTGCGTGCTTTCCTAAATCAATATTGTTTAAAATGGATTGTAGATTGTCTTTATCATATGAGTTGTATGCATGTCGAAAATATAACGCGTACATACGATACAGACGTTTCAAAAGGTACTCCTGCGATTATCCATTAGTATTGTCAGCATTAGCGAGTATAAGAAAAACATAGTGTGCTAAAAAAGACCAATGTCAAAAAATGTCATCGAATTTAATGTTGAACGCGACTTAATTAAGGACTTTTTTTACATTCTATATAACGCTTGTATTATCGTATTTGTTGTTAAAGTTATTATAAAGTTAGTTTTCTTCTGTAAAAACGCTTCAATATAGAACTTTTGTTTATGCTCCGGAGTTTATTTTAATGCAGGTTATAACGACGAGTAAGGAACATCTCGTATCAACCTAAAATATTATTTCATATTCTGGTGCCAAAAACCGGGAAGAGTTGATTTGTTGTGTTTTTAAGTATATCAGAAGGAATAATTTCGCGTTTAGTAATGGAATCGAAAGTCGAGATGACATTGCGAACGAGTTACAGATCCCAACTTACAAGGTTGTATAATAACGTAAAGGACATGATAAAAATGCAGAAATCGAAGTAGATGAACTATCTGTCGTATGCGAACGAGTAATGCTTATACCTATTTCAATAAACGAACTGGACGAAAAAATTGTGCATACACTAAGTGACGAAAACGTGCAAGTGAGTGTGACAAAATCCCAGAATATGATTCTAAGGCGATAGAAGCTATTACAGACCTGGAGGTTTATATTAAACGGAAATTATCTGAGGTAAAGTGGGATGACGGATCAGTCTTCAGTGCTTGAGGTTCAGAAGTAGAAGAAGAATCAGCGCTGCTGACAGTTCTAAGAGTTCCCCCATCAAGATAATGTTGGTAGTAAAAATGTAGAAGTTGTTCAACAAAAAGTGATAAGAATACCTAAACTGGATTTATTAAGATTTGATGGTAATATCAAGTCCTGGCCGTCCTTTTGGGTGCAGTACAGTCAGGCGATACATAATAATTTAGCTTTGGATAATAACTTCAAGTTCACATATTTAAAATCACTTTTAACTGAGAAAGCAGCGATTACTATTTCGGGGTTAACGTGTACTCAGAGTTCTTATATTGATCCCATAGAACTGTTGAAGTCGGAATTTGGACGATCTGAACGTATAATAGAGTATGTCCAAAGACTTTGCGCTTTACCCCAGTAGAATTTGATAAAGACGTTACCGCTTTACGTCAACTATATAACACAGTTTCTTCAATTACGCGATCGTTAGAAGTTTTAGGCAAATCGAGTGAACAATACGGCTTGATTGTAAAATCCATGATTTTTAGGGTACTGCCTATAATTTGCGAGTGCAGAAGGCCGCTCAAACTGACGAACCTGATTCCCATGCAGGCTCGTTGATCGGCGACAACGAGTGTATATGTTATAATAAACAAATAAACGATTTATTGAACTTTATCAAAATTGAAATTGATGCTTTAGAGTAGAGGTGTCCAAACTTTTTGCGGCACGGGCCGGATTATAATTAGATCCATGTTATAAGGGCCACATGTATATGCAAATTCAAAAATATCATTTTGAGTAAGGTAGCATTAAATACTATTAATTTATACTATTTTATTGTAACTTGAAAATACAAAATACTAAACAAACAAAGTATAATTGTAGTATAATTATATAATTATTTTATAAAAATTGAAATATTTTCATACAACTTCTAATGCGAATGATGAAACTGTATTTTTTGTTGAAGAATGTCTTCATAGTTGGGATCAAAATTTGTTACACCAATCGTAAGCAATGACTGCAAATGATCATCACATAAATTTGCTCTATATTTTGATTTGAGATACTTCATTCAAGAAAAAGTTTGTTCGCACACGTAAGTAGTCCCAAACATTGAAATGAATTTACGAGCAAATTTCTTCAAATTTGGAAACTCTTTTGCATCCAAATATTTATAAAAATCTATTAAGTTTCCTTCCTTGTATTTGTCCTTGATTTGTTTGTTTGCTTGAAGATCAATAATTTCTATTTGAAGCTGGCTTGAAATTTCAGCAACGTTGCAATCAAATGGATTTTAGAACATCCGAATTTCTTTTGAATTCATGTCCAAATCAGAAAATCTTTTTTGAAATTTTTCTTTTAAATCGGCGATGACCTTTGCTGCAAATTCAATTGGAAATTGTTCTTCAGTTTTTTTATTAAATTCATCACAGCACAGAAAATGCGTAAAATTATATTCAGTCACTTGACTTTCGAATAATTGTAGTTTTGTTCGAAATGCTTTAATTTGAGAGTATAAATCGCAAATTAAATTGTTTTTCCCTTGTAACTTTAAGTTTGAGGTATTTACGTGTGCCACAACATCTGCAAAAAACGCCAACTTCCAGAGCCATGCAGCATTTGATAAAAGTGGTTCAGGATGTTTTTTCTCTACAAGAAATAAATCAATTTCACTTCTAAGCTTAAAAAATTGCAATAGAACTTTTCCACAACTAAGTCATCGAACTTCAGTGTAATACGACAAGTCAACGTACTCGGATTCAATTAGCTTAAGAAAAGATTTAAATTGCCGATGATTAAGTGCGTGTGATCGAATAAAATTTACTACAGAAACAACTGGCTTCAAAACGCAGTTTATATCGACATGTTTTATACATAATGCTTGTTGATGGATAATACAGTGCAGAAAAATTGGTACTGATGCTCCTGAAGCTTCACAAGCTTTTGTAATTTGTCCAACCACGCCGATGTTTGTACCAGACATGTTTCTTCCTCCATCAATCGTCACACTTTGGAGTCGATTCCAATCTAAGTTAAACTTTATTAGCGTTTTTTCTACTTCTTCGAATACATCTTTTGCAGTTGTAGTACTATGCATGCTGTTAAGGGAGGCTAATTCTTGTGTGACATTAAGTTCGTCATCAACTCCACGAACAAAAATTAAAAGTTGTGAATTGTCACCAACATCAGTTGATTCATCAATAGCAAGAGAATATTGAGTGAACCACTGTGTTTTACTAGTAACCTGGTGGAGAATATTGTTTCCAATATCGTCAATTCGACGAGCAATTGTATTACGGGACATGCTGATCATTTTGAAGAGATCCAACTTTTCGGGGTACAATTCACCAACAGCCGCCACTATACACTCTTTAAACATTTGTCCATCCATAAAGGTTTTCCTGCTTTCGCCAACAAATAAGCAATCTTTATACTAACTAAAGTTAATGCTTCATTTTCTGATTTTGCTTTCCTAAATAAATTTTGTTGAGAACATAAACTACGGTGCATTGCTTTGTATTTTTCAGTACGGTGCTTGTCCTTGAATTGTGAGTAGGTTGAAGAATGTTTTGTTTCATCATGTTGACGTATATTATATTCCTTCATTACAGCAACAGTGTCATTGCAAATTAGACATACTGCTTTATTAGCCAGTGTTTTCACAAAGAAATATTTTACTCCCCATTCTTCATTAAAAATGCGACATTCGTCATCTATCTTTCTTCTTTTTCTTTCCATGTTTGGGGATTCTAAAAATTAGCAAAATAGGAAAATAATTCCTTTTTAATGAAAACGTCATATTATTGTTAAAAATAAAATAATCATGTATTTTTAAAATTCTACTAAATAAGTTTAATAAATACCATTAAAAAATTTTTGAACGCTGTTGCATATGTAATTAAAATTTAATGCTAGTTAATATTTGCAAGAATTCGGGCGATATTTAAGGGAAGTACAACAAATATAAATTTACACTTGCCCGTTTATAAATTCGAATATCCCTAAACTTAAATTACAAACGACGGTGTATCTTGATCCTTGCTTTTCATTAATTTGTCTGCACCCGTAGCAATGTTTTAACACTCTGCTTCGCACTGACACTGTCGTTGGAGACTTTTAACACATATCTGCAATGCACATTTGGAGTGGGGCGGCATTTTCTATACTTCTCGCGCTGCACCGACGGGCGACGAGCGCCTGGCTATACGCAGCAGCAACGGAACAGCCCCGGGCGGCGCTACTGTACGCGTGCAATAATTCCAAGAAAACAATATCGAAATCAAAAACGATATTTGTTTATTTATACTGAAGTGCTTTAAGCGAACTACTCAAAATTGCTGATGCTTTATTTACAACAAAACAATAAGACTCTGCTTATCGTCAAAATTCACATGCGTATAAAATTTCTTTTATGTTTGAGTTACGAAAATGTATTTTTTTATTTAGTCTTATAACTTAGCAGGGCGACAAACATTTGTGTTTGGTCAAGTACAGCAACTTCGTTTTATTGGCCACGTAGTTTTTCATTATACCTTTATGAAATGAAAAGGTTTGGGCGAAAACATCATTATGTTTTAAAACCCTCCGTGGGCCGGATAAAATTACTTAGCGGGCCGGGTTTGGCCCGCGGGCCGTAGTTTGGACACCTCTGCTTTAGAGCAAGCACAGAGTGGGTTACAAAGCACATATGTAAGAGACAAGAAGAAACCATTTAATAAATCCTATAGTGATGCTCGATCCAAGTCTCATAATAAGACATTTTCGGCGCAAGGGTTGTTAAATTTAGCGAAAGACCTGTTGTTTTTTCTGTAAAGAAAGAAATCACGAAACCAAATTATGTAATAACGTTTCACTAACGCTTGGACAATGAAGGAAAATTCTGAAGGATAATTTAAGATGCTTTTGGTGCGCAGGTCCTAATCATAGGTCAAAATTTTGTAAAACAAAAAACCTTGTCTGCTCAAACTGTAAAGGTAAACACGTTACTCCTATATGTGATCCGTCCTATAAGCCTAATCAAAGCACAAATAATAACGAACAATCTGTTGTAACAACTCTCTCGAGCGGCAGTATAAAGACTGTGTACTTACAAACTGCTTGTGTCTTATTAAAAGTAGATGCGGGTAATAGCACAATACTGGTGCGTGCAATTATTGACGGGGGAATTCAATTAACTTTTATAAAGCAGTGTATTTCACGCAAACTTAACTTACCTATAAGTGGAACGTTTAAGATTTCGATTTGCACTTTTGGAAGTTTCAAAAAAATGTCGCAAAGTTGTGTTATAAGGTAGAAGTACTTTTAAAGGGACAATATAGCGATGAATTAATAAAAATACACGCTTTTGAGGCTCCGGAAATATGCTTTGATTCTATAAGTTCGATTTCGTAGAATGATCTTTTAATAAATTCATTTACAAAACGTAATCAGTTGACTGATTATGTACCATGTGCATTAGACAAGTCAGGTATTTCTTTACTTATTGGTTCTGATATTTATTGGTTAATTGTAAACGAAATTTGGTTGAATTATACTATACATGGTTCGAGTGATTTTAATGATACCACTAATTGTTCAGTTAACTTTAATTCTGCGTTTGTGTTATATTGTAACGAATACGATTTCGTTCCCAGTTAATTTGCACCTTTTTATAATTATTAATTTACAAATATTCCCTACGGTATTGAAAGTATGAATTTTATTCAATTAGTATAATAGCTTTATTTATTTGTTATCTTGTAGAACTGCATCTATATTGATAAATTTAATGCAGCTTTTCGGTTCCCGTGATACTTGCGAACGTGTTGATGCAAGAATTCGATTTACTGCACTTGCTCGCGTAGTAAAACATTTTAGTCTATTTTAATTTCAGGATGTAATCAATAGACAGGTTTTCGACGCGTGGTCGTGTAAAGTTTTTTGAAGTCATAGGGTCCAACAGGCACGTGGCTTGGAAAAGGAGAATCCCTTTAGATTTGAAGTAGAAACCATCATTAAGGTAGATGCTAGAGAGTCGTGAAGAAATTTTTGTTTAGTATTCTTCTTCGGTTAGTCGACCCTCGAGATGATTTATATGGTTTTGAAGCAACGTCATAACGTGCAAGTTTTTGTTACTAGGTATTTCAAAGTTGGAATGTTAAGGTGCCCCTGTTGTGAACAAATGCAAATTTAAGCGTTCATTTTCGAATGGAAATCAAGTTCGTAGTCCTAGGCATATATAAAAGACGTGCATCTGTTGTTGTAGTTGAACACGAAAATTAATGGGCTATGGTACAGAGTTTATTCTCAAATAAGTTGGTAAATAGTTGCTACCGGAGTTTGATAGATGGCATGCAAACATCAGTGATGAGTGATTTCTTTGTTCAGTTCTCGTTAAACAAAGAAACTACAGGAAATATAGCGGTTGGTTTTTTTTGTAAATTTGTACAGTAATTTAAATTGGTGTAAATATTTTTTTTGTTCAATTTTTAACAGGTTGATTTGTATAAATGTTCGTAAGAACGTTGAAGATTTAAAGATATATTTCGGAGAATCGAAAAGGTTAAACAAGAAGTTTGTTTGTAGCTTAACAGGTGACATTTTAGCACTTGTTTGTTACATTTTACGATCCGGTTTTTTTACTCGAAAGTATAATAATACACAGATTATTTTGTACCATAAGGCTATTTGACTTTTCGTTCAAAGTATAAATTTTATAAATATCCAAATTCAATCTTACATAAAATAAGCTCAAATCATTTACACTCTTGTTTGTAAACCAAAACAGGATCCTTTTTCGGTGATTATTAAAAAGTTGTTACTTATAATTAAAAACTCAATATCTTCCTTACAGGACTTCAATAAATAATTAAGATCTTTGAAATACACTTACGCAATAAAAGATAACGTTGATAGTTTGATAGTTTGATTGCAGAAACAATAGTGTATATAAAGTTGCATAAATGATGTATATACATTTCTTTAACAAAATAGAAAATAGATTATGTTATGCTAAATCTTATTATTATTGAAGTTAATCATAGTTTTTAACAGTTGGTATAAGCAAATTCAAAAATTCATGAGTATAGAGAGAAAGGCCATCAGAATTTTCTCGGTAAGATATTTTAGGGTTATATTTTTGAATTGCTAATATTTGAAACTTTTGTGATAATTTGACTAGGCTTTAGTGAAGCCCTAGTTCTAGGAATTTCTTGTGGTGGCTATATTTTCAGACATTACGAGATCATGTTTCAATTCAAGCTTGTAGTGTTAAAAGTAAGTAAGTATTATGTTTATACGTTTTGGTTGTTCAGAAAATGTTTTTTTTTCTTTTCGAAGATTTCCATATCTTATCTTCGGATTGTTAGACATTACAGCTATCATTAAGATATGTTGGCGTCCATAATATTCTCTTTTTTATCGTATACCAACCTACGACCGCAGCTCATAGCTCTGCCCTAACTTGAAGAAACTTAGCTGGCTGGAAGGTCTTATCGAGGGTGCTTTTGTACAAAAAGCTGCTTCCCATACATTTTACCCTGTACTTGAATTTTAGACAGGAACCCTCTTTTGTTGTGCGATGACTCTGCCGCCCATAAGGTGGAGTAGATAAATAGAAAAACAGGTGTAACAATATGCACAGATCGTATGTAACAACGATGAAATAGATAGTGAAGTGGATTTAAGAAAGTTTTGGGATCTAGGGGCACTTGGTATTAATGTCTCCGAAATAAAGTTAATAGACCATTTCACCAAAAATTTCATTAAAAATAACATTATCTTAAAAGGCAGTAGGTATGAAGTTACATTATCGTGGCAAGTAGATAAAATTTTAGACTCAAATTACGCGGGAGTCATTGTTCGTGTACGAAACTTAGTAAACAAATTATGCAAAAATGATAAACTTGTGGAATATGATATAGCAGCGCAAGAGTATATACAAGCAGATTGTGCTGAACTAGTTCCAGGGAATAACGATAATTGTAAAGGTGTTTACTATTTACCACATCGTCCGGTATATCGTCGTGATAAAGAAACATCTCAGGTGCGTGTGGTATTTGACGCAAGTGGACACCCTTCTTAAATAATAAGCTCCTAAGGGGTGAAAATTGAGTTCCAGAGCTGATAAAGATTCTCTTAAATTTTCGAATTGGCAGGGGTTTAATAGCGGATATAGAAAAGGCGTGTCTTCAGATTGCGTTGTGTAAAGAAGATCGCGATTTTCATCGATTCCTTTGGTTTAAAGAACTTATTAATAACGAAATAATGTCAATTGATCAGCTACCCGAAATGCAAATCTATCTAACGGTCAGAGTTACTTTTGGGGTTACAACAAGTCCATTTTTATTAACTGCGACGTTAAGAAAGCATTTGCTAAGTCAACCCGATATCAAGTTTGGAAAGCGTTTTTTAAACTCCTTCTACGTAGATGATTTAATCATAGCGGCAGATAACGAGAATGAAGCATTTGAAATATTTAATCGTTTCAAGACGATAATGGCATTCGCCAGTATAAATTTAAGAAAATGGTGTTCAAACCATCCCATATTAATGAAGCAAATTGACAAACGAAAAAGGCACAAACAATAACGGTGAGAAAAAGGTTTTAAGTACCAAATGGTGTACTAGAACATATCAGTTAATCATGGATGTGAAACACATACTGGATGATCTAAAATTTTTGGTGAACCCATTAAATGGATTAATTTAAAGACAGTTTCAAGTATTTTTGATCCGTTGGGAGTGTTGGACGCATTCACAATAAAAACAAAATTATTATTGCAAAGAATATGAAAGGCGAAGCTTAAGTGGTAAGTGGGATGAAGCATTACCAAACGGTATAAAGTCAGAGGGTTTTGCTTGGCTCCAATATGTGTCAGATTTGAAAAAATATACAATACCGCGTTGTATAATTAAAGGAAAAAAACGAACGTTGATTTGCACATTTTTTCTGGTGCGAGTCCACGGGCATTCGGGGCAGTAACGTATCTCAAATGTTTAAATACTAACGAATGCAACTTTTTTGAAACAAATATTGACGTTACCAAAGCTGGAATTAACTGCAATCGTATGTGCAGCTAGGTTACATAAATATATAATAGGTAATATGGAACTAAACGTAAATGAGATTTTATATGGACCGATTCCAAAATAAAGCGGTATTGGATAGAAAGAAAAAGTCAAAATGGAAACCTTATGTTCAAAATCAAGTAAGTGAAATAAAATCAATGATAAACATAATTTGGAGGTAGTGTCCTGGAAAGGATAATCCAGCAGATCAACTAACGAGAAGCATTTCTGTTAAAAAATTGTTAAAGAATTCTAATCAGTGGTTACATGGTCCTAATTGGTTAAGATTAGAAATAGAAAAGTGGCGTAACGATGACCCACTAGATAAAGTTGTTGCTGTGCCTTCGCTCACAGAAGTTGAATCTAAATTTGATCAATATAGGTTACAACCGGTATTTGAGCTTGAATATTTTGGTAATTACAAAAAGATATTACGAATAACAGCTACTACCCTTCGTTTTGTAAAATACTTAAAACAAAGACCGCAAAAACTAGCAGTAAGTTGAATGTTGAAGAAATAGAAAATGCAGAAATTTATTGGATCTAATCCAGCAGGAAGAATTTTTTGAAGAAATTTGTATGCTCAAAAATGGGAAAACTGCTGAGAAAATAAAATTTTTAACCCTTACTTCGTTTTTAGATGAGAACGAAGTGCTGTGGGTAGGTAGAAGGTTACAAGAATCACAAATGGGATCGCCGATTAGACATCCAAAGATTCTATCAAAATCTTCTAAATTAACAACGAAAGTTTTTTGGGAAGCTCATAATGAATGCATGCATAACGGAACAAATTCTACATTAGCATTTGCCAGGAAACAATTTTTAATTATAGAAGGCAAGAAGCAGATAAAAACAGCAATAAGCAAATGTGTGGGTTGTAAAAGATTGAAGGACAAGGTTGGATCAGACCCATTTGTTCCATTGCCGCGAGACAGGATTACCATGGCTTATCCATCTGATGTTGTAGGTATAAATTTTGCCGGTCTCTTGTATGTTATAGTAAATAGTACTGGACGAAAGAAAGTATACATAATGCTTATTACTTGTGCAGTTGTTAGAACTGTACATCTTGAGTTAGTAGAAGATGTATCTACTGAAATTGTCTCTTTGGTTTATGTAGATTTATAAGTAGAAGAGGTGTTCCCAGAACAATATATTCAGATAATAAAAATAGTGGCTCTCGAAATTGATGAACTATCGAGAATATTACAAAAAAGGGAAGTGCAGGAATTTACAATAAAGAAAAGGATTCAGTGGAAGTTTAGTGTCGAGAGAGGTTCATGGAGGGGAGGTTTCTAGGAGAGATTAGTCAGAACGGTGAAAAGTTCTTTAAGATCGATTTTAGGAAGAAAATCGTTGATTTTTGCTGAGTTGCAAACGGTATTGACTGAAGTAGATGCTACGGTCAACTCACCACCATTAACGTACATAGATGATGAGTCAAACAATATGTTTATTTTAACCCCCTCCAATTTCATAATTGGTGAAAAGAATGTTGTCTTAAGTTCAAATCTTAAAGCAATGGAAACAAAGAGAAAAGATATATTACACCTCTGAAAAAGCAGACAAGTTAATCTTAATAAATTTTGAAAGGTATGGCAAAGGGTACCTACAACAGTTAAGATCAGCGCATCATACTGCGAATACTAAATCGATAGCGGTAAGAAAGGGAGATATTGTGCTTCCGGAGGACAAAGATAAACCCAGATTAACGTGGAGGTTGGTAAGAGTGCTGCAAGAGTTCCAAGGAAGGGATGGAAAAATCAGGGTCTGTGAAGTGTTGACTAGTGATGGAGCAAAACTTCGAAGACCGATACAATGCATTTACCCACTGGAAGTGCGTTCTTGTGCGGCCGGGGAAGATGTTGAAAATATAACGCCTACATACGATACAGACGTATCAAAAGGTATTCCCGCAATTATCTATTAGTATTGTCAGCAATAGCGAGTATAACAAAAATATAGTGTGCTAAAAAAGAGAAATGTTAATGTAAATGTCATGAAATTTAATGTTGAACGCGATTTAATAAAGGATGTTTCCTTACATTCTATATAACGCTTGTATTATCGTATTTGTTGTTAAAGTTATTACAAAGTTAGTTTCTTCTGTAAAAACCCTTAAATATAGAATTCTTGTTTATGTTCCGGAGTTTATTTTGAATGGAGGTTATAACAACGAGTAACGAACATCTTGTATCAACCTAAAATAGTATTTCACATTCCATGACGAATCAAACAATATTATTATAAATGTGGACAAAGGTGCTATCTTCCGTAAGAGTTAGTTATAAAGCACAGCTAGAAACTCTCAGTTGAATCAAAGTTTGTACGAAACAATCCATTCTATTTGATAAAAGGATCTACACCGCTAGAGCATTGTATTGTACGTAAAACGTAGGAGTATTGAATTAAACAAACTGCGGATGTGTAATAAAAACGCAATTTACGTACAATATATTCAAGATAAAAGACAACTTTACACATAAAGACTCGAAACCCCATTTCCTTTTATCAGAAATTTGAAAGTGCCTCTACAAGAGCGGCGTTCAGAGACACCAAAACTAACCCGATAGCGTGAAATGAGAAATGAATTTAAATTGAATTTGTGGTTTACAAACACAAACACACACATTCAAATGTAGAGTACCGAAATAAATTGAATGTAAATAGTACATTTAGGCATGTAACGCGACTTGTTGTTTTTAGCTCAACGTAATATCATTGCACGGTTAGAGGAATGTAGTTGAAACCAAATTATGGAGCACATTACATCGAATTTCAAATTAAAGTGTCGATCGATCTGCTTATTGTCAAATAATAGCTAAATTAAAAGACTTGTCAATAGACACAAGAATAGCTGCATCTTTCGAAACGCAAGTTATTAAAATTTCTGGATTTATGGACGTTGTTGTTCTCGTAGAGGTAACGACGGCATTAACAACTTAGTCTTTTCGCAAAATAATTAAGAGGTACTTTCTTTCTAAAGATATATGTATAACGTATGACAGGTTTATATAATTCGATTCTAACCATTAGTAGTTACGCTAGGCCACTTTCAAGACAAAAAAGCACAGAATCCCACGTGTATCCAGGTAAAATGCGGGCAAAGCGCTGGGGCTCCGGTGCCTTTGTTGGTAGATACTTTGCTTAATGATGAATGTGTAAAGGGGCTTCTTAGGCCCTTGCCTTTGTCACCGTAGGGGCGTAGCGCCGGCCGTGTGTCTTTGTTGTTAGATAGTATAGTGAATGGGACTTCGACCACGTGGGGGGCACTCGTGTCTTTGCTTGTTGAGAAACGGGGTGCTCCTTAGAGCTTCGCTCCCTCGTTGTTTTATTCTCGTTGCATTAGCTAATTGAAGAGAGAGATTTTTAGGTTAAACGAAAATAATAAGAAACGTGGTGGATGACGTTTTAAAACATTCTCAAAATAATGCGGACTAGGGCTCCCTAGCGTGTTCTGAACGGGGATGTGCCTCATGAGAGATTTTCAGGTTAATCAGAAATAATAAGAAACGTGGTGGATGACGTTAAACATTCTTAAAATGATAAATGCGGAATGGGGCTCCCTATGCGTGTTCTGAAGGAGGATGTACCCAATGAAAGATTGTTAGGTCAAGCAAAAATAATAAGAAACGTGGTGGATGATGTTAAATATTCTCAAAATGATAAATGCGTAACGGGGCTCCTTAGCCGTGTTCTGAACGGGGCTATGCTTTATAAGGTAATTGACTACTTCGAAGATTTTTAGGTTAAACAAAAATAATAAGAAACGTGGTGGATGACGTTAAATATTATCAAAATGATAAATGCGGAATGGGGCTTTCTAGCCGTGTTCTGAACGGGGCTTTGCCTCCTTAGGTGATTGACTACTTCGGAGATTTTATAAGTATTTTTTTAACAGTGTTTCCGAGAGCTTTAAAAAATATTTTGTATTAAATATCAAAAGGATAGCAGAAATTATTTGACTCGTAATATAATAGTTTTAATTTAAAATATAGATGCGTTTGCAAAAATCATGTTAAGACAGGTGTGTCGTTATTGTCTTCATAGTAGCATCACCAAAATAATTTATACAATTACACTGAACTCGAAGCCGGATCTAACATATAACCCTGTTTTTTTATCCTAATTATAGCCGTCCGAACTTAAAATATATGCAAATCATGTCGTTATTTAAAACGTGGTGAAGAATTTGGAAGTAACGTAATTATTCTCAAATGCGGAATGGGGCTCCATAGGGTGTTTTGAACGAAGCTTTGCACCCATTAAGTGATTGAATACTTCGGAGATTTTAGTTTAAGCATAAACGTGCACGTGCCAAAGAATCCCCCGAAAATCTGAAAAATTATTTTTGTATTAAATATATATAATGTTAAAAAGAAACACACAAAATTTCAATGTTTTATTTACAAAAACTTCTTTAATTGTCTTTATCTTTTTGTGGAGTAGCGGTAGCAGATTCTTATTTATTTAATTTTCTTGTTTTAGCATTTTTATCACCGCTAGAGTAGTATTAATTTCAGAAAAATTTATTAGTAATAAATATATATATTGCTGTGGATCATGGGGTCAATCTCTGGAACTCCCTAAAAATAATTCAAGCCCCAACGTTGGGCCGTCATAAAATTGCTGTGTTACCTTAGTAAAAGCCTAGCCTCACGAATTGGGCGTCATAAAATTGCTGTGTACCCTATAAATAATGTTGCCCCTACGAATTATCAATTTAAAATAAACCGAAAATTGCACACAATAGAAAAATTTGTCAAAAAAGTAATTTCTTATCCAGATTCGTGCTTCATCACTTTAATTACTTCAACAGCTCCCTGGCTAGCTCAGTTGGGCCTCCTCTTGGATACCTAGATTCACTATCATACTTTTTATCGTTTACGCACATTCTCAATAAAACTACAAAATAATACAACAATCATACAATATTTATTTACCACTATTTACAAATAAAACTTTCAGATTATTTACATTTCGGTGATCAAGTTACACCTCTATAAATTCTATTTTTCTAAAGTCCAGGATTTTCACTTGAAATATCAAAAACATTGAATGTAACCGGAGTAAATGGGCCCTGAATAATACCTCACTTTTCTTTCTTTATTTATAATTAATTTTAATGAGGACACTCTGGAGTATGGTGAGCTCATGATAACCCAGTTTTTTTATAATTAATGTATGCTTTTTACTTTGCATACGCTTACTGCAAACACAAAAAACCCATGTACTCTTAACAATAAAAATAAAAATAAATTTCTGAGGAACGTTAATACGCTTTATATACACTTTTAGATTTATATTTAAATACCGTACTAAAAGTTACTTATACGTATTATTTTCAATACGCAATATAATGTAAAATAACATCATAGTTCACTCTCACACATCACAATAACCTTCATCGTTTATCAAAAACAACAGATTCTAAAGCGTTACCTGGAATTTCTTGAAGATCTCTACTCCGTTGACGAAGCCGTTAAGTTGTTTCGCTCTCGGTTTCGTGGTTCTGCTCTGCTCGCTGCTTCCAGCTATTTGTAGATGAACTCCCTCTAAGTTGTTCTGCCTGTTCTGCATTCACGATGCATCCAAATCCAAATCCATGTATATTACACTTCTTATATGGTTGCTTAATTTAATTTACGTTACATTACGTCACTTCACGAGCTTGTTAAATTATGTGTTGCACCTCAATAAAATTTAGACTCGACACTATCCGCGTTTCAAAATTATGAGGCCAACACTGTACTACTGTATCTAAAGTTTTTATATACTTACAAGCTAGTGGTAAATTTCTGTACATAGTCTGAAGCGATGAAAATACTAAGAGAGCCCTATTAATTTTCTTAAAGTATTTATACAATTCGAATGCCGCCTCTCGGCCACTCTTCCCGCAAACTACTTCATTTAAAATAATACTTCCTCAAATTTTGGTTCAACCGTTTTCGAAATCTCCGAAATTTAGCTCGTCGTTATTATATTAGTCCGAAAAACCCGCATTCAATATTCCCGTGTTTGTCTGTTCTACTACTAACTATATAGACCAAGGAGATATTCAGTGACGTCTTGAAACCCCGCCTGTATTAACGCTATTCCTCTCTTATGCATATTCTATGTTTCCTTCTACCCTCGCTTGAATGGCAAAAAATCCATATTACTGTCTGCGTTCTATTTAATCTATGTGGACTGAATACGTGCGTTTCAAAATGAACTGCTATTATGCCTGTCTCATTCCGAAGCATATTATTAATTGTTCATCCCTTCTGCGCTTTAACGAAATTTTTAGTTAGCATTTATGCGAATCGTCCGACCGTTTGCCCGATATACCTCGAATGCTGTCTTTTATCTACACAAATAAGGGGAACCTGACATTTTCAAACCTGCAGGTGTTCAATTTAACATCGTTTTTAAAACAATCATTCTAGGAGTTTACGTTTCAAGGTATTTTATATTCAACGGTTGTTCGTTTGTTAGCAAAGCGTTTCACCTTGGTATTATCGATTTTTCAAGCTCTTATGCGTATTAAAAGTAATTACCCTTTCAACTAAACACAATTAAATTAATTAAAAATTTGCATTGGCTTCTACAATTTATTTTCTTTACGAACCTAACTAAATTTTAATCACTACTTGTAAAATTTTGTTAATACTTGTTACTTTAAATTCACTAAATGAAATAAATTTTGCACGTAAATTCTGGTTGTTTCCTCTATACAGGGTGTTTGAAATTGTCTTGTTTATACTTAAATCTAGCCCTTTAAAACCACTACAATATATATATATATATATATATATATATATATATATATTATTTTCGCTTATCGGCATATTCTAATTACATGCTAATGAGTTCATATATTTTCATGCAGTTTGATTGATTCACTACAGAAACAAAACATTCTCTACACAGCTGGCAATACTGTGTACCGTTCATTTCACTATAATATAAGTAACTATTTACAACACAGCTGAATACAGTATGTGACGTCGTCTTGTCTAATTATGGTTTGAATAAAATATAGATATATATGCAAATCGCACAAAAACAGGTACGTCGTTATTTATTCATAAGCAAAAAACCAAGGTTGTATGCAGGTATTAACTTTAATAGCTTTAAGTTCTATTAAATAATAACAATTTTCAGTAATAAATGAAATTAATCAATAGAGGTAAATATTTTTGCAAATATTGTGCAATACCACCTACTCTCGGATAATGTCTTAAAAGCCCCCCCCCCCGAGGTTTTTGTGTTTCATTTAAGTTGGATTAATGTTGGAAGAGGACCAGATCATGTAACATAAAAAAGCAGTAAACAGACGTGTACTAAAACTTAATTGTATCGTAAAAAATATATGCATATCTATGGCAGGCAACCCAACGTGCATAAATTATGACTTGTTAAGGATAAAGTGATTAATAAAGGTGACACACTACCTATTTGAAGTTAACAGTTTTGTAATTATATGAAGGGCAGCCAAGCATATACCAATTATGTCTTCTTAGAGTAAAATTTTATTGTTAGGTGAATAAGCAGGCGTTTATTATGTATTATATATTGCTATATGCATGGTGATAATAATTTGCAATGTGCAAAATACATTTTTTTTGTTGTTAAAAGAACGATTTAATAAAACACAATAAAAGGATTGTGCATATTTATTCTAGTTAAATTTTACACTGCTAGAGACAATAATTATTATTAGCATTAGATGTATGTATAACAAAATTTGTATTGTAGTTGATAGTGTGTTTAAGGGATATTACTATTTAAAGAGACTCACCTAATGTCTAAATGTATGTACCTACTTATTAGAAGATTTTAGAATATTAACTAGAGATGATTTTGAAATCTGCATGCGATCCTATTGACAAAAGTTTCAACATTTGTCAACTGAGATAATACTTCCTTTAACAACCACATTCAGGAAAATGCATCTTAGTTAATGACCTCGGGGATTTTACTAATTTAGTCTAAATTAAAATAACATATCGTTATATGTAAACTATATGGTTCTGGTTTATACGTAAAACAGCTATTTTACATCATGTTTTGTTGACCCTTAATTTTAGCAGAATAAATTTTATATAACCCAAGTTTAAGAAAGTAATTAAAGTTATTAAAGTTTCTGGACTTATAGACGTTATTGTTCACGTGGAGGTAACGACGGTATTAACAACTGACGAGTCTTTTCGCAAAATAATTGAGGGGCACTTTCTTTTTAAAAATATACGTATAACTGATGACAGGTTTATATAATTCGATTCCAACCATTAATTAATGTTTGAGTTTCGTATAAAATATCCAATTTCAAATTATTTTTCATTTTCCATTTTCAGTCTAACATAAAGTCGCTCTTCAAAATATTCGGATAATCGCTTCAAAACATCCCAACGTAACAAACACTTATTTGACGCTGTCTTGTGGTTTCGGAATCTTTTCCCTCTTTTCTCTGTATGATTTCGGTGTTAAGTAAAATTTTGTTTTCTTAAAACTGAAGTCTTTAACTGCATAAGAAATGAGTCTGATGTAGAATACTATTAGAGCCTTTATGCTTTTGTTATTGTAATTACAAAATATTTTCAGTATCTTTATAACGGTGGCATAGTGTTTAAGCTACGTTGATTTTTGGACATAGATTTATTAGAAAACAGAAAGGATTTCCTCTAACATCTAACAGGTATGGTTTGTGCAAACCAATAATAGACGGTAAATTATTCTAGGTATCTCAATGATAAGTTCATATTTTGGTGTCAATGCCGTCATCGTTTCCACTGTTTTGTCTGTATAAGATAAAAACCTATAATTGTTGTAGCAGCCTTGCTGCGTAATGTTTGACAAGCCTTGGTGTTTCAGAATCCGTGGCGTAGTTTCTAGTTGTGAACAATTACCTTCCTTCAATAATGAATTCGAGCGGTTTGACGAATTTTATTTACTAATGCTATCTTTAGGTTAGATAGGTTATTTTAAAGTCGGAGCTGTCTACAAAAGCTGTTGAGTAATTATTACGTTTGCAATTTTAGTTAAAATGAACTTTAATTATCGCATAAGATGTAACTTGCAGGTCAATTCCCTCCATCGTGTACTGTATAATCTATGGCCTTTACCGCGATTAACCTTCAAGTACTTTGTATTAAGGCCATAAAGATCGTAAGTGTGGGGCTATAAAACTATTAACGTTTGAGTTCCGCTAAAGGTTGACAGTTCCCTATCCTGCCGCCGCCGCTTAAGTTTGAAGTATTACCGGCTTATATAAACTTTGCTTATACTTTCACGTCTACTATTTCCACCATTTGTGGTTATCGAAGTTAACGCAAGACATTGGTCCTTTAAGCTTCATCTGAATATTGTACCTAGAAGCTACTTCAGCAATAACTGCATTATTCACTAAAAAAAAACTCGCCGTTTATCAAATGGTATCGCTTTGCATTCAACTGTAGCCTGACAAGTATCCGTTTCGTATATTAAGCTTAGGTCATTCAATTTATCATTTTAAAGTATTTGTTATTAGTTTTAATAAGGTGCAAGTAATTATTAATTGTCCACTTGACATTTAACCTTTTGCTTTATTTGACGCGTTTACAAACTTAGATAACCTCCTTTCGTTTCGTAGTTCAATTATAGAAAGAATTACGGTCTAATTTCTAATAAATTAGCATGTTTCGTTTAGCTTCTGTTTGCATTAGCTTATACAGGGTGTAACAAAATAAGTGTAAAACATTTCAGAGGGTGGTTCCTTATCGTAAAAGGGATAACGTCTTTCATATAAAGAAACTTTATTGGAGCTCTCCTTGTTAAGATACAGCCCCTTAAAGGGGTACATGAAATTTGTTTTTCATTTTTTTTACAAACACAAAAAAAGTTATAAAATTGAAATTAGGGTGACATTTTTTACTATGAAAAATACACTTACTCAGTAATTTATATGGTTTGCCCCATGGTTGAAAGGGATTGAAAACTCAACCCCTAAAATTTATTTCCAATGTAACTTTTTGTCTTACTATTTGTTTGCCATTTAAAAATTTATTTCAAATAGCTTATTTTATTCTAAACAAAAAATGTCTCTTGAATTTTTTGCCCAAAATTAACCAGTTCGCAGAAAAAAATTATTTTACAAACAACTACAGTGGTACATCGTCATAAATGCGAACTGGATTATTATTGTTATTTTGTAGTTACTACATGCATCAAAGTATGATTAAGGATGAATAAACAAAACTAATTTATTACTAACAAAACATACAACATATAGAAATCATAGTAAATGTTCAATATGTCCACCATGAGTCATTACACATGCGTCTAGACGTCGGCGCATTGAGCCACGTATTCGCTCAAATATTCCTGAAGTCTCTTTAATTACCCTGCAAGCATCGATGATGCGGTTTCTTAAGTCCTCTACATCGCGAACAGGAGTGAGATAAACCAAACTCTGTAAATGGCCTCAAGTAGAGAAATCGAGAGGATTCAAATCCGGGGATCGAGCGGGCCAATTCTGTGGTCCTCCTCGACCTATCCAAATGATTTGGATATGTTTGAGTTAAACGTTGACGTGCTGCTTGACTAAAATGGGCTGGAGTCCATTATGCATAAAAAACATAACTCTTCTGATACTGCAAGGAACTTCCTGCAGCAGTACTGGATGCACTTCTCTTAAAAATTGAGTGTATGCCTCACCATTTAATCGAGGAGGTAGAATATGAGGGCAAATTAAATAATCCGCAATAACTCCGACCCACACGTTAAGACAAAAATGTTCTTGATGGTTAGCTTGGACAATAGCGTGAGGGTTTTCATCAGCCCATATGTGGTTATTATGAAAATTAATAATCTTGTCCCGAGAAAAAGTACATTCGTCTGTGAATTCGATCGTCTTCAAAAAGTTAGGATTTCTTCTAATCATTTCCAGCATCCAATTGGAAAATTCAAGACGGTTCGGAAAATCTCGCGGTAACAGTGCCTGTACTCGTTGTAGGGGTATAAGAGTTGTTCATTTAAAATTCGAAATACCGTCATATGATCAACATTTAACTCGAAAGCAATCTTTCTAGTACTGCTAGTGGGTTGTTCTTCAACCAAATTAAGTACTGCTTCTTCAAGCTGTGGCGTTCTAACTTCTCGATGGCAACCACAATCCTGCGTTCCTTTTTCGAATAAACCATATTCTCGTAATCGTTGATGAAGTTTGGCAAATATTCTATGCGAAGAAAGCTGCCTTTGAGGATAAATTTCAGCATACCTTCTACAAGCTTCTAACCCATTACCCTGTAGTATGAAAATTTAATCAGGTGTGTTTTAAAATAGAAACTGTCGGTTTTGATTTTACGTCAGATATTAGAGTGCACGCGCGCCGTTGTACGCGCCGGGGCATGCCCCAGGTGAGTAGCCTTATCTTCCACCACCTCTTGTTTCAGTCCGTTAGCTCAACCTGTTATGTATTTTACTCAAAAGTCTACGCATACATTTTACCCAAAATTTTGCACATACGTCAAACACTATTTTTATTATACTTTTTTTGAAAAGGTCAGTTTATAAAAAAATATCGAGCTAAGCAGACGTGTTTAAAATGAAGACTGTCGGTTTCGATGTTATGTCAGATACTAGAGTGCCACAAGTAGACTTCAATAGACTGATCGATTGTTACTTACAATTTAAGTGAATACGAACAATCTGTTGCTCCTCATTATCATGTAGTACAAATTGGATTTGATCCGTATTTAGAATTGTGTATCGCAATAGATAACTGCCCTAGCCATACTATCAAGTCATGGGTTGAAGATTGGGCCAAATTGTGTAACTTTTGTGTAGAACTTACGTTGAATCGATTTGCTAGAGATGTAAAACAGGTGCGACAAAATGGTGTGGAATTAGAAGACGTACATTTTCAAATTCGAAATGAATTCGATTTAAGGTTTGAAGCAAATAAATGGTGTTTAAGATCGCATTGGTCGGAAATGGTATTATAGACGAAGGAGAAGAAACATTTGCACTGGAACTTACAAAGGGTGCTAGTGTCATCATTTTGCGTGAACGCGAACTCTGGTGACTATGTAGCATGCGGGAGTTACTAACATATAGATTAAATCAGATGATTGGTAGAGAATTTTAATCGTTCTACAACCAACTAGTAGGTTTTATTGCCGACCATAATTACGGCAAAGGACTGAAGCTAACAGAAGCAGAGGAAAGAGCTAAAATTTTACTTGAAAGTGATATTCGAACGTATAATTATCTATTCAGTGACGTAAATCGACGTAATTATTTAACAGCTCTGGAAATAATTACATGCTATCTAGACCGGTTTGCGAAAGACGTCCTGCTTGCGCGCTCACTTCAGCAATCTCATTTACAGCTTTTATCATAGATTCTTTAGTGTAGCATCCACTTGATGCTTGCATTTTTTTTAAAAATGCTGTATCGAAACTGATTCCACTTAGAAAATATGTCCACTTATATACTTTACTATGTCGGACATATGTAGGATGTATGTTGTACGGATGCGAGAGGAGAGAAAAAGACAAAGTAGGGTGCAGGGAGGAAGGTTTAGGTTAGTTTACGTTGTTTGGAGTCAGATTGGTCGGTTTTCTGGTAGGTTAGTTGGACTTGTCAGGAGTTAGGTTAGCTAGTGTTGTCTGGAGTTAGGTTAGGTTAGTTGGACTTGTGTGAACTTAGATTATATAGCAGAAAAAATTGATAGGTTAGGTCAGCGTCGTCGGCGACGCTGACCTAACCTATCAATTTTTCTTGCTAATCTAGGCTAAGTCCACACAAGTTCAACTAATCTAACCTAACTCCTGATAATACCAGCTAACTTTTAAAAAACCTTTAGAAACCTTTAGAAAAAAGTTTTTCCAAACAAAAACGAGTTAGTCTCCGGTGCAACAGTTGCAATGTAGATATGACAAAATCAGCGTACACTGCTAATGTACAGAGCAATAGACATAAGAATGCAGCAGCTACTGCTACCGATAGAGATGAACGGTAGAGATAGTTAGCACAGCGTTTAAAAAACGTATGGCTAGTTACCGCATTAAGAACGTCGACACAGTCAATGGATACCCGAATTTCTGCTCAAACAGCAGCATCGACTTATTCGTTTAATCGGCGAAAAATTAAAGGACAATACGACTGTAAAGGTCAATGGTGAACTTTATGGTGCTTACACCAAACTGAGTATCGATCAGGAGACTACCAATGTAAAATTGTTCAACACAAAAAATGTGATCATATTACCTAGCAGCAACCTTCGAAACCAGTACAAGAGTTTCTGCGAGGTTATACGGCAGAAGTCAAAATAATTTGAGCACCTCGGGTCGGGATGGTCTTTGAAAAAAGTGATTTACTTGGAAGTTAACACTAATGAGAACAACCCGCTGTGAGCATCCAGTGGAACAAAAAAAAAACCCGCAAGACTAAACGAAAATGTAAATGTTATACTCAATTTACGTAAGAAAATTTCTGTCTGCAAGATATGTATTAAAATAGATGCGTTAGCGTGCCTAGTTTATTTATAATTAAATAAAAGTTTTTTAAAAGAATGTGTACTACTTTTTTGCTTACGCCAATATTGTCGAATTAATGGTAGATTCAGGCTTCAAAAAAAATTTTAGACCATTCAATACTTTACGCATTAATGAAATGTTTATAAATAAAAAAGTTATAAAATTGGGGATTAGGAGTTGTATGGGTAGGTCCTAGACTAAAAGCAACGTTGGATTGGGCTCTCCAAGAAAATCTGAGCATATCCAATACTATATAGGTTAATAAATAAAAAAGTTATAAAATTGGGGTTTGGGGTTGTAATGTGGCTAAAGGGTTGGCCCTACAACAAAATTAATGTCGGATTCAGACTTCCAAGAAAATTTTAGACCATCCAATACTTTATACGCTAAGAAAATGTTTATAAATAGAAAAGTTATATAATTGGGGATTGAGAATGTAATTTGGCTAGGGTTTGGTCCTAGATCATAATTAATGTCGGGTTCAGACTTGCTAGAAAATTTTAGACCATCCAATACTTTACGCATTAAAGAAATGTTTATAAATAAATAGTTATAATATTGGGGATTAGGGGTTGTAAGGGTAGGTCCTAGAATAAAATAAATGTCGGATTTGGACTTCCAAGAAAATATTACCCCAATTAATACTTTGCTTGTTAAAGAAATGTTTATAAACAAAAGTGTTATAAATTTAGGGTTTGGGGGTTGTAACTCGATAAGGGTTCATCATAAGATAGAAAAATTGAAAAGATGGAATATAAAGGTCGTGCGACGCCGATAGATGCTGAGAAGTATCTTGAAAATTTTAGGGAAAGGGTTACAGATATGTAGGGGTGGGGATAAAAATTATTTAAAAACAGTAGTGGATAACCTGGATGATCCTCCGGGTAGAGTTTTGTGTGTTTCAATGTGCAAAAATCGCGCCAATTCTCCTAATAAACATCTACTGATGTATTAAGGAGAATAATAATCTATAGGAACACTGTGGCACGATTTAAATAAAATTAAATAAAACCCTTAACCACAAAAAATATTTAAACTACTAAATACGTATTTCGACCACTATGTGGCCATCATCAGTAAAAAACCTGTAAAAAAAAAAAAGTTGTTGTTCTGGAACACTTCAGAGGATATTCTCCTCACCACTTTTTGTCTGACAATTCACTTGTTTGTTGTTGAGAACACCAGCCTGCGGGTGAGGAGAATATCCTCGATAGTGTTTAAAGCAACAATATAGTAAATTATAGGTTGGGAAGGTTCACTTCAGCCTAAGTGGTGAGGAGAATATCCTCTGAAGTGTTCCAGAACAACAACTTTTTTTTTTTTACAGGTTTTTTTACTGATGATGGCCACATAGTGGTCGAAATACGTATTTAGTAGTTTAAATATTTTTTGTGGTTAATGGTTTTATTTAATTTTATTTAAATCGTGCCACAGTGTTCCTATAGATTATTATTCTCCTTAATACATCAGTAGATGTTTATTAGGAGAATTGGCGCGATTTTTGCACATTGAAACACACAAAACTCTACCCGGAGGATCATCCAGGTTGACTTCGTCGCCGCAGCGCCACCCATTGTCTGACAATTCACTTGTTTGTTGTTGAGAACACCAGCCTGCGGGTGAGGAGAATATCCTCGATAGTGTTTAAAGCAACAATATAGTAAATTATAGGTTGGGAAGGTTCACTTCAGCCTAAGTGGTGAGGAGAATATCCTCTGAAGTGTTCCAGAACAACAACTTTTTTTTTTTTTTTTTACAGGTTTTTTACTGATGATGGCCACATAGTGGTCGAAATACGTATTTAGTAGTTTAAATATTTTTTGTGGTTAAGGGTTTTTATTTAATTTTATTAAGGAGAAAACAAAGAATAATGAGTTCAAACGCCGGTATTTCTCGTTACAAGCAATGGCGCAGAGTTTTGGCTAAAAACGCGGCAAACCCATAGGCTATAGGAGTGTTCTAAATGATGTTATAGAGTAAGAAACTAATAACGAATGGACAGCAAAAATACGTCACGCTTCTATATTGAAAAGATCTCGAATCAACAGCAATGCACGTCTAATTGAATAAATTCGAAATGAAGCATAAGCGGTTCAGCTATGTTAGGAAAAAGTATGACACCGTAGTACTAGAGCAGTGTTTTCCAATCTTTTTTGTGCCATGTCTCTCCTTAGCCTTTCTAAAATTCTTATCCTTCCCCTCATGTAACATACATAATTTTTAATATTAAAAAATTGAATTATTCACTTAAGAAACTTAAATGATAGGTTTTAGGAAGAAATCACTGGGAAATTGTTAACGAAACACAGTAAGTAAATTTTTAAAACATATAATGAAAAACCTAAATTTAAATTCCAAATAATTTTAATAAAGATTTTGCTATATTAATTTATTATTTTATTTTCGTGAGATCTTTGCGCTTGATGCTTGCTGCGCAGAGATTTTATATTAGGTTTCAAATTGGTTAGCCCCAGTCTCAACTCTCCACGTTGTGTTATATCCTGCCGATTTCTTTTTTTTACCAACAAATCATTTACAACACTAAATCCACATTCAGCTAAAAATGAAGATGGAAACGGTAGCAATAATTTTCTTGCACATTTGGTTGAATTTGGGTATTCGATTTCTGTTTCCTTACAAAGCCATGCCATCGCTCCCTTTATATGAAATAAAGTTTTAACTGACTCATCATTTTGCAATTCTGCGAGTTCTTCTTGATGCAGCATATTTGATATATCAGACAAATCTACTAACATTGGCTGCATCATCCATGTTGAAAAATCAATTTGTTTTAAATCAGAAAATCTTTCTGTTAAATCGGCCAATAGAATATTCAGATGATTCACAATAACATGTAAAGCGGTATCAGTTACTTCACATTTTTGGAGCCAATGACACAGTTCATAGTTTTTGTTGTTAATATGTTTCTGACATAACTCAATATGGATAATGAAACCAAATATCTTCGCTTTTGCATCGCCAAGAGTTTCATTTGTTCCTTGAAGTTGCTTATTTAATATATTTAGTTTTTCAAAGATATCGGCTAAGTAACTCACAAATACTTTACCATCGATTGTTAACAGATACTTCATTTCAAGTTAGTCGCTTAAAAAATCACTAAGAGTTAAAACAAATTGGTTATATGTTATTATATAGCCCATTTATTCGATCCTCTTATTATGAAGGGAAATCGACTGTCTTCCGACTAAGCTAGGGGTCTATTCCTCGGATAGAGCTTATGAGGAGTGGTTGTGGGTTTAACAATAAAATTACTGTTTTCTGTACTGATTCTAAAATACAAAATAGGGGGTGCAAAATGGGCGCCAACACGTCCTAGAATTATTATAGAACGGGTTATCCTAAGAGAGAACTTGAAATTCCTCAAGGGGGGGGGGAATTTGCTTATACTGCAAAACGTAGGATTTGAAAGAAAACAATGTTATTGTAATAACAAAGGACGCAAGAGATACACTATTGCTACCTTGTACAATAAAGAAAAAAAGTAGTTATTAATACAAAAAATTTAAGTATAAATAGCAAAAGGAAATTTAGACATCAAACTTCTTAAAAGCGCTATTTGGTACTTCTTTATCGAGTCACAGTCAATAACCTATTTTTTATAAAAAGGTATATATTCTTTTACCTTGTAACTCATTAATTGCTACCTTTGGACGCACTTGTCCAAAATAAAACAGTTGTTCAATCAAATCATATGATGGTTCTTTAACCAAATTTATCTTTTTCTGTACTAAAATTTTATATACAAAAATGTACAACAATAAGGTAGTCTAATCTTTTACAATCATTTTGATAATTTCTACTAAGAATCATAATGTCAACAGTAAATTAAATATGACCGTTAAGTTTTCAAATACCCAAAATACACAGATCTGTTTACCTTGGTTTACTAATATGTGTTAAATATTCAGAGCTAAATAAAATTAGTTCTTATAATTACTTTATGTGTTATTGAACTTGATAGAAATACTTTTCCGGATTAAATAAAGAGATTGATAATCTTAATTATTTGCAGTAATATCAAATGAAGGCAATAGTTTATACTATAATGAAATCCAAACGATAAAAGTTCAATCGGCTTCCTTGTAAAACAAATTAAAAAACGCTATCATTTTAGTTTAAAACATTCGCCTCGCTGTAAAATTATTCAGAACAGCTGTTGTCGATTCAAGTTCTTGTGCTACCGCTTACCTTTGCAATAAGTTGTACTTTGAAACTTCATTACAACTATACCTCATTGAGACCAGATGTGTTAGCTTGCGGTTGTTGGACAAACAAGTGTCGTCAATGAACTTTCCAGATTTGCACCTTGCAAAAGCGTAAATTTAAACTTCTTCTTTTTGAACTAATGACAAATTAAAATCATAACAGCGTATTATACTGGACCACTACTGGGAACCATTTTCATCAACTTGCTGTGCAATCCATCGAAGTAAATCGAAACAAAGTAAATCCATGGAATAAGTTATTCGAATAAATCGGTTAAGCGAGCTATTGAATGTGCATCTTTTTGACTCGCCTTTAATTTATTTTAAAGCGAGATCATCTAACGGTAAACTGAGAAAATAAAATGTGATATCTGAACTTGTAAATTTGTAAGCCTTTAAACTATGAATTAATGAGATTAAAAATTGGTAAATCTGTGTATTAGTGAAATTAAAAATTAAGCTATGAGATTAAAAGTTGGCAATTAGGTTGAGATTAAAAATTGACAAATTAGTTGTGCGCTACAATAAAATCATTTAGTTCACCTTAATAATTATTTAATTTGCGCACCATTATCAGAAACAAACAAAAGTCAAGTGCATTCAACACTTAATTACGCTACCACGTTTATGGCGACACGTAGATTGCTAGCTCGGACCTTATTGGCAGACTGACTGTTCTGTCGGCGGTTGCGCACAAGACACAAAAATCGTTTGATTTTGGAAATGCAATTCAAAGGACTAACGTTTACGAATAGGGCGTATACTATTACTGATCTAAACATTTATTAGTATCATAGAACTAATTGTTTATTTGAATAACCAATACAGTGTAGTTTATAATTAAATTTATTGGCTTTTATAACCGCAAAAAAATTGTTACATAGTATCAAACGGTTCCATAAATCTTTTCAAGCAGTACTCTTTAGATAGCCATCTTACTTCAGTATGAAGTAAAAGTTTCACATGGTCTTCATTTTGTTTTTCAAAAAATAGCTTAAAGGGACGCTCACATTTCGCACTAGCTTTAATAGAATTAACACCCTCGATTACTCAATATAGTACTTCAATTAGAACAAACGAGATGTTTTTAGCTACCAAGTTTTCCCGATAAATAACACAATGCACAAGAATCATTTCTGGATTCGCATCTTTCATCAATTTTAAGCAGTCATTTTTCTTGCCCATCATATTAGGAGCACCATCTGCAGCACAAGATGTTATATTTTTCATTGCTATATCATTGACATCTAAGTAGTTTTTAGCTTATTATATATTATATATATATATATAATATATATATATATATATATATATATATATATATATATATCTTTGGAGGTAGTGGTGCTTTCTAATTATTTACAGAAGAACATTTCTTCAGCAAAATGCTCTTTATCAATATATCTTACGAAAGTTATCAATGCTGCCTCACTGTCTCTCAAAGTTGATTCATCCATTTGCACTGAAAAATTTCTTGTTTTCAGCTTTTCAACAAGTTGTTTTTCAATACCTTCACTCATTTCGTCTATTTTTGTGCTAACAGTATTGTTACTGAGTGGCATAGGTTTCACATCTTTGTTATCTTTTTCAAGGACCGTTTTAAGAAATGCTAATATTGACGTTTTTATTAAATTCTCTCCTATAATACAATTTTTTACAGTTTTAGCGATGAATAAAGAAATTTGATAACTAGCCTCAAGAACACGATTATTAGTTGAAGTATGAGCAGTAAATAGATACTTTAATGTTGTTCTCTTTTTAAAATTTTTCTTTAAAGTTTTAAAGTAATTCAAATCTGAATTAATATGAGCACTATGTTTTGCCTTCAAATGCGCCACAAGACGACCTCGTTTTATTGATTTGTTGGTCATGCATTGCTGGCATAAATGACAAAAAGGAATCCCTCATCATGAACAGCGAGTATGGACCAAATTTTCAATATTCCTCTGAATATTGACGAGTTTATTTCTTGCTTGCACCACTCATTTTACTATGGACTATAAGAAATAAATATAAGATCAATTAAAAACTAAAATTAAGGTATGTGTTAAAATTAATTTATTGTGACATAGAGTAAACGTATACTAAAAAATGCATATTTATTTAAATGTATATAACATATTTACTACACTTCTACCGCAAAATAATATATTTTTCCATTTGACAACATTTTCTGAAAAATTATGCTTCTAAAATTAAAATAAAATCAAATACTTACCAATTATATCCATACAATGTATATATTTATTAAATCAACGAGCTTTTACAACAGTTTTGACGGACACTTATTTCAAAGTAACACCAACTGTATGCTGTGAAACACTACAGAAGGAGGGATGGGCCATTTAGATGCGTACAACTGCGTTTCTTAGCGAGATTAAACGTCCGGGGTTCCCGCGGAAACTGCCATCTGCCGCAGGAAAGTTTACTTGACGACGCCAAACACCCAGTTGATATTTTGGTCTCGTCAAGCAAAATTATACCTAATAATTTACCGCAATTATTTAAGAATTTGCTTTTTTCGTTAAATTTGGCACCGAAATCTAGCATTGCATTTAAATGGCCCGGAGCGAAAGGGTTAAACTCGCGTCGAATCCTTTTTGGAATTGCCCCTCTGTACAATTGAATTGACCCCCTGTGGGGCGTGGGCCCTACGTTGGGAAACATGGTACTAGAGAAAGGTGGGAAGATCAATCATTAGTTACCTTTTTGAACTTATAAATTAAAAATGTCTCAATCTTTTGTCGGTTTATAACAAAGCATCCCATGTAATTAGTTTTAATGTACTAGTATGTTAAAGATTTTTGCAGACTCGGTCTACAGACATCTTTAACTATACATATTTCTAAAATTTCTTACAGTAATTAATTTCTGTGATTTAACTTAATTATTGGACAAAACGGAAACATAATTTTTAGGGCTGGAAGTATATTACATGTAGGGATGGACACGAACCGAACCGAACCGGACATTTTATTTTCGAACCGAACCTCGAACCGAACCGACAAATTTTTCGAACCGAACCGAACCTAGCTTAAGGTTCGGTCCGGTTCGGTTCGAAAGATTCGATTTTTTAAATAAAATTTAGTTTAAAAATTTAATTTTCACTAAAAACATGTCGATCTTAATTTCTCCGAAATGCACATTTTAAAAATCTCTAGTCGCAAGCATATAAGGAATAGAACGATTTTCTAATGTACACAGCCATCGAGTTTTAAGCCAATAGGTAAAAATGTAATTGGTATTAGTGTTACATATCTAATAAGTTTTGTCATTGAGACACGTTTGTAGATCAAAAAATTCTAGATTAGTTCGATTTGTTTAATGCTCCTTATTTCAAATTGTTGCTTGTTTATAACTAGTATTAGATATTAAAGAAACTCGAAATGATTTTAAAAATTTGGTTTTAAAACAAGTTTATTTTATTTAATGAACATTAGTCCTCTTGCAAAACCATCTCAAACATATACAAGCAAGCTGAGGTCACGGTCTAGAGACCACAGAAGTTTTCAGAATAAACCAAACAATTTCATTCTTAATTAAGTATGTATTACTAGTCTATCATTTTGAATTTTTTACTTTTGTATGAGAACCAGCTCTCTATTAATAATAAAAAATGTGATGTAGCAAAAACTAATCACCTTTTCTTTTGTACATAATCGCTCAACAAACGTTGTTACAAAACTCGTAGTACCATAATATTCACTGTTTATTTAGTGTGGCCATTAACATCAACGTCTTTAGAAGTAACCGCTACTCCAGGAGAATGACCCCGAAAACTTTCTCTCAAAACCAAGGGTTGAAATTTATGACTTATGGAGGCATAAACTATTCAATCAATGCCAACATGAAATAACACGGTATACTGCAAATAATAAGCAGACATAATGCCCGCGCCATAAATATTCTTATATTTTATGAAAAACGTAAACGCTGTTTGAAATAGATTTACGATTCTTTCCGAGAATTATCTGATATTGTCTTTTAAAAAAAATAATACTTAAATATATTTACAACACTTTTCCCTAGAATATGGGTTTATATTGATATTTCTAATGGCTATGCACTCGTTTCAAATTTATTTTTATTGCTGTTGTATTTGTCGGTTTGACCGACCATCGTAAGCCCTATCAGTCGATGTTAGTTTCTTTATTGAAAAAGATTGAAAAGCTTTATTAGTTATTTCACGGACTTGAATTTTGAAGGAAACGACTATATAGACTTAAAATAAAAATTTAAGCAATGGCAAACTATGACAGTGACGATAGTGTAGTGGATCCAGATTATACACCTGATACAGAAAATGTAGAAAAGTCAGAAATGTGTCTAGTTAGAAAAAGTGTACCAGCACCAGAAACTGCTGTAATTCAAAAAGGCAAAAGCAAATTTCAGGAATATTATGAATTTAAGTCTACACAGCAGCCTAACTCTAAAGTTGCTGTTTGTGTCCTATGTAAAAATAAAAAAGTTCATGTAGAGCTTCAAGTGAAAAGCGGCACTACCACAACGTTAAAGTGACACCTTAAACGAAAACATAACCAGGAATTTAGCGGTACTTTTACATACTCTTTCCAAAACTTTAGCCACCCTGGAACCAGTAGAGATATAACTCAAAGAACGCTACCTGAATTGTGGCAAACTAAGGTAAGTATAAAAATTATAAAAATTCCGCAAATGCTTTTTTTTGTTGTGCAAAATAGTTGTAAACGAACATGCATTTATATTACACAATTAACCTTCTTGTTCAAACCGTTTCGTTATCTCCAATTTTGATACCTAGAACGGCTCATGATTAAGATTACGTTCAATTGCAAATACAAATATACGTTATATCTAGACTACGTAACGGTCAGAAATATTTCTTAATTTTATAAAATCACAATCGGATTTAATGCTTTGCAGGAATATGAATTGTAATTTCGCAATGAAACTATAATCTAAACTCATTTATCTGATTCTAGCCCATAATTTACATATTTTCTACTTTATTTAAATTAATCCTGAATTTAAATTTTAAAAATTCAAATTTATTAAATCTATTACGTATTTTTAAATTTGAATAGTAGAACTGAGCCGCCAAATTGGGTAGTAATTTAAAAAAAACAAAAACCTATATTAAAAATTTCAAATTTATTAAAAATCGTATTCGTCGTTTCAAAATTTTCGGAAAAAGGGTTTTACTAGACACGAATTGAAATATTTTTTATATACTTAAAAATATTCAGCATTTTCGTGCTAGTAAAGTCATTCAAATAATCTATCTTTGTCAGGCTATGTTTTAAATTGGAAATTCGCCTTTTCTTATAAATATGCAAATAGTTCCTTTAGATAATTGTTTTTGTATAATGAAATTTCGTTTTTTTAAGTATTAGGGCTACGGTTCTTGCATTTTAACAATTTGTATTTACCTTCCAACATTTTATTACCACTGCAATTTTTTATTAAATAAAGTATAACATTTAATCATAGTTTAAAAGGAAACTTAATATAAATTTTCACCTTACAGCAATCTAAACGTAACTTTAAAATTGTAGAATTTGGATTTTGTTTTCAATAGTATGTTTTAATTCTATTTTTTTCTCCTGAAAATTTGTTAAAGTTAAAATGCCTCTGCATTAATTAAACGCAGTTTCTATTTATCGTATTTGTGTGACGGCAAGGTGATCTAGATTGGTAATTATAGGGAAGGACCAATTGCTATTATGTAGCAATACCGATGGCAGTGTAGCGGTTATGTAATAAACGAAGCAACTACGACAAACTACTTAATAAAGGATGTAAATACCTTAAAGCCTGTGCCGCACTGGGCAATAAAAGTCACACACAAAAGGTAGCGGACACCAAAGAACACGCGCACTCGGTGTTGTGTCGCTTCCAGGGCTCTCGTACAACTGTCTTCTGTTATCGTCCGAGTACGACTTATTGTCACTTCACGCACTCGCACTGCGGCATAAATGTTTTACTAAACTGTAGGGTACCCGCACTAATGGTATTTATTGTCACCACTGCTAAATTGTTCAATGATGACGTAACAGTATTTGTAAATTACAATCATTTAGCAAATTATATTATAACGTATGAAATCCATATACTTTACAGTGTAGTTTTTGTTGTTTCAGGAATTATTTTCTTCAAAAACAGTGAAAATCGATAACAGCATTATCGTGGACTGGGTAGCCAAAAAATATCTCCCTTTTTCGTTTTTTGATGATGATGCTTCAAGATGTTTTTTTCATCAGCTCTGTCCAGGATTTAGTTTGCCAGGACGAAAGCAGTTAAAACGAATGGTTTGAGAACGATATGACGAACTGAAAAACGTTGTTATGAACATACTGCAAAAGAACAGTTCAAAAATATCTTTTACGTTAGATGGATGGACTGCCATTAATAGGAAGTCCTATTACGGCATCACAGCACATTTTATTGACAATAACTGGGAACTCCAATCAATAGTAATAGATTTCGTTCCGTCTTACGGTGAACACACAGGAAAAGACATAGCTAAGGTTTTTTTGAAACAGTAAAAAACTACGGCATTGAACAAAAGATACAAGGCATAACTGTTGACAATGCTTCAGCCAACACTTCATTCATGAAAGAATTGAATATACTGCTACCGACATTTGACAGCGTAAACCAGCACTTTAGATGCATGGCACATGTTTTAAATCTGGCCGTGCAAGATTTATTCCGCACATTGAACTTAAGCTCTGAACGAACTCATGAAGAGAAAATTGAAGATGAAGATGAATGTAGCAGTGATAGCGATGAAGATGAATTTAGCAGTAAAGCCAAACTCAATTGTATCGAGAGAATTCGAATAATCTTTAAGAAAATTAAAAGATCCGATCTATTGAGACAGCGATTTAAAAGCGCTTGTCAGACTGTCGGTGTATCTACAGAGCTTTCACCTATTCTAGATACTCCTACACGGTGGAATTCCACTTATAATATGTTGGATATAGCTTTTAAGTTAAAGCGAGGACTAGTATGCTTGTGCGAAAGTGACCCTACTCTAAAAAATTTAAAACTTAATGAAAGTGAGTGGTTAATCTTAGGGAACATGTGTAATTTTTTAAAAATGTTTAAAAGAGTAACTGATAAGTTAGGAGGGGACAGGTACGTTACTTTACCCTCCGTGGTAGTTTGCATTAATATTTTATTGGATAAAATAGAAGAAGAGATAAGACAATTAGATGAAAAAGCAAATAGATCTGCAGTCGATGAGCAGTTGTTGATAGCATATCAGAGTTCAAGAAATAAAATATTAAAACATTATTGTCTTACCAATTGGGTATATTGTGCTGTACTACTGCTTGACCCTAGACACAAAATAGAGCTCTTTGACCACACTAGTTGAGGAAAGCACCTAAAAGAGGAATCGCTGAACTTCATCAAAAACCTTTGTGAAGAATATACAAAACAAGGGCCAAACCTGCACTCTCCTTTGCCCGAATCTTCTGAAGATTCAGAAGACGATTTTAGTGTCTCTAAACTGTACAATTCCAAAAGAAGAAGGAAAGACAAGGCCGACGAATTAGCAATATATTTAGCAGTACCGCGTTGCAATGGCGATGAAAATATTTTAAAGTGGTGGCAAATTAATAAGGAAAGGTTTCCGACACTGAGTAGTATGATAAAGGATTTATATAGCGTGACAGCAACCTCAATCCCTTCTGAAAGACTCTTCTCAAAAGCAGGTTTGGTTATAAGGAAGCAGAGGAATAGACTTAATCACGAATCAGCTAAAAGTCTACTCTGCCTTAATTCTTGGGTAGGAAAATCATTTCCCAACTTAAACACTATAACTACAAATAAGTAACTGCCATTATATTAGAATTAGTTGTATTATTATGCACTATAGAATATACATTACCGGTGGCCCGGCCCGAACCAAAACGCATCGGTCTGGCTTGAGGCCCGGCTTGAATTTTGGGCCGGGCTTTGGGCCGGGCCGGGCCGATTCGGGCCGGAACGTAACTAAAACCTTAAGTGATGTATAGATTTTTTAACATCTAAATGGAAAGTATCATTTGTTAAAATATGTATTTTCTACAAAAGTTGAATATATCAACTTTAATAAATTATAGTTTATAGTATCATTTTAACCTCGAATAATCCCAAAGGTGTTTGGAGATGATGCACACTTGCACAGGCAATCCAAAATAGAAGGTGGTTTGCGTCAAACTTCAACCTTAAGTAACAAAATGCATTTTAGAACTCATGTACTACTACTAGTATATAGTAACATATTTAAAGGAAAGTATTCAAAATTTGACTGAATATTGTTTCCCCATATTCTAAACAAAGAACGTTGCCAATTTCCATTTTACAGATTGCTTGTGTATAGGTCTACGTTTCGATAATGTGCTAGCATCCGTTCAGAGAATTGTCTATTCAAGTCTCTCGTATCAGGTAGACATTACTTTGTTGTCTATGAATAGTTTTTGTCGCATGCTTTACTGGAAATTTTAATTATTAAGAAAGAAAGGCCGCCAATCTTATCTATAAAAATGTCAATAGTAATATATGCAGGATTCTTCAAAAGTATGTATGGAAACGCTGCTTTCGCCGTATATAGAAAATCTGCTACGTATTAAGTAAAACAATAACATATAATTACAAATAATCTAGCTCTTTAACATGAAAAAAGACATATATACAGGATGTCCCACACCGAACTTCCATTAAAAGTATTTTGAAAACTACAATTTTGCTGGCAAATTGAAACTTTGCGTAGGAGTTACCGAACAAGGCGAAACTATAGCTAAAATAGTTTTGAAGTCTTGCAAATATGTCATATTAATTATTTTAAATAGCACATCCTGTATTTTATTCCATATATGAATGATGCTTTAGCAGATGGTTATTTTAATTTAAGCGCATGTATCTTCAATTGTTGTGCATCCAGGAACTATTGATCTAAAAAATCGTGTTAATAAACATTTAATCACAACGGATTATAAGTCGTGTTTTCATTACACCTTAAAAAATGTTTTTCAATAAAAACAATAAAATAGTTTTTACAATTTTAGGAGGTGAAAAATTCCGAATTGAAAAATGTAATTTTTATAATTGAATCCCCATTTTTATATATCTCGACATGAACGAGCATAAAAGTATAATCAGTTATTTGGAAAATTTCGGTTTGTGCTTAATTTTCCTTAATTTTACTTTCGTTTATGGTATTGGAGAAATTAAGGTTATACATAATTTTTTTAATAAATTGAGCTCAAGCAAAGTACAAATATTTGTTAAAGAATTTCATTGCTTATTATAACTTATTATTAGTTTTTAAATTTGCGTTATTAAATTGTAGAAACTATGTTATTGTTTTTATTGAGATTGAGAAACATTTGTTACGGTGTTATGCAAACACAACGTATAAACTGTTTTAAAAAAATGTTTATTAATACCATTTCTCTGATCCTCCAAAGTGCACTTTTTAGGAGAAAAAATTTCTGGAAGCAAAACAATTAAAAATTGTTTTGCAAACCCTAATATCAAAATAATAATCTACTCGCGCACTATTCAAATAAGGAATAAAATGTGGAGTATGCCATTTAAAATAATAAAATTGACAGTTACTTTCGATATAATCGGAAGTTTCACAACGATGAAAATAAATTAGCTAAATTTGCCTTATTAGGCAACCCTTATATGCAAAGTTTCAATTTTTCAGGAATTGTAAGTTTTGAGATTTCTTTAATGAAAGTTTGTCGTTGGGTCATCCTGTTAAGTGTTTCTATATGGTTATATAAGTAAATATTAAGTAAGCAATTAATTATACATCCCACAGAGTGTCAAATGGAAATAAGTTTTCCACGTGTTTAAAAAAAACAAAAACTTTTTGACCCAACAGCGTGCTGCTTGCCGCTTGGATGGAAAAATTTATTTTGTTGCACTAGATGTATAACCTTAAGCATTGTGCTTCCGACTATAGTGATTTTTAAAATGTGCATTTGTGGGGATATTAAGATTGAAACGCTCAAAGTGAAAACTTTTAAACTAAATTTGTATTTAAAAATCGAACCTTTTGCCCCGAATAGAAATCAAACCTTGAGTATGTGGTTTGGTTTGAAAAGTTTACCTACCAGTGCGATTCTATGTTCAGTTAGAAAAAAAGTCTGGTTCGGTTCAAAAAATCGAACCGAACCTTTAACCGAGCCGTACCTAGTTCGTGTCCATCACTATATTATATTGATTTTTACATTCACGCCACTTTTTTACAATTCGATATCCTGTGAGATTCTACATTCTATATATTAAAACCCAATTTTTATTTCCCTAAATTATGTAAATAGGTAAGCTGTATAACATTACTTATTTAAAACTGGAGAAACCCCAAAATAATAGGAAAAAATTCGACGGATGAAAATTGAGGGAAGAAAAAGATGACGGAAAGTATAGGCTGTACATAAACCAGTCGCGGGATAATGCATAGGAAAAGAAAACTACATTTATTTGCGCATGTACTTTATTTATGTATGCACAGTAATTTGTAAATAAAGTTTGAATATTGTATGTGGTATTATTATGGCGTGTTTTATAATAATTTTTTTATATTGGATTAATGAAATAACTGGTAACGTGCTTTATCTGCCGAGAGTTCGAAACTGCAATACATATGAAAAAATTAATTAGTTATTACTTTACATCTACTTACTTACACTATAATTTAGACAATTCGAATGCAATATAAGAATTTTAAACAGTTTAAAGGATCATAATTAATTTCTCTTCTCAGCGACTTTTTTTCAGTTTTACAACTTTTGTATCCTTTGGTTTATCTGCGGCTGTTTTTACAGGTTTTGTCGATGGTTTTTTTATTTAGGTTCACTTAAAAGCTTTTACTATGCTGGCGATTGCAATAAAACGTAAGTAAAAAATGTCCAATTAAAGCTATTAATAAAATAATAACAAACATAAAACCAATTTAAAAATGAGGTTCTTTGACCTGACACCTTAGCAGTGTTAGTTACTACACACATGTGTGGTACTTTTTAGACATAAAAACAGGCATTATTGGATAACATTGTATTGATTGTTACGGTTATATGGTTAATTATATGGAATTTTCTTAACTCTTAAAAAATGAAAAAGTAAGTTTCACACTTACCTTGCACTGCAACATTTCCGAAATGGTTTTTTGGTTAGACACTGTACTAGATCTACCTGCAACTTCATTTTCAGCTCGGTCTTCAGTCTGCGGATAGAAATTTCGATATTCTTTTAAATGTTTTATTTTTAAATGCTTTTTAAGATTGGATGCAGTTGAATTTTTTCACTTTAAGTTCTTGATCGTACTTTTTCTTTTTGCATATCTTACATTTTGCAGTTTTCACACTTTTTGAAATTGGGGAAACTCAAAGACTTACTAAATTTGCTCTGTGTTTTAGAATTGTCTGACACTAAATGTATATTTCGCGAACTTTCATCCATGTCTCCAAATTGTGTGCTGTCAGTTACCGATTCACTTTGTCGAGGTTGATAATCTAGATACACCACGCTATCCTCATTATTGAAATCCGACATTGTGATTGAAAACGAATAGCTCAAAATTTAGAATTTTGGTTGTAATATTTTTAAAACTGTGCACTAAATAAAAAAATCTTTATGATTTAAATCAGAGTGCAGAAACGAAATTCAGCTTATTTATATTTATCAAGAAAGAATCCGAAATAGTCGCACCTGCAATAAATTTCTGTCTCATGGGTCAAGCAACTCTAAGTGCAAAGGAAGTGAAAAAATTGCAAAGACCTACCAAAATAAGAATAAATTCCAGCATGAAACACAGGCGCATGCTGCCTAATGCGTAAAAGGGATAATAATACCGTTTGAAATGATAAATCCAAATTTACACGGCTTTTGTTGAAGCACGCTAGAATCAGGTGCATTCCTTGCTGGTTCGCAAAATTTGATGAAAATAAGTCCTAATAGGATTAAGTTTGATGGAGCAAAAATCTCTAAAATTGAACTACTACCGCATGTACCAACTACCACAGCTGTTTAAAATATGCGACCTAAAATGCAAATTATAAATTTTCTGGGTATCCATTATTGGCCTTAGCTCTGCAGATAGCAGATTTACTCTAATCCGTAATTTTTGTATATACCCTTTATAATATCACGATTTTTCTTTATACCTTTTTAGGAGCCGCAACATAGAATATTATTTAGTATTTATATTTTAATTTTCTATATCCATGTTATTTAAAGCTATAAAAACCTAACCGCATTATATTCGGTATGTTTTCCAACAAAAGATACATTCAAATAATTAAAAATAATTGAGCTGGTTTTTTGTAATCGTGAGTTTTTAATATTTTTTCATATACAGAGGGTTTCGAATTATTCATAAATAATCTTCAGTGCGGGGTCACAATATTAAGTTAATCAATAAGTATAATAAAATAAACCAGCTCAATTAACATACGTTGCAATACTCCTTTAAATTAATTAAATACAACACGCACAATTTTTATTTCAAATTTCTTGAAAAGTGGAAAGAAGTGAATATTACTTATCAAAAAAAAATCGAAATTCACAAATCGGTTTAAATCAAATCATTTTCGTTTCCGATTTACTTTCATTATCACACACTTATTAATATGTGTATAACTGTACCTGGGTGATATATTAAGAGGAGCGTTAATTATAATTTTGCTTAAGAAGCAACTAAAGAAATCATTAAATGGAATCTTTTACTATTAAATCAATAAATGTTATATTTCATTACATAAACTTGGGGCCGGCCCGAAATAGCCCGAAAAGCTTGAGGAGTCTGGCCCGTCCCGGCCCGGGCCCGACAAGTGCTTGGCCCGGCTTGGGCCCGAAAAAAAATTTGTCGGCCCGGCCCGAAGCCCGGCCCGAATATCAAGCCGGGCTTTGGGTCCGGGCGGGCCAAAGCCCGGGCACGTGGCCATCCCTAATATAAGCACAGTTTCTTTATTCCTGTATTGTACGAAGTGTATATAATTCCCTTATCGTTTAATTTTTAATTATAAGGATAAACTGACAAACAGTAACACCTTATTGTCTTTATACTCTTTATACTAACTGAAACAAAAATCAAAGTAATCGCAAAGATCGTGTGATATCGTTCTTGCACGATAAAATGACATTAGTAAAAATCATCAATTATTAACACATTCTAAATTTTAGAGGTGGCTTTCACTATTAACCTAATTGTAAGTACGCTTCGTTAAAGATACTACGTATTGAAAAATCAAACCTGGACAAATAGTATTAATATGATTTATGCTACTTAAATCTAAAGCAAATTAATGTTGGGCTTATTTGAAAGTAACAACTGCTAAATATAAAAACTACATTAAACATTTAAATTGTTGTTGAACGCACTAGTTGTTTAAAATATCAAAATGTCGAACCGGTTCGGTTCGGTTCGAGGTTCGGTTCGTTTTTTTCGAACCGAACCGAACCGAACCGTAATATATTTTTTCGAATCCAACCTCGAACCGAATCGGACTAGAAAGTTTTCGAACCGAACCGAACCTCGGGCAAGTTTCGGTTCGGTTCGGTTCGAATCCATCACTAATTGCATGCGTTTCTGTACAAAACCGTTGCTTAAATTTTAAAGTTCTGAAGAATTTGTTACTGCTTCTAATGGTTATTGAAAATAATTTATAAGCAACAATACAAGATTTTGCAAAAAATGTGGGTGTTCGAACAAAATTTGCTTTATTAGTTTACGCAATTTGGTTTATTCAAATCTCGTAATTGATATAGTATCTCCGTTGTTAAAATAAAACTATTCATTTCTTCAAATACAATTGATAACGTTAACAAATTAACAAGCTAATTCATTACTTTTGAAACCTTAAGGTCTACAGCAATCGCCAAAATTTAAATAAAATGTGTCAAACATGATTGAGCATCCTTAGCTCCGTATTACAATCGTTAAGCAATATAGTAACAAAAAACACCTAAAGAACTATTATACTTAGTCAACAAAATACTCGAAGTCTTAGTTCAAGGAATATTTGATTTTTATGTTTACTAACACTATTTTGAAGGACACTATATTTTGTTTAGTAAGTTATTCCATTATACAAGCGACTTTCATGTTTTTTTTAACCTTAATCAAAATCAAAGTAATGTCATTTGTAAAGCTTTGGAGATCCATAACAAAAGACACTAAAGTAAATTGGACAAAAATGAAAGTCCTATAATTCGCTAGTAAAAAATGTCATTACAAGGAGTTTATTTTTGCTGCATTAATATCGTAAAAGTGTGTTTTACTGTAGATAGAATATCGGAGAACGCTGTTTTGTAAGTTGTTAATGATTTACAATAAAAAAGTTTTTACTATAGGTATCATCTACTTATTTATATTTACATCTAAGTTCCTAGAACATTGAGCGGGAATCTAAAATGAAGAAAAGGTAAAAGGGAATTAACACAAATAATTCATATTAACTTTTCTGGAAGCTTTTAATTAATTATTCACGTTTTCAGTTATTTTATATTATGCGAGTGACTATTTCGATTGGATAATTTAAAGACGGATTCTCAGAGAAGCTAAAAATTAAAATTGACATATCAGATGTAGTTATTTTTTATGCTTTCTATGACGAAGGGACTCAAAATCTAGATCTTTTTTCACTTAATATTACCTATTGCCATCAACCTTTCTGTTTACTCTTGGGTCAAATTTACTTGTTTGCAATTTAAAGAAACTAAAACGAAAAAGAATGACTGGAAGTAATTAAATACTATTGTGTCCATAAACGGGTTACAGCATCGTTAAATTTTATAGATAACAATGCAAAAAATCAGAGCTTTAAGTTTTCAATGCTACTCTCAAAAGTTAGATAACTGACATAGAATTCATTTTTGTCTTTCAAATCAATTACAGAGAGCTCAACGTGGATGGTAGGTAGTATTTTCATAGAAATTCGCCTACACCAATCGTTGTTGAATTTATCTAGGTGGTGTTACGAAAATTATTCGCTATGTACATACTGACAACGGTAACAAGAAAGGAAGATATATTCCGAAATTTGAAAACCAGTCCCAAGGACGAAGGTGCCAAAATTAAGATTTGGTATAGGAATAACGGACGCAGAAAAACAATATAGCAAGAAAAAACCTAAACAAAATGTATCAGGCGGTCGGTTGAAAATCTCCCGTCTCCGGTTTGCGGCTCGCGGTGGAATGGAATGGATAGAAACAAAGCGGGAAAAATTAGAACGAATTACCTGGAAGACACTAGGGATTGGCGCAGTAAAGCAGCTGGCTCCATGACCCCACAGGGAAGTGTAGTGACCTTACCTGAAAGAAAGTTATATACCAATTTAAACAAGTACATAACTGTAGGAACCTATAAGGGATTTCCAGAAGTATATTGTAAACGCATTTCCAAATACATGTAATCACAAATATGAAGGCTACGCCTATAAAAAACAAGCAAAACGTTTAAAATTTAAAATATGTTTATTTCAAAGACAATACAAAAATGCACAATTGCAATGTACAAATGCTACAAATATATTTTCCGTGATAGCACTAGCACTAATATAATTAATGATCGATGTCAACACTTAAGGACTTAGAAATCAAACAATATATGAAATGAAACAGCTGATTTAAATATACATGATATCTTAACATAATTAATCAACATTAGCCTTATTTAAATATTATTCGTTAATTAATTTAAGATACTAACACTTGTGCAATGCAGTAATACCATATTACGCAGAACTTCTATAAGTTAAAAGAAAAGTTTGAGATAAAATAAAATCTAAAGCCACCATAGACCAGAAAGAAACCGTATCAAGTACCAAGTAGTCCGAATTTACGCTGTGAGACTGCGAGCAGTGTCTTTAACGCAGGTGCTAAGACAGCACGACAACAATGGATTAATAGTTCTTTATGCCACTTTTGTCAAGAGATTGGCGAAGCCACCTTCTCTATACAATATCAGCAATCACCAACAAGTAAACATGCATGCCAAGTCACTTATTTTATGTTAAGGATACCAATACCAAAACGAACACCGTAGTTATCTACCTTCAAAATCCGACAAGTGGTTCACTGCAAACACTAAATAAAAATGCAGGTCGTTCCAGCGATTCATCATAAGAGGCTGACAAAAGAGTACATATAAGAATGATTTTCAGTCGATAGAAAAGTATCTATAAAAGCACTTTGCGTGGTTTAAGTTACAAAGCGAAATATAAAGTAAAAAAATACAATACATATTAAATTTAACCACAATGAACGGACCTGCACTTCGAAAAAGTTCTAAAATACTAGAACGGGTAGAATGGTTTGCGTGTTTCAGTGAGCTATAGAGCCAAACTATACGTTTAACCAAATTAGCGGGATCTTTACTGAGGAACCAGACTAAGACAGGTCCACGAAAGAGGACAGCAGCTTTTTCGGTACTTAGAGTGGCAAAGACTATAAGGGTCGGTATGGCATTCTAAGACACACTACTGCGATGTGGAAGGCAACGGGAAACTACCACTGTACCTCCCAATTACACTGAGTACAGAAATTATTATTAAAGATGATGGCATCCTCTCAGGTAAAAAATTCTGGAGGTAAAATAGTCCCACATTCGGATCTCCGGGTGGAGACTGTTTCAGGGGATGTGATACGAAAGTATAAAAAAAGATTTGTGAACATTCTGCAAGTCGAAGCGTGGAATGTCAGAAGTATGAAGCAAGTATGTAAGCTAGAGAACATGAAAATTGAAATGGATAGGTTAGCACTACAGGTAGTAAGGATCAGCGAAGTTCGCTGGAGAGAGGCGGGGTTTTTTGGAGTGGAGACTACAGGGTAATTGACACAGGATCAAAGGAAGGAAATTTGGATGTGGGAATAGTTATGCGAATAAGACGTCTAGAAAACTACTTACAAAAGAACAAAAGATGAATAAATTAGAATCTAAACCGGCAAATACAGTAATAATACAAGTATAAATGATCACCTCTAGCTACAGTGAGGAAGAGATAGAGGCGATCCACAAAGATATGGAAGATATACTAAGATACGTAAAAGGACATGAAAATTTAATAATTACGGGGGGATTTTAATGCGATGGTAGGTGAGGGTAGAAAAGGAGCGGTAGTAGGTTTCTTTGGTTTAAGCACGAGTAATGACAAAGGAAATAGGCTGGTTGAATTTCGCGACAAGAACAATTTAACCATCACAAACACATTATTTCAACATCACGCTAGAAAACGATACACGTAAAAGATTGCAGGAAATATAAAAAGATATCAAATAGATTACATTGTTAGACAACAGTTTAGGAATCAAGTAAAAGACTGTGGAAGCTACCTAGAAGCAGATGTAGACAGTGACCACAACATGGTAATTATGAAGTCCGCAAATAAATTAAAAAATTTGAAAAAAGGAACGGAAAAAGACACTTTGACGTTGAGAAGCTAAAAGATAAAGATATCCACGAATGATTTGAAAAAAGTCAATTGAATTGCGGAAAGATATCGGGAGAATTTCTGACACTAAGGAAGTAGAAACAGAATGTAATAACATTAAATCCAGCTTAGACATAACGACCAAAGATATTCTAGGATAAACTCAAAAAGAAAATAAGAAACCATGGATATTAAAGGATATTCTGAATTTAATAGAAGAAATACGAAAATACAAAAATAGATCAGACGAAACAGGAAAACAGATATAAAACCATAAAATGGGAAATTATTCGGAAATGCAGAAAAGCTAAAGAACAATGGATTGATGAAAAGTAGAAAGAGGTACAAACTAAAATGGAAACAGGAAAGACAGGCGAAACATACAAACTAATTAGAAATAGTTTTAGAGATTTATAACCATATAGCAAAAATATAAGAGACGCGGGAGGAAACGGCATTATAGAAAATGTAAAGGAAGTAATTAAATGGCAAAAATATATATGTAATTTATATGCAGGAGCGGAACTAACAGAACTAGAACAGAAATCAGACATTGAAAATGATGACTTGGGATATCCTATACTTCGAAATTAGTTTGAATTAGCATTAAAGCTCCTGAAAAATCGTAAGACACCTGATACAGACAAGGTGCATAAAGAGAATCTAAAAGTCGCTGGACAAGCCGTAACAAACGTCTCTTCAAACTTGTAAGCTATATGTATGAAACAGGCGAGACACCCAAAGCTCTCAAACGTAGTATCATAGTAACTATACCAAAAAAAGAGGTGCGTATAGATGTGAAAATTTTCGAACAATAAGTTTGACAGCACAGGTTTCAAAATCATTAACTATAATTGTACAAAGGCGAATGGAATAACGAGCTGAAGAAATATTAGGAGATCAATTTGGGTTTAGGCGAAACAGCGGAACGCGGTAGGTTATTTTAGCTTTGAGGGTGATAATGGAGAAAACAATATAAAAGGGGGAAAGCGTATATAGAGTTTGTAGATCTGGAAAAACCATTCGACAATGTAAAATGGAAAAAATGTTCGAAATACTTAAAAAGATTGGAATCAGTTTTAGGGATCGACGGATAGTACATAGCTTATACAAAGAGCTAACAGTCGTAATAGAATTAGAGCAGGAAAGTAGAGAAATAAATATTAGGAAAGGGGTGAGACAGGGTTATGCCCTATTCCCATTAATTTTTAACTGGTACTCCGAAGAGACAATGATTACTTTCGAATGCAGGAAAACATTTGAAATTATAATGCAGGGAAAAAAGATTGAGATGCTTAGATTTGCAGATTATATAACGGTATTAGCATAAAGCAAAGAAGAGTTAGAAGTTGCTCTTAATGAAATGGAAACAGTTCCAACAGAGAGAGAGGATATGAAAATTAACAAAAATAAAACTGACGGTCTAACATACAAAGGATGGGAAAATAAATCAAAAACAAGGATACAAATAGATAACGAAAACTTACAAGAGATTAAGGATTTCTGCTACCTAGGAAGCCAAGTAATGCGAGATGGGAAGAAGGCAAATAATATAAAACAAAAATTAGCACAAGGTCGTGCTACATTTAACAAGAGAAAGTAACTACTATGTTTAAAGATAACAAACATAGAAACAAGAATAAGATTGCTTAAAACATATGTGTGAAGCACAGCACTGTATGGCTGTGAGGCCTGGACAGTGAGAAAAGCGGACAAGAAAAAAGTAGAAGTATTTGAAATGTGGTGGTACAGACGTATGATGAAGACATACCGGACAGACAAAGTTAAGAATAAAAAGGTACTAGAAATGGTAGGTGAAGAAAGAAATATGTAAAAAACAGTAAAAAATAGGAGAGATAGCATGATAGGCGACGTACTAAGACATGAGGGAATAGTGAGGAATATATTAGAAGCAGAGATAGAAAAGTAGAGAAGTAGTGGTTGACCTGGGTTAGACTATTGCATACAGATAGTGCAAGGTGTAGGATGTAGGAATTTCAGGGAAATGTGTAGGCTAGCTCAGAATAGAAATCAATGGAGATACGCATTCAGCTAGTCCCAAGATGGAAAAATTAATGACAAAAAAAATAACTGTACTTAAACATGATGATTACTATAAACAATTACAGGTATTGGTCTTGCACTATTCTCAAGTAATGTTAATTGTGCGAAAGGACTTACTGAAAAACTATTACTACAGTAAATGTATAAGTGTTGAGAGATTCTTGAGAGTCACAGGCTGCTAAACCTCCTTTGCATACCACTGAATCTCGGTGAAATAGGGCATATAATTAGAAAACAATAGAAGGGGTCTCGAGCTGTATATAGGCTGTTGTGGCAATTTCAGGGAACTGTATAGGCTAGCTCAGAACATAAATAAATTAAGGTACGCGTCCAACCAGTTTTAAGACGAAAACCCTACTGACGAAAAAATAAGTGCACTTAAATCTGATTATTATTATAAACAACTACAGGTGTTGGTTGTGGAATATTTTCAACTAATATTGATTGTGCGAAAGGATATATTGGAAAAAATATTAATTCAACAAATGTTCAAGTACTGGGGCAACTTAGCAGCCAAAGGCTGCGCCCCTTTCACATACCACTGAATATTGGGGAATAAGGTATATAACTGTAAAACAATAGAAGATGAACGAACTGCATGAAACAAGAAAGAACAGCAGCATGTTCAAAGACAACAAACATAGAAACAAGAAGAAAATTGTTCGAAGCATATGTGTGGAGCACAGCACAGTATGACTGTGAAATAGGGGCAGTAGGAAAAGCAAACAGAGAAACACAGAAACCTTCTGGAATGTTGTGCTTTAGATGAATGGGGATGGTAGCATGGACAGACAAAGGCAATAACAAGTAGGTTATAGAAATAGTAGAGGAATAAAGATATCTGTAAAAAACAAAAAAAAATTATGAGATATAGAAGGGCAGGATACTTTCCAAGGCATGTTTAGGGAATAGTACGGGATATAAACAAGCAGGGATAGTAAAAAAGAGGTCGAGTTAGATCGAGATCAGACATTCGCATGTATATAGTGATAGATGTAGACTGTGCAAATTTTAGAAAAATGTGAAGGTAAGTTCAGAATAGGTATCAACCTGAAGACCTAATGATGATGAACAAATTTAAAACCAAAAATTATTTCCTCGAATTGCTTCTTTGGTATGATAGGGATAAAGCGAAGTCCTCGTATCAGGTTTCGATGTAAATATCAAGAGCGGGAACTAGATTGTGGATTTAAATAGGTTCGTCGAATTTGCGTGAATTTTACAATTGAAAGAAAGGTAATCCAAGCTATGGATGTGCAAAAACAATAAAATCAACTATTTGTTATTTTCTCTTTACAGATTGCCAACAAACTGAACTGGTAAAACTCAACTTAGTTTAACATTCGATAATAGAGTCTTGAACACGGGTATTAAGTTCTCTTATAAAAAGTCATCTAAAGTTGGCTGAATGACGTTTTAGAAAGTTTTCGATCTGTATTTAAAATTTAGGTACAATTTATTTGCACGCAAAATATAAACACAGTTTTCAGTAGAAAATAAACTAAACTTAATCTAAGTTAAATTACTATCATTAACTGTTGACGGTAACTGACTTATCTAAAAGCAATAATTTACTAAACTGAAAATTTGTGCCGTAAAACTGTGTTTTAAATAAAAGTTAGAGATAAATGTCCAGGAAAATCTAGAATGACACAAAGAAGTCGTGAAAAATTTTTCATTCGGGTTGAACTGTGCATATTTCAGGGAAATCTGTAGGTTAGTTCAGAATAGGGAACAATGATGGTACGCGTCTAACCAGTTCTAGGACTGAAGACCTAATGATGATGGGTTGAACATTATAATATATTCGAAGTTCTGGTGGGATATTTCTTACCGGTGCCTTGCAGGCCACTTTCTATGGTAGGTGAGGGTACGCGTACTTTCACATCTAATTAGTTCTTATACAAAATCAACTGGTCTATATTTTTTATAAAATCTCCACACACTCCATAAATGCGTCGACCAAGTAGGTTGTGTTGACTTCCAGCCACAATCTTCGATAATTACTCCTCACTTAAATCATAAAGTATCGCATTGTGAGCTTACACTAAATTTGGTTTTTCTATAAACTTCATTTTGGTTTTTAGAATGCAGTTAGATCATATGATATTTGTTTGTTTTGGCTGTTCCAAAAGTATCACATGCTCAGAGGTTTACACTAATCTGAAGATTATTAAATTGAAAGATTTTTTTGGGAATGTAGTTCAGAAAATAAAACAACTGGTAAATATAAGCTTAATCTAAACTTTATGTTTCCGCATCCATTCTTTCCTTTTCCAAAAGCTGTAATCGAATTGATACAAACGAAAAAATATACTTCAAGGTATAAATTACGTACTCGGATTTGTATTATAGTACACGAAAGTTGAAAATAATTAAACAGATTTATATGATTTAAAAAGATAAAAATGTTTTATTAAATTAAAAATTACCGGCAGGACACATCTGAGATTGATGAAGATTAAAAGCGAAAAGAAGGTAAGAACTGGTCTAACGTATTTTCTGATAATAAAAGGGTATAAAATAGATAAATGACCTGTTACCTACTTAACACTGGCGGACCTTCTAAGAAGATATTGCATCCAGTGCTAAACGAGGAAGTTGGTCGACGGAAACCAATGCGTTTCCAATTAATGAACAATTTTGCCTGGCATGGGGAAAGTAATTCGAGCATAGTGAACGAAAATCAATATAAATGGTTGGTTATTTTGCAAACAGAAAAGACCGTGACCGGTTTCACTGTTCTTGCAGATCATCAGACGGACGAATATCTTTTTGCAAAACAACCAGTTCTGGTATAATGCACAAATTAAGGTGTATTTATAGTGCAAATGCTTCTCATGCGCCCTCTACACTCGAATATAAGCAACTAACTTTGATGACTGTCTCCAGTCTCCGACGTGATAGTATAGGTGGCATTGCCAAACAAAATTTTAATAGCTAGTCAAAAGACAAGATGAAAAATTAAATAGACAAATGACCTGATACCTACTTAACACTGGCGGACCTTCTAAGAAAATACTGCACCCAGTGCTAAACAAGGAAGTTTGTCGACGAAAACCAATGCGTTTCCAATTAAATGTTAATGAATAATTTTGCCTGGCATGGGGAAAGTAATTCGAGCATATGGGACGAAAATTAATATAAATTGTTAGTTATTTTGCAAAAAGAAAAGCCCGTGACCGGTTTCACTGTTCTTGCAGATCATCAGACGGACGAATCTTTTCATTGCAAAGCAACAAAGTTCTGGCGTAATACACAAATTGAAGTGTATTTATAGTGCAAATGATTCTCATGCGTCCTCTACACTCGAATATAAGCACCTAACTTCGATGACTGTTTCCAGTCTCCGACGTGATAGTATAACTGGCATAGCCAGCCAAAATTTTAATAGCGAGTCAAAAGACAAGATGAAAAATAAAATAGACAGATGACCTGTAGTAGGTAACAGATCATTTGTCTATTTATTTTTCATCTTGTCTTTTGACTCGCTATTAAAATTTTGTCTAGCAATGCCGTCTATACTATCACGTCCGAGACTGGAAACAGTCATCAAAGTTAGTTGCTTATATTTGAGTGTAAAGGGCGCATGAGAAGCATTTGCACTATAAATACACCTCAATTTGTGTATTATGGCAGAACCTAGTTGGTTGTTTGGCAAAAAAGATTTGTCCGTCTGATGATCTGCAAGAACACTGAAATCGGTCACGGGTTTTTCTTTTTGCAAAATAACCAACAATTTATATTGATTTTTGTTCCCAATGCTCGTATTGCTTTCCCCATGCCAAGCCAAATTATTCGTTAATAAAAGGGTGTGTTCTAAAGATTACTACGGTTACAATACTTAGAGTGCTACTAAGAATATCTGATATAAATTTTGTAAACGATGTTTGTATTGATTCATACTATATATATATATCGCAGAGTAGACGTTACGAACTTTATCCACATTCATTCTCTTGTTAATGAGATTTAACCTATTATTTACATATAAAGATTCTATGTGCAAGCTGGTTTCGTAGTTTGGTTCACTGTCGAAAATTGTTTCATCAAACAAAGGTGAATGTTTGGTTGCATATTCAAGCGAGTATAACGTGCACAAATTGAAGTTCTTACAACAATCACTTCGATACCCGGTTACTCGGCTCATCAATCGTTGGCTGATTTTCCCAATACAGCAACCTTGACAGATGTATTTCATCTTGCAGGTTATTTCGCTGTTCAATGTTTTTGGAGTAGCGTCCTTTAATTTCATAAACAGGTTTTTGACGAAATTATTATACTCAGAAGCGATGGAAAGATTAGGCAATTTGAGCACTCTGACCAACAATGGAGAGAAGTTTTGTGTATGTGTTAGTTTTTAAATATGTAATTGTTACTGTAGATATTAGTGTAGTGAGATCATTATTTGAAGTAACCCGTGGAAAATTTTTTGGATAATAAGTATTCAATAAAGTATCGATTTTAGTGTTGTAATATAAAATAAATTAAATGATTCAGAAAATTAGTATTTGGTTTAGTTTAGCATTTAATTAAAAATCACAAAAACAAAAATTGAAATATCAACACAAAAATCCTACACTTTCAAAACCAACGTCGCTCGCACCAGGCAACAATAATTAAATCTCCTTCAATGATAAACGAGAACACTTGGGCAAATATTTTTCCCTTCAATAGCTAACGTCTCCAGATAGCGTTTGGAAAAATGTATCCTACGCCCTGCCCTGTACAAGTCGAGATACCCTGAGTAGGGTAAAATCAAGGATCCCACAACCTCATTTCCTCCAGAATCCCTCATTTCCTCACTCATCTGGACCAAAAAGTTTTCTTCGACTAACCATTTTTCATCTTTCGAGATAAACCTATCTTAAATTTTTTATCTTTCGAGATAAATATCCCTTAAATTTTTCCTCCCACGAGATAAACCTATTTTTAAGATTTTTTACCGCTAACATTCATAAATATCTCTTAAATTTTTCATCTTTCGAGATAAATGAGCATCCGCATTTCCACACACGAGATAAACCTATTTTTAAGATTTTTTTTACCGCTAACATTCTGGACCAAATAGTTTTCTTCGACTAGCCATTTTTTTATCTTTCATCTGAACCAAATAGTTTTCTTTGTCTAGCCATTGCATCTTTCGAGATAAACCTACCTTGTTTGGTATTAATTAATATTAGATTTTTCTCAGCTACCCGAATCTTTAGGAATTTTTTAGATAGCATCACCCCCGAGGGGCTACCCTAATTTTAAGATTTCTTACCAAGACCGATTTCTAACCGTCCGCATAAATTTTTTTAGTCATGCGATACATCTTGTTAGCTTAGAATTTTACGCAGAATTCGAATCTGCAAACAGATTTGAAATCGGACCACGCCCTGCAAAGTTATACTTTAAGCTCTTTTGCTCGTATATATTTAACTCCATTTTTTAAAACCTTTTTCGCTACCCAAGGTATATGCTTTAACCAACACAAAAATTAAGAACACAAAAGTTTAATAATTTATTTATCCAATTTACAGTTTAATAAACTATTACAATTTTTACAAAGTATAGCATTATTTCCTATGTAGCCGAAAGTTTAACCTGTAACAAAAAAGATTAATGGGTTGTTTAAAATAGAGGTGTAACAAAAGAGATTAATGTAAAAAAGAGGAGACGTGTTTTCAGTCAATAAGACATATTGTTGTTAACAATATGTTTTACCGTCCAGCGACACCACGTGGAGGTAAACACATGCCGCCGGGAACAAAGGAATTATTAAGGATGGGGGAGGGTAGATATGCTTATAACTAACTTACATACTATATATACACAATAAAATATAAACAACTATCTAATATCCTTATGCCCCCATGCATATGTGGAAGTACTACCAGGGATGACGTACCTTTTGTCATCTTCTGCCGATAAACTAATTTTATTAATTAATTGGGTGTACAAATCGTGTTTTTTACTCCGAATACATACCATGCTATGCATAAGGGCACCAGAATTATTATGCACAATGTCCTTAAAACTATCCACACTAATCCCAGCCACCACACTACGCGATACCCCCTTGATCTTTTTAATCGTGTCCTTCTCACTAAGAATGCAATAGGATTTTGCGCGAGTTCCAACAAATTGTAACACCAAGTCGCCGTTGAACTCGTCTTTGAACTTGCCGGAATCTTTTTGTTCACAAGAGGCATATTGTATTTGTTGTCTCGAGGGTAGTCACTAGTGTCGAAATTGTTAATGTTTGCACTAATATCACTATACAAGTCTTTTGTTTCTATACTATACACTAAAGAGTCAGTGTCTGTATAAAGTAGTGAGAGTTTAGCTCCATACAAATGTTTCATGGTGTTATAATGAAAATCATACATGAGGGTCTTTGAAATATCTAGAATCGAAAAACCTGCATATATGGGTTTGTTGTAAGTGACTTTACCCTATCCATCTGTATAATAACCAAATCCTCACCTAGCACTAAACTACTGTTAAAGTTAGGTTTAGCTATTAGTCCACTCGCGCACAACTTTTGTCCTCGTGCTCCCACCGCGACACAATCTTTACATCAACACGTTTGTCCACGTTCTCCATAGTTTTACCAAAACCGCATTGTTCATAAGTTTGAAAAGTCTTTTCAAACGCGTTAGTGGCAGAAGTACGGAGAGACGTGTTTAAATCTATGTAAGGTTTGAGCCACGGTGATTGCTCGAACTCCAACACACGGTGAACTGTAGTTAATTGTAGACCATTGCGCAGAGCCTGTTGAAGTGTTCGGTAATGGATTACATATTTCTTCTTATCAAAAGTGTGGTGAGTAGCTTCGAGTCCTAGAAGACGGTGTTGGTGGAACCATGGTCTCGGGACAGAAAGGCAAGTCGTTATGCAGATCCTGAAGCTGTTGTGGGTAGTGCAGATCAACCTCTAGGATGTACCCCATATTGTGCGTAATGGGGATATTCAAAATGTTATCTTTAGGTGGTTAACCTGATCGATGTTTAACCACCTGAAAACCCGTGTGGAAGTGGTTGACCCATAGCCCATCCATATAGGTTGTTGGCATCGAGGTATGTCAAGTACATGGAGGGTTCACTGGGGTTGTACTCCTCCATATACTTGTTGTTGGCACGAGCATACCGATGACTACACTGAGTGAGACCACCTCTAATCCCTTTCTTTACAAAATGATGCATATCAACATCGGTTAATAACTCCAGCTTCACCTCAGTGTGTTTCAGCATTGCATCAAAGGCGAGAGAAGGAGCTGTCACGTACTGGGCCGGGTCGAGATTGTACGTACTTAGACAAACGTTTCTGAAATTTTCAAAACGTCTGCCAACAGTAGAACATCGCTCTTTAAATACAGATCGCTGTATTCACCCAAGTTTCGTATGTGGAACTCCTCCCACACCTTCTGCGCATGTTTATAATCCGCATCGCTAATAGCCGTAGAAGATAAGTCGTTGAAGAAAGCATGTTTTGCGGGCAAAGAGGTTTCATTCAATACACTTACACCGGAAATGTATGAATACGGGAAAACACCTTTCCTTGTCAGCAAACTACGCAGTCTGTCGTCTGAGAAAATTTTGGATCTCAACAAACTGTTGAGGTTCTAAATTCTTCGTCAACTTATCCAACGATGATGTCATAAAACGAAGCGAATCTATGAAACGCAGCTGAACTGTGGAATTATCGGTTTCATCATCTTCTTCCTCTACATCTGGTTCTTCGCCATATAACCTCACATACTTTGTGAACGATACGAACCGCTCCTTATTATTTGGGATCACTGTAACACGCTCCTTATCGCAGCCCAACTCTTTCACAATAAAATGGGAATCATACCCACTTAAATTGTGGAATATGACCGGTATGAAATTTGGCATCCGGTATTGGATGTTGCATTGGCGATGTGCTGCGAAGCGGAATTTCCTGTAAGATGACAGTGATCCTCACTCGATCATCACCCAAAGGTTTCCTGCAGATGCCGCAATCGTCAACCATATGGAATAACAACCTCCAGAGGTTCAAGCGGTGCCATCGGAACGTTGGTTTTAAGGATTTTACCTAATCTGCAGGCCTCCTCCTTCAACTTTTCCATAAACACTTTAGCAGCTTCAGGTCCCCTGTACAGGTCAAACTTGTTAAACGAGTCATCGTATGAACATTTGATATAGTATGCAAAACTGAAGGGTTCGTGGTGTTGTGTGCTGTTGGTGAAGGAAGAGGTGGGATCCGGAACTGCGGAGCTAATAGGCTTCAACACACTTTCGAAGTCAGCATAAATCACGAACGGCACCCTCATTTGCTTGTGCACGCTCGTAAACTCGAGGATGTTGTTAAAATGGTTGGGCATCTTTGTCGCAACCACGTTGCAGTCTTGTTCGGAGTGTTGTCGTAATTTATCTTCGGATGGGAAGAACACCAAGCATCCGTCGCAAATCCATTTACGGGTGCGGTCATGAGATAGCTGCTTACCCACTAGCTTCCCCAAATCTTTGATCAAACAGTAGTGTGTGTTATTCTCATTCTGGATGTAAAGGAGGTTGACATGCCGATCCCTCTTTCTTTTGGTGAAGTGGAGGGGCCCCACGATGGACTTCCTTTCCACCCCAAAGACGTTGATGCTAATAGCATTTAATTCCTCGAACTTGGTTATGTCCTTTATGGGCATCGGGAACTGTAGTCCTGTCACGTCGAGTACACTCGAGTAGTGCGGGTAGCTACTAACCCGTCCAGGATTAATATGCCCGGGATTCAGCGCCGCCACAACACACCAGGCAAAGCATGCATTGTCTTGGTTCTGCACGTTAACGACGGCTCCCTTGTCTCGAATCCATTTGGGGAGCTCGATGTAGGACCCCCCACGAAGAGGTTTATACTTGTTAATATTTATTTCTAGGTGCGAGACATTTTTCAGAGTCCATCCTAAAATTTAAAAATTAGAAACAAAATAATAATTTTTCAAAACTTACCAGAATCTCGTTCTTGAAATTCGTCAGACTTAGCTGACATCCTCTCCACAAAGGAGTTGTAGACATTTCCTAGGTTGCTGGATGAGGTGACCACAACATTTCGGGTGTTGAAAGATTTAACATCTTCAACACCCTCTACCGCAGCCATCTTGGTGTACCCACCAAACACCTCCAGGTTCACCTTTAGGGAGGTGTGGATTGCCCGCTGTTTCGACTAAGCTTACAAATCGTTCCCGTTGATTTTGCAAGAATTCCAACAGACCTATAAATAACTAAGTTAAACACTAAATACTTATAAAAAATACGTACTTGTAGAGTCGACATTACTAATTCTGTATGTAGCGATTCGACTTTTAAATGCAGTCGCTACCACTTCTACACCCCCATCCAGGACACGGCTAGCATTAGCTTTGTGCTCGTTCGAGCGTTGGTGGGCTGCCGTTGCCAACATCCACATCGCACTCAACGCATCTCCGCAATCTTTTGGGGTAGGCTCCTCAACGGTTGGTGCAGCAGCTCGTTTGACCCCGGATGGACCTGCAACGGGACAACCACACCATGCTTGGCATCCTTGTGCCGTTTCAAGTTGTCCCTCCGCGAGAAGGATGCCGGGCACACATCGCAGGTAAACAAGCCGGGCTTCTCATTTGATACCAACTCATGCTGCTGGAGCTGGTGGCGTTTTAAATTATCGCTTCGAGAAGGAAGCCCCGCAGACGTTGCAGACAAAGGAAGCCATTTTCTATAAAGAAATTAAAACTGGTCAAAGACTTTTAACAGTTGTAACTAGTCAAAGACTAAACAGAAACTGAATATATATTGCCTCGTACCATGCTTTTATACCCTGTTGGTATAATTAGCTAGTTTACTTTTAAAAACCCAGCGTCGTTTAACCTTGAGTAACATTCCAAACCAGTCTATTCACGTCGGTAAAATCAATTAGCTTCTTGCTTACGCACTACATGTATAATTATCCGAGAACAATTTACGCATGCGCAACAACAACCCTGAAACATTTAAAAGGATGCTATGCAGATCATCCTTCTCAGTCATCTCAGTGAAATCAGTGCAAAGCAATGGAGTCTGCAGGTGTTAATGATGCACAAGTTTCGTATACCGAAAATCTGATTAATAAGTTTACGTATAGTTTAAGTGAATTGGGTGAACACCCTCATAATGTGGAAATTGGGTTTGTTATAAACCAGAGAATAAAACCCGTATTACGATTGGTGTGTAGCAAGAAATATTGTGGTCGCCATGTTCTGGAATTGACATACGAAAATTGGTTAGCATTTACAAATTTTCAAGTGGAATTTCAAATCAATGTATTTTCTCGTGACGTGCTAAACACTCGATTAAATGGTGCACTGAAACGGAAGATCTACACATACAACTAGGAGGTTCGTTCTTTATCACTCTGTCACCAGTGTCTGGATCAACCGAGAACGAAACGTTCCAGTTAAAAATAATAATGGGTAATAGCTCGATAGTTATAAACGAATTGGAGTGCCGTAAACTATTCCATATGCGAGAGTTGTTTGAGTATCAACTTAAGCAGTTGGAAAGTCGTGACTTCCCAGCATTATACAGCGAATTAGTAGGGTTTGTTGCTAATTCTAATTTAAATGATTGTGATCGGTTTAATACTCTGACTGAAGGGGAGAAACGAATTAAAATCTTGATTGAAGGCGAAGTTCGAATTGGCAATATTTTATTCTACAACGAATTGAATCAGAGCGCACTAAATGCATTGGAGCTGGTTATATGTTTTCCGGATATATTTGTGCAAGATGTGATGCGTACGAGAACATTAGTGGAAATGTTTAGACGTTTAAATTTGTCGGAATCTGAAGATTCTGGTTATGGTGATAACTAGAAAGAGTATAAAAGACAGCCCAAGAGGCGTGGATGTAAATGTATTGTTATTGTAAATATATTGTAAATTTTTTGAAAAGTATAAATAGACTCGTTGTTGTTTATTTATTTAGTATAGTTTGAGATTTTTGAGTAAACACATGATTATCTGTTCTGGAGAGGGTTTAATCAACAGCGCTATAAACAGGCTACCGTTTGAGCTGCATATTCCAGGTTATCAGTACTGCGGTCCTGGTACAAAGTTGGATGAACGCTTAGCAAGAGGTGATCCTGGAATAAACGAATTAGATAAATTGTGTAAAGACCACGACATTGCATACTCCAAGTACCCCGACGATCTTCCAGCCAGACACCGAGCAGATAAAAGTTTAGAAGAAGAAGCCTGGGGAGAGTTAAGTCTAAAACGCAAAGTTTGGGGAAAAAGCCGCAGCTTGGTTTGTGACAAACGCTATGAAAGCGAAGAGGAAAATGGGTATGGGTTTAAAGAAGAAAATAAGTTTCAAAGGCGGATTTTTGAAGAAAATACGATCCGCAATAGACCGAGTTGGTTCCGACAACTTGAAAAAGCTGTTAGATGTCGGTATTCTAATTGGTAAAAAAATCATAAAAGGAGCCGGTGGGAGAAACAAAATTAAAGTCCCACGTATTATACCCGTTCCACAGAAAGGAGGTTTTCTACCATTGATCCCGATATTCGCTGGACTAAGTGCTCTAGGAGCACTAACAGGTGGTGCTGCGGGGATAGCTAAAGCAGTAAATGATGTCAAGACAGCCAACGAACATCTTAAGGAGAGCGAACGACACAACAGATCTATGGAGGCCATTACCGTTGGGAAAAAAGGAAATGGAATGTTTCTAAAACCATACAAAAAAGGTACAGCATTATTCTTGAAACCGTACAAACAGGGGCGTGGCATTTGTAAAAAAGTATCAAAAAACTAAGCAAGTTACCTCGAAGAGCTCTTACCGATGTAGATATAAGGAAACACGCATCTAACATTCCTCATTTTCGTGGTGTCTTTTCTAGAGATCAGTTACAGAAGATTACACAGCGTGTCAACGAATCGGGAGTGATTAATTTGGATACCACCAAAGGTTCGGGTACACATTGGTGGGGTACCGAAAACGTGGAAATAGCGTGTATTACTACGATTCGTTTGGAGACTTGAGACCGCCGGAAGAAGTAAAGAGATATTTTCGAGGTTGTAAAATTTACTACAACAGTGTACCGGAGCAGACTTACAACACATACAATTGTGGACATTTAGTGTTAAAGTTTCTTAGTGACAATGGCTAAAACAGTGAGCGTGTTCGGGTATGGTAATGTCATATCGACAGGATCCATTTACCCACCAATTAAATTGAAACAAGACGGTGAATATGCTTTGGGTCTGGTGGGATTGTACACTTGTAACACTGTGCAAAACATACACCTGGGAAACAACATATTATACTTTAACGATCCAGAGCATCGCAGAATAACCATTGAACCCGGATCATACGAATTAGAAGAAATAAATGCATATATACAGGACGTCTTCAAAAAATGGTTCAGTCAGAAGCCGGACATCAACGAGAACATTGAAAATATTTTAAACTGAGTGCCAACAATAATACATTAAAGTGTTCTATACGAAGCAGTATACCGATTGATTTTGGGGCAAACCGTAAAACAATATTGGAAGCATCTTGGGGTTTACCAACCGCAAATTGGCTGCAGATACCGTACATATCGCTAATCAGCAAGTGAACATAATATCGGTCTCAAACATTTTTGTGGAAACCAATATCACCAGCGGATCATTCAGAAACAATTTTCTTACGCACAGCATATTCGAATTCAGTCTATCTGTACCACCCGGGTATAATCTGGAAAAGGAACCTAACCACATCATATATTATCCGCTGAGCGTGACAGAAATTGATAATATTACAATCAGACTAGTCGATCATTTGGGTGAATTGGTAAACTTTTCACCGGAAACATACACCTGTGTGAGACTGGAAATAAAAAGTAGCTGAAAATGCCTATCGATTTTGTATATAAAGCATGCTACAACACCCCCAGACGATTAGAAGTGAATACGGCGTCAAAGCGTCAAGTTGTTGAGAGACTTACAGCAGAAGAAATACGTTTCTTAAAATCTTTGGGATTAAAAGTTATAAATGATGGGAGGCAGAAGTAAACGCAGCTTAGATCTCCACGGTGATGAAAACGTTAAACTTGGAAGGCTTAAGTATGAGGACGTGCCCAAATTGGATGTGTTTGGAGGTTATAAATTAGACGAGACCATAATAAAGGAAGATTATTATACATATCTTCCCTTTACATTGAACGCAGAAAACAACGATAGAATTTCAATTGAAATCCAGAGCAGTGATAACATCACATACCCTCATGAAAGTTTTATATTTATAAAGGGTACCTATAAGCCTACGGAAGCATTAAGGAAGCGTCAACAACTGGAGACCCGATTAGAGCAGCAGAACCAGACCCTAAAGCTTACGAATTTACTAGAAATGCACCATATTTTCTGTTTGAGGAAATTCAATACAAATTGGGTAATAATCAAATAATAGATGTCTGTCGAATCCCTGGAATTACAAGAACTATTAAAGGTTTAGTATCCATGGAAGAATCAGAAACAAAATCTATTACACATACCGGTGGAAACCCGATACCATATTCCAAGATGGACGGTTTAGTTGTGCTATACCGCTAAAACCATTTTGGGTTTTTGAAGATTACAAGAAAACTATCGTCAACATGCCTCAAGAGCTGATTTTAATCAGATCCAAGTCGGACGTAAATTGCTACAAGTCGATTGGAAATACAGTAACGTTTAAAATACAACGTATTTCATGGGAGGTCCGCATATAACATTAAGCGACTTTGCCAAGGCGTCGCTGCTTTCGGAAATGCAAAATCAATCATCTATAATGGTTGCATTCAGAAAATGGGAACTACACGAATTACCGTCTCTAACACAATCAAAGTCGCAAGTATGGAGAATTAAAGTATCGAATGAAACAGAGAAGGCTCGGTGGATATTACTAGCGCTGCAAAATGGAAAATATGATAAGAAAGAAGAAAATGCTACAAGCTTTACGAATGCCAATATAACCAATGTCAAAGTGTTTTAAACTCTCAGATGTTCCTCAAGGTCGACTAAATTTGGACTTCGAGCAGAATGACTACTTGCCGGCGTACCTGTCTTATGCATCTTTATGGAAAAATACTACCCGAACAAATCCTCAAATAAATGTTTAATGGACTACAACAGGTTTAAGGAATCACCTGTCTTTGTAATCGACTGTCGTCATCAATTTGAAAGCATCAAGGATGCAACGGTTGATGTAAGAATGGAATTAGAAGCTTCAAGAAATTTTGAACCGTCGATGAAGGCTTATGCTTTAATTATACATGACTCTATGTTTGAATATAATCCGTTTACGGAAATTGTTAATAGATTTATTCACAATTAAATATTTTGTATATATATTTTTAATAAAATTGTATAAAATCTATGTTGTTTTAATATTAATAAGATTTTTTTTGGTGATCCAAGACAGTTTCTCACGTACTCCGGTGTACACCTAAGCACACCTGTGCCCATGCGCACCCCTGCGCGTGCACACCCCTGCCCATGCGCACCCCTGCGCGCGCGCACCCCTGCCCATGCGCACCCTGCGCGTGCACACCCCTGCCCATGCTGGTATATAAGGAATATTATTTTCAATTTGAATCAGTTTAAACTTATATTTGAAAGATGTACACCAAGGAATCTTTAGAGAAAGCAGTTAGTGAAATACAAAAGGGTATTAGTGTTAACTCTGCAAGTAGGTTATATGGTATACCCAGAAGAACGTTACAGGCATTTGGATCACCGTAAACCTCAAAAGAAGAATGGTGCTCCTAGGTCGGAAAATGTGAGAGACACGGGTGATGCTATACAAGAAGTTAAAATACCTATACAGAATTATGATAACTTTGCTATTGCTAGTGCAAGAGAGGATGGTAAACATGGTCCTTTGTTCCCGTCTAACATACGAGCTATATTCGTGGGACCATCGAGTTGTGGGAAGACCAACGCTTTAATATCTCTGATCTTGCACGAGAACGGTCTTAGATTTCAAAATGTCTATGTATTTTCGAAGAGTTTGTATCAACCGAAATACGAATTGTTAAGAAACGTTTTACACCATTAAAAGAAGAAATTGGTTACCATGAGTTTGAAAATTGCGATGATTTGATCGAACCCGGAGATACCAAAGAAGATTCAATTATGGTTTTCGATGATATACCTGCAAACGAGCAAAGTAAAATCACTCAATTTTTCTCGTTCGGCCGACATAAAGCAATAGATTCGTTCTATCTATGTCAAACTTACGCTAGTGCCTTAAAACATAGACTCAGAGATAACGCCAATGTAATCGCATTATGGAAACAGGATGATACAAACCTTCGCCATATCTTTTCGGATCATATAAGTGGTGACATGACATATCCGAAATTTAAAGAAATGTGTTTACAGTGTTGGGGTGACTCAAAACATAATTTTATAACTGTTGTGAAAGATTTTGATTTGGATAAGGGCGGTATCGGAGGAATTTCGACGAGTATATAAATATTTGACATTATTCAAAAACCGCTAGTTCTCATCCAAAGTTTCATGATGACGGACGTTAACAATTTTATTGCGAATAAACGCAGTCTTCATCTTATGCAGGATGCTGTACGAAAAAGTTTGTAGCGTACAAAAGGGAGACGCTACATCTCAGCAAAAATTCAAAGAGATGCACAAACAATTGATTGATCCCTTGAAATAACCGCTTCCAAGTTGCAATCGATCACCGAAAAATTCCACACCTACAACAAAGGTTAAAGTTGAAAACATGGACGTACCTATAAAGAAAATTAAACAACTCGTTCCAGAAGAACCGTTCCATCTTTACTATGCGGATGTGTTAGCTAGAGACGAGGACGAAAATATTGACAAATCAATTTATGGAGTAAAGTATAATGCGGAAACCGATACATGGAGTTTGTGGAAAAGTGTATTGGTAATTAACCCGGAAACTAGCGATATAACATTAAATAATGTGATATATCCAGGTACGAAGGGTTTATACAACCTGCTGGTTTACAAAGACATCAGCCCCGAAGATGGCGATTTCAATTTGCATGAAGATTTGCCGAATTACTTGGAAATGATCAAATCTGCGTCGATTTTGAGAAGAAAGTTTAACCCATTTGCGGTGCACGATTTAAGCGGGTTCCCAACAAATAACAAAAGTTTAACAAATATGTGCAAAAATATCTCACCGAATTTCGGAGGAATCCTGAAAGAAAACAGCCAAAGAGAAGAAAACAGTCCAAGGGAGCGGGTTTAGGCTTTTCTAATCGGTTTTACAAAAGTTTAAATTCAAAGCCGGTGCAATATGTCTACTGGAATAATGTACATGAACTTGTAGATCGGCTGAGATTGTTGAACGCATCCAACCGAGCTGGAAATACAAGCGAGGAAAACATTAACGAGATGGTGTCCATAATAGAAGAGTTGAGAGAAGAAGGTATAATACAGTGAGCTCAGTAAATAATTACACAGTTTTAAAATGCCTATCGACCGCTTCGGACGTTCAGAGCGTAAAGATGCTGATATTCGGCGCGGTCCTCCAGGTCGAGGATTTGTGCTAACGTTGGATGGTGATGGGTACGATATGCAGCAAAGAAGGTTAGTGAATTCATCAGACCCGAAAGAAGATGGTGATTGTGTTAATCAGAGAAGCACTATAGTATTCAAGTCTGGAGAAGAAACAATTAGTTTTCGTAAAAGAAGGCTAGTGGATGTAATGGATCCTAAAGAAGATAGTGATTGTGTTAATAAGAAATCTGTAATCAAGCTCGTGAATCAAGCCTTTTCATACTGTCTAAAAAGTTCTGATGATATACAGCGTAAAGATAAAGCCTTCAATGCAAGAAACCAGCGTATCGCAATGCTTGCTCAACCAGTTGAGCCATCTGATGCAGTTAATAAACAGTATGTAAATGAAAAATTGGATAAGCTTGTATCTGACTTTAAAACGTTTATACAGTTTTTTATTAATTTGACTGCAACTTCCGAGACAAATGAGAAGGAGCTCGGTCTTGCAATAGCATCAATTTACGAAGCGTCACCAGCAGCTATAAAAAACAAATACTACAAACCAAAGCTTCAGTTTATGTCAAAGGTGCAATTGGATAAAGATAACCCTATTAGTTTAGCAACAGTGTTAAGCAAAATGAGTAAAGAAATCATCGTTAAGGAATTATTTAAACCTGCAAGAAAAAATTTTCAGCGTCGTCATACAAATCTGAAACATGTGAAACGTGATCTTATCCAATCGGACTTGTGCGAAATACAGCCTTACTCGCGTGTGAACAATGGGTACAGATATATTATAATAGCAGTGGACTGTTTCACAAAATATGCTTTAGCTGAACCTTTAAAAATAAAACTGGATCAGAAGTTACAAATGCTATGAAAAAATATTGGACAAAATGCTGCAAGGAGAAAATAACTTAAAATCAATCTACAAACGGATTTTGGGAAAGAGTACTACAACCGCTGGTTTAAAAATCTTATGCAAAAATATAAGATAAACCATTACTCTACGTATTCCGCAATCAAAGCTGGTATGGTCGAGCGGTTGATTAGAACAATCAAAAACAAATTGTACAGAAGATTTTACTTGCAAGGCAGTCATAAATGGGTGAATATTTTGCCTAAGGTTATGGAAGAATACAATAATACACCGCATCGGGCTATTAACATGACACCTATGGAGGCAGAAGAACATCCGGAAAGAATAAAACTTTACACCGCTAACAGCGTTTCTAAAAGTTACAAGTATAAGGTTGGAGACATTGTACGTATATCAAAATATAAAGCAGTATTCGATCGAGGATTTCACCCAAACTGGAGTACAGAACTATTCAAAATTGTTAAAGTACAAAAAACGAGACCGACAACCTATCTGCTACAAGATTTGGAAGGTCGGCCAATTCTAGGTGCTTTTACGGCGATGAAATTCAGCTCACAGCAGCACCCGACACGTACTTAGTGGAAAAGTTTTACGGAAACGGAAGCACGGACGCGAATTATTAGTGTCGTGGTTGGGGGATGGTAAAAGTTGGATTAAGAAAACAGACTTGCTTTAGTATCATCCAGATAATTACCTGGATGAAAAAAATCATAAAAGGAGGGAGTAAAGTCCCTTAACTGGATATACGGGGGAGATTTGCTTAGAACCCCATTCCCATCTGTTATTTGAAGCAGGAAGCATGTGTTTCATAATCGATTTACAAGGATATCAATACAAAACTAGTGATTTCTATTGCAAGGAGATTGCCATTTTGGATGTAGTGAATAATATAATATGGCATGAGATACTGGACATGGCTGTGGAGTATAACACCCTAAGTGATGATTTCAAAAAGCAAGTTCAGTGGTTAAAGCAAAGAATTCATGGGCTTAGCTGGGATGGACAGTCCACAAGTGGATATACAAATGTAGGCGATTTGCTGAAAGAAGTCATACCACCCAATGCTACAATCTATGTTAAAGGCGAACAGAAAAGGCAGTTACTCTCAAAATATTTATCAAACAACATTTTAAACATGGAAAGTGTTTTCTCACTTCCAAAGCTCAAAGAATTAAGAAGATTCGGTAATAGGTACAATCACTGTTTAAACCATTGTTTGAATAATTTAAGCTGTTCTAAAGAAAACGTATTGTTATTGAGGTCTTTTGTTTAATGTATTAAATTTTAATAAAATATTTTGTCAGAATTGTTTTTATTCTAGCAAAAGCATACCTTTAAAATTTGGAAAAGTATATCTGTAAAACAGCGCATTACTTTGGAAAAATTAATGTTTTAAAATACAAATAAGAACCAATAACAGAATACATAATAATTGGTGTTTGCAAATAAATTCAGTTCTACTTTAATAATATTTTAATAATACTTACCCTTAAACCTTCAAAACTTTCCACAAAAGAACTACACGAAACGATTGTTTAAAATTTCGAGGGCTTTACACAAAGCGTGTGAAACTAATAGAATTTTTTCTAATTACACCGCGTTATATACGTTTGAAATCCGTTAATTATACTACTAAATGAGGTTTGTATTTTCCCAATCGAGGCCAAAATAGAGCGCTCATTGTATGATTAATAAACCGGAATTTTCTAATGGGTGGCATTGAGCATATCTATTGTATTTTCAAATCACATAGCTGCTAATTAATAAAAAGAAAGGCTACTTTCACTTTACGTAACATAATTGTAAAGCAATTAGTTTGTCCTCGTTGTAGCACGCATTTTCAATTACGAATGCATTCTTCTTTCATTACAGGAGAAATTCCATAGATTTCATACCAGCAAAATGCGCTTTCTTTTAGATATTTAAAACACATTACATTGGACATCAAAAGTCGACCTTGCCATTTCTACATTATTGTTAAGCATGCATTGGAATTTTGGATGCGGTAATTTCTTGTTTAAAGTAACTTAGTTAAATAAAGTGTAATTTAAATTGTGATTGTATAGTCAGTTATTGCAATTGAAAACACATTCAGGGAATAATTTATTTGCTCTATATATTTTACAGTAGCGTTTTGAACAAAACTTTCTGCTTTTAATTAAATTTCCTTTGTTCCCGGCGGCATGTGTTTACCTCCACGTGGTGTTGTTGGACGGTAAAACATATTGTTAACAACAATATGTCTTATTGACTGAAAACACGTCTCCTCTTTTTACATTAATCTCTTTTTGTTACACGTCTATTTTAAACAACCCATTAATCTTTTTTTGTTACAGGTTAAACTTTCGGCTACACACAGGAAATAATGCTATACTTTGTAAAATTGTAATAGTTTATTAAACTGTAAATTGGATAAATAAATTATTAAACTTTTGTGTTCTTAATTTTGTGTTGGTTAAAGCATATACCTTGGGTAGCGAAAAGGTTTTAAAAATGGAGTTAAATATATACGAGCAAAAGAGCTTAAAGTATAACTTTGCAGGGCGTGGTCCGATTTCAAATCTGTTTGCAGATTCGAATTCTGCATAAAATTCTAAGCTAACAAGATGTATCGCATGACTAAAAAATTTTATAAGAACGCTCAAAAGTCGCTACAGGTAAGAAATCTTAAAATTGGGGTAGCTCCTTGGGGTGATGATATCTAAAAATTCTTAGAGATTTAGGTAGCTGAGAAAATCTAATATTAATTGATACCAAACAAGATAGGTTTATCTCGAAAGATAAAAAATGGCTAGTCGAAGAAAACTTTTTGGTCCAGAATGTTAGCGGTAAAAAATCTTAAAAATAGGTTTATCTCGTGGGAGGAAAAATTTAAGGGATATTTATCTCGAAAGATAAAAAATTTAAGATAGGTTTATCTCGAAAGATGAAAAATGGTTAGTCGAAGAAAACTTTTTGGTCCAGATGAGTGAGGAAATGAGGGATTCTGGAGGAAATGAGGTTGTGGGATCCTTGATTTTACCCTACTACCCTGATTGATTGATTAAGGGTTTTCGATTCGATTCGGGACTTTCCGTGTTTCAAATGTCGTTACATATGATGGAATATCCTCATCTTAGGGTAAAAATACTGGTTTACGCCTATTGATAAAAATCATTTTATCTTTTGATTTAACAAAAATTAAAAGACTTTTCTTGTCGGGAGATCACTGAGAAGGGTCCCTCGTATGGAAATTGAAAGCCCTTGGTAATCGCACCTTAACGAATAAACACGTGAGCGCAAGTTTGCAAATCTTTACTAATAAATACTTTATTGGTACCGTGATCTGATGTCGAAACGGGTTGCAGAATCGACATATGAAAACGTAGTCGAGAAACAAAAGAAGAAGGATCAGTTTTAATAGGTCATTATGTAAAAAAATTTTTTGGAAACCATAGTTGTAAGTCATATAAAAGCTCAGACGTACTAGAGCTAAGATTTTCAAAAAATGGGGATCGTAAGTCAAGGAGGTAATGGTAAAACTTCTATCCAGGGGTTGGTGTCATGAAACTTGATACTTGTTTTAGAGTCCTGTGCCACCGTTCGACGAGGCCGTTAACTTGTTAGTGTTAAGGAGTCTTACAAACACGTTAAATTCCAAATAATTGGTTGAATGTTAAACTCAAATGCCATTCAAATTGCTAACACTGATCTGTTGTGATTGTAAGGAAAACTCCAAAACGTGTGATCTATTTAGATATAAATGTTTCTAAAATAGTTACCGTTCTGATGTCAGAAATAGGAAATGCTTCTGGCCATCTTGAGAACCTGTCAATACACGTTGAGCAATATTTATAAACTTTAAAACAAGGAAGGGGTTTTATTATATCTACATGACTATGGGAAAAACATTCTCCAGGGATGGAAATATTATTAACTGCTGATTTAGTATGTGTCTTTGAATTTTATTTTTCTGGCAAGACAAACATTCTTTAGCCCAAAGTTTGCGATCTTTTTTTATGGATGGCCAAACAAAAGTACTTTTAACTAATTCAAAGGATATCATAATTCTTGGGTGTACCAGTAGGTGTACGATTTTAAACGCAGTGTGTCTAAAAGTTTTTGTTGAAAAGTGTCAACAAATACCAAAGGAAGTGTCGCAATATATTTCTTTATTATGTTCAGGAATAAAAATTTTTTTAATTTTAAGTGAGGAAGAATTAGAAAACAAAAACCTTAAAGTTCTAAGTCATGATCGTGTTCGTGGTTTAATTCTCGATATTCCAGGCTTGGTAAAAATATCATTGATATTCTTGAAGGTGTCAGCCACGGTATTTAGCTTTCCAGATATGTATCTAATATCGTTCGGGAATTGACCTATTAAGTCCAAGAGTCGCATTTGTCTTGGAAAACAATTATCGGACTTTTTTCGAAAAGCAAAGATTAAAGGTTTGTGGTCTGTAAATAAAATAAACAGACATCCTTCTAAAAAATGTTTAAAATGTCTAATTGCCAGATAAGCAGCCAACAGTTCTCTGTCAAAGCCTCTATATTTCTTTTGTACATCATTCAGGAGGCATGAGAAAAACGCTAGCGCTTGCCGTGCATGTACATTTCCAATGGTCCACCCGAAGGTACTATATTGGCGAGTTTTTTGTTGCCTGGAAATTTAGAATTTTGCCGAACCCTTGCCGTTCCAGGCAAGGTAGGGATCTTTAACGTGCGTGACAACACACACACGGGACCTTCATTTAACCTCTCATCCGAACGAGGGCGTAATTTTTGTGAAAATGCTGACCTGTCATTTTTCAAACTGTCGGCCGTGTCGGGTTTCGAACTCTTGACCTTGGGATCCATAGTCTTACGTTTACTACATTGATCCACGGCGACGAGTGCTTGCCACATGTTATTGGCCCACTGTTGTATTACCGCCCCGACAGCTTCGCTAAAAGCATCGACATGTAAGGAAAGTTGTGTATTTGGTAAGGGGTGCAAAAGTAAGACCGCGTTCCCCAACGATTTTTTGTTAGTTCGGAACACTGCAACAGTGCTATCTGGACAGTGTCAGATCTTAGCTGTTCTTAATATTTTTAACTCTGAGAAAATTAGCTCAAATACCCCTAGCTTTAGCGGCATTTGAGAAAAACCTCTTAGTTTGAGGAAGTGTTTTAGCTCTTTAACTGGTTTAAGTAATTTATAATTTAAAATAACTGCTATCTTGTCGGATAAGAGACAGATTCCTAAAGGTGAAACTGTATAACCTAAAAATTTGACTTCTGTCTTCCATTAACTGCATTTGACTACGTTAATTACAATTCCGGACTTTTGACTCTCAGAAGAATTCTCAGGGGCTTGACATGTTCATTTTCATCACGTGAGGCTATTAGAACATCGTCAAAATAAGGAAAACAAAATTCTAGTCCTCTGGCCACCTCATGTATAAAACGTTGAAACATTTGTGCAACCATAGGTCATGATTTTTTTTTACATCATTTAACTAGACGGGGATCTAATGGTAAGCACGCACCAGATCTATGACAGAAAAATTGTTTTGTCATAAAGGTTGTTATAAAAGTTGTGGATATAAGGTATCCAGTATCTGTCAGAGACGGTCATCCGCCATTTCTTTTGGACCATATGCAGGAGACTAGCCCATTCGCTTTTTGAAGATCTACAGATACCCATCTTTAACATATATTGAAACTTTCTTTTAGCAATTGATAATTTATCTGGAGGCAAAAGTCGCGATTTAGCGAAAACAGGTGAGTCTCTGGCTTCCATATGATGAGTTATATTATGAATCAGATTCAGTGACTTATTTTTAATAATGAGAAGTTTCTTCTTTGAAATCAGTTAATAAATCTGAGTACTGTGATTATTTACATATTGTAATTATATTTAAGAAAGACCCGGTTAAGGCAATTGCATTAGAAGAAAGAGTTGTGTTATTATCGACAAGACGAACCCATTTAAGATCTACAATAAGACAGAAATGCGTTAAAAAGTCCGCGCCGATTATAGCTTTAGAAACATTTGCGATAATAAATTTCCACTTGAAAGTTTTAGGTAAGCCCAGATCTAAGTGATTTAAGCGCACGCCGAAGGTTTCAATTAGGGTAGCATTTGCGACAAACAGTTGCAAATCTGATGAGGAACCCTTTTCACCTGGCAATGGGGTACTACTGAAATATCTGCCTCCGTGTCTGTAAGGAAAGGAATACCTGAGCTCTTGTCCATGATGAGAAGACAATTTGATTTACTGCTGCCCGATCATTCATCGTCTCTAACGATCGAGTACGTAGTATACCGTCTTTTTGGTTCCTCACATTCGGTAGCCTGTTTGTCAAATTTTTTATGGAACCAGCATTTCTTGTTATCCATGCGACGTCTATCACAAGATTTGGATCTATTTAGCTCATTCTGTCCAAAAGAATTTCTCTTCCATCTGCTAAGTTCTTCTATTCCATCTATCATATGTTCTTGAAGAATTTGACTTTTTTCGAATAATTCTTTTAAAATGTTTATCTTTTTTACCAAAAGTTGTAAGATGTCTAAATTAACTAAGTTATTTGTTGCAACAGACCGCAGAGTTAATTTCATTAGGTTTGGTGGTTTCTGTAATTTTATCGGCCATTTGGGCTAGTGTCACTACTTCTTCTTTACTACTATGCAAAACAGCTCGAATCTGATTTGGCAAATGCTGAATCAATAATGTCTTTAATAAATTAGTTTATTTTTACTTAATTCCTTCGTTTCCTTAGTAAACTAGACGGTTTTCTATCACTTAAGTTTAAGAAGGCCAAAAGTTTTTAAAACTGTTTCTCCTCTGAGTCAGCTAAGACGAATTCTAGCCGTTGCTTTAAAGCGTTAAATCTATTGGACGAAGGTGGATTTTAAATCAAATAGCTCATCTGATGAAGAAAACCTGATTCCACTGCAGCGACGACTGTAGGATATTTGGTGGCATCTGTAGAAATACCTGCAGCTTGTTATGTTTATTTTTGTCATAAATTAAAATACATCTTCTTCCTTTTAAATCATTATCCATTACATAGATTCTGTTTCAATCTTTTCAATACTTTAACACTATCCTATATATTTCACCTTCTTACAATAAATCTGTTTATTATATTTTTAATGAAACTCATTTGCTGCGAATTGGGAAAGTTTCTGTTCTAAATGAAATAGTCTGTACCTTGTTTTAGATCTCCGCTGGCTCGTTACATATTTTGATAACGTAAAATTACTTTCTAAATGCTACGACCTAGAAACTCGTCGAAATAAGGTGTCGTACTATTTGAAGTGTTTCGAGTCTTTAATCGCCTCTTGGCATGTTGTGATAACGCGAGGTTTGAATGTTGAATTCTGCTTTCAAAAACGAATTGAATCTGATGCTGCAGCTCTTGCTTGGTAGTATTTTCGATTTACTCGTTCTGGTATTTCAAGAACGATGCGCGTTTTTTTTTATTATTGACAAGTGGCGTATATCTTGGGTGCATCGGTTATTCCGCGCTTACTCATACTAATAAGATTATCTTTTAGCTCGTAACTGTGTGCTAGATTGTTTTTAAGGTTCCGTACCTTATAAGGTACAACGGAGCCTTTATAAGATCACTCTCGTGTTTGTCCGTCCGTCTGTCACAGAGGATTTCTCGTAAACTATTTAACGTAGGAATTTGAAATTTGGCACAATGTTTTTTTAAATTAAAATGACGGGGGTTAATTCGGTCAAAAGAAATAAGTTTTAATTAATATTTCGCGTAAGGTATCATTTGAAAGAGGATTCTAAAAGGCTTCCAAAAATATTTTATTTATAATTTTAGGTCCAGTAGTTTTCATGATATAGCTCAAAATGTGCCAAAAATGACCGCCCCCTCCCCCCGTTTTCCTATATTTTCAAAGATAAAATTTTTGATTTTAAAAGTGATAGTAGCTATTAAGTCATAGATTATCGGAAAACTGCAGGTTTTTTTGACAGTGTAATAGTTGCTGGAAAATTTTTTTTAAACACAGTAATAGACAACGTATTTACTAATAATGTACCAGTACAATGTGGAACAATGTATTCATTTTTTAGTTATCACAATCAAATTTGAGTAAGATTTAAATATACATCAAAAATAAAAACAGCTTAATTTGGTTTATTGATTGCTCACTGTAGTATTGGTACGGAACCCTAATAGTGCGAGCTCGACTCGCTCTTGGCTAACTTTTGTATTTAAGCCCTACTGTTCGTAGCCATAGGCCAACTGGTGCTCTTTACTAGTGGATCGCTGTTGCTGTAATGGTAATTGGGTAAATGGATCCGACTACCGTAGCGATTCTGTGATGAGTCACGTCCGCTGGCATGTAAAATAGGGAGCCAGCCACGTGCAGGTATATAACATGTTTTCTTCGTGTGTACATCAAGAAATTACCCTTTATCAGCGTTTGGTGTAGTTATGTGCTAATAAACGTGGAAACGTAGGACTATTGTTGGTTCCTATACATAAATATTAGAATCGTCCTACAGGTACGATGTACAATTTTGAAACAAAAACGAAAACGTTTGTCAAAAGAAACTCACAAGTTTTATGATTAGTTTGATTAGTATTACTGATTAGTTTTTTTTTGTTTTTTTGTCAAATACGTGATGCTCACTTCGAATCCAAACCAATAATTTGTCCATATAGTGTCTTAGTGGGTGTTTAAATAGCAACCCTCAGTTTATTTCTTTTGCTGGTTTGTATCGAATTAATTTTGTTTGTATATCCCCATTAGTTTTGTCTGTAAATTTTTCTGGATTCATAGACATGGGAGACGTTACCACCTAAATTAGTAGTGGAGAATTTAGGAAAGTAGTAAATAATGTTGCCGTGATACCCTTTATTTTATACAATAGAAATTCTTTTAAAGAGTATGACAAAGGAAAGTGGTAGTGTTTTTTAAGTGGGGGTTTCCTTTTTTATGTAACATGTTACCTAATTCGATGTTCTTCTGTTACATGGTTCTTTTGTTCTAAATTAATGTGTACTTTTATTTCATGCCTATCTTTTATTTTAATTTGGTAATGCCCCGCCTGCTCGCCGATTGAGCCCGGTCGAAGTATGTAGGTTAAATATTGACGCCCTGGTGTGGGGCTTCGATGTTGTTGTGGGCAACTTTTACTCCGATTCTATTATGTTTAGTTTTGGCTTCGATTTTGGTTTTGGTTAACGTTTGCTTCGATTTTATTTTGCTTAATTTCTGGCCCAATTTGTCTTGTTATGGCCTAGGTCCCTACATTATCCACTTTTCTCGGCCTGATACTGCTTATTCTTTTCTCTTCGCGCTTGAACTGCTATTTATATTTTTTTCTTTCGGCTCTTTGGTGTTCCTCACATGAAGATCGGTTTTCCTTATTTCTTGTGTGGGTTCGATCGTTTTAAATTTTAGTTTTGTTTTCTTTCTGGATCGCTAAGTATCATTGCTTGGCTCATTTCAGATTATCGGAATTATGTTTTCGCAGATAATTCTAGCCCGCTAAAACCGCTGGCGCCCTATTACTATTCCTACTTTTTATTTTGTTGTTTCGCTCCTATTCGTGTTCCCGATGTTTATCCGTTGGACATGGTATAAATTGTACTGTATTCACAATAATTTCTTTCGTGAGCTTTTATCGAGTTACGGTTAGCCTTTGTTTAGTTACTTTCTCCCAATTTTTTTTCTTTATTTGTATTCAAAGTGACTGATATGGGGATAAAACTGTATGATGGTACCTGCAATAGACAGCAGGAGTCATCAGAAAGTATTACTGACTATTTCGCGTGGATGACGACCCTGTTTCAATGGTATGCATCTTTCAAAGTATAAATTGTCCATTGTTCTTCGTTACCTCACTCCATTCTATCGAGCCCATTTGCCTACCGTCCGCTCCTTACAAGAGTTAAAGGACGAATGTCTGAAGTTAGAACCGGCAAAGATTCTGTCCGATAATGTCGTATCACCTAGTCCAGACCAACATACTGTTACTGCAAAATCGAATCTTGCGTATAAGTCTGCTACAGTTGAGAAAAATATTTTTACTTCATTTGACCGAGTTGCTAAAGTTTCTCCTACGCCTACGGGTAGATCAGATACTTCTTCCGTACTCTCTACTGTTCTTCTTCCTAGTTCTGCTTCTACTTGTCAGGTCATATGCTTTAATTGCGACAAACCTGGTCATGTTTCGACACGTTGTACTCGTCCTCAAGTACTCCACTGTTATGGTTGCAGATATAAGGGAGATACTTGCGGCAACTGTCCACACTGTCATCCTACTACTAATAGGTTTTTGAATCATACTTCCAATTCTGTGCTCAGCTCTATGAGCCAAATTTCTACTGCTAACCCTACGTTCTCTTCTGTACCTCATCCAGGTCATCCTGCTACTACTACCAAAACATACCCTTCTTCGGCCAATATAGTTTCTAACACAATTTCTTCCGTCTTTAGTTCTACATCCTTTTCTACACCTCCTTCTGCTCGCCCTACTACTATGACCTCGTACCCTTTTCAGTCATATGAGCCTTTGATCACTATAAACTTGATTTTTCGGCTACCACGCCCCTACTTACCGAACCTCTACTAACAATAACCAAATTTCTTCTGTCTTTCACGAATCAAAAGATGATCAAATCGATCCTACGTTTTCGATTCCACCCCAAACTGTGCTTCCACCACCATCGCAACCCATGCTTCGAATTAGTGACTTGCAGCTAGCTTCTAAAGAATTTGTCCCCGCTTTTTTAAATGATTCTACCCAAAAAATTCCTATCGTGTCTGCAAGCAGAAATGTCGTTGAAGTGAGGATAATTTTTATTTCAGTCAGAGAGGGTCCTGTTGAAGTCTATGAACCTGTATCGTTAATGCCTGTTGCCGTTTTTGTCAAAATCTTACCTGTTTCTGCTTTCTTAAAAGATTCAATTCAAGAAATTTCTGTCGTGTCTGCAATCACAGCTGTAGCTGAAGTGACGATAACTTCTAATACGGGTAGAGAAAGTCCTGTTGAAGTTAGGGATCGCGCAACTATAATGCTTGGTGCTATTATCGTCAAAGTTTTACCTGATACTGTTTTTGATCTACTGTTGTGAAGGAAGCAGTTCATATTGTGGCTGAAGTTTTGTCTGTTCCTACTCCGTTATCTAACAGTGATAAAGTCTTATTTGATTCTACTCCTTTATCGGACGTTACCTGCTCTTACTCATTTTTCTGATGTTGACAAAATTCTTTCTGATCGTGTTTCTCTATCTGATGCTGACAAACATCTACTTGCTTCTGTTCTTTTAGCTAAGGTTAATGAACTTCTAGCTGATGTTTCTTTATCTAGTGTTGTTGAAATTCATCCTGATGCTGTTTGTTTTTGTAAGGTTGACGAAATTCTACCTGATTCTGTTCCTTTATGTAATGTTACTAAAGTGTTATCAGATTCTGCTCCTTTTTTAAGGTTGATATTCCTACAGCCAATGCTGTTCTCTTTCCTAACTGTGATACTGCTAGTCCTTCATCTAACGTCGATGAAATTTTATCTGCTTCTGTCCCTTTATCTAACGCAACGGTTTTTTTGTTCTAAATTAATGTGCACTTTTATTTCAGGTCTATCTTTTACTTCTATTTTGGTAATGTCCAGCCTATTGGCCGATTGAGCCCGGTCATTCTTGTTTTTATATTTCAGGCTACGTAGAGGTAACTAGCAAGCTAATAACTGTGATCCGATTTGTTTGAACCGTATGTGAATATTCTGCTTCCAAAGAGGAGATACTTTTAGACTTAGGCGGGCAATTTCTCTTTCAGTATTAGTGTTCTTCATAACTTCGTTGCTTTTTCCGGGGAGTTATTATTTTCATTACCCATGTCGGGGTCACCAATTTAGTATTTGTAATATAAAATAAATTAAATGATTTATGAAATGATTACTTCGTTTAGTTTATTGCATTTAATTAAAAAATGCAAACGTAAAATTGAAATATTAACAAAAAAAGTCTGTCAACTTGAAAACAACGTCACCTGCACGAGACAATAATAATCAAATTTCCCTCATTGATGAACGAGAACACTTGGGCAAATATTTTGTCCGCCACACGATGAGTAGTTTTTCATTTCTTTGATGAATTGTGTATCAGATATCTGTTTAATACGTTAACGTAAAACTTTAACAAAAAGTGAGTGATTGGTGAAGAAATTTTAGTAGGTTTTGTACCCCAATCAAATTTTTTGGATCCTAATAACCAGGATATCAAGAAAAGGTAATCTTCCATATACTTCAACTTCACAAGTGAGTTTTAGGTGTTTGTTGAATTTATTAAACATTAATAAGTTTGATCAATAACTTGGCAAAGTAATGAGCATGATAACGCCATCGACATACTTAACAAGAAAAGACATCTTGTATGGCAATTGTAGTAAAACGGAATAAAGTAAATGGTGTTGATAATAAAATTCTTCCATATACTCGACGAAGTAATTCTTTCAATTTATTGAACCAACTATTACAAAGACAGGTCGTTATCAAGCACAAGCAAATTTATAATTGAACTTGAAAGATAACAAACAAGTATTCTAATACTATTGGTATTTTGCCTTTTGTACATGATATAATAACAAATGGTCCATAACAATTTGGGCTATGACAAGAGATAAGAGTTATGCTGTTGTTATACCAAAAGGTTGGAAGTGATATTTGTCGTGAAACACAAATTAAGTGTTGTAGAAAACTAAATTATCCGTAGGAAGGAACTATTTTTCTGACATCTTTTACTAAGGTTTGATCTTGTTCCAGTTATATTTGCTAGAAATGATAACTAGAGGTGGTATGTGGATTTTACCGAATAAGGAGGTAACATCCAGCAAAATAAGTTTCTAATTCTCGGACAGGCCAAATTTTGTAACCTGTTTATTAAGAAATGTCTTTAGAGAGATTAAAATTAGATAATTATTCACGTAATAACTTATTAAATTTATGTATATTAATCATATTAATTTGATGTAAGTAATATCTGGCGGTTTGCCTTAGACCAAACGATTTCTGAATTGCAAACGTTTACTGTGTAACAGTTTTTTTGACCACTGCAGAACGTCAATAAATTTTTAGTTTCACAAACCTTTTGTCTAGTCCATTATATCACGTAAACAATTTTTAAGTAAATAAATATCTGTATTGGTATCAGGAAGTCTAACCGCCATACAGAAATGCTAGCTTAGTTGCTTATTTCAGGCGTTAAATGTTAGTATGAATATTATCAAGGCCAAACAGCTTTCCTGTTTCATGCATATTGCATCAGCGATCACTTTAGCTAGAATTTTCGTCAAGAATTGACATGGAGAACCAAAGGGTTCTAGCAAGAAATTTGCGTGTGACCTTGTGCCGTAGTGGAGCTCTGGTGTAGTAAACACTAGGCTCAGTGATTTTTAATAATGGTAAGCAGTTAAAAATAATTTACTAGACAAACTAAATAGCTTTGTTGTAGCGCTCTTTAAATAGCTCTTTCGATATCTCTTCCAATATGTCTAATAATAATTTTTACAATACTTCGTATAAGATTCAATTAAATATTTCTTACAACACTTCGTTAAAAGTTTTCAATTAAATACTTCTTAAAATGCACAGTAAATTCTTCAATTAAATATGTATTTTATAATTCTCCTGCAAATGTAGAGGAAATACTTTTAAGTAATTGTTTTGTATATCAATTGTAAGGCTTCTTTGTATATTCATTTGTTAAAATGATTCCGCCTTATCTGGTTTTATAAAAATAAGACCGTTTAAATGTTGTGTTTCAAGATGATATTAATTCTATTTTCGCATCCACGAGTACCAAGTTATAGTTCATTCACGTCAACATTGCGATAAGAAAATATCGATCTAGTATGACCGTCCTTCAACCTTACTAGAATAGTTGGATTTAATGAAATGTTCTGCGAGGAAACAACATGTTTTGATTTTAAAGAAACGTTCTACAAAGTACGTAGAAATTTTTATGGTTGGGAACTAAAGTCCGAAAATTAATTGAAATGGTCTTTTTGAAGTTGCAAGTATGAAATTACAAGTAATTAGGAGGACAACTACATGATGGTAATTATTTTGGTAAAGATCTACACATAGTAGAACATCTAAGTTTTGTATTGGATTTTGGTTGGTTCCATTTGTGCGTATGAAAAAAACGCTTTAAGTTCATATGGTCCGGTCCAAGGATCACGCAGCTGATTATGTGCTATACAACAGGTGGAGCCTACGTCAATTGTTTGCCCGAGGAAATTATGTATTAACACCTGTTCTAACATGCTGTAACACCTTCATGTAAACAACATCTGTTGAAACAAGGTAAGAGATTAATATTATTCTTACATCACGTCTACAATTGGCGATCTTTGATACAAGGCTGCTTCAGAAAATAACTTTGTGATGACTTATTACTATTAATCTGTTTAACAAACTAAAAGGACTTTGATAAATTTTTATTGCCAATATAATTGCAGTGTAATCACAGTTACTATTATTAATGAAAGTAAGCAAACTAAAGAGTTTCATTTATGCATGATTTCACTTACAGTTCCTGAACGTTGAATTAATAGACAATTTAGATATTTTTTTATATTTATGTGTAAACCGAGTAACAGATCTGGTATTTTTGGTATAAATTCAAGTAAAATTTTGTAACGAAAGCAACACTTAAAGTATTTGATATTTCTTTTGAATTCATAATCCTTCCTCAGGGTAGATGAAATTTGTATTATCCTTTCTTAAACTTAAATTTTATACTTACAATTTTTTATGAAGGAACAACTTTTAATTAAAGAATCAACATTTAATTTTCTTAATTAATTGTTTTATTCTCAACAAGTAAGTTCAGAAATAGAGTATCCAGGTATATGAACAAATAGCATAAAGTGATAACCCCGATTTAACAAGAAGCTTTAATAGTCTTTTCAGAATTTGAAGCATAAAATCTGTGTTCATAATATTGTTTGCCTGATTAATCTTTTTTGTTTTTTTATATGGGGTAACAAGAGAATACCTTGTTACGCTCCCTTTCTGTATAGTGTACTTAAAATACATCGTTTTGTATAGCTGGTTGTATAACGGTTGATTTACATTAATAAATAAATTGAATTATTCGTCTTATAAATTTTGGTTCCTTATGTTATTTATCGAAGCCGAGATAAGAGGCGCTCAGATGTTATGGTAACAACTATTTTATATCTACAGATTAGCGTAGTTTTGCAGTTGTTCTTGTTTATTTATTAATTACATTGAAAATACGGTGGCTTGTTTTGCTTTGTGAATAGTGAGTTTTACTGCGGTATTTATGGCTTACGCGGGCCTACTAATTTTTAGTAATTGTTCTTTATTCCTAAAATTGCTTGGTTGTATACTAACGGTAGAGTGTAGTTGTGATTGCATTGCATGAAGGATGCTTTTATAGGCGAACGTGTTTACTCAACTACACGTGCTGTTACCGATTGTGTTTCTTTGTTCCTTAAATTGTTGAGTTTTCTTTTGAAATAACGTGCGTTACGGAACCTCTGACGGACTTACTTAGTGATACACGTGCTTCACTCATTGTGGCTTCTAACACAGCTGTGGTGAAAGCAGGTCGAATTGTTCTTAGAAACAATGTTTCTTTGCTGTTTTTCGTGTTGGAAGCACGTGCGAATCAGGTTTAATAAGAGAATGTCATCTCCGAGAGGCATTTTTGATATTCCATTTTAGTTGGAACAGCTCGTAGATGACGTGAAATTTTGTTGGTCAAAGGGCCGTTGGGAACATGCAACTTAAATTATAATGTAACTTATATTATAATGCAACTTAAAGTATAATGAAATTTTTATATATGGTATTCAATTTAAATTACAAGCAACTTTAGTTCTATATAATAGGAAATTTTATAAATGGTATTCAATATAAATTACACAAAGCAATTTTATTTATATATAACATGGAATTTTATATATAAAGTATTCAGTTTAATCACAAACAACATTTGATAATTCTCGTGGTTTGAATTACACCTGGAGCATCTTTAAATTAACACGCAGATTGGTTTCTACGCTTGGTTCATGGTGTGGTCCAGGCGGAATGTAATTACTCAAAATGGAGGCCGAGTAATGTGATTTTCAGTATGCAGTACAATTATTCGTTTAAATTGGAGGATTCCGTATTTCAATGCTGACGTAAGCTCCCAAGCAGGTATTTTTGAGACAAAATCGGAGTTCTGGTATGTAAAAACAAAACTGTTTTTGTATGTTATTTGAACTATGGACGTAGTAACGAGATAATTTTTGTTTAATCAAGTTGTGTAAACTTCTAAATAGGTCAAGGACAGACCACAATTATATTTTTCAATGTAAGCAATAGGAACCTGTAACTTTTACTTACCTTGTTCTTTTATTAATTCAATGAAACATCAGAAGATATCATTACGTGTTATAGAAAGTGAATTCTTATAATTATGAGCACTTAAAAATTAAATTTCTATATTTGATATTTCATGAATACTTATTTGAAATTATCCATTGTGAAATTAAGGTAGATCTACCCTAATTAACTTTTTGTTATAAATAAGCAACTTTATGCTTTGTCAATTTGTTAAATAAAACCACATTTAATGGTATTGGTACTGATTTTATCCAGTGCCTTCTGTAAATAATTTTTCACAATTTAAATTAATCAAGATATAAAGAAAGAAAGATATTTTGTATAAAAACACATTATTGAATACTAGAGGAATAGATTTTTATTTTCGAACAAAAGACTATTCTTTTATTGAGGATGAATGAAAGATGATTCCAATTGAATTTAAATATTTTTGAGTATGAATGCACAAACAGTGCTATTCTTTGTTTAATCTGTTCACAGGTGCTGCAGAGGATTACTAAGGTCAAGGTCGAGCCATAAGGTAAGAAACTTCAGAGATTATGTGGTCTTTAAAAAATTGTATAGCGGCTATAGGAGAAAGGTTTCCGCATTAGCCTTGTACAAGGGACTTGAGTCAGGTCTTCCCTGTATAGAAAAATACGGTGGCGCCTTATTCTTCATATTAGTGGTCGCAATTCCACCCCGACCCACAGCTCATGTTCCACCCAGAGCACATAGTTCGACTAGCCGCTTTGCCTTTGAGATTTCCTCAACTTTGAGCCATCTTCCATCCGAACTTGCCGTGGGCTCTTTTCAATTATAGGAAATTCTCGTTAAAACAAAATCGTAAAATATGTAAGGCTATAAATGTGTTCCATGTGTCAAATGATTCCATAGGTCAAAGGTTGCATGATTCCATTTGTCAAATGATTCCATAGGTCATAAGTTGCATGTTCATTTGGGCAAATGTTTCCATAGGTCAAAAGTTGCATGATTCCATTTGTCAAACGATTCCATTGGTCAAATAATTCCCTAGGTCAAAGTTAGTAAGGAATGTTTATTTATACTTTTGGTGTGAATTTTATTAAAGTTGTATATATTTGGTTATTATTTTCTTTTGGATTTATGATTATAGTGTTTGAAGGTAATTTTGTAGTCGAGAGGACAACCGAGATTAATGGTAGTTTTTGGAATTATATTGGGAATCAATTAGCTTGAGTCCATATTAGATATTGGTAGGAGGCTAATATTGTTAGTAACTATAATAGTTATGTTTAGTATGAATATTGTGTAAGGTAGCAATGTTCTATGTTGGTATGAATATTGTGTGAGTTAGCAATGTTCTATTTTGTTCATTCATGCGTGAGTGAAAATTTTTGAGAAGTAAGATGTGGTGACGTTTTACTTGTCTCTTCATGGGTAGAGATATGTCTACATTTTGGTTGCATATTCATGCGGTAGATTGTTGAACGTTAGTGATTTCAAGACATGTTTGCTGTTTTGAAGATATGTTTGTCGTGGATCCCAATGGTAGTGGGAGTCCTTTTTTTTTTCTTCTGTAAATATGTAAATTATGGTTAGTAAAGTAAGAATATGTTGTCATGATAATTTATATCTTTATTAAGGAATCATAATACGGCAGTATTATATGTTTTGTTGCTTAAGTTTCGAGTATAAAATGAGTGATATAATAACCCCTAATATGTATTAAATGATAATGAAACCCTACCGATTAAGACTTCCTGAATTTGTCCCCTTGTGGCGTATAGTACACGTAGTTACTCGTCACTCATTTTCAAGTCAGCAGTATCTTAAGTGATAATTTTTGTTTTGGCTTGTAAAAATTAACAATAAGTTGTAAATATATAACAGTAAATTCAAAAAAAAAAATTTCTTTGCATTTATTCCAGAATATTTTCTCGAATTTTTTTCTCTTAGAAAGAGTCAGTGTAGCAATTTTATTTTCTACCTAAATATGTCCGTATAACTAATCCCTTTATTTAATAATAAATAATATAATGCATTATAATGCTATTCAATCCGAGAAAAGTTTCCACTGCTGATGGTGCTCTTCAAGAAGTTATTGGTTCAGTTGATTTACCTATTAGAATTGGATGGCAATATCGTATTGTTAACGCTTTGGTTGTACCATCTCTTCCCCACACATTTATTTTTGGTAGCGATTTCGCAAAATCTTTTGGTTTATTAGCAGATTTCAAAAACAATACATGGCATATTCAAGATTATGATAACAATAGTATTTCGTATATAGGTCATTCGTCAGTACCCTTAAGTTGTAGTAATCAATTACTTAGTTTAGATGATTTGCTAGAAACACAGCAAGTAAAAGCACGAATAGCAATAGAATCCTTCAATGAAATTAGTAGTGAAGAGAGACTAGGGCGTACCGATAAAATTGTTTTAGATATTGATACTGGTGATGCAAAACCATTCCGAAAAAAAACCATACGTCATGTCCCCCTTTATGAGCAAGATGTTAGATAAAGAGTTAGATGAGATGTTGAGATTAGGAGTAGTGGAAGAATGTCAGAGTCCATGGTCATCCCCTGTACTGTTAGTTAAAAAACAAGACAGTGAGTACAGATTTTGTTTTGACGGAAGAGCGCTCAATGATATTACTAAACATGATAGCTACCCATTGCCAAATATCGATAGGATTATTAATTTACTTAGAGGTGCAAATTATATTTCTAGTTTAGACCTTAGAAAGAGTTTTTGGCAAATCCCACTTTCCGAAACATCTAAGGATAAAACAGCATTTAGTGTTATTTCGAGAGGACAATATAGGTTTGTCACCATGCCATTCGGATTAAAGAATGCTGCTCAGACGCAACAGCGTTTGGTTGATTCAATTTTCGGACCCAAGTTTGAGCCACATGTATTTTGTTATTTAGATGACATTATTTTGTGTTCATCATCTTTTGAGGAACATTTAAAGTTATTAGAAACGGTGAAGAAACGTCTTAAGGAAGCAAAGGAAAGTTTAATGTAGTTTCAGATTGTCTTAGTCGTGCAGTTCCAGTCGTAAATCATGTGGATAATTTAGTTGAGATCAAGTTAGATAATGTGGATCCCTGGTATGTGTCTCTTCGAGAAAAAATTTTAGCTTCACCTGATGATTACCCCCAATGGAAGGTAGAAGATAATTATGTATTTAAATTTCTTTCATCAAATTTACCACTCTCATCGAATGTAAGGGAATGGAAGTATTTAGTTCCTAAATCACAAAAGGAAGAGGTTATTCGGATAAATCATGACCCTTCAGTGGCCGGACATTTTGGTTTTTTTAAAAATTGGCACGCATACAAGAGAATTTTTATTGGCCAAAAATGCGTATTGATGTGTTGAAATTTTGTAAAAATTGTTTAACGTGTGGTGCACAGAAGGCATCGAATAGAGGACCCCTTGGTTTAATGGGAAAGGAAAAAGAAGTAAAGTTCCCCTTTCAGATTATTGCTATAGATCTCATGGGCCCATTTCCACGGTCCAAGGTTGGACACAAATGGTTATTAGTTATTGGTGATTGGTTCTCGAAATTTACGTTAATGTTTCCATTACGTAGTGCAAAAGCGCATTTAATAGAACGTGTATTAGAGGAAAAAGTTTTTTTAGTTTATGGTGTTCCTAAATTTATTATTTGTGATAATGGCTCACAATTTAGTGGTAGAAATTTCAAGGCAGTATGTAAAAAATATGACGTTCAAAAAATTTGGTTTAATGCAGTTTACTCTCCCCAATGTAATTTTGTGGAAAGGATATTCCATTTGGTTGGAACAGCTCGTAGATGACGTGAAATTTTTTGGTCAAAGGGCCGTTGGGAACAGTAAGTAAATTTGTTTCTGTAACGATATTAATTAAAAATTTTCAGTGCAACTTAAATTATAATGTAACTTATATTATAATGCAACTTAAAGTATAATGAAATTTTTATATATGGTATTCAATTTAAATTACAAGCAACTTTAGTTCTATATAATAGGAAATTTTATAAATGGTATTCAATCTAAATTACACAAAGCAATTTTATTTATATATAACATGGAATTTTATATATAAAGTATTCAGTTTAATCACAAACAACATTTGATAATTCTCGTGGTTTGAATTACACCTGGAGCATCTTTAAATTAACACGCAGATTGGTTTCTACGCTTGGTTCATGGTGTGGTCCAGGCGGAATGTAATTACTCAAAATGGAGGCCGAGTAATGTGACTTTCAGTATGCAGTACAATTATTCGTTTAAATTGGAGGATTCCGTATTTCAATGCTGACGTAAGCTCCCAAGCAGGTATTCTTGAGACAAATCAGTTCTGGTATGTAAAAACAAAACTGTTTTGATGTTATTTGAACTATGGACGTAGTAACGAGATAATTTTGTTTAATCAAGTTGTGTAAACTTCTAAATAGGTCAAGGACAGACCACAATTATATTTTTCAATGTAAGCAATAGGAACCTGTAACTTTTACATCCTCATTCTTTTATTAATTCAATGAAACATCAGAAGATGTCATTACGTGTTATAGAAAGTGAATTCTTATAATTATGAGCACTTAAAATTAAATTTCTATATTTGATATTTCATGAATACTTATTTGAAATTATCCATTGTGAAATTAAGGTAGATCTACCTAATTAACTTTTTGTTATAAATAAGCAACTTTATGCTTTGTCAATTTGTTAAATAAAACCACATTTAATGGTATTGGTACTGATTTTATCCAGTGCCTTCTGTAATAACTTCACAATTTAAATTAATCAAGATATAAAGAAGAAAGATATTTTGTATAAAGCACATTATTGAATACTAGAGGAATAGATTTTTATTTTCGAACAAAGACTATTCTTTATTGAGGATGAATGAAAGATGATTCCAATTGAATTTAAATATTTTGAGTATAATGCACAAACAGTGCTATTCTTTGTTTAATCTGTTCACAGGTGCTGCAGAGGATTACTAAGGTCAGGTCGAGCCATAAGGTAGAAACTTCAGAGATTATGTGGTCTTTAAAATTTGTATAGCGGCTATAGAGAAGGTTTCCATTGCCTTGTACAGGGACTTGAGTCAGGTCTTTCCTGTATGAAAATACGGTGGCGCCTATTCTTTATATTAGTGGTCGCAATTCACCCGACCACAGCTCATGTTCACCCAGAGCATATAGTTCGACTAGCCGCTTTGCCTTTGAGATTTCCTCAACTTTGAGCCATCTTCCATCCGAACTCTCCGTGGGCTCTTTTCAATTATAGAAATCCTCGTTAAACAAAATCGTAAAATACGAAGGCTATAAATGGCCATTTTTAGCCTTCGCATTTTGCGATTTTGTTTAACGAGAATTTCCAATAAGTGAAAGGAGCCCACGGCAAGTTCTGATGGAAGATTGCTCAAAGTTGAGGAAATCTCAAAGGCAAAGCGGCTAGTCGAACTATATGCTCTGGGTGGAACATGAGCTGTGGGTCGGGGTGGAATTACGACAACTGATATGAAGAATAAGGCGCCACCGTATTTTTCTATACAGGGAAGACCTGACTCAAGTCCCTTGTACAAGGCTAATGCGGAAACCTTTCTCCTATAGCCGCTATACAAATTTTTAAAGACCACATAATCTCTGAAGTTTCTTACCTTATGGCTCGACCTTAACCTTAGTAATCCTCTGCAGCACCTGTGAACAGATTAAACAAAGAATAGCACTGTTTGTGCATTCATACTCAAAAATATTTAAATTCAATTGGAATCATCTTTCATTCATCCTCAATAAAAAGAATAGTCTTTGTTCGAAAATAAAATCTATTCCTCTAGTATTCAATAATGTGCTTTTATACAAAATATCTTTCTTTCTTTATATCTTGATTAATTTAAATTGTGAAAAATTATTTACAGAAAGCACTGGATAAAATCAGTACCAATACCATTAAATGTGGTTTTATTTAATAAATTGACCAAGCATAAAGTTGCTTATTTATAACAAAAAGTTAATTAGGGTAGATCTACCTTAATTTCACAATGGATAATTTCAAATAAGTATTCATGAAATATCAAATATAGAAATTTAATTTTTAAGTGCTCATAATTATAAGAATTCACTTTCTATAACACGTAATGACATCTTGTGATGTTTCATTGAATTAATAAAAGTATGAGGTAAGTAAAAGTTACAGGTTCCTATTGCTTACATTGAAAAATATAATTGTGGTCTGTCCTTGACCTATTTAGAAGTTTACACAACTTGATTAAACAACAATTATCTCGTTACTACGTCCATAGTTCAAATCACATACAAAAACAGTTTTGTTTTTACATACCAGAATTCCGATTTTGTCTCAAAAATACCTGCTTGGGAGCTTACGTCAGCATTGAAATACGGAATCCTCCAATTTAAACGAATAATTGTACTGCATACTGAAAATCACATTACTCGGCCTCCATTTTGAGTAATTACATTCCGCATGGACCACACCATGAACCAAGCGTAGAAACCAATCTGCGTGTTAATTTAAAGATGCTCCAGGTGTAATTCAAACCACGAGAATTATCAAATATTGTTTGTGATTAAACTGAATACTTTATATATGAAATTCCATGTTATATATAAATAAAATTGCTTTGTGTAATTTAGATTGAATACCATTTATAAAAATTTCATTATACTTTAAGTTGCATTATAATATAAGTTACATTATAATTTAAGTTGCACTGAAAATTTTAATTAATATCGTTACAGAAACAAATTTACTTACTGTTCCCAACAAAATTTCACGTCATCTTCGAGCAGTTCCAACAAAATGGAATATCAAAATGCCTCTCGGAGATGACATTCTCTTATTAAACCTGATTCGCACGTGCTTCCAACACGAAAAACAGCAAAGAAACATTGTTTCTAAGAACAAATCGACCTGCTTTCACCACAGCTGTGTTAGAAGTGTCGGGTCAAGCGAGTTGCTGCCCGGTAACAACGTTACTTCGTAATTTCCGAATAGATGGAACTCTAGGAATGATACTAAATAGAAGCTTTTATCTTGTCACCGTGGAAATTAAATTTTAATTTGAACTGAATGCTAGTACTTTATTGGGCAATAGGTAATATTTAATTAAATGGATTGGATAGCATTATAATGCATTATATTATTTATTATTAAATAAAGGGATTAGTTATACGGACATATTTAGGTAGAAAATAAAATTGCTACACTGCCTCTTTCTAAGAGAAAAAAATTCGAGAAAATATTCTGGAATAAATACGAAGAATTTTTTTTTTTGAATTTACTGTTATATATTTACAACTTATTGTTAATTTTTACAAGCCAAAACAAAAATTATCACTTAAGATACTGCATACTTGAAAATGAGTGACGAGTAACTACGTGTACTATACGCCACAAGGGGACAAATTCGGGAAGTCTTAATCGGTAGGGTTTCTTTATCATTTAATACATATTCGGGGTTATTATATCACTCATTTTATACTCGAAACTTAAGCAACAAAACATATAATACTGCCGTATTGATTCCTTAATAAAGATATAAATTATCATGACAACATATTCTTACTTTACTAACCATAATTTACATATTTACAAAAAAGAAGGACTCCCACTACCATTGGGATCCACGACAAACATATCTTCAAAACAGCAAACATGTCTTGAAATCACTAACGTTCAACAATCTACCGCATGTATATGCAACCAAAATGTAGACATATCTCTACCCATGAAGAGACAAGTAAAACGTCACCACATCTTACTCCTCAAAAATTTTCACTCACGCATGGATGAACAAAATAGAACATTGCTACCTTACACAATATTCATACCAACATAGAACATTGCTACCTTACACAATATTCATACTAAACATAACTATTATAGTTACTAACAATATTGGCCTCCTACCAATATCTAATATGGACTCAAGCTAATTGATTCCCAATATAATTCCAAGAACTACCATTAATCTCGGTTGTCCTCTCGACTACAAAATTACCTTCAAACACTATAATCATAAATCCAAAAGAAAATAATAACCAAATATATACAACTTTAATAAAATTCATCACCAAAAGTATAAATAAACATTCCTTACTAACTTTGACCTAGGGAATTATTTGACCAAATGAACATGCAACTTATGACCTATGGAAACATGCAACTCATAACATCTCAACTCAAATAAATAATTTGCAGCTAACAATATCAGCGCAGACTAATATCAACCTTACTGCACTACAAAAATTTTCCTTTTATACTTCATATCCAACATCTAAATTTTTAGACTACTAAACAGTATTCCAATACAATAATTAAATTCTTTACTAAAAAGATAAGACAGAAATAATTCCTACTATCGACTATCAAACATATCAACATTACTAATTAATGTTCAGAAACATCATCATTCTCAATATCATTACTGAACTCTGAATAAGGTTTTAAGTCCTTAACATGCCATCTGCCTGCTTTTGAACCATCTTCATTATTCAATTCATAAATTAAATTCGAAACCTTCTTTCTAACAATACTCAAAACATATTTTGGCGCAAGCTTAGCAGTAAACTTATCACTTGCTTTCGAAAGAACTTTATTTGACCTCCAAACTTTGTCGCCTACTTCGAAAGAAATGTTACGTCTCCTTAAATTATATGAATTACTAGACTGCATGTAAGCTAAATGTAACCTTTTCTGTACGTCTATAAAAATATCAAATATTCCTTGATGATCTAACACATACGAAGGTCTATTACCAGAAATAATATCTATATCACTTGAGGGTTCCACATCAAGACCATAAAATCTTCCAGACACAGGAACATGTCTACCAAAAACTAAGAAATTTGGCGAATAACCAGTGGCATGATGTTTTGCAGAATTAATCGCATACTGAATTTGGGGTAACTCTATGTCCCAAGTATCATGTTCTTTAATATACGAACGTATAGCTGTTCCGACTGTTCTATTTATCCTTTCCACAAAATTACATTGGGGAGAGTAAACTGCATTAAACCAAATTTTTTGAACGTCATATTTTTTACATACTGCCTTGAAATTTCTACCACTAAATTGTGAGCCATTATCACAAATAATAAATTTGGGAACACCATAAACTAAAAAAACTTTTTCCTCTAATACACGTTCTATTAAATGCGCTTTTGCACTACGTAACGGAAACATTAACGTAAATTTCGAGAACCAATCACCAATAACTAATAACCATTTGTGTCCAACCTTGGACCGTGGAAATGGGCCCATGAGATCTATAGCAATAATCTGAAAGGGGAACTTTACTTCTTTTTCCTTTCCCATTAAACCAAGGGGTCCTCTATTCGATGCCTTTTGTGCACCACACGTTAAACAATTCTTACAAAATTTCAACACATCAATACGCATTTTTGGCCAATAAAAATTCTCTTGTATGCGTGCCAATGTTTTAAAAAAACCAAAATGTCCGGCCACTGAAGGGTCATGATTTATCCGAATAACCTCTTCCTTTTGTGATCTAGGAACTAAATATTTCCATTCCCTTACATTCGATGAGAGTGGTAAATTTGATGAAAGAAATTTAAATACATAATTATCTTCTACCTTCCATTGTGGGTAATCATCAGGTGAAGCTAAAATTTTTTCTCGAAGAGACACATACCAGGGATCCACATTATCTAACTTGATCTCAACTAAATTATCAACATGATTGACGACTGGAACTGCACGACTAAGACAATCTGGAACTACATTAAACTTTCCTTTTCGATGAACCAACTCAAAAGTATGCTGTCGTAAACGGACAGCCCATCTAGCTAATTTACCGGTTGGGTTTTGTATATTATTAAGCCATAACAATGAAAAGTGATCTGTGATAACAGTAAAACGGGTACCTTCTACCCAAGGTCGAAATTTTTCTATAGCGAAAATTACAGCGAGACATTCTTTCTCCGTGACTGAATAATTTCGCTCAGTTCGGGTAAGTGATTTACTGGCATAAGAAATAACGTGCTCTACATCATCGATTTTTTGTACTAAAACTGCTCCGAGTCCTGTATCACTAGCGTCGCATTCGACAATGAATGGAACTGAATAGTCCGGTTGTGATAACAATGGGGCGGAAACTAAAGCCTGTTTGATCTGTACAAATGAGTCCTCAGCCTCGGATGTCCAAACAATAGATTGACCCTTTTTTCTTCCTTTTACCAAATCACTAATCGGTGACACTAAAGATGAAAAGTTTTTTATAAAACGACGATACCAACTACGCATTCCTAAAAAACGTTTGACCTCAGTAGTGGTCTTAGGTCTGGGGAAATTTACCATAGCAGAAACCTTTTCGGGATCTGTACGAAGAGAATTCGATCCAACAATATAACCAAGAAATTTTAACGATTTCTTAAAGAATTCACACTTTTTCAAATTAATCGTAAGGTTTGCTTCCTTAAGACGTTCCTTCACCGTTTCTAATAACTTTAAATGTTCCTCAAAAGATGATGAACACAAAATAATGTCATCTAAGTAACAAAAAAAATGTGGCTCAAACTTCGGTCCAAAAATTGAATCAACCAAACGCTGTTGCGTCTGAGCAGCATTCTTTAATCCGAATGGCATGGTGACAAACCTATATTGTCCTCTTGAAATAACACTAAACGCTGTTTTATCCTTAGATGTTTCGGAAAGTGGGATTTGCCAAAAACTCTTTCTAAGGTCTAAGCTAGAAATATAATTTGCACCTCTAAGTAAATTAATAATCCTATCGATATTTGGCAATGGGTAGCTATCATGTTTAGTAATATCATTGAGCGCTCTTCCGTCAAAACAAAATCTGTACTCGCTGTCTTGTTTTTTAACTAACAGTACAGGGGATGACCATGGACTCTGACATTCTTCCACTACTCCTAATCTCAACATCTCATCTAACTCTTTATCTAACATCTTGCTCATAAAGGGAGACATAACGTATGGTTTTTTTCGAAATGGTTTTGCATCACCAGTATCAATATCTAAAACAATTTTATCGGTACGCCCTAGTCTCTCTTCACTACTAATTTCATTGAAAGATTCTATTGCTATTCGTGCTTTTACTTGCTGTGTTTCTAACAAATCATCTAAACTAAGTAATTGATTACTACAACTTAAGGGTACTGACGAATGACCTATATACGAAATACTATTGTTATCACAATCTTGAATATGCCATGTATTGTTTTTGAAATCTGCTAATAAACCAAAGGATTTTGCGAAATCGCTACCAAAAATTAATGTGTGGGAAGAGATGGTACAACCAAAGCGTTAACAATACGGTATTGTCTTCCAATTCTAATAGGTAAATCAACTGAACCATTAACTTCTTGAAGAGCACCATCCGCAGTGGAAACTTTTCTTTTCTCAGTTTTAAAAACTTTTAAATTTAATTCTTCAAGAACAGAAAATGCTAATGAACCAACCACGGTAGTAGTACAACCAGAGTCAAACAAACCTGTGACGTCTCTATCTAACAATTTTACCATAATGTACGGACGATTGTCCTGAGGTTTCCTTAAAATAACGCGTCAGCTTTTGGCTTGACGTTCCTTGACAAAATCCTTAACGATGCCTAGCCATCTTGACCAATCATCTTTATCAAAAAAATTTTCCTGTTTACACAACATAACCGTAGCCTTTTGCATAAAAGCATGATGCCGGCCACTCTGCATCTGCCTACCTACTCGTTTTTTTGAACACGACGGACAATTTATTGACTTAACTCCACTATATCCGCAGCTATAACAAAATATTTTACGAGGAATCTTACACCTCCAAAATGTATGACCTTCTTCCAAACAATTCCAACATGTAAGTTTATTTAATTTATATTTATTTACAGGGACTCTACTAGAAAGATTATTATTATTACTATTATTGTTACCAAGAGATTGTATTTGAGGGGGAAATGATTGATTATAAAAACTACTACCAGTTCGCGCTGAAAAGTTTTTTACAGGAGCTGACCACTTATTTTCAACTTGAAATTTTGAATTTCCTAACGCTTTCGGAACATATTTCACTGGACTTTGTGCTAAATTATGCTTGGATGCATAAGCTTCTTCCAATTTCTTACACAACTTTATTAATGTTGACATACTATCAATTTCCGTTAGAGCTAATTGACAAATAAAATCAGGTAATAGATTCTTTTTTACCATTCTAACTTTTGTACATTCCGCAGGTGATTGTGGTAACCTACTAAACAAATTCTCCATATGAGCTATATATATGACTACAGATTCTCCTTTGTGTTGATGACGCGACCTAATTTTTTCCCAAATCTCGTCCTCTGAGTGTGATGGTAAGAAATCTTCCTTTAATCGAATAACCAAAGAACTCCAGTTGGTTAAAGAATTTCTAACACAACGATACCATTCTAAACCGTTCCCTGTGAACAATTCTACAGAAGCATTAAATAAATCTTCTTCAGATACTTTACGCGAGTGTGCTAACTCAGCTACTCTGTCTAAAAATTGATGAACCTGTTTCGGATCTCCAGAAAATTTTACTGACCACGAACCAATTGGAATAGGGGGTACTAAATATGAAACAGTATGAATAGGAGCACTGACAACAGCTGGAATGGTTTCTCTCATAGAAAATTCACCATATGCGCTTACATCTTCATTCTTTTTAAGCTTTTCATGTAGCTCTGCCTCCATGGTAAGAATAGTTGCTAACGATTCATTCCTAAATAAAGTAACTTCGTCTGAATTATCTAAACGGATTTTCATTCTCCTAACTCGACCATCAAGATGTATTAATCTCGACTGTATCCTCTTAAATGTAGGGTCTGCTAATTCACCTTCAAACTCTAATAAAACATTTCTTACTGATTCTATCGAAGCCTCAATCTCATCTCGTTCATCTGAATATTCTACGACATATGTGGAAAGATCAATTAAACGACCAGGTACTGTTGTTTCTTTGGCTAATAATCGGCCTAACATTTTCCTTTTATCCTGCATCGGTCTGCTGCTAACAACTCCACGAATTCTCAAATCATAATCCTATTCATCTTTATGCAAATAAACTACTTGATACGTCTCAGCCATCATGGAATAGATTAACTAACTAATTACAAATTAAACTCAATTAAACAACAACATCAATAGACTAAATTAATCTGAGGGTAAATGATTTACGAATCACAAGTGTAAACAACCAAAGTCGATCGAAAACTGCACGTCATGTGCTTATACAATTGGCACAGCAATCGAGGCCTACACGCTGGGCGCTATTTATAGCCTTACACATTTTACGATTTTGTTTAACGAGAATTTCCTATAATTGAAAAGAGCCCACGGCAAGTTCGGATGGAAGATGGCTCAAAGTTGAGGAAATCTCAAAGGCAAAGCGGCTAGTCGAACTATATGCTCTGGGTGGAACATGAGCTGTGGGTCGAGGTGGAATTGCGACCACTAATATGAAGAATAAGGCGCCACCGTATTTTTCTATACAGGGAAGACCTGACTCAAGTCCCTTGTACAAGGCTAATGCGGAAACCTTTCTCCTATAGCCGCTATACAAATTTTTAAAGACCACATAATCTCTGAAGTTTCTTACCTTATGGCTCGACCTTGACCTTAGTAATCCTCTGCAGCACCTGTGAACAGATTAAACAAAGAATAGCACTGTTTGTGCATTCATACTCAAAAATATTTAAATTCAATTGGAATCATCTTTCATTCATCCTCAATAAAAGAATAGTCTTTTGTTCGAAAATAAAATCTATTCCTCTAGTATTCAATAATGTGCTTTTATACAAAATATCTTTCTTTCTTTATATCTTGATTAATTTAAATTGTGAAAATTATTTACAGAAGGCACTGGATAAAATCAGTACCAATACCATTAAATGTGGTTTTATTTAACAAATTGACAAAGCATAAAGTTGCTTATTTATAACAAAAGTTAATTAGGGTAGATCTACCTTAATTTCACAATGGATAATTTCAAATAAGTATTCATGAAATATCAAATATAGAAATTTAAATTTTAAGTGCTCATAATTATAAGAATTCACTTTCTATAACACGTAATGACATCTTCTGATGTTTCATTGAATTAATAAAAGAATGAGGTAAGTAAAAGTTACAGGTTCCTATTGCTTACATTGAAAAATATAATTGTGGTCTGTCCTTGACCTATTTAGACGTTTACACTACTTGATTAAACAAAAATTATCTCGTTACTACGTCCATAGTTCAAATAACATACAAAACAGTTTTGTTTTACATACCAGAACTCGATTTTGTCTCAAAAATACCTGCTTGGGAGCTTACGTCAGCATTGAAATACGGAATCCTCCAATTTAAACGAATAATTGTACTGCATACTGAAAATCACATTACTCGGCCTCCATTTTGAGTAATTACATTCCGCATGGACCACACCATGAACCAAGCGTAGAAACCAATCTGCGTGTTAATTTAAAGATGCTCCAGGTGTAATTCAAACCACGAGAATTATCAAATATTGTTTGTGATTAAACTGAATACTTTATATATGAAATTCCATGTTATATATAAATAAAATTGCTTTGTGTAATTTAGATTGAATACCATTTATAAAAATTTCATTATACTTTAAGTTGCATTATAATATAAGTTACATTATAATTTAAGTTGCACTGAAAATTTTTAATTAATATCGTTACAGAAACAAATTTACTTACTGTTCCCAACAAAATTTCACGTCATCTTCGAGCAGTTCCAACAAAATGGAATATCAAAATGCCTCTCGGAGATGACATTCTCTTATTAAACCTGATTCGCACGTGCTTCCAACACGAAAAACAGCAAAGAAACATTGTTTCTAAGAACAATTCGACCTGCTTTCACCACAGCTGTGTTAGAAGTGTCGGGTCAAGCGAGTTGCTGCCCGGTAACAACGTTACTTCGTAATTTCCGAATAGATGGAACTCTAGGAATGATACTAAATAGAAGCTTTTATCTTGTCACCGTGGAAATTAAATTTTAATTTGAACTGAATGCTAGTACTTTATTGGGCAATAGGTAATATTTAATTAAATGGATTGGATAGCATTATAATGCATTATATTATTTATTATTAAATAAAGGGATTAGTTATACGGACATATTTAGGTAGAAAATAAAATTGCTACAACCTATTGTACTTAAAATGCAAGAACGGTAACTGCGATTACAAGCAAGTAAATACGATGTACAGCTCGTCTTTTTTTTCTTAGTGCAAGATACTTATTTAGTTGTATACGTATTAATTAGCAAATTAATTCTGTAACATGCTTTCCCATTTTGTTTTGTTGAAATGAGGTTACAGACATATCTTCGTGCACTATCTCTCTTAACAATAATGTTGGCCAGTTAAGGTAAAAACGTGTTGTAACAATTTTATTTTCGCAGTAAAAAATCTATTCATGAAAGGTACAAAGAATGTTAAAACACCTTTATTAACTAAAGTAATAATACGTGTAACAATCAAATCCTTACATTAATACAGTATCTAGAGTCGTTAGTCTATTTGTTTCGGAGTTCGGTGTATTCCACAGCCACTGGCGCGCGCGTGAGAGGTTTTTGACAACCCCACTCGGGACCCTCCCACGATAGAAGAACGCGGCAAAAGCACTCGTCGATAGGTAAGAGCAGCGACAGCATGCATTTGAAATTAATGGCGAGTGACCTCCGGGTCGCATTATTTATGTGACACACTTCCTGAGTAACGGTTGGTATTGTATATTCGTTATCATAGTACCTAATTTAACAATTTGTTTAGCGCAACGACAACTTAGAATCTACAATTTAGAAACTCTAACTTATAGACTACGCAATGAAAATTACATTTGTAACTAAGATTAGACAACGGAAGATTACGCTACAAAAGTTATGCAGCCTTGAATCAATGTAAGAAACCCGTTTCGCTTCAACACCTGTATTTAAAGCATGGAAAGCAAGAATAATTAGCTGCAGATTCCGCACGGCGATGTGGTTTCCATTCCAGCCAAGGACAACAACCCGGGGTTTGGTTCGTAATAGCTTTAAGATTTCCTCAGTGCTTCCTTCTAAAAGCACGTTATTTCGTTTTGTTTTATAGAAGAACAAATTTGTTATTCAGTTTACCTGTAGTTAAGCTGGTTTTCCAGTATCAAATTTAATTTCACTTAGTTTCGTAGATATGTGACTACACGTGGCTTCAACATAAATTAACAGCTGCGGTTACGTCACCTGTTTGTTTGAAATATGCCGTCAATAATTGCACAATTGCTAACAGATGTTTAGTATTACAGTACTACCACCTTTGATAAAATTAGAGAATATCTTTGTGAATATTTTGACTTCAAATTGATTTTAATACCGTTAACTTAAAGAGAAAATTTTGTATATTAATTTGTAAATGACCTACACAGATCTGATTGGGTTATGAAACCTTAGTATAACCAGTCACACTGGATTGTAATATATTTGAGTAAGGATCATGTTGATAAACCTTACATTAACTTTGCAAGTATTTCAAGTATTCATTTTATTTTATAGCATTGAATTTTATTTACAGAAACGGAAAAATTCTCTCTAGTAAATTTATAATCCACGCTTAAAGTCTTTTATTCTGATCTAGTTTGATCAGACCTGATAAACAAAAGCAATAAGAGTTAAATTTTATGACACCCTTATGTAGAAAATATTCTCTATGCATTTTAGGTATATTTGAGGGACGCAAATTGTGTTCCCATTTTCTATGTGACTTAATTATTATTTTTCCTTACAGGAACAGCGTCTTATTCTGTTAAGACAAGTTGTGTGTCAGCGAAAGCGATCTTTTTCTTTGGGTTTCACGTCCGCCCTTAGGAATGTGCCATGCCTTTAACATAAATCAATATGGACTTGGTGGCGCCTGTTTGTTTTAGTTTAAGTGTGACCCCCTACAGATTTCGACTTACCCCCATTGCTCATAGCTCTACCCAAGGAATAGACCCTAGTTACGTCGGAAGACTTTGTTTTGCAGACACCTGACTTGGAGCATGGTGATAATAAAGTAGTGTCGGCCAGGAAAATTCGTTTCACTAGCGCCCATGCGTGAGGCTAGCGGAACCAATTAGAGAGAAAAATCGTTACACTGACACCCAATGTGGGGCTGGTGTTTTAGTAAGCCAAGAAAAAATTCGTTACACTGGCGCCGGCAACGTTTGGGGCCTCGAAATTTGTTTGTTCATAATTTGATTTACTTCGAAATTTATTTGTTCAAAATTTAATTTGCTTCGAAATTTGTTAGCTCAAAATTTATTTTGCTTTGAAGTCCATTTGTCCAAAAATTATTTTGCTCGAAATTTGTTTGCTTAAAGTCTATTTGACATTTAGATTTGTTTGTTCGCTTTTGATAAAAGATTGGTTGTAATGTTAATCCCCATACAGTCAATTAATTAATTTGGTCAAATTTACTTTTGGCTTTCATTCTATTTTGACCCCTTATAATTTTTTTTGATATTGTTTTGGCAAAAATAATTTTACCAAAAACATCTTTTGATTTTTACCTTTAGTAGTACGAATTTGTTTTGATAACTTTTGTAAGGTTCGGATCAGTTAGATTTATCGGTTTGATTCCATTAGGCTTGAGTAATCATGTCGGAAAAATTCCAAATTGTTTGTCTACTTAAAGAAGAATTGGAGTATGAACTAAGAATCAGAGGAGTGGTGAGTGAGAGACAAGTGTTGGAGAAAAGGAAAATTTTAGGTAGATTGTTGGCTAAAGAAATAGATAAGCCTGGTTGTTTGATTGATCTTTCGTGTTATGAAGTAGACTTTGCAACGGAAAGTAAAGAAATTTCAGTTTCAGTCGAGTCAGTTCGTAATGTTGTGTCCGAATTTGAAGGTGACTCATCAGACTCAATTTTTAGGAGAGCTTGTTCAAGGTTAAACCACCTTTCGGGGCGAGTTAAGCGCATGAAAATCCCTTCAGTAAATTCCGAGGAAGCAATTAAGTTCAGAAATGAGACAGTAGCAACGATATTAACCTTTGAAGCTGACTTATACGATAAAATCAATAAAAGTACAGAGTCCACCTATTTGGATCGGTCCGTTGTAGTATCTCCTTCAGTTGCTAGTGCACCTATTCATTCGACTTCGTATGTAACGCCTTCCGCACCTATAGGTTCATGGCCTGTAAAATTCTCAGGTGATCCCAAACAACTATATTCATTTTAGATAGAGTTAGTGATTTAGCACAATCTCGTAAGGTATCCGAAGCTGATTTATTTGGATCAGCATGTGAACTTTTGTGGGTGACGCTTTAGTTTGGTTTAGAACAGTGAAAAGTTCATTGAGAGACTGGAACTCCTTGTTAGAACGTTTAAGGAAGATTTCCTACCTGGTTCTTCAGATGATGACATTTGGGAAAAGATCAGAAATCGTCGCCAAGGTAAAGACGAAAGGATTATTTTATTTGTCGCGCATATGCAAACCTTGTTTAGTAGACTGACCAACGAACCAGCAGAAGTTACTAAAGTTAAGATGATAAGAAGAAATTTGGTTCCTGAATATATTTCAGCACTTGCATTGTCGGACATTCAAGATTTGTCTACCTTAGTAAATTTGTGTAAAGGTTAGAAGAAGCTTCTTTGATGAAACTAAACTTGGTTTCAGCATCTTCTAGTAAACCTAACAAGATTTGCAACCCTCTAAGCATCAATTTGAGAACAAACCTCCTGGGTTGAATGAAAAGTTTGTGCTGTTAAGAGTAGGGTGTTTCAGAATAAATTAGTTAATCCCCAAGTAACAGTAGCGGATAAGAGCTCTTTGAGTCCTCAGTTTGTAATTCCTTTAGTCCCGATAAGAGAAATAATTTTGTTTGTTGGAATTGCTCCCGTAGTGGACATTGGTTCAGAGATTGTAGAGCAACTAAAAGATTTTTGTTTTGGATGTGGTCGAAAAGGCGTTAAGGCTACGTCATGTCCACAATGTTCAAAAACCAGTAAGGCGGCAGGCGCATAGTGGTCGGCATCCTGTTCCGCGTAATAAGGCCATGGTTATGATTTGTAAATCAAGAAAAATACTTTTGTAAAGACGAGTGGTCAAGATGGCTTACAGTTGTTAAAAATTTTGTCAGGACTCTCCGAAGCCTAAGAATAATACTTTTTCATTGAGAAGCAGTGTGATAATCGACCTTACATTATGGTGAAATTAATGGATAGAGACATTACCGGTCTTCTAGATTCGGGATGCACTACCTCAGTGGTAGGATCTTTAGCCCTTTCAATTGTTAGAAAATTAGACTTGAAAATTTTTAGTTCAGCAAAACGGGTATCACTACAGCTGATGGTTCAATAAAGTCTGTTGTAGGCTCAGTAGATTTGCCAATTTGTATAGGTAATGACTGCCGCATCCTTAATGCATTAGTGGTTCCGTCCCTACCGCATACATTTATCTTCGGTAGTGACTTTGCAAAATTATTTGGTGTAGTTGCTGACTTTAGAAGTAATAATTGGTTTATCCAAAGTAACATTGGGAACGACATTGGGTATATAGGTTCGTCTTCCATCCCTTTGAACACTGAAGATTCTTTATTTGGTTTACATGACCTTTCAGATGCTCAATGTGCAAGCACAAGAGTTAATAAATTCATTTAGTGAGATTAGCAGCGACGATAGATTAGGACGAACTCACCTAATCGAAATGGACATAGACACAGGCAATGCCAAACCCTTCCACAAGAAACCATATGTCATGTCACCATATATGGGTAAGATATTGAATGAAGAGTTGGACGACATGCTTAGACTTAAAGTTATAGAACCGTGTACTAGTCCGTGGTCCTCTCCAGTTTTGTTGGTTAAGAAAGCAGATGGAGAATATCGTTTCTGTTTCGATGGTAGAACCCTGAACGACTTAACTGTTCATGATTCGTACCCCCTTGCGAACGTAGATAGAATTCTCAATATGTTGAGAGGTGCGAACTACATTTCGTCTCTGGATTTGAGAAAATCGTTTTGGCAAATCCCCCTTTGTGAGTCGTCTAAAGATAAGACTGCCTTCAGTGTTATTTCACGAGGACAATTTAGATTTACATGCATGCCATTTGGGTTGAAGAATGCTGCGCAGACACAACAGCGTTTAGTAGATGCGATTTTTGGTCCACGTTTTGAACCCCATGTATTTTGCTATTTGGACGACATAATATTATGTTCGTCATCTTTTGAAGAACACCTAAAGTTATTGGTAGAGGTTAAGCAACGTCTAAAAGAAGCTAACCTTACTATAAACATAAGTAAATGCGAATTTTTTAAAAAGACACTTAAATTTTTGGGTTATATAGTAGGTTCTAACTGACTTCGAACAGATCCCGATCAGGTGTCGGCAATGGTTAACTTTCCTCGTCCGAAAACCACAACGGAGATTAAAAGGTTTATAGGAATGTGCAGTTGGTACCGTCGTTTTATAAAGAATTTTTCGTCTTTAGTTTCGCCTATTAATGACCTCATTAAGAGTAAGAAAAAAAGGTCAAACTGTAAACTGGAGTGCGGAAGCAGAAAATTCATTTGTGCTGATCAAGCAAGCATTAGTTTCTGCACCTCTTCTTTCGCAGCCAGACTACTCGGCACCCTTTATTGTTGAGTGTGACGCAAGCAACACTGGGTTAGGAGCTGTGTTGATTCAAAATGTAAAAGGAGAAGAGCGTGTAATTTCGTACGCAAGTAAAACCCTGACTGGTACCGAGCGCAATTATTCCACCACAGAGAGAGAGAGTGTTTAGCAGTTATTTTTGCAATTGAGAAATTTTGTCCGTGGGTAGAAGGAGTTCGCTTCACAGTTGTCACCGATCATTTTTCGTTACTTTGGTTGAGTAATCTTCAGAATCCAACTGGAAAACTCGCCAGATGGTCTGTTCGATTAAGGCAACATTCATTTGATTTGGTGCATAGGAAAGGAAAGTTTAATATAGTCCCAGATTGTCTTAGTCGTGGTGTTCCTTTAGAAAATCTAGAAGTTAATTTAGTAGAGATTAAACTTGATGGCGTAGACTTGTGGTATGAATCTTTGAGAAAGAAAATTTTGTTGTCGCCCAGAAGCTACCCACAATGGAAAGTGGAAGATGGGTTTATTTATAAGTTTATACCTTCCTATTACCGCATTCGGCGAATGTTGTAGAGTGGAAGTACTTAGTGCCAAAATCTCAGCGTATAGATGTCATTAAATCATGTCATGACCCCCTTCAGCAGGACATTTTGGTTCCTTAAAACTTTGTCTCGTGTTCAAGAATTATATTATTGGCCAAAGATGATCTTTGACGTACGTAAATTTTGTAGGAAGTGTTTGATTTGTGGTGCTCAAAAACCACCCAATAAAGGTCCCCTTGGGATGATGGGAAAGGAGAAAGAGGTTGGACTACCGTTCCAAACCATTGCGTTAGATTTGATGGGTCCGTTTCCTCGTTCCAAACGCGGACATAAATGGCTCTTAGTTGTTGGAGATTGGTTCTCGAAGTATTCGATTTTGCAACCTTTGCGTAGTGCCACGGCACATTTGATCGAGAAATTTTTGGAAGAAAAAGTATTTCTTGTCTACGGAGTACCACAATTTGTTATTTGTGATAATGGTCCACAATTAATTGGACGTATTTTTAAAGCTTTGTGTGCAAGGTACGAAATTCAAAAGATTTGGTATAATGCTGTTTATGCTCCCCAATGCAATTTTGTGGAAAGAATCAATAAGACAGTTGATACAGCAATCCGTTCATACGTAGAAGAACATGATACGTGGGATATTGAGATATCAAAGATCCAATACGCAATCAACTCAGCAAAACATGAGTCCACCAACTATTCGCCAAATTTTTAGTTTTTGGTCGTCAGGTACCTTTAAGTGGAAAAGCTTATAATGATAATTTTATACCTGGTGAGGATGTTGATGTCGTCTCCAGTAGTAGACCTTCTTATGTTTTGGATCGTCAACCTTTGTTTGATATTTTTGGAAATGTCCGTGAAAATTTGCATGTAGCTTATCAACGTGCGAGTAAACGCTACAATCTTAGGAGAAGAGACATTTCATTCCGAGTCGGAGAGTGTGTTTGGAGAGCTAATAAGGTCCTCTCGAGTGCTAGTGATAAGTTTTCCGCTAAGTTAGCTCCAAAGTTCGTTATGAGTAAAGTTCGAAAAAAACATTCCAATTTAGTGTATGAGTTAGAGAACGAAGATGGGACAAGAGCAGGAAATGGCACGTAAAGGACTTGAAACCAGTTGAAGCGTCGTATCCAAAGGAAAATGATGATCCTGACGATTAGTTCCGGTCCGGTCATCTCTTTGATGTTAAGTAATGCAGTAGTGGTTTGCTTTGTTTTGTCCAGATTTTTGATTTAGTGTCGTTTCACTAATTTTGAGTATTTTGTTTGAGAAGTGAAATAAGTGGTTAGAGATTTTGTAGATTTTGTAGATTTTGTAAGTTTGAGGTGTGCCTTGGTGTGCACGCTGGTCATTTTGCTCGCGCGTTACTCAGAGATGTGTTTAGAAGATGTCTTTAACAGATATCTTTACAATGTAGAAGTAAGTGGGCTATTTGATTGTTGGTCCTGATTTCTACATATCTAGGTAGAGAATATTAGATTATTCTTTCCTTGTTTTTTTACCGTTCGAAATTCTTTGGTTTGATAAGGTCAAGGTTGGCTTGGTGAGTCTCACCATTTGGTCCATCACTAATGAGATCTGTTGTTTGTTGGAACTTAGTGATAGGATATTCAGTAGGGTGTAGGATATTACAGCCCTGACTGGTTCGATTTTGTATTTGAATTTGTTAAGTAACCTTATGGTTAGGTTACCTTCGTTTTGATTATCTCTTTGTAATAAAGTGATAATACTTTGTATTTGGATTTGATAAGTAACCTTTTGGTTAGGTCACTTTTGTTTTGATTATCACTTTGTGATAATAGTGTTTTAAATTTAGACCTATTAGTAAGGTCTTCCTTTTGATTGTCACCTTATAGTGATGATACTTTGGATAGTTATGCTGTTTTGATGAGGAAGCATTCCTTTTTTGTAGATAGAGCTAATTGAGCTCCTGGAAGTGAAGTTTTTTTTGGAATTAGAAATAAATTGTAAATGTTTGGTTATAGGTAGTAAATATTAGCCTTGTTTGAAGTAAGAACCTCAAGTTAAAGAATTATCGTGAATTTGAATTTTTTTGTCCCGTGGAGTGTTTGACTTTCTAATTTGACCCCTCCCAATTTTGATTAATACCGATTGTGACTCCCCGATTTTGTCTCCCAATGGACGTCAGGTACACGTAGTTACCAACACACTCGCATTTGTAATTATTTGTCTCCCCCATTTGAATAAATTCATAAAATTGCATAGTTAGTTAGGAAAGTAGAAAAGGCTAGTATTATTAAGATAAAAAATTTTTTTTGTATTTGTTATATTTGAAGTTTATTCCTTAAAAAAATTTTTTTTCTTTTAGGAAAGGGGTAGTGTAACAATTTTATTTTCGCAGTAAAAAATCTATTCATGAAAGGTACAACGAATGTTAAAACACCTTTATTAACTAAAGTAATAATACGTGTAACAATCAAATCCTTACATTAATACAGTATCTAGAGTCGTTAGTCTATTTGTTTCGGAGTTCGGTGTATTCCACAGCCACTGGCGCGCGCGTGAGAGGTTTTTGACAACCCCACTCGGGACCCTCCCACGATAGAAGAACGCGGCAAAAGCACTCGTCGATAGGTAAGAGCAGCGACAGCATGCATTTGAAATTAATGGCGAGTGACCTCCGGGTCGCATTATTTATGTGACACACTTCCTGAGTAACGGTTGGTATTGTATATTCGTTATCATAGTACCTAATTTAACAATTTGTTTAGCGCAACGACAACTTAGAATCTACAATTTAGAAACTCTAACTTATAGACTACGCAATGAAAAATTACATTTGTAACTAAGATTAGACAACGGAAGATTACGCTACAAAAGTTATGCAGCCTTGAATCAATGTAAGAAACCCGTTTCGCTTCAACACCTGTATTTAAAGCATGGAAAGCAAGAATAATTAGCTGCAGATTCCGCACGGCGATGTGGTTTCCATTCCAGCCAAGGACAACAACCCGGGGTTTGGTTCGTAATAGCTTTAAGATTTCCTCAGTGCTTCCTTCTAAAAGCACGTTATTTCGTTTTGTTTTATAGAAGCACAAATTTGTTATTCAGTTTACCTGTAGTTAAGCTGGTTTTCCAGTATCAAATTTAATTTCACTTAGTTTCGTAGATATGTGACTACACGTGGCTTCAACATAAATTAACAGCTGCGGTTACGTCACCTGTTTGTTTGAAATATGCCGTCAATAATTGCACAATTGCTAACAGATGTTTAGTATTACAGTACTACCACCTTTGATAAAATTAGAGAATATCTTTGTGAATATTTTGACTTCAAATTGATTTTAATACCGTTAACTTAAAGAGAAAATTTTGTATATTAATTTGTAAATGACCTACACAGATCTGATTGGGTTATGAAACCTTAGTATAACCAGTCACACTGGATTGTAATATATTTGAGTAAGGATCATGTTGATAAACCTTACATTAACTTTGCAAGTATTTCAAGTATTCATTTTATTTTATAGCATTGAATTTTATTTACAGAAACGGAAAAATTCTCTAGTAAATTTATAATCCACGCTTAAAGTCTTTTTATTCTGATCTAGTTTGATCAGACCTGATAAACAAAAAGCAATAAGAGTTAAATTTTTATGACACCCTTATGTAGAAAATATTCTCTATGCATTTTTAGGTATATTTGAGGGACGCAAATTGTGTTCCCATTTTCTATGTGACTTAATTATTATTTTTCCTTACAGGAACAGCGTCTTATTCTGTTAAGACAAGTTGTGTGTCAGCGAAAGCGATCTTTTTTTCTTTGGGTTTCCACGTCCGCCCTTAGGAATGTGCCATGCCTTTAACATAAATCAATATGGACTTGGTGGCGCCTGTTTGTTTTAGTTTAAGTGTGACCCCCCCTACAGATTTCGACTTACCCCCCCATTGCTCATAGCTCTACCCAAGGAATAGACCCCTAGTTACGTCGGAAGACTTTGTTTTGCAGACACCTGACTTGGAGCATGGTGATAATAAAGTAGTGTCGGCCAGGAAAATTCGTTTCACTAGCGCCCATGCGTGAGGCTAGCGGAACCAATTAGAGAGAAAAAAAATCGTTACACTGACACCCAATGTGGGGCTGGTGTTTTAGTAAGCCAAGAAAAAATTCGTTACAGTGTTTGACAACTAACATGTTACAGTGATTCCAGCTTGCAAATGACGTGATTCTAAATTCTAAACTTTTATTACAATTTTTGCGATTTGTGTTACAAAATATTTCGAAATTATTGTCTCAGGAAATAGAATTAACAAGAATTTATCAATGCCACATGGTTCCATTAGTATGATAATGTCTGTTGCTAACACCAGTAAAGTGCGTCGGTGTGGCTAGTGTGGTGAAGTGCTTCGTTAGTGTAAAGTGTACTAAATTCTATCAACCCCATCACAATCAAGGGTGAAGTACTTCGTTACTGCAGGACTTTCTGTAAGTGAACTCTTTCATACTTGTTATTTACTTTAAATATCTATCCGTTTGTTTTGCAATATTCTTTGTCGTGTTGATACCTTTTACAATAGAAGTGCAGACTATTGGGAAAAAAAAGAGAAAACAAAAAAACTAATACTACTAGATTACTCATGTCAATTGTGTCTTAGCTATTTATCTTTTATTAAAATTTTGTCTGATTTATGTTAAATTGGTGTGTGAGGAAACGTTTCTGCTACTCCTCAATCTTACCTCACTTTGTACTAAAAATTTTTATATTGCTTTTATCGTTACTATATTATAGAGATTTTCCGAACCGCTATTTACATTTTTTTTACATTCTTTTACATTCTTTTTTTTCAGGTTTACTTAACTATTTTTTTCTTCAGGTTTGCTTAACTATTTTTTATTGCAGGTATTGTCCCTAATTTCTTACAGCCGCGTACATTCTAGGTTAGTCTGCTTTCTACAACCCCCCTAATTGAGCCCGGTCATTCCGTGATTTCTGTTGTTACGCACGGCTACAAGAACAACGTAGCATAAATTTGGCGCCCAACGTGGTGCCCAAGAATTGCGTAACAACCGCTTGTGTCCTCACTTTTGTTAATTTAATTAAATTTTCTTTACAGCTTCTGCGTTTGCAGTTAATACGGTATTCCTCTCTAAGGACTCCCAAGTCCCTCCTAGGGAAACCCTGTGTTTAAAAATTAATGACTTGGTGGCGCCCTACCTAAACCCCTGTTTTGTTAAGAATCAAGCCCTAGTAAGAAAATAATGTTTTGTAAAAAAAACCACGACCAATCCTCATAAGCTCTGCCCAAGGAATAGACCCCTAGCATAGTCGGAAGATATTTGCGTTCCATCATTTTAAGGAAATCCTTCCTTAAAGTTAACTGGTCATATTTGGGGATATAAAAATAACCCCTAACTAGTAAACAACCAGTTTAGTTACGTTTTAACTGTACTTTGCCAAAATGCTGTGACTGTCTTGGATTTCAATGTTTATAAAAAATCGTGCTAACTGGTGTATGTTGTTGTTGATCCTACTGATGTTACTGAAGCTGTTGTTATTTAAATAACTGACTCTAATTGCTCTAACACGGTTCGGGAAAAGTCCATTACATTTTGCATCTCTCTAAAAAATACACTCTATTATTAAAACTGGCAAGTTTATATGTGATGTTTGCCAATTCTTTAAGTTATATTGGACGCTTGTGATTATGACATCTTAAACAACTGACCATTATTGAATTTTTAGAATGTACCTAATGGAACGCTCGGTGGATCATATTAATCAAATAAATTTTAATAGGCAGGAAACTTTAAACTACATAATTTTAAAACACTTCGCGTTTGAAGTATTTCCTTGTAGTTATAAAGCGGAGTATATTCAGAGGTAAACGAAAAACTCTCCTTTAAGAAGCGACTGTATACTGTGCGCATTGCGTTTTACGGTCTAAATTTACATGTAATTTGCTTGAGAGTTTAAACATCCTAGTACATGGAGAAACAGAGTGAGCATAAAATTTTCTGGGATGTCATTTTTATATAGCGCCTCGTAATTTCTTCTGCGGCATTAATTAGTTTTAGATAAATACTCTTTTATCCTGTTTGAGTGGGAATCTACAAACAAGTGTTTCTGACAAAGAGAATGAAAACATGAATAATTGATCAAAGCGTTGGCAGAAAAGGGCTGGCTGAATTATTAATAACAAGCCCCTTTGTCCTTTATTTGTTTCAGACACCATCCAAATGCCGGCAATTTTGAATTTAAATAAAAGTAAGTAGCTGTTTTGCACGATAATAATTTTTTATGCTTCGCTATTAAATACGGTTAAGAACATTTGCCTGCTCCAATATTCCATCAACTGTAAAATAAGGTTTTATGATATTATTGTACGTAATATAAGCTCCTCATGATGATATTTTTTATTAACAAAAATGAGACATATCATTCTTTTTTAATTTACGTTATTATTCTTTGTGCTCCATTTTTGAGGGCTTTGTAATTTATGCTTATTTTCTTAGACGTGCTTAGACTTTTGATTAAAGTTATATAAGCATAGAAAGGTTAATTACAAAACTAAAAGGGAAAATATCCTGGAACTTAAATGACTACATTTGGAAATACCAAGGAGAAAAATCTGTTATATTTATCCAAACTAATCACAATTTTAAAATATGATTTTAATTGCTCTAAATCATAAATTTGGTACATTTTGGTTAGGAGGCGCCTTTACCAAAAGGCTCCTCAGCCTTCCCCGTAAACAACGCTCTTGTTTATTACTTTGTTATGTTTAACCATAAATAAGCACACTTGAAGACGCATTCGATAAGGGATATATATACGAGGCGTATTTTTAAAGTAAGCATTGTTTTGGTACAAAATAACAACGCAAAATATTTACTAAATTTTATTTCTGTAAGTTTGCCTATACCTTGCTACGTACAATGACGTAGTCAAACAAAAAAACAAGAAGAAGAAAGAAAGAGAAATTGACCGGGATCAATCGGTGAGTGGGCGGGGCAGAATACCTATACAAATTAAATCAGGCCTGAAATAAAAGTTGTAACATATAAATTTTCGGTAAATTTGTTCATTGACCTTAGCGTAGTGTATCTGTTATTTTAGTTGTTATCTAACAACATTTATATAATTCATTCAGTCATTATTGCATATTTAATATCAATAAACTCACAAAGCACATTTTAATCCCAATTACAATTAAAATATACATACTACATATTCCTTTTTGATAACATTTATATATACAAACTTGTTAACGTGTTTCTACATCTTAAAGTATCTAAGATTTTAAATTGTTCCGACGATTGGCGATCGTTGGGCACTTTTCGTTTCTTAGTTGAACTGGAAGGTCGCTCCGTGTTGAAAACATTCAACATGTGCAGGAAAATCAAGTTTTTCCTGGCGACGACGTCGTAAAAGACGAGCAGACTGTTGAAAGTTGTCCATGACAACTATTGTAGTAATGTAGTGTACAAATTTCTTGGCGAACGGTTTGTATAAATAAGTTAGCATGTGAAATTAATTATTTTATTATAGTGCAACTTTGATCCCGTACAACTTTGCAACCACGAAATAATAAAACTTTGAATTTTAAAATTTCTGTAACTGTGGAAATATGGATGGTCTTGTAATAATTTTGAAGTGATTTCACGTAATTTAGATGCAGTCTTAGATGAATGAAAATATTTTATTTGGTATGATTTAGTTCAATTTATGGAACTCGTTTAGGAGGCAAGGCTGTAAACTACTGTGTTCCACACGTGGCCGACGTCGCTTGTAACCAGCGTGTTCTACTGATGCACAGGTCGTTTCAAGGTTACAGGTCATTGCCGCTGTCGGTAAGAAAGTATTAGTTTATAAAGTAATGCTGACGTTACAAAGTCCATTGCGTAAACTTTGCATGCAATGATATGCTTTTGAAACTTGTCTTACATTACGTTGCTGTACGCAACTTATTATGACTTGTATAAATGTTTGTCAATTAATTTTCAAAAATCCCTTTGTAAAGTGTAAAGTACAACGAGTACCATAACCTATTTCTAATTAATAGTGTGTTCAACTTAAAATATCATATCTCACTTATTGTACAGGTGTGGATATACCTCGTCAGTTATCTTGTTTATGACGAATTGAAATATTAATATGTTAAATTATAACACCTGAAAGCTATATGATGTAAATTGGAATTTAAAGTAATCTGTCAATTTTTGATTTTTGCCAAAAGTTTAATAAAGAATATTTAAACATTGTGAGGTCGCGTAGCGCTACAATGACTATCGTATAAAAATATAAAATGTCCATAATTAAATTTCTGACTTACAAATCATTTTCATTAGAATTGAATTTTTTAGTAATGTTATTTATCATGATGTTATTTACTTTTCTTTAAAGAGAATACAGAATTATTTTTATTGGACTTCAGTTCATTTTTCAATAATATTAAATTCTCCAAATTTTGTACGGTGTTTACAAAGTAAACTTATCCGATAAAGTATCAAGATAGTAGAGACAATTGAACTTAATTCAAAAATACTATATTCATATTGATCTGTAATATATATAGGGTGTCTATGTTGGTAGAAACTATGTTTCAGAGTCACCCCACTCATTGTTAGATCTTTGAAGAAGACCAACAGATGTAAGTATGATATGTGTGACTATCAAACTTTGTATTTAAAGTGGTTTATGATAAAGTAGGTTTCCAAATTTTCTTTTAAGCAAATTCATTTAGTCACTTGCTTTATAAAAATTTAGGTGGCGTCCTTTATTCTGTTTCTTTCAATTCAAATATACCCACTGACCCAATCTCATGCGACCGTGGGCCAAAAAACCCAGTTACCTAAATGTCTTAAGAGTGTTCTTTTAATATAAGCCAATTTCCATCCAAACCTTACCCTGGGCTTGATACAAGTACATAAGAATTCTCGATAGGTAATGTTAATCTACCACAATTCATTGTGGAATAGATTGATAGAAAAAATATAGATAACAAAGTAAACAAACAATCATACAATTTCTAATTAACAAAAAAATAAAAATTAATTAGGTACACAAGCATAATGGTACCACCAAATAAACAATCCGTAATTACAAGTTACAGGTATTTACAAGATCAACAGAAATCCTCTCTAACATGGAGAGATGCCATTTTTAGGTGCCTACCCTTTACGTTATTTCGCAACACAACAAAACGCAAAAAGAACACTAAAAACCACAGCTCTTAATGGTTGTAAAAATAAAAATTACACATGCCTCATTGGCAGGACAATATCTTAACTAATAAAAACTTAGCACAAAAAAAATTAAAGCACATGGTAACCCAACAGTTATAAATCATCCTCGTACGCCTACGATTACTTACAGTAATCCGTTCAAGGCCACCAAGTGGTGTCAATTAGTACTTACGCACTGACCCTCGAGTTGCTGCCGTCGAACCGGTTCCTACGGTATTTAACAACGGGGCAAAGGAGAGGGGCGTGTGATCCCACCTTGGGGTTTTCCCCCCATTACAACAAAGGGCGACCATCCATCGTGGCTTTAAGGGCCACCGGAGAAAGCTATAGTAAGTACAAGTAAAATTAATTTATTGATGTCAAAAAGTAAATTTTACTAAACCATAAATAGGTACCACGCTGTAAGGCGTGCGCAAAATTTTCATAAGGAAAACGAAACGAAGAAAATCTGAACAGATGTTTTCGTCGTGTAAGTTGAAAAACCAGAGATCAAAGTAATATTGTTGCTAAGGATTAAAACTGGAAAAACACGGTTTTATAGGATAGTACGCAGCTTCAGTTCGACGAATCATTTGATGGAAAACACATAATAATCAATTATCAGATACCTAGAACAAGTTATTGACTAGTTGCATAAACTTTACATTGAGGAATTTTGAGAACGAATATTTATTATTAATTAGGCGGTAGGATTTATCAATAGAAATTGAATTTATACGAACGGAGAATGCATTAACAAGAGAAAGGGTTATCTTAATTTAAAGAATTAATTTTCGTTCGTAAAGGAAAAGGGATTTGAGTTGAAAATCATTAGACATTACATGTGATTTTCCAATGCTCCACCCGAAGGTACTACATTGGCCAGGAAGCGAGTTTTTTTTTACCTGGAAAATTTTGAATTTTGCCGAATCCTTGCAGTTTCAAGCAAGGTAGGGATCTTTAACGTGCGTGACAACACTCACACACGGGACCTCCATTTTACCTCTCATCCGAACGAGGCAGCGTATTTATTATTAATTATGAATTAACGATTATATTTAACAGTAGAAGCGGAAATTATTCGAACGGATAATGAATTAACAAGGGAGAAAAAGAGTAATTAATTTGTACTGAAAATAAACGTAACAACCTCAAACTATATTTTTATACTGAGAGATTGTAGTAACGTGAAACAATTTTCCGTAAACCTCCTTCCTCATAAAAAGGGCCTACCTGGATTTTTAACAACTTTAAAACCTTAAAACCTCGTTTGGTGCCAGATCGGGACTGCGGGGTTGATGAAAGAATTGATCCTAGCAAAACGATGTCATAGGATTTTGAGTACAGTGTGCGGGTAGGCATTATCGTGAGGCAAAAGAACATCATCACGCAACAAACCGTTCCTCTTGTTTTGTATAGCTCAATGTAGTATGTTTAAAGTCTTACAATAAACAGCAGACTTCACTGTTGTGCCTCTCTGTGTAAATTTTTGCAAAAGAATACCTTGTCTGTTCTAGAATACACACTACAAAAATTTCCTTACCGATACACTACATTTGATTTTCCAATGTTCCACCCGAAGGTACTACAACGGCCAAGAAGTGAGCTTTTACCTGAAAATTTAGAAATTTAGAAAAAATCTACTACCTACCATAGGCAAACTCCTAGAAAAAATAATCCTACAGAAAATCCAATCGCACATTGAAACAAATTCCCTTACTTCCGACCTCATCACAGTGCAGAACAAACAATCCATCTACTTATCACCAAAGTCCAATCATGCCTTCATAAAAGCGTCCTAGTAATTTTTCTTGACTTCCACTCTGCTTTCCTTGTAGTGGCTCAATATTCTAAATCAACCAAAGATCCTAAATTTTCCGTGTAATATCTTTTCTATCATAAAATTCTATTTATTCAACCGAACAGCCACGCTAGGTTGAAATTACCACTCTTATACCACATTATCCCAAGGTTGCCCTCAGGATTCTGTTCTGTCATGAACCCAATGGAATATAGCCATAAATCCCCTTCTTGAGCTTAACATCCCTAATGTACACACTTTTACCTAGATCGATGGCGTCACATTCTTTATCCTTGGTAACTTTCGTAGTCAACAAGAATCCACCACCAATACTTCAATTAAACAAGTAGAATCTTGGTCTTTCCTTAATAAACAACCCATCTCTCCCTTAAAAACAAAAACGTTACTTCTAAAAAAGCTTTTTACACCCTCGTCGCAGTCGAAAAATCCACATCATAGGTACATTCCTCAACTTCTCCAACCCCGTCTTTTACCTAGGAATCCATCTAGAAACAAGATTAAAAATGCACACCCACCTGCAGAAAATCCCTTCGAAAACCAAGCTGATCATTTTCAACGTCCAACATACCCCATTCAAATCAATTCAACTAACCCAACCCACAAAAGGCTTATCTTCAACAACATAGTTATCCCCATCATCCGTTACACACCGGATCCTTGGTACTTTAGAAGAATGCTGAATCCAATAAATCGACAATATCTCCTATACGTCTCCCGAGCATTCCGTATCTACACACTATTAAATATTTTACCACTAGAACAGCAACTTAACTCCGCCTTACAAATCCGTAATCTAAAATTCCATAAACCCATCCAGTTACATAATGAAACCTTCTCTCTTACCGTATACCACACCAGCCCTACCAACGAAATATGGCAAGCATCCTCGTCCCACTCCGACACCAGTAGATATACCTATCACATCTTTCGCGACATTGCTAATATCCCCACTCACATACGATATTTCACAAAAATAACTATCCAATACCTTACTGGTCACGGTAAATTCCGATATAAATTACATTCCTTTAACTTGACCCCTTCTCCATTCTGCCCATGTAACTCCCAAAACGCACCTAAAATCCCCTAATCACGCACTTTATCACTGCTATAATCTAATCCCCTCAGCAACAATTTCAAGGCCACAATAGACCTAGATCTATACGCTCCACTTCCTGATCTAATTTACCTCATTACAAACTTTCCCTTATCATTGGATCAATTCCTTCAAAAAATTCTAGAAATCAAACCACCTATTCCACATGCTGTCCCTTAACCAGGGGTCTACAAAGACGAAGAATTGCATCGGAGCAAGTTTTTTCTTCATACTTAATTAATCTTAAACCCTACAGCCACGATGGACCAAAGCTCAAAGTATAACCTCAAAAAAGAAATAATTCACACACATACAGAACACACACACACATCTTCAAACCCTACCCTCACTGAATGCGTGTTCACCACAAAACTCTGAAATTTAGAGATGGAGTTCAGTTGGTCGCATATTTCTAGCGTTTAAGAAATAAATTACACTTGGTAGTACACACTCAGTAGGCTATTTGATTGCCTTGAACGATTTGAATATGTGATAAATAGCACTCTACTACAGATATTGCAACCTGTAATTGTGTCCGGATAGTCCATGCATGAAAGGGGTAGCTACCCGTAACGTATGTGACTAATAACAAGCTGCGCAAAAGATGTGCGCAAATGGAGCTTACTTTAAAGGTCCTCTATACAATTTTGCTTTATTAATGAACCGCGCATGAAAAACATGGGACACTAAGTTATGTTCAACCCCTGTGTCTAAATAATGTGGCACATATTTAAAGTAAACTTTTATAAGTAGAGTAAAATCAAGGATCCTGCCGCCACATTTCCTCCCAAAACCCACATTTCCTCCCAAATTTACATGTAAATCCCCATAAGGAGGAAATGTGGTGGAGTAACATTTCCTCCAGAATCCCACATTTCCTCACACATCTGGACCAAATAGTTTTCTTCGACTAACCATTTTTCATCTTTCGAGATAAATATATCTTAAATTTTTCATCTTTCGAGATAAATGAGCATCCACATTTCCACACACGAGATAAACCTATTTTTAAGATTTTTTACCGCTAACATTCTGGACCAAATAGTTTTCTTCGACTAACCATTTTTTTTATCTTTCATCTGAACCAAATAGTTTTCTTCGTCTAACCAATGCATCTTTCGAGATAAACCTACCTTGTTTGGTATCAATTAATATTAGATTTTTCTCAGCTACCCGAATCTTTAGGAATTTTTTAGATAACGCCATCCCCCAGGGACCTACCCTGATTTTAAGATTTCTTACCTGTAGCGACTTTTGATCGTTCTTATAAATTTTTATACATGCAATACATCTTGTTAGTCTAGAATTTTATGTAGAATCCGAATCTGTAAACAGATTTAAAACAGGACCACCCTTACCATTTTACACACACCTCTAAATTATAACTTTCCTGCAGCTTATACCTAAAAGAAAATCTAAAACCATTCTTAAAACTTTTATTACAGACAATTTTACTAATACAGTTTAAATTTTGTAAACCACATTTCTAAATACATATTCACAATTTTTATTTTGAACCTAGAACTTCTCATATCGGCTCATACTTATTAATATTTATTTCTAAATAGAGCACCTTTTCCAAAGACCAACCGGACCCGCATGTTTCAAATTCCTCTGATTTTGTTCTTATGGTTTCGCTTAAGACCTCGTACATATTTTCCAGATTACTAGAAGACGTTATAACCACATTTTTTGTGTTAAAGGATTTCACATCGGTAGTCTCTTCCCTATTTTGATGTAAACGCCGTAGAGTTCGCAATAGACTTTACTGCTGAATGTTGTATTCTTTTTCATTAATTAATCGAATAAATCGCTCTTTCTGCTTCCAAAGAAACTCGGCACTCCATCGTCGACACTGGCGTTCTTTATGCGATAGCTAGCCATACGGTTGTTAAACGCTGTACTAACCATTTCTACACCATCGTCGCTAGTAGCGGTAACTGATGCATTTTATGTTTGTTGCTCCTAAGTGTGCGGCATAGGTAGTTTTTTCCATTTCGAAATCGCATACTGTACACATAATTCGTGGTTGTTTCGTACAAGATCCTTTAACAGCTGGCGGCGTTGAACGTTTACGGCTTAATAACATACCGTGCTGTTTTTCCTTGTGTCGCTGTAAGTTGCCCATTATCGTAAAAGCGATACCGCAAGTCTCACAGTTTAAGTACTTTGCTGCGGACGTGGACGATGTTACGTCACAACATTTCTTCTGGTGCCGTTTGAGAGCATCTTTCCAGGTATAGGAAGCACCGCAAGAGTTGCACTTAAAAACGTTTGCAGGTACCATTTTAGTACAAAACAAAATCCGCACTATAGCACTTGACTTGTAAGCGAACTAACTTATAACTAAAGAGTTTACTCTTGCGCACCTGATTTATGCTCCTTATAGAATGCAAACCGAAGGTTTCCGAAGACATCCGAACGAAGTTGAGGATTCATCGGGGAACTAAATGACGTCATAATCCTTGCTGCTCGTCCAATACATTTAGCGTCAATGCATGCACCTGGTTCGCTTCGTCGATAGTGCGAATGCCGTTAGTAGAAACACCGGAAAACGTCTTCCATGTTATACGGATCGCGTGCATATTAAAAATCCAAAAGAGCGGTAGCACACGCACACAAATTGTGTGCAAGTCGTGCTGTGGAAGATGCAGTGCTACTATAACCAAAAACACTTTAAACCATTACTAAGAAAATACCAACTTGTTGTCTACAGGATACTTACAACAATTTAATTTTAAATAACTTCTACGTCATATTTTAGGTGGGCTTGAATATTTTCTAAATGAATCACCAAGCGAAAGTATATGCTTAGCAGTATTAAATTAACCATTAATTTCCAATTTTTACGACCATAGTTAATTATAGATTAAAATTTAATTTGTGCACGTTCGAGCTTCTCGTAAACTAACATATTTTATAGCAACAATGCTCTGTATAATACATGCATACCCTTCTCTGCGCTACTGCTATTCTTGTAATTGCTAGAAAAGTCACTCTCCTTTACTGTTAAGACTGGGCAAAGCACCATTTTTATACTTTCTATAAGCACATCGCGCACTTTTTCGTCTGATAATTATGCTTCTGTAGGCTTTTACACTTTCGCATAGCTCTCGACCGCATGTAATGATTTCTAGAACCGGTAAGTGCTCGATATCGCCCAAATAGAGAATTAGATGCTCGATGTCTGTCAACTTCAATTCCCTCGTAAAGGTAGAAAACTCGGTCAATCATCCATTAAACTTCGACCCGCTACCGTTTTGATAATTTCCAAACATTTTCGAACGATAATGGGCTGAGAATTTTAAACCTCCGAAGGATCTTTAAGTCGTGGTCAATTACACATCCGAGCTACGCGTAAACTAACATATTTTGCAGCAACTGTATAATACATGCATACCCCTTCTCTGCGCTACTGCTATTCTTGTAGTTGCTTGAAAAGTCAGTCACCCTTTTACTGCTAGGGCCGCTAAAAAGCACCATTCCATACTTTTATAAGTGTAGCACATCGCACACTTTTTGTCGGTTAATTAAATTTTTGTTTATGTAGGCCTTTACACTTTCGCTTATTTAAACATCTAATACGATTGATTAACCACTTTCGATTATTCTAACGGAGACCACCATACGATCAGATGGTAAGATGATAAAGAAGTTAAAAACCATTGAGGAATGAACGCAGCTCGTCATAAACTATCAGAGCAACGAAGGTTCATGGATTACACCCCTGAAGATGACAACAGGAAAGCAATGTCGTACCGACGTATTCACTTTAATGTCGCATGGCCGATTGAAGACTGCAGCGAGTTACTGTTGATTATCACAACCATCGAGATAATAACCTAAATGAAATTATCTCATAATATCTAACCGACAGGATTATAAACATAGAACGACAACAAAGTTAGATGGGGTAAATATTTACACAAAATATTTATTGAAATTGTAAAATAGTCTGCATTGCATTTTGATAAGTAAACATCGTAATAAGATGAGCGGGAAAGAATTATATCCTTAGATTAAAAATTTTTAGAAGAAGTTGTCAAGGAGATGAAAACGTTTATCAAACAATTCCGCCAACATTTGAATGGTATGTCACGAATCTCTGGTAACAAAAACAGTGCAGATAAACACACGATAATGTTGATGCGAAAGATCAGAACATAGACTCCAAGTCAGACGTTTCGACAGAAAAAGCAACAAATCGTATACAAAGAGATTTAAACTTGACGAAATAAACAGCGAGGATGGATTACTGGTTCAGAAGCATCCGAAATCTACAATCGTTCCAAAAGCTGCATTTTATAGCGACTCAGATCAAGAAAATCGTGAGTAGCAAAATTTGGATATGAAATATACACATTTACCATTAAAGAGGAAAAAGTGACATATTACTGTGTGTGCAGAACTGAATAAAATAACATGAAACTACCTGAATGCGAATTGCCAAAATATAAATATTGTTTCAAACGTTTTGGGTTTATTTAAATATAATGGTATTGACACAGCACATAAAAATAGTGCGCGCATCACTGCAATCATACACACACGAGATGAGCTTGGTATAAAATTTCCAGTTTTGTATTAAAAGCAAATCAGAACTCAAAAATTTCAGCAAACCAAAATATTCAACATTAAGTAGTTACAAAATGCCAGCTGTATTCGCTCTGTTTAGACACCTCAACCATCATCTCACAAATAATACATAACCATACTAACATTGACCATTAAATGCAGTTATGATGACAGCATGATATGTTACACCCTCATATCGCACATCTCTTATTAATAGTTTGTTATCCGATCTAGCCAAAATCCCCAATTTCACTATTCTGATGGAATCATTCGAGGAACCGTTCACACCCGCACCAACAGCCAGACCCAATCATCTGACAGATAATGCGAAACACAAAGAAATGTTAATACATTACAATATCACAAAGTTATACGCAACAACAAATTTTAAAAAACTTGGCACAAATATTTCAACATCACGTTGTTTCACAAATTCCAGCTACTTTTAAGATAATTGTATTATATTAACCGTTTGAACTTTACACCTAGCATGTTTTATTCAGCTTGCCATTACAATCGAAGATATCAGAACCTAGCAAAACACTCATCATCTACCAAATGATTAATTGCGTTCATACCGAAATCAGTGCATGATATATACCAGAATACAATTGGTCGTTTCTGTTTCATCTAATAAAGGACATCATCGAATATTATAAAAAAAAATCTCGAATTTTAATTATGTCAACAAGATTTATTGCTCTATTATCATCTTATTCACATATTTATAAAACATCTCTATAACTAAAAGACATTATACACGGTACACCAACATTTCCAATACACGAAGTTACACAGGCTATCAATTATATCATCTATAGAATCGTCAGTTGACAGCCGGCATCTCCATTACCATATTAATAATCGCAGCGCAAGTAAAATAAAAAATAAATATATAAACAGAAACATAATTATCGATGCATACATACATAATTAAAACTACCTCTACAATACAGCGTACCGTTATAAAATATACATCGTTCGCATTGTTAACGGCGAAATTGAGCATCAATCATTTATTACACCGCATCATGACTCCTGAATGATTGCCATGACTGAAACCGAATTATATCAGTCATATTTATATGACAGACAGATCAGGATGGTTAGACTGGAAAGTTCAGGTTAGGTCAGCCCAAACTAACCTATTAATTTTCCTTTATCTAACCTAGGTCCACACTTGGTTTTTAAATTTTTCTATCCCTATGAGAGATTCCTATTTTTGCAAAACCCTGAACATAACAATCCAATTATAAATCTATTAACAATTTCCGTAAACGGATTATATAGAGTCAAACAATACTATTATAACTATTGATAATGAGGAGTGAAAGCGCATTACTTTAATATCACCCATTTACCTAATGCGGAGTTTAGTTCATAATATATAATAACCAATTTTACGCTGTAATTATCTAGGAATATTTCGGGTTAGTAATAATTCATCATAGGTTTATGATTTTCATTCTCAGTCTATTTTCTGCTGTCTGCTGCGAAGGTTCACCTTATACCAGTATAAAATATAGATTGTGTAGTAGTAGTTATGAATGACCGAGCTAAATAATCGACTTATTGCGCTATTTAAATGCCCTATATTGTTATGACATTGCATTGCCCATTATGCAGTGTATGAATGGGCATATACATTGTAATAAGTGTATAAAAAATAGTTTCATGCGCTGTATGTAGTACCGTTGGGTAAGGTGAAAGAGAGTGGAAAATGATTTTATAATATATGTTTTTAGGAAATGCTCGAAACTTAGCAGTCGAGGAGTTAGGAAGATATTTAATATTTAATTGTGAAAATACAGAATTTGATGTCAGTTTGTTGGTGAGCTTCAAGGAGCATGAAGCCGTTTGTACGTGTTAAAACGTTATAAATGTGCTCTATTGGATGAGGCGTGCCAGTTAGAGGTATTGTATAGGTGTGATATTATATATGGTGTTTACTAATTATGATAAATGAATAGGTAGTTTGAAGATATATATAATCATTTCCAGTCTAACCATACTGATTGGCTGTTCGTCATATAAATATGACTGATATAATTGTAAGGTTTCGCAGTACTGGTTATCGGTTATGGATCGTTCTGATGCGGTGTTTCAATAAATATTTTATAGCATCAATTTTAAAAACAGTTAACAATGATCAGAACGAATTTGATGTATATTTTATAATACGAATGCTTGGTGTAGGAGGTAGTTTAATTATAGGTATGTATGCATCGATAGATTATTTAATATATTTTTATATATTTATTTAGTGTTTCCTTTTAGGACCTGATTATTAATATAATATATAGATGTGTTGTCAACTGAGGATTCTATAGATGATATAATTGATAGTCCTCGTGCTAAATTAAAATTAACTTCAGGTGTATTAGGAAATGTTGGTATACCGGTGGGTATAATAGAATCTTTTAGTTATAAGCGAGAATTTACATTATGTGAATGAAGAATAAATATGTTAGAGCACATACATGTTTGTTTAACATAATTAAAATTCAGATTTTTTTTTTTTTATAATATTCGATGATGTACTTTATTAGATGATAATACAGAAACAATTAATTGTATTCTGGTATATATCATGCACTATTTCGGTATGCTAACGCAATTGCTAACCCAATATATAGATGATGAGTGTTTGTTTGCTATGTTATCTGTTTTTGTTTGCAAGTTAGCATAAAAGACTATGTATGTGCTCAAACGCTGTTAATAATAATACAATTAAAAAGTAGCTGAAATAACGTTGAAAATGTTGAAATATTTGGTGCCCCAAGTTTTTTAAAATTTGTTGTTGCGTATAACTTTGTGATATTGTAATAATATTAAACTATTTCTTTATTTGCATAATCGGATTTAGGTCTGGTTGGGGCGTATTAATGGTAAAGTTCCTCGAATTTATCTCCATCAGAATAGGGTGAAATGGTGGATTTAATCCGAGCTAGATCGGATAACAAACTATTCCTAATCAAGAGGATGTAAGTTGATATGAGGGTGTCCAACATATGCCCTGTCATCATAACTGCATTTAATGTAGTATGCGAAGCTATTAGTATGGTTATGCATTATTAGTGAATGAAGTTGAGGTGTCTGAGCAACAGAGCGAATACATTCGGCATTTTTGTAACTACTTTAGATTTCGAATATTTTGGGGTTTGGTGAAATTTTAGTAGTTCTGATTTAGAAAAATTTTAACATAAAACTGGAAATTTTATACCAAGACCTCTATCTCGTAATGTGCCCCTAATATCTCGGCGCACCTGCGCGCGCGCACCCCTGTATTTTTATTGCATCAACAATACCATTATATTTAAATAAAACCCAAAACGTTTGAAACAATATTTATATTCAATTCAAATACTTAACAGGTACACTCACATAGAAATATATTTTTATTCATTAAAACTAATACACACAATACAAAAGTCACTTTTTCCTCCTTTTAATTGGTAAATGTGTAGTATACATATCCAAATTTTGCACACGATTTTCTTTGATCTGAGTTTCGTATAGAGTGTAGCTTGGAACATTGTAGATTTCGGATGCTTCTGAACCAGTAATCCATCCTTTGTTTATTTCGTCAAGGGCTTTATTTAAACTCTTAGTATACGATTTAAGTTGTCTCTTCTTTTTCTGTCAGAAACGTCTGACTTGGAGTCTATGTTCTGATCTTTCGCATCAACATTATCATGTGTAGGTTTATCTTCTGTTTTAGTATTTACCAGAGATTCATTAGACATACCATTCAAATGTTGGCTAGTTGAATTGTTTGATAAACTTGTTTTCATCTCCTTGACAACTTCTAAAATTTTTATAGCATCTAAGGATATAATTTTTCCCGCTCATCTTATTACGATGTTTACTTATCAAAATGCAAATGCAGACTATTCCACTTTTACAATTTCAATAAATATTTTATGTATAAATATTTACCCCATCTAACTTTGTTGTCGTTCTATTTTATAATCCCTTTTGTCGAAGTTTAGATATTATAGAGATAATTTCATTTAGGTTATGCATATCTCGATGGTTGTGATAATCAACAGTAACTAGCAACTGCAGTCTTTCAATCAGCCCATGCACATTAAAGTGACGTCGGTATTTTAGTGTCCTGACTATTGCTTTCCTGTGTTGAATCCTCATCTTCAGAATTTGGAGTGTAATCCATAGAACTTGTTTCATTTATTATTTGCTCTGATAGTTTATGACGAGCATGTTCATTATTTTTGCAGAGTTCATTTCAATATTAAACTTTGTTTTGTATCCTAAAACTTCTTTACAAACTTCTTTATCATCTTTACCATCTGAGTAGATAGGTGTTGCTGTACATCTTAGAGTACTTCCTGTGCACATTTCCGCAGTTTGTAAATTAGTTGTTTTTAAATTTGTTATGTATAATGTCAGAATAAACATTTTATAATAGTATATAACATTGTTCTTTATTTATAAAAGGCTGTGACGTTACCAAATAGCAGTCGCACAGAGAGGGTGCGCATGGGCAGCGCGCATGGTAGGTGCGCACGCGCAGTGGTGCGCATGGGCAGGGTGTGCACGCGCAGGTGCGCATGGGCACAGGCGTGCTTAGGCGTACACGAGGGATGCGGAAGTTAACAGTTACCAAGCATCCAATTCTTTATTTGGTGGAGTACTTGTCTGCGTATGTATCCGGAGTAAAATACGATTTGCATACGCAGCTTATTAATAAAATTAGTTTATCGAGGGAAGATGACAAAAGGTACATTATTCCTAATAGTACAACAATCTACGCATGGGGCATAAAGATATAAGATAGTTGTATAGATTTTGTAAATCTATTGTATATTAGTTTTAAATTCCATAATTTTAAGTTCCTCGCCCACCTTCCAAATCCTTCCTCTGCTTCTATCCTGGTTGACAGAGTATGTGTTATTCCACGCGGTATTCGTGGGCACATCGGTTTTAGATTTCTAGGGAATGGTTAGTTAAAGCATATGTCTCGGTTAGCGAAAAAGGGTTTTAAAGATGGCGTTAAATAAAGATGGGCAAAATTAGTCTTTAAAGGTATAACTTTGTATGGGTTGGTTCTATTTATAATTTATTTACAGATTTGGGGTTCCTAGAAAATTTAATATTAGTTGATACCTAGCAAAATATATTTATCTTAAAAGAGTGACTACCCCTGCGTATATTAAATACAATATAACACTTGTCAACAAAAAGTTGTAGGAAAATTAAAGACGTATTTAATGGGGTCCAGTATTAGAATTTGTTGGTAGTAATGTTAAGTCCTACTGTATTGTAGGCGAGAAAGATACGATTAAAAGATTAAAGGGTCTCACGAATTGTAGTTAAGAAAAACCGAGGGTCTTACAACTTATAACGAGCATATACTCAAAAGGAATGGACATGCAACTACGTAGCAGTGCGCGGGAGAATAAGAATTCTCCAATAAGAAATTAAAGTTTCCATGTACGTAGCACCAGCCATTGGGTAATGGTCGAAATGTGGAACCTATAAAGACGATTATTAATTGTGGTTTAGAAAATAGTAGTTTTCGTGGACTAAATAAAATAGCTTAGACTGGTTAATGTATATGGTTACATATTCTCGTACATCCACAAACATCTGTTTACGTCCACAATGGCGATACCGGTAGTTTTTGTTTAACAAATAGTAAGAAAAATACGTCAGGTGTTAGTGCGTGGAAGCCCATAGGATCGTTGGATTCAAAAAGAACGGTGCGTATGGTGGTCTCCGTTAGAATAATCGAAAGTGGTTAATCAATCGTATTAGATGTTTAAATAAGCGAAAGTGTAAAGGCCTACATAAACAAAAATTTAATTAACCGACAAAAAAGTGTGCGATGTGCTACACTTATAAATAAAGTATGGAATGGTGCTTTTTAGCGGCCCTAGCAGTAAAAAGGGTGACTGACTTTTCCAAGCAACTACAAGAATAGCAGTAGCGCAGAGAAGGGGTATGCATGTATTATACAGTTGCTGCAAAATATGTTAGTTTACGCGTAGCTCGGATGTGTAATTGACCACGACTTAAAGATCCTCGAGGTTTAAAATTCTCAGCCCATTATCGTTCGAAAATGTTTGGAAATTATCAAAACGGTAGCGGGTCGAAGTTTAATGGATGATTGACCGAGTTTTTCTACCTTTACGAGGGAATTGAAGTTGACAGACATCGAGCATCTAATTCTATTTGGACGATATCGAGTACTTACCGGTTCTAGAAATCATTACATGCGGTCGAGAGCTATGCGAAAGTGTAAAAGCCTACAGAAGCATAATTATCAGACGAAAAAGTGCGCGATGTGCTTATAGAAAGTATAAAAAATGGTGCTTTGCCCAGTCTTAACAGTAAAAAGGAGAGTGACTTTTTCTAGCAATTACAAGAATAGCAGTAGCGCAGAGAAGGGGTATGCATGTATTATACAGCGCATTGTTGCTATAAAATATGTTAGTTTACGAGAAGCTCGAACGTGCACAAATTAAATTTTAATCTATAATTAACTATGGTCGTAAAAATGGGAAATTAATGGTTAATTTAATACTGCTAAGCATATACTTTCGCTTGGTGATTCATTTAGAAAATATTCAAGCCCACCTAAAATATGACGTAGAAGTTATTTAAAATTAAATTGTTGTAAGTATCCTGTAGACAACAAGTTGGTATTTTCTTAGTAATGGTTTAAAGTGTTTTTGGTTATAGTAGCACTGCATCTTCCACAGCACGACTTGCACACAATTTGTGTGCGTGTGCTACCGCTCTTTTGGATTTTTAATATGCACGCGATCCGTATAACATGGAAGACGTTTTCCGGTGTTTCTACTAACGGCATTCGCACTATCGACGAAGCGAACCAGGTGCATGCATTGACGCTAAATGTATTGGACGAGCAGCAAGGATTATGACGTCATTTAGTTCTGATGAATCCTCAACTTCGTTCGGATGTCTTCGGAAACCTTCGGTTTGCATTCTATAAGGAGCATAAATCAGGTGCGCAAGAGTAAACTCTTAGTTATAAGTTAGTTCGCTTACAAGTCAAGTGCTATAGTGCGGATTTTGTTTTGTACCAAAATGGTACCTGCAAACGTTTTGCGCAACTTGCGGTGCTTCCTATACCTGGAAAGATGCTCTCAAACGGCACCAGAAGAAATGTTGTGACGTAACATCGTCCACGGTTGCCGTCCGCAGCAAAGTACTTAAACTGTGAGACTTGCGGTATCGCTTTTACGATAATGGGCAACTTACAGCGACACAAGGAAAACAGCACGGTATGTTATTAAGCCGTAAACGTTCAACGCCGCCAGCTGTTAAAGGATCTTGTACGAAACAACCACGAATTATGTGTACAGTATGCGATTTCGAAATGGAAAACTACCTATGCCGCACACTTAAGGAGCAACAAACATAAAATGCATCAGTTACCGCTACTAGCGACGATGGTGTAGAAATGGTTAGTACAGCGTTTAACAACCGTATGGCTAGCTATCGCATAAAGAACGCCAGTGTCGACGATGGAGTGCCCGAGTTTCTTTGGAAGCAGAAAGAGCGATTTATTCGATTAATTAATGAAAAAAGAATACAACATTCAGCAGTAAAAGTCTATTGCGAACTCTACGGCGTTTACATCAAAATAGGGGAAGAGACTACCGATGTGAAATCCTTTAACACAAAAATGTGGTTATAACGTCTTCTAGTAATCTGGAAAATATGTACGAGGTCTTAAGCGAAACCATAAGAACAAAATCAGAGGAATTTGAAACATGCGGGTCCGGTTGGTCTTTGGAAAAGGTGCTCTATTTAGAAATAAATATTAATAAGTATGAGCCGATATGAGAAGTTCTAGGTTCAAAATAAAAAATTGTGAATATGTATTTAGAAATGTGGTTTACAAAATTTAAACTGTATTAGTAAAATTGTCTGTAATAAAAAGTTTTAAGAATGGTTTTTAGATTTTCTTTTAGGTATAAGCTGCAGGAAAGTTATAATTTAGAGGGTGTGTGTAAAATGGTAAGGGGTGGTCCTGTTTTAAATCTGTTTACAGATTCGGATTCTACATAAAATTCTAGACTAACAAGATGTATTGCATGTATAAAAAATTTATAAGAACGATCAAAAGTCGCTACAGGTAAGAAATCTTAAAATCAGGGTAGGTCCCTGGGGGATGGCGTTATCTAAAAAATTCCTAAAGATTCGGGTAGCTGAGAAAAATCTAATATTAATTGATACCAAACAAGGTAGGTTTATCTCGAAAGATGCATTGGTTAGACGAAGAAAACTATTTGTTCAGATGAAAGATAAAAAAAATGGTTAGTCGAAGAAAACTATTTGGTCCAGAATGTTAGCGGTAAAAAATCTTAAAAATAGGTTTATCTCGTGTGTGGAAATGTGGATGCTCATTTATCTCGAAAGATGAAAAAATTTAAGATATATTTATCTCGAAAGATGAAAAAATGGTTAGTCGAAGAAAACTATTTGGTCCAGATGTGTGAGGAAATGTGGGATTCTGGAGGAAATGTTACTCCACCACATTTCCTCCTTATGGGGATTTACATGTAAATTTGGGAGGAAATGTGGGTTTTGGGAGGAAATGTGGCGGCAGGATCCTTGATTTTACTCTACTTTTATATCTCTTATAGTTTCCACGGTTATATTGCTTGTTATTAGCGAGTCCGATAGCCTTTGTCAATTTTAAACAATTGCTTGTTCTACATCCTGTAGAATTCTACTAAATATTCAGTAACGAGGTTAAATATTTCTAATCTATTTTATTTTGAATAATGCGCAATACCTAGGGTTTTATTATTACAAAGTATGGGAATTTACAACGCGATCTGCTCAAAACATTTGCTTCAGAAACATTCTAATAATATGAAAATGTGTTTTAACAACATGCACCTCAGAAATAAGTTATGAACATATTTACTTATCAAAACATTTGCTTAGAAATATTTTTATTTTGAAAGTATGGAACGTGGTTTGCGGCTATCAAAGGTTAAAAGGCTGCAATATGTGTTTGCTTTGATAAATTGTAAAATGTTGTTTTGGTTATCAAAAAATTTGTTTTCATAGTTGTTAGATACATGCTTTTCCAGAGTTATCTCTGGCGTCTAGCTAACATTACGATACTAATTCGGTTTATACGATAATCTATGCTTTCTTTACGAAATGTAAACCACCAACACTACAACTAACTCCACAATTTTGCAAGATTGGTTGCAGATATTAAAACGAACACAATCTCAAATTAATTATGATTTAAATGCTCATTACTAACAATAAATTCCCTACAAGCGATTTAAAAATATTAAAGCACTTACCCTGGTTTTATCGTACTGTTCTTAATTTCATGGTGGCACGGTTCATTCTGCTTGGTCCTGATGTTAAGAGTTGCTTCCGACGGTAGAGCTCCGTTGACGAGACGTTAAAGGAAAGGTAAGGGTAGGTTGAGTGACAACACTCGCGTCAGCACTCCGGTACGATATCTTATCGAAGCGGTATCTGCGGCGGTAAGATCGAGAATTTTCGAATAATAGGTGGTTCTAGCTATTTACGTCTTCTCCCACCAACCGAGGTCGACGCCTTGCGCTGATCTTCATGGGAAGGTAAACGTTTTTTCACGCGGATCCTGCGTTAGTGCCTACGTTTGCAATGATAAGCCTGGCACCCGGATTCGTGTGAATATTTCTAATCCTAGGGTTTCACAACATAAGCGGAATTGCACTAATTAAACGGGGATTTTCATAAGTATTAAAGTAAAGTCCCTAAGTTCTAAATTAAGAAATTGTGCTTTCTGAATGCTTTAAAATATAACGTTAGAATATTCTTAGCTGGTAAACAGTCAGTGTTTTTAAAACGCCACGGCTAGCATACAATCAGACGTTATTCGTGGAATTTATAGTCACACACACACACACACTAGCACACACACACACCCACACACACACTCACACACACCACGTACGCACGCACACACAAGTACGCATGAACACACGCACGCACGCACACACACACGCACACTCACACACACACACATACATATTTATAAAATAAAACAAGGGATTATCATTAAGCAGAGTCCTTCCACGTGACGAAACCTGAAATCGCGATATTTTATAAGTTATCTAAAATGCTTTCTTTTAAGAAACATCGCTATTATTCATTTGTGTAGAGTCAGAAATGTTGTATATCCCGTAATAAGTAGACAAGTGTAATTGTTTATTGGAAATGTTCGGTCGCGTAATAGCTATTATGGTCTAATTTTTTGTATTTATTTAGGGCTGTAGACATTGTATAAGTATACTTGTGTCTTTCATTAGTATTTTAAGATTGTACGTGAGAGGAGAATAAACCATAATCCATATCATCCGGGATATCTCTGAAGAATGTTTTTTTTTCTCCGCAGGCTAATTATCCTTTTTATAACATGTTGTTTTATTAGAGATTTTCAACGAACTTCCTTCGTTTATGAAATCGATTTGTCGTCCGTCTGTCCGTCCGAGACCTTTCTAATGGTCGGACATCAATGTATGATACATCAATCGATTCAGCTCGGTGTCCTGAGCTTAAGTTTTGATGTCAGTTGAAATCGGGCCACGGGGACGCCGTGCCCCCGCGATATTTCGTCGGGAAAATTAAAATTTTAAATAGGTCCAAAATTAATGTGCGATACATATTTAGAATCCTCTGAAAAAACTGAATCGAAATATGATGTCCCCTTATTTACACACACACACACACACAAACACACATACATACATACACACACACATATATAGCTTTTAAAATATTTATTCAATAAAATAAAATATATTAAAATGTCTCTTTTGTTGTTTATAAATTTTTGTATTTTATCTGAATATTTATAATTATTACAACATAATAATTTTAATTTCTTTAAATTGTTTTAAAGTAAGTCTACATTTGGAAGTTCGTTGCGACAATGCCTTGCATTTTCAACTTGTTTTTAAATAATCTTGATTACATGTGTTTATTAAAACTTGTTACTGTGCTTATAGTCGTAGATAAAGTATAGTATTCGACATACGGTAATGGCAATAACTCACTTGATGAATTACGGCACTCGCCTTCGGCTCGTGCCGCAAACTTCATCTGCGTGAGTTATTGCCTACATTACCGTATGTTGAATAATATACTATTATGATAAAGTAGCAGAGACGATTAATTTGACAAGATTTCCTTAACCTTCACTACTGATTTATGTTAGCAACATTCTTTAGCACTTACATTGAACTGTACAAACATCTAATAGTCTGGTTTGTCAACCAAAAATTATGGAAGTTATTATTATTCGATGTTTGGGGATAAGATAATGCCAGCCACTCCTTAAGAATTTTTTAATTTATTTTTCTGCAACTTCCAGTATTACACTTCATAACATACTAACACTAGTTATATAATTAGAAGTTCAAAGTTTGGTATATATTTATTCATTTTGTCTTGTATCTGCCAGCACTAACACTAATACACTAGCAGTTGCACAGCTGGTAACCAAAAAAATATAGAAAAGACAACGGATACAAATTTTAAACTGTAGGGTGCTTAATTCTTACTACAGTTTATTATAAATTTTTTATTTGCGATTGCTAGTACTAATATTACACTACATGGAACTACGGGTTACATAGCAAGCATTCAATAGGGTGATGAACTTAAAAGTTTAGAAGCTAATGCGTTATACATACCACATTGCATATTTTTAAATTTTTTTGCACTTGCTGGTACTAACATTGCACCCGCCACATAGGGCGCTCTGACTAAACCGGCTAACATCATCATAAGCATCGACGCTTCCAATAAGTCCGCCACCACCAAAACGCTCTTACCAAATAGATTGCATTCAGATACATTTCATCGTCTTCAACCCGACAAGAAGTGACCGAAACCGACATTTGATTTTCCACCCGAAGGTACTAAATTGGCTAGGAAGCGAGTCATTTTATACCTAGAAATTTTGAATTTGCCGAACCTTTGAACCCTTGCTGTTCCAATCAAGGTAGGGATTTTTAACATGCATGACAACACCCACACATGGGACTTACATTTTACGTTCCATCCGAACGATAGCGTATTTCTGTGAGAAATGCTCGCCAAATATTTAATAAGCTGACCGTGTTGGTATTCGAAGCCTGGACCTTGAGTTTAATAGTCACACGCATACCAACTGATCCACGAAGCGGCCCAAAACCGACTACAGCGAAATTTAGAATAATCGACTCTTCATCGCTGCCTTGAAAGTCATCCGATACCTTAAACAATATCACCGTTGCGTTGACATCCAGTCAAGTGGAAGCTTCCAGTTGATTAAGACGTACCTCTTATAAAGAGTTCAGTAACAGTATCTAAAGAGTTTGGTCATGACACATGTGCCGAGCGTATTGCTGAAGAACATGATCGGTTACTTCAAGAGCAATCTACAATCATACCTTTTAGTACATGATGGATGACTGGTCTATAGATTGTCGGGTGTTCTCTACAAACACGTTTATCAAAACTAAGTTTATTATTTTAATGCAACAAAAGTTTGGTGTAAAATATGAACTGGGAGACACGATCGAGTTCCTCTTACAAGCCAAATATATTAGCAACAATTTGACATTTCTACGTTTTTTTTAGAAGGTGTCTCCATGTGAAGTTCGTCGTCAGATCCGTATGCTTTACCCTACGATTCACGAGATCTAAACTATGCACCTGTCATTGGACATAAAGAGGATTCTTATGTTGAACCTGGTAATTTAGAGTATTTGCCTGTAAACGTAAATCGCCTTTCTGGTCCAAGTACTGAACACGAGAGTGAAGATGATGATAATGCAAAGGGAAATGAAATCGTATCGGTTAATGAAAGCGTAGATATCAATAACAGCAATAAAGACGACTTTAAATTAGATAATGCTTAACAAACCAATAATGTTTCAAACTTAAATTTTACTGTAAATCAAGGAAGGCAACAAAGTGTCTCTTTTATGAGCCACAATGGGGCAAATGACGCACTCGTTGCTATTTTGCAAGATCAGGTTCATTAAATTTTCTTTCTGTGTTTCTTGATTATCCAATGCCGAATATGATTATTACAGAGACCAATCTATACGCAACTCAGTGTTTGACAGAAGAAACTATGGTCGTAACGAGCAAATCACGATTGCATGCTAGGTATCCAACATCTAGTGCAGATCCTAAAAAAAATTGTTTGAATTATTTGGATACATGGGCATTGTAAAAATGCCCCAAATTAGGGATTAATGGAAAAAAAGATGTATTTTACAACAACGAAATGGCACCGTTAACAATTAAAAACTACAAAACTAATAAATTCTGCATTACATTATCATTTACCTTGAAAGGTCCTCTGTCACTATCGTCCAATAACCCGTGGAAAGTCACTGTTATGTTGTATTTTACACTTAGGTGTCTCTGTTATTTTTTGTTATTTGAAACCTATTACAGTTTAAATGTATAATAGAAGGCCGCATTTATGTCATATTATATTCTGTATTCTGCTTACTAATGTCTTGTTAATACTTTGTGTGGATCTTTCTTTTATGATAATTACAACTAGGTCTATTTAAAATGATGTCATATTGCATGGAATTTATTTTACTAACTTCCTAACGCTCAAATTTAAGGATGCATTTTCTTGAACTTTTCAACAACTTTGAAAGCTCTTTTTATTAAGAAGCACGACATACTTCTACTATAAAATTTATGATTAAAATATAATTGATTTATTTACATTCCTGCGGTTTTAGAATAATTTGGAAGAAAAATGCGAATTTAATTACCAATCTTGATTTGTAAACACTATTTAATATGAAATATAGTTTCTACAGATTATTCCCATGCCAAATGAGTTCGTTCAAAATTAAATATTATTTATCTCTTATTTATATTGATCTTGCGTAACGCATCGCGTTACAAATACTTGATCGCAATACCCATCTACTTGGCACGTTAAGAAAAAGTAATAAACACATTCCTAAGGAGGTTGCTAACGCTAAATTGAAAAAGAGGTACATTTTCTCGCGTGTAGATTCCAGAGGAACCGCTGTGCTAAAATGAAGAGAAAATGGGATGTTTTGATGCTATCAACCTAACCATTAAGATGACGTTAATGTAATGAATCTATAAGGAAAGGAGCACAAAAGCCAAAAACGTTTGTGGACTATAACGTTGGTAAAATATCAATTGACACATTGACATATCTGGCCATTTGCATTCTTGTTTCAGAAAAACTACTAAGTGGTACAAAAAGTAGGACTGGAAAGAATCTCCCGAACTGCAATTGTCAATCCATATTTTTTATTTCAAGCTTCAAACTGTGGCACACAAAACAATTTTTCTATTGCAATTTAGGAAAGCTGTAGTTAGAAGGCTGTTAACTAGCGAAGAAGAACAAGATGCGAAAATGAAATACAACACACTCAAAACAGTAAATTGGAAAAACATGTGTTCAAGAAAAACCCAGGAGGTGCTAAGATTGGAAGAAGGTGTTGCAGCGGCTGCTATAAAATGAGAATGAAAGGACTAATTATTAAAACGCGTTTAAAAAAGTTACGACCTACTACGATAGTGCGATAATAAACCTAGATATTGTTTACCATGTTTCAGTAGTGATTACAAAATAGTTTAGTTTATTTTTACTTACTTATTTGTTTTTTTTATATTTAACGTTTGGTACTTAATTTATATATTTTCGAAAATAAACCTGCTCAGTTTTTGCAGTAATACATTTTTTCTTTATTTTATGGTCAATTTGAAATTGGAACAATATTTGTACACGTTTTAGGTGTCCGCTAGGACCGTGTAGAGTTACAAAGAGACAGCAGTGCTTACTGGACCGAAGCAGTTACGTTCAGCCGATACAAGTAGAAGATAAAATACAAACCTTTCTTTCAGACTACACACAAGACCAGGACGATCACAACTTCATTTATTTTTTATAGAATGCGCGATATCGTGGCCAGATGAAATAAAATGAAGACAGAACACCGGTGTCCTCTGTGGTCCTGCTGAAAAAACGTCAAACAAACACCGGTGTCCGCTCTGCCACTTAATGTGTTAAAGAAAGTGCTGATAGCAATTGTGTTATTTTGTTATAGTTTTGTCGTGTGTTAGTATCCGCTAATGGTCACTTTTTGTTTGCTGCGGCAAGTTAGCTTAAGACTTCACTAGTAGTAAATTATGTTATGGTAAATTTAACTGACCCATAAAAAGTCGTTACAAAAACGAGAGTCACTAAAGTTAGTCAGTGTTCTTAGCAGTTGGTCAACATGAATAAGTTTGTTATAAAAAAGCGTAAATTAATCGTATGTGGTGCCGAATCCGAGTCGTCAGGGTCAAGCAATAATTTCACTGTATCTACTCATCAATCGGAAACTATAGTAGTCGTGGAGGCAAGTTTTGGTGAAACGCTTAGTAAAACGTTAATAATAAGCAGGATATGCTTACAGGCGGTGTATATAGGAAATCAGAATTGAAAAATAGAAAACAGGTTGTACTTGGCTTCCATCAAACAGTTCCGGGGGAGTTACATGCTTGTACTGTACTGTACAAAATCACGGTGCCTTAAAAGGCAAGTAACTTGCATACCGAACTTGCTCTTATATAAGGGTTAAATATCAAAACCGAAAATTATTGAAATGATAAAATCAATGTTCACGGGAAGAGCAAAAGAAACTCATCGAAAAACTTCTAGGTGAAGGATTTACAAAATTAAAAGAAAAATTTCAACAAAAAGAAAAATTGACTACATGCATTTTTAAAACAGCGTGTCTTTTATATAAACAAAACAAATCATTTGTACTGTTTAAAAGTTTGTGCGAAAAGCAAGCATTTAATGAACTGGATGTGGGAAGCAATTTTCATTTGGACCATACTTGTTCAAATATAATACAATTTATTAGCAGCCGCATTTCTTTTTTTTTACACCTTTCGACATATTTTTGACGAGGTGTATAGATACGAAGATTCTTTGCTTTACTACACTTATTGTACTAATTATTTAATTCAGTAATTAGTTCTTTAATAATAATTACTATTTAAGCGTTTGCAGTATTAATCAATTAGGATTAAAGTACGATTTGAAATAAATAATAAAAACTCGTGCTTTATCGTATGGTTGTTTGAACTTTGCTCAATATGACAACACGAGGTCGTTTCGTTAGTTCGTCAAATCGGAGACATTCACAATCGATTCTTAAAACAAGTAAGTGAGTTTTACAAGGAATCTAGTGTGCGATATGCAAATCGTTCTTTTTAATTTGTGTATTTAGATGAAAAGGCCTCATGTAAGAGCTGCTTTCTCTGTTAGCGGTAATCAGGTAAAAGTATTTGATTCGTTATTCTAATTTGATTTCAATGACAGCGTTTTTTGTGGTATTAAAAAAGATTACTGTACCACGAATTTATTGGTTTATAAGGGGCGAAGAATAAATTCAATTAGGAAGTTATCCTTAAGAATGGGGGAGGACAGCTAGCTATTCAATACCTTGGTAATTTGCAGTTTCGGAAAATTTCTGTAAGATTTTTGCTTGTTACAATTCGAAGCATATGACTCGCGTATATTATGTTGTAAACTTTCAACATTTGCTTAACAAATCAAGGTAAGAAATTAGCTGTATACTTGTTTTCTTGCTACCTGTTGGTTTTGAAGCTTAAAAAAGCAAGTCAATGTCAAATTTACATGAGAATGTAAGTCTAACAAATATTTCTTTATATTAAGGTAGAACCAGAATTTTCACTAAAAATATGAATGAGTACGTCTAAAGCAATATTTGAAATTAAAACTGGTTTGCATTGCACGGGATATTCAAATAATTATTAAAAATTGATAACTAAAACTTAACTGGATTGCTAAGGGAATTCATGCCCTTAGATATGACTTAGTATAGCTTTTGATCCATGTTTTAAGGAATTGTTTGACCTTAAAGTGACGTTTAGCATATAGATCTAAAACTTGCAAATGGTAAATAATTTTTAACCTAAAATTTAATATTACTACTAATTGTGTCAACAGTATTGTGAGTCAGAATATACAGACCTAGATACCTGTATAAAAGTTACTATTTTTGTATAACTTTAGTAGAATAAGTGTAGTCCACTAAAATTAAATTTGCAGCGACTCTCTGAAACCCCTAGTTATAAATAAATTTTCTTTCTTGAGGTTTCCTTTTTGATTTCTGTGCGACCTACTCCACCCCACGACGGTTTAGCTAGGACGGCATTAATTCTTTGGATTCTCTCGTTTTGCTGTGGTACTCGATGCGGGCTATTTTCTTTGCGTACTTTACTACTTTTTTTTTTGTTCGCACGGATTACCGTAACAAATAAACAAGATTATTATTTTGGCAAATGCGGCAAAAATAAAGCCGCTGTTCTAGTCTAGGGTCTCCGAGTTTGACAACGACCGGTTTTGTACCAAATCGTGTCAGACCTGGGTCTAAATCATAAACCTGGCAGAACCCAGAGACTCAAAACCTCTAGCACATTAAAGATTTATATGTACGAAAGGTTTCAGTTGGATCCAGAACCTGAAAGTGTAATTAATAACTAGTTAAACCACTATCCTTATTAACGCATTTGAACTCAAGATCTCAGGGAGATTAACCTTTCGTCGCATCAGGTTTCAAAATCCTACAAAGCACAAACTAAAATCTTCTTTGTATATTAATTTGATCTTTTTTTAAATTGTCACTACTAAATTCAAGATTTTGTCGAACGCATATCTGTTAGTTAAATTGTTTCAACACTCGAACGATGATTGATAATCGGAAATAACAGTAGTATTTGTCTTCAATTTTGAACATGATAGTTTTGATTTTAAGATTATCGTAATTACGAGTAGACCATTATAAGGATCGCACCTCATTTGCTCCAGAATACCTCATTTGCTTCCTAAATTTTGACCAAATTTACACAGTAAATTACGCACCATATAAAGTCTGATTTTAAAGAATCTCCTCCTGGCTCCTTCCTTGCTCTCCTCCTTGCTCACACCCCAAAACCATTTTGGATTAATCAAAAGAATTTTTCCACCCGCAATAAATTTTTAATTTTCCCCAGAGATAAACCTTTAAATTTTTTGGTACAATTTTAATATTAAATTTTTTCATACCCAATCTTTTAAATTTTTTAAAGCATCCATCCCCAAGGACACCCCAAATTTAAATTTTACCTGTCGATTTTATTCTTATAAATTTTTTAGTCATGCGATACATCTTGTTAGTCTAAAATTTTAAAATCCAATCTGAAACAGATTTGAAATCGGACCACGCCCTGCAAAGTTATACCCTTTAAAGTCCTGATCTTCTAAATTTTGCTTTTCCCAAACAAATAAAAAGTTTTCTTCGTCTAGCCATTGCATCTTTCGAGATAAACCTATCTTGTTTGGTATTTTAAAAGAATTTTCTCAGCTACCCGAAAAAAGATTGCCATCCCCAAGGACCCTTTTAAACCCTGATTTGAGCGTTCTTATAAAATTTTTTACATCATACATCTTTTAGTCTAAATTTTACGCACCCGAATCTGAAACAGATTTGAAATCGGACCACGCCCTGCAAAGTTACAATATACCCTCTGCGAGATAAATCTTTCTCCACATTTCCACCCACGAGATAAACCTACCTTGTTGGTATCAATCAATATTAGAATTTTCTCAGCTACCCAAATCTCTTTAAATTTTTAATGGCCCATCCCCCAGAGAGCTACCCCATTTTAAGATTTTTTTTCTGGAGCGATTTTGAGGGCCTTATAAATTTTTTAACATGAAACATCTTGTTAGTCTAGAATTTTATTTCCTTGTAAAAGAAAAAACCACCCCTTACCATTTTACACACACCCTTAAATTATAAATTTCCTGCCTCATAAATAAAAAAATCTAAAAACTTTTAAAATTTTTAAAACAATTTTTCCAGTTTAAATTTTTAAAACTTTTAAATAATTTACAATTTTTTTTTTAATAGAACCATATTTGTTTTATTAATATTTATTTTAAATAGAATTTTCAAAGACCAACCGGACCCCAAACAAATTTCTGATTTTGTTCTTATTTTCGCTTAAGACCCACATATTTTCCAGATTACTAGAAGACGTTATAACCACATTTTTGTGTTAAAATTTCACATGGTAGTTTTCCCCTTTTTGTAAACCCGTAGAGCGCAGTAGACTTTTATTGCTTTGTTGTATTCTTTTTCATTTATTAATCGAATAAATCCTTTTTCTTCCAAAGAAACTGGGCACTCCATTCGACACTGGCGTTCTTTATGCGGTAATACGGTTGTTAAACGCTTTAACCATTTCTACACCATCGTCGTTAGTAGCGGTAACTTGATTTTTTTGTTGCCTCTGTGGCCATGGTAGCCCATTTCGAAATCGCATTTTACACATAATTCGTGGTTGTTTCGTACAAGGCCCTTTAACAGCTGGCGGGCTGAACGTTTACGGCTTAATGACATCCGTGCTGTTTTCCTTGTTCGCGTAAGTTGCCCATTCTCGTAAAAGCGATACCGCAAGTCCCACAGTTTAAGTACTTTGCTGCGGACGGATGTATAAGCAACCGTGACGATGTTCACCACGACATTTGTTCTGGTGCCGTTTGAGGCATTTTCCAGGTATAGGGCACCGCAAAGTTGCATTAAAACGTTTGCAGATACCATTTTAGTACAAAACAAAATCCGCACTATAAGACTTGACTTGTAAGCGAACTAACTTAAAAAAGAGTTTACTCTTGCGCACCTGCTTTATGTACCCTATAGAATGCAAACCGAAGGTTTCCGAAGACACCCGAACGAAGTTGAGGATTCAGCGGGGAACTAAATGACGTCATAATCCTTGCTGCTCGTCCAATACATTTAGCGCCAATGCATGCACCCGGTTCGCATCGTCGATGGTGCGAATGCCGTTAGTAGAAACATCGGAAACGTCTTCCATGTTATACGGATCGCGTGCATATTAAAAATCCAAAGGGGGTGAAGCACAAAATTGTGGCAAGTCGTGCTTAGAAGATGCAGTGCTACTATAACCAAAAACACTTTAAACCATTACTAAGGAAATACCAACTTGTTGTCTACAGGATACTTATAATAAAAATTTAATTTTAAATAACTTCTACGTCATATTTTAGGAAATGGGGGTTGAATATTTTCAAATGAATCACCAAGCGAAAGTATATGTTAAGTATTAAAATTAACCATTAATTTCCCATTTTACGACCGTGGTTAATTATAGATTAAAATTTAATTTGTGCACGTTCGAGTTTCGTAAACAACATATTTTATAGCAACAATGCGCTGTATAATACATGCATACCCTTCGCCGCGCTACGCTATTCTTGTAATTGCTAGAAAAAGTCACCTCCTTTTTACTGTTAGGACCGATGCAAAGCACCATTTTTTTATACTTTCTATAGCACATCGCGCACTTTTTCGTCTGATATTAAATTTTGCTTCTGTAGGCTTTTACACTTTCCATAGCGGTCGGCCCACGTAATGATTTCTAGAACCGGTAAGTACTGATATCGCCAAATAGAAATTAGATGCTCGATGTCTTCAACTTCCAACCCTCGTAAAAGGTAGAAAAACTCAGTCAATCATCCATTAAACTTCGACCCGCTCCTGTTCTGATAATTTACAAACATTTTCAAACGACAATGGCCGAGAATTTTAAACCTCCGAGGGATCTTTAAGTCGTGATCAATTACAATCCGAGCTACGCGTAAACAACATATTTTGTAGCAACTGTATAATACATGCATACCCCTTCTCTGCGCTACTGCTATTCTTGTAGTTGCTTGAAAATCAGTCGTTTTTACCAGGGCTGCTAAAACACCATTCCATACTTTCGTGTAGCACATCGCGCACTTTTGTCGGATAAAAATTTTTGTTTATGTAGGCCTTTACACTTTCGCTTATTTAAACATCTAATACAATTGATTAACCACTTTCGATTATTCTAACGGGAACCACCATACATCCGCCGCACCGTTCTTTTGAATCCAACGATCCTATGGGCTTCCACACTAACACCTGACGTTTTTCCTACTATTTGTTAAACAAAACTGGTATCGCCATTGTGGACGTAAACAGATGTTTGTAGTGTACGGTATGTAACCAATCATTAACCAGTCTAACATTTTATTTAGTCCACAAAACACTATTTTCTAAACCCAATTAATAACGCCTTTAAGGTTCCACATTTCACCTTACCCAATATGGTGTACTAAGGAAATTTAATTTTTATTGGAAATTCTTATTTCCCACCACGTGCGTAGTTGCATCCTACCCCTTTTGGAGGTAATGCCGTTAAGGTTGAAGACCCTGGTTTTATTAACTACAATTTAACCCTTTAATCTTTTTAATCGTATCTTTCCGCCACAATACGAGGACTTAACATTCCCAACAAATTTAAACTGGACCCCAAAAACGCTTTAATTTTCCACAACGTTGCAAGGTTAATTGATTTATTTCGGGGTAGTCACCTTTTAAATAAAATATTTTCTAGGTATCAACTAATATTAAATTTTCAGGGACCCCAAACTTAAATAATTTTAAAAGGACCACCCTCAAAGTTATGGTTTTAAAACAAATTTTTTTGCCCATCTTTATTTAACACCTTTTTAAAACCTTTTTCGCTACCCAAGACATTGCCTTAGCCAACCATCTCCGAGAAATCTAAAACCGCCGTGTCCCGCGAATACCACGTGGAGATAACACGTATACTCTGTCAACCAGGATAGAAGCCGGAAGGATTTGGAAGGGGGAAAAAAAAAAAAAAAAAAAAAAAAAAAAAAAAAAAAAAAAAAAAAAAAAAAAAAAAAAAAAAAAAAAAAAAAAAAAAAAAAAAAAAAAAAAAAAAAAAAAAAAAAAAAAAAAAAAAAAAAAAAAAAAAAAAAAAAAAAAAAAAAAAAAAAAAAAAAAAAAAAAAAAAAAAAAAAAAAAAAAAAAAAAAAAAAAAAAAAAAAAAAAAAAAAAAAAAAAAAAAAAAAAAAAAAAAAAAAAAAAAAAAAAAAAAAAAAAATTAAAATTATAATTTCAAAAACTAGTTTAAAAATCCAACAAAATTCCTTTTAACTTTCCCCCATCTTTTTTACTTTAGGAATGATTCCTTTTGATTTCCCCCATAAAAAATTAATAAACTGGTTAAAACTATTTTTTACTCCTACAAACAAACTATACCTCCCAAAAAAGAATTTCGGTATGTTAACCCCTTCCCCGTTACCCCAACAATAGCCCAGACACCCCCGGGCCCACCCCCGGCCCCTGCCCGGCGCCCCCCCCCTGCCCATGCCACCCCTCTGTGCGAGTTTTGGGGTAACGTCACAGCCTTTTATAAATAAAGAACAATGTTATATACTATTATAAAATGTTTATTCTGACATTATAATAACAAAAAAAATTTTAATGCCAAGCATGGAGTCATTTAAACTTAATTTTAATACAAAGTTATACACAGAAGACAGTCCTTTCTTTATGTTTGTTTGAGTGGTTTTAATTTTATTAATTTTTTACTTAAAATTTAAATCAACCCAAGTTTTATTCCTTTTCTAAAAAGTTTGATCAAAAACCGTCATTTTCGTTGTAAAATTCCTTTGCCCATTTTAAATTTTGTTCCCCACAACCGATCCTTCCCTGTTTCTTGCGCTTGGAAACTTTTTCCACTTTCCCACAATTTGATATATTTGAGTTGTATTTTCGGGTTAAACCTTTTTCCCCCCTGTTCGTAGTTCACCCCATTTTGGGAATTTGGTTTTATATTTAAGATTTTTAAAAAGATCCGCAAAGGATTTTAAGTTTTATTTTATCGGCGTCTTTCTTTCTCCTAATTTCTAAATGTTAAAACTAAAACCAAACACATATTTTCGTTTCCCCTTTCTTTTGGTTTTCAACTTTCAAGCCCTTTTCTTTTTTCCACCCCAATTATGAGCAGGTTTTATTCCTCGATATTTTTATTGTCCTACTTTCCAATTTTGGAATTAATACATTCCCTTTGGAAGATCCATCTTAATAAGGTTAAACTTTTTAAGGGTTACCCCCCCCTGTATTCCAATTGCCAAGTTTATATTTGGCCCAACCTAATCCATGCTTTCCAAATTTCCCAAAGTCCCCCTTTTATTTGGTTGCCAAGTTTTTTTAAACCGGCGTTACTACAACAAATTTTTTACTTTTCCATTTTGTTAGCCATGTTAAACAATAATCCCCAGTTTTACGTTTCAACATAATATTAACTTTTCCGTATTCTCCCTTATACAAAATTATTTTGAGAAATAAACACATCTCCCATTTTTATGCCCGCAAAACTTTTACACCATGTCAAAAATAAAATTTTTTTCGACCTCTAATAATCTTAGTTTCCAATAAATTTCCAATTAACATCTGTATTCCATTTTATAACACATTAAGGATTTTGGAATTTTTTTAATGATTCAGGTCTTCTTTTCGATATTTCACTTTCCCCATCTTTTAGTGCCCAGAAAAGGGCAGCTTTAACACCATGCCACGGAAACAAATTTGAACTTTCTTCGTAGATACAAATGCCAAATTTTTTTTAGGATAAACATCCGTTTGCAGATGCTTGTTCGGGAGAAAGGTAAATTTTAACCAACATTATATTTCAAAAATTTTGTAAGGGTTGTATCCCCACAGCATTGTTTTCGACATAACAAATTTCCAATATTTTTACCAATTATTGTTCAATATTTTCGTCAAAGCCATTAAATGTATTTTGGTTTCCTTTATTCCCAAAATTGGAGTTAATCCCTTGGGGCATTTTACCTTTCACTTCGAATACAAATTGTCAAAAATTGTTTTTAGTACTCAGAGTGAGGAGTTTTCCGAAGAAGGAATATTTTTACCAACCTAAAAACCGACAATGCGCATGAATATATCCGGATTATGTAGGATGTTGTTAAATGAAATTGCCCCATAGGGTGAAATTACCCCCATATGAAATGGCCATTGACCACATGAATATGACCACTGCCTATGACCACATGACCACTGCCATATGCCACTGACCATAGACCAATTGTTTTTAATAGTTTTCCATTAAAACCCATTAGCCTAATTGTTTTAAGGTTTTCCATTAAAAAACACTGTGGATAGGTTAGAAAAGGAAAAATTAATAGGTTAGGTCAAGGCGCGGCGCTGTTTTTTTTTAAATTAATTTGGTTAAAATTTGGTTTTAAAAAATTGAAACAAAAGGATGTTTATCCTAAAAAGAAATTTGTGGTGCATTTAACAGCTATCTACGAAGAAAGTTCAACCGATTTGTTTCCGCTAGGCATGGTGTTAAAGCTAAGCTTCCGTTTTCTCTGGAAAGCACTAACAAGATGGGCCAGAGAGTAAAAGAAATTATCGAAAAAGAAGACCCGAATGCATTAATAAAAATTCCAAAATCCTATATGTGTTCCATACAAAGTGGAACTAGCAGATGTTAAGTTGGAAACTTTCGTTATTTGGTCAAAAAATTATTGCATTGGAACCAAATCCGGCAATTGGAAGATGAGTGGGAAATTTAACCCAAAAACTTTTAAATTGGAAAAAAATTTATATTCCAAAGGGAATGTAGGAATTGAAAATGGGAAACATCGGAAAGTAAAAAATGTGTTTAGGAATAAAATCTGTGTTATTAAGGCAATAAAAGAAATTACGGGTTGAAAATTAAGTTTGAAAAACCAAAAGGGGAAACTTGTAAAGATTGTTTCGGCTTTTGGGAAACATTTACAAATTATTTGGAGTAGTGGGGAAACGAAGTAAAATAAAACTTAAAAGTGTACTTAAAGAGGTAGTAATATTTTCCAAAGCCAATATTCTACAATTCCAAAAGAAAAGTATTTCGGAAGGGTTGTAAAAACCTAAATTGAAGGGTTGACAAACGCGCAAATATTGGTAGTAAACCTATCCGTTTACGCTAAAGGAAATTGCCCCATTATGTATCCATACGCTGTAAGTGGAAGAAAAGACAACTGGAATTAGAGGAAATGGATGCAAAAGGCGAAAATTGGACTACATGGAAAACACTGCGACAATACGCGAACAATACAAAGATGTGTTAGACAAAGAACATCTTATTAGAGAAAATGAGGAAGAATTAAAAGATTATTTTAGTGTCGATGGACTGACTTAGATACATCCGGGTTGTACAAGCTGTATGCATTTGCGGTTAGTAAGAAAGACTCTTTAGTTATGTAGGTGTTCTTGCAGAAAAGGATGGTCTAAATCCGTATACTTTTAAAAGTTATTCTAAAACGTATTTATCAAAATGCAGATAACAAAGACGAATTAAAATGCGGGTTTCGTAACTTGGCGTACACCACACGCAAAGGGGTTCCGCTAAACATTGTATATTTACCTAGTAAAGAACCTTTCGGATCATTTAAAACCGAGGGTCTTACAACCTATAACAACCATATATTCCCAAAAGTGGTGGAATGCAACTACGCAACAGTGTGTGGGAGAAAGGATTTCTCCAATACCGACAAGAAGAAGTCGATCAAGCTAACAAGATACGTATGCAGGATATAGTGGGAAAGCTGCGATTAAAAGATTGTCACAAGCTGCAAGAATTACACGAAGGAATGGATCTGGTTGTCGGCGGAATCAAAGACTTTAAATATAGAGGCAAACTTCGGTACATTTTACAATTCGAAAACCTAGACGGTCTTTATGTATCAAACTATTGGTTAGAAAAGGAGATAGAAGACTTGGGTGTCGATTTAAATTTTAAGCTGCGAATAAAATTAGATAAAATTAAAACCACTGCAAACAAACATAAAGAAAGGACTGTCTTCTGTGTATAACTTTGTATTAAAATTAAGTTTAAATGACTCCATGCTTGGCATTAAATATTTTTAAATTTGTTATTATAATGTCAGAATAAACATTTTATAATAGTATATAACATTGTTCTTTATTTATAAAAGGCTGTGACGTTACCCCGAAATAGCACTCGCACAGAGAGGGGTGCGCATGGGCAGCGAGCATGGGCAGGGTGCGTACGCCAGGGTGCGCATGGGCAGGGTGTGCATGCGCGGGTGCTCATGGGCTGGGGTGTGTCTGGGCGTACACGAGGAAGCGGATGTTAACAGTCACCAAGCATCCAATTCTTTATTTGGATGGTGTCGAGTACTTGCCTGCGTATGTACCCGGAGTAAAAGAATACGATTTGCATACGCAGTTTATTAATAAAATTAGTTTATCGAGGGAAGATGACAAAAGGTACATCATTCCTAATAGTAGAACAATCTACGCATGTGGTGTAAAGATATAAGATAGTTGTTTATATTTGTATGGATTTTGTAAATCTATTGTATATATTAGTTTTAAGATTCCATAATTTTTAAGTTCTTCTCCCACCTTCCAAATCCTTCCGGCTTCTATCCTGGTTGACAGAGTATACGTGTTATCTCCACGTGGTATTCGCGGGACACGGCGGTTTTAGATTTCCGGGAGATGGTTGGCTAAGGCATATGTCTTGGGTAGCGAAAAGGTTTTAAAATGGTGTTAAATAAAATGGGCAAAATCAGTGATTTGGGTCTTTAAAACGCATAACTTTGTATGGGTGGTCCTATTTAAAATCTATTTACAGATTTGGGGTCCCTAGAAAAATTTAATATTAGTTGATACCTAGCAAAATATATTTATCTTAAAAGAGTGACTACCCGCGTATAATAAATACAATATAACACTTGTCAAAAAAAAGTTGTAGGAAAATTAAAGACGTATTTAATGGGGTCCAGTATTAGAATTTGTTGGTAGTAATGTTAAGTCCTACTGTATTGTAGGCGAGAAAGATACGATTAAAAAGATTAAAGGGTCTCACGAATTGTAGTTAAGTAAAACCGAGGGTCTTACAACCTATAACAAGCATATACTCAAAAGGGGTAGGCATGCAACTACGCAGCAGTGCGTGGAGAAAAGAATTCTCCAATAAGAAATTAAAGTTTCCATTACGTAGCACCAGTCATTGGGTAATGGTCGAAATGTGGAACCTATAAAGGCGATTATTAATTGCGGTTTAGAAAATAGTAGTTTTCGTGGACTAAATAAAATAGCTTAGACTGGTTAATGTAATGGTACATATTCTCGTACACATCCACAAACATCTGTTTACGTCACATGGCGATCCGGTAGTTTTGTTTAACAAATAGTAGGAAAATACGTCAGGTGTTAGTGCGTGGAAGCCCATAGGATCGTTGGATTCAAAAGAACGGTGCGGCGGGATGTATGGTGGTTCCCGTTAGAATAATCGAAAGTGGTTAATCAATTGTATTAGATGTTTAAATAAGCGAAAGTGTAAAGGCCTACATAAACAAAAATTTAATTATCCGACAAAAAAGTGCGCGATGTGCTACACTTATAAAGAAAGTATGGAATGGTGTTTTTTAGCAGCCCTGGCAGTAAAAACGGCGACTGACTTTTTCAAGCAACTACAAGAATAGCAGTAGCGCAGAGAAGGGGTATGCATGTATTATACAGTTGCTACAAAATATGTTAGTTTACGCGTAGCTCGGATGTGTAATTGATCACGACTTAAAGATCCCTCGGAGGTTTAAAAATTCTCGGCCTATTGTCGTTTGAAAAATGTTTGTAAATTATCAGAACAGGAGCGGGTCGAAGTTTGTTAGATGGATGATTGACTGAGTTTTTCTACCTTTACGAGGGAATTGGAAGTTGAAGACATCGAGCATCTAATTCTCTATTTGGGCGATATCGAGTACTTACCGGTTCTAGAAATCATTACGTGGCCGACCGCTATGGGAAAGTGTAAAAGCCTACAGAAGCAAAATTTAATTATCAGACGAAAAAATGCGCGATGTGCTATAGAAAGTATAAAAAATGGTGCTTTGCATCGGTCCTAACAGTAAAAGGAGAGTGACTTTTCTAGCAATTACAAGAATAGCAGTAGCGCGGCGAAGGGGTATGCATGTATTATACAGCGCATTGTTGCTATAAAATATGTTAGTTTACGAGAAGCTCGAACGTGCACAAATTAAATTTTAATCTATAATTAACCACGGTCGTAAAATGGGAAATTAATGGTTAATTTTAATACTGCTAAGCATATACTTTCGCTCGGTGATTCATTTAGAAAATATTCAAGCCCACCATTTCCTAAAATATGACGTAGAAGTTATTTAAAATTAAATTACTTTATTAATAAGTATCCTGTAGACAACAAGTTGGTATTTCCTTAGTAATGGTTTAAAGTGTTTTTGGTTATAGTAGCACTGCATCTTCTACAGCACGACTTGCACACAATTTGTTGCGTGTGCTATCACCCTTTGGATTTTTAATATGCACGCGATCCGTATAACATGGAAGACGTTTCCGATGTTTCTACTAACGTCTTTCGCACCATCGACAATGCGAACCGGGTGCATGCATTGGCGCTAAATGTATTGAACGAGCAGCAAGGATTATGACGTCATTTAGTTCCCCGCTGAATCCTCAACTTCGTTCGGGTGTCTTCGGAAACCTTCGGTTTGCATTCTATAGGGTACATAAAGCAGGTGCGCAAGAGTAAACTCTGTAGTTATAAGTTAGTTCGCTTACAAGTCAAGTCTTATAGTGCGGATTTTGTTTTGTACTAAAATGGTATCTGCAAACGTTTTTAAGTGCAACTCTTGCGGTGCTTCCTATACCTGGAAAAATGCTCTCAAACGGCACCAGAACAAATGTCGTGGTGTAACATCGTCTACGGTTAAGCTTATACATCCGTCCACGGCAAAGTACTTAAACTGTGGGACTTGCGGTATCGCTTTTACGAGAATGGGCAACTTACAGCGACACAAGGAAAAACAGCACGGCATGTCATTAAGCCGTAAACGTTCAGCCCCGCTAGCTGTTAAAGGGCCTTGTACGAAACAACCACGAATTATGTGTAAAGTATGCGATTTCTCAATGGAAAAGACTACCTATGCCGCACACTTGAGATGCAACAGACATAAAAATGCATCAGTTACCGCTACTAACGACGATGGTGTAGAAATGGTTAGTACAGCGTTTAACAACCGTATGGCTAGCTATCGCATAAAGAACGCCAGTGTCGACGATGGAGTGCCGAGTTTCTTTGGAAGCAGAAAGAGCGATTTATTCGATTTAATAAATGAAAAAGAATACAACATACAGCAATAAAAGTCTAATGCGAACTCTACGGCGTTTACACCAAAATGGGGAAGAGACTACCGATGTGAAATCCTTTAACACAAAAATGTGGTTATAACGTCTTCTAGTAATCTGGAAAATATGTACGAGGTCTTAAGCGAAACCATAAGAACAAAATCAGAGGAATTTGAAACATGCGGGTCCGGTTGGTCTTTGGAAAAGGTGCTCTATTTAGAAATAAATATTAATAAGTACAAGTCGATATGAAAAGTTCTAGGTTAAGAATAAAAAATTGTGAATATGTATTTAGAAATGTGGTTTACAAAATTTAAACTGTATTAGTAAAATTGTCTGTAAAAAAGTTTTAAGAATAGTTTTTAGATTTTCTTTTAGGTATGAGCCGCAGGAAATTTATAATTTAGAGGGTGTGTGTAAAATGGTAAGGGGTGGCCCTATTTTAAATCTGTTTACAGATTTGGATTCTACATAAAATTCTAGACTAACAAGATGTATTGCATGTAAAAAAAATTTATAAGGCCCGTCCGAAATCGCTACCAGCAAAAAAAAATCTTAAAATGGGGGTAGCTCTCTGGGTGATAGAGCCATCTAAAAAATTTAAAGAGATTTGGGTAGCTGAGAAAATTCTAATATTGATTGATACCAAGCAAGGTAGGTTTATCTCGTGGGTGGAAATGTGGAGAAAGATTTATCTCGCAGAGGGTATATGTGTAACTTTGCAGGGCGTGGTCCGATTTCAAATCTGCTTACAGATTCGGGATGTGCGTAAAATTTTAGACTAAGAAGATGTATCGCATGACTAAAAAAATTTTATAAGAACGCTCAAATGTCGGTTTAGGTAAGAAATCTCAAAATTGGGGTAGCTCCCTTGGGGATGGCGCAATCTAAAAGATTCCTAGAGATTCGGGTAGCTGAGAAAAATCTAATGTTAACTAATACCAAACAAGATAGGTTTATCTCGAAAGATGCAATGGCTAGACGAAGAAAAGTATTTGTTAGGTTTGCTTATAGCAAAGAGCAAAATTTAGAAGATCAGGACTTTATAGGGGTATAACTTTGCAGGGCGTGGTCCGATTTCAAATCTGTTTGCAGATTCGAGATGTGCGTAAAATTTTAGACTAACAAGATGTATCGCATGACTAAAAAAATTATAAGAACGCTCAAAAGTCGGTACAGGTAAGAAATCTTAAAATTGGGGTAGCTCCCTTAGGGATAGCGCAATCTAAAAAATTTAAAGAGATTTGGGTAGCTGAGAAAAATCTAATATTAATTGATACCAAACAAGATAGGTTTATCTCGTGGGTGGAAATGTGGAGAAAGATTTATCTCGCGGGTGGAAAGAATGCGGTGTGATGTAATCAAAATGGTTGTGGGGTGTCCGAGCAAGGAGGAGAGCAAGAAAGGAGCCAGGAGGAGATTCTTAAAAAATAAGACTTTATAGTGCGAATTTACATGTAAATTTGGTCCAGATGAGGGAGCAAATGAGGGATTCTGGAGCAAATGAGGTGGCCGGATCCTTAATAATGGTCTACTAATTACATCGGGCGATTTTTGTACAAATGCTCCAAAGCCTTTGCCTATTAATCTAAACCTGTTACGTGCAGTTTGGGTCCAGAAAAGAAGTGGTTGCTTTGCAGAGAATCTCAGCGAAGTGCCTGGCTTTAATTCCTTAATTCGCTTGCGTGACTATTGTCGAAGTACCTATTTACCCTGATGGTTGAGTTAAACACCACATGCATTTCGCTTAGCTTGAGATTATTTTTAAGGTAACACCGCATGCAAAATGTAGAGGTACTAGAGCGTCATTTAAAAAAATTGACGTGCCCCTTTTTGACTGGTTGATAGTGCAATTGGATACCGCTGTTTTGAATATATACGCTTTAAACACTGAATGATATAGATCGTACCGCAGATCATTAAATCAAATTGGACGATACTAATAATGCACACGGTAGCCTATGGAACTATTAAGCTAATTTCAACAAAAACCATTACTGACAGAAATAATATTTGTAACTATATTTTCTTTGTATACAAATAATTATTAAAATACAGTCTTAGGCTCTCACAATATCTCACACTATATACCGAAAGACTGTTTCTGAGTCGTACAATTACAAAATTTATAAATGGTTTACAACAAATCATATTTTCGTGCAGTTACAAACTTTATAATCAGTTACAGCTCGCTAGTCCTTTACAGATTGCTACGTGAAGCGACGTAGTAAAAAAACCACAATGAAGAAGAAAGAAAGAGAAATTTATCGGGCTCAAACGTGAGTGGGCTGGGTATAATACATACAAAAATTAACTAAAGCCTGAAATAAAAGTAAAATATTAACTGTTTTATACTACCTGTAGGAAAAATCCCCGCGTGCAGTTATACCTAAATACAAAAAACAAAGGAAATAACACATTAACAAAAGAACTCTAATTGGCATAAAACCTCACATAGATTCTGATAATGTTAACATATAACCTATAATTACAAGTACGATGGCAATAATGTTTTCCAATGTGCCAGCAAGTTTTTAGCCCATCCCCTCATTAATAGATAGTAAATAAAGTTACGCGTAATATAATAATCCCATGGCAATAAATCCCTTTTGGTACAGAAAAGTAATTCGAGAACTGTATAAGCCCCAAACAGTAAAATCTAAGTGGGCAGGGTCTCGACACCAGCAGGAACACAAAACACTCACCCACGTTTCTAGATGTTGGATCTCTCGTTCGTTCTTAGAACCAGAGCGGGCCAGATGGACCTGAGATCACGTAACGGGTGCAGCCTTCTATACCCCAAGGAGCGGCAATTCAAGGACTATCGTATCCCCCGCAGGAAGCTAGAATAATTACGAAAAGTATTAATTTATTTACGCCGACAAGTACCGGTATATAAAACAATAAATACTCAACACGCTGTTTGGCGTGCACAAAATTTTCATAAAGAAAAACAGAACGCAGAATCTAACAATTCCGACGAGTGCTTTTAGCATTTTCGAAAAGAAAGTGAACATAAATTTGTATAATTATACAACCAGAGCTCCAAGTCATATTATCATCGAGACGCGATTACGAAACTGGAAAACACGGTTTTATCGGATAGTAAGATCCATTATGTCGACAAGTTTTTAGAGGAGAAACACATGAAAAAGCAAGTATATTGGAATGTTTAACACACTAACGGATACCTAAGACTGGGTATTGACTATTTAATAATAGCATAAACTTGTCGTTTCCAAGCAAGTAGATTTGAGTTAAAATTATTGTAAAACGGGCTAAGGATTGACAAGGGAAAAATATACAGGATATTGATAGTGGATTTGAGAATAGCAACGGAATCGATTTAACAAAATTATCGTAAAGCGGGCTTATGAATTAACAAGGAAAAGAAAGGGGTAATTAATTTATGCTGAAAATAAACGTAACAAGTTACAAACTTTGTAATTGGTTACAGCAAATTAATCTCTTACAGGTTGTTACGTTTTTTTCGTGGCAGCCGCGTTGGGTACAAAATTTATGCTACGTTGGCTCGTAGCCGTACGTAACACCAAGAAAATCAAAGAAATGGCCGGGCTCAATCGGAGAGTAGGGGGGGGGTGTAGAAAGCAGACCAACATATGTTGAAAGCAGACTGACATATAATGTATGCGACGGTAAGGAGTTAGTGACAATACCTGCAAGAAAATTAGTTAAGCAAACCTGAAAAAAGAATAAGCATAGCAGCAATGAAACGTCTAAGTTATTCAGTACTTTGTAGAATGTAAATAAAGCTGTTTAGATAAACTATATAATATAATTACGATAAAAGCATTACAACAATTTTTATCACAAAGTGAGGTAATATTGGGGAGTAGCAGAAACGTTTCCTCACACACCAATTAAACATAAAGCAGACAAAAAAATTAACAAAAGATAAATAGGTAAGTCACAATTGATATGAGTAAGTCAGTAGTATTGATTGTTTTTTTTTCCTTTCTTTTTTTTTTCTTAATAGCAGGCAAGTCCATTGTAAAAAGTATCAGAACGACAAAAATATGGCAAAACAACGGATAGATATTTAAAGTAGTAACAAGTAGGAAATAGTTCAACTTACAAAAGGTCCTTCAGTAACGCTTCCTTGCAATTGAAGTGTGGGATTCACGATGTCCGGCACTAACGCAGCACTTCACCCTTGACTGTGAGGGTGTTGTTAGAACTTATCACACGTTACCTTAATCACACCTACCTATTTCACTGGTGTTAGCAGCAGACATTATCACGCGACGGAACTATGTAGCATTGATAACTTTCTTGTTAATTCTATTTCCTGAGGCAATAATTTCGAACTATTTTGTAACACAAATAAAAAAAAAATGGTAATAAAAATTTAGAATCACGGGCCTTCAAGGCACGATGTAATGCATTAAACTAACAGTAACGTGAGGTGTTCTATTTGCTACCTATGGTAACAAAGAAAAATGTAATGCTTTTGAATAACGAAATTTGCGCAAACAATGATCTATTTTAGATTCTTTGTGGTTAGAAAATTCAGAAACTACCGTATCAACTGTCTTTACATGTGAATGAAATACATGTTTATAAGAAGCAACCTTTTTTCCTACTAAACCTGCTACAACTGTATCATCGTTGTTTTTTTTTTGTTTATAAACACTCAAGCTTAAAACTGTATTTGGATAATCCACAGTATGCACTACTCTGATAAAAAGGACCACGAAGACTAGATCGCACACACAGTTCAAATATAAAAAGACAAATCAACTAAAAAAACACAATCAATAAAGCAACGCGTATCACTAAGTCAAGGTTCCGTAAAACGCACGTGCCGGTCGAGTACAACAAGTTCTACCACTTTTATTTCTAACAGAAAAGCAACAAAAAAACAATTAGTAGAGCAACGCGCATCACTATAACCATCCGTCAATGACCTTACAACCGCACTTGTGGTCAATCAAACACGTTCACTATAAAGCATACTTCCTTCAAATGTAATCAGAACTACACTCTCTACAGTTAATATACAACTCAAATCGTGTCGTGCTTGTTCATGAACAATTCGAAAAATTGGTACCGCATTAATTCTCACTATTGTCAAAGCAAAGAAGACACAGTATTTTCAACGTAATTAATATATAGGAACCAAGAACAAACTACAACTGCCCATCTGTTTATTCAACTCGTTCTATTACAGCCTCTTATCGATAACTCGAAAATCAATAATATCCACTCATTATAATACGACGCATTCACCTAAGGATGTGTTTCAATCTTGATCACCTAACCACACTATCGAATTGTAAAGAGTGAAAGTCGATAATCGCGTAATATAATATAAAGGGATTATTCGCAAACGAGTTACTAAATATAAAACATAGAGATAGTAGTTGCAGAAATGCATTTACGAATTGAGTAGTGTAAAATGTTTAGCCATTAAAAATGCACGTTACAAGGTGGTAACAGCAAAGTACAGTTGTATTCTAAACCTGTAGGAGAGCCATTTAGTATGTATATACACCACCAATTATCTAAGAGAAGTTTAACATTAGATTATACTTCGCTCTGTAATTGTACAAAGAAATAAAGAAATTATTTACAAACTGTCGACGTACTGCGGTCTACAGAGAGAGAAAGGTCTCTGATAAGCTAGATGAACGTATATTTAAAATAAACATCTGTTCTGACCACAAATATCTTGGCGTATCTTATCTTCTTGTTTGTCCACATGTTTTGATTCCGTATAGCTACGGTGTCTATTAAATACTCTCGATGGTATTTTCTAGAACTTGATAGCCTAGGATAGTTCTAGCTGTTGGAAAAAACTACAGAAAGTTTATGTCTCGACAGTAGCAATCTACGGCTGCAAAATGTGGTCATTACTTAAGGAAAAGTTAAAATTGAAAAAGCTATATAAAATTCTTAAGATTGACTGAATAACTAAGGTTCTTGAAATGTGAAGTATTACAAATGGAATTAAAACAAGGTGTGCTACGCTGAGAAGGCATAAATGGGTAGTTAGAAAAATAGTAGAAAGCTAAACTGTGCTCCGCGCATTGACGTAGCCTAACAAAAAAAAGGAAGAAGAAAAAAAATAAAGAAATTGACCGGGTTCATTCGATGAGTGGGCGGGGTTTAATACATGCAAAAATTAAAGACGGCCTGAAATAAAAATACACGCACTCATTCATTAAAACTACACGCAACAAAAAAAGTATAATTAAACAAACAGAAAAAAAACCTGTTATATCAGTACCGTAGTACCAAAAATAAATGAAAACAAAATAAGTAGTAATCACAACATGCATGTCAGGAAGAACGAAAAAAGTCAATTCTTAACATAGCGAGCTGCCGTTTTTAGGTATCTACCCCCATCTTAATTAATAAAAAAAAGAAAAGAAATTACAACTCGAAAAACTGCAGCTCTAAATCGTCATCTTAGATATAAAATTAAGTATGTACAATCATTACAATATCAATAATAAGTGTCAACCCCCCGTACAAATAATAATCATTTTAGAACCACAAGGTGTAATCATCCCACAAAACTGAAATATACTGGTTCAACCAGTTCAGCACTCGCCCACGTGTCGAATATGTTGAACTCATCACACTCTCCTTAGGGCCGCAGCGGGGCAGCAAGGACTAAGACCACGCAATTGGTGCCATATAAAAAGGGTCGGCTAACGCTTCATCAATTAGGTCAAAGGTAACAGGTAGGCCTATCCATCGGAAGAAGGTAGAATGGTTATAGGTGAAATGAATTTATTGTCGTCGAAAAGTATAAATTTGTAAAACCAGCATTACCTACCACGCTGTATTGCGTGCGCGAAATTCCCACAAAGAAAACGGAAATAGCAAAAATATAACGACTGTTTTCGTTGTGTATAAAAAAAAGCAAGTAAATATCAATTTGTTTAACTCAATAATCAGAGTTCTAAAGGTAATATTAGTGTTATCAAACGATTAGAAACTTGAAAACATGGTTTTATCGGATAGCACGCGACCTTAGTTCAACGAGTCTTTAGATGGAAATTGCATAAGAATCAATTATACGCGGTCGTACTCTATAACAAGTTAACGTATACCTAAAACAAAGTACTGACTATTTAATTATAGCATAAACTTTACGTTTCAAAGCAACTAGATTTGAGTTAAAAATTATTGTATCGCGGGCTTATGATGAACAGGTAAAATAGACAGAATGTTGGTGAAGGATTTAAGAATAACAACGGAATCGATTTAAAAAATTATTGTAAAGCGGGCTTATGAATTAACAAGGGAAAAAGGGGTATTTAATTGATCCTGAAAATAAACGTAATAACTGAATATGCCTCGAAAGGCATATGCTCAAACATATACAACAGATTAATTAAATCGTATGTATAGATAATTACAGGGCACTGAATTAATTATCTTAGGATTGGAAACAATTTTGAGATTGCGCCTAACAGAGTTATATTCAATTTAAAAAATAGTATTTATTTGAGAAGAACTTGTTTAAAAACTGTAAAACACTTCGTATTGCAAATTGTTTTCTTGAGTTAAGTGCTGGTATTATGACATTTTTCTCAATAGCAGATACTAAGTTCGCATTTGCTTTTTAACAACAAGGCGGGTTTTTTAAGTAAGAGTCGTTTTGTTGTATACACTAGTAGGTGGCCTGCGCTCCGCAACGAGTGCTTGCGTCGTGTCCCGACATTCCTTGTGAACAACTGCATACGGTTACACTGCGTAGGAAATCTGTACGGTCTGTTCTGTGTCTTTAAAGTATTCAATATTACCGAATCGCTCGCTCCATGCGAGATACGCTCAGTGATACGTTTTCTGATGGCAAGAAACATGTCTGCTGCAGACATTCATCGGCAAATTTGTAAAGTTTACGGAGCTACTGTCATGTGTGAAGACAAAGTGCGTAAATGGGCCAGACTTCAGAGCTGGCAACGCCAACATCCAAGATGAGCCATGCTCCGGTCGCCCATCTGTGATCACACACGATATGGTGGCTTCAGTTGAAGCGAAAATTCTTGAGAACATACGCTTCACCATAAGCATTTTTTCAAAGAACTTTCCTGAAGTGTCAAGGTCAGTGCTGTACAAGATTGTTTCCGAAATGTTAAACTTCAAGAAACTGTGCTTCCGTTGGGTTCCTAAACTCCTAACGAATTGCCACAGCAGGCGACAAGTTTCTATGAAGAGGGTATTCAAAATCTAGTTGTAAGGTACGATAAGTGTTTAAACAAACTTGGTAGCTATGTTGAAAAATAGAGAACTGTATGTCGAATCTGATGGTTTTTGAAAATTTTCTTTCGTTAGGTTTTTATTTTCAAACGACCCTTACTTAAAAAACACGCATCTTTTAATGAATGCTGATGCTCTGTTGGCTGAAGTGTGAAAAAATAAATCATATAGTAACTTCGTGTAGTAGGTGAAAATAAAAAATGAGAGACTCATCTTGCTAATAAGAAAATGTTGCCATGTGGAGCTTATTAATTACATAAGTTGTTTTAGCTTTGGTGTATTTGGAGAAAGATAATAATTTTGCACGTATTTACTACACAAACGTAAAAAGCAGGCATAGCAAAAAACTTTCTTTTAACATTTAACTCCAAACTCCCAAACAATCGACGGACTCTTAAATAAAGGACAAAGGAGGGTTATTATTAATAATTCTACAAGCCCTTTTCTGTCGGCCTTTGATCAATTATTCACGTTATAACTCACTTTGTGAGAAACACTTGTTTGTATATCTCGACTATAGAACACGCCGAGGAACAACTTTATTTAAAAGGAATTATTGTCGCAGAAAGAAAAAGAGGCAATGCTGGATAAAAATGACATTTCAGAAATTTATGTTCCCTTTGTCTCTATGTCGCAGACTTTTGAAAATAACCAGATACGAGCCAAAGTTATATTGGCTGGATATAAGCATAATCTGCACAGAAAATATATACGCAATCACGTTGTATTAAAAAAGGCTTTCCCTTGTGTAGTTACAACGCTTCAAGGAAGTGATTTGATGTAAACCTAAAAAGCTTTTTAATAATCATAAATTAAAAAGTTGATTTTCATTAAAGTTTGGTAGATTATTGAGATCCTAAGTAATAGCCGAAAAAAACATTTTGATAATAAGCTTTTTAAAATGCTTAAATCCAGAAAGGATTTTTGTAAATTAACGAAAAGTATCAACGGTAATAGGTACTTATAATATATTCCAGTTTACCATAAACCTTTTACGAAAAAATTAATTTGTCAGGGATAGGTATTTGTTTAAATAACTTTAACAATACTCGAAAAACCTATTAACCGATAAAACACGTGTCCTTCACTAAAAAGTTTTAATTAAATTAATATGAATTAAACTTACTAACTATGAGAATCAAAAGACGGCAACCTTTTGATTACCACTAATGAAGAGTCACTTGCAATCCAGAAATCGTAAACTATTCAACAAGACAAAATCGTTAATTAGGTATACGAGGGTAAGGTGAAAAGTTCTCGGCCTACATTTAAAGACTGCAATTTTCTGTAAAAAAAAGATTTTATTTTTTGACACAATCCCCCTTAACTTCTACACACTTGGTCCAGCGTTTCTCCAACATCAGTATTCCTTCTCGGAAGTGAGAGTCTGGAAGGCTGTGGAAATATTCGTTTACGGCTCTCTCAACTACTTCATTGGACATGAAGCGCTTTCCAGAAACAAATTTTTTCAAGTTTGGGAGCAGATAGTAGTTTGTGGCCGCCAAATCAGGATGGCCGAGCAAGTCGTATCCCAAATCCGTCAATTTTTCCATCGCCAACGCACCCTTGTGCGCAGGTTTTTTTCTTCTTCAAGCCAGGCCTCTTCTCGCGAATTTTGGTATCCAGCTGGTCAAAAAGGGTCGAGTAATATTGGCCTGTAATTGTTTTGTTTTTTCAACGTAATCTATTAACAGGATCCTTTTCGCATCCCAAAACACGCTAGCCATCACCTTTCCGGCAGATGGATCAACTTCGCTTTCTTTGGTGCTGAGCAACCAGCTTCCACCCACTGCTTCGACTGCTGTTTCATTTCTGGCGTAAAATGGTGGACCCATGTCTTATCTATAGTGACAAATCGCCGCACAAAATCGCTCGGATCCTTATTGAAGCGGGCCAAACATTGCTGCGAAACTCGTTTTCGCATTTGCTTTTGATCGACATTCAGCAAATACGGCACCCATCTTGCGCAGAGCTTTCGCATCCTAACTCTTTGTGTAAGATGTTTCGTACCTTTTCGTCCGATATCCCTACAGCCTCAGCTATCTCCTTCACTTTTACTCGAATATCGTCCAACACCATATCATGCACTTATTCGATCGTTTCCGGTGTGGTTGCGGTTTTTGTTCGTCATTTACGTGGGTCATCTTCGAGAGACGTGCGGTCACGTTTAAATTCAGCTGCCCATTTTGTAACGGGTGACGGGGAAGTAGCAGAGTATCTGTAAACTTTTGTCAACTTCGGATGAATTTTCTGAGGGGTTAATCCTTCCAAAAACGAAAAATTTTATGACCGCACGCATCTTAAAGAAACACGCATAAGATGTCTGCTTGAAAAAATTTGTGTAAACAAACTACTTGAGATAGCAAGTTGATACTTGTCATTCGAGCTAATAACATGTGTACGCAGGCGGGAAGCACAAATTTTTGCTGATTGAAACGTCATCTCTGTGTCAGGCCGAGAACTTTTCACCTTACCCTCGTAAGTACGATTAATTGAAAAAATCCCGAACGTTTCGCGTTTATCCCAATGGACCGTGGTCAAACGCCCACCCCCGTCTTTACAACGTACATCTTTCAGGTTCACAGCACACAGGCAGAAGCGTACCTACTATACAACTCCCCAACACAAACGATTAAAATAAGATAACTTATAATTTTAAAGTTATTGTTACTTAAACAGGAAAGTCCCTTTAAACCGTAAATTAATCCTACGGTATTATAGTCAGAAAATCATCATAGACCTCTTTGATCGTCAATCTAAAACTTGTAGGGTTTAAGATTATAAATGTTCTGAATACCTTGAGACGTTTCAGAAGCATTTTCGACAATACGATAAGCAATAGGATTAACTATACGTTGAACGATACAGGAACCTCTGTATAGCAGCAAGATTTACAAATGAATTTATTTTCGCCAGCGGACAGATACTTTGTTGCAAGCTTTGAATGACTTTGCTGCTCCCTATTCTTATCCGTGCAAGACCAAAGTCTTGACAGGACCAAAACTAGAACATCTGTAGACCAAAGAGTGGACTTCCTGAAAACTGAACGGCTCCTAATTTATTTAAATTGCACATTTTATTTGTATGTGCCTCTTCTGGTGTATATCCAGTAGTGGAATAAATTACCATATTCAAGAACTATGTGACCATTGTTAAAGAAACCCACCCATTCGGTTGGTTACCCATTGGGCGCGTCTCCAGTTGGCGGATAGGAGAAATCTTAGAATATATGACCAAGGGATTGGCTATCTACTTTGGGAAGGATCATGATAATACTACTTAATTAATCAACTGATGTGTAACATGTTATGGGTTCTTTTTATCTCCTAATGTGACCAGTGACCTTTAAGGAAGGATTTCCTTAAAATGATGGAACGCAAATATCTTCCGACTACGCTTGGGGTATATTCCTTGGGCAGAGCTTATGAGGATTGGTCGTGGTTCTTTTTACAAAGCATTATTTTTTTACTAGGGCTAGATTTTTAACAAAACAGAGGTTTAAATAGGGCGCCACCAAGTCATTAACTTTAAACACAGGGTTTCCCTAAGGGGGACTTGGGCGTCCTTAGAGAGGAATACCGTATTAACTGCTAACGCAGAAGCTGTAAAGAAAATTTAATTAAATTTACAAAAATGAGGACACAAGAGGTATTCTCTTGTTATCTCATATAAAAAAACAACAAAGATTAATCAGGCAACAATATTTTGAGCACAGGTATTATGCTCCCAAATCTGAAAAGGCTATTAAACCTTCTTGTTAAATTGGGGTTACCACTTTACGCTATTTTATTTTATATCTGGTACTCTACTTCTGAACGTACTTGTTCAGAATAAAACAATTAATTAAGAAAATTAAATGTTGCTTCTTTAATTAAAATAGCTCTTTCATAAAAATTGTAAATATAAAATTCATATTTAAGAAAAGATAATACAAGTTTCATCTACTCATAGGGTAGGCTTATATATTCAAACGAAATATTAAAAACTTTAAATGTTGTTTTCGTTACAAAAATTTAACTTGAATTTATACCAGAAATATCAGATCTGTTTTTCTGTTTACATATTTATAAAAATTTGACTACATTGTCTATATATTCATCATTCAGAAATTGTAAATGAAATCATGCATATATGAAACATTAATAAGAACTCTTTAGGTTTGCTTAATTTCATTAAAATTAGTAACTGTGATTACACTGCACTAGTACTGACAATAAAAATTTACTAAAGTCCTTTTCAATTTGTTAAACGGGTTAATGATAATAAGTAGTTGCAACGATATTTTCTGAAGCAGCCTCGCATCAAAGATCACCAAATGTAGACTTGATGTAAGAATAATACTAATCTCTTACCTTGGCTCAGCAGGTGTTGTTTACGTGTTGGTGTTACAGCGTGTTAGGGCAGGTGTTAATACATGCGTTCTTCAGAAAACAAGTGACGTAAAATCGACATGTTTTACAGGACACAAACAGCTGCGTGATCCTTGGAACGGACCATATGAACTTCGTGCGTTTTTCTTATACGCACAAACCGGACCAACCGAAATCCAATATAAAACTTAGATGTTCTACGGTGTGTAGATCTTGACCAAAATAATTACCATCATATAGTCGTTCTCCTAATTACTTGTAATTTAACACTCACAACTTGAAAAATACCATTTCAATTCTTCATCAGACTTTCTTTCCAAACCATAAAAGTTCTACGTACTTTGTAGAACGTTTCCTTAAAATCCAAACTTATTGTTTTCTTGCATAACATTACATAAAATCCAACTATTCATCGTACGGTGGAAGGACGTTCATCTTGGATCGATATTTTATATCGCAAAGTTGACGTGAATGAATTATAACTTGATACTCGCAGGTGCAAAAGTAGAATTAATATCCTCATGAAATACAGCATACAGACTGCCTTATTTTTATAAAACCACATAAAGCGAGTTCATTCTAACAAAATGGGCATACGGAGGAACCTTACAATTGATATACAAAACGGTTTCTTAAAAGGTTTTTTCTCTATATTTTCAGGAGAATTATAAAATAAATATTTAATTGAAGATTTTCTAACGAAGCGTTGAAAGGCATATTTTATTGTAACCTTTACGAAATTATTAGAGGAATATTTTAAGTGCTATTTAAACAGGTGTCCAAAGAATTATTAAATGAATTTATCAAAAGAATTATTCAAACGAAGTAATTAAAAGAGTTTTTCAAAAGACATTATAAAAAAACGTTATAAAAAAAACTATCCAAACACGTTACTAAAAGAGCGCTACAAACAAAATTATTTAATTTATCTAATAACTTATTTTCAACTCTTACCATTGTTAAAACCACTAAGCCTAGTGTTCAGCGCACTAGGGCTCTACTACCGCACAAAGTCAGACGCAAGTTACATGCTAGAACCCTTTTGGTTTCTATGATAGTTCTCGACGAGAGCTCTAGCTAAAGTGAGTGCTGATGCAATATGCACGAAACTGGAAAGCTGCTTTGCTTTGATAATATTTATACTACATTTGATGCCTGATGTTAGCAACCAAACTAGCATTTTTGTATGGCGGTTAGCACTCATAATACCAATACTGGTATTTATTTATTTAAAAATGGTTTACTTGATATAAATGACTAGACAAGAGTTTGTAAAACTAAAAATTCATTGACGTTCTGCAGTGGTCAAAAAAACTGTTGCAATAGGCTTATCTCTTTCAGTGGCCCAGTGTCTGAATATTATAAGACCCACAACATGGTGGAGAGCAAGAGACTGTGCTAGAGCGAGATAAAATCCGCCCCCTAGCCATGTAAAAACGATCACGCGGACCAAACCCCTCGGCCCAAGCTGTAGTTTCGTGGCTATTGAGCATGCACTGGGGTAAACGAAGCCGATGGGGCAATTCTGCAGCACCGACACACCTCAGCTTTTCTGCTGTCGTGGTCTTGTCTCACGGGCAAGAGGGTGTGGGGGTCTTGACTTAACCGCACGACCCAAGAGGAGACAACCTCGCTAAAAATCCTAAATCCTGTGGCGAAGGACTGAGCCCAAGGGATGCGTGACTGGATAGTTTACCAATTTTAATCAGTTCAGAACTTGGGGAACAGGGCAACACCCCGTTTATTGACGCCTTCCATGCCAACAAGGGGCACCTGGCATGGTAACCATTTACACCCCCTTACTCATGGGAACAATTATGAATAATACTGGTACCATAAGTAAAACAAAACCTAAAGAGGTGGAACCAGCAATGGTGGACCCCTCAGGTAACCAAAACATATCCATGAAGGTGGAGCAGGCATGGGATGCAAGTCCCCCTGCAAGACCGGTGTGTGATACACCAGACATGGAGAAAACAATAAAGAAACTTGCAGGCACTAGACTGCAAGGAAAGAGGCTTTCTGGTGCTCAGCGTGGGAAGCTGAGGCAAGCCAAGCAAGTCGAAGCTGGGGCATGGACGGTGTCACACTAGTACACAAAGAAGATGTCGGTGCAGAAGGAGAACGGGGGCGTAAAAAACCTCGTTCAGAAATTTCCACACCGACACCATCTAGAGGCGCTGGGTAAAACGAGACAGCGCCTATTCGTGCGACCAAAGTTAGTCCCGAATGAAGTCAATACCTTCTCATCAAAGCACCTGTAATCTGTAATTCGGTGTGCAAGCTTTGCAAATTGGGTATAATACTTAACCAGGGTCGACACAATAAGCCTTTTGGGCTAAAATGCGGCGGAGCCGTTTGGTTGACGCATTCGCTAGGGGGAGTGGTTTTAGTGAGTATGCCGCCAGGAGAGTCCCACACTTTGGCTGTAAAAGCTTTCCACTCCACCGGGTTCGGATAACTATCAAAAAAAAAGACACCCAATTTTAATGCTGAAAGTAGCTATTCTTTCTCTCATGTACCCTTGTGGATAGAACAAAAAAGTATGAGCAACAGAAATACCCTTCGAGTTCATAAAATTCATATATACCGTAATAAAAAATTCTGTTCCATTGTCAGACAAAACAACTCTAGAGTTCCCTACAACTTCAAAGTACGCCCCTTAATATTTGAGAATAATCGCCTTCATAGTTTTTTAAAGAATATAATGTTACTCGTCTTCCAATATTATATCAAGTACTACGACAATTTGCGTAACATTCACTTTGGCAATGTCTCCAATAGATCTATACAAATAGTATAATTTGGTATATCCGCTATGACTGAATACATTTCGCCGCTACAGCTTTGCCATATTTTATTCTTTTGGCATATAACACACCCACTTACATGTTTTCTAACTACTTTGCATTTTCTTTCAATAAAAATTTCGAGACAGTGACAGATACGACTTTTGGGATCCGAAATTACCGTTTTCTACATGATTTTGAATACACAATTTTTAATTTTCTTTAACTAACAAAGCGATACCCTGCACACGTTCTGCTTTCTTGTTTGATGATGAAACTTTCGAATAATCACATACCATTTTTCAATTTGCCGTGACGCCGTATCACTGTTTCGATTCGTTAAATTTCCTTTAAAGACTGAATCTTCAAATTTGGTTCTTTTTAAATATTTCCCATTATTGAGAATTTAAATGTGCGTTGACTTATTATTAGTTTTAGGGATACTTATTTCGAATATGATTGTGCATGGTTTAACCACTTGATTAATTTGGCCATTGACTACCTTGATAATGTATCTGCAATAATATTATGAAACCCAGAACAGTATTCAATCTTCAACGAAAGCTGTTACAGGAATAGACTCCGACTTAGCACTGGTGCATTTAAAATCCTGCACGTATTTAAAAACGACAATGCCTTGTGGTCTGTCGCATTAGTAAGTCAAGAACTAACAACAATGCGTGCCATTGCTCTAACGACAACCCAATACCAAAAATCTCTTTTTCTGTCACAGAATTATTACGTTCGGTGATATGCAGCAATCGGGAATAATATGCAGTTGCATGTACTTCACTGTGTGCATTTATCCGATGCAAACAAGATCCAGTTGCATATGACGATATATCTGAACGAATACAAAATTTCAATTTGGGATCAGCATGACTAAGCATTACTGCTTCTTCAAAAGCATCACTTATTCTAGAAAATACCTCCGTCTTTCTGCAAAGACCAAACCATTTTGACATTTTTTTAAATGGTTTAGACCTTAAGCCAAATCTGAAAAATCTTCCGCAAAACGAAAATCGTAGTTTATTAAGCCTAGAAACCCCTAAAGAGCTTAATATTTTGAGAACGTTTAAAATTCAAAATCGTTTGGAATCTCTCGAGTTCCATTCTAATATCCTGGGGAAATTGGCATGCTCTACAAGCTGAACCTCTTCTTGACCAAACGTACATTTGCCCAATTTCAACGTAGCACCAGCTACCTTCAATTTTTGGAAAACTCTACGGATATAACAAAAACCATAAAGTTATTTAGAAACGAGCACAAAATTCAGTGAAAGAATATATGCGCTCGGGTTTGGAAACCGGGTTAGTAATATAACTTACCACTTTCTCGCCTTCTGGAGTAGGTTGGCTCAAACCCAAAATAAGAGGATTCAATTTAAATAGCGAAAGGCAAGGCAAACCTTGGGCAGAAGGGCATCAGTGCCAACACTAAATGTTATTTGAGGGCTAGGTATTCAGACTGACAAGCAAGAGACTAGGAAAAAGGGTCACTCTTACGAGTAAGGTTAGTAAGTATAGACGTAAGGGTGACGAAGTTTGAAATGAAGCGCAGCTATAACTAGCCATGCCCATCAGTCGTCGTGGAGGGATATTGAAAATAACAGACATCTTTTTAGAATGGACTAGTAGACCTTTTGTATTAACGACGTAAGCGTGGAAACGGCGTTTGGGAAGAGAGATATGGCATTTACCTTGAGGAAATGTTAAATTTGCGGAAAAAAATGCAGAAAGACAAGATTAAGGACCCTAGGGTTGTTCATCGAACCAGGGCGTAGCTGTAATCATATCGTCAATATAGGCGAAGCAGAAATGTTCCAGGTCAGAGCCGATGATTCAATTGAGAGGTCATTGAAAAGTGGTAGCAGAATTGTGAACACCAACAGGCTTACGACAGATTTGATAATGGCCTCTTTGTTGTACAATAAAAGCAGTGATGCGTTTTGATCAAGATGATAAAGAAATTTGCCACTAAGCAAAAGGGATAACTAAAGAGGATAGGAAACGGACATCAACGAGACTATCTAAGGTACTGAAGCGGGTAGATATTCTTCTAGGTTACTTGGTTGACTGTACGAAGGTCGATACAAAACTTGTAAGACACGTCTTTCTTCTTTACAAGGACAATGGGGCTACACCACGGAGTGGTAGATGGTTCAACGACGTCGAGACAAAGTACTGCTTCGAGTTCGGAATCAACAACTTTCAGAAGAGTAGAAGAAAAGGAATAATAACGTTGATAGATAGGTTCTGCCGAAGTACGAGTATGATGTTGTACTGAAGTATTGCTGACAAAAACCAGTAGACTGCTTGGAAAAAGCGGTAGTGATTAAAGAGTCGAAAAAAAATTTGTCTCGGAAGTAGATTCGTAAATGGTATGAATTAAATCGAAAGTAATGATTACCAACAAGGCGAAAGATGCAAAATTCCATAAGCCGTCGCAAATATTAGTGACACATAGCACATATTTCCACATATTTTCAAAATTAAAAAACAAAGATGAGCGGGTGGAAAATCACAGGTACTAGAATGACATCCATAGTAGTGACTGAATTCTTATGGGTTATAGGAAGAAATACGGAACTAGGGATTGTGGATTTGGGTTTTTTAACAATAGTACAAAAGGAAGAAGGGAACGCATTTAGGGTTAAAACAAAATAACGCAAAGTATGTTAGCCGGGACCACCAAAAGTAGTGCAAGTGATTCCTGAGTCTAAGAAACTGGTGAAAAGAATACACAAAATTTTGGTCGACAGATAATGGCATTCGTTGCTAGAACATTCGCTAACATGAAATCTAACACCAAACGGGACTAATCATTAAGGTCAGGAAACGGAGAATCTGAGAGTAGCAAAAGAATAGGGTTTACATCTCGGCTCGAAGACCCTACCTTACATGTGGTTTTCCAATGCTACACCCGAAGGTACTACATTGACCAGGAAGTTGGTTTTTTTTTACCTAGAAAAATTTGAAATTTTGCCGAACCCTTGCTGTTCCAGGCAAAGTAGGGATCTTTAACGAGCGTAACAACACTTGCACACGGAACCTCCCTTTTACCTCTCATTTTTGTGAAAATGGTCGCCTAACAATTTTAAAGTGGACCGTATCGGGATACGAACCCGGGACATTGGGCGTAGTAGTCACACACATACCAACTACGCGACGGAGCCGCCCTCAAGGACCCTACCGTCGGTCTACGAATATATATATGGGGAACAGTTGGGTCGGGTGACTCACTTACGACCGCAACCGTAGCAACGAAGGTTTTGCGGACGAGCACAAGTAGGGAAAATATGTCCCGCCTGATCACAATTAAAACATATCATCGGTTTGGGGGGAAGCCGTGCGACGCAATCTATTCTTACAAGTAGATGTAGTACAGGTAGTACTCGACCGTTCATGAGAGCCAACAGTATTTTTAGTAGTGTTCAAGGGTCGAAATGTAAAGTCGGGGTCCACAAATGAGTTGATCCTGACCAGGAGGCACATAAATACCAATGTTAAATTTTTGTATTCTGATTTTAAGTATTTCTTCTCCAACACTTGCAACGAATTCATTGTAGGTAACTGGGTTACATAAAATGATGATAAATTACGAAAAACCACATCTGCGGGCTGACTAGCATACCGATGAAACATGGCAGACATAGAGCACAAAAGCCGTACAATACTCTCAGAAGGAGCTAAGGTTCGTGCCAGGATGATACTGAATATCTGACATTTATAATTGGGTGGCTGAAAATGCTGAACTAGTATATGCAATTATGATTTCCAGTTAGAAAATCGATGGCGATTAGTATGGTATCAGAAGAGAGATTTAGATTCAAACAAATCCACTGCGAATTTAAACAATTCAGATTCGGAAACGTTTTGGGCTCGTCGGAGCCTTTCCACTCTTTTCAAAAAATTATGGACCATCAATGTCTCTGGAAAATTTCAACTTACATTGTGACACCGGTATCGATTCGAAAGTTGAACTACAAAGTCGAGTACTTAAAGAGGTTTTCGGAGGGCAGCGGCTTTGTATATTTCGTCGGTGGTGTTGAAACGTGCTAAATAAGTTTCTATTCTGTTTTAAAAATTTAAATTACAGCTTTTGTTTACATCATGGATTCCGTTTTTCGAAGCGTTCTTATGCGGTTGCCTAGGATCGTCGTATTTTAAACTCGACAGTAACAATATGTAGCTGGTTTTATTGGAAATTAACTGATATTGTTAAGTTGGCACAGCTTAACTATTTCAAAACCTGTTATTCAGAAATTTTTGAATTTCTGTCCCTATGTCTTAGTCGTGTAGATGAACTTCTTTTTTAGGCAACCTTAAAACCTTGAATAATATTGAAAACTTAAGTTCAAAGTTGCGAATTCTCAACCACATCATCGTCCTCAACGTAATACATTGAACTATTTTGATAAAATAGAAAGTAAAGTCCTAATTAAATCGACAAATAGTTTATAGGAGGTTCTTAGTATTTGATACAGAAATGGACGATTTGAATGTTGCAAATGCATAAGATTGACTGCAATAGTTCAGAACTAACCATTATTTCATAGCTTAATGTAAAAGTATTTTAATCGCATGCCTGTCCGATTCAAAACCAAACAATTTCAATGCAGGCGTACAAAGTTAGAATGTTCTATTGACGAAGTTAAAGTTAGTCGTAGTACATGTCTAGAAACTTTCAGCTATGTGAAGTTTATCAAAGTGAAGTAATTTACTCTGGTTTCCAAGGAGAACTGAACAAGTTTGGTGTGTCGATTTGAATGAACGATAAATATGTAACAAACATGCAATTCATACATGATGTATTTATTGAAGGTAATCACTTACACGTAGAGGAATGTAATCTCATTTCTAGAAGAGAGTTATTGACCAACGCCTAAACGAAAAACCCCCCCGATTCCTTGAAATCAGACATGAATTTAAATTAAAATTGTTTTGTTCGAATACACACCACACATCCACATTCAAATCTAGAACACAGCCCTAAATTTATGATAATCAGTTCACTTATGATGGTAGTTTCAGATAAATGCAATGCTATCACTAAGAAAAAGAATGTATTTGAAATGAAATTACGGGTGCTTGCTTGAGTCGAATGCCAATTTACAAAAAGAGCTGTCATAAGGCCGACCAAATATTTTCAAGCTTTTAATATTCCCACAATTTTAACAACTCTTTTGCCTGTTATAAATTCTCTTTAATTTGCAAGCAATTACAGTTAAGGACACAACAAATTGCAAGTATGATTTATAAATGTTTTTTACAACATTCAATATTTATAAAGAATTGGTGTTAATTGTTAAAATGCGCATTATAATTTCCGAGTAATTTAATAAAATCAACCGAGTGCATTTAAGTCCAAAAATTGCACATAAGTATACATATTCATATGATAATGAGATCACAAAAGGCCATTGAACAGCAAATCCTATAAAAAAAACTTGACCAAAACGAAGAAAAATAAACTGTTCCCATATTTAATTTTACCCTGTACATACATAAGCTGTTTACCTCAGTAAGTTAAATGTATTCCTGTGCAAAATATAAACGCTATAAGTACATATGGTGTTGTAATACCATTTAAGAATGAAACGCAACTTTAATCCGTGTATAGATAATGATTTTCTAAAAAAATATTTTTATAGCAAGTTTTATTGCATTTATAAATCAAAAGAACGAAGCCCAATTTTAAAATTAGCATTCATTGATAGTGTTAATTCAAATATAGTGACTAGATATTCTTTAAAATGCGTTTTATTTACCATAAACCAAGTTTTATTGCTTATTCAGACTGAAAAACACTCTAAAAACATTAAATAACTTCAATTTCGAGGTATCTTCTGCAAGATATGCTGTAGCGATTTTATTTCCTATCAAGATGAGTACATATAATTAATCTATTTATTTAATAAAAAACAATATAATGCATAATAATGTTACACAAGCCACTAAATAAATATTACCTATTGTCCAATAAAATATTAGCTTTCAATCCGATTTAAAATTTAATTTATACGGTGACAAAATAAACTTTTCATTTAGTGTCATTCCTAGAGCTTCCTCTGTTAGACAGCTGTAAGGTAATCTTGTTTCCGGGCGGTAACTCGCTTGACATGAGCACTTCCAATACAGCTGTGGTGAAAACAAGTCGCATTGTTCCTTGAACCCGAGGAATGGCGTTTGCAGTTTTTGCGTGTTGCAGGCACGTGCGATTTAAGTGTTTTAGAAGAGAATGTCGTCTCCGAAGCGCATTTTTGTAGTGTCCACTTGCTGGAACATAGCTCGTAGCTGACGAGAAATTATTTTGGTTGAAGGGCCGTGGTTAACAGTAAGTAGAATTGAATCTGTAACCATATTAAGTAAAGATTTTTAGTGCAACTTTACATATAGTATTCAACGTTTGATATAATATTTAACTTGGAAATAATGTTCGTAACTTTAATTTACACACAACCTTAATTAATGTGCAGTTTGTAAATGATATGAAAATTGGAAATGATGTTTAGCTTTGAAAAAACATACAACCTTTAGTTAACAGAAGTTTGGTTTAACGTAATAAAAATGCACAAGAATAAAATATAAGAATTTACGCTTTGGTCGAGTGTAGTTCTGACAAGTATCAATTATTTAAAATGATGCCGTGATGTAGTTTGGAGCTTCAGTAAGCAGCAAATTTACTTGTACTGATTTGGAGATTTCTTTATTTAAATGCTGACGCAAGACGCCTAGCAGGTATTTTTCTGTCAGATGAACATCTGGTATGTAGAAATTTGTTTTCGTATGTTGGCTGAATTATGGATTTAGTAGATAGATAATTTTTTGTTTAATCAAGTTATTTGAACTTCAAAATAAGTCAAGGACAGACTATATATATTTTTCAATATTAAGTAACAGGAACCTGTATATTTTTCATTTCTAAATCTTTTGTTAATACACTGAAACTACGGAAGATGTCATTATGTGATAGAGAAAGTAAATTCTCCTATTTAAGAAAAATTAGAAATTAAACTTCTATGTTTACTATTTCAGTAATAGCTGACTGTAATAATTTATTGTGAGGTTATGGTAGATCTACTTAAACCGACAGATATTGTTATTTGTAAGTAATTGTTCAGAAAGCAACTTCAGACTTAATCATTCTTAAATAAAATTTGGCTAGATATTTCTTATAGAAATAATCACATTTTGAACTGGAAGGTACTTACTATACCCAGTGCCTTTGTAAATTATTTTCATGAATTAAATTAATTTAAATTATATAAAAAAAACTGAAAAGATATTTTGTAAAAAGCACATTAACTGAATACAAGAGGAATAGATTTTTATTTTGATCAAGACTATTCTTTTTAATTAGCATGAATGAAAGTTGATTCGAATTGAATTTTAAAATTTTGAGTATAAATGCACAAACATGCTATTCTTTGTTTATTCTGTTCACAGGTGTAGCAGTGAAGTATAAAGGTCAAAGTCGAACCATAAGGTAAGAAACTTTAGGGATTATGTTGTCTTTAATAAATTGTATAGCGGTTATTGAATAAAGGTTTCCGCATTCGAATTGTACAAGGGACTTAAGTAAGTCTTCATCGTATAGAAAAATTTGGTGGCGCCTTATTCTTCATATTTTTGGTCGCAATCCAACCCCGACCCACAGCTCATGTTCCACCCAGAGCATATAGTTCGACTAGCCGCTTTGCCTTTGAGATTTCCACAACTTTGGGCCATTTTCCATCAGAACTTGCCGTGGGCTCTATTCGCTTACTGGAAATTCTCGTAAAATAAAATCCCATAATATGTATTAAGGCTATAATGCAAAAATCAAATCTGTACTTTGCTAGAATAAAAATCAACCTTTAGGAAAGTAGCGATGGACACGAACCGAACAGGTTCGAGGTTCGGTTCGAGGTTCGGTTCGATTTTTCGAACCGAACCGAACCGAACCGGACATTTTATTTTCAAACCGAACCTCGAACCAAACCGGCAAATTTTTTGAACCGAACCGAACCTAGCTCAAGGTTCGGTCCGGTTCGGTTCGAAAGGTTCGATTTTTTAAATAAAAATTCTGTTTAAAAATATAATTTTCACTAAAATCATCTCAATCTTAATTTCTCCCAAACGCACATTTTAAGAATTTCTAGTAGCAAGCATATAAGAATTAGAACGATTTTCTAATGTACATGGTCATTGAGTTTTAAGACAATAGGTAAATAATCTAATAGGTATTAGTGATACATATCTAATAAAATTTGTCATCGAGTTACGTTTGTAGATCAAAAAATTCTAGATTAGTTCGATTTGTTTAATGCTCCTTATTTCAAATCGTTGTTTGTTTATAACTAGTATTAGATATTGGAGAAACTCGAAATGATTTTGAAAATTTGGTTTTAAAAACAAGTTTATTTTATTTAATGAACAGAAGTCGTGGGTAAAACCATCTTAAACATATACCAGCCGAGGTCACAGTCTAGAAACTACAAAAGTTTTCAGAATAAACGAAACAATTTAATTTTTATTTAAGTATGTATTACTAACCCATCATTTTAAATTTTTTACTTTTATATGAAAACCAGCTCTCTATTAATATTAAAAAATGTGACCTTGTAGCAAAAACTAATCTCCTTTTCTTTTGTACATAATCGCTCAACAAATGGTGTTACAAAACGCATGGTACGATAAATATTTACGGTTTATTTATTGTGGCCATTACCAACGTCCTTAGAAGTAGCCGATACTCCAAAAGACTGACCCCAAACTTTCTCTCACGACCAAGGGTTGAAGTTTATCACTCATAGAGGCATAAACTTTTCAATCAATGCCGACATAAAATAACACACTATAATGCAAATAATAAGCAGACATAATGTCCGTGCCATAAATACTGTTATATTTTATTATGAAAAACGTAAACACTGTTTGAGGTAGATTTACAATTCTTTCCGAGAACCATCTGATACTGTCTTTTAAAAGAAATAATATTAGATAAACTGGCAAACAGCTTTTTGTTTGTACTGTATAAGAAATCAGCAACACCTTATTTATTGTCTTGATACTTTTTTTATACTAACTAAAACTAAAATAAAAGTAATCGCAAAGATCGTGTGATGTCGTTCTTTCACGGTAAAATGGCATTAGTAAAATTCGTCAATTATTAACACATGCTAAATTTTAGAGGTGGTTTTCACTATTAACCTAATTGTAATTACGCTTTGTTAAAGAGAGTACGTATTGAAAAATCAAACCTGGACAAATAGTATTAATATGATTTATGCTACTAAAATCTAAAACATATTAATGTTGGGTTTATTTGAAAATAGCAGCTACTAAATATAAAAACTACATTAAACGTTTAAATTGTTGTAGTTGAACGTACTAGTTGTTTAAAATATCAAAATGTCGAACCGGTTCGGTTCGGTTCGAGGTTCGGTTCGTTTTTTTCGAACCGAACCGAACCGAACCGGAATATATTTTTTCGAACCGAACCTCGAACCGAACCGGACTAAAAAGTTTTCGAACCGAACCGAACCTAGGGCAAGGTTCGGTTCGGTTCGGTTCGGTTCGAATCCATCACTATAGGAAAGCCACAATAAGCGTTATTTATTGAAAACGTAGTACGATGCATTTACGAAAGAAACATGGTCCAGAATTTTCAAATATTTACGTTAACTAAATAATAGAATACGTCATTTCCTTCGATAGATGTTCTCAAAACTATTAAATCAGCAAATTGATTACCTTGTATGAATAAACGCCCAATTCAAAGAAGCGCTACCACCTGGAGACTATAAAATAGATAAGCGCGTTTAATAGCTTTAATTATAGTACAGAAGTCGTAGAAAAAAGATAATAACGGCAGATTTTAGTGCATTAACATAGACTGGAAAACTTTTCACGACTCGATAAGTTTATACGCGAAATCAAGGTGCAATGTTACATACATTACATGTGATTTTCCAATGCTCCACCCGAAGGTACTACATTGGCCAGGAAGCGAGTTTTTTTTTTACCTGGAAAATTTTGAATTTTGCCGAATCCTTGCTGTTCCAAGCAAGGTAGGGATCTTTAACGTGCGTGACAACACTCACACACGGGACCTCCATTTTACCTCTCATCCGAACGAGGGTGTATTTTTGCGAAAAATGCTCGCCTAACATTTTTCAAGCGGACCGTGTCGGGATTCGAACCCGGGACCTTGGGCGTAGTAGTCACACACATACCACTACGCCACGGAGCCGCCATAATGTTACATACAGCGCGTGACTTATCTTTGAGAACTTTAAGGAAAAATGATTTATTCAATTTGTTTTAGTATATAAAGGCGGAGGTAATTAAAACGGAGTCAGTCATTCATTCCTCTGATATACCACATGTAATTTTAAGAGTTGTAATCGATTCTGTGACTTAGAAGTTGAAAGACAAGATATGAACCTTAATTATTTTAAACAGTACAACAACGATTAATTAATTGTAAATGATATTGGTGTGAGGGCAGAAGCTGATTTTAATCTACTATTAATAAATGCACTTTCTAAAACGTATACTTCAACGGGCGGTAAATTAATTAAAATTTGAAATAGAACCGGGAATTTTTCAATTCAGTTAATTCCAATGGAACCTATACTTTTAAGCGAAGACTGATAATAGTAAAAAATTAAACGATTCAAACGGCAAGTACAAATTTGTTTCAACCTAGAAGCTCAATTGGTATACTTTAAAGTAGATTAGACTGGAATAAGCTTTTAATTTTTTCTATGCACAAAATTTATTTGAAAATAGATAATTTGATATAGCAACTTTGATGTCAGAGCTCGAGACATTTTTGACCCTTACAAAAATTTTTGTAAAGCGTCGTTGGTCAACTACTATCATAATAATAAAAAATATTTCATTTATCCAGAAACGTTAAACGAAGGTCTTGTGATTCGCATGTGAAATGTTTAGGAGTTTTCAAATAATTAACGATGACTAACTGGAGATTGTATTAATACGTAAGTATCCATAAGGTACATTTTCTGTCTAAATTTAAGCTATAAATTGTATCAATATGCGTTATTTATATCAGTGTATGTGCATAAACGAAAGATATATTTGAATAAACAGAAGATTGTTCATAGATGTTTCTTGAGTTTTCTGGGTTAATTTAATTTCATTTTCATAAAATCCACTGCATACTTTTCGCTGATATATCCACACTTAAACATGCGCACGGTAAGGTAAACATTCATATTTTCTATTGCAACTTTTTAATACAAGGCGGCTGTACTCTATTCACATCATAATTTTTTGGCTCCCAATATTTAGACAGCCGTTTCGTAGTAAATCTATGGCGTCCCAACTTTGAGGCTTGATTAAATTGTCTGAAGATTAAAGTTTATGATTTCGTAGAATTTTGTGGAGCTTTTTTCTGTAACGTATCACATTGGTTTCCAGTCAGACTGATAAAATGAAATAAATTTGCGAGGGTCTGAGAGCAGAAGGAGTATAGATTGATTCTCAGGAAAGCGTGAATGTAAGAGAACCGAAAAAGAAGATCCAGCGGTGAGAAAGAAACAGAGTTTAAGAGAGACCCACAAATATGAAAAAAATGAAAGAAATATGAAAGAAATCAGCGAAAGACATGAAACGAGTTTCAAAGGAATGAATGAGAGATCTGATAAGAATACTCTGGCGTTATGAGCGGAATTTGTAGAGAGTATATAACAAAATTGGGGGAAAGTTGAAGTTTAGAAAATGACAAAAACAAAAAGAAATTTTAAGAGATGAGTGACAGGATAACGTCAGGTTAAAAGAAACTAACAAGACTGTAGAGGAAATAAAGTTAGTGGAAAATAGTACAGATTTTATAGGATATGGATGACGTTAGAGAAGAAATTGTTCAAATAGCAGTGAATCAAAACACACATGAAAAAGAAACTAATGGGAAAGTTAAAAATTAAATCAAAAGATAAGCGAAATAGAGTGAACCTGCAAAGCTAGATTCAAAGTATTTAGAAATGATTTGGGAAATATTATAACAGACCTGAGAAATGAGTATGAAAATCTAGAAGATAAGGTTAAAAGTATTCATATTGGGGAACTTATGCGATGGAGTCCAACTAGTGTTTCGTTGCAGAAACACTAAAAATTTTATGGGGATATTTTTTAATATTGTAAAAACTTTAATACAGGGCAGTTGTGATAGGCTAACCAAGTTGAATATTGTGAGGTAAATGTTAAAAGGCAGTGCAGAAATTTGGTTTGAACTTATTCAATTCCAATTACGCAAGGTCTCGTCAATTTAAAACAAAGTCTTCCGCCCTCATACTTAAAATTCATAAAATATTATGAAAAATTGTCCTATAGAATCTCACTATGTCATAAAAATGTGGCCAATAATTTTCTGAAGTTGGCCTAGAATTTCTCTATTTGTACTCCCTACGTCATTTTGCCCATCGACAAACCAAAAGAAAGGAACTTTTTTTAATTTATAAATACACCCACTTACCATTATAATTTAAATAACGGCCGCTATACTTGCGGCCACGTCCCCAATGCTCCACCCGGAGGTAATACATTGTACACCCACTTACCGAAAGTCCTCTATATTTTTTCTTGAGAAATGAATTCTTTAAATCAATCTTCGAAAAACTTTCTTATTACCAAATCTCGCAAAAGGACTATCAACCGAAGTTAGAATATTTTAATTTAATTTTTCATAAACATAGCTTCTTTTTATTACAATTACCCGAGTTACACTATAGGTACTTAATTTCTCATAGATACCTTCAAGCATTTTATTCTTCTCATGTAAATTATTACCAAAGATACCCCCATTTAGATTATTACCGCCTTTATTCACTTTATCTTTAATCTAATCTCCCCCAAATCTTTCCATTTTAACTTCGTATCTTGTAGAAATATCCATCTCTTCATATTTTAACTTATCATTTTCAAAGTACTCAAACAACGCTGACTCTACTTCATTTTGTACCTTACCTGGATCTTTAATACACTTTAACTCTTCTTCACTTACTTCTTCCTGTACCTCGTCTACATCTTCCATTATTTCATCCACTTCTCCATTAACTTTGTAACGATTTTATTTTCCATCATTATGTCTGCAAATATTTAATCTATTTATTTAATAAGAACCAATTTAATGCATAATAATGCTACACAATCCACTAAATAAATATTACATATTGTCCAATAAAATATTAGCTTTCAATTCAAATTTTAATTTATGCGGTGACAAAAGATACTTTTCTATTAGTGTCATTCTTAGAGCTCCCTCTGTTAGACGATTGTAGCGTTGGGCTTGTTGTCAAGCGGTAACTCGCGTGAGATTATCACTTCCAATACAGCTGTCGTCAGAAGAAGTCAAATTGTTCCTTGAACGCAAGGACGATGACGTTTGAGGAATCTACGTGTTGGAAGCACGTGAAATTTAAAATTGTTTTCGTGAGATAATATCGTCTGCGACGACACTTTTGTTGTCCACTTGCTGGAGAATAGCTCGCAGATGATGAGACGATATTTTGTTTAAAGGGCCTTTGGTTAACAGTAAGTAGTACTGCTTCTGTAATCTTATTAAATAAAGATTTTTCAGTGCAACTTTGAAATAATATGCAACTTTTAGTTAACAGAACTTTTGTTTAACGTAAAATTTTATTTAACATGCAACGTAAATTTAATCAACATACAACGTAGGAAATTTTAGAAAAATTTAAGAATTTAACCTTTGTACGAATGTGGATTTGACGAGTATCAATTAGTTAATATGGACGCCGTGATATGGTTTGGAGCTTCAATAAGCAGCAAATTTGCTTGTACCGAATTGGAGATTTCCTTTATTTAAGTGCTGAAGCCAGACGCCTAGCAGGTATTTTTCCGTCAGATGAACATCTGGTATGTAAATTTGCTTTCGTATGTCAGCTGTAGCATGGATATAGCAAACAAATAATTTTTTGTTTAATCACGTGATTTGAACTTCAAGTTAAGTAAATGACAGACTATATATTTTTCATATTAAACAACAGGAACCTGTAAATTTTTCATTTTTAAATCTTTTTATTAATACATTGAAATTACGGAAGATGTCATTATGAGATAAGGAAAGTTAAATTCTACCTTTTATGAAAATTGATATAATTATTTGAAACATGATTTACTTGAATCATTAGAAATTAAATTTATACGTTGCATATTTCACTAATAGCTGAGTGGAATATTTTTGTGAGGTTACAGTAGTGCTACTCAAACCAACCGAAATTGTTATATATAGTTAATTATTCAGAAAGTAAACTCAGGCTCACTCATTTTTAAGTAAAATTTGGCAAGATATTTCTAATAGAAATGACCATATTTTATCGGTGAAAGGTACTTATTATACCAAGTACTTATGTACATATTTTTCAAGAATTTAAATTAATCAAAATTATATTAAAGGAAAAAAATGTTTTGTAAATAGCACAATAACTTAATACTGAAGGAATAGATTTTTATTTTGGTCAAGACTATTTTTTTTAATTGGAATGAATGAAGGTTGATTCGAATTAAATTTTAAAATTTTGGGTATAAATGCACAAACAGTGCTATCTTTGTTTAATCTGTTCACAGGTGTAGCAGTGAAGTATAAAGGTCAAAGTCGAGCCATAAGGTAAGAAACTTTAGGGATTGAGTTGTTTTTAATAAATTGTATAGCGGTAATTAAATAAAGGTTTCCGCATTCGCCTTGTACAAAAGACTTAAGTAAGGTCTTCTTCGTATAGAAAAATTCGGTGGCGCCATATTCTTTATATTTTTGGTCGCAGTCTAACCCCGACCCACAGCTCATGTTCTACCCAGAGCAAATAGTTCGACTAGCCGCTTAGCCTTTTGAGATTTCCTCAACTGCGAGCCATTTTCCATCGGAACTTGCCGGGGGCTCTATCCGCTTACTGGAAATCCTCGTAAAATTTTCTTGTGCCTTTCAGCTGGTCACATGGAAAGAAAACCTAATAGGAAAAATCCCTTAATATATAAAAAAAGGTTATAACTTCACTTACTTCTTTATTTCCTTTATTAACTTATATATATACTTCACATGAATTCAAACAAATACAGTCTTTCTTGACTTCTATATCTATCTTATCCACGTTCTACCAAGTGTCATCCACGTTCTACCAAATGTCATTCTTATATTCTAGTGGCGGCTGATTACTTCAGTGTTTCCTCTCTTCCTTCTTTTGTGCAGCGCCTCTGCTCAGTACGTTTCCAAGATGTCCGAAGAACAAACATCTCTACTTTCCGGTGCCCCACAATACTTTATCACTGATAATGGTGTACAATTTTGCAGCCGGCAATTCTCTCTACTCCCTCAAGACATTTCTTGCTTCCTATACTCGAGACAACCAGCGTCACTCGGATGTCAATCTTTCTAAAACCTTCTGTTCCATCCGAAAGCGGAAATACGTAATCACTGGCTGTCCTCCGCTCTTTACCTTATTTTTTCGTAAACACATCCTTTTCGGTTATTACTTCTAACAATTTGTTTGAGATAAACGACATATATACCCCTGATCCTAAAAATTCCCGATTCTAAAAATTTCAAAAATATTGTTCCTCTATTCTAAAGAACTTGTCGCTGCTTACTGAGAAATACATAAACGATATAATCTCCGCCGGTGTCCTGTTGTTTCCTAACTAGGCGATACTATTTGCGCCGTAATATAGCTCTGTCCGATGCTTCAGATCATTTTAATGTCAAACTTGTTCATAAATTCCTCGGTACATTCTCTATCTGTAAGATTGCCCAGAACCTTAGATTAATAATACGCTTCGCAAAAAAGTGACAGTAGATAATATACCTATGTTCTAGCACAGTTTGTGCGAACCAACACAGCAACATATATATATATATATATATATATATATATATATATATATATATATATATATATATATATATATAGAGAATAATAATCCACATTTGGAATGCAAATGAATGCTTAATATATATTAATAGTTATTAAGATGAAATGAAAACCCAACTTTGTATTTAAAGTTGAATTATCATTTCAAATCGAATTAGTAATTGAAAACCACTAAAAGAACGGGTACAGCAGGACTTAAATGCAAGACGTAATTGAAAATCGTTAACAAGAGCCAAGCTTCAGTAGTATTAAGTATAACATCATGTAAACAATTGGGCTAGATAGCTCAATTGGTTAGAGCGCTGAACCTGAAAATCAGAGGTTGCAGGTTCAAGTCCTGCTGTAGCCGTTCTTTTAGTGGTTTTCAATTACTAGTTTGAAATGGTAATTCAACTTTAAATACAAAGTTGGGTTTTCATTTCATCTTAATAACTATTTATTTATATATATATATATATATATATATATATATATATATATAAAACTTTTATAGTAACGACCTTGCTATAATCATATGAATTGTTTTTATTGCGGGTTTTAGGTCTGCTGGTAAGTAGGTATATAAACTCTTTCTTTAACTGCCTAAATTTTCGGATTTATTTTGAATCCTTGATCACAGGCTTTCTATAATTACATAAAAATGAATGGGCTAAACTACACATAGAATCTGTATAAACTTACAAAATTGAGATTAATAAAATGATTGCATCTAAATTAAAATGTAGTCGTAAAAGTAGTTTGCATTTGGCTAAGGTGTAAAATTAAAAATTTGTATATTCTATTGAAGTATTTAAAATGTCTTTTTTGAAGTTTTTATAAAAACAGTATGTCACAATTTGTTTATATATCTGTATGAGCAAGTGTATGAATGCATGGAAGCGTATGTGTGTGAACGATTTGGCATGAATATGGAGGTAGTGTTTAAATTTTATTTGTATATATACCCATAAAACGCATATTTATACACAACAAAATTTTTAAGTGTATACACATATATACATATATAAATACACATAAACATATACAAATACATACACACAATTGCACATAAATATAAAAAAAAAAAAAAAATACGTATACACATTCACACATAAATATACATCTATATATCTATACATACATACATAAATACACATATACATACACATATACACATATACACATACATACACACATATAAACATAGATACACATACATATACATATATACACACATACATACATATATACATACATACACACTACACATATATACATACACATACATACATCACACATACAATACATAAATACATATACTACACATACACATATATACACATATAATGTATATACATACACATATACGCACAATATAAAAACAATTTATCTAATATATAATTTAAGTTTTAAAGTTAAGTAGGTAAGTATAAATTGAACTCAAGCCACTAATGTCTGCTTTTTGTTCATAGTGTTGTTATTTTTGTATATGTAATACATCTCTAAAAATAACCTTTTTTGTTTATTTGTTTCCATTTCTAAAATTTTTGGATTCTGAAGATCTATTTTGTGATTTAAAGTAAATGAATGATTTGATAAAGCACAAGAATTTGGTTTAATTTTGATGTCACTCTTATGTTGAGTGATTCGTTGCTTTAAAGTTTGGGACGTTTGTCCTATATATAAGCTGTCGCATTCTAAACAATTAATTTGGTAAACAACATTTCTTTGTTGAATTGTTGATGTTTTATCTTTTAATTTTGTAAATAGGTTTCCTACAGTTAGTACATTTTTTGTCGCAAATTTAAAATTATGTTTTTTAAATATCTGAATTAATTTTTGGGTTAATAAATTTATATGTGGTAGTGTTTTGTAAACTTTTAAATTTTCTTGGTTTATATTATCATCATTTGTGTTGCGATTATTTTTATTTCTAATGTAGATATTATTTATTGGAGTGTTATGTAATAGTTTATTTATTAATGGCATGGGATAATTGTTGTTTTTTAAAATATTTGTTAATTTTTGAATATTTTGGTTATATAGCGTTGGATGAGATATTCGTTTAATTCTATTTTTTAATCCTAAAATGAAATTAGTTTTAGTTTTAAAAGGGTGATATGAATGATAGTTCAAATATCTATTTGAATTTGTGGGTTTTTGGTACCAGTCCAGAATAATTTGGTTGTTAGCATTTCTTATTAATAATGTGTCTAAAAATGGAATCGATCTGTTTGTTTCCTTTTCAACTGAAAATTTGATGTGACTGTTGTAACTATTAAATATATCTAAGGTTTCATTAATTTTATTATCGGGAACAGCTGTTATTAAATCGTCCACAAACTTTTTAATAAATGGAATACTAAATGGTAATCGTGACACAACGGTATCTAATAATTCATCCATAATAATTTGTGCAAAATGGGACTCAGATTAGATCCCATTGGACACCCGAAGATCTGTGTATAAAATTTATCGTTAAAGAGAAATAAGAGTTATTAAAAGAATTCTATTGTTTCTAAGAACATGTCTTTAGAAAATTGACAATTGGAGTTAATATTAGTCCATAATTTATTTATATTATTTATAACTAATTCTTTAGGGATATTAGTAAAAAGTGACATGACATCTAAACTTATTAAAACATAATTTTGTGGTAATTGAAAATTATTTATGAATTCTGCAAATTCAAAAGAATCTTTCACATTATAATTATTATTTTCAATAGATTTTGATAATATTTCGGAAATGAATTTTGAAAGTTTTTCAGTTGCGGAGTTATTTGTTGAAACAATAGGGCGAAATGGGTAATTATCTTTATGTATTTTAGGAAGACCGTATATTTTAGGAATTGTACTGCTAAAATTGTTAAATGCCTTTGCTTCTGAATCGTTAATAATTTTTTTGTTTTTTAATTTTTTAATTAAATCTAAAGTTTTCTTTTGGAATTTTGATGTTGGATCTTTTTCAATTTTAATATAAACGGTATCATTAATTAATAAATCTTCCATCTTTTTTATGTAATCATTTTTAGATATTGCAACAGTAATATTACCTTTATCTGCTTTGACTATTAATAAATCTTTATGTTCCTTTAGAAATGTTTTGCATTTTTTATAATCTTGCCATAATTTCGATTTGGTTCTTGAATGTTGATGTAGGTAATTAGTTAAGACATTAGTGATGTAAGCTCTGTTTAAATTTTGATGTTCTTCATTGGTATCTAGCAAAATATTTTCTAGATCTGCTAGTAGTTTTATAACAAGGTTGTTATTAATAGGAGGATGAATACTAAATTTTGGTCCTAGTGAAAGAATTGTTTGTATATTATGCGGTATGTCAAGTTTACTGATATTCTTAAACCAGTGACTAGTTTGATTAAATTCTATTTTATGAAATTTTGACAACTTGTCAAATTTTTTTTAGGTTGATAAGTTTAACTTTTTTAAATTTATAATTATACAGAACGTCTTGTCTCTTTGGTATTCTACAAACATGTAATTGGGAATAACATCAGAAACCGAGCATTTGATGATATGTAGTTCTTTATGTAAAGTGTATAAAGTATTGTGAGTATACTCAATTTCTAAGTTTAAAACTTTTCTTGATACATTATTTATACATCGTACTGTTTTAGGTAAATTTTCATAATTTTCATACTTAAATAGATTATACAAACTCTTAGTAGCGTTTGAAATGTGACTAGGTGATATATTATTCTTTCTGCATTGAAGTAGAAAAATCTTCCTATTGGTTATAGATGCCATCTTGGTGTTTATGGTAGCCCAGCGTTTTAGGAGCGAAGTACATTCATTTCCATATATTTGTGATATTTTTTCGTAAAACCCCATTATTTGTATATAAAACTTTTATAGTAACGACCTTGCTATAATCATATGAATTGTTTTTATTGCGGGTATTAGGTCTGCTGGTAAGTAGGTATATAAACTCTTTCTTTAACTGCCTAAATTTTCGGATTTATTTTTGAATCCTTGATCACAGGCTTTCTATAATTACATAAAAATGAATGGGCTAAACTACACATAGAATCTGTATAAACTTACAAAATTGAGATTAATACAATGATTGCATCTAAATTAAAATGTAGTCGTAAAAGTAGTTTGCATTTGGCTAAGGTGTAAAATTAAAAATTTGTATACTCTATTGAAGCATTTAAAATGTCTTTTTTGAAGTTTTTATAAAAACAGTATGTCACAATTTGTTTATTTATCTGTATGAGCAAGTGTATGAATGCATGGAAGCGTATGTGTGTGAACGATTTGGCATGAATATGGAGGTAGTGTTTAAATTTTATTTGTATATATACCCATAAAACGCATATTTATACACAACAAAATTTTTAAGTGTATACACATATATACATATATAAATACACATAAACATATACAAATACATACACACAATCGCACATAAATATAAAAAAAATAAAAAAAATACGTATACACATTCACACATAAATATAATGTATATATGTATGTATAGTATGATATGTATTGTGTATGTATGTATATGTATGTATATATGTGTATGTGTATGTATATGTATATTATAGTATGTATATGTATGTATAGATATATAATAGTATATTTATGTGTGAATGTGTATACGTATTTTTTTTTTTTATATTTATGTGCGATTGTGTGTATGTATTTGTATATGTTTATGTGTATTTATATATGTATATATGTGTATACACTTAAAAATTTTGTTGTGTATAAATATGCGTTTTATGGGTATATATACAAATAAAATTTAAACACTACCTCCATATTCATGCCAAATCGTTCACACACATACGCTTCCATGCATTCATACACTTGCTCATACAGATAAATAAACAAATTGTGACATACTGTTTTTATAAAACTTCAAAAGACATTTTAAATGCTTCAATAGAGTATACAAATTTTTAATTTTACACCTTAGCCAAATGCAAACTACTTTTACGACTACATTTTAATTTAGATGCAATCATTTTATTAATCTCAATTTTGTAAGTTTATACAGATTCTATGTGTAGTTTAGCCCATTCATTTTTATGTAATTATAGAAAGCCTGTGATCAAGGATTCAAAAATAAATCCGAAAATTTAGGCAGTTAAAGAAAGAGTTTATATACCTACTTACCAGCAGACCTAAAACCCGCAATAAAAACAATTCATATGATTATAGCAAGGTCGTTACTATAAAAGTTTTATATACAAATAATGGGGTTTTACGAAAAAATATCACAAATATATGGAAATGAATGTACTTCGCTCCTAAAACGCTGGGCTACCATAAACACCAAGATGGCATCTATAACCAATAGGAAGATTTTCTACTTCAATGCAGAAAGAATAATATATCACCTAGTCACATTTCAAACGCTACTAAGAGTTTGTATAATCTATTTAAGTATGAAAATTATGAAAATTTACCTAAAACAGTACGATGTATAAATAATGTATCAAGAAAAGTTTTAAACTTAGAAATTGAGTATACTCACAATACTTTATACACTTTACATAAAGAACTACATATCGTCAAATGCTCGGTTTCTGATGTTATTCCCAATTACATGTTTGTAGAATACCAAAGAGACAAGACGTTCTGTATAATTATAAATTTAAAAAAGTTAAACTTATCAACCTAAAAAAAATTTGACAAGTTGTCAAAATTTCATAAAATAGAATTTAATCAAACTAGTCACTGGTTTAAGAATATCAGTAAACTTGACATACCGCATAATACACAAACAATTCTTTCACTAGGACCAAAATTTAGTATTCATCCTCCTATTAATAACAACCTTGTTATAAAACTACTAGCAGATCTAGAAAATATTTTGCTAGATACCAATGAAGAACATCAAAATTTAAACAGAGCTTACGTCACTAATGTCTTAACTAATTACCTACATCAACATTCAAGAACCAAATCGAAATTATGGCAAGATTATAAAAAATGCAAAACATTTCTAAAGGAACATAAAGATTTATTAATAGTCAAAGCAGATAAAGGTAATATTACTGTTGCAATATCTAAAAATGATTACATAAAAAAGATGGAAGATTTATTAATTAATGATACCGTTTATATTAAAATTGAAAAAGATCCAACATCAAAATTCCAAAAGAAAACTTTAGATTTAATTAAAAAATTAAAAAACAAAAAAATGATTAACGATTCAGAAGCAAAGGCATTTAACAATTTTAGCAGTACAATTCCTAAAATATACGGTCTTCCTAAAATACATAAAGATAATTACCCATTTCGCCCTATTGTTTCAACAAATAACTCCGCAACTGAAAACTTTCAAAATTCATTTCCGAAATATTATCAAAATCTATTGAAAATAATAATTATAATGTGAAAGATTCTTTTGAATTTGCAGAATTCATAAATAATTTTCAATTACCACAAAATTATGTTTTAATAAGTTTAGATGTCATGTCACTTTTACTAATATCCTAAAGAATTAGTAATAAATAATATAAATAAATTATGGACTAATATTAAATCCAATTGTCAATTTTCTAAAGAAATGTTCTTAGAAACAATAGAATTCTTTTTAATAACTCTTATTTCTCTTTAACGATAAATTTTATACACAGATCTTCGGGTGTCCAATGGGATCTAATCTGAGTCCCATTTTGCACAAATTATTATGGATGAATTATTAGATACCGTTGTGTCACGATTACCATTTAGTATTCCATTTATTAAAAGTTTGTGGACGATTTAATAACAGCTGTTCCCGATAATAAAATTAATGAAACCTTAGATATATTTAATAGTTACAACATTCACATCAAATTTTCAGTTGAAAAGGAAACAAACAGATCGATTCCATTTTAGACACATTATTAATAAGAAATGCTAACAACCAAATTATTCTGGACTGGTACCAAAACCCACAAATTCAAATAGATATTTGAACTATCATTCATATCACCCTTTTAAAACTAAAACTAATTTCATTTTAGGATTAAAAATAGAATTAAACGAATATCTCATCCAACGCTATATAACCAAAATATTCAAAATTAACAAATATTTTAAAAACAACAATTATCCCATGCCATTAATAAATAAACTATTACATAACACTCCAATAAATAATATCTACATTAGAAATAAAAATAATCGCAACACAAATGATGATAATATAAACCAAGAAAATTTAAAAGTTTACAAAACACTACCACATATAAATTTATTAACCCAAAATTAATTCAGATATTTAAAAACATAATTTTAAATTTGCGACAAAAATGTACTAACTGTAGGAAACCTATTTACAAAATTAAAAGATAAAACATCAACAATTCAACAAAGAAATGTTGTTTACCAAATTAATTGTTTAGAATGCGACAGCTTATATATAGGACAAACGTCCCAAACTTTAAAGCAACGAATCACTCAACATAAGAGTGACATCAAAATTAAACCAAATTCTTGTGCTTTATCAAATCATTCATTTACTTTAAATCACAAAATAGATCTTCAGAATCCAAAATTTTAGAAATGGAAACAAATAAACAAAAAGGTTATTTTTAGAGATGTATTACATATACAAAAATAACAACACTATGAACAAAAAAACAGACATTAGTGGCTTGAGTTCAATTTATACTTACCTACTTAACTTTAAAACTTAAATTATATATTAGATAAATTGTTTTTATATTGTGCGTATATGTGTATGTATATACATTATATGTGTATATATGTGATGTGTGTATATGTATATGTATTTATGTGTATGTATGTGCATGTGTGTATGTATGTATGTGTATGTATATATGTGTATGTATGTATGTATATATGTATGTATGTGTGTGTATATATGTATATGTATGTGTGTTGTTTATATGTGTATGTATGTGTATATGTGTATATGTGTATGTATATGTGTATTTATGTATGTATGTATAGATATATAGATGTATATTTATGTGTGAATGTGTATACGTATTTTTTTTATTTTTTTTATATTTATGTGCGATTGTGTGTATGTATTTGTATATGTTTATGTGTATTTATATATGTATATATGTGTATACACTTAAAAATTTTGTTGTGTATAAATATGCGTTTTATGGGTATATATACAAATAAAATTTAAACACTACCTCCATATTCATGCCAAATCGTTCACACACATACGCTTCCATGCATTCATATACTTGCTCATACAGATAAATAAACAAATTGTGACATACTGTTTTTATAAAAACTTCAAAAAAGACATTTTAAATACTTCAATAGAATATACAAATTTTTAATTTTACACCTTAGCCAAATGCAAACTACTTTTGTAATTTTAATATTTACCTACCGCATGAGGGTATCCAATTAACAATAAATAATAAATAACAGGACCTCTAACACCATCGTACCCTCACGTTTCGGGACGTTGCCTCGCAAGCTGCAGCAGTCGGTGAAGGGGGGGTTCATTAAACAAACACACTGAGACGAAAATTCGATTGTTTTATTGAACGAGCTACTAACTAAAACTTCAACTAATTACATATGCATAACAAAATATAAAGTAAATAACCTTATGTACAAAAGGGCGCCACCATGGGAATTAAACGGCCCATGGACCAATCGCGGTAATAGCTCTCGTCGCACTTTGTTCGTGGGCGATGAACCAAAATGGCAGAACAGAAAATAAGTCACTTATAGTCTCCGGCTAGCACAAACACAACTTAACTAAACTTAACTAACAAACATATTTTGAATAGATAGTTCTAGGTGTACACACCCAATAACAAAAATTTATTAATGCTACCCTATTCTAATTAACTTGCATAGTGCGACGACCCTTTTAACCACGGGGTCATCTACACCATGAAAAATACGACCTTCTCAAGGGTCAAATAGTACCGTAACTTGACTTCGGGCCTGAGCTTTGCATTCTCAGGTAGTCTCGTGGATTAGTGATTAACGACCTCTGACACCGTCGAAACACAATATAATAGAAGACCCTTCTAAAACGATGCGGTCTCCAAAGCAATAATAAAACGGATCAATTTACTTGAACTGGGCATTCACCCGGAATTGTATTTTATGGAAGTCGACAAATACTGTTTTTAAACAAATAACTGACTTATGCTGCATAACACAGCCTTGAGTTCATAGTAATATCACATATACTAATTACTTACTCAGAGAAATAAATAACTTAAAACATAACGGCCCGCACTTGACTGCAGAGAAATAAACACATCACTAGTAACCGTTAGCTTTAACCTCTAACGCGTCTGGAAATAAACAACCCCGATTCCCACCGGCTGGCCTCCTTATATACATTTTGGTTAATTGAAAATAACCCTTTCTTGACGCTCTTACTCGGCTTAGGATGCGCCGGTCGTAAATCTTTAATTTTAATTAAAACTGTCAATGCCTAAGATAACCACAACCGTAGCTCTCAGAATTGATTTTAGTTGAGTGCTCAGCTAATTGAAAAATTGCTTCAGACCACCCTGACATAAATAGGATCCTAAAGCATGATTGACATCTAATCATAGATATGGACTAATTTGACATGTTTAGTGCCCTTAAAATAAGTGCCTTTAGAAAAATTGATTAACTCTTGGATTAGATCTTTCTGGGAACTTCGCTGAGAAGCTACTTGGGTGATCCTGCAGCCGCTACAATTCTAATAATTAGCATGCTAAAATTAAACTAGAAACTAACTATTTTAGGAATACTAGAACTATTAGAGCTTATTAAAACAGTATGTTACACAGCCCCCTCGAAAAATTGAAATTGCTCTTAGGAATTTCAAGAAAATTGAAAAAAAAAAAAAAATAAATGTAGAAATTAACACATCCAACCGCAATTATGTTTAAGACAACTGAGTCTTTTCAGAAAATTGGCGGAAGGAAAAATAAAAATTGGAAAAATAAAATATTAGTGAGGTTTTAGGTCTTGGACGTGGAACACCCCTAGCGGTTTTCCGTCCATGGAAGATAGTCTATAAGTGGTAGAACCTAAAACTTCCATCACCTTTGCTTCTAGGAACTTCGGGGCTAATTTTTATTGAAATGTTTAGAAGCATCTGATAATATAAAATTGCGCTTCCACACTAAATCCCCTACTTTGAAATTTAATGGTCTGCGCCTTAAATTGTACGAGTGCGTATTACGTTCATACGCCAAATGTATGTTCTTCTGAACTTCTTTAAAGATGGGCGATAATTCATTAAGGTCTTGAACCAATTGTTCTCGAGTATCAATTGCTAGATCCTCTGGATTTAAATCCTTTAATTTATTATAGAATTCCCCGGACAGAGGAACCGTGCGTCCAAAAGCTAAAAATGTTGGGGAATATTTTGTGGATTCATGAACAGCATTACGAAGCGCATGGGCAATTTTGTGAATATTATCGTCCCAATTCTTATGAGAATCTTGAATGTAACTGCGAATGGCAGCTCCAATTACCTTGTTAACGCGTTCTACATAATTAACTTGAGGATGGTAGCTGGCGTTAAACCAAACCGAAGGTATTTTATAATTTGTCATGAGATTGGAAAATAAATTACTTTTAAATTGGGGCCATTATCTATCATACAAATTTGAGGTACCCCATATACCAAAAATACAAAATTTTCCAGGTAATTACAAATTTGTTTTGTTGAAGCGCTGCGCATGGGATGCAATAAAGTGAATTTTGTAAACCAGTCAGTAACAACTAAAAGGTAAGTATTCCCCAATTTCGAGCGCGGAAAGGGCCCCATTAAATCAATCGACAAACATTGAAACGGAAATGAAACTTTTTTCTCTTTGCCCATAAAACCATAATGGTTGAACGTGCTGGATTTGCTTTGGCAGCACGTAACACATTTACTAATGTATTTAGAAATATATGACCGCATTTTAGGCCAGTAATAGAGCTCTTTGATTTTTGTATATGTTTTAAATACACCCAAATGGGCCGAAACTGGATCATCATGGCATTCTTTTAAAATTTGTGCACGGCATGATTTCGGCACTACTAACTTCCACTCAATTAAATTGGCTTTGATATTCAAATTATTCGGAATAAACTTATACATTTTATCATCTTCTACTCTCCAATCGGTATATAGATCTGGCTTTTCCTTAATATTATTTAACATGTTTTTGTACCAATCCTCGATCTCGTGTAAAGAAAATTTAAAGAATTAATAGCATAGGCTCCACTAGGAGCTCGGATAATGTATCTGGTACCACATTAAATTTACCCTTCCTGTGGATAACTTCGAAATCAAATTGTTGGAGTTTCACACTCCATCTAGCTAAACGTCCCGCAGGATCTTTTAAGTTGTGGAGCCAAATTAAAGAATGATGGTCCGTAATGACCTTAAAATGAGTTCCTTCAATATATGGTCGGAATTTTGAATAGCAAAACACACCGCCAAAAGTTCCCGTTCTGTGACTGAATAATTTTCTCTGCTGAATTTAAACTGCGAGAAGCATAAGCAATTACATGTTCTTCGTCTCCTTCTCCTGAGTTAAAACACAACCTACGCCGTAATTTGAGGCGTCACATTGTAAAGAAAAACTTTCGAAAAGTCAGGACTCCTTAAAATAGGAGCCTTTGTAAGAACATCTTTAATTTTTCAAACGAAATAAGAGCCTCGTCCGTCCATTTAATCGCTTGCGATTTTCTCTTTCCTTTAGTAAATCATTAATAGGTGCTATAATTGTGGCAAAATCCAAAACAAAACGCCTATACCAAGAACACATACCGGTGAAACGTTTTATTTCAGTGGCTGTCTTGGGTTGAGGAAAATTTACAATTGCGTCAATTTTGCTGGGTCAGTTCGGAGACCATCTTTATTCACAATATATCCCAGATATTGTAACTCTGGTTTACAAAACTCACATTTTGAACTGTTAATTGTTAAATTAGCGCCTTTCAACTTCTCATACACTTCGTTCAAAATTCTAATATGCTCCTTAAATGTGCTTGAAATAATAATTATATCATCTAAATAAACAAATACTGATTGGGATAATGAAAAATCAAAAATAGAGTCCATGAGCCTCTGTAATGTGCCTGGAGCATGCCAAACCCATCGGCATTACATTATATTGAAATAATCCGCGCCTTGGGACAGTAAAGGCTGTTTTTTCCTTGCTTTCGTCACTCAAGGGCAACTGCCAGAAAGCTTTTTTTAAATCGATTGAACTGAGATATTTCGCATTGCGTAATCTATCAAGAATGTCATTTACAAACGGAATGGGATACGCGTCTTTTTGTAATTGAATTTAATCGTTTAGCGTCAAAACATACACGAAATTCACCTTTGCTTTTTCTTTACTAATAGCATGGGGAGTTCCACGGGCTATTGCTTGGGCTAATAATGCCTTGTTCAAGCATTGCATCAATTTCTTTATTAGCATGTTCCAGCATCGCCGGTGATAATGGGTAATACCTTTGTTTAATTGGTTCAACGTCTTCCGTTGTAATATGATGTGAAATTTTAGTGGTTCGGCCTAAGGTAGGACGATCCAGGGATTGAAATAAAGAAATAACCTTGTTTAATTCAAATTTCTGGTCTTCATTTAAATCGGCCATGACTTTAATGAAATTTAATTTATTCGTTTCCGCAGAATGAGCATAAAATTCATTTTTTGAAAAATCTACTTTCAATTCAAATAATTGACAAAAATCAATCCCTAACGTTAGGGTACACTCTATTGAGTCGGAAACTAAAACATTTAAAGACCGAGTAACCCCGTTTATAGTCAAGGGCAAATTAATTGAACCTAAAATTGATTGTGCAGTGCCATCCGCGGTTGTTAATATAGACGTTTTTACATTTTTAATTAATTCTAACTTATATTTATCCAATAAACACAAACCATGTCTGCCTAAAATAGAGGTATTCGCGCCGGAATCCAACAGTGCAGTATAAGTTTCCTTAAATATCTCGATATTAATATAAGGTCTTGTATCATCTTTTACTTTATAAAAATTTGAAAAAACCTTAGATGATTTACAAAATTCTTAACTTTTACTAACCAATCCGACCACGTCTTTTGTCAGCAGCAATATTATTAAACGAAGAAAAGCAACGGCTGACTACGCGCTTTCCTGTCCTTAGTTTTTTGAATTATTTGAGCAGTTTGGACAATTTGTGGACGTAACTTCCAACTGCCCACAAGAATAACAAAATATTCCGCGTTTCTCCGGACAAGTATGAAACGAGTGACCTCGTCTTTTACAGTTGAAACAAATAGTCGAAAATTTTGCTGTGTTTTTAAAATAATTCGAAACGCCGGACCGTGGTAAATTATTATTAGAAAATGAACTCTGTCGAACTTGACGTTCTAAGATAACTGGTACGTTGGCAGAATCCGAATGTTCCTGTTTAATAAAATGTAGGCTTAATGTCTTCTAAAAGCTTACAACGAGAAATCAAATGGGAAATGTCAGTCACTTCAATTAACGCCAGTTGCGTGGCATAAAAAGTCTGTAAATTTCTTTTAATAATTTTATTTGTTCCCTGATTGAAATGGACTCTTCTAATTGAGAAAATAAATTTACCATCTTTGAAATATAAATGGTAGGTGATTCATCGGCGCCTTGCCGTCTGGATTTAATTAACATTAAAAGATTCTCTGCATAATCGGCTGAAAGAAAATCTTGTTTCAATTTAAAATTAATTGTTCCCATGAATTTACTGTACACCGCGTTGCTCTATACCAATCCAGTGCTGAACTGGTGAAAAGATCAATAGCCCCTTCGAAAAGGTCATCTGACGAAACTTTTCTTGCAACTTGCAGTTCTTTGACGTGTTGAATAAAATCTAAAACCGATATAGAATCAGATTCACCCGAAAATTGTAATCCCCACTTGTGGATCGGGACTGATGTCGTTGTTTTATTCAAGGACTTAATTAGCGTACCTAAATCATTACTAGAAATCGAGACCGATGGGGTATTAATGGAAGAAACCGCTGATGCTCCAGGGCATGAACCTTCTGCTGTTGGTGTTATTGTAGGATTTTTATTACCGCTAGCCGAACAATAAAGAGGGTTATCGTTAATCTCATTTTCCCCGTTTACCTGTTCTAAAATCTCAAAAGCTCTAATGCATTTGGAATGCAGTTCTTTGTGTACTTCTAAAATTCAATATCGAAATTGACATAATTTAGTCTCTGTGTTACATGCATTAATCTCGTGTTAAGTTTAATATATTCTGTCCTTTTAGGAAGAATGGTAAAAGAATTTAAACAGTTTTCTAATTCAAAATCTTAAGTTTTAATAATTCAATTTCGTCCTTTTGAACGATTTCAATTTTCTCATACTTAGAAAAACATTACTGTCGACTTTCTCAACAATGAGTTTTCTACGCAATAATTTTCGCTTTTCTAACACACTTAACTTTGTTGGTTCAACGTTCCTAATTAAAAGTTCATAACTAAGCTCATCGCTTCTTAAAGCTTCTACCACATACATGACTAAATAAAAGGTAAAAGCCAACAATAACGAAACTTGTTCCTAAATCACTAATATTAAACTGTAATTCTGCCTAACACTAAATAAGAACAAAACAATCTAAAAATTCGTCCGTGTGTTGTTTACCATAATTACAATTTTAACCACGTTAATGCGCCAGTGTAATTTAAATATTTACCTACCGCATGAGGGTATCCAATTAACAATAAATAATAAATAACAGGACCTCTAACACCATCGTACCCTCACGTTTCGGGACGTTGCCTCGCAAGCTGCAGCAGTCGGTGAAGGGGGGGTTCATTAAACAAACACACTGAGACGAAAATTCGATTGTTTTATTGAACGAGCTACTAACTAAAACTTCAACTAATTACATATGCATAACAAAATATAAAGTAAATAACCTTATGTACAAAGGGCGCCACCATGGGAATTAAACGCCCATGGACCAATCGCGGTAATAGCTCTCGTCGCACTTTGTTCGTGGGCGATGAACCAAAATGGCAGAACAGAAAATAAGTCACTTATAGTCTCCGGCTAGCACAAACACAACTTAACTAAACTTAACTAACAAACATATTTTGAATAGATACAGTTCTAGGTGTACACACCCAATAACAAAAATTTATTAATGCTACCCTATTCTAATTAACTTGCATAGTGCGACGACCCTTTTAACCACGGGGTCATCTACACCATGAAAATACGACCTTCTCAAGGGTCAAATAGTACCGTAACTTGACTTCGGGCCTGAGCTTTGCATTCTCAGGTAGTCTCGTGGATTAGTGATTAACGACCTCTGACACCGTCGAAACACAATATAATAGAAGACCCTTCTAAAACGATGCGGTCTCCAAAGCAATAATAAAACGGATCAATTTACTTGAACTGGGCATTCACCCGGAATTGTATTTTATGGAAGTCGACAAATACTGTTTTTAAACAAATAACTGACTTATGCTGCATAACACAGCCTTGAGTTCATAGTAATATCACATATACTAATTACTTACTCAGAGAAATAAATAACTTAAAACATAACGGCCCGCACTTGACTGCAGAGAAATAAACACATCACTAGTAACCGTTAGCTTTAACCTCTAACGCGTCTGGAAATAAACAACCCGATTCCCACCGGCTGGCCTCCTTATATACATTTTGGTTAATTGAAAATAACCCCTTTCTTGACGCTCTTACTCGGCTTAGGATGCGCCGGTCGTAAATCTTTAATTTTAATTAAAACTGTCAATGCCTAAGATAACCACAACCGTAGCTCTCAGAATTGATTTTAGTTGAGTGCTCAGCTAATTGAAAATTGCTTCAGACCACCCTGACATAAATAGGATCCTAAAGCATGATTGACATCTAATCATAGATATGGACTAATTTGACATGTTTAGTGCCCTTAAAGTAAGTGCCTTTAGAAAAATTGATTAACTCTTGGATTAGATCTTTCTGGGAACTTCGCTGAGAAGCTACTTGGGTGATCCTGCAGCCGCTACAATTCTAATAATTAGCATGCTAAAATTAAACTAGAAACTAACTATTTTTAGGAATACTAGAACTATTAGAGCTTATTAAAACAGTATGTTACACTTTTACGACTACATTTTAATTTAGATGCAATCATTTTATTAATCTCAATTTTGTAAGTTTATACAGATTCTATGTGTAGTTTAGCCCATTCATTTTTATGTAATTATAGAAAGCCTGTGATCAAGGATTCAAAAATAAATCCGAAAATTTAGGCAGTTAAAGAAAGAGTTTATATACCTATTTACCAGCAGACCTAAAACCCGCAATAAAAACAATTCATATATATATATATATATATATATATATATATATATATATGATGGAGAGATTTTCTCCTTGTGGACCTCCTTGTGAGCCTCCTTGTAGGTTTTTTACCCCCTTTCCTACCTCGATCGACCTCCATCCACCCTACCTACTATTTAATTTACATGTAAATTCCCGTAAGGAAGAAATGAGGAGAGGGATTTTTTCCCTGCTCCCTGGGTTTGGCACACTTCGTACCTGATCGAACCCCCCACCCTACCTACTCAAACCCCCCAGTATACCTACTCGAACCCACACCCTACTTACTCGAACCCCCGCTCTACCTACTATTTCTGATTGAACTCCCCACCCTACTTCCATCGAACCCCCACCCTACCTACTCGGACACACCCCATTGAGGTAGGATGGGGGTTCGATCAGAAATAGTAGATAGAGTGGGGGTTCCAGTAGGTAGGTTAGGGTGTTCGATCAAAAATAGTAGGTAGACTGGGGGTTCGAGTAGGTAGGGTGGGGGTTCGAGTAGGTAGGGTGGGGGTTCGTCTGGGGGGGTCCGAGTAGGTGGGGTGGGGGTTCGAGTAGGTAGGGTGGGGGGTTCGATCAGGTACGAAGTGTGCCAAACCCAAAGAGCAGGGAGAAAATCTCCTCCTCATTTCCTCCTTACGGGAATTTACATGCAAATTAAATAGTAGGTAGGGTGGGGGTCGATCGACGTAGGGTATGGGGTAAAAATCCTACAAGGAGGCTCACAAGGAGGTCCACAAGGAAGGGATCAGGGAGAACATCCATCCCCTCATATATATATATATATATATATATATATATATATATATATATATATATATGTTGCTGTGTTGGTCCGCACGAAGTGTGCTAGAACATAGGTATATTATCTACTAGCGACACTCATAAATTACATTGCTTTTCATGTACCAAAAATACAGGACCTTCGTCCATTATTCTGTAGGTACACAGATGCAACGGGAAATTTAAAAACGGTGGGTTAGAAATTCCTTTAAATATTTAAATTTAGGCTTTAACGTAACAAAGGAACCTATTGAAGTAAAATTACAACGTAGAACAAGAACAGTACAATAAACTAAAGGGAGGTTGAAGGATATACACAGAATAATAATACACTATGCTAGCGTGAGTGTATTATTATTCTATAAATATACCAACAAAAGTAATGGCGGTTTTTAGACATCCGCAAACAGATTTGATGTTCCTGAAGAGTTTCACGTATTGTTGTAATTATTATATGCCCCGAACCTACAAACTTGCTTATCTTTCCGGCACCTCCTTCGGTATTTGGAACCTCAGAAACCACCACATCATCTTAACAGCTCTGATATTCCTAATGTCGCTCCGCTTCTTTCTCTTTCTGACGACATAAATGTCGTAAACCCCGTTCTTTGTCCTAGCGTCCCAAGTTCATATGATGACAACGCCTTACTGTAGTATTTGCTCTCGGATTTTGTGCTCGCTTCTAACTAATCAACGAACTTCGTTTGTTTATGAAATCGATTTGTCGTCCGTCTGTCCGTCCGAGGCCTTTCTAATGGTCGGACATCAATGTGTGATACATCAATCGATTCAGCTCGGTGTCCTGAGCTTAAGTTTTGATGTCAGTTGAAATCGGGCCACGGGGACGCCGTGCCCCCGCGATATTCCGTCGGGAAAATTAAAATTTCAAATAGGTCCAAAATTAATGTGCGATACATAAATAGTTTTAAAGTAAGTCTACATTTGGAAGTTCGTTGCGACAATGCCTTGCATTTTCAACTTGTTTTCTTGTATTTTCTTGAATTTGTTTGTTTTTCTTTTTCGTTTCACTCCTAATGCTCATGAACGAGTGGGTCCATATCAGAATATTTTCACGGTGCGGCCTATTTGTCGTAAAATGTAAACAAGGCTGTGCAACACACTCTTTACATACACACACGCACACGCACACACACGCACACACACACATACACACACGCGCATACTCACGCACACGCACGTATGCTCAACTTTAGCTACACTGGGTCTCGCTTTTTGCCCACTTTTCTTGAATCTTGTGTTACTTTTTAGATTTTTTTAGTTTTGGATTTTGCCTCTTTGTTCCTTGCAATTCACACTTCACTGCCTTTTTTTGGCTGATTTTGTTTACTGCCAGTTCTTACACTGACTTCGGATAATTTCTGATCAACTTCCTGTGATATTTGCTTTCTAAGCCTTTCTTCTTTTCTTCGGAAACTACGACTTTTCGGTCTATTTTTTACTTCAATTGTCCATTTGATACAATTCTTTGTTACCGCAGTTTAAAGTACAACATTTTTTTTATCCAGCGTTGGCGACGTTCCCAAGCATACTTTGATGTTTAACAGTTATCGTGTCGTTTTGGCTTTATTGTGGGTTTTCTTTCTTGTTTCGTTTCTTACTTTACGGTCTTTTCGTGAGAAACCAATTTTATATATATATATATATATATATATATATATATATATATATATACAGGGTGCCCTATTTCTTACACGTTGTATGGGTAACTCTGTTATTTGTGACATTAGAGAAAAGGTTAAATAGGGAAACTAGTGCAGTTTTTAATGCCGAGTTCAGCCATGAAAAGATAATTAACATACAGGGTGTAGCAAAAGCGTTATACCAAAATAACGAAATTTTGATCTTTTTTGTTTTGCTTCGTGGTTAATTTATTGTGATAGATAGAGTAAAACATTGTAGATGTTTTTTACACTATTTTAAAAGGAGAATAAGATAAACTTATTTGGTTTTACATGGCTTTGGTCATGTTCGAGTAAATAAGTGAGGTTATGTTTTTTTAAATGGAAACCATAATTGGCGGTAGTTCTGATAGAAAGGCATTTTTTTTATCTTTTCAGTGATGTACTACAATGCACATGTTCAACATAAAAATTTTTGAAAAAAATTTGTTTTTATGAAATACGAAACTTGCTATTAAATAAAAAAATACTTATGCATAACGTAACAAAAACATCAAAAACAAATTATGTTAAAAATTTTAAATATAATATCACTTCATAAGGTGTTCAAAGTGCCCACCATTTTGTTGAAGGCACAGCTCACATCGTTTTTTAACATTACGAAGTGCTTTTTCTATTGTGCGTGCATCAATGCTTGCAATTCCTGTTTGGATTCTAGCTATTAAATTCTCAAGCGTTTGAAGAGTAGTAGAATACACTTTATTTTTTAAGTCACCCCACAAATAAAAATCTAATGGCGTAAGTTGTGGTGAACGAGCAGGCCAATCAATTTCCATTTTGTTACCAATTACGTGCTCAAAACGATCAGTTAAATATTGCTTCACTGATGTGCCACTGTGTGCAGGGGCACCATCGTGTTGGAAATACTTTAGTCTGCAATGGATGTTAAGAGGTAATTCATCCAAATATTCTTCCAGTTGGTGTTTTAGGAAATTTAAGTAATTTGCAGCTGTCAAATTGTCGGTATAAAAAAAAGGTCCAATAATTTTTCCACAAAATATTCCACACCAACAATTAATACCAAATTGATGTTGATCTCTGGATTCACGCACAAGTTTAGGATTTTCTTGAAAATAAAATACTTTGTTATGCCGATTAAATATTCCGTTATTTGTAAATTTAGTCTCGTCAGTAAACATAATGGTTCTCCAAAAATATGAATCCTCTTCACATTTATTAAGGTACCAACGACAAAATGTTATCCGTCTTTGATTATCCACTGGATACAATGTATTCGAAGTAGAATAGTGATAGGGATGATATTTCCGACTTTTCAGAATACACCTCACAGTTTCCTTAGAAGTTGCACAGTGGTTTGCAATTTCGGCAGTAGAAGATTCTGGTTTATAGTTAACAAACGCCAACACATTCGTTTCAACAGTTTCTTCATATTTTCGTAAGAATTTAGGTTTGATAAATGCACCACATGCCTTAAGATTATTTTCAAGTATACTAAATATCCGACAGTGTGGTTGCTTACGTTCCATGTACCTTTCAAAGTACAAATCCGCTGCTGCACGTGAGTTACGATTCGAAGAATAGTAGCAAAAGAGCATGTCATTTTTTTCTTCATTTGTGTAGGACATTCTAACTATTAGAAGAAAATAATGTACGTATAAACACAAAATAACAGTACTATCTAATTTCTGTTATTCAAACAAGTGAAATCTATTGTTATGTGTCATATGGCAACTTGATTCTTAAAATCAGCTAAAATATTCACATATTATTTAATACAAAGTTTTGTATTTCATAAAAACAAGATTTTTTCAAAAATTTTTATGTTAAACATGTGGATTGTAGTACATCACTGAAAAGAGAAAAAAATGCCTTTCTATCAAAACTACCGCCAATTATGGTTTCCATTTAAAAAAACATTACTTCACTTATTTACTCGAACATGACCAAAGCCATGTAAAAACAAATAAGTTTATCTTATTCTATTTTTAAAATAATGTAAAAAACATCTACAACGTTTTACTGTATCTATCATAATAAATGAACCACAAAGCAAAACAGAAAAGATCAAAATTTCGTTATTTTGGTATAACGCTTTTGCTACACCCTGTATGTTAATTATCTCTTCATGGCTAAACTCGGCATTAAAAACTGCACTAGTTTCCCTATTTAACCTTTTCTATAATGTCACAAATAACAGAGTTACCCATACAACGTGTAAGAAATAGGGCACCCTGTATATATATATATAGTTATTAAGATGAAATGAAAACCCAACTTTGTATTTAAGTTGAATTACCATTTCAAATCGAACTAGTAATTGAAAACCACTAAAGAACGGCTACAGCAGGACTTGAACCTGCAACCTCTGATTTTCGGATCAGCGCTCTAACCAATTGAGCTATCTAGCCTAATTGTTTAGATGATGTTATACTTAATACTACTGAAGCTTGGCTCTTGTTAACGATTTTAATTACGTCTTGCATTTAAGTAATTGAAAATCGTTAACAAGAGCCAAGCTTCAGTAGTATTAAGTATAACATCATCTAAACAATTAGGCTAGATAGCTCAATTGATTAGAACGCTGATCCGGAAAATCAGAGGTTGCAGGTTCAAGTCCTGCTGTAGCCGCTCTTTTAGTGGTTTTCAATTACCAGTTCGATTTGAAATGGTAATTCAACTTTAAATACAAAGTTGGGTTTTCATTTCATCTTAATAACTATTAATATATATTAAGCATTCATTTGCATTCCAAATGTGGATTATTCTTCTCTATTATATATATATATATGTACAGTGTGTAAAAGTCAAATGGAATAAATTCATTATTTCGCTTACTGTACATATTTATAAAAAATCCCGAAACACGCCAAATTTGTATTATAAATTGACATTCTATAACGTGAAAACGCAATCCCTACCTTCAACCCCTTTCGAATGAAAGGTACAACCCCAATTTTTTTAATTGGGAAGCAAAGGCTTGTAATATATTGTTTGAAAGGCCTCTTCATTCTCAATCCAAAAAGTAATAGTTTTTAGGTTTATTGCAACAATTAAGATAGATTAAAATAAAATCATGTGATTACAAAAATTCGCTACAATACAATAAAAATTAAAATGTAATGCAAAACGTATTAAAATGTAAAACACTAAAGAGAACTATGAATGTCAATGAGGTAGATGTTCAAAGTGTTTACCGTGAATGTCTTGGCAACATCCTAATCTTAAATAAAACCGTCTTCTAACATTATTTAACATATAAGGCGTTATCAACCAAGTCGCAAGCGTTAATTCGTTCTTGTAAGTCATTTAAATCAAAAGGTTTGGTTTTGTACATAATGCACTTTACATATCCCCACAAAAAGAAATCTAATAATGTAGGATCGGATTACGCTGACCATTCTTTTGATCCTCGCCTCCCTATTCACCGATTGGGAAATATTGTGTCGAGGTACTGCCGGATATTGCGTTGGTAATGTGGTGGTGCTCCATCCTGCTGAAACTATATCGTATTCACTGAAATTTGAGGGTTTCTTGGATCAGTGAATAAGTCTGACAAAGTAGGGATAACATCATTTTGAAGTAGTGCCAAATAATGATCGCCATTCAAATTGCCCTCAATGAAAAAAGGACCAATGATATGAGTTCCAACAATCCTTGCCCATACATTAACCTTCAAGGGTATTACGTGTGTTCTTCTCTCATCTAGTGAAGATTTTCCGTTGACCAGTAGCCGCAATTTAGCCGATTGTTATGGCCGTTAGGTAAAAAAGTGCACTCATTAAAAAAAATAACGTCTTCTAATTGAATAATATTGTTATCCAACATGTCCATCATTCGCTCACAAAAATAAGTTCTCCTATCAAAATCGTCTTCCATGAGCCCTTGTGTAGGAATCATTTTAGAGGGATACGTTTTATTTTCTTTTAATATGTTTACTAACGATGTGTGGCTAATATTTAATGTAGAGGGAAAGCAACCTTTTAAAATATTACTGAGTCTAGGCAAATAGCAACACAGCTAAGAAATTCGAGTGGCCTGCCTTTTTTTAGACAGAATAAAGGTTTGTGTGATTATCGATCCACGCTATAAATATTCCCGAATTTAATGAAGAGGGACGTTGCTACCAATAAAACTTGAGCAACAAACGCATGCAAATATAACAAATTAGAACTTTAAGGAATACGAGCATATAACAAACACATTTAAGCATTTAATCTTTCCGAAGAACCTATTTTGAAGTGGTTTTAACGACCAACAGATATAACGAGCAGCAGTTTTAAATTTTACAAAAAATGCTAAGGCGAGCTGCTATTTAGAAGTGGTTTTACCATAGCAAATATTTCGACGAAAAACTATTTGAAATAATAAAATCGTATTTTAAAGAAAAGTGTTTGTTTGTTATAACGAATAACTATGGAACCTAGCAAGCGGCGGATTTAATATTTGCATATATGTTAAGTTTGAATTGTTTGTGAGAATATATAAGAACGGGTTTATATTAGCATTTTCAATTAGTGTCGTTGTAATTTTATGCCGAATTTCTTTATTTTAGAAAGTTACCGTAACAAATTCCCCGCTAGCAAAATTAAAAAGTCGTAGTCGGAGGCAAAGCAACGAACCCATCAGTACAGTAATAGCATAAAGCAAAAGAAAATTCGCTTGAGAAAACTTAAAGGGAAGCAAAAAACAACAAAAATTGACTTATATCCGGCTCGAAAAACCAATATACAGTAACAGGGTAAACCAAAAGGAAATTAGTTTAAGAAAACTACAAGTAATACTAAAAATCAACAAAAGAATTTTCATTCGGTTCGAAGAGCTATTATACTAGATCAAATCAAGAAATATAAAGGACATAGGAAAAGGAAAACTAGAAGGTAGCAATCGTCGAGGACAAAGATGGAATGGTCTAACACAAAAAATTGTCGCTAAACGGACATTTTTAGCAAAGAAACAGTAAAATTCTCAACATCAAGAGAAATTGGTTTCTCGCAAAAAACCCAAAAAGCAAGAAAAAGAATAAGAAAGAAAGCCATCAGTACCAGCCATAACAAGAAAATAACCGTTTAGTCCCAAAGTAAGCCAGGAAATAACAAGATTGCTAGATAAAAAAATGTTGAGTACTTCAAGCTGTGGTGCCAAAGAATCGCATTAAACAAAGAACCAAAGCATACCTGCAATATGATCCAACCCTAAATATGTACAAGAAATATCGAAATAATAGAGTCAGTAAAAGAATTTCCGTAGGAAGTGCATCTCGTGTCATTAAAATTTGATACAGTTTATTGTTGGTGTTCACATTAACTTAAACAGTAAAAAGAAAACAGTAGAAAACCGCTCTAACCGCATTAAAGTTCTTACAATAACTTATACATAATTGGTCGAGTTTGTGAGCGTTTGTTAACGTCGGTCTGCAATGTATTGTCGAACTAATTAACAGCACGAGTCTATATTCCAAAGCAGCAACACAAAATAAAGCTATCTTCTTACTGGTACCATCTCACGAAATCCAGCTGGGGTTGTAACAATTTAACTGTACTGCACAAACACAAACGCATTTTAAAAACGCTCAAAGGACGTTGTATATCAGAAGTCTCAATGTACGACAAGAGTCGAATAAATTAAAAGACCTTTTTCAAAGTTGTATCTATACAGCTTTGAAAACCATGGAAGGGAAACAAATAACCATTCCCACCGATATCGGTATAAAATATTATGAGAAGACAAGCAAAGATATATACAGCAAAACCTCCTTAGAATTCAGAAAACAAAATACGATGAATAATTCTATTGAAGTTCATTTTTCGAAGAGATAAGCAAACTATCTTTTAAAATACTCTTGCAATATAGACAACTAAAACTACTGTGAACCATATATAGTGACCTGGCTTTTCAGAAAAGAATAGGGGTTTGTATGATTATCTATCTACGCTATAAATACTCTCGGAATAACTTAATGCCAATAAAACTTGACCCACGAACACGTGGAGATATAACAAAACAGAATTTTAAGGAATACGAGCAAATGACAAACACATTTAAACATTGAATCTTTCCAAAGGACCTATTTAGAAGTATTTTTAACAACCAGCAGCCATAACGGCCAGCGGTTATAATTATTTTACAAAGAATTGCTAAGGCGAGCTTCTCGGTTTTAGAAGTGATCTTACAATCGCATTTATTCCGACGAAGAACTATATGAAATAACAAAAACGTATTTCAAGGAAGAGTGTTTGTTTGTTTTAACGAATACCTATTGGACATAACAAGCGGCGGTTTTAATATTTGAATATTTGTTACGTTTGGATTATTTGGGAGAGTAATATAGGAAGGTGTTTAGATTAGCGTTTTCAATTAGGGTCGTTGCAATTTTATGCAGAATGTCTCTATTCTAGAAAATTACCGTAACAATGTCAGTTTGTGTAATTTTGTAATCTCATTTATATTCTGTATTCTGACGCTAAAACACTCCATCCTGCAGTAATAAGTTGGAGATGTTGCTTTGTCTAACTTACAGAGCATGCTCGTGCACCTACTACTTTATTTGCAGATAACAGTATATTTTCTAGCTTTTGTAGTTGCTTTGCGTTTGCGTTATACAAGGAATGAGCGTGTTTTATATACTATTTACAAAGATTTGCTGCCTCTGGTTACCAGTTGACTTTTAAAGGTGGCCGCCTGGTTTCAGTTTATTTCCAGTTACGTCGTTATTTATGAATTATTGATAATAATTTTGTATGGCATTGTTTCTTAGAGATGTGCACTTTTACGTAGGAGATTCAGTGCGTGTGCTGAATAACTACATCGGGATACTGTATCCGCGGGTAGAATAAATCACTTCGAGTGCTGAGGTGTATAGGGTTTTGGAAATAAATTTTTTGGCCAACAGTTCGTAAACGATGTTATTCTTTTGCTTGCTGTTTGGCAGTTGTTTGTCAGGTGCTCTCTGTGGTATAGTGCCCTCTCTAGAGTAACTTCAGGATAATGTGGGTTTGAGTTACGATGGAGGCCTTGTTTGAAATAGACCTATCTTCCTCGGTTGCACGTTTCTGTAGACAGAAGCGGTGCTTTTTTGCTGTGGTGGAGTTTGGCTTTAATCTTCATCTGTGAAATAAATTTATAGTGTCCTTAGGCATATTTTAAGGTAACTTTAGGTTTCCCAAATGTTCGATGTCTTGTAGCCAAGACGAAGTCTTTCGGATAATTCTAATTTCCTTAATTCCATTTCGGGCATATCAGACTATATAAAATGAAGATGTAGTGTTGCCGAAGTAGATCGCTAAGGTTGCCCATCATTTAATAACTTTGAGGTTTATATCTGGTTGTGAATTATCACTTAAAAGGTTTGAAAGCATGTCATTGGCAAGTCGAATGGTTTTTACCATTGAAAAATTTCTTTGAGCTTGTGTTAGATGCTATGTTTCCGGACGGTATTACAAGTTGAGCTAAGGTCTTTAATAGCGGTTGATGTTCTTAATTGTTTTAAGATCCTGCTTTTATGTCGTTGCTAATTATTTCACCCGGGATAAATCAAAAAGTTAGTTTGTCGCGCACTTTACCGAAATACTTGCAAGCAAAAGAAGCAATTAATAAAGGGATAATGCAAAAAGTTTGAAAACATCTGTTCCCATTAATAGCATGTTGGTTTTTAAATCGGCATTCAATCCTAATTTCATTTCAGTCCTACTCTTTCTTACAAAGACATCTAAAAACAACAAATTATATTATATACCTTGTACCACTTAACATTCAATTTACTTGTCTATTAACTGTGAGTGTGCATGTGTTTGTGCTTGGAGACCAGAACATCAATTTAAATTCATTTCTCATTTCACGCTATCGGGTTAGTTTTGGTGTTTATGAGAGCCTCTCTCCTAGAGGCACTTTCAAATTTCTGATAAAAGGAAATGGGGTTGCGCTCTTTTATGTGTAAAGTCGTCATTTATCTTGAATACATCACATATACATTGCATTTTTTATTATACAACCATCGTTTATTCAAATCAATACTTACTTGTACGTATAGTATAACAGAAATAACTTTTAGCTCTCTTGAAACTAGAGTAAATCGCTTTCCTTTGATAAACTTTGATTTGCCTAGAAGTTTCTAAACTTTAACTTCATCCATAGAACTTCTAACGTTGTGCGCTTGTACTTACATGGTTTAGTTTTCAATGAGACCCACATGCGCTTGTAGTAGTTTTCGAAATTCATGTTTAAAATAATAATTAGGTAAAGCACGTTTAATTCCATGTCTTAATGCATATTAAAGATTTTAATGTATGAATGTCACAGACTGAGAATACTTACCACACTATATTTCAACAGAGAATTGATAATTAGCAAGGTTTTCAGTTTCCGCTTTGAAGCGACAAAAATTAAACAATACTCTTAAAATTTCAATCAAGTATACATAGCATGACATTGGAATATAACTTCCATGATAGTAAATAAATAGAATATTATATTACTAGTATGGAAAGTGACCCATTTCACACGAGTGGGAGAGAATTATCGCACGAGACGTTAGCCGAGTGTGACTATTCCACGAGTGTCAAATGTCACTTTCCACGCGAGTACTGTACACTATTTTTCCGACGACCACCACTAAAAACAATTACAAAAACATTTTTTAAAAGTTTTAATTATGGAATTTTACAAATTATAAGTAATGACAATAAACTGAAAATAGGGAAAAGAACCTATAATTAATAACTTACGGAGTAACAACAATTAACTAATTATTATTATTACTATACTAAAAATTGAAAGTAAAATATTATTACTGCAACCCACGAATTGCACCGGAGTATTGGACAAATTTGTCTTTCCTTCGGTTAATTGTTATAGTAATATCTTCACTAAAATTTTCTGGAGGTGGAGTGACTGATTTGGAATTACTACCGATGGCACTCATAATTTTATTAGCAATATTTAGTCTGCTACTAGCGGAATCGTCAATATATTCCTCTGCAACTGTGGATGACTTCCAACCTCCGTGCCTATTCAGAGTAGTTAAATCCTTTCCTGCATTTACTAATATCTTAGCACTTGTTGTGTGCATCTTTGGTTCCTATAGTTAAGAAAAAAACGGGTTTCGCTTGTTTGAGGTCTCAAATTGGCATACTTCTTATATATACTATAAAACTGTCGGTAACAGTAAATTTTTAGTATTGACAGTTTTGATTACAACCGCAGTACCCAAACCTTCAATGTCATTAATAGTTAACTGGGTAAGCTCTTGTTTACGGCACGCACCAGATATACCCATAACAAGCACAACCTAAAAGAAATTATAATTAAGAAACGGATCTTTTTACTAACTTTCCTTTGTAAGTAAATAAATTTTATTAAAAGCTTTAATAATAAATTTATTTATCTTTTTTTGTCAAAATTTTGGCTTTTTTGGGTTTAAATCCTTCACTTTTGCGCTTTAAAAAAGCTTTTAATTTATGACACTTTGAATTGTCTACATTATGGTGGATAGATAACGTAGTACGTAACATCGAATACTGGGTCCATAGTGTAGAATCCTGAACTGTATTGGAAAGTTCGTCCATATATGCCAGCATAACGTTCTCGGTGAAGGAGCTTTTTATTCTCCTTGTTCTTCGCCATGAAATAAATTGGTCATATGCGTACTCATATCTTTGTTTAGACTTTTCAGGCAACAATTTTATGGATGTTATTTTTGCCGCCTCCTAAATTGCAGGTGGGATACGTTTATCACTACCTATATCCATGATGTGTGAATTTATATACGAGGGGTGACAGGAAAGTAAGGTCTCCTATTTTTTTTCATAGAAAATCACACTTATTTATTAACTGTGATACATCGTTGGAACGGCCAAAGTCTTTGCTATTTTTCAACATAATCGCCATTTTTTTTCAACACTTTCAGCATCCGCGCGAAGTACGTTTGTATGCCGGTGTCGTACCACTCTGCGTCCGCCTCGCGCAGCCAGGTGTTGACTTTTTTTTTAACCTCCGCGTCCGACCCGAGATGTTTTTTCAGGACGGGGAACAAGTGGAAGCCTCCACTGCCCGAACAATCTCATCCCAGTGCGACGGCCGGTCACTTCTCTCCTTGTCGTGAACGTTAGCTCGCCCGGAATTAAACCCGCGGCACCACTTACGCACGTTTTTAATGTTCATACAGTTTTCGCCGTAAACTTCAATCAATTGAAGATGACTTTCTTTTGGTGTCATCTTTTTCGCACTTAAGAAACGTATCACCGAACGCAATTTGCACTTGGACGCTGACGCGAGGGGTACTTCCATTGTTGACGGCTACTCAGCCAAGACTGTGCGGTTGGGCAATGACGCGCCCAGCAGAAAAGTTGTAGTGGGGGAACCAGGCAACACGGCGCTGTTGCCAGATTTCGCCTAGCGCGGAATTCGGCAAAGTTACAGCGTTGGAGACCTTACTTTCCTGTCACCCCTCCTAGCTATTTTATGTTTATTTGCAATAAATATGTGCACAATAATGCTAGACAGACAGGTAGCTGTAAAATTTATTTCATGTTTTGATGATTAAAATTCGAACGCATACTTTGTTTTTGTCTTTATAAAATCCGCGACTCTGCTGCTTTAAGCATATGGATTTTCAATTTTTATTGAAGAAATCATTTCAATTACAAGCGAACATGAGTAATTGCATCTTTAAATAAAACGGAAACTGTCAGTATCGATATAACTCTGAGTATTTTAAACTGTTATTAGCCAAAACGAAACGAATTAATACAAAAAGTCGGTAGTCGTTTGGGTTGACTAGGTAACTAGCGTACTAACATCAGTCATATCACTCTAGAGTTGAAAAGTATTTCAACACTACAGTGATATGTACTTTCGCACTCTAAAGTGATATACTTTACTTTCTAAATAACTAAGTAGTGTGTAATCTGTTGTTTTCACAAGTGGTCGTCGGAAAAAGTCTTTTCCGCAAATCGTTCAGAAATTTGGACATTTCTGATAAAATTTCTTAAAGAAAAGTTGAATATTTCCAACAGTCAAGTCATTGAAGCTTTAATCCCTCCCAAGCCTTTGTATAAAAACCGATTGACTTGAAATTTGGTAAAAAGCTAGAGAATATGTCAGCTAACATTAGTGACATAGCACCGATTACCGCTTTCACCCTGGGGGTGGATGCCACCCTTCTCGGGATGGGAAATATTTTATTCAAAATAACTGCAGAAATCGATAGATTGGATAAATATAAGGAGCCTGTATGGGATAACATTTTTCAAAAGGTCAATACTTCTTGAGTTATTGGCGGTTGAAAAATTAGAATTTTTGTGAAAAAACAACACGTTTTTTAATAGAACAATGCGTGCGTCATTTCTCCGGTATAACACACACTTTTAATGTATATAGCCAGTATATTTCCGACATGGAATGAATAAGCACGTGTTCATTAATGCTCCAACGATATTAAATTTAATATTAAATTTTTGTTATTGTTTTTTGGAAAATAAGTACATACATCAAATAATTATTTATTTAAAGTACAATTACATAAAAATTATGTGAGTATCTCTACTTTCTAGCAAGAAACAGTCTTAAATTTTTCATTTTGGAGCATTAAATATGTGTATAACCATAAGATAAGAACCTTTTTGCTCGATTTTTTTCAATTAACAGTATGAAATTGACATTAATGTTCATAAACTGATTTTATTGCTTTAATGAACATTAAGAAAAAGTACGCTATTTATATTTTAGAATTCTTCCTGCTTTTTTATCATGTATCTGGATCCACCAAGTGAAAGTAGCAGTACGGATGCTGAAGAAAATTTGTGCAGAATTTGCTCGTCACATACTAGTGAAAAGCTTACACAAATTAATTTAAAGAGAAAAGGAAGCTTAAAGAAAGCTTCAAATGAGATATGCTATCAATTGTTTTCGAATCTCTGAAACTTGAAACTTTGATACAGTGTACCTCCATCATACTTGTAGAAGCGATGTGCATAAGAATAATATAGAAGCAGCAAAAAGAAAACGTGGAAAAGAAGATAAGGCAAATATAAGTCTAATCAAGAAAAAATTGAGAAGAGCTGGTTCCAGTTCCAGTATAAGCGATGTAAGTTTGGAACTATTGTGCTAGGAGAATAATTGCTTTATCTGTGGAAATGAAGCAAGTACATAAAAAGAGAAGAAAAGAAAACTCAACTGAGAAAAACAATTTGTTATGTTGGATCTTCAAATATTACACAAAATTTGGTTGCAAACTTACTTCATTAAATGTAAATGATGACAAGAATAGAAAAATATTGAAGCGCATCACCGGTGCCCTAAGTTGCAATTCATCAAAAGCCAAATACCATGTGGAATGTCTTTCCAAAATTCACAATGAGTTCAGAGACAAAACAAAAAATCCGAAAACTACATATCAAGATAAAATCAATGAAGCGATGGAGGATATAAATAACTTCATGATCTCTAGCGATGAATGTCATTTCACTATTAGTCAGCCGAAAGAAGCTGTAAAAAAGGTTGATTCTATTCCACATGAAGACACTATAAAAAACAATTAAAAATTAGATTTTCGGATGAAATCGTTATTTCGAGTGACGTATGTACGTTTTTCTGATAATTTATACGATATGCTGACGAATACGTGGCGTAATAAAAGTCAATCAGAAAGTATTGAAGAAGAAGAAAATCATCTCATCGACTGTGCTTTCGAATTAATGCGTTGAAAAATTAGAAGCACCGTATGTCGCGTTGATCAGTATCCTCCAAGTAATAAAATACTATTGAATATTAACCAGAGTATACCACCCCATTTGCTTCGATTTTTAAACAATATATTTACAAAAACATAAAAATGACAAAACGAAAATTAGTATTAAAAAAAATTATATCTATTTCTCATGCAATTGTGTTTGTTGCTCGACTTAAAAGTTTAATTTCTTCTGTTCATCTTGCTACAGGCGCAACTTTTTATACGAAATTTGGATAAAAAAATTGATTGAATTATGTAATGCACCTGGATTTTCATGTAGTTATGCTGAAGTTAAATTGTATGAAATTTCAGCTGCATGTCAATCTGAAAGACTTCTTATGGAGCCATTTCTTCAAATCGTTTCTGACAATAGTGATTACAATATTTGGCCACTAAATGTTCATAATCCTGAAATTCAATTCAGCAGTGCGTTGTCTTGAAGGATCTTCAATTGTGTTTAAAACTCATACAGTGTCCAGTTGAACCGCACGATAAACAAAAATTTTGTGAAGAAGAGAAAAAACCGCATTTTTTAAAAAAACAACTCGACTTCGAATAGGCTACCAATTCATCGTTTTCAAACAGAGTTACGTCAAGTGGGTTCACTGTTATATGTAATCAGATATACTAATAATCTAAAAGCGAAGTTACTATCTGCACCTGCTGCTAAGGGACCAATCACCCTGAAGTATAAACAAAATCGCAGAACATTTCATATCGATACGATCAACTGCAATGTTATCTGAACGAAATTACCACCATCACAGTAAATTTTATCATCACAATAATGAAACGGTTGTTAATGACCCTAAGCAGCTTTACTACATTATTTTTTTTGTAGATTTTTGAAAAAGATTAAAAAAATGCTGGTACCAGTTAGCATCGCCCGTATGCTCAAAAATGCCTGAACTATCATACGCAAGATTGACGCTATTCACACTATTGTTTACGTTTGTTGGCGTTGATTACATTGGGCCAATGTGTGTATGTGTTGGTAGGCGAGCAGAAAAAGATGGGGTGTCCTGTTAAACGGTTTGTGCGATTCGCATCGAAATAGCTCAGTGACTATGTGCACACTCGTTTATTATGGCGTACGTAATTTTGTGGCCATCCGAGGTTTTTCAAAAGAAATATGAAGTAATAATGGCATAAACTTCACGGGTACAGATAGTAAATTTCAAAAAGAGCTTAACAAACTAATTCGAACCCACTGCAGGAAGAAGCCTTTCCAGGAACTAAAATGAATAAAATTTTAATCCTCCAGCATTTCCCCATATAAGAGGGAGAGCTGGAAAATGTTGATTCGCTCTGTTAGGAATAAAATTTGAAAGATGGACAACCACGTATAGTGTATAACCCAACTTCAAATTTATTGTCTAGCTTCCTAAAATAGTACATATTAGTAGGCTACATAACAATAATCAAACAACTAATTAACCTTATTTGGTTTATTTACCGTGTTTGGAAATAAAGTATTAAATCTACAGTATTTAAATTGTAAAATTGTTTTGTCCAAAATGTCACTATTGACAAACCCTGATGTTATGATTTATTCTCTTTTTATAAACATCGCAGTAATCAAAACTCAGTTGCGGTTCTCCTAACAACCTCCACCCCGGTATATTGATCTGCGGAATCAGTTGACTACATTTTTTTTGCTACGTCTAAAACCACAGGCTTCACTGCCAGTCGAACAAAGACCCCAGTCGCCGTTTGAACCACGGCCTGTCGAACTTGACCATTCCTTCCGATAGTGGTATCAATAACAACGCCTTTTTTCCAACAGTTTTGTAGTTTTCTTATAGGTTCTACATTTGGGTTGGACCATTTTGTGCGTTTGGTCAGATCTGGTAAGTACTCACGAACCCAGCGTGTCCAAAACAGATTTGCCAGATGTTGAGCTGTTTTCCAATTTTTCCTTAATGAGACCCTGCTATCATTTAGTTCTTCCATGCTCTTATAACCGTTTGAAGAGCCAAGTAGGAAATGATCCGGCGTGATGGCTTCATGGGTCTGTGACTCTAAAGGGATATATGTAAGTGGTCGAGAATTTACAATATTTTTAACTTCCATCAACCACGTCCGTAATAGCTCATCAGATGGAATTCTGTTGATCATAATAGATTTCAACGTCTTTTTAACTGATCGTATGAGACGCTCCCAACTTCCTCCCAGATGAGGTGACGCAGACGGATTAAAGTTCCACTTCATTTTTTGAGTCCGCAAACGATTTGTCTTGGATTATTTCGTGATTTATTTTTGTAGAGCTACTCGTATTTCGCTATAGGTTCCTCGAAAATTTGTGCCATTGTCGCTGAATATTTCTTTTGGTATGCCGCGCCTTGCTATAAAAATTACGCAATGCCTTAATACAAGAGTCAGTCGATAGGCTGTGAACTATTTCCATGTGAATAGCCCGAACAGTTAAACAAGTAAATAATGCACCCCATCTTTTCTCTGTACGTCTCCCGACTGTTACATATAGTGGTGCAAAATAGTCGACGCCTGTAAAAGTAAACAGTCTAGTAAAAGATGCCTATCTATCTGGAGGTAGTTCCGCAATTCCAGGTAGCACAGGACTAGCTCTTGCAATTTTACATTTCTAGCCTCCCTTTAACGTTTTCTTAAGCACTGTCTGTAAATGTGGAATTTGGTACTTTTGGCGAATTTCATTCACGACAGTTTCGTTATTATGATGATGGCATCGGCGTTGATAATCAAAGATTATTAAGCACGTTACGTAATTATTTCTTGGTAACAGTATTGGCCTTTTCATATTAATATCGATGACTGGTGCAGCATCGATCCGACGTTTTCTTTTACTATGTTCCAGCCTTCAGGGTGATCAAGATTTTGGAACTTGTTGCATGTAGTAATGGTGTGATCAACACTACAACATCTGCCACACCTTGAATTTGTCTTAGATTTTATGCACTCACTTCTGGGACTAACTGGACTGATTTTAGACACTTTTCTTTAACTACATGCAGATAGTTGGGTTCTTTATCATTACACCTATCTGACCTTAAGTTTGAATGGTAAGACTCTGTCGATGGTATGATAACGTCATTTGCCGCTTTAGCTATTTGAACAACCAATTACTGAATGTAAAGAGATTTGCCATTGGATCCATCTGTTTGTACATAGCCCAATTTAGCTTTATGGATGATGGAAGCTTATCCACGGGTTCTTGCAGCAGCATCGGATTGGATATATGTGTTAGCAACCCAGAAGCTTTAATAGTTGCACACAAATTCTGAACGATCGACGCATAACTTAATAGCATATCCAACTTATCATGTTTAGGAGTTAGACAGTTGCGAACCGTTTGCATAAGATAATGTATTATAATTTCTGGTCGGCCATATAAAATCTTAAGCGTTTCAACTTCAACTTTCACTTCAAGTTACGTTAGGTACAGTGCTCGGAAGTAGTAATTGATACTTAACAGCTTTTAGAGTTTTGCCTTTTAAGCACCTTTGAAGCCTACTTAAGTTATTTGCATCTGAGAACCCACATGTTGCAGTAGACCCTTTAAAAGTACTAATGAACAGAGGCCAGTCCTGGGGATTACCACTACAACGAGGTAGGTCTTTGGGTATTGACTGTCGGGCAGCCAACTGTCGTGAACTTAATTGGGGAGGTGTTGCATATAATAAGTCTTTTGGCAATTCGTTAACTCTAGAACTAGAAAATTCCAAAGATTGATAATTGTCTTGTGGCACGATTGTAGATCCCATCTACGTTGGAAATGCAGATGGAGACACAGGTTCGACTTTTGGAGGCAGTATTCTAGTTGACCAAGATGTGGTATTATACACTGCGTCTTCGTATGGTAGACCAGACTGCTTGTTATGTACAGCCACATCAATATTATTGCTCGGTACGAATGTGTCTGCTTGAAAATCAGGCGATAAAGCTGTTTCTTCATTACGAAACTGTACCCGGTATTTATTTATCTCTGCCGTTAGTTTTTTGCTTTGACTGATCCACTCCGTAACTCTGTTAGGGTCGTCATTGTCCTGGTAATTATTATATGTGACGTCGTCATCTTGTAAAATCGCATATTTTTTCTGCAAGTATTCCTGGTCGCGTTGTTCAATCAATTTACGTTGCTCCTCCAGCATCAATAACTAAAATTTACGCGTTGCTATCGAAGAACGTGATGAGCTGTTTTGAGCTTGATGCTTTCGTATTCGCAACAACTTGTGAATTGGTGCATTCGGGAATTGTAACGTTTTTCAGTTCCTATGATCTATTTACGTGTTCGTTTACGGTTGTTGCAACCGTGTTTTTTGGTACTACTAGCACTGGTGTCGGTTTAGCTTCCGGCAGGTAAGTTTGCAACTTTTCTTCTGTTTCAAGATAGAGACTTTCGGTTCACGAAAAGGATTGTTACATAAATAGTCCACATCAAATTTAAAATCGGAAAGATTATAAATTGCCTTGTCGTTTTCTTCAAAATGTTCCCAAATCTCGCCCAACTCTTTCACCTGTTTCCTCACGTACTGGTACGTCCTTCGCCTACCGTCCTTGCAACTATTTGCTTTCAATTTGTTGATTTTGTCATGTAGTTCCTTTTGAAGAGCACATAAACCGGCCATAGGGTTCATGTTAAACAATGTAAATAAATTTGAAGGCTTTGTTAGGAATAAAATTTAAAAGAAGGAGAAGCACGTATAGTGTGTAACCCAACTTAAAATTTATTGTCTAGCTTCCTAAAATAGTAAATATTAGTGGGTTAAATAGCAATAATCATACAACTAATTAACATTATTTGGTTTATTTACCATGTTTGGAAGTAAAGTATTAAATCTACAGTCTTTAAATTGTAAAATTGTTTTGTCACTACTGACGAACCCTGATCTCATGATTTATTCTCTTTTTATAAACATCGCAATAATCAAAACTCAGTTGCGGTTCTCCTAACACGCTCTGTCAAAAAACATTTCGAGCAATTCTCCTAACAGGTCAACCAAGAAATGGACTTCTACAAAATTTGCTATTGAAAGTTGTGAACATTGTTAATTTTCGGCCCTTGATCTATATTTCGATATTTCTAGTTATGAAGAAGCATCTACACCAAACCCCTTTTTGCTAGGAAGTTCAAATGGGAAGAATCCGAATGGTAAATTTATTGATAATCACTTATTTTTACGAAAAAACTGTAAAATAGTGCATGCGTTGACCAACTCATTTTGGAAACGTTGGATTCTAGAATACTTGTCTGACCTTACAAGGCCGGCTAAATGGTTTTATAAATTCGAACTCTAAAAATAGGTAATGTAGATATAATGGTTAGTAGGAAGCAGACTGGTAACACATGGAAGCAGTGGGTAGTTGGAGTTATCATACGCTACTAAAGGGAGGGAGACTGCTACGGCGACTGACAGTCAGCCTACACATTTAGAGTTATAAACTTTAGTTTAATAGTTATTGTTTGTGTTTTTTACTTTATGCAATCCTTGGGGATGGATAGTGGTGCATTTATCAAATAGTTTTAAATTACCTTTCTACATGTTATCATAGTTTTCTGCATGCATGTTAAAAAATGTCCAGGATTTTTTGGTTTTGTTAGAACACAACTTTTCAAGAGATTCTATACAAATTTAAATCAGTGAACAAGTGTGCTAACAGGTTAAATAAAAAAATATACAATGTTTCTGCTCTGGAATGTTTATTACGTTGCGGCCCAGAACTTGTCATAATAGTCCACCATCATTGTAGGATATGGTGTTTACTTTATAAGATGTACAAAACGTGGCCATTGAAGTTACATTTGAAAATTTGAAAAGACGGGATTCAGGCAGAAATCACAAAGATACTAGACACCGAACTCACACCGAAACTTACTAAACTGTACAACGAATGTTTAAGACAAACAAAGTTTCCAAACTGCTTGAAGCAAGCAGACGTAATCATACTCTCTAAAAACCGAGAAAAGACCCGAAAAATCCGGGTCCGTACCGCCCCATCTGCCTTCTAGACTTGCTTGGAAAAACTTTCGAGCGACTACTGTGTACGAGAATGCAAGAACATCGGAAGACGAAAGGCATGCACCCGGCGTAGTACGGATTTAGACAAGGACGATCAACCTAAGATGCCGTAAACAAAGCCATAAACTCTGCAACCACTTCAAATAAAAAATACGTGGCCCTAATCATGATAGACATAGAAGGAGCCTTCAACAACTTATGGTGGCCAACACTGTTCCATAGGCTAATCGAAATTCAATGTCCAAAACAACTACATCATACCTTCAGAAGCTATTGCCAAGATAGATTTGTAACACTGTCTGATACTAAAAACATCACAAAATCAATCACCAAAGGATGCCCACAGGGGTCAGTCTGCGGTCCCATTTTTTGGGACATTGCGACTGAGGAGCTTTTGGAGCAGCTGGAAATCGCAAATGAGGTGAGGTCCGTAGTAGCATATGCGGACGACATCTTGTTGGTGGTGGAAGTAGGTTCCAGAAATGAATTACAGCACAATGCAAACACCGCATTGAACAAAGCGCTAGAATGGTGCAACGCAAATAAGATGACGATAGCACATGACAAAACAACTTATATGATGCTTAAAGGTTTTTTAGATAGAGACCTTATCATTAAACTGAACAGAGGCAGAATACAAAGAACAAGGGAGGCCAAATACTTAGGGCTAACTCTTGATGAAAAACACGAAAAACACATTGCCACAGCGACTGCAGGTGCCAGTAAAGCTATGCAATGCATAGCAACTCTTGCACAACGTACGTACAATATCCCCCTAAACTGTGTAAGATTATATTTATTCAGCGTACTTGCAGCAATAATAAGCCATGCAGCGAGCGCCTGGGCAACCAGATTACATCTAGCAAAACCCAAACAAAAAGTCAACAGTGCCCAAAGGGAGACACTAATAAGACTTACTGTAGCATACCGGACCGTATCACACGACGCCCTCTATGTGATATTAGGAGTCCTCCCTCTTGATCTGTATATCAGGAAGAGAGCGGCGACATACTGGTTAAAAAACAACGAACCAGAAAAAGTCCTGGAAATCCAAAAACTAACATCAGAAATTCGGATGAAAAAGACAATTCAGGACACGATATTAACCGAGTGGCAAGATAGATGGAACTAGAGCACAAATGGAAGGAGGGTATACGCACTAGTCCCAAACATTCGAGACAGACTAAACTGTCACCACTTGGTCCCATCACAAGGGCTCATTCATTTTCTCACGGGGCATGGTCTTTATCCAACCTACAGGAACCGCTTCGACTTCCAAGACCACAACAACTGCGCATGTGGTGAGGAGGGGACACCGGAAAATCTGGTGTTCCACTGAACCGAACTGCAACAGGACCTAGGAATGGACAGGACAATCCTACGAGACATACCCCTCTCGGACATGCTCTGGAACGAAAACATATTTCCTTACCTAAACAGAATCACTCACCAAACTACTATTATACTACACCAAAGGTACACAAACGGACTCTGACAGGACACACACAAACACCATACAAACCCCACACATCACAAGTACCACAAACACAGATCACACGAAACACAGAAGTTTGACGTAACGCATCGAACGTGCAATATAAAAGCACAATCCACCCAACACACATGGGAACTGACAACAAACAAGCGGCATTCTCCCAAAGACATACCAGGAACCACGTGTCTCCTTAAGATCTACCAGAAGCCTTGTGAATCCTGACGACCGGGAGTGATACCAGTGAAAACGAAGTGAAAATAGTGAAAACGGCAAAAGTGCGGCAAATGTATCTCAAACACAAGTTTCCCCCAGAACACTTATTAGCATTAGAATACTAACATTAGTAGGATAAGGACTCAATACTAACCATCTAACCAAAAAATACAACTAACTAAAATAAACAAGAGAAAATACTAACCATATTCGTAATTGCTTTAAGAAATCTAACCCTAGCTTCAGTAACGTAATGTTTATATTTCCAATGTTGTAGCGCAACTAAAAATTACTGCAGGGGAAATATTCTGACAACATAATTACAACACATCAGCACGACAAAATACACACAAACACGCACACGCACAAGCACACACACACACACACAACAAAGACTGTACGTGACCTCCCTGGTTTGCGGCTGCCGACGGCCAGGACACGTACAGAAATGCGTACTTCTCGGTTTCTGATTTCCGGCTACCGGCGGTTGGAAACCGGGGGAGGGAAACAGTCCCAAGGACCTCACCACAGACATAAGCACACGCACACACAAACATGAAAACAATTAACACACACACCATTATAGCACACCGGCACGACAAAACACACACACACAAACACGCACGTACACGTACCTGCACGCACACGCATACGACACAGACATATACACACACGCGCACACATACACATACACACCTGGGACTATACGTGGTTCCCCACGGCTAGGACACGTATAGGAATGCGAACTTCTCGGTTTCTGATTTCCGCCTGCCGACCGTCGGAAGCTGGGAAGGAAAGCAGTCCCAAGGACATTACCACAGACAGAAACACACACACTTACGCACCTACTCGCGCGCACAGACACAGACACACACACACACACACACACACGAGTATTTCCAAACGCAAATAATATAAAACTAACTAATATAACTTAAGGTAGCAAATAATTCTGTTAGATTTCTTAGGAATAACAGGTTTGCTGTAATTTTTAGGTAGCAGACTAATTGTAATGTTAGAATAAATAAAAAAAAAATTGAAAAGGTTGGGAATGTGATTAAATTACTATAATTGGGTAGTTAATATTACGACAAAGGGAATTGACTTGAGTAAAATTAAAATTTTGTTTACAGGAACAATGTTATGATGCTTGCATTTAGATATATTTAGGAAACCCACGGAGACAAAGCCGTTTTCTTTTTCAAGAATATAAATTGATTGTATAAAGAATTCCATTGATCCAGGAGGTCAACCTAATTAGCATCCACGTGTAAAATTCGTCTTCAGCGGATCATCCCTAGACCAGACGAGTTGGCGCCCATTAATCAATATAGTACCAAAAAGCTTTTCAAGGTATGTGTATGGTAACGTAGGTTCATAATTTTACTTCCCCATTAATTTTTTGCAATTTTCAATTTTATTATATAGAAAGCCTCTCCCCGCCACTGTAGTCAACCGGTGCACACTTAATTTGCTACGGAATTCCTGCCCTTTCCGGACTTTGATTCTCTCACGGGTAATGGAATGGAATGGAATTCACTTGCAACATAGACTGTTTATTAGAACTGAATACATTTATGAATTACAGGTAAGAAAAGTGGACACAAAAATTCAACAGTGATTTAATTAACGAAAATTTTCAGAAAAATAGTTAATACGCAAACAAAGATGGATAAAAATTTTGAATATCCGCTTAACTTAATAGATCACATTACTGCAGTTAAGACAGTATTAGTGCAAATTAAGGACAGTTTTTAAAGATTAACCCAAATTAATTTTTAGAGAATTAATAAAAAATTGAATCCAACATAGCGTATGGTTATTTCTTACTACCGCGTAATATACTTAACGTGAATGATGGCGAATATACAAGCGAGTTACAGGTAGAATTAGAAAATTTAATCGAAGACTGTAAGAAGGAAAGAGATAATATTTTTAAAGCTAGGGAAGAGCAAAAGTAAGGAAATTAAAAATTGTGCGTTAGATGTAGCAACTGAAAACTTAAATGGTTTGAACGAAATAGACCAAGAATCGAAAGATTTTGAGAAAAACCATATCTTCAGTCACCATCATTAAAACCAGAGCAAGTTAGTTGGAAAAATACTATAGTAGAAAATCAAAATACAAATGCGAATAATTCAATATTATATAAAGGTACACCAGTTGCTAAATAGTGAATCACTTTACAAGAAGACACGTAAGTTAATGTATTCTTAGAAAGAGTAGAAGAATTAAAGATAGAAAAGAATATGTCAGATGTTCAATTTTATTCAGTAGCATGTGATCGTTTTCTGAAAAGATATTAATTTGGTATGGCGCAAATAAAAATTTAGTAAGTAATTAGGAAGGGTAAAAAATAGAGTTAAAAGATGATTTTCTTCCACGGGATCATGACGAAAAATATTAACAGAATTAGGTCACGTACTCAAGTTTAAAATGAAACAAAATGATTGTGTGCAGCGATTATGACAAATACGTTTTACGTTTAACTAAACCGTTAAGCGTGAAAAAGCAACCTAATAAAGTTTCACGAAAAACATGTTACCATTTTATCAATCTTCCTTAAGCTTAGTGGGAATAAACTTGACACCGGAATTAATTAAGGTGAAAAAATTAAAACACAAAGTATTAGTAGTAAATTTTTCTTCTACAACTAGGAAACCCTATACTTTAGAGACAGATTTAACGTATTAGAAATAAAGCTTTGATGCTTGTAATCAAATAGAACGCGACAAAGTTAGAACACAATGTTATGTTACACCCGAATGTTACAAGTGTGAACCTCGCTTTAAATTAAATATTTTCGTGTTCTTACTTATTTGCACATACCCGGGAAAAAGTACTCATTTTTTTCCCAGAAAAAAAGTAAATTCATAAAAAGTGACATTTTGTTATCTGTAAAGAAACATTAAATGTAAAATTTTTTCCCCTCAGAAAAAATAAACATTCTTCTTGCTAATTAGAGATGATAGGTATTTGGTTTTTGTGTTGCTGATTAGCCCCAATTGTTGTTGATCGATTAACTAGTTACTTAGTATTAAATTTAAAAATCTTTATAAAAACAAATAAATTGTCAAATACCTGGGTAATATAGGTATTTTATTTTGGCCCAATATATAGTTGGTAGGGCTCGTACGTAACTATAAATCCTCTAAACATTTTATATTAAGCAAACTAAGCATTACTGTTAAGTGAGCAGTGTTAAGTGTTAAGCTTGCCTGTGATATCTTTCAGCAGCATTATCGTATCGATTTAAAATATATTTTTATGGAGTTCAGATGCTATACATATCTTTGCTGTTCAATATATTTTTATTATCATTAAACTTTATATTGCAATATGCATTAAATCCGTTAGTCACTGAAAATACAGAGCCTAAAGAATATTTGTCAAACCAAAAATCTACGGGTAAAACTAAATATGTGGTAACCCAAAATGTGTCATTTGACGTCTTGTAGTTCATATTTAATAAGAAAAGCTTCAATGATATCCTTGGGAAACATTTGATGCAATGTTCAGAAACCTTAAAGTTAAGTTACAATTGCAATTCTGCACCACTGTGCATTGGACACTTGACAAATTGAGATGACTTTAAAAACATCTGGTACTTTTAAATTTTCTTAAGTATGAAACAGTTAACCGAGGTATGTTAAAAATTCACCATATCAAAATAAGAGAAAATATACCAAGAGCGGACTTCATAAAACTGGTAACTTCTTGCTCCTAATTATATTTTTTAAAACGTAAAAATGGTAAAGGTGTAGATAGTGATGTACATCGAGATGAAATAATGTCTCATTCACCTTGTGAAAAACAAACCAATATAATAAATAAATATTTATTAATAGCTCCCCAATTCAAGAATAAATAAGTTGCTTACCAGTGGTCATTTTTCCACTTATAAACTTGGGATCCTTTTTGATATCAGCCAAGGCTGCAAGAGGAATGCCCCAGTTAGCAACAGGTCCCCAAAAATGTGTACTGGTTAAAAAGGTGTATAAATTAAATATTGTTATGTAATTAGAAAAATACAAACCTCATAAGATAACTTCTGAACTCTTTACTTTTAAGTGGTTCCATTAATTTTTTTGCTAAGTTGGCCATTTGTTAAAATTTATTAATTATTATAAAAATTGCGATCGTTTCAGCCTTTTTTAAAACAAACTACTCACTGTATTGGTTGCAACTGAGCTTAATTATTGCTGGTTAGACAAGAATTAAAAAAAATAAAAAAGGTTAAGGTTAGAATCCATCCAATAAATAAACCGGTTAATCCGTAGATGAAGGATGGGTAGAGAACATATATAATTATCTCTATTAAGTAAACACAGTTATCATTCGCCGTCTTTGAAAATCAGATACATCCAGTTTTTTTAATTATAAGTTTTTGTGATAAACTTAGAATATTATAGCATCCACAAGTCTACGATGTAAAAGTCGCAAAAACAAGCAAACCAAGGAATAAGTTTTACTTTAAACGTTATAGAATTTAGAATAATAGCGGTATCTTTCTATGGGGTACAATTTCAAAGTGTATATATATATATATATATATATATATATATATATATATATAACTTATCAGGTAAGTGCTCAACTTACCAGACTTTTATTAATATAGTTTTCAGCTGCATACTAATCTAGTTAAAAATCTTATCTTAGAGCTCCTACTCCTTCTGTAATACTTGCAACGCTATATACCAATAAGATAGATATCAAATGCTTTACGGTGAACTTGGAATCGCCAATGGAATAGTGAGCCCAAACCAAAATGTTTCACAGCCAAAGCGAGAGTTTCTCAGCCGGGCAAGCATTCCAGCAGCAGATCTCGCGGAATCAACAGATACCTACCTTCGTCTCAGGGCGAAACAAGGTGAGAAGCTGAAAAGTGACAATTCGAGGGAGTTTTTCAGGTATGCGGGATGCCAAGGAATGGCGACTCAAGCGAAGTCGTTGGGGACACACATTCGTCAGTCCTGTTCGACGAGCTACCTGACGATGGAGCGGCTTGTGGCGAATAGCCATCCTGTCGGTCGAAATCCTCAAATCGGGGGATCCAGGATTTGGATATCGTATAGGTGGAGAGCAACCAAGAAGGAGATCCGGGAAGCTACTCACTCTATCAACCAACTACAAAAAACGTCAATGGAATAACAAACGCGAAACAACAGATACCAACGAGACAGCCAGAATCGCCAAGGTTAATGCTGTGAGAGAAAGATGGATCCGAGAGTTCCAGGCCAGTCCAGTCTCGACCAAGTGATGGAGAGTTCCTCAACAACAGGCTAGCCTGTGGAAGAGATGAAAGTTGGTAAAATGATGGCTCTTACAAAGGTGGGGAACGCTCGAAGGAATGATTGCTAGGTAGAGCTTACTCCAAATAGAGAGCATAAGCGAGGAGGTAGATTGACACTGTAAAATTTTGTAAAATCTTATACATAAGTAGTGTTTCAATTTTGTGACGTTACACAATATCGGTGAAATGTTTGACAGATAATTTTATTAGAATATTAATTATTAACAAAACATAAAAATTATGGAATTTAATATTTTTTATTAAGAATAGACTTGCCGGTGAATTAGTTAAAATGCATTTTATAATTTAGGATACAGCATCATTTCCCAATCCTCACAAAAAGACGCCTAATTTGACGCACCTCTTGTATAGGACTATAAAAACACCGAAGCAATAGAAAAATGCTTAAAATAAGGAGTTTTTTAAAAAGTGCATTTTAGCATAAACAAAAATTGACGCTGTTTGAATACTGGTAATTATGGTGAGAGTGGATAGTGTCAGTTTCGTTCCTGTAATTCTGACAGCATAAATAACATAATCACACATTCTAAATGTAAATAAAATGGATTTCGAAAATGCAAACATAAGATATGTAAAGATTTAGCGTTTTAAAGAAGAAGATTATAATAAATTTAAGCAAACAAAAATAAGACATAGGCAACGCAGTCTTAGAGTTATATTATTCAAAATAATTCTTAAAGGGTGGAGTACCTAGAGAGGACTACAGAATGAACAAAAAAAAATATTTAAGTTGCGAAACGTGAGACGAAGGTGTTTTTCTTTGTTAAGAATATGGATTGATTGCAAAAAGAACACTATTCCACCAGCAGGCCGACCTAATTAGGATGCACTTAGAAAACTTTCTACCAGTGAATTGTCCCCTAGACCAGACGAGCTGCCTCATAGATTAAAACTGTACTAAAATACTTTTAGGGTGTTTATAGTATCATAGTCTAACGAAACTTTCACCCGTAACAGCCTCCGTGAAAATCACATTTTCAAAATTCGCCGTTATTTGTAAAATTGTAAACCAATCTTGTGTCATCCTGAAGTAATAAACACAGTTCAACAAAAGGCAAGTGGCTTCAAATTGCACGTAAATATATACGGTGAAGATAATATACGCACAGAATCGACTTACATTTAAGAAAAAAAGCTTTCTCATGTAAAACGGAATTGCGTCATGGATGAGGTTTATAAGGAAACACTTTAAGAGCCGAGTGCTATTGAATAAGTAATTTTAAGGTTTTGTGTGCTTTAAAACTTATTAGATTAATAAAAAGCTATGGTCTTTAATTCAAGAATGCTTTAACGCAATAACTGCTTCTGAAATGTATAAAAACTTTAACTGTAACGTAACAAAGAAATTTATCTTTGTGAGGTACGATAGTTAATATTAATAGTGTGCTATGCTTAAATAATTTATGCTTATAGCGCTGATGATGGTGATTTAATGTTGTTGTTTTTAAAGATGGAAATTTTTCCTATTACGGTGTTAGAAATTAAATATGTTGTTTAATTTCTTTGATTAGTTGTATATATTATTTACTGTTTCTGCTTGATCATGATTGGTTGATTAGTATTATCCATTGTTTAATTTTAGTTAATTAGTTTACGTACAAGCGCATCGTTCAAACGTAGTATTTGCTTTCCTTTGTGAAGGACAGCATCATCTCAATTCTTTTCACTTCACTTCTAAATGTACTCTCGCGCAACAAACATGTAGCCGCTAACAGTTTCGCTGTTTAATTCATAAAGTATGTTCAGTTGTCAATCATGTAACCATTCGCAGTCTATATCTACAGTTTACGTGCAAATAAATGCATTAATCATTTCTCCAATTTTATTTCATCAGCGAAGGTTTGTCTAAGCTTATTAAATTATTGATGAGCCGCCATCCTTCCAAACATATGGAGACATCATTGAAGTGACCTAAAGATTTGCAGCTCACCATTTAGGAAGTGATTATTTTCGTTTGTTTTCCGTGTTTTTAAACCCCTTCGAAATAATCATCGGTATTAATAAGCACTCATAGAAACAGTTTTATATAAAATACTAACAGTGACTAACTTCATCTCCAAATTTGACAGTTTATCTCATCTGCGTGCTCCAGTAGTGTTGACTATATCACCGCACGCCTGGTACCCAAAAATCAGCACGTTACTTGGTCAAACTAAATTTGGATATTCTTTTACATTTCAAAATGGAAATACACAATTCCATTGGTTAAAAACATCATTAACGTTTTTCATCACACGAAGCATAGGAAATGGAAGTGTATAAGTAAAATTTCAAATTCCCCGAAAGACATTCGTTAGTGCTCACCATTGCCTAAGCAATCATCTTGCAGTGCTCCCCACAGCCTGCAAACCCTTCAACCAGCAGCGCTCTCCATAACCTGCTATTCTACAATACGCAGTGCTCTCCATAGCCTGCGTATCCTCCGACGGTGACGCTGTCCGACGCCGTACCCAGAGCACGTCATACTAATTCATCAACCCATAGATAACAAACCACACATGAACGTTAAGCTCCGTTTCATACTTCACCGACAAGTCGTTTTTGTGATTGCATCCGTCAAACTCTACCACTGGGAAGATATCCCCGTAGAGCCATCACTACTATGAAGCCTGCCGAAGAGTTCAGAAGACAACCGAAGGCCTTCTAAACCCTCTATACTTGTATACATTGTAAATTAGTAGTTTTAATTTTATATCACAATTCTTTGTAACCTAATGTTGACCCATAATTAAAACACGAAGCCTTCCGAAGAGATCCGAAGACCACCGAAAATGTCTGGACCTTTTCAACTGTACATATTTCCTAACTATCATTGTTCAAGTTCTCACTGGGCCTCATAAGCAACTTCCGAAGCAGTCCGAAGAAATTCGAAGACTACCGAAAACTTATACACCCCGGTAAACTGTGTACATACATTCATTTAATCAGTGTTTAAGTTTATTTATGGTTCCACAAGCAGCCATGAAGCCATCCGAAGACTTACGAAGGTTACTGAAGACCTGAACTGAACTGCTTCAAACTATTAAAACCATTCATATATTAACTATTTCATGTATTTATGAACTTATAATTATTTTTGCTTGTAATTATTAAACAAATGATCAAGCCAAGCCTACATGCTTTCAGACGCCGCCCACCCGATCGATAACAAGTGGCGTCCAACGTGATTGGGCTGTCTTCACAGAAGATTTTGCAAACAGCACGCTTGCAGGAACCACCCTTATGCCCGAGACGAGGAGTCAAACCACATCACACGTCCAGCAGGACACCAACCCGCCACCTCCAACCCAAGAGGTCACACAACCATCAACAATTCTGGGACTGCAACAACGCAGTGGCGCTCAACAAACACAACCAACCGACAAAATGGTCACAATCAAGACGCTCGTGAAGGACTTGTACAACGTCACCACAGACACCTCCGAAACAAAGAAACCTATATTCTCTGGCACTTTTCTGAAGGATTCCCCAGAATTCCTTGAACAGATGGAAGCAACGGATGCGGATGTACCTACAACAACCGCTCAATTCCGAGGCCAAATAGCCGCATTGAGGGAAGCATACGCGATGTTCCAACCCACCTACAACGAATTTAAAAGGTTCTTTCTGGTCAAGTACGATAGTCCAACCATTAGAGCCAAAATAAACTCCGAGTACTATGGACAGAAGCAGATGGCGTCTTCCTCGGCACTAAGGCGAAGTCAGCCCATCGTCTGAAGCTAGACATAAACTAGGACATGGAGCTGTTCACGAATCTCCTCCTACCGACACTGAGAAATTCAATTCAGTGCCACATACCAACAACAGTATGGGAAGTGATTTCCTACCTCACCAAAAATCGAAGAAAACGTGAAAGAGGCAGCGATAAAGACGATCAACCCAACACCAGTTGCCAGACGTCCACACACAGCGGAAGAATTACCAAGATGCCGCTTCTGCCCTCAAAGACACTGGTACCTTGACTGTACAACTAGAAACTCAGGAAACGACACACCAGCCGAGCAACGCCAGACTACAGCCCGGTCGGGCAAAACGAACAGGCGCGATTAAACATCACCCACAATGACCCATTACCAAGAATCCCCGTCACCATACAGAAAATTAAACTTCGACGCATTACTAGATACAGGAGCATTGACGGGTATGATTAGGGAAGATCGCATAACGGGTAGAACCCTATCATGCCTCCGCCTGTCCAGCCAAAGCAGTGAGGGAAAAGGCAATCAAAGACAAGCTCCGCACGCCAATCACCATTGAACAAGTGATAGACCACGAAACATTCTTGGTAGTAGCAAACCTCGCTAAGGATATCATTCTGGGTGAATCTTGGCTTCAACTCCAGAAGGTGGTGATGGATTACGAGCAAGGCTCCATACATTTCGGAGCACATAACTGTAAGACGCTCCACTGGAACTTAACATGCAGACCACCAGCTAACCACACAGCCCTCGTCGATCTACCCAATTATGTGTGTAACATACTGTTTTAATAAGCTCTAATAGTTCTAGTATTCCTAAAAATAGTTAGTTTCTAGTTTAATTTTAGCATGCTAATTATTAGAATTGTAGCGGCTGCAGGATCACCCAAGTAGCTTCTCAGCGAAGTTCCCAGAAAGATCTAATCCAAGAGTTAATCAATTTTTCTAAAGGCACTTACTTTAAGGGTACTAAACATGTCAGATTAGTCCATATCTATGATTAGATGTCAATCATGCTTTAGGATCCTATTTATGTCAGGGTGGTCTGAAGCAATTTTCAATTAGCTGAGCACTCAACTAAAATCAATTCTGAGAGCTACGCGTGTGGTTATCTTAGGCATTGGCAGTTTTAATTAATTTTAAAGATTTACGACCGGCGCATCCTAAGCCGAGTAAGAGCGCCAAGAAAGGGTTATTTTTCAATTAACTGAAATGTATATAAGGATGCCAGCCGGTGGGAATCGGGTTGTTTATTTCAGACGCGTTAGAGGTTAAAGGGTTGTTAGTTGCCCGATTGAGTGAAGTATTTTATTTCTTTGAAGTCCAGTGCGTGCCGTTATGTTTTAAGTTAATTATTTCTCTGAGTAAGTAATTAGTATATGTGATATTACTATGAACTCAAGGCTGTGTTATGCAGCATAAGTCCGTTATTTGTTTAAAAACAGTATTTGTCGACTTCCATAAAATACAATTCCGGGTGAATGCCCAGTTCAAGTAAATTGATCCGTTTGATTATTGCTTTGGAGACCGCATCGTTTTAGAAGGGTCTTCTATTATATTGTGTTTCGACGGTGTCAGAGGCCGTTAATCAATAATCCACGAGACTACCTGAGAATGCAAAGCTCAGGTCCGAAGTCAAGTTACGGTACTATTTGACCCTTGAGAGGTCGTATTTTCATGGTGTAGATGACCCCGTGGTTAAAAGGGTCGTCGCACTATGCAAGTTAGTTAGACTAGGGTAGCATTAATAAATTTTTGTTATTGGGGTGTGTACACCTAGAACTGTATCTATTCAAAAATATGTTTGTTAGTTAAGTTTAGTTAAGTTGTGTTTGTGCTAGCCGGAGACTATAAGTGACTTATTTTCTGTTCTGCCATTTTGGTTCATCGCCCACGAACAAAGTGCGACGAGAGCTATTACCGCGAATGGTCCATGGGCCGTTTAATTCCCATGGTGGCGCCCTTTTGTACATAAGGTAATTACTTTATATTTTGTTATGCATATGTAATTAGTTGAAGTTTTAGTTAGTAGCTCATTCAATAAAACAATCGAATTTTTGTCTCAGTGTGTTTGTTTAATGAACCCCCCTTCACCGACTGCTGCAGCTTGCGAGGCAACGTCCCGAAACGTGAGGGTACGATAGTTAGAGGTCCTGTTATTTATTATTTATTGTTAATTGGATACCCTCACGCGGTAGGTAAATATACAAATTACATGTGCAAGGCGCACAATCAGAAAGACATACTTGTGGACGGATGTCCCAAGAAAAGGTACCCTTTCAATCACAGCTACCCCACCAAGCAGCAGACGACCCTGGAAAGGTTGTTTCATTTATTTTGAACATCCAGTACATTTTTTTTTGTTAATAAGGACTACGCGGTCTAGTAATTTTCAACTCAAATGCCTTTGGCGTTAAAAACGAAAATTAATTTAGTAAATTAAAATAACCCTTTCACGTGTTAATTCATTTATCTATTTGTACAAATTCGATTCCTATTGTTAAATCTTAGAGCCTATTGAAAGTATTTTATAATATGTACAAGGTAAAAGGGTCTGTTTGAATATTGGTGTGCAAAATTTAGAACGAAAAAGTCAAGGTTTTACTATGAGCTCGTATTGAAAGTTAGAGTAAAATGTGCGCTGAAGCCCTATAACTTTTTTCTATTATTAATTGGATATTATATGGTGTAAATATTGATCTTGAAAAGTACTGTTAAGGGCGTATAAAAGGGGAGGTATATAATTTTTACATAAGGTTTGAAAGAGTAAGATAATTTAGATTATGGCTTGTCCTTTTTACATTAATTGGATATATTATATGGTGTAAATATTGATCTTGAAATGTACTATTAAAGGAGTGTCTTAAAGGAGATGTATAAAATTTGTAAATAAGGTGAGAGAAAGAGAGAGAGTGAGAGAAAACTAATTTTGATTTTGGCCTGTATATTCATTTTAGTTGGAGTGTAAATAAATATTGTTTATTTACCATAGCAGAATTTTTCGAGTAGATAGTTTAATTTTAAGAAAGTGAGCAAACGCAAATTTTATAAGCAAAGTTACCAGAATACGGAGCACGTAGAAGATATATATATATATATATATATATATATATATATATATATATATTGCTGTGATTTCGCTCCACGATTGGGCATGTTATAAAATTACTGTGCTATTCCTTTTATTATTTTAGGCCCCATTGTTATAAAATGTTAAATTAGGATTTTTACCCCGACTAGCTTACTGAATAAATCTTATTGAATCAAATAAAGCAATTCTAGAATAGACAATATAATACTTGATAATATTTACAACACTCAAAATTTTTTTTTCTGCAAAATATCTACATATACCAGATTTATGCTTTTCTGAAAGCCAACAAAAATATCTTTTAATTCTTCAAGGACCTTCGAACATTTCAAGATACCTATTCCATTTTATAAATTTTTATAAGTGACCTTTTTGATGACTCTTACAATGAATGGCAAATATTAAATCAAAAACAGTTCTTCAATAATAAAGTGTAATAAGATTGCTAACCTGGAATGGGTTCTGGAGTTTTATCCTGGTCTATGATCTGCATCCCCTTTCTGTGTCCGCTTTGCTTATTGATATGCCGCCCCATATAAGAATCGCCTCCCATAAATCGCTTCCAATTAAAATCGTACCAAATCGGAATATGTCCAAATTAGAATAGGTTCATTTTTAATTATCTCCAAAATTAGAGTATGTACAAAGTTAGAAATCCCAGATTAAAGTCGTCTCAATTAAATATCACAAATTAAAGCCATTTTAATCAAAGTAAAACCATCTCAAATTACAGCCCAAATTAAATATGTCCCAAATTAAAGCCCTGTTTCATTTAAATATTAGAAATGAATTTAATTAAGTTGCTATATATCTGCTTATTTTCGTTGCAGAAATTCTCGCACTTTTAACACTGATTTATTTTGATTTATACTTCACTAGTTACGTAAGTTTTTAACACCTTTGAACATAGTCGTTGCTCAGTTTGAATATAGACTTAAATGTCGTTCTGTTACTATCGTATATATAAGACCTTCCTCCAATTGTTTTCATTGGTTTGTTTACACCCTAGGCTGATATTTTTGCCCTATCTCGCATAACTCCGAATTTTTACAAATTACTTAGTTTAAATCTTCGATGCATGCTCTGTTCGTCACGTCCGCATCCCGCATATTGTAATATTATTCGAGAATTTCCAACTTTTGACTTTCATTAACTCATGTATTTGGATGTTTGTTAATTTTATCGTATAATTTGAACCGCCTGGTGTTTATTTGTTTCTAGTGAATATTGGTTTTCTGAACAAATGTGTTCTATTTTAGTCATGTACCGATTTTCTAATAATGACTTATTTAGAATGCGTTTACGTTGATATTTTCGACGCAATTGTTAAATGTTTGCAATGCCAATTTATCTATGCGTCCCGGTGATTTAATTTTGAAGCAATTTATTGCGTTTTAAAATCTTATCTTTACTTGTAAACTACAGTTAGACATATTTATGTTCTTATGCATTTAATTCAGCATATTTTATATACAGAGTCCTCTTAATTAACATTATGTAGAGTGATATATATATATATATATATATATATATATATATATAGAGAGAGAGAGAGTATATATATATATATATATATATATATATATATATATAAGAGAGAGTAATACACATAAAAAATCTTTTTGGGATATAATCTCATAATAAAAAAAATTAATTGAAAATTTCTAATCAATACTTGACGTATCGGTAGATTTTTGTACCATTCTCAAAAGCTAAAAGTGAAAAAAAAAACATGATCAAAAATACATAGTAAGACGTAGATTACTTTCTATGATCTCTCTAAATTTGCAAGAATTAACTAAGAAAATCTAAAGGATTTACATAATAAATGTAGGTCAATAGTTGTCAAATTAAAAGGCGCCATAAGTACTAATGACGGTTAAAAGACATGCCCTTATGGTACAGTTTAATTTTATAACTATTGACCTACATTTATTATGTAAATCTTTTAGATTTTCTTAGTTTATTTTTGCAAATTTAGAGAGATCATAAGTAAGTAATGTACGTCATGCTATGTATTTTTACTCCTGTTGTGTTTTTTTTTCATTTTTAGCTTTTGTGAATGGTACAAAAAATCTACCGAAATGTCAAGTATTGATTAAAACTTTCAATTAATTTCTTTTTTATTATTGAACTATATCCCAAAAGGATTATTCATGTATATTACTCTATAAGACGGACCAGACCATTATGTATAATCTTCTAATTCTGATTTGAATCTACCCTTTGCAATGCTTTAAACGTAGTTTAACTTACTCGTATATCTTTTTTATCAGTCTATGCACAATCACTTCCATGTGATTAATTTTGATGGGGTTTAATCTATACCGACAGCATTTCTTAACTTAAACCCTCTTTAACATTTTTAATTTCTGTTATTGTGTTTTGTATTTCACTTTTTGATTATCTACCTCACCTAAGTGTTTTGTATTCGATGATCCTATTCAGCAATGTAGAAGGTTTCAATAAATTTTTCATTTATTTATCCCACTGCATTGCATTCAAAGTTCTGTACCCTATTAACCTAGAAAGCACAACGCTATCTAAAAAATTTGAAAATATTTCCCAAAAATTGTGGGTTTTTAAGTGCTTTGATTATGACTAGCATCATAGTTTTAGTTGTTTAGCAATTCTCCCCCCGTTGTGTACAAAATTACAAGATTCTGTACCGCTTAACATAAAAACATCTAACTGAGCAGCTTTTTCGTTAAAGCAATCAAAATACACGTCTGTGCTTACAGATTAACATAAAATATTTCCTTTTTACTTCAAACGTAAATTTAAGTTTTCTAGAAATAACCAGCTACTGCTAATTATTTTCAGGTAAACAGTGCTCTGCCATTCAATTCGCTTTAGTGACTAAAATAAACAAAGACCAAATCGGGTTACTATTAATAATTTAGCTCGTGCTTTTCTGCTTCAGGTCTTTGATCAATTATTCAAGTTTTCAGTCACTTTGTGAGAAACGCCTGTTTGTGTATTCAGAGTTAAGAACACTGAGAAGAGACTTCATTTAAAACGCATTATTATCACAAAACAAAGACATGACTCAGTCTATCGTGTTCATGGTATTTCATAAACTACGTATTTGGTGCCTTTCATTTCTGTTTTATTGTGAAAAGAGGCTAACGAAAACCTATTCGTACTGGATTACGCGTAAATAGGAACGGTAGAGATAATGTGCACTTGTATTTTAGAAGAAAGCTTTCTCATGTAAAACTGAAACGCGTCACGAATTAGGTTTATAAGGAAACACTTTAGGAACAGGAGTGCTTTTTGAATTATAGATTTTAAGGTTAGGTGTCTATTTAAATTTATTGGATTACTATAAAGAGATGAGTTTTTGACGCGACTCAAATACAGGAGGTGCTTCTATAACAAATATCTTACCTTAAATGTTTTCTGCGACTTTAAAACTTTAAAAAATTTACATTTTGCAGAAATTGCTATTAAATCGACTAAAGATTTTGTTTTCTTTGCAGTAAGAGTTCGAAGCTGAAAATCATAGAGACAACTTGTAACATACTGTTTTAATACGCTCTAATAATTCTAGTATTTCTAAAAATAGTTATTTTCTAGTTTAATTTTAGCATGCTAATTATTAGAATGAAGGTCGTGTAGCATAAATATTCTGCAATAGTAAACCGCTGCAAGATCACCCAAGTAGCGTCCTACGAAGCTCCAGGAAGATATAATCCAAGAGTTAATTAATTTTTCTAAAGGCACTTTACTTCAAAGGCACTAAACATGTCAGATTAGTTGCTATCTATGATTATATGTCAATCATGCTCTAGGACCCTATTTATGTCTGGGTGGTCGGAAGGAATTTTTTAATTAGCGGAGTACTCAACTAAAATTAGTTCCGAGATCTACTTGTGTGGCTATCTTAGTGCAATTGGCAGTTTAATTAATCTTAAAGATTTACGACCGGCGTATCCTAACTCGAGTATGAGAGCCAAGAAAGGGGTTATTTTTCAATTAACTTAAATGTATATAAGGATGCCAGCCGGTGGGAATCGGGGTTATTTATTTCCAGACGCGTTAGAGGTTAAAGCTGGTTGTTTATTTCCAGACTGAGTGAAGTGTTTTATTTCTCTGAAGTCAAGTGCGTGCCGTTATGTTCTAAGTTAATTATTTCTCTGAGTAAGTAAATAGTATATGTGGTATTACCATGAACTCAAGGCTGTGTTATGCATCGTAATTCCGTATTTGTTTAAATACAGTACCTGTCGATTTCCATATAAAATACAACGTCGGGTTGAAGCTCAGTTCTAGTAAATTGATCCCGTTAAAGTATTGTTTTAGAGACCGCATCGCTTTAGAAGGGTCTTCTATTTTATTGTTGTTTCAACGTTTGTATGAGGCCTGTAGTCACTAAGCCGCGAGACTACCTGTGTATGCGAAGCTCGGTCAGGAGTTCCGTTACTGTAATATTTGACCCTTGCGAAGGTCGTATTTTTCCTGTTGTTGATGACCCCGTGGTTAAAAAAAGGGTCGTCGCACTATGCAAGTTAGGTAGACTAGGGTAGCATTAATAAATTTTTGTTATTGGGGTGTTTACACCCAGAACTGTATTACTATTCAAAAATAATTTTTGTTAGTTAAGTTTAGTTAAGTTGTGTTTGTGCTAGCCGGAGACTTTAAAAGTTTAGCTCCTGTGAAGTGATTATTTTCTGTTCTGTAATCTTGGTTCATCGCCCACGAACAAAGTGCGACGAGAGCTATTACCGCGATTGGTCCATGGGCCGTTTAATTCCCATGGTGGCGCCCTATTGTAAATAATGTTATTTACTGTATATTTTTGTTATGCATATGTAATTAGTTGAAGTTTTAGTTAGTAGCCCAATTAATAAAACAATCGGAATTTCGTCTCAGTGTGTTTGTTTAATGAACCTCCCTCTCACCGACTGCTGCAGCTTGCGAGGCAACGTCCCGAAACGTGAGGGTACGATAGTGCTAGAGGTCCTGCCATTTATTATTTATTGTTAATTGGATACCCTCACGCGGTTTCAAATTACAAACTACATGAACAATCAGCGCTGACTAATCGACTGCATTATATATTCGTTAGAACCGTCTTTCTAGATGTGCTTTTCTAGATTATAATATCTATAACTGCTTTGTGACTAACCATTAAGATTTCCACTGGCAAGAAGTTCTTACACTGGGGAATAATTAGCGGCGTGAAATTAGCAACGGAAACGTTTCTCTAGCAACATATTTTATAGTAGCTCAAATAAGTAGTGCTCATGATTAATAATATGCCACCGAAACACCACTAAAACCAACTGCGTACAGCTGTTAAGATTTTAGAAATATCTCACACACTTTGTATGTGCCCAACACCCCTCCGCATGAAGAAGTGTATAATATGGAAAAATTAATTTCTCAAACCGGTGATAAATGTTACGTATATGTTTTAGATGCAGATGCTCAGTGTCTCAGCAATTTTTGAAAAATATATTATGCCATTCATAGAAACAACAATAAATAATTAATATAGTTTTTTGAAAAATATCCTATGACGTTATCCATAGAAACGACTATGAAAATTATCGTATGAGGTCATCCATAGAGAATAGTATTTTCAGAGTACGTAGTATGTGTCGGTAAATATGATCAAAGTAAAAAATTAATTTTTCCAAAACAAGACATGACCCATTACTGTTTTTGTCGTATAATGTTTTATATGCATATGCTTAGTGTCCCTGAATTTTTGAAAAATATTGTATGACGTCTTCCATAGATAATAGTATTTTTAGTAAAAGTAATATGTGTCCGTAAATATGATCAAACTAAAAAATTAATATTTCGAAAACAAGACATGAGTCATTTCCGTTTTTGACGTATTTGATGTACATATGCTTAATGCACTTCAATTTTTTAAAGAAAATCCTATGACGTCATCCAAAGAAACAAGTATTATTAGTATGGGTAGTCCGTGTCTGCAAATATGATCAAACTAAAGAATTAATTTCTCGTGAACAAGACATGACCCATTACTGTTTTTGACGCATAATGTTTTATATACATGTGCTTAGTGCTCTTGAATTTTTTTAAAAAATATTTTATGACGTCATCCATAATAATAGTATTTTTAGTAAAGGTAGTAAGTGTCCGTAAATATGAGCAAACTAAAAAATTAATTTCTCGAAAACAAAAATGAGCCATTTCTGTTTTTTACGTATAATGTTTTATATACATATGCTTGGTGCCCCTGAATTATTTGAATACTATCCTATGACGTCATCCAAAGACACGAGTATTACTATTATAGGTAGTACGTGTCTGTAAATATTATCAAAATAAAGAATTAATTTCTCGAAAACAAGACTCGAGCCATTTCTATTTTTGACGTATAATGTTTTATATTCATATGCTTAGTGACCCTGAATTTTTTGAAAAATATCGTATGACGTCTTCCATAGATAATAGTATTTCTAGTAAAGGAGTATGTGTCCGTAAATATGATCAAACTAAAAAATTAATTTCTCGAAAACAAGACATGACCCATCGCGGTCTTCCACATATTGTGTGTTAGATACCTTTGCTCAATATTTAATTTATTTACATTATATAAAAAAGTAATTTTGAATGTGGAACATGCGTTTAAACTATTTGGAGAAATGATGTTACATTTTAAAGTTACACTGCAGTTGCAGTTCCTGCATAACTATTCATTCATTTCGTCTTGAAATTGAGGCTTAATGCCTTTTCTTCAGCAACAAATCTGCTGTCTAAACCAGGAAGAATTTTTATGCATACGGGACAAAAGAAGTCGTATTTCTGCTGTTCCATTGTCTCAAAAGTATCGCTGTTATATGGCATATGGCATATGGCAAGGCATCTATAGCGCAACCATCGTTCGCACATATAGCACTATACAACTTTTTCTATGGCTTCTGCTGTACGGTTAATAGGAGATCTGCAAAGCATGCATATATGCTCTACGCGCTCAGAACTATGTAAGAGGAGTTTTTGTAAAAAAGCTCTATACTGAGCTGCCAAGCCTTTTTTTATTTGCCTTTGTAAAATCATAGATGTTAACAATATTGGTAAAGGTGTCAATATAAAATATTACAAATATGCCACGATTATAGCCGTCGTCTTGTTTATTATGTAGCTTTGGACATCTTGAAATTAGAAGCACCCCATTTATTTGATTGGTCGTGGAAGGAATTCCGCTTCTCAATAAACTTTTTTAAATTACGTTCAATATGAGCGTTAACCTGGGCGTCATCGTGAGATGGGTTCATGCAGTATATTCTTTTTGTCATTAAATCTAAAACGGTTAGTATCCAGTGATTACCATTTATCAACCTTGGCATAAGTATGAATAATGTATTGCGAAAAGGTGTTAGATACTGCATGCATTTATCTGGAATTGATATAATGGATTGAACGGAACATATATCGATATAGTAAATGTTTGTCTGTTTTTTAATGTTAAGAATGCTTACCGCTGCAGTATCTATTGCAGCGTCGGTTAACCAGTTTGGTTGTAATAAACTCATATAGTTTTCAGAGTACACACTCACATTGCATGCTCCGAATGCCGATTCGTATATGCCCAATTTGAAATTGAAGACACGGGCAGCATTGGTGTAACTGACGATTTTGATCAGTCCATTCGGGAAAAACAGTCCATTAGTCGGCTCCGTTATAACCATGTTGGTATTCGATACAGCAGGATTGCAATTGGATAAATTTTTACTAATTGTAGCATCAAATTTTGCATTGTCAAACTAACATTTTTTGCGCCTTCGCTTTGTTTCCAAACTTCATTATTAATGGGTTTACGATATCCCCTGTTTTAGTACGCTTTCGAGTTCTTCTAGGCGCATCTTTAATAGCAAGTTCAACGGCCTTTAGGTCTGCATCTAATCATTTTCCCGTAAGGTCTATAAATCGTACAACTTTTAATTTAGTGGCACCCTATAATATGTTATTCTTAACAAAATTGAACCAATTTGCCACATTGGCATTTGAAATCTTAACGGGTTTTTCATGATTCAAAGTCATGATTGCAGTCCATAAAGGTGCGTATTGCTTTATATATTTTATTAAATAATCCGCAAAGTGCGGCGAATAAAATATATTTGCTTCAAAATTACTGCCTTTCGCAAAGATCTGAGTATCGTCCTTAATTTTAGAATATATTTTGTAGATGTCTTCGTAAAAGGGTGATGCCACTACTTTTCCCCTAACTGGAAAATTGCCATCTTCAAATTGGTGTCAAACAGGGGTAGAATCGTTCAAGCCACATTTGTCTTTTACGAAATCTTTGTTCTTTTTTTGGAACTTGGCAATGGCGTGTGACCATGAATCATTTTTCTTGTTGTTTAATATAAGAACCATAAAATATTTAAAATAATATTTTAGTTCCTCATTTTTTGCGTAAATTTAGTTTGTTCAGTTTAGTCGACATCATTCTCATTAAATGAGCACAACATATACGTATAATTACCAGGGTGCCAACTTCATGGCTGCAACTACCATTCACTCTTCGGTGTCTGGTCTTTAAATAATGGAAAAGAGTTACGTCGTTCCAAAAGAAGCTGAATGCCAGAGCGCTGGCTATACTCCAGTCTATGACAACGATGTTAAAAACAGGCTACCGTTTATGGCATTTTGTGGTAACAAATGTTTTGTATTGCATTAGGAAGTTGGAAAGTTCCACAAAATCGTACTTTGATGATATGAACTCCATGACAGGATGTACTTTATCCGATATATTTATAACTCCTGTAGAAAAGTATACAGAAGCACCCTTGTTAAATTCCATTGGCCGTACAAAGGATCCTGTAGCATCAAAGTACAATGTACCGTTGCTTGTCCCTTATAAAAATATTGCAATTTGTGCTTTGGTGTAAAGATGTATAACAAGGTTTTTGTGAGGTTTATACACGCACTACCTATACTAAAAATATTATTTTCTATGGATGACGTCATAGGATATTTTTCAAAAAATTCAGAGGTACTAAGCATATGTATATAAAGCATTATTCGTCAATAACATAAATGGCTCATGTCTTGTTTTCAAGAAATTAATTTTTTAGTTTGATCATATTTACAGACACGTACTACCTATACTAATAATACTTGTTTCTATGGATGACGTCATAGGATATTTTTCAAATAATTCAGGAGCACGAAGCATATTTATGTAAAACATTATACGTCAAAAACAGAAATGGCTCATGTCTTGTGTTCGAGAAGTTAATTTTTTATTTTGATCATATTTACGAATACATACTACCTACACTAAAAATAGTATTTTCTGCGAATAACGTTATACAATATTTTTCAAAAAATTCAGAGGCACTAAGCATATGTATATAAAACAGTATACGTCAAAAACGAAAATAGTTCGTGTCTTGTTTTCGAGAAATAAATTTTTTATTTTGATCATATTTACCAACACATACTGCCTACACTGAAAATAGTATTTTCTATGGATGACGCCATACGATATTTTCAAAAAATTCAGGGACACTAAGCATAAGTATATAAAACACTATACGTCAAAAACAGAAATGGCTCATGTCTTTTTTTCGAGAAGTTAATTTTTTATTTTGTTCATATTTACGAATACATACTACCTACACTGAAAATAGTATTTTCTATGGATAACGTTATACAATATTTTTCAAAAAATTCAGGGGCACTAAGCATATATATATAAAACATTATACGTCAAAAACAGAAATAGCTCATGTCTTGTTTTCGAGAAGTTAATTATTTATTTTGATCATATTTACAAATACATACTACCTACACTAGAAATTGTATTTTCTATAGATGACGTCATACGATATTTTTCAAAAAATTCATGGGCACTAAGCATATGTATATAAAACATTATACGTCAAACACAGAAATGGCTCATGTCTTGTTTTCTGGAAGTTAATTTTTTATTTTGATCATATTTACGAATACATACTACCTACACTAAAAATAGTATTTTCTATGGATGACGTCATACGATATTTTTCAAATAATTCAGGGGCACTAAGCATATGTATATAAAATAGTGTACGTGAAAAACAGATATGGCGCATGTCTTGTTTTCGAGATATTAATTGTTTAGTTTGATCAGATTTCGGACACCTACTATACATTTACATTCTAATAGTAATCGTTTCTGTGGATGACGTCATAGGATATTTTTCAAAAAATTGTATTAATAATTGTCGTTTCTATGAATGACGCCATACGATATTTTTCAAAAATTGCTGAGATAGTTGCATCTGCATCTAAGACAAATACGTAACATTTATCACCGGGTCATGCTCTGTTTTGGAGAAATTAATTTATCCGTATTATACACTTCATCATGAGAAGGGGTGTTGGCGCATATAGTCGAAATCAGGAAAGAATGAATGCACGTCATGGGTTTCTGTATTAAAAAAACGACATACTTTCAAATCTTATGCATTAAATATATTTCGATAGATCCTTTAAAAGTATGTCGTTATTTAATTCAGAAATCTATGACGTGCATTCATTCTTTCCTGATTTCGACTATATACAAAATATGTGAATATTCCTAAAAACTTAGCGGCTGTTCGCATTTGGTCCTAGGGGCACTTGTATGGCATTTTATTGATCATGAGCACTACTTATTTGAGCTACTATAAAATATGTTGCTAGAGAAACGTTTCTGTTGCTAATTTCACGCCACTGGAATAATTGCATTTTTTTTAACTTTTATGTTAAATCTCTGCTTAGCATTGTGTCTTAACAAATTACTGCGTATGAAGCAAATTTGGATAATAATTTGAGTACGAATACAGACTGTGGGATTAATTTCCAAAGTTCATCTAAAGCAGAAATTTTAACAGAACTAATGATGACGTAATTAATGACAGTGTAAAAATTGATGCTAAGCATTATTTATGTTGTGCACCGACTTTCTAATTTTAAGGTTTAGTGTATTTTACTAATCACTGTAGTGACCTTACAGAGAGTAATTTTTGAGCCAAATGTAATCCAAAATTGTGTACGTGTAATATTTAGGAGAAAATAAATGCTACGGGTTGGTATCACCTTGCGCTGTTGTCATTCGCACTTCACTAAATTTCATTTTATTTTTCAACCATCAGCTGTCATTTGCAATTTGTTGTATTTAGCTATTCTTGTTTATTTTATATTAAAACTGTTCTCTTTAGAACAAATTTCGTTTTTTCTATTGTTATTGCGGATTAAAGGTGAACAATATGCCTAGGGTTTTAGATAAACGTTGTATAGAAATGCTATTTGAAATTGAACGTAATAATAAGGGGTTATTGCCAGAGGTGGGTAGTTAATTCGAATTGAATCTATTTAAAATATCTATTTGAAATAGAACATACCGTTTCATAGTTTCTATTTAAATATTGTCCTCCTAAACTAATTTCTATTTGCTATTTCAAATGAAATCTTCCTTAGACTTTCTATTTGACATAATATTTCTGTCACAGAATTTCCAAAGACGTTTTTCGATACAATACCCACAAATTGACTATTGCAATTCTCCTCTATAGAAAACTGCTTCTCTGCAGTACCAGATTGTACCGTCTGTTTGTTATAAATAGAGGTATTGTTAATAAGGGCTCTACTCTCTTGATTTTATTTCCCGTTTATAAAACATGATTTAGATATGGCAAGCAATGATGCAAGTGATAAACGTGCTTGATATCCATGGTAATGAAACTTCTTCAACTCTGCCCTTGATTCTCGATGGAAAGTTTTTACTGTGATAAAACTCATAAAATTACAGGAGAGGCATAATTCAAATATCAGTGCTGAATATATCACTTACAAACGTATTTTAAAGGTAGAATTAATGCAACAACAAATATTCGAAATAACTTAAAGGTAAATGTATATAAACATTGCTTGTTGCACAATGCCCAACTTCGACAAATTTTTATAGATAAAAGGCTATTCATTAGAAAGGTATGATAGCTATAGCAAATGACTTTGTTCATCCAACAAAAAGATCTTGTTTTCCAAATGGGGAACTAAGTAAAAAATGAAACAAACGTCATTGTTGAGTCATATTTCACGTAATGATCAAGGCGAGTTGTGTATCCCTCAATGTATATATATATATATATATATATATATATATATATATATATATAAAATAATTCAATTTATTGGGGATTGCAGCAAATTAAGAAAGTCTACTCTTTTTTCTTTAACCCAAGCTTTCGAGATTTTATTTTTCTCTTCTTCATGAGTAACTAAATAAATACAATGGTAAACAAATAAATAAATTTTAAAAGTTAAATACTTACGAATGTGAGGTTTGACTTAGATTTAAAATATTAATTTTAAATTACAAAAATATGTTTCAGAATTTTGAAGGTAAAAGTAAGTGTCAATGTCAATGGGTACTACAAGATTAAAATTAGTGATACAAAAATAATAATTTCTTGGATAAATTTTAAACGTTAAACAAGTATTAAAATAATTAATTAACTAACAAACATAAACTAAAACGCAAGAGTATGTACGTCTGTATGAGAAATTTGTACAAGTAGTAGGAAGACGTAGAAGCAATAGAATCACATTCATTTTATCATATAAACATATATAAATGTATAGAAATACATATATGTGTGTGCATGTACACATGCAAACAATTCACATACAAAAAATAAATAAAACAAAAAAGAAAAAACATGTGCAAGAATACACGTAAGTATAAACGTAAACATACAACCAACAGACACACAAACACCAACAAACAAACACACAACACACATAAGAATACACAGACACATAAACAAAAAAAAAACAAAGCTAAGAATATAAGCACTAATGAGATTTAGTAATTATGTCTGTGGTACAGTTCTTGTTCTTATTTTGGTGTCTATTTCCAGTAGATACGCGTATATGCAGCTAAGATTATAAATATCTTTCTTTAAATTTAGTGCTTCTGGTACTTGTGAAATTCTAACCATTTCTATGAATTTCCTTTTTGTAGTGTCTTTTTCTACATCTAAAATTACTGCATCAGTATAGTTCATTTTGTGGCCTGTTTCTATAACATTCGTTGAAAGTGCTGAAGAATTAACATTTCTTCTGGTATCACTTTTATGTGAAGTAATTCGTTGATGGAGCGTCCTTGACGTTTGGCCAATATAACTTTGAATACAGTTACAACAAGGAATTTTGTAGACTGTGTTAGATTTTAGTTCTTTTGAAGTAACATCTTTGATTTTAGTGTAAAGACTTCTGCTTAATTTGACATTTTTTAGTGCAATTTTAATTGTAGGGTTTTTGATTATAGATGTTATTCGTTTCGTTAGATCTCTGATATATGGTACGCTTACGTATTTTACGAGATTATGAACTTCTGTTAGGTTATTGGTTTCTTCTTGTTGTGTATGCGGTGTTGGATGTTTTTTGATAGGTGTATTATATAGGAGTCTTGTTAGAAATCTTCTAGGATAACCATTCTTTTGTAATATTTCATAAAGGATTTTTAAATTTTTATCGATAAAGGATTGATTTGATAATTTCAGTATTCTTGTTTTTAAATTCAAAATAGTATTAATTTTCATAAACATGGGATGGTATGACATATAGTTTAGGTATCTTCCAGAGGATATTTTTTTCTTGTACCAGTTTGTTACGATGGTTGTATCGTTTCTTATCACTTTTAAATCTAGAAAAAGCACAGAATTGTTTGTTTCACTTTCAACTGTGAATTGTAATGTTCATCGTAGGAGTTGAAGTAATTAGTATGATGTCCTGTGCATTGTATGGTATGGCACAAACCAAATCGTCAACTAATTTCTTACAAAATGGCACAGTGAACGGTAATTTGGTTAAACAGGTGTCTAATAATTCATCAATGACGTACTGTGCTATTATGGGTGATATAATAGATCCTATAGGTGTGCCTGTAATTTGTTTGTAAAATCTGCCTTGGAATGAAAAATAATTTGAATCGAAAATAAATTGAACAAGTTCTATGAATTTTTGAAGTGGTATTTTGCAGTGGTTTTTAATAATATATATAATATATATATATATATATATATATATATATATATATAACCACTTCAAAAATTCATAGAACTTGTTCAATTTATTTTCGATTCAAATTATTTTTCATTCCAAGGCAGATTTTACAAACAAATTACAGGCACACCTATGGGATCTATTATATCACCCATAATAGCACAGTACGTCATTGATGAATTATTAGACACCTGTTTAATCAAATTACCGTTCACTGTGCCATTTTGTAAAAAATTTGTTGACGATTTGATTTGTGCCATACCATACAATGCACAGGACATCATACTAATTACTTTCAACTCCTACGATGAACATATACAATTCACAGTTGAAAGTGAAACAAACAATTCTGTGCCTCTTCTAGATTTAAAAGTGATAAGAAAAGATACAACCATCGTAACAGACTGGTACAAGAAACCAATATCCTCTGGAAGATACCTAAACTATATGTCATACCATCCCATCATCATTTTGTTATCGACCTTACTTAAGGTCGGTTTGACGCAGCTCTAACTTCTTTTCTATTCTGTGCTAATATAAAAAGCTCTACATACCCCTCATAACCTAAATTTCTAATAATTTGACTAATATAGTTTGGTCTAGGTCTTCCTATATCCTATATCTTTTTCCTATCCAGCTGGCTCTACATATATATTAGCAACCTGATGGTTGTTAAAGAACTCTAACATGTTTACATGATTACCATTTATAAGGAAATGAAATATAACCTGGTTATCCGCTTCAAAAAGAAAAAGTGTTAAATTATATGTTATGGTAAGGCTTAAGCAACGTATCGCTGCCAACATGCCAGACCGCTACCTAATTCTGAGTTATGCCATGGTGACGTTAATTAAATTATATGATATGGTAAGGCTTAAGCAACGAAACGCTACCAACATGCCAGACCGCTAACCAATTGTGAGTCATGTCCTGGTGACATTTAGTTAACTGATTTTTATTTTTCTTTTGTTTTCGAATTTACTTAAAGTCGGTTTGACGCAGCTCTAAACTCTTTTCTATTCTGAGCTAGTCTAAAAAGGTCTACATACCCTTCACAACCTACATCTCTAATAATTTGACTAATATATCTTTGTCTAGGCCTTCCTACTCTATTTTTATTTGGTAGTCTATAATCTAAGACTTTACTAAATAGTCCCTCATGTCTTAACTGGTGCCCTATCATTCTATCTCTCCTGACCTTCAATTGTTTCCACATACAGGGTTCCTCCCTTATCCTTCTATAAACTTCCTCGTTTGTTACTCTATCTGTCCAACTAATCTTTAACATTCTCCTATAACACCAAGTTTCAAAAGCTTCTATCTTTTTCTTATCTACTTCTTTAATTGTCCAAGTCTCACTACCGTATAGTAGAACGCTCCATACGTACGACTTTAAGAAACTTTTTCTATTATCTAAACTAATACTATTAGCTATTAGTAAGTTTTTCTTTTTTAAAAACATTTTTCTAGCTTGAGCTATTCTAGCTACTATATCCCTTCTGTACGTCCATCTTTTGTAATTATACTACCTAAATAGCAAAATTCATCTACCTCTTCTAACTCGGTATTACCTATTTTTAATTTTGGTTTAGAACTAGGCTGTAACTCACTTGTTTCCACATACATCCCATGTTTATGAAAATTAATACTATTTTAAATTTAAAAACAAGAATACTGAAATTATCAAATCAATCCTTTATCGATAAAAATTTAAAGATCCTTTATGAAATATTACAAAAGAATGACTATCCTAGAAGATTTCTAACAAAACTCCTATATAATACACCTATCAAAAAACATCCAATACCGCATACACAACAAGAAGAAACCAATAACCTAACAGAAGTTCATAATCTCCCAAAATACGTAAGCTTACCATATATCAGAGATCTAACGAAACGAATAACATCTATAATCAAAAACCCTACAATTAAAATTGCACTAAAAAATGTCAAATTAAGCAGAAGTCTTTACACTAAAATCAAAGATGTTACTTCAAAAGAATTAAAATCTAACATAGTCTACAAAATTCCTTGTTGTAACTGTATTCAAAGTTATATTGGCCAAACGTCAAGGACGCTTCATCAACGAATTACTTCACATGAAAGCGATACCAGAAGAAATGTTAATTCTTCAGCACTTTCAACGCATGTTATAGAAACAGGCCACAAAATAAACTATACTGATGCAGGAATTTTAGATGTAGAAAAGGACCCTACCAAAGGAAATTTATAGAAATGGTTAGAATTGCACAAGTACCAGAAGCACTAAATTTAAAGATAGATATTTATAATCTTAGCTGCATATACGCGTATCTACTGGAAATAGACACCAAAATAAGAACAAGAACTGTACCACAGACATAATTTCTAAATCTCATTAGTGCTTATATTCTTAGCTTTGTTTTTTTTTTGTTTATGTGTCTGTGTATTCTTATGTGTGTTGTGTGTTTGTTTGTTGGTGTTTGTGTGTCTGTTGGTTGTATGTTTACGTTTATACTTACGTGTATTCATGCACATGTTCTTTCTTTTTTGTTTTATTTATTTTTTGTATGTGAATTGTCTGCATGTGTACATGCACACACATATGTATTTCTATACATTTATATACGTTTATAGGATAAAATGAATGTGATTCTATTGCTTCTACGTCTTCCTACTACTTGTACAAATTTCTCATACAGACGTACATACTCTTGCGTTTTAGTTTATGTTTGTTAGTTAATTAATTATTTTAATACTTGTTTAATGTTTAAAATTTATCCAAGAAATTATTATTTTTGTATCACTAATTTTAATCTTGTAGTACCCATTGACATTGACACTTACTTTTACCTTCAAAATTCTGAAACATATTTTTGTAATTTAAAATTCATATTTTAAATCTAAGTCAAACCTCACATTCGTAAGTATTTAACTTTTAAAATTTATTTATTTGTTTACCATTGTATTTATTTAGTTACTCCTGAAGAAGAAAAATAAAATCTCGAAAGCTTGAGTTAAAGAAAAAAGAGTAGACTTTCTTAATTTGCTGCAATCCCCAATAAATTGAATTATTTTAAATTAATATTCAGCAAATAAAAAACCGAAAGCTTGAATTATAATAAAGAGTTTAATTCATTAACTAGCAGACCTAATAGCCTGTTATTATAGATACTTTTAAATTTTATATAAATCAAATACTTACTAATGTGAGGTTTTAAACTAGAATCGTTGATATAAATAAAATTCATAAATATAAATTAAAAGTGTGATGTATAAAGCTTTTTACAAAAATAATGTGATATTCATATTTGTCAATCTGTAACTTTCAAACTTAAATATGAATATCACATTATTTTTGTAAAAAGCTTTATACATCACACTTTTAATTTATATTTATGAATTTTATTTATATCAACGATTCTAGTTTAAAAAACCTCACATTAGTTAGTATTTGATTATTGTATGCCCTAATAACGTTTCACAATTTTTAGTATTCTTGATAAAGGTTTAAAAATAAAAAACCGAAAGCTTGAATTATAATAAAGAGTTTAATTCATTAACTAGCAGACCTAATAGCCTGTTATTATAAATACTTTATTTTATATATATATATATATATATATATATATATATATATATATTACTCATATTTAGACCAGGATAAAAAATTAAATAATCACATCAAATAATTTTAATCACCGTGTAGAAGCTTTGGGAAAAGGTACGCTTTATTAAAACCGTGAAGCATAAAAATTCATTCGTTTCATTAAAATAAGAGATTTAAATCATTTACAAGACGCTTGCTATAAAGAAGGAAGCAGTATTAAAATGCTCTACGTGTAATTTAATTATTCCGAGTAAAGAAACAAATGGAAATTACGTGCAAAATTTATATTAATTAACTCAATTTTAAGTAACCGGTATTAAACAAAATGAACAGATAATAATTAATATTTGATTAGGAGTCACTAAAATTAAAGGGTATTATTTTAATTGAAGTTAATTGAACCATTAGTAACATATAATATTTATAAAAGCTTGTAAAACCCAATAATATTCAAATCGTAGAAGTATTATGTTTGAACACCTGCGTATTTTAAAAGGCTCATTCTGCGTAAAATTTGCAGATAACAAATGGTTACAGAGAATGTTGGAGAAACCGTAGCTTAATAGTTACGGGAAATGCTAATAAGGTCGGTTATTTCACAGTCCACATGGACTGAAATAATCGATAATAAAGAATATCAATTTGTACCACTCGGAACAGGGTAGATAGAGACAGATAATATGCGCAAGACAGAGACATATATAGTAAAAGGCGTGAGCGGAGCAACGTCACTGGGTTGCGTTTGGTTGAAAATAAAAGGCAAACTTGAGAAGGAAAAATAACATTTCTGTATAAAAATTAATTAGTTATTGCCAGACGTTGCGAGCCGTGTCGAAATTTCTGAGATTTAACTGGGGCGAGTGCAAATTTAATAAGAACCGACGCACAGGCGGGCGAGATGGGAACATAGTATACGAAATTCTAGAAACTGGCCGTTTTGGGGACAAGACCGACAGACGGGCTAACCTCTATATATACCCGGGTTAATATGAGTTTAGCTCTCTTAGATTTTCGAGTTGATTCAATGCGTTAAACAGTGCTTTTTAGTTTTCCGATTTGGATAGAATAATTTAAACAGTTTGCTCGTATATTTTGGTGATTTAAAACAGTTTGTTCCTTACGTGCTACAATGAATGTAATTTAGTGCACTTAGAAAAGAAGATACAAGGTAATAAAGTTTAGTATCACTGTACCAATTAGTCAAATTTGCAACGACAAATAAATACACAAAAGTAGGCAGTTTTGGCGTATATTTGTGAAAGAAGTATGAATTTCTTTGTTATTTTTCGGGGGTGTTAATAATTAAATGGTTCGTAAACATGACTGGATCCACAAAACAAGGTTCAGATATACACAGATGAGTTCCGGAAAAGCCCTGAAACAACTTTAGATGAATGGTGATGGAGAAAATTTTAAAAGCGTTGAGAATCAGAAGCCGTAAATATAACCCAGTTGGAATGGTGTTATTAACAAAGAGACGATGTACATTGAAGCTACGAGTGCAGTAACCTTCAGGTAACTTATGCTTTGTTGTTCGATTTTTGATGTGTTGGTGTGTGTTGAATGACTTTATAATTGATTTACTTAAAATGGACAGTAGTGAAATTGTACTAACAGCAAATTTTTAATTTTAAGGTAAAATTTTCTTGTTTAAGTAGAAAGGGGTATTTAGTATTTATGTTCTGGATTATGATGAAAATTTGGGTATGTCTTTGAGCTCAATTAGACGAACCTGGTTAATTAACGTAAATGGGTGGTAGATGCTCCCCTTGTACTCAGACTCAGGTCTGCATATATTGTTATATTAATTAGTAGGCATCCTACAAGGACTTTAATTCTGGATGCACATTAAAATGATAACAAAATTTAATCTTGAAATTTTCTGATACTGAAATTTATGCTGAATTTTAATTTTGAAATTTTAATGTATTGTGAATATTGATGTAAATAGAGTTAACGTTGATGTTTGTGGTAGGAATGTGTTTTTTTTTTTTTAAGAATGAGGTTGAAGGTTTAACTAGGTGAGCAGCCGAGGCGGAAAAGAGTAAAGAGGCGAGTAACAGAAGAAAGTCAACGGACCAGTTAAGTTAATAGTTTTTTTTTACGTTTCACAGCATTCTTGACGCCCAATTCGTGAGGCTCGATTCGAAAAGCGGAGTACCCGGATTTTGGTCGTTTCACAGCAATATATATATATATATATATATATATATATATATATATAATACTCATATTTAGACCAGGGTAGAAAATTAAATAATCACATCAAATAATTTTAATCACCGTGTATAAGGAATTTTATTAAATAATACGCGTTATTAAAACCATGAAGCATAAATAAACTCGGTTGTTTCAGTAAATATAAGAAATTTAAATTATTTATAAGACGCTTTATATCAAAAGAAGCAGTATTGAAAAGCTCTGCGTGTAATGTAATTATTCCTAAACAAATGGAAATTGCGTGCAAAATTTATCTTAATTAACTCTATTTAAGTAACCGGTAGTAAAACAAAGTGTACCTATAATAATTAATATTTAAGTTGTATTCGCTAAAAATGAAAAGGATAGAAATCAATTTTAATTGGAGTTAATTAAACCGTTAATAACATATAAGACCTATAGAAACTTGTCAAAAACCCCAGATTAAACTACCACGGAATAAGGCTCTGAGAATTAATAGTATGTTTAAACACCTGGGTTTATTTAAAAGCTCATTCGGCGTAAATTCTGCAGATAATTAATGTTTCAAAGAATCTTGGGAAAACGTCGCATAATAGTTACGAGAATTGCTAAGGCTGGGTATTTCACACTCCATGTGGACTAAAATAATCGATAATAAAGAATATCAAGTTGCACCAATAAGAACACGGTAGAGAAGGAAAGAGAAAATGCGTCAAGCAAAGACACATATTGTAAAAGGCGGGATTTAAGCAACGTCACGGGGTCACAATTGGTTAAAAATAGGATGCAAATATCAGAGGTAGAACAACAATTTCTGTACAAAATCAATTAGTTTTTCTCGGACATGCTTGCGTGCCGTGTGGAAATTTTTGAGATTTAAATGGGGCGAGTGAAAATTCGTAAAATCGACGCGTGAGCGGCAGACTGGGAACATGGCATGAGAAATTCTTTAGAATTACCCGTTTTGGGGAACCGACCGACAGACAGGCTTTTTGCTATATATACCGAGATGAATAGAAACAAGCTCTCTTAGACTTTTGACGATTCGATGCGTTAAAAGCTCGTACATACGCGACTTGATTGAAGATATTAAACCGTGCATTTTAGTTTGATTAAATAATTTAAAGTTTGCTAGTATATTTTAGTGATTCAAAATAGCTTGTTATTTACGTGCTAACATGAATGTACTTTAGTGCACTTAGATACAAGGTAATAAAATTTAGTTTCACTGTACCAATTAGCAAAATTTACAACGACGAATGTATACACAAAAGTAGGCAGTTTTGGCGTATATATTGGTGACAGAAGCATGAATTTCTTTGCTATTTTTCGGGGGTGTTAATAATTAAATGGTTCAAATACGTGTCTGGATCCATGAAACAAGGGTCAGATAAACACAGATGAGTTCCGGAAAGGCCCAGAAACGACTTTGAATGGATGGTGATGGAGAAAATTTTAAAAGCGTAGAGAATCAGAAGCCGTAAATATAATCCTGTTGAATGGTGTGATTAACTAAAGAAACGATACTTTGAAGCTACGAGGACAGTAACCTTCAGGTAAATTATACTATTTTGTTTGACATTTTTGTGTGTATTGAATGACTTTAAATGGACATTAGTGAAATTGTTCTAACCATAAAAGTTTAATTTTAAGATGAAATTTGCTTGTTTAAGTTAAAAGGGGTATTTTGTTTTGATGTTCGGGAATATGATGAAAATTTGGGTATGTCTTTGAGCTCAATTAGACGAACCTGGTTAATTAACGTAAAGGGTGGTAGATGCTCCTTTATACTCAGACTCCGGTCTGCTTATATTGTTATATTAATTACTAGGCATCCAACGAGGACTTTAATTCTGGATGCACAGTAAAATGATAATAAAATTAATCTTGAAATTTTTTTTGAAAACTGAATTTTATGCTGAAATTTAATTTGAAAATTTAATGTATTCTGAATATTGATGTAAATAGAGTTAACGTTGATGTTTTTGGTAGGAATGTGTTGTTTTTTTGTTATGAATGAGGAGGTTTATAACATTAGGTGAGCAGCCGAGGCGAAAAGCGTAGTTCACGGATTTTAAAGGTATCACAGCAATTCTTGACGCCCAAACTGTGGGGCTCGTATGTTTTTTTGAAAGGGCCAGTACCTGCAGATATGAGAAGATTCACAGCATTCTTGGCGACCCAAAAGTGAGGCTCGAGTTCCAAATAAAATTTTTGTTATTTTATTCCAGGAAACCGGCGATCTGAGAGAGAGAGTTTCTGTTTGTGGATAAATTTAAGAGTATTTTAGAGTGTGTGAGAGTGATTTAAACGTATGCAGAGAAAGGAGTGGTTAAGGAGTCAAGGAGTGGAAATTGGAAGTGACGATAGTGCATTGTGTGGGAAAAATTCGAAAATGGAAGAAGCTGGAGGCAGTAGAGATCAGTCGAGGACAGAATCAGGAGAAACAGGAAATGAGTTAATGATGAGAATGTTAGAGGAAATGCGATTAGCTAGGGAAGAATAAAATAGAGCGATGGAGGAGTCTAACAGAAAATTAGAACAGCTAAGCGATGAATCGAATAGAGCGAGAGAGGACTCAAATCGGAAATTTGACCAATTAAATCAGGAATTAGGGAATAAAATAGAAAAATCGACGAGAGAATTTACAGAATTTAAAAACAGTCTTACCGTAAAAATGGGGGAAGTTGAAAATAGGGTTGATAAAAATGAGCGTGATATTACAGGTCTTCGACAGGAAATGGGACATTTAAGGTCCAAAGTACGCATTTTTTGTGAAGAAGAGATTAATGTAAAATGACTGAAGTGACGGACTCATGTAGGGATCAGTTAGGCAGGGTAGAACGTGAAGTTAGTAGTATTAAATACAACATGTCAAATTTAACGGGGATGGTCCCAGATTTTCTACAGGTGGAGTATCATTGGACCAACACATGAAGTTTTATGGCGATAACAGGGTAAATCCACAAATTTTTATTAATAGTGTAAGAAATCTAGTGGGAAATTTATTTGACGAACAGACTAAACTGAATACGGTAAAGGCTTTATTAAAGGACAACGCGGAAGCATGGTACAATTTAGTAGGACAGGACATAGACACGTATCAGGACTTTGAAGACAAATTTTACAACATTACTGGAGTGATCACAAACAGGATCAGATTAGGGACGACTTGATTACAGGAAAATTTAAGGGAGAGTTTGCAGGTTCTAGGAGCAATATGCCATCCGCAAATACAGTGTGGCCAAACAACTGAATCCACCATTGACGGACAGACAGATTATCAAGTACCTATCACGACATTTTGAACTGGAAATTAGACAACACGTGGCCTTACAAAACATCACAGAACGGGAGACATTTTAGAGTATTTGCAGAGATATGACGATGTATGTGTAGGACGGACAAGAGAGATACGAGAACGAAACGTTAACACAGTTAGGTTTGACAACAGGACACCGAATTATCCGAGACGGCCTGACTACAACAGAAATTTTCGACCGAATTGGGAACGACGAGGACAGGAATACAGGAGCAATAGTGCGACTAGGGGACCGACGCCAAGACCTAGTTACACGCGACAGAACGGTTTACCGGAAGTAAACGGGACTGTGACCAGCACGCCGAATAGAGACAGGGACACGGATATTAACACGAGAAGGACGTACGCACAGGTTGTAGAAGGACAACCAGGACCAAGCACGGAAAACAGGATGAGACAGGATTTTTAGAACGTGACAGACCACTAGATTTCTGTGTAAATGTATACGAACATCCACGTGAATTTTTCAAAATTGAGGAGGAAGTAGAGCCAGAAACTGAGGAAAAATTATGTTTGCCAATTGTTAATTTAGAAATTTTTGAAAATAATGTAGAAGTATTACTTGATACAGGGGCAGAGGCGAGTTTAATATCGGAGGAATTCGTCAGCAAAATTAGGGATAAGGTTTGTGATAGAATTATGCCTATAAAACGTAGCCATTTAGTAGCTCCAAATAAAAAGAAGTTTGCTGTAGTAAATAGTGTTGTGGTGCTTAGGATAGATATAGGAGGTTTAAGCTGTGAACAGGAGTTTGTAATTGTACCTGGACTGAAGTTTCAGAGCATTTTAGGTGTTGACTGTATGATGAAGTTAGGGTTTTGATAGATATGGAAAGGAAGGTAATAAGGATTAAAGATAGGGTAGTGCCATGGAAGGGCAGTTATGAAGTCACAGAGGATGACACGGGGTTTAGTATTAATGTAGTAGAGGTAGAGGATGATGAAGTAAAACAGATCAACACAATAAGATGTCCAGAGGATAGGAAAGTAGAGGTTCAAGCTTTAATACAAAAACATGCAGAAGTAGTGGGGGTAGAAGCAGCATATCAGGAGCAGGTGAAGGCGAAATTAAGTAAAGATGGCAAGTTTGTTTTTAATCAAGTAGATTTAAGGGATTCATTCTGGCGGATTCCATTACACAAGCATTCTAGCAGGTACAGAGGATTTTCCGTAGAGGGAAAATTTGATAATTTTAAAGTAGTATCGTTTGGTTTGTCGGCAGAAAAGGAAACAATGATCAATAAGAAACAGACAAGTGTAGGGACTGAAGAAGAAGTAATATTTAAGAGTCAGGATAAGAGGGATGATAAGTTTATTGTATGTGAGATAACAGGGATGTTAAGTATAGATATAGAAGGGGGAGAAATAGGGATGAAGAGTATTAGGATGGTGAGAAGGAAGACTTGGAGGGTCAAGAAGAGAGTTAGATTTAAATAGGATAGGGATAGAATAGGTGTAGATAGAAGAGTAGAAGTAAGTGGTTATAGAAAATAAAGCTAGGTATAGGATAAATATGGGAGATAATTAGGAATAGGTTTAGGATGAGAATAAAGAGTAAATGTAGGAAGAAAATAAGATAGGTTAAGTGTAGATATTTCATAGAAGATTAGTGGCGAGTTAGGAATAGAGTAAGAGTAGGATAGGCATATAGGATTAGGTAGGGGGAAGTGAAGTATAGTGAAGATTAGTTAAAAGTTAGGAATAGGATAGGTATATAGGATGTATATAGGATTAGATGGATAAATAGGATGAAATTAGGAATAATTTCAGTTTATAAAATTAAGTGAGAGTTAGGAATAGGATAGGGATATAGGATAGGTGTAAATATTTTTTTTGATTGGAAACAAAGTAGGTAAGTTAGATAGATAAGGGTAGAGAGAGATAGGCAATTTTTGTAATTTTTTTGTCTAAATGTTTTATATTTGAAGTCAAATAAGTGGGATTATTTGTATTCAAATAGGGGGAAAATACTCATATTTAGACCAGGGTAGAAAATTAAATAATCACATCAAATAATTTTAATCACCGTGTATAAGGAATTTCATTAAATAATACGCGTTATTAAAACCATGAAGCATAAATAAACTCGGTTGTTTCAGTAAAATAAGAAATTTAAATTATTTATAAGACGCTTTATATCAAAAGAAGCAGTATTGAAAAGCTCTGCGTGTAATGTAATTATTCCTAAACAAATGGAAATTGCGTGCAAAATTTATCTTAATTAACTCTATTTAAGTAACCGGTAGTAAAACAAAGTGTACCTATAATAATTAATATTTAAGTTGTATTCGCTAAAATGAAAAGGATAGAAATCAATTTTAATTGGAGTTAATTAAACCGTTAATAACATATAATACCTATAGAAACTTGTAAAACCCAAGATTAAAATACCACGGAATAAGGCTCTGAGAATTAATAGTATGTTTAAACACCTGGGTTTATTTAAAAAGCTCATTCGGCGTAAATTCTGCAGATAATTAATGTTTCAAAGAATCTTGGGGAAAACGTCGCATAATAGTTACGAGAATTGCTAAGGCTGGGTATTTCACACTCCATGTGGACTAAAATAATCGATAATAAAGAATATCAAGTTGCACCAATAAGAACACGGTAGAGAAGGAAAGAGAAAATGCGTCAAGCAAAGACACATATTGTAAAAGGCGGGATTTAAGCAACGTCACGGGGGTCACAATTGGTTAAAAAATAGGATGCAAATATCAGAGGTAGAACAACAATTTCTGTACAAAATCAATTAGTTTTTCTCGGACATGCTTGCGTGCCGTGTGGAAATTTTCTGAGATTTAAATGGGGCGAGTGAAAATTCGTAAAAATCGACGCGTGAGCGGCAGACTGGGAACATGGCATGAGAAATTCTTTAGAATTACCCGTTTTGGGGAACCGACCGACAGACAGGCTTTTTGCTATATATACCGAGATGAATAGAAACAAGCTCTCTTAGACTTTTGACGATTCGATGCGTTAAAAGCTCGTACATACGCGACTTGATTGAAGATATTAAACCGTGCATTTTAGTTTGATTAAATAATTTAAAGTTTGCTAGTATATTTTAGTGATTCAAAATAGCTTGTTATTTACGTGCTAACATGAATGTACTTTAGTGCACTTAGATACAAGGTAATAAAATTTAGTTTCACTGTACCAATTAGCAAAATTTACAACGACGAATTTATACACAAAAGTAGGCAGTTTTGGCGTATATATTGGTGACAAAAGCATGAATTTCTTTGCTATTTTTCGGGGGTGTTAATAATTAAATGGTTCAAATACGTGTCTGGATCCATGAAACAAGGGTCAGATAAACACAGATGAGTTCCGGAAAGGCCCAGAAACGACTTTGAATGGATGGTGATGGAGAAAATTTTAAAAGCGTAGAGAATCAGAAGCCGTAAATATAATCCTGTTGAATGGTGTGATTAACTAAAGAAACGATACTTTGAAGCTACGAGGACAGTAACCTTCAGGTAAATTATACTATTTTGTTTGACATTTTGTGTGTATTGAATGACTTTATAATTGATTTACTTTAAATGGACATTAGTGAAATTGTTCTAACCATAAAAGTTTAATTTTAAGATGAAATTTGCTTGTTTAAGTTAAAAGGGTATTTTGTTTTGATGTTCGGGAATATGATGAAAATTTGGGTATGTCTTTGAGCTCAATTAGACGAACCTGGTTAATTAACGTAAAGGGGTGGTAGATGCTCCTTTATACTCAGACTCCGGTCTGCTTATATTGTTATATTAATTACTAGGCATCCAACAAGGACTTTAATTCTGGATGCACAGTAAAATGATAATAAAATTAATCTTGAAATTTTTTTTGAAAACTGAATTTTATGCTGAAATTTAATTTGAAAATTTAATGTATTCTGAATATTGATGTAAATAGAGTTAACGTTGATGTTTTTGGTAGGAATGTGTTGTTTTTTTGTTATGAATGAGGAGGTTTATAACATTAGGTGAGCAGCCGAGGCGAAAAGCGTAGTTCACGGATTTTAAAGGTATCACAGCAATTCTTGACGCCCAAACTGTGGGGCTCGTATGTTTTTTTGAAAGGGCCAGTACCTGCAGATATGAGAAGATTCACAGCAATATATATATATATATATATATATATATATATATATATTATATTATAGAATCTAATACGTAAATATTAAAAATTGTTAAAGAAATCATTAGTCGAGTACAACAATGTCACTCAAGGATAGATATAAAAAGGTTATTAACAGTTCATGAGAACGGATGCAATGCAATGTATTCCAGGCAATAGTGATACTGTAGGTGGCAGGTCACAGACGGTTAAGATACCGCAATTACTTAGAAAGTAAGATTGTGACAATGTATTAATAAATACAATTAAGAATAAGTAGACATGAGCTCTGCAAGTTCCCACAGAATTGTGAGGGGCAGGTACAACATAAATACCCCGGGAGCCCCAAGTCCAGTCAGTCAGTCTGAGTAATACATCTTTAGCATTGTTGTTTACCTAGGCTACTCGCCCTAATATTAGTTCAATTAATCATTTTTATTTCGACTTAGAGTTTTATAAATCAGTTTGTCAAAATTCCATAATTAACGTCTGTTTAAACAAATAAATTGTAAGAAAAAATTGGAAGTAGTTTTTAAAAACACCGCTCCCAAGACCCGAAACGCAACTGGCGCAGCGTACGGATGCCAAAAGGTCACTAGGGAACCCAAATTCGAAGAACTGGTGGTCTGGAATTTTAATTTCCAATTTGGCAGAACCCAAATAAAGTCGGAGGAAGTACAAGCATCGACCGAATCCAGCAATACAAACAAACTTGGAGGAGATACAAGCATCAATCGAATCCAAACCAAACCACCGCGGACGAAGTACAAAATCGACCAATCCCACAGCCAGAAAACAAAAGAAACAGATGAGATGATGAAACTAATATAACTTCATTTTCTTGAAACCAATTGATTTTTACAAATTTAATAATATTTGCTAGTATAAAAAATGTTTTTCATTTTATTATTTTATGTATGTACAGATTTATTATTATTTTATTATTGCAATTTTATGACATTTTTACTAAAATAATTACTTGTCCATTACGAGAAATTATTTTCAAAATTTAATTTTAAGAGACTTGGTTTTTAAAAGAGATCTTTAAAGCAAAAGAAGAATTTGTTTTGAAACGAAAAAATTTTTTAGAACAAAATAATATAATTATTACAATTATTAAACAAACTAAACGTAACGGACGTACGAATAATTAATAATACGAAAACGCAACGATTTAATTCAACAAACATAAAAATAAAACGTAATTAACTTTACCATTTAGTACCAAAAGCTTATGTATATAACGCAATTCTTATAGACAATTAATTTGAAACTTGACCTTTATTCGTGAACATTCTGCGAATCGGAGTGTAGAGTGTCAGAAGTATGAAACAAGTAGGTTAGCTAGAGAACTTGAAAATTGGAATGGATAAGTTAGCATTAGACATAGTAGGGATCAGCGAAGTACGGTGGCCAAGGCGGGGGATTTTTGGAGCGAATACTTTAGGGTAATTCATACACGATCAGAGGAAGGAAATTCGAGCGTAGGGATAGTTATGCAAAAAAAAAGATAGGACAACGCGTAGAAACTACTTACAAAAGAACGAAAGAGAACGCATATTTCAGATTAGAGTCTAAACCCGTAAATACAGTAATTATACAAGTATACATGCCCACCTCTAGTTATAGTGAGGAAGAGGTTGAGGCATTCTACACAGATATCGAAGACATACTAAAATACGTAAAAGGAAATGAAAACTTACTAATTACGGCGGATTTTAATGCAGTAGTAGGTGAGGGTAGGGTAGGAGCGGTAGTAGGTTTATTTGCTTTAAGCACGGGAAATGACAAAAAAATAAGCTGGTAGAATTTTGCGACAAAACAATTTAACCATGTCAAACACGTTATTTCTACATCATGCTAGAAAACGATACACGTGAAAGATGCTAGGAGATATAGGAAGATATGGAATAAATTACATTCTTGTTAGACAACAGTTTAGGAATCAAGTAGAAGAGTGTATAAGCTACCGAGACGCAGATATGGACACTGACCACAACCTCGTGATTATGAAGGCCGCTCCTAAATTTAAAAATTTGAAGAAAAAACGGAAAAAGCCACTTTGACTTTGAGAAACTAAAAGATAAAGAGAGCCACGAAAGATTTGCAAAGAGGTCGAACAAATTGTTGAAAGATTTCGGGAATATTTCTGATACTAATGAAGTAGAAACAGAATGGAACAACATTAAAGCCAGCATAGACAAGGTGACCAGAGATATTCTGGGGTATACACAAAAAGAAAATAAGAAACCGTGGATAACAAAAGATAACCTGAATTTAATAGAAGAAAGACGAAAATACAAAAATAGATCAGACGAAACAGGAAAACAGAAATACAAAGCCATAAAATGGGAAATTATTCGCAATTGCACGAAAGCTAAAGAACAATGGATTGATAAAAAGTGCAAAAAAGTACAAACTAAGATGGAAATAGAAAAGACATACGAAGCATACAATCTAATTGGAATGTATTTTAGGTATATAAAACAATACCGTAAAAATATAAAGGACGCGGGAGGAAATCTCATTGTAGAAAATGTAGAGAAAATGGTTAGATGGGAAGAATATATAGGGCATTTATATGCAGGAGAGGAACTAACCGTGTTATAACAGGCATCAGACATTAAAAATGATGACTTGGGATATCCTATACTTTGAGATGAGTTTGAATTAGCATTACAGGGACCGAAAAATTGCAAGGCACTGGGTAGAGACAGGGTGCAAGCAGAAACTCTAAAAGCCGCTGGACAAGCAGTAACAGAACGTCTCTTCCAACTTGTAAGCTATATGTATGAGACAGGCGAGATACCCAAAGATTTCAAACGTAGCATCATAGTAACTATACCAAAAAAGAAAGGCGCGGATAGATGTGAAAATTTTCGAACAATAAGTTTGACAGCACACGTGTCAAAAATATTAACTAAAATTGTGCAAAGACGAATGGAAAAACGGGCGGAAGAAATACTAGGAGAAGACCAATTTGGGTTTAGGCGAAACAGAGGAACACGGGAGGCTATTTTAGCTCTGAGAGTGATAATGGAGAAAACAATAGAAAAAGGGGAAAGCGTGTATATAGGGTTTGTAGATCTGGAAAAAGCATTCGACAATGTAAAATGGAAAAAAATGTTTGAAATACTAAAAGAGATTGGAATGAGTTATAGGGATAGACGAATAGTACATAGCTTATACAAAGAGCAAACAGCAGTAATAGAATTAGAGCAGGAACGTTGAGAAGTAAACATTAGGAAAGGGGTGAGACAGGGATGTGCCCTATCCCCATTGATTTTTAACTTGTACATAGAAGAGGCAATGAATACTGTCAAATGCAGGAAGACATTTGGAATTACTATGCAGGGACAAAAAATTGATATGCTTAGATTTGCAGATGATATAACGGTATTAGCGTCTAGCAAGGAAGAGTTAGAAACTGCTCTTAATGAAATGGAAACGGTTCTAACAGAGAGATTGCTACGTACATTGAAGTAACATAAAAAAAAGGAAAAAAAAGAAAGAGAACGAAAGGCAAAGAAAGTCCGGGCTCAGGCGGCGAGTGGGCGGGGTCTTAGACCTATAGCTAAAGAGAAACCTGGAATAAATAGAAAAAAAATAACTTATATATAACCACTCACTCATTCATACACCCAATGAAACATACCACGAAAAAAAGTAGGAACTTATAATGAAAACAAAATATATATATATATATATATATATATATATATATATATATACAGGGTGTTTCACGACGAGAGGGAATAACTTCGTGTAATGATTCCCTGAGTAATTCTAAGACGAAATAATTCTCTACACTTTGCTCAATTCTCAACCGTATGTGAGATATCGACCCTTAAAGTTGCCAACCCTACTGGGTAATACTAACATTACAATGAATGGACGAGTAGGTCACTTATCATTCTTAACTTTTAAAAAATTTAATAACTAACAAATTTCAACAAGTAAAACCATTTAAAATGACAATTACAACAAGCTAAGAACTGATAAAGCAACAAAATTACGGCTACAAATGTTCGACATGGCCTCCTTCCTGCTCCACACATAACCGAAGTCTTCTTCTCATTTGTCTGGGCCAGTTGTAGTTCTCCATATTTTCTTTCACAAGATTGAACGCATCGTTTATTCTAGCAATAAGTTCCTCCTTCGTTCTTGGCTTGTCGTGTTCATAAACCAGTGTCTTCATGTGTCCCCAAACAAAGAAATCCCCGTCCTGCATGTACCACATTCGTCTTCGTGTTTGTAAGGGTATATCTTCAAGTAAAATGGGCAGCTCCTCCTCCAAAACTGACGATACATGACACTATTTAAATTTCCTGGGAAAATAAATGGTCCGATCAACTTGCTTGCCATTACTCCAGCCCAAACGTTAACTGAGAAACGGTGTTGAAAATGATTCTCGATTATTGCGTGGGGATTTTCATCAGCCCAGACGTGTTGATTATGAGTGTTATTGATTCCGTCTCTAGTGAAAGTGGCCTCGTCGCAAAACAGAGTTAGGTCTATGAGTTCCAAATTATCTTCCATCCACTCACAGAACGTTACTCTAGTTGGAAAGTCGGTTGGGAGGAGATTTTGAACTTTAAGAAGATGATAAGGGTGCAATCCATTTTCACGTAATGTCCTCCACGCGCTTGTTACGCTTTGTCCTGTTCTTGCTTTTATTTTTCTTAAACTCGTGCGAGGATCTTCATTGACTTCCCGTAAAACAACTTCTGCTGCGTTCCTGCGAGGCGTTTTCTCTCGTAAGCGAGTTTAGGAAAGGCTCCTGTTTCCCTCAAGGATCGAAATAGTCTCGTGAAGGTTTTCCGATTGGGCTTTCTTCGATTTGGAAATTTGGCTTGATATGTCTCGGCTGCTAAAACAGAGTTTCCATTACAAAAACCATACATAAACACCATATCGGCGTATTCCGTGTTACTGAATAAAAGGGGCATTTTGAAACTTTAAATAAAATCTTTCAAAACGTTAAATTTCCAGCGTTTGGGAATTTTTGAAGTTTGTTTGACAGAAGTTTCCACAACTGCTAATTCAACTGAATTTGTAGTTATGGAAACTATCTGGAAGTCAAAGGAAACGAGACATTTTTCATACTGCAAGTGCATTTTTACCGAGAGGCTTCCCATGACACGACCCATGCGAATATGAACTTTAACTGCTCATAACTTTTTTATGGTTGTGAATTGAGCAAAAGTGTAGAGAGTCATTTCGTCTTAGAATTACTCAGAGAATCATTATCCGAAGTTATTCCCTCTCGTCGTGAAACACCCTGTATATACAAACAAACAGTACTCCCCAAAACCCAACCCCAAAAAAAAAGTCAATGTCCCCAATTTACAGATTACATTATGAACACCCCTTAATCATTCAAAAAAATTTACCCCTGAATAAAAAAAAATGGCGAGCTGTAATTTTTAGGCAACACCCCTTGATAGCAATTAGAAAAAAAGGAAAAAAACCAAACGCAACCCTAAAAACTACAGCTCTAAATTATCGTAAACGTAAGCTTAAATTAAATTTACAACATGTACAGTATTACTCAAAAGCAACCAGTAAATACCCAAAATCGTTCAATAATTTTCATATTGAAAAGGAAATTTGGCAAGGTCATCTTAGAACGGCGAAATCACCGGCGTTCTTGTTCCGCGGTAAAAAGCGGATACCAAGAAAAAAAAGAAGGACTCACCCTCGAGTTTCTGACATCGGGGGAAGGCTGTCGCTGGTCCGCCTCCACGAACAGGCCAGCTTACGGCCCAGCGGAGCGCATTGGACTTCGCAGTCCCCCAAAAAGAAACGCAGCTCCAGGGATCACCGTGTCCCCCGCAGGAAGCTAGAAGAGTTACAAACAATAAATTAATTTATTGAAGCCGAAACGCATGGTTTTATACAAAGTTTATATACTTACCACGCTAAATAAGCATGCCGGAAATTTACAGAAAAATAACGAACGAAACAAAACAACGTGTTTGCTTGTGGCTATTCTAACAGCAAATGACTATTACATGTGTTAGGCACCAAAGCAAGAAAATAAACCAGGAAAACCATAGTTTTATTAAAATAAATTCACGGAATTCTTTTAAAAAGGGAAAACACACTAGCATTTAAGTATTAAAATACTTGGAAAATCGTCTAGCTAATTAAGGCGTAAATTCCACGGGACGAAATTCTGAGAAAGGATATTGATTTTTAATTACCATACAAATTTTAATATACGAAAGGGTTATTTTTAATCAATGGAATTAATTTTTGTGTTGAACGCCAAATGAATTTAAGATCAAAATTATTGTATATACAATAATTAGCTATTTCCGAAAATGAACGTAACAAGATACGGTATGAAAATTAACAAAACTAAAACTAAAGTTCTAGTATGCAAAAGTGGGGAAAATAAATCCAAAACAAGAATACAAGTATGTAACACGAACTTAGAAGAGGTTAAGAAATTCTGCTACCTAGGAAGCCAAATAGCGCAAGATGGGAAAAGCACAAAAGATATAAAACAAAGATTAACACAAGGTCGTGCTACATTTAACAAGAAAAAGTAACTACTGTGCTCAAAGAACACAAACATAGAAACAAGGAAAAGATTGCTTAAAACATATGTGTGGAGCACAGCACTGTACGGCTGTGAAACCTGGACAGTAGGAGAAGCAGACAAGAAAAAGGTAGAAGCCTTTGAAATGTGGTGATACAGACGTATGATGAAGATATCATGGACAGACAAAGTTAAGAACAAAGAGGTACTAAAAATGGTAGGGGAAGAAAGAAATATGTGGAGAACGGTAAAAAATAGGAGAGATAGGATGATAGGCCAAATACTACGGCATGAGGGAATAGTGCGAAATATATTAGAAGCAGAGATAGGAAAAAAGAGAAGAAGAGGCAGACCTAGGCTAGACTACTGCACACAGATAGTAAAAGATGTAGGCTGTAGAGGTTTCAGGGAGATGTGTAGGCTAGCCCAGAATAGAAATCAATGGACGTACGCATCCAACCAATCCCAAGATGGATAAACTAATGACGAGAAAATAACTGTGCTTACACATGATGATTACTATAAGTAACTACAAGAATTGGTTGGACAACATTCTCAAATAATATTAAGTGTGTGAAAGGATTTACTGGAAAACCATTATTTCGGAAAATATCTAAGTGTTGGGGGATCTTGGTAGCCACAGGTTGCTTACCCCCCTTCACTGAATCTCGGTGAAATAGGGCATAAAATTAGAAAACAATAGAAGGGGAACGAGCTGTATACACAGTCTTTTGAAATGCTGTGCTTCAGATGTATGAGGACGATAGCATGGACAGACAAAGATAATAACAAATAGGTTATAGAAATAGTAGGGAAACAAGGATATCTGGGGAAAAAGCTAAGAGAAATAGAAGGGCAGAATACGTTCTAAGGGATTTTTGGGTAATAGTATGGGATATATTACAAGCAGAGATAGGAAAAAAGAGGTAGATGTTGACCTAGATCAGATAGTGATAGATGCAGACTGTGCAAATTACAGGGAAATCTGTAGGTTAGTTCAGAATAGGAAACAATGATGGTACGCGTCTAACCAGTTCCAGGACTGAAGACCTAATGATGATGATGATGGTTAATTGTGCCAATAGATTTACTGGAATGCTATTAATTCGACAAATGTCTAAGTGTTGGGGATCCTTGGCAGCCACAGGCTGTTTAACCCTCTTCACATACTCTTTATGTGATTTTCCAATGCTCCGCCCAAAGGTATTACATTCACCAGGAAGCGAGCTCTTTCTTACCTAAAAAATTTTGACTTTTGCCGAACCCTTGCTGTTGCAAGCAAGGTAGGAATTTTAAACGTATGTGACAACACTCACACATGGGACTTCCATTTTACTTCTCGTTCGAACGAAGGTGTATTTTTGTAAAAAATGCTCGCCTAACATTTTTCAAGCAGACCTTAGACGTAGTAGTCACACGCATACCAACTACGCCACGGTGCCGCCCTCCTTTCACATACTGCTGAATCTTGGTGAAATAGGGCATATAATTAGAAAACAATAGGAGAACCGAACTGTATATAGGCTGTTGTAGACATTTCAGGGAACTGTGTAGACTAGCTCAGAACATAAATAAGTGAAGGTACGCGTCCAACCAGTTCCAAGACGAACATCCTAATGACGAAAAAATAAGTACACTTTAATCTAATTATTACTACAAACAATTAGAGGGGTTGGTTGTGAAATATTTTTAACTTATGTTGATTGTGGGAAAGGATACATTGGAAAAACTATTAATTTGACAAATGCTCAAGTGCTGGGGGAACTTGGCAGCCAAAGGCTTGGTACCCACCTTCACATACCACTGCAAATCGGGAAATAAGGTTTATAATTGTAAAACAATAAAAGGTGACCGAATTGAATCTAACAAGAAAGAACAGCGGCTATGTTCAAAAACAACAAACATAAAAGCAAGAAGAAAATTGATCATAGCATATGAAATGGGGGCAGTAGGAAAAGCAGACAGAAAGAGATAAAAGCCTTCTGGAATGTTGTGTTATAGATATATAAGGACGATAGCATGGACAGACAAAGTTAATAACGAATAGGTTATAGAAATAGTAGAGGAAGAAAGACATTTGTGGCAAACAAAAAAATAGGAAAAGTAGAAGGGCAGGATACGTTGAAAGGCATTTTTGGGGAATAGTATGGGATATATTGCAAGCAGAGATAGGAAGAGAGAGGTAGTGGTAGACTGAGATCAAACTTTCGCACACAAATAGTGATAGATGCAGATTTCAAGGAAATACGTAGGTTAGTTCAGAATAGGAAACAGTGCGCGTCTAACTAGTTCCAGGACTGAAGAACTGATGATGATGTTGATGATTATGATGATGTATATTTAGATGTGTCGAAGTGATTTAAGGAATATCTTATTTATTTAATAAAAAACAGATGCCATGGGACTAATGTATTAAAATTATTTATAATAGAAATTTAATGAAGGTTGAGAAAGAATAAACGAATAGTTAATGTTTATCCTTTAAGATATGCCCAAAAACGTCTCCATTTCTTTCCAAACAATCATTTACTTTTTTAATAAGGTTATGGTGTGGTGCTTTCCGTATTGCTTCTCTCGTTAATGATTTTATAGCAGTTCTAATCCTATTTTTCATATTTTCTTGGGCTGTGATGGGATCTGAATAGACGACGTTCTTTAAGTAACCCCAAAAGCAAATATGTAGTGGATTACCATCTGGAGTTCTCGGGAGACATCGAAATGGACTATTCTTTGCAATCCATCTGCCTTCAAAAATTTCTGTTAATAAACCGCCAACCAAATTGTGACATGGAGCACCGTCCAGTTGATAACATTGATATTCTTTTTGTGGATGGTTTAGTATTATTGGATGCACGCCATATCTTAGCATTTGAATGTACCTATTTCCAGTCAAATTTTCATCGTAGACTTTCAGATAAAGAATTAAGTCTCAATTAATGACGTGACTTCTGGTGCTGATTCTGTCTCAGCCGCGCATCAATTACAATCTGAATTGATCGAACTTCTGGCTTTAGGACAATTCAAGTTAAGAAAGTGGTCTAGTTACAACGCACAAATGTTACAAAATTTTAATGATGCCGATTTTGAAACGCCATTAACGTTTTCTAATGACGTCAGCGGTATTAAGATTTTGGGTTTGGTATGAAGTCCCTCTACGGATATATTTGGTTATTATATTACTCCTTTTCACGGACATTGTAGTAAGTGTTCAATTGGTGTTACATGGCTCGCCTTTTCGACATTTTAATGGCTGATACCATTTATTTTTCTAATCAAATATTTTCCTTCAACGATTATAGCTTCGGTCGTTTCGGTGGGATGACCTTCCAGATGCAGAATGGCGTTTGCAGTGGAACGACTTTTGTCAGGAACTTTCTTTGCTCTCACAGTTAAAATTTCCTCAGAAATTATCATACCTCTACGGCATTTTCCGTCTCTTGGGTTTTTTGTGACACTGCTTGTGTTTACTTTCATGTGTCCGAAGATAGTAAAAATTCGTGCAATCTTTTGCTAGCTAAAAGCAGAGTTGTACCTTTCAAACCTCTTTTTCTCCTACGTCTACAGCTTCTAGGCGCGGTATTATAACGCGTTTGATTCGTTCCATTACAACGATAAATCATTTCAATTACCCCCTAAGGAGAATAAAATTGTTTTCAGATCCACAAGTGGTTTCAACATAGTTAACCCCCCACCACCCTATTTTTTCAAGACATTTATCAGTAATGAAGTTGTTACTATACTATACTATACTATAACCCAATGGGGTCATATTTCCGGTGACATGAACCTTGCTGACATTGGATCTAGTGGTCTTACTGCTTTTCAATTATTAGATAATGCTTTGTGGTGGTATGGTCCTATGTCGACTTCTAGTTTTCGTTAGTGAAGACGTGCCACTTCAATTGTTGCACAAGATACCCGAATTACGCCCCACTCGCTCTAAAATACTGGTGATGTCGACACCTGATACTCTAAGTACAGTCATAAAACGATGTTCTTTGCTTACTTTCTTACAGTATAATGTAGCATATATTCTTCGCATTATTTTCAATTGCTCTTAACTGGATCTATTTCGGTTGGCGAGCTAAAACCTGTTATATTAATTCTTGTAAAACAAACACAGAACCTTCATTTCCCATTCCAGATATCTCAGCTTCGGAAAGGTAAAATTATTTCAACTACTCTTCGTCAATTGGCCCCCTTTCTGGACTCCGAGGGATTCCTTAGGGTAGACGGTCGCTTACAAAATTCTGATTTGCCGTATGACATGAAACACAAATTTTTATTGCCAAAACGAGCAAGCCTATCGCTTCTTATTTGCGATCAATACCATTTCATATCTCTACATTCTGGTCCTGCAACTATTAAATTTCTCATACAACGTAAATATTGAATTACAGGTTTACAATCCCTAGTACAACAACGCATTCGAAAATGTTTGCCTTGTATTCGTTTAATTGAGAAGCCTATTCAACCCATTATCTACTTTTCCATCGTGTTCAAATTGCGAGACCCTTTACTAATGTTGGGAACGACTTTGCGGGTCATTCCTTAAACAAAGCTTCTACTAGACGGAATGCTTGCTGTTCACAAAGTATATCTTTGTATATTCGTTTGCATGAGCATCGGAGTCGTTCACTTGGATAATTCGGATACAAGATCCGACTTAACTACTACTGCCTTTATGGCTACATTTCATATATTTACTGTACGTCGGAGTCTGCCAACTGCCGTATACTCCGATTGTGGTCGGAATGTTGTAGGTGCAATTCGTTTGCTGTCTGAAGGCTCAAACCTTGCTAAAAACTAATCGTAGGGAAATTATGTCTGCTTTGGTTTCCCAACAAATACCATGGTTTTTCAATCCCCCATATGCTCCAAATTTCGGCAGAATATGGAAATCCGAAGTAAAATCCGCAAAATCCTTAATGCTGCGCATGTTGGGAAATCAATCTCTAACTTTTGAAAAGCTATCAACAATTTTTACACGTATTGAAGCTGTTTTACTAGTGGTCCGCTGGTGTATCCTTCTTCAGATCCCAATGACAGGGTTGATTACCTTTCCCCTGGTCATTTCTTTATTGAAAGGTCTATTCTCAGTCTTCACAAGGTGGTCTTCTCTGCTGATGTGGATTTTCACTCCCACTGGCAGTGTTTATGTCAATTTACCCATTTTCTATGGCGAAGATAGTCAAATGAATACTTTAGTACTCTATGTCAGCGTTGAAAAATGGAATCGGTCCGCTGTGTCCCCGTTGGTAGGGGACCTAGTTTACATTTCTAAGTTCGAGACCTCTCTTTACCTTGCCCATTAGGGAGAATTGTAAATTTGTTTCAGGGCCGTGACATTTCCCGTGTTGCTCTGGTTAAAACTGCAGGTGGCATTTTCAAATGAACCATTAATACACTTATTCCTCTTCCTAAGGATTAATAGTTAAATTTTATTTTATACTCTACGAGTTCCTATTTTATTTTATTTTTTTGTTCCTATTTTTTGTAGCTCGTGTGCATTCTGTTCCCTAAGTTACGATGGGTAAACCGTTTCCAAATGGGAATAAATGCTGGGTATTGCAAATGTGAGAAGAAAAAAATATGTTTTTAGGTTTTTTTACTTTCTTATAGTGAGTCTTCGGTTAAAATTTATTAATTTTTGGTGAGCGGTATGTTAACGCTAAGGACAAGGTTTTGTATATCGTGAACGCGACGGTGAATGTGAGGGAAATTTACCGGCTTTTCTAGAAGTTCGCGTGTGTCGAAAGAAGTGAACAGTCGTTAATACGAAGTATTCATTTTTACATCGTGCATTTCGGACTCGTGGCCGTACGATAATTCTGCTTGTTTTAGCTAGTCTGTTTATTGGTGCACCAATTCAGGTGAGTGAAATTCAATTTATTTGTTTACAATTTTAACATTTCTTGTACTTACTACGCGTCACTGTTATCACTGAAGTTTTTTATACCAGTGCACACTCTGAAGAGCTATCGAAGTGAGTACGTAACACATAGTGATGCATCTACAAAAAATTTGCAAGCCGTTGATATACAACTGCGTTTCTCATTGATATCTTGAGTATTGATGTAAGGGCAATTTTTGTTAACTAACTGATTTACATTTCAATAAGTTATTTGTATAAAAATATCAATCTCCATTGTAAATAAATGGTTATATTAGGGAATTCTTTTTTTTTAGTCAGCGGATACTACGTAGGCTTGTATTTGATGAGGCAAGAAATAAAACTGCAATGATTCATAAATCTTAAATACAGGGTTATTACAAATGAAATAGACAGTTTGGATAGCCTTTAAAAAATCAGACTGGTGTATTTGAATATAGTAAGCGAGATGGGTTTATAGGGAATTTCTTAAAGTTTATGCTGGTACAACTGTTAGGTTGGTACTGCTGTTAAAACATCGACCAGTCTAGCAAAATGGCCGCTACTAATGTGGAGAAAGCTTATTGTGTTCTTGAATTAGCCAAAACAAAGTCTGTTACTGTTGTGCAGCGTCATTTCAGAACAAAATACGGTAAAACACCACCAACAAGGCAATCAATCTATGACTGGTATAAGCGTTTCGAAAATAGTGGATGTCTGTGTAAAAGAAAGAGTACTGGAAGACCTCCTGTTACAAAAGAACAAATCGATAGTGTTCGTGATGTTTATTTACGAAGTCCAAGACAATCGACTACATCAGCAAGTTTAGAATTGCAAATTCCTCAACCTACTGTGTGGAAAATTCTGCGGAAACGTTTGAAAATAAAACCGTATAAATTGCAGTTAGTACAAAGTTTAAATGCCGGTGATAAAGTCGTACGTAACAATTTTTGTCTGGAGATGCAACAATGTCTCGAAAATTATGACACATTCTTTAATCGCCTAATTTTCAGTGACGAATGTACCTTTCACATTAGTGGAAAAGTTAATAGACATAATGTAAGGATATGGGGCACAGAAAACCCTAGAGCGACTTTACAACATATACGCGATTCCCCTAAAGTTAACGTGTTTTGCGCTTTATCTCGTGAAAAGGTTTATGGGCCGTTCTTCTTTCACGAAGTGTCAATAACCGGAGTAATTTATCTGGACATGTTACACGAATGGTTAATGCCTCAACTACAGGAAGATAGTGATAACTTCGTTTTTGTACAAGATGGAGCTCCGCCTCACTGGCACTTACAGGTCAGAAAATATCTTCCTAGACGATGGATCGGCCGTGCAAGTGAGGAAAACCTTGTGCTTAAGCCGTGGCGACCTCGTAGTCCAGATTTAACGCCCTGCGACTATTTCTTATGGGGTTATGTAAAAGACAAAGTTTTCATACCACCGCTTCCTGTTGATATCGACAAACTTAAACAACGTATCACAAATGCTCTTGCTACAGTTGACCGTTACATGCTTAATAGCGTGTGGCAAGAATTCGACTACCGTGTTGATATCTGTCGTGTTACCAAAGGTGCACACATTGAACATTTGTAAAAATTTTAAATAAAAACTTAATCATTTCTTCTTTATAATCATATAAGTAATAATCTTAACTTTTCAAAAATAAACTTTCTATAACCTATCCAAACTGTCTATTTCATTTGTAATAACCCTGCATATTACACCAATATTTTAAGAAATCACCAGTAGGCGCTGGTTATTTCCAAAAACATTCTTGTTTCGGTAACATATACAAAGCCTTACTGGCTAAACAATTGATAATCCAGTTAGTTCTTTCTTGCTACAACCCTTTGAACGATTATTAAAGTTTTCAAGTCACTTTCTGAAAAACATTTATGTGCTCAGAGTGAACTAAATGCATTGGCAAGAAGTCATTAAAGAGTATTTTTGGCAAAGAAACAAAACAGCGACGCCAGCTGTATAAAATTCCAGTTTCATAAATTTATGGTTATATCATGTAACGCATACTTGTTTTATTCTGAAATAATGATAACAGTCTAATAAAAAGCAAGTGGCACCAGGTTGCACCTAAATACGAACACAAAAGATAATATACACACAATCTACTTGTATTTAAGAAAAAAGCTTTCTCGTGTATAACGGGAACGCGTCATGGATTAGAACTATAAGGAAACGCTTTAGGAACTGGGTGCTTTCGAATAAGAAATTTTAAGGTTTGGTGTCCATTAAAATTTATTAGATTACTGAAAAGCGATGGTTTTTAGTACTACCCAAATGAAGGAAGAGCTTTCGAAACAAGTTAACTTTAACGTTTTTAATGACTTTAAAACTCTTTACAGAATAAAATTTGGCGAATTTCTAGATAAAGCAATTCGAAATGTACGCCTCCTTTCAAATACATAAGCTACGAAAAAGCGCAATTCATTTAAAGAATCATGAAAGTGGTTTATGGTATTTTAAACCTATATTTCCCTACATTTAGTATTACGGATACTTTGATTGCTTTTAATGTAATTAAATTACAATTGCTGCTTATATGCTTCTTTGTTGCTTTATTATAGATTGCCAAAATACTTCAACCGATATAAAATTGACAATTTTAGTTATGATAACGATAGATGCCAGTAGTACATTATTGGTGTAATCACCGCCTCATTTCCTCCCAAATTTACATGTAAATCCCCATAAGGAGGAAATGAGGAGGAGTGACTCTCTCCTTGTGGAACTCCTTGTGGAATTTTTTACCCCAACCATTTTGATTACGTCACACCCGCATTCTTTCCACCCGCGAGATAAATCTTTCTCTACATTTCCACACACGAGATAAACCTATATTGTTTGGTATCAATTAATATTAGATTTTTCTCAGCTACCCGAATCTCTCAGAATTTTTTAGATAGCATCACCCCCGAGGGAGCTACCCTCATTTTAAGATTTTTTTACTGCTAACATTCTGAACCAATCTTCGTCTAACCAATGCATCTTTCGAGATAAACCTATCTTGTTTGGTATCAATTAACAATAGAATTTTCTCAGCTACCCGAATCTCTAGGAATTTTTTAGATAGCTCTATCCCCCAGGGAGCTACCCCAAATTTAAGATTTCTTACCTGTAGCGACTTTTGAGCGTTCTTATAAATTTTTTTAGTCATGCGATACATCTTGTTAGTCTAGAATTTTACGCGGAATTCGAACCTGCAAACAAATTTGAAATCGGACCACGCCCTGCAAAGTTATACCCTTTTAAAGTCCTAATCCTCTAAATTTTGCTCTTTGCTCTATAAGCAAACCTAACAAATAGTTGTCTTCGTCTAGCCATTGCATCTTTCCAGATAAACCTATCTTGTTTGGTATCAATTAATATTAGAATTTTCTCAGCTACCCAAATCTCTAGGAATTTATCAGATAGCATCATCCCCAAGGGAGCTGCCCCAATTTTAAGATTTCTTACCTGTAGCGACTTTTGAGCGTTCTTATAAATTTTTTTAGTCATGCGATACATTAAATTAGCTTAGAATTTTATGCAGAATCCGAATCTGCAAACAGATTTAAAACAGGACCACCCCTTACCATTTTTCACACACCCTCTAAATTATAATTTTCCTGCAGCTCATATCTAAAAGAAAATCTAAAAACCATTCTTAAAACTTTTTATTACAGACAATTTTTACTAATACAGTTTAAATTTTGTAAACCACATTTCTAAATACATATTCACAATTTTTTATTCTTAACCTAGAACTTCTCATATCGGGCTATACTTATTAATATTTATTTCTAAATAGAGCACTTTTTCCAAAGACCAACCGGACTCACATGTTTCAAATTCCTCTGATTTTGTTCTTATGGTTTCGCTTAAGACCTCGTACATATTTTCCAGATTACTAAAAAACGTTGTAACTACATTTTGTGTGTTAAAGGATTTCACATCGGACTTCTCTTCCTCCATTTCGGTGTAAACGCTGTAGAGTTCGCAGTAGACTTTTACTGCTGTATGTTGTATTCTTTTTTCATTAATTAATCGAATAAATCGCTCTTTCTGCTTCCAAAGAAACTCAGGCACTCCATCGTCGACACTGGCGTTCTTTATGCGATAGCTAGCCATACGGTTGTTAAACGCAGTGCTAACCATTTCTACACCATCGTCGCTAGTAGCGATAACTGATGCATTTTTATGTCTGTTGCTCCTTAAGTGTGCGGCATACGTAGTTTTTTCCATTTCGAAATCGCATACTTTACACATAATTCGTGGTCGTTTCGTACAAGACCCTTTAACAGCTGGCAGAGCTGAACGTTTACGGCTTAATGACATACCGTGCTGTTTTCCCTTGTGTCGCTGTAAGTTGTCCATTCTCGTAAAAGCGATACCGCAAGACCCGCAGTTAAAGAACTTTGCTGCTGACGGATGTATAAGCTTAACCCTGGGCGATGTTACACCACGACATTTGTTCTGGTGCCGTTTGAGAGCATCCCTCCTGGTAAAGTAGACGTGACAGGGCTCGCATTTAAAAACGTTTGCGGGTACCATTTTAGTACAAAACAAAATCCGCACTATAAGACTTGACTTGTAAGCGAACTAACTTATAACAAAAGAGTTTACTCCTGCGTACCTGCTTTATGTACCCTATAGAATGCAAACCGAAGGTTTCCGAAGACGGCCGAACGATGTTGAGGATTCAGCGGAGAACTAAATGACGTCATAATCCTTGCTGCTCGTCCAGTACATTTAGCGCCAATGCATGCACCTGGTTCGCATTGTCGATGGTGCGAATGCCGTTAGTAGAAACATCAGAAACGTCTTCCATGTTATACGGGTCGCGTGCATATTAAAAATCCAAAAGGGCTGTAGCACACGCACACAAATTGTCTGCAAGTCGTGCTGTAGAAGATGCAGTGCTACTATAAACAAAAACTCAATAAAAACACTTTAAACCTTTACTAAGGGAATACCAAACTTGTTGTCTACAGAATACTTACTAATAAAGCAATTTAATTTTAAATCACTTCTAAGTCATATTTTCTGGGATGGCAGGTTGAATATTTTCTTTGGAAACAATCGAAGATTGCCGAAGACACTCGAAGAGTGTACGAGCGCGGCCACTAAACCAATTAGCATTAATACCAAGTATTCCGTACTTTCGTAGGTTGCTCAATTACTAGAACCAAATCTTCCACATAGCGGTCGGTAGCACGTAATGATTTCTAGAACCGGTAAGTACTCGATATCGCCCAAATAGAGAATTAGATGCTCGATGTCTTTCAACCCCGATTCCCTCGTAAAAGGTAGAAAAAACTCGGTCAATCATCCATTATACTTCGACTCACCCCCGTTCTGATAATTTACAAACATTTTTCAAACGACAATGGGCTGAGAATTTTTAAACCTTCGAGGGATCTTTAAGTCGTGATCAATTACACATCCGAGCTACGCGTAAACTAACATATTTTGTAGCAACTGTGCACTGTATAATACACGCATACCCCTTCTCTGCGCTACTGCTATTCTTGTAGTTGCTAGAAAAAGTCACTCTCCTTTTTACTGTTAGGACCGATGCAAAGCACCATTTTTGTATACTTTCTATAGCACATCGCGCACTTTTTCGTCTGATAATTAAATTTTGTTTATGTAGGCTTTTACACTTTCGCATATTTAAACATCTAATACGATTGATTAACCACTTTCGATTATTCTAACGGGGAGCCACCATACATCCCACCGCACCGTTCTTTTTGAATCCAACGATCCTATGGGCTTCCGCACACAAACACCTAACGTATCTCTCTTACTATTTGTTAAACAAAAACTACCAGCATCGCCATGTCCGTATACGGACGTAAGCAGATGTTTGTGGATGTGTACGAGAATATGTAACCATATACATTAATCAGTCTAAGCTATTTTATTTAGTCCAAGAAAACTAAAATTATTTTTCGAAACCACAATTACTAATCGTCTTTATAGGTTTAACATTTCTACCATTTCCCAATGACTGGTGCTACGTACACAGAAACTTAAATTTCTTATTGGAGAGAATTCTTATTCTCCCACGCACACCTGCGTAGTTGCATGTCCACCACTTTTGGGAATATATGGTTGTTATAGGTTGTAAGACCCTCGGTTTTAAATGATCCAAAAGGTTCTTTACTAGGCAAATATACAATGTTTAGTGCAACCTCTTTGCGTGTCGTGTACGCAAAGATTACGAAACCCGCATTCCTTAGTTCGTCTTTGTTATCTGCCATTTCGATAAATACGTTTTTAGAATAACCTTTTAAAAAATATACGGATTTAGTGCCATCCTTTTCCGCAAGGACGCCTACATAACTAAAAGAGTCTTTTTTACTAACCACAAATGCATACAACTTGTAGAAACCAGATGTATCTAAGTCAGTCCATCGGCACATAAAATAATCTTTTAATTCTTCCTCATTTTCTCTAATAAGATGTTCTTTGTCTAACACATCTTTGTTTTGATCACGTATTGTCGCAGTGTTTTCCATGTAGTCCAATTTTCTCCTTTTTGCATCTATTTTTTCTAATTCCAGTTGTCTTTTCCTTCCACTTACAGCGTATGGTATACATAATGGGGCAATTTCCTTTAGCGTAAACGGATAGAGTTTACTACCAATATTTACGCGTTGTCGTACAACATCTGGACGAATGTTAGGCGTATCTATCAATCCCAATTCCGAAATTACTATTTCTTTTGGAATTGTAGAATATGGTGTTGCAGATTGTGTAAAATATGTACTACCTGCTTTAATGTAGCATTTGCGTAAGATTTTTATTTTATTTTGGCTATCTTCCTCTACTATCTCCAAATAATTTATAGGTAAATAGTTAAAACTAAAAGCCGAAAGCACATACTTTATCAATTTTTCCCTTTCCTCTAGTTTTTCGGACAACTTAATTTACAAGCCCGTCAATTTCTTTGTATTGCCATTCCCCCAATACACGTACTGTAGCAGGTTATTATACACTAAACAGCAGCTATTTTGTAGCTTGTCCGATAGCTTACTCCACATTTTGGCAAGTGGTACCGTGTACATTGGCGCCTTTAGGAAGTATAACTTACTATCTTCCAATAAGTTTAAACAGTCTTTTAAGGGTTTATACACCCGTTCCGCACTGACATAGCTTCCAATTGCACAGTTGTATATTGTCGCTTCCAATCGCGTAATACCATGTTCTTTGGCCAAAGTAGACGAAAATTTTTACCCTTAAACGTACATCTGTACAACGTAAAAAATCTAGTATATGATTGCCAAGTTGTTTATTAACACCAGGACTTGTTATCTGACACACAAATTTGTTGTATATCTTAATTCTTGCATTGGTTGTTAGCCATGTTAAACAATCAATCCCCGCAGTTTTATCGTTGTCAACTATAATATTACACTTTTCTTCGTATTCTCCCTTATAGCAAAAGTTATGCTTTGCAGTTAAACTAGAGGAAAGGGAAAAATTGATAAAGTATGTGCTTTCGGCTTTTAGTTTTAACTATTTACCTATAAATTATTTGGAGATAGTAGAGGAAGATAGCCAAGATAAAATAAAAATCTTACACAAATGCTACATTAAAGCAGGTAGTATATATTTTACACAATCTGCAACACCATATTCTACAATTCCAAAAGAAATAGTAATTTCGGAATTGGGATTGATAGATACGCCTAACATTCGTCCAGATGTTGTACGACAACGCGTAAATATTGGTAGTAAACTCTATCCGTTTACGCTAAAGGAAATTGCCCCATTATGTATACCATACGCTGTAAGTGGAAGGAAAAGACAACTGGAATTAGAAAAAATAGATGCAAAAAGGAGAAAATTGGACTACATAGAAAACACTGCGACAATACGCGATCAATACAAAGATGTGTTAGACAAAGAACATCTTATTAGAGAAAATGAGGAAGAATTAAAAGATTATTTTATGTGTCGATGGACTGACTTAGATACATCTGGTTTCTACAAGTTGTATGCATTTGTGGTTAGTAAAAAAGACTCTTTTAGTTATGTAGGCGTCCTTGCGGAAAAGGATGGCACTAAATCCATATATTTTTTAAAAGGTTATTCTAAAAACGTATTTATCGAAATGGCAGATAACAAAGACGAACTAAGGAATGCGGGTTTCGTAATCTTTGCGTACACGACACGCAAAGAGGTTGCACTAAACATTGTATATTTGCCTAGTAAAGAACCTTTTGGATCATTTAAAACCGAGGGTCTTACAACCTATAACAACCATATATTCCCAAAAGTGGTGGACATGCAACTACGCAGGTGTGCGTGGGAGAATAAGAATTTTCTCCAATAAGAAATTTAAGTTTCTGTGTACGTAGAACCAGTCATTGGGAAATGGTAGAAATGTTAAACCTATAAAGACGATTAGTAATTGTGGTTTAGAAAAATAATATTAGTTTTCTTGGACTAAATAAAATAGCTTAGACTGATTAATGTATATGGTTACATATTCTCGTACACATCCACAAACATCTGCTTACGTCCGTATACGGACATGGCGATGCTGGTAGTTTTTGTTTAACAAATAGTAAGAGAGATACGTTAGGTGTTTGTGTGCGGAAGCCCATAGGATCGTTGGATTTAAAAAGAACGGTGCGGTGGGATGTATGGTGGCTCCCCGTTAGAATAATCGAAAGTGGTTAATCAATCGTATTAGATGTTTAAATATGCGAAAGTGTAAAAGCCTACATAAACAAAATTTAATTATCAGACGAAAAAGTGCGCGATGTGCTATAGAAAGTATACAAAAATGGTGCTTTGCATCGGTCCTAACAGTAAAAGGAGAGTGACTTTTCTAGCAACTACAAGAATAGCAGTAGCGCAGAGAAGGGTATGCGTGTAATATACAGTGCACAGTTGCTACAAAATATGTTAGTTTACGCGTAGCTCGGATGTGTAATTGATCACGACTTAAAGATCCCTCGAAGGTTTAAAATTCTCAGCCCATTGTCGTTTGAAAATGTTTGTAAATTATCAGAACGGGGTGAGTCGAAGTATAATGGATGATTGACCGAGTTTTTCTACCTTTACGAGGGAATCGGGGTTGAAAGACATCGAGCATCTAATTCTCTATTTGGGCGATATCGAGTACTTACCGGTTCTAGAAATCATTACGTGCTACCGACCGCTATGTGGAAGATTTGGTTCTAGGAATTGAGCAACCTACGAAAGTACGGAATACTTGGTATTAATGCTAATTGGTTTAGTGGCCGCGCTCGTACACTCTTCGAGTGTCTTCGGCAATCTTCGATTGTTTCCAAAAAAAATATTCAACCTGCCATCCCAGAAAATATGACTTAGAAGTGATTTAAAATTAAATTGCTTTATTAGTAAGTATTCTGTAGACAACAAGTTTGGTATTCCCTTAGTAAAGGTTTAAAGTGTTTTTATTGAGTTTTTGTTTATAGTAGCACTGCATCTTCTACAGTACGACTTGCAGACAATTTGTGTGCGTGTGCTACAGCCCTTTTGGATTTTTAATATGCACGCGATCCGTATAACATGGAAGACGTTTCCGATGTTTCTACTAACGGCATTCGCACCATCGACGATGCGAACCAGGTGCATGCATTGGCGCTAAATGTACTGGACGAGCAGCAAGGATTATGACGTCATTTAGTTCTCCGCTGAATCCTCAACATCGTTCGGCCGTCTTCGGAAACCTTCGGTTTGCATTCTATAGGGTACATAAAGCAGGTACGCAGGAGTAAACTCTTTAGTTATAAGTTAGTTCGCTTACAAGTCAAGTCTTATAGTGTGGATTTTGTTTTGTACTAAAATGGTACCTGCAAACGTTTTTAGATGCGAGCCCTGTCACGTCTACTTTACCAGGAGGGATGCTCTCAAACGGCACCAGAACAAATGTCGTGGTGTAACATCGCCCAGGGTTGCTTTATACATCCGTCAGCAGCAAAGTTCTTTAACTGCGGGTCTTGCGGTATCGCTTTACGAGAATGGACAACTTACAGCGACACAAGGAAAAACAGCACGGTATGTCATTGCCGTAAACGTTCAGCTCTGCCAGCTGTTAAAGGGTCTTGTACGAAACGACCACGAATTATGTGTAAAGTATGCGATTTCGAAATGGAAAAAACTACGTATGCCGCACACTTAAGGAGCAACAGACATAAAAATGCATCAGTTATCGCTACTAGCGACGATGGTGTAGAAATGGTTAGCACTGCGTTTAACAACCGTATGGCTAGCTATCGCATAAAGAACGCCAGTGTCGACGATGGAGTGCCCGAGTTTCTTTGGAAGCAGAAAAAGCGATTTATTCGATTAATTAATGAAAAAAGAATACAACATACAGCAGTAAAAGTCTACTGCGAACTCTACAGCGTTTACACCGAAATGGAGGAAGAGAAGTCCGATGTGAAATCCTTTAACACAAAAAATGTAGTTACAACGTCTTCTAGTAATCTGGAAAATATGTACGAGGTCTTAAGCGAAACCATAAGAACAAAATCAGAGGAATTTGAAACATGTGAGTCCGGTTGGTCTTTGGAAAAATTGCTCTATTTAGAAATAAATATTAATAAGTATAGCCCGATATGAGAAGTTCTAGGTTAAGAATAAAAAATTGTGAATATGTATTTAGAAATGTGGTTTACAAAATTTAAACTGTATTAGTAAAAATTGTCTGTAATAAAAAGTTTTAAGAATGGTTTTTAGATTTTCTTTTAGATATGAGCTGCAGGAAAGTTATAATTTAGAGGGTGTGTGTAAAATGGTAAGGGGTGGTCCTGTTTTAAATCTGTTTGCAGATTCGGATTCTGCATAAAATTCTAAGCTAATTTAATGTATCGCATGACTAAAGAAATATATAAGAACGCTCAAAAGTCGCTACAGGTAAGAAATTATAAAATTGGGGTAGCTCCCTTGGGGATGATGCTATATGAAAAATTCCTAGAGATTTGGGTAGCTGAGAAAATTCTAATATTAATTGATACCAAACAAGATAGGTTTATCTGGAAAGATGCAATGGCTAGACGAAGAAAACTATTTGTTAGGTTTGCTTATAGAGCAAAGAGCAAAATTTAGACGATCAGGACTTTAAAGGGGTATAACTTTGCAGGGCGTGGTCCGATTTCAAATCTGTTTGCAGGTTCGAATTCCGCGTAAAATTCTAGACTAACAAGATGTATCGCATGACTAAATAAATTTATAAGAACGCTCAAAAGTCGCTACAGGTAAGAAATATTAAAATTGGGGTAGCTCCCTGGGGGATGGAGCTATCTAAAACATTCCTAGAGATTCGGGTAGCTGAGAAATTTCTATTGTTAATTGATACCAAACAATATAGGTTTATCTCGAGAGATGCATTGGTTAGACGAAGAAAACTATTTGGTTCAGAATGTTAGCAGTAAAAAATTTTTAAAATGAGGGTGGCTCCCTCGGGGGTGATGCTATCTAAAAAATTCTTAGAGATTCGGGTAGCTGAGAAAAATCTAATATTAATTGATACCAAACAATATAGGTTTATCTCGTGTGTGGGAATGTGGAGAAAGATTTATCTCGCGGGTGGAAAGAATGCGGGTGTGACGTAATCAAAATGGTTGAGGTAAAAAATTCCACAAGGAGTTCCACAGGGAGAGAGTCACTCCTCCTCATTTCCTCCTTATTGGGATTTACATGTAAATTTGGGAGGAAATGAGGGATTCGGGAGGAAATGAGGCGGTGATAACACCAATAATGTACTACTGATGCCTATGGGAGAGCAATATTAACGAAAAACGGAGTAACGTTTTATGGTCAACACAACTATGGAAATAAAATTTAACTTCTTCAGAAGTGTTATGAGCAATAATGTAGGAGGATGTAAAACATCGTCAATGACCAGCGTCTTGTGTTCCTTGCAACAGACTAACGAAGGGTCAGTTGATCGAAAATATCAACTCCCCCCCTCCCCCAGTCTTATCGTAAAAATAAGCGAATTTGGTTTATCACCTTTAGGGTGTATTGCAGACAACAGAACAACAACCTCCTTTTGCTTTGATTTGAACAACAATAAGAAAGTAAAATATCAAAATCGCTGAAAGTAAACATTGTCGAATTCTTCTTTCTTCTTTTAACCTGAAGAAACGACTGGGGTATTTTACTTTTATTTTTCTATAGAGTTCCAACTATGGTTGCAGAACGATAGTTGTGAAGCTTTCTAGTAGTATCAGTTGATGTGAAGCAAATATCCGTGGTAACAATTCGGTTAGTACCATGAATTGGTTCAGTATGATACTTAATAACAAGAACTCCGTCTGCAGTTTAGCCTTTGCCAACATACACCACAGGTTCTAAAATATAAAAAGTTTTCGCACCACAAAACGTAACAATTTTACACCACATTTATTTGGCTTTGAAGGTATGCACATTTTGAATGCACACCTTCCCTTGAAAACTACTAATTGTTTATTTAAACAAAAATATTCAGATGGAGCATAAAGTTCATAGCATTTGTGAAATATACGTATAAAAATACGTGGTCCAGAGATGGCATTATTTATGTAAAATTCAATGGAGCTGTAAAACAAGTTCGTTCGATTGGCGATATTTAGTTGCTCTGTAATTACATACGACAACAACATATTTAGAGTACTTTTAATTTTATTTTTAGTTTAAACTGAAATACACTAATCTGGGATAACTGCAGACTGCAGCTCACAAATATTGGTTCACCTAAAATACAGTGTAATGTAACAAAGTTCTAGTTGCGGAGTCGCGCACCTTCATCAAATTGCGGCTGCAACTGTTGTAACTGGAAATTGTTGGTATCTGGTTGTTCCATATAAATTGTTTTGTTAAGAAAATATTGAATATTTGCTTTTGTATAAAATTGTTAGAGATTTACTTAAGGTGACTTAAACTAGTATTGTATTGTACCAGATTAGATAGTACAACGTGTTCACTTGTTATCGTATTTCGTGGACTCTGGTAACATTTGTTGATTAATAGTTATAATTATAAGGAGACGGTATATGGTAAAAAGAATATGAAGCAAAATACCTGTTTAAAATTTTGATTCGATTACCTTCTTGTGGTACTGCTATGTTAAATTGCTAATCATACTTTATGTTTAGCTACTAATGAATGCTAATCTTATGAAATGGTCACTTCTGAACGTAAGGTCTTTACATCCCCATTTTGTTCAAGTTAGGGACATGATCTTAAACCTCGAAATTGATATCCTCTGCCTAACAGAGACATGGTTATCAGATTCAATAAAATCCGAAAATGTTAACATACCTGATTACACATTATTAGGTTTTGATAGTAATGGTAGGGGTGAGGGTGTTGCAGTTTATATAAGGGATATTTTCAAACCTATTGAAGTTGTCACTTTGAACTCAATTGAACAACTCTGGCTATCCTTTATATTAAACAAACAAAAAGTGGTGCTTGGGGTTTGCTACAGATCTGCGGTGTATGATCCTTCTTATTTTTTAAATGAATTGGAAACCACCCTATCCTTGTTGACCCCATGTGCAGATACAATGTTCCTCTGTGGGGACTTTAATATTGATTTCTTAGATCTCTACAATAAATTCACTGTGGAAATGGCGGACTTAGCTCTGAACTTTGATTTGGTACAATTGGTCTCAAAGCCGACCAGAATATCAAAAAGCAGGCATAGCTTGCTAGACTTATTGTTCTCTTCTAATTTGGAAGTTATTTGTAGTACTGAGGTTGTCGGTGTAAATATTTCTGACCATGATCTAGTCAGCTGCTCTTTAAAGTTCGTTAAACATAAAATTGAAAACTTTAAAACTTATCACCTACTGAAGAATATTAATGTGGACTCCCTTCTAAATGATTTACTAAGTGCCCCATTACACAATATATATAGAGAGGCAGATATCGACGATAAGATGTATCTACTAACAAGTGTGCTTAACGAAATATTTGACATTCACGCTCCTTATTGTACGAGGAGGATAACTGAATCTTATGCCCCATGGCTAACAGATGCTCTTAGAAGCATTCAATGCACAAGGGATAAGGCTCTGAGAAAATTTAAGAGTTCTCAAAACCCTATGGATTGAGCTCATTATAAAAATTTACGTAATTTAACCACACTCGCTGTTGGTAGAGAACGAAAAGCTTACCTATAATTAAAATCTCAAGAATCTCCTTCTGCAATGTGGAGAACCTTGAAGTCCTTTAATATAACGAATACAAAATGTACTTCCATTCCAGAAGTTTTAAGGGATGTTAATGCACTAAATAGTTACTACGTACAAAATAGCCAGATTAATTCTGGAACCCATAAACGGGCTCTGGATTTTTATAAAAATAAATTCACAGACTCTGTTTTCTCGTTTAGCTTAATAACATCGGATGTTATTACAAAAATTTTGTATTCAATAAAGACCAAAGCCAAGGGTAGCGACAACCTTAGTATTATCATGATTAAATTTTGTTGCCCGCACATATTTCCTTATTTAGTAAATATGTAACGGGCATTTTTGTAGTTTAACCATTTTACGCTGTTTCCCAATTAATAAATACGTTTCTGCAAATTACTATTTCTATATTTTATATTTATTAACTCCTTAGGCGAATGCATCGTATTATAATGAGTGGATTGCATCGCTCTTGTCTACCCAATTCGTATAAATTTTGTTGCTTATGTGGATATACAAGTCTAGATAAGAGAGGATAAGCGGTTGTAATAGCGAGGAATTGATATAAACAGACGAGGAGTTGTAGTTTGTTCTTTGTTCCGATATACTAAGTACGTTAAAAATACTGCTTCTCTCTGCTTTTGACAATAGTGAGAATTAATGCGGGATTAATTTTCGAATTGTTCATGAACCAGCACGGCATGTTTTTAGTTGATTTTCTGTTGGAAATAAAAGCGGTAAAGCTTGTTAAACTTGAGGCACGTGTGTTTTACGGAACATTTGACGGACGGTTTTATTGCTTACGCGTGCTTACTAATTGTTTTTAGTTGTTGTTCTTGTGAGACAAATGCTTTAAGGACTTACTTTAGGGATACGCGTACTTTACTAATTTGTGGTTTTAGTTGTTTGTCTTGTGAAATAATAGTCGTAGAACTTGCTAAACTGACCAATTCTTTCTTTAGGATTAATGTGTGTGCGATCTAGTCTAGTGTCCCTTTGTTTTATCAGATTAGTGCATACTTTGGCTTATTTCAATACAGTGGATACTGTAGTTTCTGCATTTTTCTAACACCAAAGAATCTAAAATAGATCATTGCTTGCGCGAATTTCGTTATTTGCGAAATATAACAAACTACCGGTTTACAAAGGTATTGGTTGAAGTTTCTCACTGCTTTTTGGAGGTTTATAAAAATAATATACATTTGATCCCAGTTGAAATTAAACTAGTGCTACAAAATAGTTCGAAATTCTTGTCTCAGGAAATAGAATTAACAAGAAATTTATCAATGCTACATAGTTCCGTCGCGTGATGGTGTCTGCTGCTAACCCCAGTGAGATGCGTAGGTGTGATTAGTGTGACGTGTGATAAGTTCCATCAACACCCTCACAGTCAAGGGTGAAGTGCTTCGTTAGTGCAGGACATCGTGAATCTCACACTTCCGTTGCAAGGAAGCGTTGCTGAAGGACTTTTGTAAGTTGAACTATTTCCTACTGGTTATTACTTTAAATATCTATCCGTTGCTTTACCATATCTTTGTCGTTCTGATACCTTTTACAAAAGACTTGCATGATATTTTAAAACATAAGAAAAAAAAAAGAAAGAAAGAAAGATCAATACTACTGAATTACTCATATCAATTGTGTTTTACCTATTTATTTTTTTTTAACATTTTGTCTTATTTATGTTTAATTGGTGTGAGGAAACGTTTCTGCTACTCCCCAATATTACCTCACTTTGTACTAAAAATTTTTGTATTGCTTTTACCGTTGTTATATTATATAGATTATCCAAACAGTTTTTTTTTTACATTCTACAAAGTACTGAATAATTTAGACTTATCATTGCTGCTATGCTTTTTCCTTTTTTTCAGGTTTGCTTGACTATTTTTCTTGCAGGTATTATCACTAACTCCTTACAGCCGCGTACATGGTATGTTGGTCTGCTTTCTACAACCCCCCCTAATCTCCGATTGAGCCCGGTCATTTCTCTGATTTTCTTGGTGTTACGCACGGCTACGAGCCAACGTAGCATAACTTTGGCGCCCGAACAGGGACTGCCACGAATTACGTAGCATAAATATTTGGCGCCCAACGTGGCTGCCACGAATAACGTAACATAAATTTGGCGGCCAACGCGGCTGCCACGAATAACGTAACAAACATAATTAACACCTTACTCTTGCAAGGTGTGTTTCTTAAAAATTGGAAACATGCAGTGGTGTTACCACTCACAAAGTCAAGCAATGTTACAGAATATAAGATGCTGCGCCCCATCAGTATATTGCCAGTTTTATTAAAAATTTTTGAAAAAATTGTTAATAATCAGTTACAGGAATATGTGTTAAATAATGATGTTATTCCACCAACTCAATCGGGTTTCAGAAAGGGCTTTAGTTGTGAATCCGCATTGAACTGTATTGTTGATGACATAGTGAGAGCAACAGATGAAGGCAAACTAACTGTTTTGGCCTTACTCGATTTCACTAAAGCCTTCGAGAAAATTGACCATTTGCTTTTATTAAAAATTTTGAAATATATTGGTCTAGATGAAATATCCTGCAACTTTTTTCGATCTTATGTACATGACCGTTCCCAGTCGGTTAAGATAGGTGCCGATATTTCCAACCCTCTTCCATTGCTCTCTGGTGTACCCCAGGTTTCCATACTCGGTCCCTTATTGTACACTATTTACACTAGCTATTTTTATAAAGCTCTGCAATACTCTAAGCACCACTTCTATGCTGACGATATGCAAATTTATTTGTCCTTCTTACCCACCGACTGTGTAATGGCTTGTAACAATTTTAACAACGATTTGTCAAATATTTCTTCAATAGCACAAGACCATGCATTATTCGTAAATCCGGCTAAAACGGAATTACTTTTATTTGGTCCTAAGAAATATAGAACAGAATTTATTATTTTTAACCCACAATTCAAGATTAATAACAATAATCTTAAATTTGCTGATCATGCAAGAAATTTAGGTGTAATCCTTGATAGCAATTTAAAATTTAGATTACACGTTAATAATTGTATCCAAAAGCTTATTTATCACTAAAAAATTTGTATCAGAATCGTCATATTTTAACCATAAAAACAAAGATCATGCTTTGTGAATCATTAGTCCTATCTCATTTCTCCTTTTGTGATTCAGTATATGGACCCTTTTGGACTTGAAAACACAAGTAAAAATACAAAAAATTCAGAACTCCTGTCTGCGTTTGATTTTTGGTATCAGAAAATTTCAAAGAATTTCACATAAGTTAAAGGAGATCAGTTGGCTAGACATGAAACAACGACGATTTTTACATGCTGCTGTATTTTATCACAAAATATTACTTAGTCGGGCCCCATTATATTTATATAGAAAAATTCAATTTTGGTCTGATGTACACAATATCAACGTTCGTTTTAAAGGTACCCTTACGCCTCCTATTCATAAAACAGCATTTTTCACTTATTGTTTCTCATATCAAATTTGCTCCGTGTACAATAGTATTAATAATAACTACAAGCATTTAAGTCCTCTAAAATTCAAAAAACAAGTTTTTTTAAGTTTAATAGAATAAACTAAAATAAATAGCCATTACCATATGGGATGTAATGATCTTATATATACACACATACCGACCACATATACATACACATACATACAGGTATATATGTAAATACTCTTTAATTTCTTTTTTTGTTTTCATTTACTTTTATCATATACTTACAATTTAATTATAATTGTTCAGGGTTTGGGTGGTAGAACAGGACCTACTTTCTAGTAGCTACTGAACCCCGCCCTGGGATTTATGTATTATCTTTTGTAAAGAACTATTTTTATACATGTAAATTTTGGTTGAATAAAGACCTGATAATTTGTTACGTTCAATTACGGCCGATGAATTGAAAACCACATCGATTTCGTTGCTACTCTTCCATACGTCAATAACATCCTATATATTTTACCTGTTTGTAATAAATACGCTTGCGTATAATTTTCTATTACAATCTATCCACTCTAAAATAACGAGTGTACACTATAAATTCTATAGCTGGTACCTTGTTTTGAGTATCCGTTAACTGGCTACACATTACTATAGCGTAAAATTAATTCTTATACTGCTACGACCGAAGGACTCGTAATAGTATATTCTATTATTTGATCAAGCTTGAGTCGAGTTTTCTAATCTCCTTTTTGGATCAACTGCTCTTGCGTGCAGCTCGCTGTTACAATTACGATAGCAGCATGGTTGGTGCTGACTACCGCGGCGATGTTGTGCTGATCCGCTTCCGATGGCTGGCAAGATAAGTATCCCGACAGCTGTATGTGACTTGTCTTCTTTTTTTAACATACCATAGGATAAACTCAATTCGCATCGTGCTGTCGAACAAAATACGTTTCTTTTTAAAAAACCCACTTTGAAATTAGATACGCTATTGTTTCTTATGGTAAAATCCTTACTAGAAAGGTTTTTAAATTTAATGCTTTTTTACTGAACCCATCTGCTTATACGAAAGTATCAGCATTATTCTTTTTACTGGTTAAATTGAATGCATGTTAGCTACGAAATGCGCACTTAGTGGAACAATTATTGAATCTGTCCATAGAGTAAAATTGCTTTTTTTTAAATAGTAACTTTATTTAATTTTTTTTGCTGTTTACATAGACATTTTTATTCTTTTGTTTTGTTATAAATGGAAAATCGTTGGCAATGTATTTTGTTTGTGTTGCTACTAATCCCCCCTCACCGCATTGGTAGTTAGCCCGGTATTTCTATCTGACCCGTACGCTGCATAACGTAGCATAAATTTTAGCGCCCAACATAGCGCCCCGATTTTGTCTTGTGTAATGTATGCTCTGATTTGGTTTCGCTTAATTTCTGGCCCAATTTTTGTTTTGCTTCTGGCCTGATTTTTTGTACTGCCCAAGTACTACGTTATCCGTTTCCTCGGCCTTATACTACTTATGTTCCCTTCTCTTACGCTCAAACTTGCATTTATTTCTTTTCTTTATTTATTGTGTGGATTCGATCTTCTTAAATTTCAGTTTGGTTTTCGTCCATGATTGCTAAATACTCTTGGTTGGCTCATTTCAGATTATTAGACTTGTGTTTTCGCCAATAATCTTAGACCCTTTGAAAACTCTGGCGCCCTATTTCTAATTTCTTGACTTTATTCTTTTACGTTTAGTACTCTTTTTTTGAAATTTAATCTGTGTGTTACTTCCGTATTGAATAGAATTGTTGTGTTGTGATTCGCTTATGATATTTTATAGTTTATTCGGTTGAGCTTGGATTTCGCATTACTCTGATATACAGTGTGTATTTCTTTTGTCACAATGGTTACGTGGGGGTTGGATGTAAATAGACTGTTAAAACCCGAGCTCCAGTATGAGCTATCTTCTCGAGGATTTGACTCTGACATTAAAGTCGAGGGGTTACGTAAGGCTGTCCGTAACGCGATTCAAGTGGAAATGAATTAGTCTTTTACTCCTAACCCTTACACAATTACGTTTACAGAGGATCATGAGGATATTAAACGTGCGCTTACTGAGCTTGGACCATCTTTTGACGACTATGCTGGGGATGTTACTGATAGTCAGTTTGCTCGTTTACGCTTTTTATGGGTACACATTCAGCGACGTTGTGAATTGATGTTGGCTAGCTCTGAGGAAGAAGCCCTTACAAAAAATAAATTATTATTCGCGACTGTTAGAAAATTCAAACGTGTTACTTTTTCTGATTTTAGTCAACAACTTTCTTCCAGTCCACAAACTCTTAATGTAACTACCGCCGTCACCAAAAAAGTTCCTTATCTTTCTTCAGATTCCGATGAAGCATTGGATACTTCTACTACTGCCAATACTATGATCCCTACTAAAGGATACTCGCTCGCTAATTTGAATGTCTCTTTTTCAGTTGAAGGTTGTCTACCGGAATTCTTGTTTCGTATTAAGGAAATCAGTGTCTCGCGTAATATTTCTGCTCAGCAACTTTTTCTTTTTACTTTGAAATTACTTACCGGAAAGGCTTTACTTCTTTTCCGAGTACATCAGCGTTCTCTCAAATGTTGGGAAAACGTGGTTACTTTATTAAACTCAGAATTCCTACCCCTGGATTTTGCTTATAAGTTTGCTACTATTGAGGAAAATACTTTTACTTCACATGACCGTGTTGTTAAGGTTTCTCCTACGCCTAGGGGTAAATCAGATACTTCCTCCGTATTTTCTACTGTTTTTCCTTCTAGTTCTACTTCTACTCGTCAGGTTGTATGCTTTAATTGCGACAAATTTGGTCATGTTTCGACCCGTTGTACTCGTCCTAAAGTACTCCACTGTTATGGTTGTGGATATTAGGGAGTTACTCGTCACAACTGTCCACACTGTCATTATACTCCTAGTAGGTTTTCGAATAATTCGTCAACTTCTGCCCTCGTCTCTAGAGGCCTAAGTTATTCTGCTTCTTACTCTACGTCGCATCCAGGTCAACCTGCTACTACTATAAAAACATACCCTTCTTTGGCAAATAGAGCTTTGAACAAAATTTCTTCCGCCCCTAGTTCCTAGTTCTACATCCCTGTCCGCACCTCCTTCTACTCACCCTACTACCATCACCTCGTACCGTTTTCAGCCATATGAACCTTTGAACTGTAATATTGATTTTTATGGCTATCACGCCCCTACTTACCGAACCTCTACTAACACGAAACAAATTTCCTCTGTCCGCGAATCTAAAAATGCGCAAATGAATCCTGCGTTTTTACTTCCACCTCAAACTGTGCCTCCAACACCGTTGCAACCCATACTTCGAATTAGTGACTTGCAGGTAGCTTCTCAAAAGTTTGTTCCCGCTTTCTTAAATGATTCTACCCAAGAAATTCCTGTCCTGTCTGCAAGCACCAATGTTGCTGAAATGACGATAATTTCTAATATAGTCAGCGAAGTTCGTGAACCTGTATCTTTAATATATGTTGCTGTTGCTGTCAAAATTCTACATGTTTCTGCTTTCTTAAATGCTTCGACTCAAGAAATTTCTGTCGTGCTGGCAATAACAGCCGTCGCTGAAATGAAGATAATTTCTAATGCGGATAAAGAAAATTCTGTTCAAGTCAGTGAACCCGTAGCTGTGATGCCTATTGCTGTTGTCGTCAAAGTTTTACCTGATCCTGTTTTGTTATCTACTATTGTTAAGGAAGCAGTTCCTATTGTGGCTGAAGTTTTGTCTGTTCCCACTCCGTTGTCTATAAGTGATGAAGTCTTACTTAATTCTACTTCTTTATCGGACGTTGATGAAACGTTACCTACTCTTAACTCATTCTTCTCATGCTAACAAAACGCTACTTGCTTTCGTTCTTTTAGCTAAGGTTGGTGAAATCCTAGCTGATGTCCTGTTATCTAATGTTGACGAAGGTAAACCTGATTCTGCGTTCTTATCTGTTGTGGATGAAGTTGTTCCTGGTGCTGTTTGTTCTTGTAAGGTTGATGAAATTCTGTCTGATGCTGCTCATTTCTTTCATGTAGATAAACTTCATTCTACTCCTTTATCTAACACTGGCGAAGTTCTACTTGATACTGTTTGTTCTTGTAACGTTAATAAACTTCTACCTAATTCTGTTCTTTTATGTAATATAGTTGAAGTGTTATCGGATTCTGCTCCTTTTCCTAAGGTTGATATTCTTACAGTTAATGCTGTTTTCTTTCCCAACTGTGGCACTTTTAGTCCTTTATCTGACGTCGTTAAAATTTTATCTAATTCTGTCCCTCTGTCTCACGTAACTGAAAAAGCTCTGCTTGTGTTTCTCTTCGTAAGGTTGATTCTCGTACAGCCAATACTTTGTCTCTTTCTACCGTTGGCTTTCTTGCAACCCATTTTATAGACAAACCTCTTTCTTCCATGACGCACTTTAAGTTTTGTAAACTACCCTTGCCACCTCCTATACCGCGTGCTACAACTACTACACCCCTGCTGTACCTGTTTTGCGGAAAACTGCCCATAGGAGGAAGAAATTTGTCTATATTGATCCAGAACCTGAAGATGTTGGTCGACGAAATCCTAATGTCCTTGATCTCGTTTCATTTTCTTGCTGACGGCGCAAACGTCTTAAGCCCAATACCTAGTCCTCGCGCCCCAGATACTTATGCCGATTTTCTTACCCTTAGGCTTTGATTTCTGGACTTTAAGTTTTCTTTTTTTTTGCTTCCTTGTTTAGCTGGGTTTTCTTTTTTTTCTTTCACCCGGTATGGGTCCGGGAATAGAATAGTCTCACGGTACGACCTGTTTGTCGTAAGAGGCGACTTCAGCGGTCCAACAATACACACACCCACAGACTTTATTCACGTTCAATACATAACCACACGCTTTATATATACACACACACACACACACACACATACACTCACACACTTCATAAACACACAGTTCTACTTGGTTCTCCTTTCTTTCGTTTCCTCCTTGTACTCCTTGCACCTGTGTGGGTCCGGGAATAGAATAGCCCCATGGTACGACCTGCCTGTCGTAAGAGACGACTAACGCGGTCCAACACATACACACACACACACACACACACACTTCATACATATACACACACTTCGTACACACACGCACACACACACTCACATACTCATGCATCTACACACACTCACATGCACACATACACACTTTATACACGTCCAATCCATACACCAACACTTCATACACACATACACCCACGCACTTCATAAACTCACAATTCAACTTGGTTCTCCCTTCTTTCGTTTTCTCCTTGTATTCCTTGCACCCGTGTGGGCCCGGCAATAGAATAGCCTCAAGATACTACCTGCCTGCCGTAAGAGGCGACTAAATCGGTCCAACACATACACACACACACACACACACACTTCATACACACACACTTTATACACACACACACTTCGTACACACACACGCACACACACACACACACTCACATACTCCTGCATTAACACCCACACACATACACACACATGCGCGCGCACACGCACACACATATTCATACATAACTACACTGGGATTCGGTTTGATTTTCTTTTGGTACGTTTTTTTTGTTTGGTTTTGGAAACGGGGTTTGTCTTCTTTCTGCACTTTTGATACTGCTATAATATGGGTTTTGTTTGCATTAGTTTACTTCTCTGTTACTTTGGATCTACTTTCCTTTTGCTGGTCTTCTTTGCTGTCGGTTCCTATACCCAGTGTGTTTCGTCCATCCGTTCCTGAGGTAGGTGCTTTCTACTTCGTTTTTCTTTTCTTTGGAAATCACGACTTAGTATATTATAGGACAAGTTAGCATTTCCTTTCTTTGGTTCTTCGGTTGTTGCGATTCCATGTTACCACAGTTTGTAGTACATCGTTTCATTTACCAGCGCTTTTCCTATCTTCCTCTCGTCCTTCCTTGTTGTTTCTTTGCATACTTAGGCTTAACCCTTGTGTCCTGTTTTGGCTTGTACTGTTGGTTTTCTTGCTCGTTCCTTTTATTATTTTGGTTTTTCTTTCGCGAGCAACCAATTTCTCCTCTTGAAGTTGAAGACATTACTGTTTCTTCTGAGAAACATCCGTCCTTTGACGACCCTGCAGTGCCAATTCCGTTTCATCTTAGTCCTCGTTGATAGTTTTTTACCCCTCTTCCTTTCAATTTTTTTTTTGGTTCATACAGCACTTTGGTTTTCGAGCCGGCTGAGAGTTTTTTTTGGGTGGTTTGTTTTTGGTTTCCCCTGTTTTCGAAAACAAATTTTCTTTTAGTTTTAAGCGAATATTTTTGTGTTTGGTTTTTTCCTTTTTTTTGGTACTGCTCAATCCCGCACTTTGGCTTTCCTACCCGACCTGTTAATTTTGCGAGGGAGGATTTGTTACGTTCAATTACGACCGATGAATTAAAAACCATATCGATTCCGTTGCTACTCTTCCACACGTCAATAACATCCAATATATTTTACCTGTTTATAATAAATACGGTTGCGAATAATTTTCTATTTTAATCTATCCACTTTAGAACGACGAGTTTACGCTATAAATTCTATAGTTGCTTCGTTTTGAGTATCCGTTAACTGGCTACACATTACTAAAATTAATCCTTATACTGCTACAACCGAGAGACTCGTTGAAATAGTGTATTCTATTATTTGATAAAGTTTGAGTCGAATTTTCTAATTTCTTTTTTGGTATGTTGATAACGCAAGGATCGAAGCTCGAATTCTTGTTATTTAAACAATTTCAATTTGATTCTGCAGTTTGCCCTTAGATGTATTTCCTAAATTACTTACTTCAAGAGCGATGCACGTTTTTTTATAAGAAGTGTAGATCTCGACTGCATTGGTAAGTTCTTTTGCGTTATTACTATTAGTAAGACTCTATTTTTAGCTCTTAGCTGGAGACCAAATTGCTTGCTATATAGGCCCGATTATTTTTTGACGTAGATCAACTGCTCTTGAGTGCAGACTGCTGTTACAATTACGGTAGCAGCATTGTTGTAGCTGACTACCGCGGCGATGCTGTGCTGATCCGCTCCGATGGATGGCAAGATAAGTATTGCGACACTTGTACGTGACTTGTTTTCGTTTTTTTTTTAACATACCAAGAGATAAACCCAATTCGCATCGTGTTGACGAACAAGACACATTTTTTTTTAAAACCTGCTTTAAAATTAGATACGCTAAGGTTTCTTATGGTAAAATCCTTACTAGAAAGGTTTCTAAATTTAATACTTTCTTTTTTACTTAACCCATCTGCGTATACGAAAGTATCTTTATTATTCTTTTTACAGGTTGGATTTATTGCATGTAAGCTATGAAATGTGCACTTTGTGGAACAATTATTGAATTTGTCCATAGAGTAAAATTGCTTTTTTTAAATTGTAAGTTTATTTAATTTTTTTTTGCTGTTTAGATAGAAATTTTTATTCTTTTGTTTTATTATAAATGGAAATTCATTGGCGATGTATTTTTTTGTGTTGCTAGTAATCCTCCCCTCTTCGCATTGGTAGTTAGCCCGGTATTTCTATCTGACTCGTACGCTGCATAACGTAGAACATTTAGAAGTAATAGCCTCAAACAGGTTACGAAATGGTGCAAAGCGATCATTATTTTGCCGTTCTACCCTGGTGTCTATATTATCAAATTAAATCAAATTAAATTAACATCTCTGGTTCAGAGTGGATAGACGCTTGTATTTGCCCCATATTTATCAACACTAAGGTGAGCGTTCGCATATTTCTTTCATTGAATTTCGTTATTTGTAAACGTAACTATTGAGTTCAAAATATCTTCCGTGAAAAACAAGGATCATGTTTCATGAGCACTAGATATTTCACGAGTAGATCCTTTAGTGCCAGGAAGATATAAAACTAAATTTTTAGCAGTACTTTGAAATGTCCTTTCTCTTGGCTTACCCTCCATTTGATCCAGTTTTTTCCACGAAGTTTAGTCGGTACATCTTCGATTTGCGTACGTCATTATTATTTATAGATTGTTCTTCATTATTTTGTGCCGATGTTTCTTGTTCTATATTGTCACATTTTAATAACTGATGATCATTCCAGTTGTGTCACTTCGACATTTTCTTTCTAATTTTTTGTTTGAGGTAAGACAGGGACAACTTAAAATATTCTTAATCGTCTGAGTCGCTTTCAAAAACACTTCTAAACCCTGCTGTTACTATATTTCTTCTGAAATACCTCATCTATCAACTGCTTCTAAATCAGACAAATGTTCAAAGATTTTCTCAATTTCTTGTTGAGAAACTGGTCTAGAAGAGCTATGTTCCCATGCTGTATGCTAAAAAATAATTAAAAAATATAAAATGTAATATAATAATAAGTAAACATAACCTTACGTGATTAGATAAAATTATTAAATTGTCACACAAATACTACCCGGGCGCACACCTGCACCGCAAACAGATTTTTACATCAAACAAACACACGTACTACTGCAACGACTGTAGGAAATCAACTGACGTCTGCAATTAAGATATTAACAGAAATTACAATTTTATGTTGCCATCTGTCGCAAAGTAACAGAGGTTTTGAGCAAGGTCGGGGTACAGCTAAACCCTGGTGGTCTAGTGTCAATTCTCTTCCTCTGTTAAGTCTTTTACATTGAGAAAACCGTGTTACGCAATATAAACGGTTCTAGTCTCTCTCCTTGTACTAACACCATGTCTACTTCATCTATTGCTGTTTTATTGCTATTACTAGAACTTCTTCTTTTTTGGTATGTCGATAGAGTATACATAGATTGGGAACTCAATTCCGTATATCTTAATATATGATTTCCTTATTTGTCTTTTATGTTATAACATTCTCAGCACTACTGAATGATCTTCCATTTACACTTCTTTAGTCGAACAATACGCATTCAAACGTTTATAAATATTTAGAGAGGATCTTTATTCTTTTGAATGCCACTACAGATATCACTGAAAATAACTACACACAATACTTGACACACTGTGTTCCTTATGCGACAAATGCGCCAAATTTATTACTAATCCAACCATGTACGTGGTATAGAACTGTCGCACTTCGACAACAAGCACAGTTGCTATTTTATAGTTTACATAAACATTATGCGCATTTATTTAAACGATCGATTAAACAATTTATTTCATACTACTTTTTGATTACGACAGTGACTGAACTCCTCGCCAGGTGATGTCATTCATATATCGAACTATAATAGCATCCACACTATTCAAGAAGTAGGAGAATCCTTTTTGAATTTTTTCGCTATATTCGATCTTTGTAGCTCCCAATCGTAGAATTTTAGTTTTTTTCTGTGTTTAGGAGATGTGTTATGTCTAGCCCACAGGTTGGCCCTGTATCCTCAACTACCGAAAAAGTGTAAGTTTCTCCCTAACTGGATGATATGTCCAAGGCAACCGCACTAAGAGACTACCCCAAAATCGACAATGAAGACATTTATCTCGAGAGGTTCAAGGGGCATGCCTAGGATCTGCTATTCTCATAAAGGTCTTACGTTCTACTCATCATATCATAGTCCTTTTTTAGGATGTCTTTAATGAAGGAAGTCAAAATTGGCATCCTCGTTGCTCTTTGGTATGGTGATCCCCTACATTTGACCTTTCAATGCTCCACTCAAAGGTACTACATTGACCAGAGAGCGAGTTTTTTCTTCCAGCTGATAATTTTGAATTTTGTCGAACCTTTGCTATTCCAAGCAAAATAGTTATCTTTAATGTGCGTGACAACATTTACACACAGAACCTACATTATACGTGTCATCCAAACGAGGGCGTATTTTTGTGAATGCAGAATATTTTTCAAGCGGTCTGTGTAGAAAATCGACTCCGGGACCATGGACTTGGCAATCATATGCGAACCTGTCTAAGCCACAGAGCCGACTGCATGGTATTGACCACATTATCAGTCGTTGTCATTCTTTTTAAGCATATTTCGAGTTGTAACTTCTAATCTGTCCATTTATAGCATACAAAAAGTACGTGATTCGCATAATACTGGTATACGGGCGTTGCTGTACTTTTGAATCCGTATAAGTAACTGCTAACGTCCGTGCCCCATTAGTGCTTATGTACAAATTCATCTCAGCATGTTTTCGCTTAATCCACCTTTCTAACACGGGTATTAAATTGTGTATACACTTGCCTTTGTCTACATTTGAGCCCACCCTTCCTGCCATTTTAACTTGGAAATCTTGTATGCTGTTTGACCTCTTTTTGTTAAAGTGGACATATCCCTGTAACTACTAGCAGTACGTCGGTTGAGATAGTCCTATATCCGATAAAGATTTCGCTTGCCATAATTTTTTGGCAACGACTAATAGTGGTGACATTAAGCTTCAAGCCGACTGCTCGAGCCCAAACTGTGTACTCGTCCACTCTCTTTCTGCTTTCCAACTATGCCTTGTTTTATAGGGGACTATTTGCAACCCGTCGTTATTTATTTACTCCATGATTTTAACATACTACCTTAGACAATATTTCTTAAAACTGTCTGTGTGCGTGCCCACTACTAAACTCCTGCAGCTTGATTTCTATAATGTCATCATAGCGAATATTCCACAGTGCCGGTACAAGGACTGCACCCGGTGGATCCTTTTTCAAACTCTTTACCTATTTTTTATGGTATAGATCCTTTTAGACCTCAAGTATGCGCTAATAATATTCACCACATATTTTGATATGCTTGCTTTCGCAATTTTCCTAGTATCTATTACATGATGCTGAATTGAATGCATTTTTAAAGCCGACCAGTACCAGTGCATACCATTTCCTACCTCTGTAAGATGGCCTCCCCTCCCTGTTCGTGACAAACTCCACCGTTGTGTGTGGTGGATTTGCATCTCCTGTTGTTTAGTCCGTCGTGATTTAGATATCTCTGTAGTCTTGCATTTATTAGTGTCTCACAGAAATTTACAACAACATTAGACTACTCCGGCAATACTTCACCAATGTATTATTTTCCAGCTTCGCTGGCTTTCCAATTAGTACTAATGTGGCTTTCTTACGCTCCTTGTGGACGGTGTTTCCCCAAAAGTAGTGGATAGACCGTCATGCCCTAACGCATTTACTGCAGTTATTCTTTTTGCTGCATATTCCAGCTCATCAAGAGTAAAAGAATTTCCCACATATTCAGCTTCCTTAGTCGCCGGGATTTATTCTCTTTCCTTGAATAGATGAACTTTAAAAACCTTTAAGGTTGCTTCCGTTGCCTGGCTGCTGTAAGGGCTGCTAATCTCAGTTGCGCTCTTTTCCAAAAATGTTCTCCTCAATTGTGCTACACAATTCTGACCATTTTTGATCTTTCTGCTTTTTAATAGAGTACTTATATTGTCTTTTATATGACGTGTAATTTCCTTTCCTGCTGACCTTCAGTTGCGATTCAGTTTTCTGATAGTCTTTGAGTAGTATTAGTCTTGTAATTAGTTGCTGAATCTGTGTTGTCTATCAGTTGGTTATGATACTCTCAAATTTTACTTTTAATTTGTTTGTTGCAATTTTAAAAGCTTTTTAACAGTTCCTGCCGATTCCTCATATGGATTTCTCAATTAGTGTTTTGTTTAAGCCCTTAGAGCTTTTCATCAACTCCGGAGTATCCGTGTAACCAAAGATCTATCACGTTTTGTTTATTCTACAGTGTACCAACTCAGTTACTACAAAGCGACTATCACCGTAGCTTTCTTTGTCCAGTACTACACATTTAGAGCAATGTCTCGTTAGGTTATTGAAGTCTATAGCAAGAGCCACAAAAGAAGTTTCTATGGATCTCACTGTTGACTTATCGCCGTCATTCAAAAGATTGGGTCCTAACGATGTCATCCACTCTATCAATAATCGTCCTCTCTTGTCACAAGTCGTCCCTTCCCAGGCGGTATGCTTAGCTTTAAAATCGCCAGCAATCATCGCTCTTATGATACCATCATATGCATACGCGACTATTTGTTGCAGTTTCTAAAGAGTTTATGACTATGCATCTCTACCACTATCCGGAGATATATACACTGATATAAGTTTATACTGGCTCGAAGTAATTGTAGCAAGCATCAATTAGGTATACCGTAACTTCCCGTCTCGTATTCATAATTGTTGTCGTCTCATTTCTTTTTTGGTATACATTGTGTGTGTGTGTGTGTGTGTGTGTGTGTGTGTGTGTGTGTGTGTGTGTGTGTGTGTGGGTGTGTGCGCGCGCGCGCGTGTGTATTTACCTTTATTTCTGACTATACCTGGGTTTTGACCCATTCTAGTCGTATATGGATAAGTTATTTTAAATTAATAAAGTTGATCGAAATTTAATGAATAAAAAGTAATTCAGTTTGTTGTTCTGCCTGTTAATTGGTCGTTGATTTGGTTCAAGGTGGGTGAAAGTATCATTGCTCCGATGCAATCGCTAATTGGATGGTTATCTTGAACGGTGTTCTTGGGTTTCATCAATTTTCACCTTTCAGTTTGGTGTCTTGGTCGTATTGTATACCCTACATTTGATTTTCTAATGCTCCACCCGTAGGTACTACATTGCGTATTGTATACCGTTCATTTATATTTCCAATGCTCCACCGGAAGGTACTACATTGGCCAGGAGGCGAGTTTTTGTTGCCTGAAAATTTAGAATTTTGCCGAACCCTTGCCGTTCCAGGCAAGGTAGGGATCTTTAACGTGCGTGACAACACTCGCACACGGGACCTCCATTTAATCTCTCATCCGAACGAGGGCGTAATTTTTGTGAAAAATGCTCACCTGCCATTTTTCAAGCAGTCGGCCGTGTCGGGATTTGAACCCGGGACCTTGGGATCCGTAGTCTTACGCTTACTACATTGATCCACGGCGACGTCCGTATTGTATACCGCAGGCTACTGTCTAAGAGGGGAAAATAGGGTGTTTATTATCTAGCATATCTTGTAGGAAATAGTTCAAAGGGAGACAATAGTGTGTGGCTCAGAGGTTTTGGCTCGGTAGTGGAAAGTAGGCATCTATGGTGGGCTTGAAGTTGTTTCTTACGTGGGAAAGAAATGAGCAGTGCTGAAGTAGCTGGTCCGGTGTTTCTAGAAAGTTTTGATTGCAAAGACAGAGCGTAGAGGGGATTACGTGTAAGGAGTGTAGCTTATTACGGAATTTACACAACCTGTTTAGAATTGCAAAGTTGTTCTGTTGGATTGGGAAATATGTGTTGGGATTTCTGTGATTGTAGGAACGATGTTGAAGGTGTATCTGCCAGTATTTGATTGGGTCCTAGATGATTGCTTTGAGTGGAGTAGGGAATTGTAAATGTGAAATTCGATTTCTGTGGCGAGGATATTTCGATAAATGTCAGAGGAATGTGATTCATCGTAAAAGTGGAATCGTCTTCGGAATTTCTAGTTGCGAATTTGGAGAGCGGTGTGTAACTGGATTTTGAGAAGTGGGATTTTTAGAAGTAAGTATAAGGCAGCAGCTGGGGTGGTTCAACAAGCTCGGAAAACGTACAATAGGTAGGGGCGAATTCTGGGGTCAAGGATTCTGCGTGAGTGAAGAGTGGTAAAAGGAAACCAGGAGTCTATGCCGCAGCAAACGATATGAATGATGATGTTGTTTAGGATTAGTTTTCTATTCTGCTGGGTTAACTGGACTTTTTACTAACTATAACTCTGCACGAGTGCTATGATTGTGCAATGTACACCTCATATATGCTTACCAATTGTGCAGTGCAAGATTCATATGGCGACACAAAGTTGCAATACCTTATTATACATCACTGAACCTCAATGTGTTCAGATGATAAGTAATATAAGACACACTTGTGTAGGGATTTACACTGTTAAATTAATTCAATATCAAAATGTGATTAGAATTTCAATTATCAAATAATTACCTTCAGTACATAATATTAAACACAACTTTTATAGGCAATATGTAACCAGTAATGGTGTAAAGTGGGTTGCTTTATAATTTTCTTTCGTTAAGCAGGTAATTAATTTAGAACTAACACATTTGCACTAACCACAGTAACGCTTATCAGCATGCAATAATTGTAAACGACAATAATGAAACAATATATACCACAAATGTTTATAGAAAAACAACATACGACCTTATTCTGCGTTGATTCTATAGATGCAGGAAATCCAAACCATTTACGATCGAATCCTTGCAGTACCTTTGGACGATTTGGAATGAGCAGCTTATTCTAGACGAGATCAACAACAGGAAAGATTCTTCATAAACCATTAACAAATATTTTACGGCAGGCAATATTAGTACCACCAGTAAATACAAACTTAAACGTGAATTTATATTTGAATCTTTATTCCATACTAAATTCCCAATAATTCTGGGATTGATAGTTAATTGAAGCAAAGAAGTTTTTAACCATTTACAAAAACATGTGCTCTCAACTATTGAGCATAACATGTAAGTATTTGTTTTTATCCGCATAAAGCGTACCTGATTACTAACCCACAAAAATAAAAAGGATAGTAAATCGGAATAAACGATGATATACTGTAAAATCTCCACAAAGGGATACAATAAAAATACAGTGTTCACCTCAACCACATTTAAACTCGTCGATGGACACCAGAAGAAAAAGCTTGTTATTTGCAATTTCCTCGTTATCACTGAAATAAGTGATAACAACACCTAAAACTAGTTTTTATATTAACTATTTAAACAGAATAACAAAGTTACCTTCAAATACATTAACATTGAGCTTACAATTGACAGAGTAATATGACAGCCAAAATATACTAACAATCTTATGATACACAACAGACAACTGTAGACTACGATTGCAGTGAACAATTTCTAACATCCAAGGTCATACAATACTATAGATCAGAATGCAAAAATGAGGGTTGCATCCTGTAGTTCTCTTTTATTGCGTTCCATTCAGTGTTCTGTGTAATAATGACCAGGAGAGTACACTTACTGAATAATTTAAAAATGTTTTCAAAAGTTGTGTGTCACAAATATGATTATAACTAGTAAAGGAATTTTAGTTATTCGCTTATTCCGTTCCCAATGCATGTAAGTTTATAACGTTTAGTCTCCCTTGTATATATACTATATCTTCTTTTAACTACAGATGTAGGCTGCTGTGAGAAATAACTAGCTACTACTAATTATTTTGAGATAAACAGTGCTCCAGTATTCGATTTGCTGTAGTGACTAAAATAAACAAAGTCCAAATCGGATTACTTTCAATAATTTAGCACGTACTTTTCTGCTGAAAGTCTTTGATCAATTATTTAAGTTTTCAGTCACTTTGTGAGAAACGCCTGTTTATGTATTCAGAGTTAAGAACACTGAGAAGTAACTTCATTATTATCACAAAACAAAACGACGACGCCGTACGCCACGTAATTTCGGAAATTATGTACTCATTGCCCCTCATTCTTGTTTTGTTGTGAAGTAATGATAACAGCTCAACGACAATCAAGCCGTGCTGGTTTGCGCCTAAATAGGAACGATTGGGGTAACGTGCATTTGTATTTTCATGTAAAACGGAAACGCGACACGGATTAGGATTTTAAAAAAACACCTTAGAAACAGGGGTGCTTTTTGAATAATAAATTTGAACGTTTGGGGTCTATATAAATTTGTTAAATTACCAAGAACAAATGAGTTTTCAATGCGATGCAATGCATCTAAAGCAAGTTGTTAAACTTAATAGTGTTGTAACAAATACTTATTCTATAGTACTAACTCTAGTGGCAATTTCTATTTGTTACAGCTCTGTAGAATCTGACCCTTCTTATTGCGCATAATAATATCAAAAGAAACGGTATCCTTATAGAGGCATACGATATCATCTTTTAATTAGCTTCGGATTTATCATAATAAAACATTTAATCGTAACAATTTCTCTAAATTTGCCCAAAGAACTAGTTGTCGTACACAGGCGCTACTAGTGTTGCCTAATTAGTAGACGGTCAACATCCACCTTTAAGAATTACTAAACTAACATAGCGCTTGCGCGGAGTGTCACGAGGTGACGCCTGAAGTAGATGACCTGTTCCTGACGTGGAGGGTATCAAAAAACGGATTCGGCCATCTTGCACGACAACAGCGGTCGAAAAACAGTGAGATGAAGGTGCTGGCACTTTTATGCACCAGCTGGTCCCTTAGAATTGCGATTTAGGCATAGAGAAAGTTTGCGGTCGTTTTGGAAGGGCGCCCGAGATATAGTTTCCACGGGTTCGGGCCAGGCGACCGGAACATTATATGTGGCGACAACGTGACCGCCGGCTCTTGACGTCCGTTAATGGTAAGATTATCATTGGTAGGTAATCCTTATACTAAAAAGATCTTCAATTTTACTAGCACTTTTGTGAGATGATAACTAGAAAACTCTATCGTTATGAAATAGATTTAAAGTCATTTGTAGAGTCATTTCTAGAGCAACAGTTCCGTTATGCATGCAAAAACCAGGTATTTAAAATTCCCGCTGACAGAAATCAATTCCTGGTGAGTGTTTGATTATTTTGTCTTGATTACGGCAGGAGCTTTGTTTCCATGCCTCTTAAATTTTTGACAGATGCGCTTAGAATTGCTAAAGATGTCAAATTTTAAGAGGGGATCAAATTAACAATATTAGATTTTATGAAAGGATAAATTCTGCATTTAGGTTTTAACATAAAAAATCGTAGAAGTAATAATATTCTAACAAGCTTATGTCAGGGTTATTTTCTTAATTAGTGTTGAAACATTAGAAACAAAATTAAAACACTTGGCCTCTTTCCAAAGTAGTCCAAGGTTGTTCTGTAATACAAGTGAAGTATGCATGTGTTCAAAAACGTAAGGTTGCAAAGTTCAGTTTCTATTTAAAAATGTTTAATTATAGTATGCTTGATAGTTAGTCGAGTAGCTATGTCATTCCTGTCCCATGACAAATTAAAAATTTTATTGATTTATATTATTTACATGCAATTTAAATTTTTTGTAATGAATACAACAAGCTAAGCTCAGTTAAAACATAAGTAAACCTATATTGTTTTTACCTACTGGTTGGGTTAACTAGTTAGGGGTTCTTTTTATCCCCTAATGTGACCAGTGGCTTTTAAGGAAGGATTTCCTTAAAATGATGGAACGCAAATATCTTCCGACTATGCTAGGGGCCTATTCCTTGGGCAGAGCTTATGAGGATTGGTCGTGGTTCTTTTACAAAGCATTATTTTCTTACTAGGGTCAGATTCTTAGCAAAACATGGGTTTCGGTAGGGCCCCACCAAGTCATTAATTTTTAAACACAGGGTTTCCATAAAGGGGACTTGGGAGCCCTTAGAGAGGAATACCGTATTAACTGCTAAGGCAGAAGCTGAAAAAAAAATTTAATTAAAATAACAAAAATGAGGACACAAGAGGTATTCTCTTGTTACCACATAAAAAACAGCAAAGATTAATCAGGCAAACAAAATTATGAACACAGACCTTTATGCTTCAAAATCTGGAAAGGCTAATAAAGCTTTTTGTTAAATTGGGGTTACCACTTTATGCTATTTGATCTTATACCTGGTTACTCTATTTCTGAACGTACTTGTGCAGAATGAAACAATTAATTAAGAAAATTAAGTGTTGATTTTTTAATTAAAATTTGTTCCTTCATAAAAATGGTAAGTATAAAATTTATGTTTAGGAAAAGATAATACAAGTTTCATCTACCCATATGGTAGGATTATATATATTCAAAAGAAATATCAAAACTTTAAGTGTTGCTTTCGTTACAAAAATTTAACTTGAATTTATACCAAAAATACCAGAACTGTTATTCGGTTTACATATATATAAAAATTATCTAAATTGTCTATTAATTCATCATTCAGAGACTGTAAGTGAAATCATGCATATTTGAAACTTTAATAAGAACTCTTTAGGTTTGCTTAATTTCATTAAAAATAGTAACTGTGATTGCACTGCACTAATATTGACAATAAAAATTTATTTAATTCTTTTTTAGTTTATTATAAACAGATAGGTGGTAATAAGTTGTTACAAAGATATTTTCTGAAGCAGCCTTGTATCAAAGATCGCCAATTGTAGACGGGATGTAAGAATAATTCTAATCTCTTACCTTGGTTCAGCAGATGTTGTTTACGTGAAGGTGTTACAGCATGTTAGAACAGGCGTTAATACATACGTTCCTCGGAAAACAATTGACGTAGAATCCAGATGTTATACAGGACACAATCAGCTGGGTGATCCTTGAACTGGACCACAAGAACTTAATGCGTTTTTCTTATTCGCACAAACTGGACCAACCAAAATCCAATACAAAACTTAGATGTTCTACTGTGTGTAGATCTTGACCAAAATAATTACCATCGCATAGTTGTCCTCCTAATTACTTGTAATTTCACACTCACAACTTCAAAAGGACCATTTCAATTCATTATCGGACTTTAGTTCCAAACCATAAAAATTTCTACGTACTTTGTAGCACGTTTTTTTAAAATCCAAACATATTGTTTCCTTGCAGAGCATTTCATTAAATCCAACTATTCATTGTAAGGTTGAAGGACGTTCATACTAGATCGATATTTTCGTATCGCAACGTTGATGTGAATGAACTATATCTTGGTACTCGTAGATGCGAAAGTAGAATTAATATCGTCTTGAAACACAGCTTTCAGACTGCCTTATTTTTATAAAACCAGGTAAGGCGGGTTCATTCTAACAAATGAATATACGGAGAAGCCTTACAATTGATATACAAAACGATTTCTTAAAAAGTTTTTTCTCTACATTTGCAGGAGAATTATAAAATAAATATCTAATTGAAGATTTGACGGAGCATTTCAAGAAGCATTAAATTGAAATTTTTTAACGAAGCGTTGTAAGACATTTAATTGAAACTTTTACAAAATTATTTAGGAAACATTTTAAAAACTATTTTAAAAATATCCTAAGAACTATCAAAAAGGTTATCAAACGAATTATCAAAAGCATTATTAATAGAGTTATTGATAGATTTATTAATAGAATTATTGATAGAATCATTAGTAGAGCGCTACAACAAAATTATTTAGTTTGTCTAGTAACTTATTTTCAACTGCTTACCATTATTAAAAACCCTAAGCCTAGTGTTCAGCATACTAGGGATCCACTACAGCACAAGTCCAGACGAATATTACATGCTAGAACCCTTTGGGTTTCCATGTTGGTTCTCGACGAAAGTTCTAGCTCTAGTGAGCGCTGATGCAATATGCATGAAACAGGAAAGCTATTTGGCCTTGATAATTTTCATACTAACAACTAACGTCTGATGTTAGCAACCAATCTAGCATTTCAGTATGGCGGTTAGACGTCATAATACCAATACTGGTATTTATTTACTTAAAAATTGTTTACGTGATATAAATGACTAGACAAAAGGTTTGTGAAACTAAAAATTTATTGACGTTCTGCAGTGGTCAAAAAAACTGTTACAAACCAACCTAAGAGATCTGTCAATTGGGTAATAAGAATTTTGTTTTAAAATAATAGCAAACGCTAAGATCCTATTATGTAAAGAGAAATATCTGGATTTTTAGAAATCAATTTTACTTTTGAACGTTATATCTGTGACGATATTCAAAAAATAGGAATTACTTTAAATTACATTTATGGTTCAAAACTTTAAGTTTTTTTATTTTTTAAATAGTTAAATTTAATAACACCTCAGCTAAAAAAATAGATTTTGAATATTGAATTTAGAAGAATTGTAAGGCACAAATTGTGTTTTTTAATTAAAATTTTCGTTCAGGGTCATCTTAATAGAAGTTGAAGTAGGTACGTTCAAGAGGTTTCCAAGGGTGTTGTTTTATATAACTTGTAAGCTTTTTGATAACCATTATATGTGAGTTTCTGCATCTTCTCATAGGATGCTTTTGTTTTTTTTATTGCACAAATAGATGCGCTCAATCCCCCCCCCTTTATTTTTATTCCTGTTTATACTTGAGTTTACTTTGTATCCACGCCAATTCTCATGGCTCACCCTTGGGGTAATTCCCAGACTAAACCGCGAATATCGTGAAGATAGCGAGTCTAAGGGAAGTGATAACTATAAAAGTCACTTTGCTGACGAACAACGTTAAAATATTCACATTGACGTAGCATACTCACCAAGAAAATCTACAAGTTCACTTCAGTGTATGCGTTTTTTGAAACTCCCACTTCCAGTATTACTAGTTTTACCGCTGGACGCTCTAGTATACCGTTTCTAGTTTGTAGGACCACAATTCCTACTTGCCCGTCTTCTCCTTTACGAACCTGCACTACTCTTCACTTTGGCCAGATGTTTCTAGGGTTACCTTTATCAACGACTAACACAATGTAATTGATTTCTAGCAGTTGTTGCGGTTCCTGTCATTTGCTACGCAGCAATAATTCCGGCAGATACTCAATAAAAAACCTTCTCTAACATCGGTTAGCAAATTGTTCCCCATAACTATAATTATTCCGTAAAACCTCGGTACAGTCGTTAATTGCTACCATTAACTTATCCCCGCTGGTTAAAAGTCTCAAGATTAGGAGTTAGTGCTTCTAAATGTTCGTTTTCTAAAAGCAGGTATATGAGTGGTCTAGAATTGACAATGTTTTCAACTGCTATGAAACAGCTACGTAGTAATGGGTCAGTTAGGGTTCGAGTAGTAAGGATGCCCTAAACTGCAAGCTTAGTTGCTTTAACTAATCGTTCCCAACTGCCACCAATATGGGGCGATGCTGGTGGGTTAAAACGCGATTCTAAATCTGGACTAACACATTTCTCACCAGTTTTTTGCATATTTAGATTTTTGAGTTCTTCCTTCAAAATGCGGTTACTAGCAACAAAATTAGTTCCACGGTCACTAAACTACTTTCGGGGTTGTCCCATTCTCGCCATAAATTTTCGTATACAAAGAATGCAGTAAACAGCATCTAATTTGCATGCAACTTCAATATGAATTGCACGGACCTTCAAACAAGTAAATAGCACGCCTCATGGCTTTTCCTTCTTTCGCCCTACTATAACTAACATAGATCTTAAATAATCTACACCAACGAAGGTAAAGGGTTCAATATAACAGAATAGTCGTGCATCTGAGAGTGAAGACATTTCCGACTCTAGATGTGCAAATATTAAATGGCATTTTTGACAATTTCTCCTAATTCAGTTCAGCTCGACACGAAGCGTTGGAACAAAATATCTTTTGCGGATTTCGTTAACTACTGTTTTGTGATTTCGATGCAAATAATTTTTATGATGATGTGTGAAAGCAACCGAGTCACGTCATGCTTACGAGGTAAAATTATTGGACGTTTCGTATCAAGCTTAATACAGACGGCAGCATCAATTCTTTCACGTACTCTCAAGATGCAGTTTTCATCCAACTACGCAGACAATTTATATAACGGACTCGAAGGTAATATCGTCGGCTTAAGCATAGGATTTGGTGATTTCTTGGACAAATGGTTAATATCTTCTCTACAAACTTTTTTGGCCTCCCTGACAGAGTAAGCCCAATCTAGCATGTCATCAACATAGTGATTGTTGATGATACTGGTTACTGCTCGAGGATGACTATCTTTGAACTCTAACGCGTTTACATTTTTCACGAATTGTGCGCTGCTAGGGGAACAAGTAGTACCAAACGACATTACTTGTAAGACGTATGTGTCTGGTGGTTTGATTTGATTATAATGTAGATCTTCTTCTTTGATTTTTACCTGTAAGAACATTTCTTTGATGTTTCTGACGGCTATCTTACGTTCACAAAATTTTAGGAAAACCCTCAGTAGCAGACTTAATCGGTCTTCCTCTTTAAGAAGCATACTATTTAAAGAAATTCGATTCATTAACGCGGCAACAACCCAAACTACAAGGAATTTTTCTAACTTGTTATAATTAAACATGAGAAAAATCGGCAAATATAAACCCTTTCATGTGGTTGATAAAAATCATCTTGAGACATTTTTCGGATGTAACCCCTTTTCCTCATACTCCTTTATCTTCAGATACATATTCCTTGCTTGCGTGGGCTTCGACAGTAGACGATGCTCCAAACATCTTAGTCTCTTAAAGGCCATAGGCCGGCTATCTGGTATTGTCATTTAGTCGTACTTCCATATTAATCCCATTTGGTATGGGTTGCTAATTTTTGTCATTAAAGCATTCATTTAATCACTTGCTCGGCGACCCTCTTGGCCACGGTTTCATCCTTCGGCACTGATACGCCTAGCAATTCTACAGAAAGGAAGCTTTTTACTAGTTCGTGTAGATCTAGCTCCGTGCTAGTCTCACACCCGCATACATGATAATCATGGACCGAAAGAAATCATTCATCTAAGGCGGATACGTGGGACCGCCTGAATCAGATTTTATCTTTTTCGACAACTGTTCATCATTGTCAAGCAATGAGTGGTGGGTTTTGTTGCATCCATTTTACCACACTCAACTGGAGCTGAACATTTAAATTTATAAACTCCCAGACACTGACGATGGAGTCCTAATTTACGCACCGTATTCCATTTTTCTGATAAGGACAACTTGACAAACCCTTTGCAACACGCAATACGTTTACATTCACCTTTACACAACTTACACACTTCTTTTTTACTAAGTTTGGTATCTGCGTGTGCATTATATGTATCCCCATGGTGGTAAAACATCAATATGCTGTTCTAGTTTTTTGGTTGGAGTAGAACTCTTGACATCAATCACTGTGAGAGTTGGCAGGGCACCGCACGCATTTTTAACTAATGTGTAAAGCCACTCTTCAAACACAGGCAGGTTCTTGGTCTGTGACGAGGAACTTTTATTCATGGTCCAATTAAGCTTCATTCAAGCAGATAGCTTTAGAAGCAATTCTTGCAATAGCGATGAGTTATTAGGATAATCATCCAAATGTGCCAGCTTTTAAAAACGTGCAAAGATTTTTTACAGCAATGGCACACTCCACCAACGTTTCTAATTTTTCTTGTTTTAATGGTGCCTGGTGTCGTACTTTTAAAATATGGGTTTCGATAATGTGCTCAGGTCTACCGAAAAGCAGTTGTTAGGTAGACATGATTTCTGATACACATTCAGTCATAATTAACAGACTAGGTAGGACATCTTTTGCAGTGGCTTTCAACGATCGCTGTAAACGAACAAGATTTTTATCGATATCAAATCCACACATATATGCAGTTCTCTCAAAACTCCTAACAAACAAAGTTCAGTCGAAAGGGTTACCCGAGAACAATGGCAATTCTCTAGGAATCGACTGTTTTGCAGTCGTCTGTTGAGAAGTTAGAAATGATCAAATATTTTTGCCACAAATGCCAAACGATGAATTAAGTACAGGATTGTGAGATGATCCTTGCAGATTGCAATGCACTAGTTTTTGGAGGCGTTTGGTTCTGTTTAAGCATGGCCGAGCACTTTTTGGAAGCAGACTCATTCGATTTTAATGACAAGTGAACAAATTTTTAAATAAATTCACTTGGAACCACCTTTACGTCACTAGACCGTCTTCAAATTGTTGAGATTAGTTTGCATTGTGCAGGGCATCAACGTTTCTTGGAAGCTAGCAGCTGGCACTTGCGAAGTATTTCCATTTCATCTTGAATAGCTGTAAGCTGACACGCCTTTTACTGCTTTTTCGAAATTTTCAGGACTTAGCTCTCTCATGTTTAATTATCTTGCAACTAGCACTGGCTTGGGAGCAGTTAATGTCATCGGTTTTATCACATTCGATCTGCTCAGCTTCATGGCGTCGATGCGATACAGGAATTAACAATGATTTGCGACTGTAATAGCGATCATCAGGAGACCAAGGAGTACTTGGTTCTAAGCAATTAGGAGACTTCCAGTCTTCAATGCTGATTATACCTTCCTTCACATTGACACACTCGTAATGAAGCCTCTTGCGGCAAAGAGTGCATTTGACCATATCATAGTTGCGGTAAGATTTATTGCAGATTGGACAACAGTTACGTCGGCCTTGGATTTATCATATTTGTTTAGATGGTGTGTATCAACTTGAAAATTCCGAATAATTTGAGAATGTTAGGGTTGCTGTCGATTACCTCTTGTCAACTGACAAGGACTATTTGCAGCACCACTAATGATTTCCTTTGCCACTCAATACTCAGATTAGAAACACGGCAACGGATTCTTTATTCAGCAGCTCAAATTCCTAAATACTTTTAGGTGAATAATAGTAACGAATTTACAATGACTTACTGTAACCGTTACTAATATACAACCTTGCATTTATTAAATAATTTCAAGCTAAGTTGCAACAAAAACAGGATAAATCTCCAAAAACACAGTTTGTCCATCTTATTATAAAGTTCATTTTTGTCTATTGGATTACAAAGCACGTACAACTATCAATAATAATGTAATAAATTAACAAATCCCAACAGATTGGATTTCCACGATATAACTTAAATGCTTTAAATTTAAGTAATTTTATAAATAGCTATAAAACAACCTAAACACAATAATTCAGTCAGTATACGGCGTGTATTCATTTATCCATGGCAGTTCCGATGAAATTTAAAACTCTTAACAAAGTCTTTGAAGTTGTTTCTTGACATGATAAGGGGATCATTAGAGGTCATTGGAACTCAAATTATAAAAAGCAGGTCCACCAAAATATAAAGGAAACCGGAAAGAATAGAAATTACCGAAGATTAATTGTTCACCCTCTATATAATATAAGCGTACTTTTTAACCATTAAAGTGCAAAGCGTAAACACACTTCCCATATATTTAAAAGCCTCAATTTTAGATCAAGAATACAGCCGTGTGTGCAAAGTTAAGTCGTATATGTAAAAATAGTTACTCTTGAAATACCTTAAATGGCATTGCATGCGAATTTACTTGAATACAAATAGATCATTTTCAAGTGTATTATAAATACAAAGACATTCATTTGTTATAAAATACATTTCTCGTGCATAAAACGTTTGCCTTACTTAGCGTAAGAACCAAATCAATGTTGATAACGCTTCTATCTTTACAAAATATGCATTAAAAACACGCTTTAGTTACCGTGAAAGCAAATGTTTTCTTTTTATAAGAATACAAATCTCCTACATGTGCAAAACCCGCTGGGAAAGCAATTGAAGCTTTAATTAATCATATAAATTGACTCCTGTGCGTGTATAACATAAATTCATTCTTAAATAAATAGTTCTTTGTTACGCTAGAACCGCAGCATACACGAAAAGGATGCCGGACTCGCAGTAGTTGTAGATTGGGGTGGGAGTAGGATCAATCACGGTAGAATATATGGGTTAGCTGAAATATAAAGGTTAATATATGTACAAAGGTCGACAATGACCGCACTTTGGTCGGTCTAATAACAGTATATATAAAAATAGAAGTAACATAACGTGTATATATATTTTATTCAGGAAATTTCAGGTGAAGACTTTTTAATGACAATTATCACAGGTTCATCAATGGCATATAAACCAAGTCATTCAGTACGTAATCGTTGAATTTCCAATTTTAAAGTACATGATTAATGCTTTACACAAAAAAATACACCCCCTATTAAGGTTTCGTAATTTACTATTTACTGCTATAGCTTTATGCGTGTTTAGAAACGTTTCTACATAAGTAACAGCTGTACAAACTTTCATTAGAGCTTGCATAATAACGGAAAAATAAATGTTTATGATAAACTCTGGTTTCTAGTTGCTAACATCAGGCATATTTGAGTATATAGCGTGGTCGTGAGTCCACGGGACTCGGCTTCTAGCAGCAATATAGGCGTGGAACGTCATAAACATTCAGTAATATACAGTTGTGCGTTTAGAAATTTGAGTGGTACATGTATACGTAATAAAAAAACTATACTAGGAAAATCTCAGTTCGTACGGCAGTAAATCTCCAACATCAGTAACTAGTGCTCCCGTAAAGCGGGAGAAAATTTCCACCAGGAGGTAAACCTTTGGCAGGTAGTAATGGTACGAGTATAAAGGTAAGTAGTTACTCTTTATCGTTCAACGGAAACCCAACCATGGACGAGCTCAAGAAGCAGGCACTTGTAACGTATTTTTTTCCTAGTTACACTTCGTTCTTTAATATAAAATAAAACAGCAATAATATAAAATGTATAATTTATAAATTTCCGTTCAATAAAATTAATACATAAAATTAATAATAGCATATAGACTCCTTTAGCTTTGTGGTCTAAGATTCGTTACTAAGCTCCGTCGAGTTGTTAATTTGAGCACTTTGCTATCAACGTTTGAAGGGACAAGCTGCTATAAGCGGCGTAGTAAAGTCAAGATGGTCGTGTCTAAACACGTGGCCGGTAACACAGTCCGAAAAAAGAAATATAATTGATTGAATCTTCGTGTCTAGAGGATGAACATAGCTGCTGTAGCGTGATGATATTCTTGTATAAGTTCCACCTAGAGCAGTTCAGTTGATCCCTGCAGGCCTAAGGAGATGGAAGCTCCCCCTCATCATTAATACAGTTGGTATAAAATTATTTAAATAAATTTTATTAACGTTTTCCCTATAGTGCAATATCAGATATGACAATATTTTATAGAATATGATATATGGTAATATCATGTTATGCAGTTTCATATAATTCAACATCATAAATAAGTAATATCGAATAAGCAAATCTTGGATCTAGCAAATTTGTTGGAGTACTAAATTTAATATGATGTTAAATCAAGCAGAAGTTAGTTTCGTTAAATAATGGTTGTATTCAGAAGAGTTTTTGCAATTTCAGTAATAATTTCGTAAGTCTCCACGTGGTTTCTATTTGTGCTTTGCAGAAAACCGATGGTTATGGAATTTCCGACAGCTGAGGTTATAGTCCGATTTTTTTCGTTCACAGCAGTATCTCTACACGTGAGTGTTTCTTAGAATTTAATCACTTTAAATATTAATTAAGTTGCAATAAGAAAATATTACATTGAACTTTTGTAACGTAAAATACGTTTAAGGAAAGAAAGATTTTAATAACAAATTTATTGTTTGTCAGAATGTTTGCACATACAGATAAAGTTAACTAAGCTAAAAGGTTGTGAGTGACATATTATGTCAGATATAAAAAACATAGATTCAGTTGTCCTATTTAGACCTCACATGTCATCTTACGTTAATTTTAAAATATGTTTAAATATTTTGAGGTAATAAACTACGATTTTTACTCAACATGTGGAATTCGTCTAATAACTGTTAAGTAAAAGTAACTTTAAGTTGACACATGCTAGTTTATCAGCACTTAGGTAATTAAATTTCATTGTTAAGGTCGAAGTAGTACTACTATGGCTTGGAGAACATGTAATATAAATAATTAAGAAAACTGAAATCCTTACATTAAAATTATTAAGAAAGATCCATTCAGAGATCTTTATATTATTGAATACAAATCTTTATTAGTATATTTCTGCTCCATAAAAATTATTAATTGAAAATATTATAGTAATACGAATTGAAAATATTATAGTAAAACGAATCCTGAAATTTAATCAGATAGAATCTATTTTTTTGCATGACTTTATTATTTAAAATTTAAGTAAAAATTACAAGTCATCCTTGATCAGAAATTGTGTGTAATAAAAACAAATACCCGGGGTGTATACTTTTGAAACCTAAATTCTATTATTTTATTTTTGGTAAATATTTTTGAGGACACAAATGGTGTCCATGTTGTACATTTGTTTGTTCACAGGTCAAGCCGAGACATCTGTATAACATATGGTGTTTGAGGTTTTGGTAAGTGTCTTTAAAAGAGTGAAATTAGGGTTTTATGGCTATGTTAGTGGTGTTGACATAAAGTTTCCGCATTCCCCTAATACAAGCACAGTTAAATTTTGTTAGTTGTTGTATTGAAAAATACGGTGGCGCTCATTATTTATATATTTGGTTTTTTGACAACCCATGACCCAAGCTCATGATCTACCCAAAGCTAACACTCTACTAGCCGTTTATGTCTAAAAAGTTTTTCTTTTTCTCAAGCCGTTTTCCATCCACTTTACCTTGGGCTTTCATTGATAATAAGAAATTCTCGACCTTGTGATATCAGGTTAGGGTTTAGGAAATATAAAGATGTAATTTATTAGCTGATATTCACGAGGGTATATAAAATTTAAAAACAAATTAAATTTTTTATTACACACTAACTTTTGAAACTTTACAACTGATGGCTACTTACCAATTAACGGGAAGGAAGAAATTTTGAATAGAAACTGGTAATTGCTCACTTAAAGTTCAAACATATTACATGTACAGACGAAATACCAAGTAAAGTTTAAAAACGGTGTCAAATTATTTTTCCTATGACAATTATCAAAGCAAAGTCGAATAGCTATCTATACAAAATTAAATGTAGTACTAGCAGTGTATACAAAGGAATATTGGTTGCCTAGATACAACGTGTCCTGAATTTAGAATAAGTAAAAAAAATAGCAGCAACGTGATATTTAATTAGAAGTAGACAAATTGTCAACCGGCAGAAAACGAACGTAACATCTTCTTGAATTTTGTGGAGATTATGTCAATTACTAAGAAATATCGTATAAACTAATTAAATAAAAAACGTTTATTTTAGGAAGAGCGCGAACATTAAAATGTAATAAAAACGTCAGAAAATCGATAAGAACGCGGTTTAATAGCCTTACGTGTTAGTGAAGAGATGCAACGCGACAATTAACTTTATTGTGTTAAAGAAGAATAAACAGTGGGCGGCGATTTGATGCTAATGGGGTAATGAACTTAGAAATTCCCAGAAATCTTGCGTCTTGCAGGTGTGTAATCTTTCGAATGAAAGTCCGTAAAATTTAGAAAGAGTGTCCTTGTCAATATAAAATGTATATAGACGAAAAGTTTATTAAAGAGATTAATTCGATTCAATTTTTGAATCGCATACTTAGTGGTAAACACCAATTAGTCATCCTATTAGTCCGCTTACTACGCGTTTTAACAGCACTCTTAACCACTGACGCTTATGCTTATGATTCTTCACTTCTTTTCTCCAGCGCTGTATTCGCTATTTATTCCCAACTCGGGAATATTATATTCTGTCTCTAGTGGGTGCCGACCGTTTCACCGGATGTGTAAGCAATTCTGACGATTTTTTTAGCATAACAACACACATTACACCATCTCGCCTAAGATAAATCTTGACAACTCTCGCCAGCGGCCACAAAAATCATGTCCCATCGTCGCTTCCCATCATTATCAATTAATCCAAAACCTGTCTCTGCTTTCTGCTTTATGGTTCTCATGTGCTCCTCTCTAAAGCATTGTTGGAATACACGCTTTATGTGTTTTTGGTTCTTATGCCGTTTCCAATTCCAAGTGATCTAATTACGAGCACAAATGGAAAGGTATTTGCTAGAATCATCAGTGTCTTAGCTTATACAAGTGAGAGGACGTAAATTGATTATACACTCCACCTTGCATAATGTAGTAGCCATCTCTTCGTAGCCGAGAATCCTAAATAGTAAACTTTTACAATTCAGTTACCCCCACAAGATGCAAATGGAAGATTTGGCGTTTCACTTTGTTCTGCTAGCCCTAAAAGATTTGTACCATAATCCGTATAATCAGTGCATGGTCGGATTCATACTTAGTGACGTCACTACCTCTAAATGAATGGCTCTGTAGGCGGCATATAAACAAAACTATCCACGATTCAGAGCCATTTTTTTAAGAAAAATGGCCGAATCAAATCAATTTCAACAACTTGCAGTGGCGTATGTTCCACTTTTGCTGCTGGAAGGTATACATGTACTTGATTAATTCTTCTTTGCTGTAAATTTACGGCAGCGTGAATACGTAGCCATCGGCTTCTTAATTATTTGTAGACTTCGTTAAATCACAAATCGCTCTCTTAGAGTTCTTATAACCGTTTGAGCATCAGCATGACAACTTGCATAAAGTTCGCCAATCAATTGTGTTAAAAACTTGGAATTTCTCCAATTTTTATTGCAATTATTAAAAATCTTGTAATTATCAATGAGTGTATATAACCAAACTCAAATCTTTAGATATCATAATTTTGTATACGAACTTGTAATATACATCAATCCTCTATTATAACAATGGATGCAACTTTAAATGTTCCACTTGCAGCTTTATTCCTGTGTCCAATTTGCTATGAAGTAGCAGTACCACCTTTTACGCAATGTCAGATGGGGTATGTATTGTGTAACAAATGTTTAAAGAAAATTGTTACATGTGCTGTATATAGGGAATCGTTTGGTGAGTATAAAATTTTTTATTTAAATGTACTATTAATTTGTATATTTTAGGTGACAATATTAAAAATCTATTGATGGAGGAGAATGGGGCGATTCTTAATTTTTAAGTGTATAAATTTAGAATATGGATCCCATTATGCAGGATCGATTCAGAATAAGTCAGAACGTGCGTTTATACATTCTTCATGCGCTGCGGTCGATTGCTTTCTTAAATCCTTAATTTGCACCCACTCATCGTCTGTAATTTTTAGTTCCTCCTAAAAATAAACCCTCTCGATGTGCCTCTCGTTGTGTTTGTTTACGGCGTCACCTCCAGTAAAACACTTTCACAAACACTGCATGAGATACTTAAGATGTTCATTCTAGAAAAAATAATGGTTAACAGTTTATGCATTATACATGTAAATATTAATTGCTTCAACGTTTATAAGCGGATAATATAGAAGGTGTTTTGCAAGTAAAGCTGCTAAATAGCACTAGAAAATCGCAGTTTAAACATGTAAGTTTGAAAATGTTGTCTTACCCCGAAATTTTCAAACGTGCAATAATTAATGCGTGAAGGCTAGTAGTCATACCTTTTCGCATTACAATAATTAACCAAAGTATTGGAAAGTTTTAGAATATTTTACTAGTTCTCTCTAAGTGACAACATTTACCCCAAAGGTATAGCAATCTAATTAACTGGTTCAAGATTGCATTGAATTACGCGCGTCACTTACATTCCTGAGATTCCTTGTTAGTGAAACGTATAGATTTGAATATTTTTATTTAAAGTAAATGCGGATTCCTCTTTAAATAAATGGACTTGTTCGCGCAGACAGGTTTATAGAAATAGTAATAACTAAAAATATTGTATAAATATTTTTTTTAAATTGCTCTATTGTCGGCTTAAATCTAAATAAAACTGCAGAGGTGTTTTTCTGTTAGGTTTTTGAATATTGAAACACTATGTGGTTCTTTGTTGGAGCTAATTTTAGAAGAGGTGACGATTGATTTCGATTCCCCAGGAAATTCTAAACTAATTTGATAGGTTACACGATGGGTTTATCTCAAAAGACAGAGCAATACTGTTTAGAAATAGATTAAAGATGAACACCGTATGATTTGTAAAAGGTTGATCTGTAAATCAGTAAGAGGTCATTCGATTTGAAAAAAATTCCGTACGATTTGAGAACCTAAGTAAAACACAATAACAATTGATATCTTACACAACGGAGTTATATTAAAAAAACCGCTAAAAGTAATCTTTATTAAAATCTAAATTGGTTCTGTTGCTTAAATACAAAAGGTAAAATCCCACTATAAAACAATTAAGTATAAGCACAATTTTTCGGTCAAGACTTGCATATAACACCAATTAACATAATAAAGAGCTGCACGCGTTCAGCCGTCAACATAAAAGGCGAGGGAGCCATGTTCCAGAGCACTAGTTGTCAAAGTATCGTCCAGTTGACCAAAATTACAAGTTAAAGATGCATTTTTCTAGTGTTGACGTTACAAGTGATGTAAGGGTGCCATTAGATATGGACAAACTGGTAGGTACGACCACCTATGCGCTAAGTGAATTTACATCAAAGTTTCATCACCATAACGTAGAAGTTGGTTTTTATTTATACGGTAGTCTGCAACCAGTCGTACAAGTTATCTGCAATAGTAGAATGTCCCAAAATTATGCTACAAAAATGGACTACTTTAAATGGAGAAAGTTTTGCAATTTTCAATTGGAATTTAGAATCATACAATTTACCCCAGAAGCGGTAAACATAAGATTGAATGTTTTTTTCTGGCGGAAACATTTTAGAATTATAAATGGATCATGAATTCAGATTGAAACTGATTACCGAAACATCTAATAAAAGTGTATGGGTGGCAAACAAATTCCAAGAAGAAAAGGTATATAATATGGAAATTCCGAAATATCGGAATATTACTGTGCTATTTGAGTACGAATACATCAGGTTAATAAATTTGCAACAATTAATCTGTTATAAAATGCAGTAGTTGAGGTGTAGAAACTTTCCAGAATAATATGAATAATTTGTAGGTGATATAAAAAATGTATGTGAAAATACGACGGACGAAAAAAGGGTTCAGAAGTTATTAGAGGAAAAGAGCCGCGCGAGTATTTGTCTATCTAATAATTGCAACAATTTAAATTACTTGACAGTGTTAAAAATTATTAAATGCCACCCCATCCAGAGAAAATGCGACTGTGAGGCGATCGCTTACGCAAATGTTTAGAGATTTGGCTATCCCAGAATCGCCAGACTCTGGCTATCACAGCGGTTTATAGATGTTACCAATAAATGTATATATTAAAAACATAATATTTCTTGATAAAGTTTGTTTTACTTATTAGTATCGCCAACATCAGCAAAAATTATTAATAGATGTATTAAACTATTTTTTATTCTTAGGTTTATAGTGGTGCATCCAATAATTGCATTCCTTTTAGCGTCACCAAATATGCGGTTAATAGTACCTATGGAAAGTTGTGCGGGAATTTTTTCAAATGAGTAATAAGGCCCGCGACAATTTTTAATTCCGGCAAATACAATTAAACATTACTTGCATTAGAGATAACCGAATGTTAAAACTTCGTACAGTTTGAGGTCTGCGATTGACAATATAGATGGCCTTATCGTATATTATTGTTGTGCTACACATATGGCGGAGCGATAATTTTTTTTCGCTTCACCAACATAAGACTCTCGTATCGTTTCGCCGACTCAACACCTAATAACTATAACCGCGAGTGCATAAGTGGTGCTGCCCGATCAGGTTGCGTCGACCGGTAAACCACACCTATCTTCGCGGGAGTAAATTGGCGAACAACATTGCAAGGTAAGCAAGCATTAATTACGGTTTGACCTATGTTACTGTTTTTCGCGCCTTACCTCCAAGTGCATACAATTACAGTCCATTTGCTAAGCTTTACGCTTTGGGAAACGTTCTGGAGCTGTCCCGATTTTATACACTCCAACGTGTACCACACACCGAAATTTCACTTTCAAATTGACCTCGTATGAATAATTATTCCTAGGTTAATGAACGACGTTAATAGGTTTGTAAGAGCGTTTAGCAAATGATATACAAATTGTTCAAACTAATGAGTTGGCAATAAGTGAATCATTGAATCTAGTTAAGTATTCGATTTCTTTGCTTAAAACAAATTAGATTTTAAATAATAATTAACGGCGCTCGTAAAATGAGAAACTAATGGATAATTTAATAACACTAAGCATGTACTTTCGCTTGGTGATTCATTTAGAAAATATTCACGCCTACCTTTTCCAAAAGTATGACGTAGAAGTTATTGAAAATTAAATTGCTTTATTACTAACTATCCTGTAGACAACAAGTTTGGTATTTCCTTAGTAAATAAGAATGTGGTGGGTAAATTTAAGGATGAATGTGATGGGGATTTGGTTTTAGAGTTTGTGGGTACTAGAGCTAATTCTTATTGCATTATAACAGAAAAAGACATTGTGAAAAAAATCAAAGGCGTCAGTCGTAGTGTGGTGGCTGGGATTAAAGTCACCGAATTTAAGGACATTGTTTATAATAATACAGGTAGCCTCAGACATACAATGACAACTATTAGAAGCAGGAAACATGAGCTGTATACGAAGCTTATTAACAAGATCAACTTATCCAGGGATGACGATAAACGGTTCATTATTCCCAGAACTGTTAAAACGTATGCCTGTGGGCACCGTAAAATAGACAATTTTTATTTCACCTAGATTTAAGTTGTTATAGGTTAAGTATTTTGTATATAGCAATTTTAAGATTTAGTATATAGTAGTTTAAGCTCTTTCCCTCCACCTTAGCTATTTTCTTATCCTGTCACACTACTATCCTGGTGAACGAAGTGTGCGTATGGCCACCCCGTGGTGTTTACTGGACTGATTTTGCTATCTTTGTAATCTGCAAAATACTAGTTGACTAACAACACGCACCATTTGTATTGACAACAGTTAATAAATTTTTTCTTCCTTAATTGTGTTTCTTAAAAAAATTACACTTTGAAAATGTTGCTAACAAGAGGTTTTGGTATAAAAATTACAAATAGGAGTAGCTCCTCGGGGAATGGTTCAGTTTTAAAAATTCAAACAGAATTAGATAGTCCAGAAAATTCTAAATCAGACTAAAGTGGTTAGTCAAAAGAAACTCTTACGTAGGTTAGATATGAATCAGACGGATCGGAGGAATGTGTCTCCGGAGGATGTGGATCGGGAGAAATGTGGTTCGAGAGGAATGTGGATCAGGAGGAATGTAAATCGAGAGGATGTGCATCGGGTGGAGTGAGTGAATGAGAATGAGAAGTGAGGAATGTGGATCGGGAGAAATATGGATCGGGTGGGGTAAGTGAGTTTGAGTTTGAAATGAGGAATGTGGATCGAAAGGAATTTGGATCGGGAAGAGTGAGTGAGCGTGAGTGAGGAGTGACGAATGTGGATCGGGAAGAATGTGGGTCGGGAGGAATGTGGATCTGTGCCAGAACCGGCCCCATCCCCTATTATTAATATTTTCTCAAAATCAGTAAATGCATTTTATCGAATTAATTTTTATTGCATATAAATTCGCAAACCACTATCCTTTTTGCAGATAGACATCTATCTTTCGGAGTAACACTTTCTTCAAGCAAACATTACAATTTTATATACAGTACGCTCGTAGCATTTATTGCTGTACATGTGGCTGCCTGCGATATGAACGATGCTTTGGATGGACGAAACTACCTCACTTACCGTATCTACGACTACTTTGTAGTTCAATTCCCGGGAAGGCAGGAGTTTGGGCATAGGTTGATTACGGTAACTTAAAAAAATTAAAAGAAAACGGACGCCACCGCTTTTTTGAACATGTTCTAAAATAAATTAACCTTGAGGAAAGATACAGCAACCCTTTGACAATTAACACAGAGCTCACTAGAAATACTAATAACATACCCAAAATATATTCCAAAAACAGTCCGAGTACACTTTTGCTAGATAGCAGGGTTGACTCTGAAGAGTAAACCACATAAATAAAATATCGTTGGAGACACCATTTGTGTTCCTTCAAAAATACAAGAGTTATAAATTGTAATTACTTTTTCATATCACAAATATAAAACGTATTCCTTTAATTATACTATTGTTACTCTTGTAACTAAGTTGTAAACTTCTCAAAAATATGCCCCGTGTACGCTTTTTATATATAAATAAAAAATAAATTCAACTACACGTCATAATAATAAATTCAACGTTCATATATACAAGTCGTAGGTTTAAGTAAACAAATTCCACTTCTTTAATTCATAAATTTAGGTTTACTAAGAAATACTTCACCTAGCAACAATCTCAAAAATTTTAATCGCATGGTTTTAAAGAAACCCAGATACCACTTCTAGTATTTGTTCACATATGTGTAGTTTCTCTGTAATATGTCAACCTAGAAATAGGTACGTCATATCTAAGTCATTGATTTAAACACTTTAAGCAATCTATTTATAATATATAAATAGTCACGTTGCTACTATTGACTTGAATGCAAATATATAAGAAATATAAAAAAAATACCTAGGTTTTCCGATTATGACAATTCAAAATGAGTTTTGTACATGCACTATCTCTAAGTGTTAAAAAGACAAGAAGTTTTTATTAATTATAAAATTAAATTATTTAGATTTAGCAGTAATAAATGTAAACAGAACTATTTATACTTCCTGTATGTTTGTTGTGGTTTGTTTAGTATTCTTCTTAATCTTCTTTGGGAATGAAACCACTCATAGTTTTTAAAATCATCTTTATTTACGTTTCCATCCATGACCTAGGATCGTTGTCAAAATAATAAAAGCTTCAAGTTTGACGTTTATGACATAAATTGAAGGTTACTTTGATTTATTGATGTTTGAAATATTTGGTTTGAGTACACTAAGCAAAATTTTTTTAAAGTTTAAAAGAATGATTGCCTTCAATTTGTGTTGCGACCTGGGATCGACTTTCCTATGGTAGCCAATACGCTTAACGTGAAATCAGCTGATTAATTTTTATTGGTGAATTTTATATAAATTCAATAATTTGGAAAACATCTTTTAACATGTTTCTATTTGTACAATTGAGAGATTTCTGATTTTATGTCTTATTTTACCAAGATTCAGTGAAGGGGGTTAAGCAACCTGTGGCTACCAAGATCCCCCAACATTTATAATTTGCCGAAATAATGGTTTTCTAGTTAATATGCTTATTGTTATGTAATTAGTTATTGTATGTATAAATAGAAATCATGTATGTAGGCTGTATTTCATGTTAATATCGCAAGGAAAACCCAGGAAAAACTTGCAATGCTACCTAGATATTGTGGGCATTTGATCTTCATTTGTTATTTCTTTTGTTATTTCTTTTAGTAATGGAATCCATTGTTTACTGAAAGTCACGGATTCGTTTGCAACGCAGTTATCTTTATGTAGGGTTATATAGGCAGCTTCTTTAATTTTGCGTTTTTGGTGGTTTTCTTCTTTGTCGATAATTTTTGCATCTTCCCATTTTATTTTATGACTGGAGTCCCATGCATGTTGGCAAATCACCGTTGGGGCTGTCCTATATGCTGACATTATACGTACCGCTATATTTCTATTTTTTCTTTTAAGTATATGTTCATATTTTTTGTGCCTGAGAGCTTCATGATATATGGGTGAGCCGTACATCATAATTGAATTTGCCGTTGCTGCTAGTATCCGTCGTTTCATATGGCTTGGAGCTACTATGTTAGGTGTTATACGTGCTAATGCTGCTATTGTTTTTTTTTGTTTTTATACACGTTTCTTTAATGTAATGTGTCATTTAAAGATTTCTGTCGAGGTATACTCCCATATATTTTAGACTTTGTTGATTCGTTATCTTAATGTCCTGTACCCTAATCGTTATGTTTTAAATTTTCTATTTCCAGTCATAATAATCATTTCCGTCTTATGTGGTGCTATCTGTAGTTTTATTTCTTCCAGATATGATATTATTTTGCTGATAGCTCTGTTTGCCGTTTCTTGTAGCTTTTCTTTTGTTTTGCCAAGTACTGTTACAACCAAGTCATCGGCATATGCAACTGTGTGTACTTTATCTCCTAAGTCTAGCTTCAAGATCTCATCATATAATAAGTTCTACAGGGTTGGTCCAAGGACAGAACCTTGTGGAACTCCACACGTTATTCTAATTTTGGTTCCTTTGTGAGATATGATGTATCGATTGCTTAAGTATGACTGTACCATATTTATCAACTATTTGCTAAATCCCATTCGATGCATAGTCTTTATGATTTGTGACCACCATGCTGAGTTAAAAGCATTTTTAATGTCTATCGCTATTATAACACTATATAAACGATGTTGATATGCTTTCTTTTGCGTTTCTTTCAGTGGCTGTATGAGTTTGTCTATTGCATCCAGTGTGGAATGGCCAACCCTAAATCCAAATTGGTTTTTATGCAGTAGTCCGTTATCTTTTATCTCTTCTTCAATTCTGCTCTTGAGTAGATTTTCAAATAGTTTACAAGTTATATCTAATAAACAAATTGGTTTATACTCAATGTCTGTGGTGTGTATTTTGTTTGGTTTCTCAATTAAGATCAGAGTTGCCATTTTCCAAATGTCTGGAAAGTCTCGGTTTTTTAGATATTTATTCATTATGTCTTGAAATTTTTTAATATTATTATTAGCCAGCATCTTAACAATTTCGGGCGGTATGTAATCCGGGCCTGGAGCTTTATGTGTTTTGATTTTTCCTATAGCGATTTTAATTTCTTCAGATGTGAATAGTGGTATTTGTTTTATGTCGACTGTGATCTTGGGCCATTCTATTTCCTCTTTGGAAGGAAATAGTTTCTGAACTTGCATTTTCACTTGGTTTGCGTTCTTGGTTTTGTATTTAGTTTTTTTGTGACTATTTTGTACGCTTTGCCCCATACATCTGGTCCAGTTCGCTTACCAGCTATTTCCAGGCTAGTTCTTTATTTCGAAAATAAAATTTTTAGTTTGTTTTTGGCTGCTTTGTAATTATTCGCTGCTTTTTGCTTTTCGTGTACATGTCCTGATTTTTTGTTTAGCCTTTGTGATTTCCTACGCAGAGTTATGCATTGTTTCCTGTTTTCGGCAATTTCCTGATTCCACCAGTATATTGGTCGTTGCCGGTTATTAATTCTTCTTTTTGGCCAATTCTCGTCACAGATTTTTGTCATACTTTTTATTAATGTATTGGTGTCTTCGCCTTCCAGTTTGATATTTTCAAGCCTGCTTTTAATTTTTTGTATGTTTTCTTTAGTTACCTTCCATCCTTTTATGCTGTGTAACTGAGGTAGTTCTCTATATTCCTTTATTATTTCATACCTGATAAAACGATGGTTACAGAAACTTTCTTCTAAGTCATCTACGTGCCAGTTTGTAATATTTACATAATCAACCGTCCGTCGTGGAACTGTGAAGACCAGTCGAGACGGTTAATTAAGGCCAGGCAGACTAAAACTCAGCGGCGTAGGTCGTGGTTCAAACTCATAACTAAAACCTTGCTTGTACTTACCAATTATGCAATATGAAGAAAAATCATCAATTTATAATAAACATGGGCGCCAATCAGCGGAAAGGCACTGATACCTAATAAAAGTAATCATGAAATAAACTTCATAGTTTAGAAAAAAGAAATAACATTTTATTATACCATCGACTGTCAGGAAAAGCATATATAAACAAATATATAAACAGTCTTGACTCGAAATGAAATAAGGCCTACAGGGCCCACTATTCCGACATAAAATAAACGTAATTCTATCTAACCTAATTGTTATCTAGGGACGTGCACGTCGTCACGTATACCTAACCTTAGCCTAACTATGATTAACTTAATACCTTTAATTAATTTAGCAAAGCACTAATAAGATTGCATATCCTATTTTTAATTGTTTACAGATTACTTGTTTTACAAGCAACTATGCTACTTGATAAAACAGAACTAAAAATTCCAAATAGACGCAATACCACACCTTATCAAATGTCTGCCTCACCGTTAAATACAAAAAAGTACAAGAATCTATTTTAAAAATTATACTAATAAAATTAATATTGTGCACAGATGCAATATATTACAAAAAAGTATTTGTAAGTATAGTATAAAAGCGAAACGTTATTTATACAAATATATTAATGCTGTACATCTTGTGTTAAACCATTTCTTACTTTTACAAAGAAAAACAACAATGAAAAGTCTTTGTAACCAACCATTTGTAAATATTCATAACACAAATCAACAAAATAACTTCGCGGGAAACGTTGTTCATAAAGAAGTAACAATTATTTGACAGGCCGATAATGTATGTACACCGGAACCCACGATTTATACTCAGGTTAACTCGTTACAATTCAATAATGGTCTACATAAATCGATGTAGTATCAGGAGGAAATTTATATCAAAGTGTTGCTTGCATTATTAAAAATAAATGTCCTTTCAAACAAAATAAGTACTTACGTGTTCTAAGCAACACTCAAACACGTCTACACCCAAAGACACACATAAAAAAAAACCAAGAATCATTGCTGTTTCTTTACATCTGCAACCACATTGCTGCAAAAACCCCAATGAATTCGTCCGGTCCTGCGGCCATAGGCCGCACCATATGTTTAAATACCAGAAACTAAACCCTCTCACTACATTGTATTGTAAATATTATGCGATCTCAGGTACCGTAGATGTAAAACGAAAGCTTTTTAAAATATAGAAGAATTCGCTTGTATGAGGTTATTCCACCACGGTCTATGCAGGCTTTGTAAAACGTACATATAATTCCACCACGATTCGTGAAATATACAATTTTATGCTCAACAAAGCGATTAAAAATCGGGTTGTTACACACCCCCCCCCCTCCACAAAAGTTGAAATTGCGGGAAGAAATTTCAACCCTTTAACCTCTCAACTTAAGGAAACCACACAAGACACATTTTGAACTTGAAATACGTTAAAGTCACCAAGTCAATATTAAACACCATACCCGACACCAATTATTGAAACTCTAAAACAAAATGAATTGCTACAACCTCAGGCAATAAGAAAAGGAATAACTGTAAGAGGAAATAGGAAAATAAAGATAGGAATATTCTTTTGTTGTTAAAGAGAAAACAAAACAAAGCTCTCTTCAATCTCCAACAAGTTAAAATGGTTCACACACTTAAGTGATTAAAGGTAACTTGAAAAACTATTAGCTCCAGCAACTATCGAAACAATAGTTACAAATCCAACTCTTGAAGCTAAGTTCCTAAGTATTAAAACTTAATAATCGGCAAATATCTACTTTAGAAGCCAAGCTTCTATTAAATAAAATGCGCAGTCTAAACTGCAACTACAGAATTTGAATAAGCGAAAGTGAATGGAGTGATCAGTTCCAACACCAACGAAACTCAAATCCAATAACCCACAAAATATACAAAAAATAGACTTCTAGGCGAAATACAAAAATAAGTGTATGGACCAACGCCCAAAACAACCTCTGCACCAGCAAAGGCAGAAATAAAATGTGAATACTAGTGAATGCACAAGGCTTAAATCCAATATCTTGAATTCAACTTAACAACTGAGAACTGGGAATAAAGGTAATAGGGAAAATATTTAATGTGGCTTTAAATCTTTAACATGAAAAATACCCAACGGTTTATCATCCACCGTCGCTAAGCGGTAAGTCGTAGTACCAACAACCTCAATTATCTTAGCTTCCAAATATTTAGGAGCTAATTTTGTATTAAATGATTTAGTAGCATCCGACAGAACAAAATTCTTTCTCCAAACAAGATCACCAACATTAAACTTCAAAGGTCTTCGTCTTAGATTATATGAACGGGTATTGCGCTCATACGCCAAATGAAGATTTCTTTTACCTCCCGAAAAATTGGAGATAGTTCATTCATGTCTCGAACTAACTGTTCTCGATTTTCTAAAACAACTCATCCTCTTTGAAATTCTTTAACCGACCAAAAAAATCTCCAGAAATAGGAACGGTACGGCCAAAAGCCAAAAATGATGGTGAAAATTTTGTTGATTCGTGAACAGCGTTTCGGAGGGCGTGTCCTATTTTATGGATTTCAACATCCCATTCCTTATGACTGTCTTTAATATAACTACGGATGGCTGTTCCAATAACTTTATTTACTCTTTCGACAAAATTTACCTGCGGATGGTAATTTGCGTTAAACCAAACGGATTGAACGTTATAAGTATTCATTAATTTTGAAAACAAAACGCTTTTAAATTGGGGACCATTATCCACCATACAAATTTGTGGAACCCCGTAAACCAAAAACACATAATTTTCAATATATTCACAGATGCGTTGTGCAGAGGCATTGCGCATTGGGTGGATTAGAGTAAATTTGGTAAACCAATCACAGATGACTAAAAGAACTGTATTCCCTTGTTTTGAACGAGGAAAAGGACCAACTAAATCGATAGAAAGGCATTGAAATGGGAAAGAGATCTGCTTTTCCTGGCCCATAAATCCATAATGATTAAATTGAGCAGATTTGCTTTCACAACAAATTTTACAATTGCGAATATATTTAGAAATGTCCGACTTCATTTTGGGCCAATAATATAACTCTTTAATCTTTGAAAAGTTATGAAAACTCCTAAATGAGCCGAGGTAGGGTCATCGTGACACTTTGCAAAATCTCATTACGACTCGACTTTGGAACAACTAGTTTCCATTCCACCAAATTTGATTCAATTGATAAATTATTAGAAATATATTTATAAATTTTTCCATCTTCAACTCTCCAATCCGGATAAGAATCAGGTTTATTAGAAATTTCTGATAGCATCTTTTGTACCAGTCATCGATATCATCAGAAGAAAATTTTAAAGAATTAATTTCAACAGGAGCTCTGGAAAGAGCATCAGGTACAACATGTAGTTTACCTTTCCTATGAATCACCTCATAATCAAACTGCTGAAGCTTAACGCTCCAACGCGCTAATCGACCTGAAGGATCTTTTAAGCTATTAAGCCAGATCAAAGAATGATGATCGGTAATAACCTTGAAGTGTGTGCCTTCTATGTAAGGCCTAAATTTCTGAATGCCAAAATGACAGCTAACAATTCCCTTTCTGTCACCGAGTAATTTTTCTCAGCCTTATTAAGAGCACGAGATGCGTAAGCAATTACCTTTTCGTTGTCGCCCTCACCTTGAGTCAGCACAACTCCAACACCATAATTCGACGCATCACATTGTAAGTAGAAATGCTTAGTAAAGTCAGGGCTAGCCAAAATGGGAGCCTGGCCAAGACAAGCTTTAATTTTGCAAAGGATTTAAGAGCTTCTTCATTCCAGGTAATAGATTGAGACTTCCTTTTGCTTTTAATAGGTCATTAATCGGAGCCAAAATTGTGGAAAAATCATTGATGAATCGACGATACCACGAACACATTCCAGTAAAACGTTTAATTTCTGTGGCTGTCTTAGGTAGCGGAAAATTGACTATAGCATCTATCTTAGAAGGATCGGTATGAAGACCGTCTTTATCAACAACATAACCCAAATATAATAACTTGGGTTTACAAAATTCACATTTTGAAAGATTAATGGTAAAATTTGCATCTCTAAGTCTTTTGTAAACTTCCTCTAAAATTTCAATATGTTCTTTAAAAGTACTCGATACGACAATAATATCATCTAAATAAACAAAACATTTTGCGACAAGGAATGGCCAAAATAGACTCCATGAGTCGCTGAAGCGTACTAGGCGCGTTGGTTAAACCCATAGCCATAACATTATACTCGAATAAACCTCGGTGAGGAACTGTAAAGGCAGTCTTTTCTCTACTCGCCGCGTCTAAAGGTATTTGCCAAAAGCTTTCTTTAAATCAATAGAGGTTAAGTACCTGGCATTGCGAAACCTATCAAGTATGTCATTTAAAAATGGAAGAGGATACGCATCTTTTTTGTTACAGAATTCAATTTTTTTGCATCAAAGCAAACACGAAATTCTCCCGACTTCTTCTTAACCAACAGCATCGGCGAATTCCAAGGACTAGAACTCGGGCTAATAATGCCTTGAGCCAGCATCTCATCAATCTCTTTATTTGCATGTGCTAGCATGGCAGGTGATAAAGGATAATAACGTTGTTTAATTGGAATAACATCGCCAGTAATAGTAGTATGAGTGACTTTATCAGTTCAACCCAATTCTGGACGATCAAGTAAGTTAAATAAAGAAATAATACGATTCAATTCGGATTTTTGACCTTCATCCAATTCATCAGCACATTTAATCATATGAAAAGTATCAATTTCAGAAGAACAAGCCAAAAATTCTTTTGTAGAAAAATCTACTTTAATTTCAAATAATTGGCAAAAATCTACACCAAGGGTAAGGGCATTCTCAATTGTATCAGAAACCAAAATTGATAATTCATGAGTGAGACCATTAACACAAAGTGGCAAAGTAATCTTACCAAGAATAGACTGTGAAGTACCATCAGCCGTAGAGAGTGACGAAAACTCATCGTTACGATTTAATTTTAAATCGTATTTGTCAATTAAAATATTCCCGATTTCCCTAATATCGTGGTCGTTGCGCCAGAATCCAATAGAGCAACTAAATTATCGTTAAAAATTTTAACAGCGATATGAGGTCTGGAATCTCTTTCAGAATTATAGAAATTAGAAGAAATTTTAGTAGTTTGTAAAAATTTTTGACTTTTGAAGCCAATCGGGCCAAATCTTTTGTCAGCCAGCGCAAATTTTGGTGAAGAGGTACATCGGCTAACGAAATGACTCTTCGAAACTAGTTTTTGACTTCTGGGAGCATTTTGGACAATCCAATGAAGTAACATCGTGTTGTCCGCACAAATAACAAAATAAAGCGCGCTTTTCGGCACAGGTATGAAATGAATGACCTAATTTTTTGCAGTTGAAACAAATTGTAGTAGACTTGGCAGTATTCGTTTTGGAGAAATTAGAAATATCAGTTCTTGCTACTATATTTTTGTAGTTGGTGAAACAAGGACCCTAGGATTTGGACTGAATGGCAATCTGTTGGAAGTGGAAGCTCCTCGACAGGTGCATGTCGTAATTTAATACCTTCCAAGGTTTTACATAAAGAGATTAGGTGCGAAATGTCCGTAACCTCAATCAAAGCCAATTGAGTGGCATAAAAAGATTGCAAATTTCTTTTAATAATTTTCAGTTGTTCGGAGTTTGCAATAGCTTCATCCAATTGAGCAAATAAATTTACCATGGTAGAAATATAAACAATAGGGACTCTTCAATTTTTGTTTTCGCGCCTTTATGTCGGCCAATAAATTTTCATTGTAGTCCTCAGGAGAAAGTCTTGTTTAAGTTTGTAAATTAATTCATCCCAGGAATGAACAGAGGAACGGGTGGCTCTAAACCAAGCCAGAGCCGAATCAGAAAATAGGTCAATGGCTCCTTCGAATAAATCTTCAGAAGAAACCTTCCGAGCAACCTGAAGCTCATTGCAACGTTGAATGAAAGATAAAACAGAAATATTTTCGGATCACCCGTAAACTGGAGACCCCATTTATAAATCGGAACCGCTGAACGAGTTCTATTAAGCGAGTCAATTAAGGTACTAAGGTCCTTAGTTGAAATACCAACTGAAGGCTCAGTGTGGGTGACAATGTTGGACGTAGAAGGTAGGTCTTTTCCGGTAGGAACATGAGTAGAGTCGCGATTAACACCTAAAGAAAAATACGTAAAGTTAGAATTAAATTCTTCTTCTTCATGGACTTGCTCTAACATTTCAATAGACTTAATACAACGAGAAAATATTTGTGAATGAAATGAAGAATATTCTTCATTGAAGGTTGTGTAGGTTAACCTTCGATAGACGTGTGAAAGTCTGGTATGCAACCGTAAATATTCATTTTTCTTAGGAGTAATTTTATAAGAATGAAACAAGGATTCCAATTCATTAATTTTTTGTTCTAAACAATTTAATTCGTCTTTTTGATTAATTTGAATTTTTTCGTAGTTAGAAAAATTGAAACATCCATTTTTCTAATGCAAGTTTGGAACGTAATAATTTTCTTTTAACATCAACAGTTTTATCAGAAGGATCTGAATTTCGAATTAATAATTCGTGACTCAGCTCGTCAGCTTTTAAAGACTCTACTATAAACATTTTCAATAATAATATCAGTTCAATAAATTCAAAATACACGCATATGTTAACTCCACAAAAAATTATAATGTACATTCAACTTGGCAAGTAAAGCAAATGCTTCAGCACAACAATTCAAAAGTGTCTGCGTTAGTACAATTATGTTTGAAAAATTGAGCAACGTAAAAACGATACAAAATTCGAGCCCCAAGCGTTAGGCGCTAGTGTAATAATTACATAATCAACCGTCCGTCGTGGAACTGTGAAGACCAGTCGAGACGGTTAATTAAAACCAGGCAGACTAAAACTCAGCGGCGTAGGTCGTGGTTCAAACTCATAACTAAAACCTTGCTTGTACTTACCAATTATGCAATATGAATAAAAATCATCAATTTATAATAAACATGGGCGCCAATCAGCGGAAAGGCACTGATACCTAATAAAAGTAATCATGAAATAAACTTCATAGTTTAGAAAAAAGAAATAACATTTTATTATACCATCGACTGTCAGGAAAAGCATATATAAACAAATATATAAACAGTCTTGACTCGAAATGAAATAAGGCCTACAGGGCCCACTATTCGACATAAAATAAACGTAATTCTATCTAACCTAATTGTTATCTAGGGACGTGCACGTCGTCACGTATACCTAACCTTAGCCTAACTATGATTAACTTAATACCTTTAATTAATTTAGCAAAAGCACTAATAAGATTGCATATCCTAATTTTAATTGTTTACAGATTACTTGTTTTACAAGCAACTATGCTACTTGATAAAACAGAACTAAAATTCCAAATAGACGCAATACCACACCTTATCAAATGTCTGCCTCAGCGTTTAATACAAAAAAGTACAAGAATCTATTTTAAAAATTATACTAATAAAATTAATATTGTGCACAGATGCAATATATTACAAAAAAGTATTTGTAAGTATAGTATAAAAGCGAAACGTTATTTATACAAATATATTAATGCTGTACATCTTGTGTTAAACCATTTCTTACTTTTACAAAGAAAAACAACAATGAAAAGTCTTTGTAACCAACCATTTGTAAATATTCATAACACAAATCAACAAAATAACTTCGCGGGAAACGTTGTTCATAAAGAAGTAACAATTATTTGACAGGCCGATAATGTATGTACACCGGAACCCACGATTTATACTCAGGTTAACTCGTTACAATTCAATAATGGTCTACATAAATCGATGTAGTATCAGGAGGAAATTTATATCAAAGTGTTACTTGCATTATTAAAAATAAATGTCCTTTCAAACAAAATAAGTACTTACGTGTTCTAAGCAACACTCAAACACGTCTACACCCAAAGACACACATAAAAAAAAACCAAGAATCATTGCTGTTTCTTTACATCTGCAACCACATTCCTGCAAAAACCCTAATGAATTCGTCCGGTCCTGCGGCCATAGGCCGCACCATATGTTTAAATACCAGAAACTAAACCCTCTCACTACATTGTATTGTAAATATTATGCGATCTCAGGTACCGTAGATGTAAAACGAAAGCTTTTTAAAATATAGAAGAATTCGCTTGTATGAGGTTATTCCACCACGGTCTATGCAGGCTTTGTAAAACGTACATATAATTCCACCACGATTCGTGAAATATACAATTTTATGCTCAACAAAGCGATTAAAAATCGGGTTGTTACAAGTTGTATATTTGTTTTGATAGATCCGTAGTCGCCATAGTGATATCTATTAGCGATTCCCCGTTGGCGTTGGAGAAGGTTGGGGTCGTGTCTACATTGACTGTTACTATATTGTTTAGGTTCATACATTCTTCTAGTATTGTCCCTCGTTCATTAATGTTTTTGGAGCCGAAGATTTCTGTCTTTGCATTAAAGTTGCTTGCAATTAGGGTTGGCTTTCTGTTTCTGTTCAGAAATACCGTGATGTCATCTAATAGTTTCTGAAAAACATTTATTTCTTTGTTTGGTGAAAAATAACACGAGGACATATTGAAATCGTCACATTCTGCCACTACAAAACCTTGTCCTGCATGGTACTTACGTACCGGTATTTTTCTGTTAACCCATATAAAACTGTCATGTCCTAGGTCGCAAGCAAATTTTCCTGCCCTTGTTATACTGGTTTCTTGTCCTATAACTATGTCTACTTTATTAGCATATATATATATATATATATATATATATATATATATATTATAGTGGTTTTAAAAAATCAAAAATAAATATAAAAGTAACAATTTCAAAACACCCTGTATAAAGGAACAACCAGAAATTACGTGCGAAATTTATATTAGTTAATTCATTTTTAAGTATCAGGTATTAACGAAATTTTATAAATAATTAATGAGATTTAAGTAGGTTTGCAAAGAAATTAAATAGTAGAAGCCAATGCCATTAATTTATTAATTAATTTGAATTTAATTGAGGGATTATTGTTGTATAATATGCATAAAAACGTGTAAAAACCCAATGATACCAAGATGAAACGCGTTACTATCTGACAAGTATATCAGTGGGGTAGAAATACGCCGAACTCTAAATCGTGGAAGTGTTATTTAAAACGTTACGATTGAACACCTGCGTATTTTCTAAATGTCAAGTTCTGTTTAATTTGTAGATAACGAACAAATTATTCTAAGGATTGTACAGGCGGTCGGATGTTTTAGCATGAAATGCTAATGAGAAAGTCCACGTGTGGTAGACAGCGCACAAACAAAGGTATTAATTTCCTACCACTTAAAGCAAGGTTAGAAGGAGACGTAGAAAACGTATAAGCATGAGATTACAATAGTATAGGAGGGATTTGAGAAACGTCATTAGGTCTACGATTGGACGATATGTTAGTTTGACCTGATATAAACACGAGGATAGAGTAGCGTAATTTTCTTAAAATGTTATAACGAGGTACTGAAATTCGCGGATTTAAAAATGGGGTTGAGTGCAAAATTGTGGGAATGTGTTGTGAGCAGGGGATTTCGGATAAATATGGCCAGGAGAGGTTACATTGGAAAGATATAAATAGTTTAGGAGAATATTATTAAAGCCCTTATTATTTCGTTCGTCCCAAAAGCAAGTATGAAAGTTAACACGAGTTGTAAGTATTATCAAATCATTTAAATTGTATTGCTTAGTGGTAGCCTCTTAATTAAAAACGCGGTATCGTATCGGGACATTAAGTAACGTAGATTAATGTGAAATGAAATTTGGAATTTGGTTGCACTGAGAAGGCGGCGTTGGCGGATCAACGTAGAAGGAGTTTGTCTACTAATAGCGAGAAACGACCTGCAGACCAGATAGAGAAATACATGGCATCATCTACAAGAACAGAGATCTTCTAGAAATTTCCAGGTAACGATTTATAATTGTGATTCCAATAAACTGTAAATATTGGGGTGGCGTACGAGAGTGTTATTCAAGGTAGTGTGAATTATTTGCGTATTGAACAGAATATGTGTAAATAACTTTATTACGGTATTCAACTAGAAATTTGAAGGTGTTTATAAAGCTTTTAAACGTTCCATCAGAACGTGGAAATTTTGTGAAGAGTACATGGCTTTGTTTTTTTTTATTTTAAGAGTATGCAAAGTAGAAGGGCATACATTATGCAGAATTAGTTGGGTTATTATGAGCTCACCATACCCCACAGTTTACTTAGATTATTAAAATAAATAAATAAATTATAAAGAAGGAATTTTAGAGAAGGTATTATTCAAGGTCCATTTACTCGGAGTACATTTTATGTGTTTGATGATTTTAAAATTAAATACAGGACATTACAAAATAAGAGTTACTGAAGTGTAACGTGAACAATAAAATGTGGACAATATTGAATTGCATTTGTAAATAGGAATAAATGAAAGACTGTATGTTGGTTGTATTTTGTGGTTTTATTGGGAGTGTGCGTGAATGATAGAATATGAGTGTGAATATAGATATCCCAAAAGGAGGTCTAAATGAGCTAGCCGGAAGCAGTTGAAGAAGGCCATTTAACCGAGGAAGAGAGAAAAACGGGTAAGAATTTTTTTTTTGTATTATTTAATTTTGAATTTTCGAGTTTTGAAAATTTTATAAAATTTTCGAAAATATTTTTCTTGGTGAGGATTTTACCCGAGTTCCACGGCAATATATATATATATATATATATATATATATATATATATATATTACTCATATTTAGACCAGGGTAGAAAATTAAATAATCACATCAAATAATTTTAATCACCGTGTATAATGAATATTATTAGATGATACGCGTTATTAAAACCGTGAGGCATAAAAATTTATTAGTGCCGAGGCGATTAACAGAAGAAAGTCAATGGACCAACACAGTTAAGACAATGAATAGCTTTTTGTAGGATTCACAGCATTCTTGACATCCAAAAGTGAGGCTCGATTCGAAAAGCGGAGTACCCGGATTTTGGTGGTATCACAGCAAATATGACGCCCAATCTGTGGGGCTCGAATGTTTTTTTTTAAGGGCCAGTTCCCGCATTCAAAGGAGCATTTCACAGCAATATATATATATATATATATATATATATATATATATATATATATGTATATACATCCTACTAGCAATTTTGCATCCTTACAAAATTGATACATTTTGGCGTCCCCCAGAAATAGCGGAAATAGATATTTACATATATAGAATATATTGATACTTGCTTGTTGAAGAAGCCCAAAATCACAAAAAAAATTTAAAATAGTGAAATATATCGATATACACTTTCCCTATCATTCTAGAACCCTTTCAAAGGCATTTATTGTCGCGTCCGTTGTATATCTCCTTTCATTTTACAATAAGATTTCTATCAGTTTAACTTCCAGCAATGTTGTCAGTAACTCTTCCAAGTAACAAAGATGAAACTTAGAAATAATACCTTAAGAGAGAGTGAGATATGAGTAATGAGACATTCTACTTCTACATTTAATCGTTTGGTTTTTACAGGCTGGCGAATTCGAACGTGAATCATTCTAAAAATGCTGCGTCCGTTTTAATACTATATATTATATCGCTGTACTTTGTGTATCCGATACGCCGCTAAATTAAAACAATGTATGCATCCTTATGTTCTATAAATAGCAGTATGTAATGTATAGAAGTAATTATGTCATGCTAAATCATTTATCATAGCGTTGTTATCGTCATGAAGCAGCTTAAATTTCAGATGTATTTTAATATGATATTATTTTTTAAATAGAAAATGTAATTCTATTAATTCTATAAAGGTTGGTGCTTTTTTATCTTATTAATATAAATCGTACGTTAAAACTTGATATTTATTGTGTGGGCGCTTGCTAAATATACTGTAAGCGTCTAATTTTACCCCTCAGAACAGTTTTATTCAAAAAATTTTGCTTTTTTCATACACTATTTGGTTTTATTGGTGTGATGGTTATACAGTTATTTAATTGGAATTACTGCACAATTTAAATCGTTTAACCGTCGACAATACAGCTGTTCCTGTTCGTAAAATCTTTAAATATTCGTTTTGGTTCGAAAAATATCGATAGAAATGAATTCTAATAAACGTAAAATATGGGTTTAACGTCAAAAGTGCAACATATTTTTGTAGGAGACTATTGGACGATTGCATATGAAAATTCTAAAAATTTTCTATCGAGTCGTTTACAAACTGTAATGTTTTCTAGTATAGAGGTTACTACCACCCCGAAGACTGGCTTTCGCGCACCGTTGGTGGTGTTTATTTTTGTATTAAACTATAGACGATTGCTGGTGCGTGAAGTTAGCCGCAACATTTTTGAATTTTTTAAAAATATTTGTCATATTAGGCGCCAATTAGGCGCCATTTTGCGCCGCTAAAACTAAATTTGCGCCGTCTTGGCAAACAAGTTATTGATAAAATAAGATTTTTCCGGCCAAGTTCACGAAGCCGCACTTTCTTTCAATTTTCAGAAAATCTTTATTCCAAAATTTAGCGCCAAATAGGCGCCATTTAGCGCCGTTAAAACGAAATTTTGCGCCCTCCTGTGTATCAAGTTATTTGAAATAAACTATTTTTCTGAACTCCAAAAACGTGAAGTTGGCCGCGCCTTTTTTGAATTTTGAACAAAATTTTGCACCACAATTAAGCGGTAATTAGGCGCCATTTTGCGCCGTTAAAACGAAATTTTGCGCCCTTCTGTGTAACAAGTTATTCGAAAAAAACCATTTCTCCAAACTAGCCCAAAATCGTGAAGTTGGCCGCGACTTTTTCGAATTTTGAAAAAATTTTTGTATCACAATTAAGCGGTAATTAGGCGCCATTTTGCGCCGTTAAAACGAAATTTTGCGCCTTCTGTGTAAGAAGTTATACGAAAAACAACTATTTTTCTGAACTACTTAAAAGCGTGAAGTTGGCCGCGACTTTTTTGAATTTTGAAAAAATTTGTACCACAATTAAGCGGTAATTATGCGCCATTGAAACGAAATTTTGCGCCCTCCTGTGTAACAAGTTATTTGAAAAAAACTATTTCTCCATACTACCCAAAATCGTGAAGTTGGCCGCGACTTTTTCGAATTTTGAAAAAATTTTTGTACCAAACTTAAGCGGTAATTAGGCGCCATTTTGCGCCGTTGAAACGAAATTTTGCGCCCTCCTGTGTAACAAGTTATTTGAAAAAAACTATTTCTCCATACTACCCAAAATTGTGAAGTTGGCCGCGACTTTTTCGAATTTTGAAAAATTTTGTACCAAATTTAAGCGTTAATTAGGCGCCATTTGCGCCGTTGAAACGAAATTTTGCGCCCTCCGGTGTAACAAGTTATTTGAAAAATATATTTATCCGAACTGCCCAAAAGCATGAAGTTTTTGAAAACGGCGCAAAAGGCGCCTAATTACCGCTTAAATTTGGTACAAAATTTTTCAAAATTCAAAATATTCGCGGCCAACTCACGATTTTAGGTCGCTTAGAAAAATAGTTTATTTTGAATAACTTGTTACACAGGAAAAGGCGCAAAATTTTGTTTCAAGGCGCAAAATGACGCCTAATTACCGCTTAAATTTGGTACAAAATTTTTCAAAATTCGAAAAAGTCGCGCAACTTCACGATTTTGGTAGTATGGAGAAATAGTTTTTCAAATAACTTTTACAAGAAGGCGCAAAATTTCGTTTCAACGGCGCAAAATGGCGCATAATTACCGCTTGGTTGTGGTACAAAATTTTTCAAAATTCAAAAGTCGCGCCAACTTCACGATTTTGGGCTAGTTTGGAGAAATGGTTTTCGAATAACTTCTTACACAGAAGGGCGCTAAATTTCGTTTTAACGGCGCAAAATCGCCTAATTACCGCTTAAATTTGGTACAAAATTTTTCAAAATTCGAAAAGGCGCCAACTCACAATTTTGGGTAGTATGGAGAAATAGTTTTTCAAATAACTAGTTACACAGAAGGGCGCAAATTTCGTTTCAACGGCGCAAAATGGCGCATAATTACCGCTTAATTGTGGTACAAAATTTTTCAAAATTCAAAAAGTCGACCAACTTCACGATTTTGGGCTAGGTTTGGAGAAATGGTTTTTCGAATAACTTGTTACACAGAAGGGCGCAAAATTTCGTTTTAGGATTGCTGCGAGCCCAAATACTGGCTTTGGCACACCATTGCTGGTGATATTTTTGTTATAGATTATTAAGCATTTCATGAAAAAATTTTGGAAATTTCTAAAGAGTTGTTTACCAGCTAAATCTATTTTACCATAATGGTTGCTGCCACCTATACGTCTGGGTTTGGTGCACTATGGTTGGTGGATATTTGCGTAATAGGGTGCTCCAAAAGTAATGGTCTAAATTGAAGAGTTTTATAGCTGAGATTAAAACCTATTCAAATAACTGTATATGTTGTTATCCAATTGTTGATGGTTTCAAAGTTATAACAACTTTTGCGTTTTGTGCCAAAATCGTGCAGAACTTCGAATATTAATTTGCAATAAAAGAAATACTGATCTTTTGAAGGTAGTTCGTTTTCTGTGTATGCGTGAATGTTGCGTGTTTAATAAATAAGAACTTCCTCAAACATTTACTTATTATCGCAAGAGAAAATCATAATTTTTCTATAATTTTGGTTCTGTGAAAAATTTTGCGTGCTTTTCAAAACTAAAATTACTCAAAATAAGTATTACCATCGAAAAGTGCACACCTATCCAAAAAGCTTCATTAATCTAATAACTGGTAGGTCTAAGATTAAATGCATGGAAAATTATTGAGTAATTTGTAGGCACAATCCCAAAAACAGCACTTTTATTAAAGAATTCGTAAGTGATAGCCAACTTTATTTTTTGTAAAATATGAACTCAAAATAATCAAATGTATTTAAAATTCGTTTACAACAAATGTTCGAATGTCCTGCCACTAGCTAAAGATCGCTACCTTGCTTGGAACAGCAAGGGTTCGGCAAGACTCCAAATTTTCTAGGTAAAAAAAACCCGCTTCCTGGCCAATGTAGTACCTTCGGGTGGAGCATTGGAAAATCACATATAAGGTTTCAATACGATGGCGCTCCAGCACTCAGTGCGCGTAATGTTAGGGAACACTTAGTCTTGCATATCCCAATCATTGGCACTATCTAGTGGCCATCGCGTTCGCCCGACCTCAACCCCCTGGATTACTTCTTGTGCGGTTATATGAAAGAAAATGTGTATAAAACACATACCACAAACGAGCAGGACCTTCGTAGAAAAACACGCGAAGCCGTTAGAAGGCTGAGAGAATCGGTCGCGCCTTCAGGTTTTTAAAACCAAATTTTTTGGGACGGTGTCGTTTATATATAAGAACTGGTGGCAGGACATTCCATCATTTGTTGTAAACGAATTTTAAATACAATTGATTATTTTGAGTTCATATTTAACAAAAATTATAAGTTGGCTATTCTAGGGATGGACTCGGGTCGGGGCGGGCCGGGCTTTAATAAGCCCGGCCCGGCCCCACGCAGAAAAGTGACCGGCCCGGCTCGAGGCCCGACCCGAAATAAAAACTGACGGCCCGACCCGCCGGCGGGCCGGGCCGGCCAGAAGACTTTCATTCAGTGAATGAGAAGATATTTTTTCAGTTGTGTTCAACAAGTAACTATCGTTCTTTTGTTTGATTTAAGAGTGTAATGATTTTGAGTTACAATCAAAATACTTGTGGAACATACCGTAGTATATCATTTGATTTATGATTCTTTGAAAAATCCTAGAAATATGTAACAAAAGTACAAAATGTTTAGCAATTTTCAATGTTTATGAAATTGTTACAGACTGATTTTTATAGCCTTTTTTTACTTTGAGAATCTGAAACTTTTGGAATTGAACTTTGATCTATAATTTGACTGTTTTTGGTCTAGTTCTATTAAATTTTTATTTGACCGACTGACACATCATACCAAAGTTCAAGATTTAACACTTTTGGTGAATTACTGAATGCTAAAAATTAAATAAATTGTTGATAGGTCATAGTATAAACGGTACCAACCTGAAAGTCAAATAATATACCGAATGTTTGCTTAAAAAAAGTCGAATTTTCAAATTGTGGTATGTAGAGGATACCATATTCTTTAGAAATACATATTATCTGATGGAATAGAAGTAAAATGAAGTAATTGTTTAAGGTTGAAAAGTTTTTTAAAAAATGATTACCAAAAGGTATAAATCAGTACATAGATCCTTTTATATACCAATAAAATGTTATTTACTTTATCCTTTTTTTATGGCATGAGTTCGATAATGGCATTATTATACATTTTCCTACAATAAATAGAAAACTATATGTGCAGCCAAATTCTACTATTCAACATTAAACTAAGTGACAATCATGCACGTAGCTAGGGGGTAGGGTACTTAGAAGGCACCCCCTACCTAAATATTCTAGCCCACACCAAGAAGGGTGTTCAGAACACGCTAAAAATAAAGTTGTATTTAGAAAATAATTAATGGCTGTTCAGTCCCCCCAAACAAAAGGTGATAATATCAAAGTATGAAATTCAAAATTTCATGTACCCTAGAAGTGTCTGCTATACCTATAGTCTACGAATAGACGATTAACGTTTAGTTTTCGAAAGTTTTATTGAAATCGTTATTTTAAAATAAATGCAGCAGTAAAGAATCTAACACTAATTAATATATACTACATGGTAGCGTTTAAATAGTTATTTGTATATCAAGGCCGCGAAATTGTTTTTAGCGTACCGAAAGAAAGTTTATCGCATAGATCGCTTGCGACGGAGGCAATATAATCTCGAGGTCGCTAAAATAATTTTGTGGTCTAGGTGCAACCGTGCATGGTTTATTACAAAAAATTTTCACTTAACTGATTAAGCTATAGCTAGAATTTATATGTTTTTATAGTGTCTTAACATCACACGTTGCTATGGAAATGATATATTTCAAACACCGACAGTATTCATAAAGAAATTCCTGAAAAATGTCAGGCTGCGTTAGTACTACATAGTTCACTTTCCTACACTATTTCAGAGCAAGTGTTTTTTCCTTTACTCTTAATTTTGACATATATGTTTAGTATACTATATCTATAGGTTATATTTTAAAAATGAATAAAGAATTAATCTCCTTTGGGATTAGGTGACCTATAAAACATGTTCAACTATATTTGAAAAGATCAAAAAAATTCTATTCACACAAAGATGAATCTTTTTTTATTATTCGAGTCTTTCATTTCTCACTGATTCGATAACATTTGTATGTGTTATCAAAGTGTTTTCACGGAATACTCTTCGAGTTTACTTCAAGACACTGGTTTTTACTTCTTCCCAAGCCTATAGCATATCTGTTATCAAAAGGATGTTTACACCTTACTTCTAGGAAAAGCATTAAAAAAGAGCTTCATCCTATTTAGAGCGTTGACGTTTTATATCTTTTCGTGTTATAAACTTGGACATTATATCTCTAAATTTAATTACGGAAACAACACTACAAAAAGCCATTTAATTTCACAATATCTATACAGAAATCAGACAATTAAATGTAAGTTTGTACGTTAGGCATTTGGTATATGTCAAAATTAGGGCGCCTTAAATAAAAGCATTCCTTGCCTAAAAAAAACTTTATTAAAAAATTGGTAAAATGAACGTTGCAATAATTCTCTGGTATTTTAGGCGGTAGACATAAACTATACACGCGATTCATAATATCGACGTTTGCCGCATGATTGAAATTTGAAGTATATACATATACATAATATAAATGGTTTAAACTCTTGAATTATGAATGAATCACCTAGTTCGATGTTCCTGGGCATTTTAACTTGCCTAAAGTACAACATAAGCGACATTAAAACCACTAGAAAAAATATTCGGAATAAGAAGTGAGTTATAATATCACGTCTCCTTTATACTAAACAAGACGAAAAACTGATTATTAATGGGTGCATGAAAACACTACGTGAAAATATAATTAAGAACGTTTACTTACTCAATGTGAGATAGAAGTGGAAGGACAGTGGAATATGTACTCATGTGTTTTCGACCCGAAAAATTCAGGCCGGCCCGAATCGTTTGGTCCGGCCCGGCCCGAAAAATATAGGCGTGGCCCGGGCCCGGCCTGAATAAAGTAGTTAACGGCCCGGCCCGGATTCGAGCCGAAATCGGGCCGGGCCGGCCAGTCGAGCCCGTCTCTAGCTATTACTTACGAATTCTTTAATAAAAGTGCTGTTCTTGGGATTGTACCTACAAATTACTCAAAATTTTCTATGCATTTAATTTTAGACCTACCAGTTATTAGATTAATGAAGTTTTTTGGATAGGTGTGCACTCTTCGATGGTAATACTTTTTGAGTAATTTTAGTTTGAAAAGCACGCACAATAGAACTTTTCTTTTCTTTTCATAGAACCAAAATTATGGAAAAATTATGATTTTCTCTTGCGATAATAAGTAAATGTTTGAGGAAGTCCTCATTTATTAAACACGCAACATTCACTCATACAACAGAAAACGAACTACCTTCAAAAGGTCAGTATTTCTTTTATTGCAAATTAATATTCGAAGTTCTGCACGATTTTGACACAAAACGCAAAAGTTGTTATAACTTTGAAACCATCAACAATTGGATAACAACATATATAGTTATTTGAATAGGTAGTAATCTCAGCTATCAAACCCTTAATTAGGACCATTACTTTTGGGACACCATATTGCATGTGAATATTATAAAAATTTATATCGCATCGTTGACGACTACAATTTTTACAGTATAGGGTTTACTACTACCATAAAGACTGCTCTGGGTACGGCGTTGCTTCAGGATAGTTTTGAAGGAAACTATTAGAAGATTGCTTGTAGCAAATTAAAAAACTCTACATTGCAACACTTACGAGCCACATTTTTTTTTAAATAGGGGTTGATTCCACCCTCAAACTGACTTTCGCGCCTCGTCGCTTGAGTTTATTTTGTAATAGAGTAGTAGAGGATTGCATGTGAAAAGTTTGAAAATTTTCTAACGAGTTGTTTACAAACAGAATTTTTCTTAGTGTAGGGTTGCTTCCACCCCTAAGACAATTTGGTGAAGTGTTTTCGGTGGATATTTGTGTAATATGTTATTATAGGATTGCATGTGAATATATTTTGAAAATTTTGTATCGTATCGTTCAGGAGTCAAGTTTTCAGTATAGGGGTTACTACTACCCCCAAGATTGACGTTGACATAGCGTTGCTTGCGAACAGTTTTGAAGGAGGTTGCATGTGAAATTTTAAATATTTTGATTGAGCCGCATACAAACTATATTGTTGTCTAATATCGGGTTGCTTTTACCCCAAGACTAGTTTTCGCTCTCCGTTGTTGTTGTTGCTTATTTTTCTAATGGGGTATTAAAAATTGCATGTTAAAATTTTTAATTTTGTCCAACGCTTTACGAGGTACAATGTATTTAGTTTAGGGTTGCTGCCACCTCCATGAACGGCTTGGCGCACCATTGCTAGTGGATGTTTTTGCTATAGATTATTAAGCATTGCATGTAAAAATTTTAAAAATTTTCTAACGAGTGTTTTACCACCTAAAATTCCTTAAGTGTTGGGGTTGCTGCCATCCCCGTGAGTGAGTTTAATGCACTGTTGCTAGTGGATGTTTGCGCAATATACTATTAAAGAATTGTGTGTGAATATTATGAAAATTTTGTATCGCATCGTTCACGACTACAATTTTTTACAGAATAAGGGTTACCGCTACCCCCCAGGACGGACTGACACAGCAGGGTTTGATGATAATTTTGAGGAGACTATTAAAATATTGCATGTGATGATTTTGAAAATTTTGCGTAGCACCGTTTACAAGTTACTTTTTTTTTAATATAGGGGTTGATACCACCCCCAAAACGTTGCTGGTGTTTATTTTTGCTATAGAGTATTAGACGATTGCATGTACAAATTTAAAAAAAAATTATCCAGCTTTTTAGGGGGAACATTTAAATTAGCTTGGGGGTTGCTACCACCTCCAAGAATGACTTGGGCACATCATTGCTGGTGGATGCTTTTGTTATAGACTATTAAGCATTGCATGTTAAATTTTTTAATTTTTCTAGCGAGTCGTTTAGGAGCTAAAAATTTATTTAGTATAGGGGTGTTGCCGCCCTCAAAGATAGACTTTTGTGTATCGTTGCTTGAAAATATTTTGTAGTATGCGTTTAGAGGATTGCACTTGCAAATTTTATAAATTTTCTATTCAGCCGTTTACGAACTACAATTTTTGTTGAATAAGGGTTGCTACTACCCTCAACATTAGCTTTTGTGCACCTTTGCTTATGCGTTTCTATTATAGACAATTAGAGGTTGTTTGCATGCAAACATTTTGAATATTTTTTATTGCGTCATTTAATAGCTACAATTTATTTAGTGTGGGAGTCGTAGCTACCCCTTGAGTAGTAGGGTAAGGTAGAACTAATTACAGAATTATAAGTGTAGGTGTATTCAGAAACAATTCGCAAAATTGGAAATATTTGTTATCAATATATAAATTATATTTTCTAGACTTTACAAAAATTTTGCTGGGAAACAGTGAATAACTTCATACAAATATATAAATGCGATATCACATCATATAAACAGGTCCATGACCTAAGCGGTAAGCAAAAATTTTAAATACTCAAACACTTAATATATAAGCGAATAAAAGTTTGCAGCAAACTCTATGGACGCAACGAAACTGCTCGTCGCACTATCATCTAAGCAGACTAACTGGCGCCACGCTGTGTTGCCATTTAGCGGTTGTAAAGATGATAACACAATAGAATATTCCGTATATTAAAATATATTCTGTGGCGCTCTCAGCGGAAAATCGCTAGACTAAAACTATACGATTTCTGTACATTTTCCTATCAATTTTAAGTCCATTTTGTGTTTCTTAAATATTTAAAATATAAATCTGTACAAAAACCTATTGACTTTGACATATTCCAAATCTTACCAATTTGGGTCTTCTTCCATTTAAACATCTTAGACAAGGAAGCGCAATGTCAATAATGCTAAAAACTGAAAAGTTCTATCTTGCGTCCGATATACGGTAGTAAGTTTACAAGGGACGCAAGTTTGAATGCAAATTCCGGTCTATCGGGTGCAAAAATGATAGTAGGATGTATATATATATATATATATATATATATATATATATATATATATATATATATATAACATTCTAGGTTATCATGAGCTACATTTATTCTATCCAAGTTAATTTGTAATATTTTAATCCCTTATGTATAAGCCATGTATAATGGGAATGATGATGTCTAATTATCTATTATGATTATTTTTTAATTATTCTAAGTTCGGCATTATGCCGTATCTTAATTCTCATTTCTTTGTATTCGCGTTGTCGAAAAATTTGATGCTACCGTCCTTAGTTTGGTTTGTATTAGGGCGTCTTTAAAGCTTTCGCATTTGCCGCTGCCCATAATGTGATATTGGTTGCACAGAACACATTTGGTCTCGTTCTGGCAATTATTTATCAGGTGTCTGTTTTTGCCGCATCTATAGCAAATCTTTCTACGGTCTGGGTCATTGCAGTCTCTTACTGTATGTTCAAACGACCAGCATCTATGGCACTTTATTACTTTAACCCTTCTTTTTACGGAGCATTGGCTTAGTCCGATTCGAATTTTCCCGTCGCTTATTTTTTGCACCTTCCGAAGCTGCAACTGTTTGTCCCGCGTTTGGTTTTAGTTGTCCAATCTTATTATATCTTCCTTCCGCCTTTCCAATCCGCGCTTTGATTGCAGACCTTATTTGTTCTACATTCGGAGTTCCATTCCCCTTGTATGTACTGTTGTAGGTTCTTCTCGTCCTATCTGTCTGGCCCGTATTGTTTTAATTCTGCCTTTGATAGTCTGGCTAATGCCCTTAAGTGCGTCTGCATTTTTCCTAATCGTTAGCAATAATTTTCCTTTTTTGTTTTCCGAACACTATTAATTGCCTCAGCATCTTTGTTTCCCTTCAGGCTTTCCTTAATACTTGTTAGGACTGTTTTATAGTCTGCACCAGGTGTTTCCACTATCAGACCATATGAGCTTCTTTCCTGATTAGCGTTTTCTGCGTTACCGTGTGTCACATCGATTTTTTGCGTTTGGGTTGTATGTACAGTTATTTTAGTTTCGGTCTGGTGGAACATCCATTCTGCCATTCTACACAGTGCCGTTACACTCATGAAACTGAGATGATGAATGGCTACACACTGGTCTTGTCTTGTTTCTTCCCTAAACTTACATAGTGCTCCCAGGACGCTGTCTTCGTCATCATCTACGTTCATCTTTATTATTTTTGATTGGCTAATCTTTTCCACCCCTTTTGATCTTATTCGAACATTATTTTCTACAACTTCAAAGTCATCTTCGCACGAAGTCAGTTCGGGATACCGTTCTTTATAGGTTTTCTGTATCCCCTTATGCATTTTCTTATATCTAGTTCTAACAAACACCACTTTAACTTTGTCATTACTGTGTAGTGGGTTTGCTACTTTTATGTTAGTATGGGTGAAAAGTGCTGTATCCCACGGTTTTCTGTGGATGTTTTGCCATGTTTCTAGATCGTATTTATTTGGCAGTGTCACTATTACATTTGGCTTATTCATATTTGTTGTACCTTGTTTTTTTTCTATTCTTTGGCACCTTTCTTCTAGTGGCTTACATCTGTCTTCCATCGTTTGTCGCAATGCATGTAGTTACTTCTTTGTCCCTATTAATTGTGTTTCTAGTGCCATCTCTCTTTTTTTGTCATGTAGGTGTTCTGTATTCACTCCCTTGACCAAATTATTGATAATTTCCAACCCCTCTTTTAATACAATATTCACGTTTTGGTGTTTGTTTTTAAAGGCAACAAGTTTTTGGGTCATGCCTTCTAATTCTTGTAGATATCTACTTGGTTCCAATGCATTTATCTGCTGTTTAGTGTTTGAACTTTGAATGACTTTCCTTTTCTTTTTATTAGGTTTAGTTTTTTCAAGGTGTGACGCGCTTACTCCGTCAACTTTGTTTTCCGCCAGACAGTCGTTTATTTCAGCGCTTATTTCTAAATTTTTTGCTGCTGGGCTGTCAATGTCCATGCTTTCATTTTCGGTATGCTTCATTATCAAAGGTCTTCTTTTTGACGAATTTCCCACTGAATTGCATCTCTGTAGATGGCTCTTGAAATTCAGCCTGCTGTGCCTCATATTTTTATTGTCCTTTATTAGTTGTGTTTTTTTTTGCGCAGAGTTTCTGTCTTTGTTTCTTTACTTTGTGGGCGTTCGGCCCCTATTCCTAATGTTGCTATTGTTGTTTTTTGCGGGCACTATCGGCTTCTGCCAGTAACTGTCCATGCAACCCTTCAGTCTGGTTCGCCACTGAAGGCATGGTTTCATTGCGGTCGCAGGCTAACGGTCGGGGGTGGCCCGCTTACTCACCAGCACGAGCCCCTGCACCGTAAACATTCGATCTTTTAGGTGCATATCCATATTTGCTTATCGTCGTCCAGGAATCGCCGGTTCGTTATCGGTTTGTCGTTTATACCAGAGTGAGAATAGAAGGAGAAGAGAAGAGAAGAGAATTAAAAGAAAAAGAAATTGAAATAGACCCTTCTGTTCTTGGTTAACCTAATAGTCTAGAAGGGTCTTTTTTTTTTTTTTTTTATTTATTCTAACATTACAATTAGTCTGCTACCTAAAAATTACAGCAAACCTGTTACTCCTAAGAAATCTAACAGAATTATTTGCTACCTTAAATTATATTAGTTAGTTTTATATTATTTGCGTTTGGAAATACTCGTGTGTGTGTGTTTGTGTCTGTGCGCGCGTGTGGGTGCGTGAGTGTGTGTGTGTTTCTGTCTTTGGTAATGTCCTTGGGACTGCTTTCCTTCCCAGCTTTCGACCATCGGCAGCCGGAAATCAGAAACCGAGAAGTTCGCATTCCTGTACGTGTCCTGGCCGTCGGCAGCCGGAAACCAGGGGGACCACGTACAGTCCCTGGTGTGTATGTGTATGTGTGCGTATGTGTGTGTGTGTGTGTGTGTGTGTTTCTGTCTGTGGTAATGTCCTTGGGACTGCTTTCCTTCCCAGCTTCCGACCGTCGGCAGCCGGAAATCAGAAACCGAGAAGTTCGCATTCCTGTACGTGTCCTGGCCGTCGGCAGCCGGAAACCAGGGCAACCACGTACAGTCCCTGGTGTGTGTGCGCGTGTGTGCGTATATATCTGTGTCGTATGCGTCTGCGTGCAGGTACGTGTACGTGCGTGTTTCTGTGTGTTTTGGTGTGTTTTGTCGCGCCAGTGTGCTATAATGGTGTGTGTGTTTATTGTTTTCATGTTTGTGTGTGCGTGTGCTTATGTCTGTGGTGAGGTCCTTGGGACTGTTTCCCTCTCCCGGTTTCCAACCGCCGGTAGCCGGAAATGAGAAACCGAGAAATACGCGTTCCTGTACGTGTCCTGGCTATCGGCAGCCGGAAACCAGGGAGGCCACGTACAGTCTCTGTTGTGTGTGTGTGTGTGTGTGTGTGTGTGCTTGTGCGTGTGCGTGTTTGTGTGTATTTTGTCGTGCTGATGTGTTGTAATTATGTTGTCAGAATATTTCCTCTGTAGTAATTTTTAGTTGCGCTACAACATTGGATATATAAACATTACGTTACTGAAGCTAGGGTTAGATTTCTTTAAAGCAATTACGAATATGGTTAGTATTTTCTCTTGTTTATTTTAGTTAGTTGTATTTTTTATTTTAGATGGTTAGTATTGAGACCTTATCCTACTAGTGTTAGTATTCTAATGCTAATAAGTGTTCTGGGGGAAACTTGTGTTTGAGGTACGTTGCCGCACTTTTGCCGTTTTCACTATTTTCACTTTGTTTTCACTGGTATCACTCCCGGTCGTCAGGATTCACGAGCCTTCTGGTAGATCTTCAGGAGACACGTGCTTCCTGGTATGTCCTTGTGAGAATGCCGCTTGTTTGTTGTCGGTTCCCATGTGTGTTGGGTGGATTGTGCTTACGTAATGCAAGTTCGATGCGTTACGTCAAACTTCTGTGTTTCGTGTGATCTGTGTTTGTGGTATTTGTGATGTGTGGGGTTTGTATGGTGTTTGTGTGTGTCCTGTCAGAGTCCGTTTGTGTACCTTTGGTGTAGTATAGTAGTAGTTTGGTGAGTGATTCTGTTTAGGTAAGGAAATATGTTTTCGTTCCAAAGCATGTCCGAGAGGGGTATGTCCCGTAGGATTGTCCTGTCCATTCCTAGGTCCTGTTGCAGTTCGGCGCAGTGGAACACCAGATGTTCCGGTGTCCCCACCTCACCACATGTGCAGTTGTTGTTGTCTTGGAAGTCGAAGCGGTTCCTGTAGGTTGGATAAGGACCATGCCCCGTGAGGAAATGAATGAGCCCTTGTGAGGGGACCAAGTGGTGACAGTTTAGCCTGTCTCGGATGTTTGGAACCAGTGCGTATACCCTCCTCCCATTTGTGCTCTGGTTCCATCTATCTTGCCACTCAGTTAGTATTGTGTCCTGAATTTCCTTTTTATCCGAATTTCTGATGTTACTTTTAGGATTTCCCGGACTTTTCTGGTTGGTTGTTTTTAACCAGTATGTCGCCGCTCTCTTCCTGATATACAGATCAAGAGGAAGGACTCTAATATCACATAAAGGGCGTCGTGTGATACGGTCCGGTATGCTCCAGTAAGTCTTATTAGTGCCCCCTTTGGGCACTGTTGACTTTGTTTGGGTTTTACTAGATGTAATCTGATTGCCCAGGCGCTCGCTGCATGACTTATTATTGCTGCAAGTACGCTAGATAAGTATAATCTTACACAGTTTAGGGGATATTGTACGTACGTTGTGCAAGAGTTGCTATGCATTGCATAGCTTTACTGGCACCTGCAGTCACTGTGGCAATGTGTTTTCGTAATTCAGTTTTTATCAAGGGTTAGCCCTAGGTATTTGGCCTCCCGTGTTCTTCGTATTCTGACTCTGTTCAGTTTAATGATAGGGTCTCTTTCTAGAGAACCTTTAACTATCATATAAGTTGTTTTGTCATGTGCTATCGTCATCTTATTTGCGTTGCACCATTCTAGGGCTTTGTTCAATGCGGTGTTTGCATTGTGCTGTAGTTCATTTCTGGAACCTCCTTCCACCACTAACAAGATGTCGTCCGCATAAGCTACTACGGATCTCACCTCATTTGCGGTTTCCAGCTGCTCCAAAAGCTCCTCAGTCGCAATGTCCCAAAATATGGGATCGCAGACTGACCCCTGTGGGCATCCTTTGGTGATTGATTTTGTGATGTTTTTAGTATCAGATAATGTTACAAATCTATCCTGGCAATAGCTTCTGAAGGTATGATGTAGTTGTTTTGGACATTGTATTTCGATTAGCCTATGGAACAGTGTTGGCCACCATAAGTTGTTGAAGGCTCCTTCTATGTCTATCATGATTAGGGCCACGTATTTTTATTTGAAGTTGTTGCAGAGTTTATGGCTTTGTTTACGGCGTCTTCGGTTGATCGTCCTTGTCTAAATCCGTACTGCGCCGGGTGCATGCCTTTCGTCTTCCGATGTTCTTGCATTCTCGTACACAGTAGTCGCTCGAAAGTTTTCCCGAGCGAGTCTAGAAGGCAGATGGGGCGATACGAACCCGGATTTTTCGGGTCTTTTCTCGGTTTTAGAGAGTATGATTACGTCTGCTTGCTTCCAGCAGTTTGGAAACTTTGTTTGTCTTAGACATTCGTTGTACAGTTTAGTAAGTTTCGGTGTGAGTTTGGTGTCTAGTGCCTTTGTGATTTCTGCCTGGATCCCGTCTGGCCCAGGAGCTTTTTGTTTTACTTGAACGAATAGCGTGTCTAATCTCGTCTTCAGTGAAAGGTGTTACGTCGTCCTGTGTTCTATTCCATGGTGTATTCCCATTCGCGTTTTGTTCGGTGACTCTTTGTCGTTTGCGTATTTGTTCTTGTGTGTCCTCTTCCCAGTTGTCATCAGGGAGGAGTGTATGTAGTAGTAATGTCGCGGTTTCAATCCAGTCTTTGGTTTCTGTTCCGTCGGGCTTGGTTAAAGTCGAGTACGTTGTCGGTGGTGCAATTTTTCCTGATACTATCTTGTACGGTACCCCCCAAGCATCCGTCTGCAAATGTCTTTCGACGAAAGTGTCCCAGGATTTTCGTTTCATGTTGTATAGTTCCTGTTCGTATGTGGCCTTGCGTTGTCTGTAGTTGGTCAGCTGGAAGGCCTTTTCTGCCGGTGTTAGGGCGGCTTGATAGCGTCTCCTTGCCTTGCGAGCTTTGCTTTTCAGTATCTGGACCTCTGTGGTCCATTTTAGCGGTTTTGTGGCGCAGTTAGACTTACTGTTTTTAATGTTTGTTTCATAGTGTCTTTAATTGTTCTTGTTAGGTCTTGGGCGTAAGCGTGTACGTTGTCGTTGCGTTGGATATCAGGGGGCGGATTGAAGTTGTCCAGTAGTCTTTGCCAGTTGGCATTTTGTATATTGTATTTTAGTCTTTTTTTGCCCGTTTCCGCATGTAATGGTATGTTATCCTTGTTTATGTCAAAAGTTATGAGGTTGTGATCGCTTATTGTTAAGTTGTCATGTACCTTCCAGTTTTGTACATGGGAGTACGCTAGTCCGTTTGCTATTGTGACGTCAATGTTACTCTCTGCTCCTGCGCAATGGTTTCTGTGGGTGGGTGGATTGAAGGGACAGTTCATCACTTCAAACTGTAGCTCGTTGATCATGTCCTCTACTCTCTCCACGCGCATCAGTGTTGCTACAGTGCCACATTGGGGATTTTCCGTTTACATCTGCCATAAAAAGTGCGGGTTGGTTTGAGTATGTACGTGCAATGTTTTTAATGTTGGTGATGTATGGATCGGGGTCCAACCGAAATTGGAAGTATGTGTTGGTCAGTATCCAGTTGTGTATATTTTGTCCCAATATTTCTAGACAGACGTTGTGTTCGTTCGTGTATCTTTGTATTGTGGTTGCTTGTATGTTAGGGTTGAATATTATAGTGGCTGCCATTGGTCTATCTCCTTTACATATCTGCCTGGCTGTCGTTGGCATTCCAGGTAATTTTCCGTTTTTGCAGTATGGTTCTTGTATACAGATTATATCTAGTCGTTGTGTTTCGGCCAGGTGCCTGATTTCCTGTGTTACCGTGGCGCTACGCATGGCGTTTAGCTGTCCAATTTTAATTGTGGTTTCCCTATGCGTCTCAGTTTTTGTTGTTCCGTTTCTCGTGTTTGCAGTCGGTATTGTTGTTTGGGATTGAGCGTCGATCTCAGCTGTCCGTGTTTCCAGTAGGTATGTCTTAGTTTGGATTCCTCGATAATTGTTGGTTGTGTGTGTTATTGTCCATAATCGGTTTTGTGTATAAGTCTGTCTAGTAGCATTTTATACGTCGGACAGTCCTTTGAGTTATCGGTACATTTTCGGTGTCTTTTTTGGCATGGAATACAAGCTGGTTTCATTTCCCTTTTTGGACAGTTTAGCTTTTTGTGTTTGACATCTTGTTCCCCACAGTGGCTACAGGTGTCCGTCTGAAGTGGGCAGTATTTTGAGATATGCCCTAGATCCTGACATCTCATGCATCGTGGGGCGACGAGATGATCTTTTACTGTTATGCATCTGTATTCTATGTATAATTTGTTTAGATTTATGAGAATATTACGTAGTTTACTGCTGACGGTTGCCACATGATGTACCGTGGGTTTGTCTTTTGGTCCAGTTTTGAATCTGAGGACGAATTCTTTGTCGAATTCATTCCAAGTTAACTTCTCTTCTAGGTTCTGCTTGTATATTAATGTTTTGACTTCTGATTCCTTTAGATACGTTGGGACATCATACAATATAACCAATGGGTTTCTTTTCCGGGGTTTTTCTACCTTTAATACCTCTGTAAGTTTACCATGTTGAAGTAGTTTCCTTGCTTCGCTTTCATTATCCGTGTCTATTATTAGAGTGTTATTGGTGTTTCGAATGTTTTTGATCTTAATGCCATCTGTTTTGGGGTTGATGGTTTTCATGAAGGTGTCCTGTATTTGTTTAATAGATTCCCCACGTACGGAAGTGATGAAAACTGTACCAGTTTGGTTTGTCATTGCCCGTGTGATTGCGTCTTGTTTCGGTGGTTGAAGCCTTGTTAGTGCCGCAATGTTCGCGTATGTTGTCTTGGGTGTGATAGTTTCGATGAGTTGTGTGTTTTCATGTGTGTGCTGTGATTTTAGGAGATGTTGGTTTTGGTTTTGTAATTGCGTGTTTTGCTCTCATAATAGTTTATTTTCCCCAATCAGTTCTGCTTGACAAAGTGCCCATTTTGCAATACGTTCCTTCAAGTCCTTCTTCATTCCTACTTTTAGACGGTTGGCGGTGTCCATTTCATTAGTTATGAAAAGGTCCAGCTCCAGGTACATCCTGTAAAGTGGGTGTTCTGTTGTGATGTCGTTGGTTCCTTGCTCTGGTTCCATTATTCTTTTTGTTGTTGCTTCTGTTGGATTTGGTGTTTCGCAGTTGTTTCCTATTTTAGCTGTGATAATGACGGCAGCATTCTCGGTGGTTTTGCGGTTTTGTTTCCAGATCCGGTGTTAACTCTGTGGTTAGGTCGCTATCACTACTTCCACGCCTAGGAGAGTGTCCTACTGGCATTTAGTAGTTTTGAATTATGCACTACTTAATTTCTAAGCAATAAGTTTTGTTTAGATTTTGTAAATCGTTCTACTTATTATTCTAGTTCCTGTGTGTGTTTTATATTGCGTACGCTTGACCTTGTTACTGCATTATGAATGCAGCGTATTCACTTTGTTTCAATAAATAAAATTTTGTTATTATTTCACTGTGTTTGCGGTTATTAATAAGGAAGTTAAATGGTTTGAAGGTTACTGTTACAATTCCGTGCAAAGTGTTCCTTATACGTAATAGCGTACAAATACCATTTGATTAATTAAATATAGTTAAGTAATTTTTCTTGCACAGTTTAACTGACCTAATTTCCAGCTTGAGTTCAGTAATTTTCTTCTATTTTTAACCACATTTGCTATTTTTTAACAGGAAACTAAGAATTTACTTACAAGTCTTTGTTTCTTGATGTTCACTTGATTTACTTTTATTGCGTAATTTGAACGGTTCCAAACATCACGAAAATCACAAACATATCACAAAATTTTGAAGTTTTAAGTTTGTTTTTAATTTTGTTTACTTAGAAGTTCGTGAAAATGATATAACTTAATTTTGAATATGCCAAAAATTACAACTATAACTAATAAATTACATAATTTTAACAGCCACTACATTTCACGTCTGCTCTGCTTGAACGTTACGTTACGATCCAAGGGTCTGGAAAATAAAGAGTCGGGGGCGCCCCCTATATAGGAAGAGAAAGGCTGCTGAAAGATACAGCTTATTTGACAGTTTATGTATAGGGCCTGCAAGCGTGCGTGTATGGGTTAGAGTGTGGTTGGTGCTTGTCTACATGCAAAATTTGTGTAAGTGTGTGTGTAGGTGATGTTATGCCATCTTTTGCTTCCCCTCTGGACTGGACCACAACGAATCACGGTCCAGCACAGAAAGTACTAGAGCCCCCTCACCACAACAAGGTAGATTTCCACCGAGGGGGATATCTGCCTTAACTAGAAATATAAAATCAAACCCTTCGAAGAGTAGCCGGTCAATTTTAAGTATTTTCACATAAACCACTATCTAATATGCAATTTTTATTTTAGTGAGTAAAATAAACAAAGCCCAACTGGTTCATTATAAATAATTTAGTTTGTGCTTTTCTGCTTCAGGTCTTTGATCAATTATTCAAGTCTTCAATAGTTTTGTGAGAAACATCGAAGTTAAGAGTAAGGAGAAGAGACTTTATTAAAGCGTATTATTGTCACAATACAAAACGTTAGCGCAATCTTTCATCTAAATTGTGTTTCAGAAATTTCAAATGTATTGCACCTCATCCTTGTCTTTTGGTGACGTAATAAAAAAAGGCTAACGAAAATCAAGTCGCACTGGATTGCGCGTAAATAGGAACGGCAGAGATAATGTACACTTGCATTTTAGAAGAAAGCTTTCTCATGTAAAACGGAAACGCGTCACGGATTAGGATTATAAGAAAACACTTTAGGAACAGAGTGCTTTCTGAATTATAAATTTTAAGGTTTGGTGTCTATTTAAATGTGTTAGATTACGCAGAAGAGATGGGTATTTGATGCGATTCAAATAAAAAAAGTGGTTTAGCATTAACACTTTCCGTGATATTAAAGCTTGTAGAAATTGTAATTATATAGGTTAGAATCATATCTTTTGATTATTACTCAAAGTATTAAAGTTTTCATGGAAACCACTAAATTGCAACCTGTGTTAACCATCTACATATTTGTTTAAACAGTTTTTTATAGATTTTAATACAACTGCTCTATGATTAAACATTCCGATTCCTTCTGGTGTAAGGTCTTTGAATAGAAAAGTTTTTTGAATTATTTAAAATTTTAATGCTAAAATTTCACTCAACGAAATTCCTCCTAAAGAAAATTCTGAAAATAACTCTAATACAATTACAGACTGGGATTTATTTCCAAAACCTTGTTTGTTTAAAGTAAAAATTTCAACAAAACTAAAAATGACGCAATTAGTGACAATTGAAAAATGGATGTTAATTATCCAGTGGAAACAAAATCAATGCGGGTTCGTGTTATAAATTAAACAAGTGGTGCAATTACCGCTCTTCTATGGGATAAATTGAAGGGCTGGTGGTAGCTTTGTAATTTTCAGTGAACCACAGATGTCAGTACCTATTATGTATGTTATACACCGATATTCTAATTTTTAGATTTTACATTGTAGTTTTGATAATACAATATTAGACATATTTTTAATGTTCTTTCGATTTCAAACCAACATATATGAGAGTAGGGATTTGTAAAAATTGTTATCGAACTGAACTTAACACTGGCTTGTAACGTATGTCAATTTCAGTTGAAACATACCATTCTGTCTAAGGTTAATTCTGTGGCAAACACTTAAAAAGTCATAAGTAAAAAATTCCAAAAACAATTTAGTTAAAAGAACATAAGTAAACTTATTCCACTGTTAAATATCGCTTAAGCGCATACAAGTAGACCTCTAACTGAAATTGTGTAATTGAACCATTTTCAAAAATATCATAAGTCGACATATACCCTTTTAAAAGTTTATAATTTAACAGTTTGTGAAATAATGGGACAGTTAGAAGGATATATATATATATATATATATATATATATTGCTGTGATATGGGGTTGTTTAGGGGTGTATTGAATAGCAAGGGTCGTGTAGTAACCATAAATTGCAATAGGAATCAGAAAACTGCTTTTATTTAGCAGAAAATTCGTATATTATGTAAATAGCAGGCATTCAACACCCTGTATATAGACCATAATTAGCTTTAAGCAATGCAAGTGAGCATATCTTACAACAATAGAACGCGTATTTAGCAGAAAAATAAGTAATTCATACATTATGTAAATAGCAAGTATTTAACACTCTGTATATAGACCGTTATTAATTTTAAGTAATGCCAGTGAGCATACCTTTCAACAATAGAACGCGTATTCAGAAGAAATGATAGTACATGTAATTAAACACGCGTTGAAAAGTGTTCTAATTTGTTATAAAACAAATACGAAGATAAGAGATAAAACCTAACAAAGCTTTATGCAAGTACACGTAAACAATAAACATTTTTGATAAGAAAACGCAGTTGATAATACGCATAGATAAACGAAAATAGCAAAGAAGTTACATTATTTATTTTGTTCAATTATCCAAAAGGCGATTTCCATACAAAACAACGTCTGGCAAAGATAACTAGGTATCAATAGCAAACACCATTACATGGAAAACCGATGAAATTACATCAGAAACAACTTGAATATGCAGGTTAAGATATCTGCACGACTTGTTGAAAACCCAGCCCACATACAAGTGGGAACAGCCTATATTAACACAGAGCAATGATAAGACGAGTCAGTTTAAAATTTAGGCAGGGCGAAGTTACGTTCCTGTTAATCATAAAACCACGCGTAACTTAATATCAAGTGTATGTTACAAGTGACAATAAGTGCAACGATAATGAAGATTTTTTTGCCGTTTAACGTGAGTAGAATTTGGGGTAATTTATTTAAACTAATAATATAATAATAGGGCTTCTAATTGCTGGTACATTATCAAATCATTTTAATTGATGGTACATTTTTGAATAATTCAAATTTTGGTTGATATAATATTTCGAATTTTTGATATAATAATTCGAATTGGGCGATATAACATTTCTCTTGAAATTTCAATACTGAATTTATTCAATTTATATAAACTTGTGATAAAGTCAACAATAAACATTGCATACGTTAAACTTACTTAATATATTATAAAGGGGTCTAGAACGTTCCAGGTTTCTTTGGTAAAAAAAGGTAGTGTTTGGTGACTTTACATTGAATTCAAAGCATATAAATTTTGGGACAAATAATACATCTGATATTGATTGATTAAAGGGTGTATTTAAATATTTTTCAAATGTTTGTAGATAATATGTCTTTTCATTATATGAAATTAATTGACTTCGTTTTATAAATTCAAACAAATAGGTAATCATAAATAGGTGAAGAGAAAAAATGATCATCGTAACGCTGTGCACTCTGTGTAGATTAAATAGGGCTAGCCGAGCATAATAATAAAAATAGTAAGATTAAATTTGGTTTGAGAACACAGAGCGGTGGAGTTTATAAAACAACGTCATTACACCGAGTACGGCGTTAACCCTCTATTGCATGAATTATTACTTTTTTGATAAAAGTGTCAAATTTTTACTTTTGGTTAGGGAAATAATAATTCTATCTCAGAAAAATTAAAAAAAATTTTTTTTAACATTTAATATAAAAAAAGTACATTTGAGAAGCGTATCATATTTGCTACAACATGCCCTTACAGTAGGATGTTGTCACTTTGCAGATGTATCATATCTGCTACAATATTCGTTTGCAGCAGAGTTATGAATAAATGATAACAAACTCCTATTACTAAGAAAAGAATTTACAATAGTTATTTGTAGGAATGGAATTGCAGAAAGCAATTTCTATCTTTGTTTAGGCATAAATAAGTTTTACATTTTACACATTTTATATAAGTGAAACTACGACATCCGCTATGCTTGCATCTACCACGCAAAGTAAACTATTTTGGGAAGTGACCAATGTTGTCACTTCGAACATCATTATTGGGTAAAGCAGTTCTGAATTTTCTGATCATTGGTACTTCATCATCTCCTTTACTAGATCGGTCACGCTTCCTGTTCATTGAGTTTCAACCTTGGCATAAGCTTTCTACAACTTCACATTTGAAACTATAGAACCGCAGTACTTTCTTTTTATCAATATTCTTTGTATTTTGAACTCTTCTATAAAGAAGCTACGCATTGACCACTGCCATGCCTAAAAAATGTGTGAAAAGTCTGTAGTACCATTTCCTGCTTTTCGACCTAATCGGGTAAAGACCCAACAACGAATCTAGAGATCAACCCCTCCTGTGTGCTTGTTGTATATCTGAATAATGTTTGGACATGGGATATTTTGATATTCATTTGATTTCTTAATCCATATTTTAGCAACGCCCATTGGCTGGGAACCAGAGAACGTGGACAAGAGATGCACAGCTTTATTATCATACCATTTCAAACAGACAATTGATGTGTCAGATATGTTTGCTACATTTTCGTCGTATGAACCACGCCCTAATTCAATAAGCACTTTATCGGTTTTTAAATTACATCCTGGTACTCGATTTATACAACCTGTTCCAACAGACTAAATTTTCCGCGATGCTAAATGCAACTGAATTTCAAAACTGTTGAAGTAGTTATCATAAAACAATTTACGATTTTTATCTACTGGTATCACTTGTGCCAAGCGTGAAACAACATTACAACTAGGGCCTAAATCAGGTACTCCTTCAATTAATACATTTTCTTAGCCTGTATGTATTTCAAAATTGTAAGAGAACCCGCTAACACCAGATAAAACATATAACTTGTAGCCCCATTTGTGAGGTTTTTTTGGTTCATACTTCTTCAAGGAACTCTTTCCTTTAAAAGGACAGATTTGTTCATCGATGGATAAACTCTCCTCCATTGATAATTTTAAGCATTAGGCTTTTATACTTTCTAATACGAGACGTATCTTGTAAATCTTATCATACCCCTCTATACCTCGCTTGACTTGAGAACTGTTGTCATTGAAATGGATAAAACGTTTAATTTCTTCCCACCTATTGACAGTCATTGGTTTTGCTACTTGAGAAACTTCAAATTTTGAATTCCAATATAATCTAGATCTAGGAAAACGAATCAAGGACATCCACAATAGAGAACCAAAGAAAATTTCTATTTCATCTTTAGTTATATCAAGTGGCTTTTCAGGTCTCAGCTGTGTTGAATATAAAACAGTTTGCTCGAAAATGTGATCAATCAATTCTGTTGTAAATATAAATTTAAAAAAATCGCATGGCGCTGTGCAAGAAAGAACCACTTCAGGCAGTGTAGTATCTTCACAAAATACTGGTTGCTATATTTTATCTGGAAAGGTGCCATTCTTCCAATCAAGGTTCTTTTTTTTTAGTTTTCTTCCTTTTGGTAGATTTGATTTTTCGAGCAGGAGTACTGTGTGTCGCTTCGTCTTCATCACTATATTCAGGTTGTTCATTTTACTGTCTTCCATGAGGAATATCTGCAATAGATTGAACCTATGAATTGTTTTGCGTAACAATAATTGTCAGTATTACAATCTTCATCATCCGAATTTGATAATCTGTCGTCTTCACTGTCAGAAAATGTAAAGGTTTGTTTTATTCCCCTTGTTTTTGCTCCTGATATCATACTGGATGTTGCACTTTGCAATGCTGGTGTTGTATCTATTTGAGTGTGTTTCTTTAGTTTTGATCTGTTGATGTGCCTTTGTATTTGTGGTCCTGGCAAACTTTGAGTACCCTCTCTAATTGTGCCCACTGCATATCCAAAACAACCTGTAATAATAACAATATAAAACGTCATAGAACGAAGTATAAAAAGTACTTGGTATTGGATTTTCATAAGTTGTATTATTACTTGAATGTCCATCATTAGCTGCGGATTCTGTATTTTGTGATGCTCGCGGTGGATTCGTTTGGGGCTGCTTTTTTCTTTTAGATACCTTGTTAGTAACTGATCTTGGTGGAGTGGTGTTGACAAAAGAATCTAGTTCCGTAATTGGACAGCCTATAGAAAAATAATCTGGCTGAAATGATTACAGTAAAGTTTAAGTAGGTACCTAGATTTGGATCCTCGCACGTTGAAATAACATCGGATTGTACATTATCAACTGCTATTTTAGGTATAGAAATTTCAATAATATGGTCTCCATTTTGTGATATGTGAGAATTTATCAGTACATTCTTTGCAAATAAGCCTTCAAACAAAACAGAAAAATATGTACATAATCATAATGTAAATATTATTTCATTACCCAATAGTGTTTCATCCAGTTTGGAAATGTGAATAAATGGCTCTACATTGTTACTTGCAGGTTCTGGCAAACTATTTTTCTTTCCAGTTTCAATAATAGAAAAATTTTCATAGCCCTGAAATTCAGGTTGCTCAGAAACATCTATTTTAACAACTTCCATTTCTGGAGAAAATATTTCATATACAGGTTGTGAAAAGGATGGTAGTTGACGTTGATTATCTGAATTTTTAAAAATAGTTATTTATTACTCTAATAGCACCACAAAATCATACCGCAAGTACTTGAATCTTCTATTGCTTGCAACACAGTTCGGCGAACCCTTGAAGATGGGCCTAAGGTTGATTTTACTTTTTGTATAGTAGGTGGTGAAGTTTTCAATTTTGGTAGAATATTTGGACGCTATGTAGAAATTTTTGCGGACTGTGCTTCAGAAGCTTGCAATGCCATTGCTACTATAGCTATTGCATGATTCTGCTAAAAGAATAATTTAGAATCAACAAATTATGTTATTTGCTACTAGACTATATATTATTACACAAACCTACTGTTTCAGAAATGCTACAGAAAAGTAAACGCATTAATTACTATATAGATGTATGTTGTAGCATATTTGCAACAGTACTCGAGTGCCTTCCTTCTAATAACGTGCATACTGTACCATATTTGCAATAGCCTTGAAGGGACATCATGCTTGCAATTGTGCATGCTGTAGCAAATATGAAAGGAACAATAATTATGGGTATTTAGACATTCTAAGACAAAAACTTGATTATCACATCATTATATCAATCATGAATATGTACAAAATCATAATCCTATTTTAGTTCTAATGGAATGAACATAATTAGTTGAATAACAAAGGCAGAAAAGTAAGGTACTTATCAATGGTTGAAATCACACTAACCCAACTTTATTATTGCTTTGTAGTTCCAGAAGTAACCACCAGGCAGCACAGAGCTGCTAGAAAGGTTTATTAGTATATCATTTCTGATACACAATGCCTATATTGAAGTATAATGTGATATTGTTATAATAAATAAATAAAATATTAATGTCTCACATATGCTACACAATGCAATACAGGGTTAACTTATCAATATATATATATATATATATATATATATATATTGCTGCGAAACCTCACCATTAATCTTAAACTAAGGTTTTCAAATCGAGCCCCACAGATTGGGCGTCAAGAATGCTGTCAAATGTACAAAAAGCTATTAAATTACCTGGTCCGTTGACTTTCTTCTGTTACTCGCGTCTTTACTCTTTTCCGCCACGGCTGCTCACCTAGTTAAACTTTCACCCTCATTCATAAAAAAAAACAAACACATTCCTACCACAAACATCAACGTTAACTCTATTTACATCAATATTCATAATACATTAAAATTTCAAAATTAAATTTCAGCATAAATTTCAGTATCATAAAATTTCAAGATTAAATTTGTTATCATTTTAATTTGCATCCAGAATTAAAGTCCTTGTAGGATGCCTACTAATTAATTTAACAATATCTGCAGACCTGAGTCTGAGTACAAAGGGAGCATCTCCCACCCCTTTACGTTAATTAACCAGGTTCGTCTAATTGAGCTCAAAGACATGCCCAAATTTTCATCATAATCCAGAACATCAATACTAAATACTCCTTTCTACTTAAACAAGAAAATTTCACCTTAAAATTAAAAATTTGTTGTTAGTACGAATTCACTATTGTCCATTTTAAGTAAATAAATTATAAAGTTATTCAACACACACCAAAACATCAAAAATCGAACAACAAAGCATAAGTTATCTGAAGGTTAATGCACTCGTGGCTCCAATGTACATTGTCCTCTGTTAATCACACCATTCCAACTGGGTTATGTTTAGGTCCTCGGATTACTGGTCGCCTTTAAAATTTTCTACACCACCATACATCTAAAGTTGTTTCAGTGCTTTTCCGGAACTCGTCTGTGTATATCTGTATCTTGTTTTGTGAATCCAGTCACGTTTACGAATTATTTAATTATTAACACCCCCAAAAATAGCAAAGAAATTCATACTTTTTTCACGCTATACGCCAAAACTGCCTACTTTTGTGTATTCATTTGTCGTTGCAAATTTGAATAATTGGTACAGTGCTCGCAATTATAACTAGACTTTATTACCTTGCATCTTCTTTTCTAAGTGCACTAAATTACTTTCATTGTAGCACGTAAAGAACAAACTGTTTTAAAGTATTAAATAATCAACAAAATATACGAGCAAACTGTTTAAATTATTGAATCAAAATCGACAAACTAAGAGCAAACTGTTAAAGCATCGAATAATCAAAATCTAAGAGAGCCCCACTCCTATCAACACGGGTTTATATAATCGCTTGCCCGTGCGTCGGTCTAGTCCCGCAAACGGACAATTTCTAGAATTTCGCATACTATGTTCCCTTCTCGACCGCCCGGCACGCGGTTCTTATTAAATTTGCATTCGCACCAGTTAAATCTCAGAAATTTTACACACGGCACGCAACGTCTGAGAATAACTAATTAATTTTTATACCGAAATGTTATTTTTACCTCTCATGTTTGCCTCTTATTTTCAACCAATCGCAACCTAGTGACGTTGCTCAACCCACGCCTTTTACTATATGTGTCTCTGTCTTGCGCATATTATCTGTCTCTATCTACCCTGTTTTGAGTGGTACAAATCGATATTATTTATTATCGGTTATTTTCAATCCACGTGGACTGTTTAAATAACCCACTTTATTAGTATTTTCCGTGAATATTAAGCGACGGTTTCTTCAACGTTCTCTGTAACCATTTGTTATCTACAAAATTTACGCAGAACAAGACTTTTAAAAATACGCAGGTGTTCAATCGTCCTACTTCTAACTAACACTTCTACGATTTGAATATTATTGGGTTTTTACAAGCTTTTATGCATATTATATGTTACTAATGGTTCAATTAACTCCAATTAAAATAATACCCTTTAATTTTTAGTGCATCCTAATTACATATTCAATTATTATTTGTACATTTTATTTAATTCTCGTTACTTAAACTTGAATTAATTAATATAAATTTTGCACGTAATTTCCATGTGTTTCTTTACTTGGAATAATTAAACTACACGTCGAGTATTTTAATACTGCTTCTTTTTATAGAAAGCGTCTTGTAAATAATTTAAATCTCTTATTTTTAATCAAACAAATGAATTTTTATGCTCCACGGTTTTTTTTAATAAAGCGTATTATCTAATAAAATTCCTTATACACGGTGATTAAAATTATTTGATGTAATTCATTAATTTTCTACCCTGGTCTAAATATGAGTAATATATATATATATATATATATATATATATTTCTGTGTCCTCACGAATTGGGCGTCAAGATTCTGTGAAACCTACAAAAAAAAAACTCACCAAAGTAAAAAAAAAACACTCGAGCCCCAACGTTGGGCCGTCCAGATCGCTGTGATTCTCTTCTGATAATCGCCTCTTTACTCTGTCCGCCTCGGCTGCTCACCTAGTTAAAACTATCATCCTCATTCATAAAAAAAACAAACACATTCCTACCACAAACATCAACGTTAACTCTATTTATATCAATATTCATAATACATTAAAATTTCAAAATTAAATTTCAGCATAAATTTCAGCATCATAAAATTTCAAGTTAAAATTTGTCATCATTTTAATTTGCATTCTGAATTAGAGTCCTTGTAGGATGCATACTAATTTAATTAACAATATGTGCAGACCTATGTCTGAATAAAAGGGAGCATCTCCCACCCCTTTACGTTAATTTAACAGGTTAGTCTAATTGAGCTCAAAGACAGACCCAAATTTTCATCATAATCAAAACATAAACCTGCTAAATACTCCTTTCTACTTAAACAAGAAAATTTTACCTTAAAATTAAAATTTGTTGTTTAACAAATTTACTACTGTCCATTTTTATCAAACAAATTATAAAGATATTCAACACACACCAAAACATCAAAGATTGAACAACAAAGCATAAGTTACCTAAAGGTTACTGCACTCGTGGCTCCAATGTACATCGTCCTTGCTAATTCCACCATTTCAGCTGGTTTATGTTTACGGCTTCAGATTTCTAGCCGCTTTTAAAAATTTTCTACATTACCATTCGTCTAAATTGTTTCAGGGCTTCTCAGGAATTCATCTACGTATATCTTAATCTTATTTTGTGGATCCAATCACGTTTACAAATAACATTTGATTATTAACACCCCCGAAAAATAGCACTGAAATTCATAATTCTTTCACGCTATACCCAAAAGTGCCTACTTCTATTTATTTATTTATCGTTACTAATTTGGATAATTGGTACAGTAATACTCGCAAATATAATTAGACTTTATTACCTTGTATCTTCTCTAAGTGCACTAATAACTTTTATTGTAGCACATAATCACCACGTATTCTACTTAAAGTATCGAATAATCAAAAAATAAAAAGCAAAACTGTCTAAAGTATTGAATAAAATCAAAAATCTAAGAGAGCGAAACACTTATCAGCACGGGTTTATATAATGGCCCGCTTGCAAGTCGAATTTGTCCCGCAACGCACAATTTTTAGAATTTCGCATTCTATTTTCCCTTTCGACGGCTCGGCACAGCGATTCTACTAAAATTTGCATACGTCCAAGTTGAAAATCTAAGAAATTTCCACACGGCTCGCAACACGTCTGAGAACAACTAATTAATTTTACACACCAACTGATATGCTTTCCCCTCTCATGCTTGCATCTTATTTCAACCAATCGTAGCACTAGTGAAGCTTCACAAATCACTCCTTTTATTATTAGTGTCTCTGCTTTACGCGTTTTATCCATCCCTTTCTACCTTGGTATGAGTGGTACAAATTGATATTCTTTACTATCTGCTATTTAAATCCACGTAGATTCCTACGTGAGTAAAATAACCCCTCATCTAGCATTTCCTGCTAAAACATCCGACCGTTTCCAATATACGTAGAAGCTGCATGTTTATCTATTCCAATTTATTAGAATTTGACATTTAAAAGTTTGAAGGTGTGTGCTCATAATGAACGTTTTAATATAATTCTCCGAGCTTTATTTCATGGTATTTTAACCTTCCTTTTAGCTGTTTGTTACCAGCCTTGGATTTTCACAGGCTTTTATGCTTATTATATATTACTAATGGTTCAATTAACTCCAATTAAAATAATAATGAATGGCATTGACTTCTACCCTTTAATTTTTAGCGAATACCAATTAAATATTAATTATTATTTGTACACTTTGTTTAATACCCGTTACTTAAAAATTGAATTAATTAATATAAATTTCGCACGTAATTTCTATTTGTTTCTTTATACAGGGTGATTAAAATTATTTGATGTCGTTAATTAATTTTCTACCCTGGTCTAAATTTGAGTAATATATATACAAATATATATATATATATATATATATATATATATATATTTATATACGATTGTGTTAAAATTAGCAGGTTTTAGGTCGGCTGGTAATAAAGAAAACTCTTTTTTATGGCCTAAATTTTCGCATATATTTTTATGCTTGATCACAGGCAATAACTAAAACGTACAAACTCTTAACTATTAACCAGCTGACCTAAAACCTGCTAATTTCAACACAATCGTATAAAAGAAGGTCGTTACAATAAAAAAGTTATACAAGCTATATTTATATATATATATATATATATATATATATATATATATATATATATATATATATTAATACAGAAGAATAATCCACATTTGGAATGCAAATGAATGCTTGATATATATTAATAGTTATTAAGATGAAATGAAAACCCAACTTTGTATTTAAAGTTGAATTACCATTTCAAATCGAACTAGTTCGATTTGAAATGGTAATTCAACTAATATATATATATATATATATATATCTATATATATATTTATATATATATATATATACAGTTGTGTCCATTTAAGTATAACATTCTTTTATATATCAAAAGATACATGTATACATATAACCTTTTAATTATTTCTTAGAGCTAAGCTTTGTATTGTATGTTGACTTATGCCATTCTAAGTAAATACAGTTTGATCTGTTTTGCTGCACATGTGCACATCTGACCATTGGACAGTTACAAGTTTTAAAAAAGAATTGCCATTTCATAACGGTACTGTATTATGAACTTCGTGGTTGTGAATGGTGGTTAGTCTTATTTTGTGCTGACAACAATGCCAAAAACACGTGGTGTCAGAACCTACTTGAGAGAAACTCCTTCTGCAAGAATTTTAGCAGCATGTAGGTCTACTCTAGATATATAACTATTATTGTTCCTGTTCCATTTCTAGCTTACCAACATTGGTTGTAGGTTCAGGTACATCAACTACTGGTTCGGCATCTATCGCCAATGCTTTTCTTCAAAAGAATGTAATTGTGGAACACCTAAGAGTTTTTCGTATGTACTATTTCATTAAACGCTTTTTTGGCTTATATTTCTATTATTGTGGAATTTAAATTTTAACTGTCAACAGAAACAGAAAATAGTGAGTTTAGCGGAGGATCCACTTCATACAACATCGAATTCAATAACATGGTACTAGATTTTTCTGCCGCTATAGATCCAGAAGATCAAACAGCTAACAATGAGCCAAGTGCAAATATCGAAAACACTGAAAAGATTACGAAATTAATGGTAATTCTATGATCTTACATTAATGTCTCTATAGGATTATTTTCCCATGGGTTAATAAATAATTCTAATTTCTTGTTTATGTATTTAAGTTGATCTGATTTCACATATGTTATAACGTTTGCCTTACTAAGGGGGCTATTTATAAGATTTTTACTCCTATGTGACCAGCTGAAAGGCACAAGGATCAAGGACGAGGATTTCCAGTAAATGTAAAGAGCCCACGGCAAGTTTCGGTGGAAAATGGCTCGTAGATGATGAAACCTCTAAAGACTAAGCGGCTAGTCGAGCTATTTGCCCTGGGTAGAACATGAACTTTGGGTCAGGGTTGGACTGCGACCAAAAATGTAGAGAATATGGCACCACCAAATTTTTGTATACGAAAAAGACCTTACTTGAGTCTCTTGTATAAGGCAAATGCGGAAACCTTTACTCAATTACCGCTATACAACATATTACTGAAACACAATCCCTAAAGTTTTCTTACCTTATGGCTCGATATTGACCTTTATAGATGCACTGCTACACCTGTAAACAGATTAAAACAAAGATAGCATAGTTTGTGCATTCATATCCAAAATTGATAATTAATTAGAATCAACCCTCATTCATTCCAACTAATAATCATAGTCTTGACCATAATGAAAATCTATTCCTTCAAGTTGCAGTTAAATTATTTACAAGACATCTTCTTTAACTAAATTTGATTAAATAATATTAATGAAAGATATGTACATATGTACTTGATAGTAATCAGTATTTCTCATAAATAAAATATAATAATTTTTATATTAGTATAGTCTAGCAAAAATTTATCTTGAAGGTGATTAAGTATGAGTTTTTGAATAATTAAATTTATATTACAACTTCTGTTGGTAATAGTAGTACTACTTGAACCTCACATTCTATGGCAAGATATTCCAATTAACATTTAGTTAAATGCAAAATGTAACAATTTAGTTCTCTAAGATAGAATAATTTATATTTCAAATAATCGCTTTAATTTTCATTAAATATAAAAGTTAACCTTTTCTACCTTCATATCGACATCTACCGTATTTTGTTAGTACTAATGAAAAGATTAAAAGTGGAACTTAATAGATTCCTGTTGCCATAATTTAAAAATAACTTGTTTGTCATTCACCTAATGAACTAGGAAATTTCCACGTGAACAAACAAAACTTATTTGTCTGCTATACCAGCTGACGTATAAGAAAACAAAATACAAACCAGATGTTAATCCATTGGTAAAATACTTGCTAGGTATAAAGACCATACCCTGAATAATAATTAATAATTTATAATCCTCTTGTTTCAGCAATTACAAATTAAGAATTTCCATTACCACACAAACCAATTAGCTGGATACTGTAAATCCAACAAGACATCACGTGCGTCCACATCAAATAATTGAAGCACGCCAGATTGATGACCATACAAGGTTAAATTTTAAATAGTTACCAACAAATCTTCTTTGCTTGCCAAATAAATTTTATATATTTCTTAAATTAATGTAAGCTGCTTAAGTTATCCAAATTATACACGTTACCTAAGATGCATGTTAACCTAAAGCTATTTAAACAATTTAACGTCTTGTCTAATGCGAACTAATAATGAGCTTCGCCGAGACGATTTCATCTTGAAAAACAACTTAAACTTTTGGTGCTTCTAACACGTGGTCTGCAACAACGTCATGTTCTTTGATTTAAAGAACAATTGACCTACTCTAACGACAGCTCAGTTAGAAGTGATTTCTTGACGTATGTTGCCGTCTGACAACAAGTATGATATTGCAAACGTCTAAAGGAGGGAACTCTTATGGAGACACTAACAAATGGCATTTTTTGTCACCGCTTAATTTGAAATTTTATACTTTCAAATCGAAGGCTTATATTGTTTTCAATAATATATAATATTTATTACGTAGATTGTGTAGCATTATTATATTTAAGTTGACTATTAATGAATTAAATAAATTACATATTTGTGAAAATATTGTCACAAAATAAAATTGTTACAATGTGGATATCTGAAATGATAACTATACTAACTGGCAGCACAATATTGGAAAGTAATTTCAAAAACATAAAGAATGGATTATTAGTAAATGAAATAGATATGTATAAAATGTTATCTGACAATGTGCTATACAAATTGTGAAACCAAAATGCAGGTAATGATCTAGATATTAATATTTCCCAAAATAAAATTATGGATTATATTGTTATTATAAGAATTATAATTAGAATAACATGTTCTTATTTTTTTAAAAAGTTTTCGAATATGAAACGAATTACAACGGTATTAATGACTTTACAGGAGAAAATATTATAAACATAAATAGAAATTACAGTATTGTATTCATAGCTACAAATCTACTTACCCACTCATTTGTTTATAGAAGTTATAAAGTCCGCTGTAAGAGAAATTATGGAACAGACAAATATAATATTAGTATCACTTGAGAATAAATAGCCAAAATTACGATTGCAATATCAGTGGTGAACCAGTTAGTTCCAACAATACAACATAAGTAGTAAAAAAAGCACATTCAATCAAACTGGTTCAAGAGAGGAAACAAAGAAGAAGTGTTGGCAAAAGATTTGTCACAGCAAAAGGAAAAATACTGAAAAATAGGTGTTCATAATCTCTAAGAAAAAAATGCAGAACCATACGTAGAGATTCTCTACTGAACCTATTAGAGACAAAATATAGACAAAATATAGACAAAATAGAGTAGCATTTATTGCAAGCTTGAATAAAGCTGAAGATACTCAGATTAAAAGAAAAAAACACGAAGGCAAAATACATAAAAATAGGCAATATTCCTACACCTATAAATTCTTAATTGACAAAAGCGAACATAAGTTTGCAAGACCTGTTTCCTAAATACGCTTGGAGAAACTAAAAATTTATCACTTATTCCATGCTAAATAAACTTTCTTCTAATAGCGGAGTAACTTACGAGGGCCAACGTGGGAACATACTCCTACACATACAACTAGTGACTCTAGAATTCATTAAGTAAGAAAGCATATAAATTCAATTCCAGTTTACAGGAGTCACTATTCAAGAAAGCACAGTGACAAAAAATATTTGTCTGCTAACTTAAACTTAAGTATCATGCATAAACTATATTGCGAGAAATATCCAGACAACCCGTTTCTATAACAATTTATTGCAAAGAGTTTGCTAAAATGGGTTTGAAATTTGAAAAACCAAAAAATGACACTTGTAGCAAATGTGATACTCTGATAGCTCAAGAAAAAACTCTGAGGGTGATAAAAAAACTAAAACTTAAAAAAATGTTAGATGACCATCAAGCTGCAGCGGAATTAGCTTATGAAGAGAAAAACGCGATAAGGAGATTAGCATTACATCTAATGGACAAGAACTCACTAGTGTATTTGACCTACAACAAGTTCTACCAACAGCTTGTTTATCTACCAACAAGATGTTCTATTTAAGGCAGTTGTCAACATATAATCTAATCATACACAACTGCAACTCTGATGAATCGATTCATTTTATGTGGCCAGAAACAATAGGAGGTAGTGGAGCTAATGAGATTACTTCCTGTCTGTATAAGTTTATAGAACTGGTACCAGAAAATGTTAGAACTGTTACATTTTACTCCGACACCTGTGGAGTGCAAAATAAAAATAACATAGTTTTGTCGATGTTTCAATATGCTTTCCATAAACATTCAAGTTTAGAAGTAATCTGCCATAAATTTTTAGTCCCTGGTCATACGCATTTAGAATGTGATGTTGATCACTTAGTGACTGAAAGAGCAAAAAAAGATCTGTTTGGCTATTCATACCCCACGAGATTGGTACCAACTGGGACGATCGGCAAGCAAAAAAAATAAGTTTAAAGTGAATGTGATGCAGCTTGCTGATTTTTACGCATTTTCAGATTTATGCACCAAGGGTCCTGTACAAAAAAAAAGAATTTAAGCTGAACAACATTAGTTGGCTAAAATTTGGAAGAACCCATAATGTGGAATTTAAAAACAGCTTTAGTGGTGAAGAAGCATTTAAAACTATTGGTTTGTTCAGAAAATTTCGTGTACAGTCAGGAATTAATTCTTCATATTCAGAAAAGGACAAGGTGCTGCAAGTTTATTAAATTTTGATTTATCACAAATGAATGACACTCCGAGATCTATTAGTTATTTAAAAAAACAGAACTTAATAGAGGTTGTGGGTTTGCTAGATAAAGAGGTTCAATCGTTTTACAAAGAATTAAAAACGGATAAAAGTGTTGTAAGAGACACGGAGCCTTATATAGCCAGATATTTTTCAGATGAAGAAGTTTAGAATAATATTATTACTTAGTTTTAAAGTATATATAACTAAATTTAAAATAATATTCATTAATTTTTGCATAACCTTAGTTTTGTGGTATACTATCATGCTTGTGATTTTGTTTAAGTTGTTAGGAAATAAGTTTACTTATATCCGTTCTGCAAATTAAACACAATAAAATCGATTTTTAAGTCTACATATGACTCTTTTTTTAATAAAATTTTTAAATAACTTTTATACGTATGTCAATTTACGCCCATTTTACTCCTAGTGATTTACATTTATAATTCATTTAAATTCACTTATGCCTTTTTAATGCAACTTACTTTGGTTATGTCATCATTGCATGTACACTAATAACCTTTTCATTCCAGAAATACTTGCAATACAAACCAATAGAAAGGCAACAACTTATTAATATTTTTATATAACTTAATTCTATTTGGATGTTATCATCGTCACTGCTTCAGAAATTCAAATTAAATAACTTAAAACAAGGAAAATTTGAAACAATTTTTTTTTAAAGCGTTGTCAGGCCACATTATGCAGCGACAGTGAAACATTTAAGTTTTTACTATGTCAGACTTAGGGGATACCTAGGCGAACATATTTCTAACAAAAGTCATGCAGAAGATGTAGATTTATCCGTACTAACACAAACTGACTTTTGTAGACTTCCGTACTAATTCTGAACTCTAACCTCAGCGGTTTTCAGAAACTATCAGGGGGGGTCGTTAAATAAATACGGATGGGTCAGGCGCCACTGTACTTATGCAATATATAAGAACAAGAACTATTGCAAAAAAAGAAACCTCAACGAATGTATTCTGTGATTGGAATTTAAGATTTTGTATTCATGGATGATACAAACGTTCATCCTGAAATAAAATAAAGCACATAAAAATGCATTGGAGACAGTAGTTTGCTTCTCAAAATAATAAAATCATTAAATCAGACAAGTTGTATGCACTTATAGAATTTGCTTGTGACCATTAATGCGTGGGCACTCTTCTTATTAAATTTATACACCTTGGTTCATATAAAATTTATAGAATCCAAAAATGTGTATGAAGTTGAATAAATTCGCCTTCTTAAATATTTCTTAAAATGTGGTTAACCATTTCTAAATTTATACATCTTAGATATCCATACATATATTAACTGAAAATAATTCTATTTCAAACTCGCAGGTATTTACAATAAATTTAGTAAGTGTTTAATTAACTTTTACTATTTCTGTTAATAAAGTTAATTATATCTGAGCCCTTAACATAAATAGGCATTAATTATTTCATTAACAAAATTATTAGCTTTTGTAATTTTGCCAGCACTGATCAAACGACGTACATTTTCATTAATTTTTTTTGTAATAGGATCGTTTAATTAGTATATTTAAAGCTTGTTAAAAAAATATCATGTAAAAGAAAGTATTCAACTGTATGATAATTAATCAGCATCAACAAATAAATCCTAGTAACAGTGTGTACTAAGTATGATTCATAATCAAAGCTCTTAAACAGATCGTTTAGGTAAACAATTATTTAAAGCAAGAATTTAATTTAGTGTAAAATTCAAACATCTAAATTTTTAAATATAATTATTCAAGTATTAGTTTTCAATAATTTAAACTACAAAAATTACGACTTAACCTTGGATATTTTCAAATTAAATAAAAATAACTACGAAACGTTGTAAGTCGAACAGATGATTTTCATAACAAAGGAAAATCGACTTACCGATATCTAACATAGAATTCAAATTTCTGCAAACCATTTAGTAGATAAACTCGAACCATATATGCGCCTCCAATACTGGATAAAGATAGCAAAAACTTGTCGTCTATCTTGTTACAGCAATGTTTTAAAGGTCAAAACCATAAAAACAAAGGCTGGAGTCCATCGTTGGGGAGAGCCATCGTCGAAATCGCTAACCAAGAAAAGGATACCACTTCAATCATTAGCTTAAACTGCAAATCCCATTACTGTAGGTTTCTACACGTATACATTTTATACGTTACAAATTGGCTGTTACGCATAGCCATTATTAAATCAAAACTTCAGTGTTGCACATGATGACTTTTCTAACACACACGGATCGATTTACTGCACAAATGTATTGCTAGCCTCAAGTCACCCTTTAATATTAACTTCTGCATCTTATTACTAGGACGACAAAGGGTGGACTGTCAGAGTCCGGAAACAATCTAGACCTCAATACTTGACTAAAGAAAACAGCAACTGCGTATAATCGCACTAAAATACGTTACCTTGAAGATAACTTATGGAGATTCTAAATTGCATGTAGGACTTTTAACATGATTTTAAATACAATCTGGAATATTTATAACGATGAATCTATTTACCAGATAAATAGAATAGAAGAACAATAAATAGGGTGTTTTAAAATTATGATTACTTTCTTTTAATTATGCATAAGTTCTAGAAATGCAAAACGTATCGAATTATAAAAAGGAATTTAAGATTTTTGTAACACAATACAGAATTTATATGCGTTGCTGCGGGAGAGAAAAAGCAAAACGCTTCAAATTATTATTATGACTAAAAACTGATTATCATAACTTGTGAAATCTTTGATGGCGATTTCCCATAAAATGTTAAAACTAGACTTATTACCTTTTAAGCATTTACCACAGAAATGCTTTCCACCTACAAATTTACTTTAGCTATATTTCTCTTATCTAAGTTTATTCTACACAACACATAAGAACATGGTTTAATTTTAATAAATTTGTCTACAAAATTAACTTTGATTATGTATAACTATGTATATATTTAAAATAGCATTTTAATCAACATAAACCGCTTGTACAATGGTGTACACATTTGAGTAAGGTGAAAATTTATCTATATTCATTAGCAGAGATATTACTCATACATAACAAGCGTCTATTCAAATTCTGTCAATTCAGTTTATTACTTCTATTTAATCTGTCACCCTTCTTATCTTGTTTTTATCTGTCTGTTAACCAGATGGTTGATCTGGTCCAGTTAATTCTCTGATTTAGAATGATCCGGCACCATCTTGACTTAACTAAGTGCTTAAAATGACACCGTTTGAAGTATGTGTTTTAGTACATGTAACAGTTAGTTCCTTAAATAATAAGTGTATAGAAATTTTCGAAGAGGAGGTTTCTGCAATGAACTCATTTCTAATGTAAAACTGGTGAGATTTAAATGGATTTGATTTCTGCTTTTCGTTTATCTACGCTACCATTTTTATCTAAAACTGTGATAATTTGAGGTTCCAAAGGGACCGCGTTTTATTGGATTTTCGTTGCCTGGCTTTGAGCTCTTCCTCTATTTTTTCTTCTAATCCCAGTTTTAGGTGCCTGCATAAATGTTTGTTATATATTTTATATTAACTTTGTGCATAAATTTCTTGGAACAACTTGAACAGAATTCTTATCATTGATTAGGAATGCTTCTTGGAGATATATGTTTCTTTTCTTTTAATCACGCGCTAATGCGATACGTTGTTGGTCACGATTTTATTTCCTGAAAGAGCAGTGAATTCTACTAGTTGATATTTGCTAGGTTAGAAGACTTCACGATTCCGCGTTAGGAATTTCGTTACTTGCGAACTAGAAAAGAAGTTAAAAATGAGGAGCACTTGTTACTAAATGGTTATGCTACGTGCAGATACATTTCTTTTTTAACAATGAACAAACGTCAAAAATTATAAAGCATTTTTTTCGGATGTAATTTAGTAAATTTTACAGTTATATAAAAAATTAGTATATTCCAAGTCATCCTTTTTAACGTCAGATTCCTGTTCTAATTCTGTTAGTTCATCTCCTGCATATAAATTCCCTATATATTCTTGCCACCTATCCAATTTCTCTACATTTTCTATAACGAAGTTTTCTCCGGTGTCTCTTATATTCTTGCTATACGGTTTTATATCCCTAAAAATTTATTCTAAGTAGTTTGTATGCTTCGTGTATCTTTCCTATTTCCATCTTAGTTTGTACCTCTTTGCACGTTTTATCAATCCATTGTTCTTTAGCTTTCCTGCATTTGCGAATAATTTCCCATTTATGGATTTGTATCTCTGTTTTCCCGTTTCATCTGATCTATTTTTTTATTTTCGTCTTCCTTTTCTTAAATAGAGGATATCCTTTGTTATCCATCGTTTCATATTTTCTTTTTTTGTATACCCCCAAATATCTCTGACCGCAATATCTAACCTGGATTTAATGTTATTCCATTCTGTTTCTACTTCCTTAGTATCAGAAATTTTCCCGATATCATTCAACAATTCATTTGACTTTCTTTCAAATCTTTCATGGCTATCTCTATCTTTTAGTTTCTCAAAGAGAAAATGCCTTTTTCCGTTTCTTCTTTTCAAATTTTTAAATTTAAGGGCGATTTTCATAATTACGATGTTGTGGTCGGTGTCTATATCTGCCTTTGGGTAGCTTCTACCGTCTTTTATTTGATTCCTAAACGTGTACCGTCTTCTAGCATAATGTTGAAATAATGTGTTTGTGATGGTTAAATTGTTCTTGTCGCAAAATTCTACCAGCCTATTTCTCCTGCCATTTCTCGTGCCTAAATCTAATAAACCTATTACAGCTCCTTCCTTACACTAACCTACCACTGCATTAAAATCCTCCGTATAATTATTAAATTTTTATGTCCTTTCACTTACGTTAGTATATTTTCGATATTTTTGTAGATCATTTCAACCTCTTCCTCATTATAGCTAGAGATGGGCATGTATACTTGTATTATTGCTGTATTTACCGGTTTAGATTCTAATCTAAGCATGAGTACTCTTTCGTTTTTTTGTAAGTCGTTTTCTACACGTTGTCCTATCTTTTTTCGCATAACTATCCCCACACTCGAATTTCCTTCCTCTGATTCTGTATGAATTACTCTAAAGCCTCTGCTCCAAAAATCCCCCACCTCTGGCCACCGAACTATTCCCTACTATGACTAGTGCTAACCTATCCATTTCAACTTTCAAGCTCTCTAGCTTACCTACTTGCTTCATGCTTTTGACATTTCAGGCTCCGACTAAAAAATGTGCCCTGCTCTTCCTTTGAACTATCCGATCACATTCTCCGAAGTAGTCCTCTCCTAGAGATCGAATGGCGGCCATTTTAACTCCGGTACCTTCTACCCCAGAGGATGCCATCAAGTTACTTACAATTTAAGTACGCTGTGTACTTGGGAGGTAATGGGGTGGTTTCCCGTTCCCTTCCACATCGCAGTAGTGTGTCTTAGAATGCCATCCCTAAGGTATCTGCCACTCTAAGTACCAAAAAACCTGCTGCCCTATTTCGGGGACCTGTCTTAGTCTGGTTCCTCGCTAAAGATCCTACTACTTTGGTTGGACCTGTAGTTTGGCTGTTTAGATCGCTAGAACCCGAAAGTCGTCCTACCTGTTCCAGTAATCTAGAACTTCTTCAAGGTGCAGGTCCATTTGGAACGGAATAACTTACCCTAAAGAGTAAATTATTTTTCGTTTTGTATAAACCCCAATTATGTAATTTAATTGTAATTTCGATAAATTTTTGTTTATGGTTAAAACTTATAAGTAACTTGCGGAGCAATTACTTAATTAATTATCCCACACGTATCTTGCTCCAATCACTTATTTTATTTCATTTATAGTTTTTATAAAGCTTAGTTTTCAGCTGTGTAGTTAAAGTTAATACTAATACCTCTATGGGGATGTTTTATGTATTTGCTTCTGAACGCGGCTGCAACGGTTTATGTTAACTGTCGTGCACATATAATTTCCATAGCTGCTAAAAATGGTAGACTGTACGTGACGAACGGCTTACCTTCTTCTTTTTTTTTAAATTTTACTATAATTAGATAGTGAATTCAAATTGAAACTGATTACCGAAACGTCTAATAAAAGTGTATCGGTGGCGAATAAATTTCAAGAAGAAAATTTATATAATATGGAAATTACGAAAAATCGAAATGTTATTGTGTCACCTGAGTACGAGTCCATCAAGCTATTAAATTTGCGAGAATTAATTTGTTATAAAATGGAGAAATTGAGGCGTAGAGGAAGAGAGCCGTGCGAGTATTTCTCTGTTTAATGATTGCAACAATTTAAAGTACCTGAGAGTGTTGGAAATTATTAAATGTCACCCCATCCAGCACTTAGAAGATGCGACTGCAAGGCGTTCGCTTACGCAAATGCTTAGAGATTTGGCTATTCCAGATTCACCAGACTTTGGTTATCACAGCGGTTTATAGATGTTATCAACACATGTAAGTATTTTATTAAAAACGAAATATTTTTTGATAAAGTTTGTTTTACTTATTTGTATCGACAACATCGGAAAAATTATTAATAGACGTATTAAACTATCTTGTTTTTTTATTCTTAGGTTTAAAGTGGTAGCACTTCTAAGTAAATGTCCAAAGGAGGTTTTAAAGATGGCGTTAAATATAGACGAGCAGAAATTATAGGTACAGCACGTGTTCTTCTATGACTATATACCAAAACGGTAACCGATAATTGCATTCCCATTAGAGTCACCAAATATGCAGTTAATAGTACCTCATAAAAAGTTACTTGTATTAGGAAAACGAAGTTTCATTTTCAAAGCAATCGACTGACCTGACCTCTTATTAGTAATTGTAGCTAGGTCATTAGACAACGTCGATAAGCTTGTACGTGGTTTGCATTTAACAAATGGGATTCATATTGTTCAGGCTAATGAGTCGGCGATAAGTGAATCATTGAATCTAGTAAACTATTCAAATTTTTATTTAAAACAAATTAGTCTTTAAATAGTAATTAATCGCGCTTGTATAATGAAAACCTAATGGTTAAATTTAATAACACTAAGCATGTGTTTTCGCTCGGTGATTCATTTGTCACATGCTTATGAAATATCACACTTATTGGATTGAAAGTTTTACTATCAATATTTGTTATTGTGTGCCATAAAATTAAAAACAAACAAACTCAAAACCGTTTTGTACTCCAGTTTGGATTAATCCATAAGAACAAAATCAGAGGAATTTGAAGCACGTGGGTCCGGTTGGACGTTGGAAAAAGTACTCTATTCAGAAGTAAAAGCCGATATGATGGTCCAGTGGAATGAAAAAAAAGAACCCTGCAATACCAAAATTAAAACTTAAATTTTATACTTAAATTACGTCAGAAAATTTCTGGCTGTAAAAATATATATGTATGAAAGTAGATGTTAAGTGTACACTGTATATTTATAGATAAAATAAAATTGTTTGAAAGAAATGTGTACTACTTTTTTGCTTACACCAATTTTTTAAATAGAGTTGGCCTAAGGTTAAATTAATGGTAGATTCGGACTTTCAAGAAAAATTAAATTGATATTACTATACACGATTAGAAACTGTTTTAAAATAAAGAAGTTATAAAATTTTGGTTTGGTGGTTTTAAGGGTTGGTCCTAGATTAATATTAATGCCGGATTGAGGGGGTGACATTTAATAATTTCCAACACTGTCAAGTAATTTACACTGCCGAATCATCAAACAAAGAACCACATTTATAAAGTTAATACGCGTATCATTTAGAATTAAATTTTTGTCCAGACAAAAATAAAAATATAAACCGTGGGCACTTTGTCCATAAAACTGGGTGAGATATGTTAAAAAATTAAAGCGCCTTCAAACTATCAACTGTCTCCCTAAGAATATTATAATAATAATAATACGTATATGAATTTTAATATTGACTCTTTTGCATTGCAATGCTTTTACGTTCCATATCAGTACAGATAATATCATTTCAAGTAGTAATTTCCTCAATTAATGTCAAATCTACATTTTTAAATTTTTAATTTACAGTGGCCGTGCACATTTGTGTTAAAATGCACTGTGACGTCCCTTTTAAATCTAACATAAACAAAGAGTAAATAAGTATACTAATTCCAACCATTAGTAACAAAATTTACACAACGAATTTACCAATTCTAGGATGCAGTCCAAGTACGTACCGTTCATTTACATTTCCAATGCTCCACCCGTAGGTACTACATTGAATCCAAGTACGTATCGCAAACTGCACCGTATAAGACTTTTAATACAAACTTTTACACAAAAACCGGTTTGTGGTAGTAGCCAATTCAATCATGTTGTTAGTGCCGACATATCTTATGTTTTCATGCTTTATAGTACATATACATTACAGGAATATTTAGTAATTCAGACAGGATCGGGTACCTACTGACAGATACTCAAGTCTTTTAAACCTACCTGTATGGGTATAAATACATAACCAAAACAAAATTGATTTAAAGCTTATGAATTTGTTAACTAAAATTGCTCTACTACCAACGTTGTTCTGACGTTCAAAAATTCAACAAATCCGGTGAGTTCAATCAGCTTACGAGTACCAACACATCGTTCGTACTTGAATGGTTTATATAACACGTAAATCACAAGACCATTTGTTAGTTGAAGCGTGGGATCGCATGGCTCCTAAGAGCTACGCGTAATAAAAACCGATTTGAAGGTTAGGAATTTTGTAAATAAAATTATACTACTACCAACGTTGATCCAACCTCATTTAAAAACTTAACAATTACCGCCGGGACCCAACGTTTAGAAGACGTTATTTAATTTGTTAAATACGCTTTCGACCTATTTAGTTGGTTGACGCGGTTGAAGCGTCAAATGGACGTTATTGTATAACCTGCAAGTGCATTAGTAAAGTTCCGATGTTATATTAAAGTCATAAAGTTGAAGAATGTTTCTGAGTACCTTTCCGTTAGAATACACATTGTATTGCAATGTACAGAAATTATTTCTAAAATCTAATTTAAAATTGTATTTATCGTTAGGATTTTCATTACGACCGGTCATGGTTTTTTTGTTGATTTAATAATTCTGCTCTATTCACACATAAATTTACAAAACCTTGTATTTTGTAAATAAACATTTTTATCCTTAACCAAACAATAAAATACGCGAAGAGTGTGCTTAGGAATATACAGTTATTGCTGATTACTTTCACCTAGTCCTTTCTCAGATAGACAATCGGTTGCGATGCCATAAAGCAAACAATCCCTATCTGGGTTTAATATTGATCACTCAGCTTGTGCTTTTTGTTCAAGCCCTTAATCAATTATTCAATTATTCAGCAACATGAAAAAGATATAGTCGATTTAAAATGCATTACTGTCAATAAAACAACACACGGACGCAGTCATCCATGTAAATGTTATTTCAAAGATTTGCTGTAACTCATGTTTTATTCTGAAATAATGAAAACAGCCCGACAAAAAGCAGGTGATACCGGACTGTTCATAATTAGAAACGATAGAGCTAGAGCAGACATAATTGACTTGTATTGTAGAAAAAAGCTTTCTCATGTAAAATGGAACCGTGTCATGAATTGGGATTATAGGAAAACATTTTGAGAATAGAGTGGTAGGTTAAGTTAAAAAATTTATGGTTTAGTTTTCTATTAAAATGCATTAAATTACTAAAAAACCGAGTTTCTAATACGACTCAAGTGCAAGTATTGCTTCTAGAAGCAATAAAATTTAAGGAAATTGCTTTCAGATTGGTTTCACATATGCAATTCGCATGCAAATAAAAATTCAAATCATTATAATATAAGGAATTCGAAGCGCAATGGAGTATGTACGCGCATATAACTGATCACCCATATGTTCAATAAGAAATTACAAAACAGAGCAGCCGGGGAAATTTAAAGCAAAAATTTCTGGCTTGTGCAGAAAAGTAAGCAAAATTCAATTAAAATTTGACAGGATAATAAGAAAGTCGTCATCCCGCCGAAATACTAGTTCTGAAATATAAAAACTTATCCAAATAAGTTAAATAAATAAAGCAAAACGACTAGAAGATTATTTCTTTAAATTAAGTAACGGTTTTCTGTAGATGTAGTGAATCTAGAGTAAAAGAATTTTGACAAAAGGTTCTAGAAAAAAGTAAACTTTCGAGATATAACAGCCAGTTGCGGGATTAAACTCCGCCGGAGGATAAGACAGTTGTAAGTCTAAAAAGAAACAAAAGAAATAGCGTCACCTCATCTAGTTTAATAAGCGATTATTGGAAATTATTCCAAGGGAAACCTCCAGAATGGAATAATGTCGACGAGATAAAGGATACTCAAAATAAGTGTACTATATTTTACTTACTTTGGGCTCGTAGAATCTCTCTCTGAAATCTGCTTTTTCGGGTTATGCCTGAGAACACAAATTTACAAAATTACAGCACATAAATTGAGAACACTTCTTGTGCCCCGGCGTAAATAGAATACATTTTTCACAAAGGATCTAAATCCTGATAACTACCGACATAAATAACTGTTTCCTCTTAATTGGATAATCTCCTTTAAATCTTACTTTAACACTTCCGAAATGAAGGATACTAGGATTTGGGTCACCTTATATCGGGGCCCAAGAGGGGAGGGTGTACCACAACCTGCACACAGCTTTAGTTGTCGGCAAATTTGCTGTTTTAGTCGGTATTTCGTAAAATTTTCTGTTGTCGGCGGAATTTTTTGAACACTTATTTTTGTGATGGCTTACCTATACTTGGATATTCAGATAATAATATAATGCCTACATATGCGCTATTAGCTTCGATGGCAAATATTCACCTCTCTCTCAAGCTGATAACGTAGTCTACCTACGGTCCTGCTTTAAATTATACACATTAGTCAAACAAAAAAAATTTCCTATTATCTTAAAGATTTCAAAATTAATTTGTACGTACACACGTGGAAATCAAAAGATATAATCACTATAAAATAAAAGAGTACGAAAGTCCAAAAATATTAACATGCTCTTCCTGTAAATAATCAGCATTTCATTTTTGTTTCTTTAAAACAACATTTTAGTTCAGCTAATTATGTTAGGAATTAATCGTAGAGTGTGCTAGACTTTTTACTAGACGAATCATATTTTCATGATGTGCATGTGAATAGTTTCCCTGTCAGTTGTGTTTGAAAAAGGTGTACGAACTTTAGTCTGTAGTTGTAATCCAACGTAGTAACATATATTTTATTTCTTGTATTTACGATAGAATTACAAATCGTTCTCAAAGAGAGTTTTTGTAACTTCAGAAATATAAGTGCCGTATTTAGGTAGGATATTCCCAGCAAATTTTATTAAAAAGTTTTCATCAGTTTTGACTGTTTAAGGAAATATCGAATTGAGAATTTAGAAGCATCCCTACGGAACCCCTATCGTTGGATAGTTATTCTACGTGGACCCACATTGTGGAAATCGAATCACTACCTACTCCGTGAGTTACATATCTTCCAATTATGTATGTATTATAAAATAGAATCTTATAGGAAATTATTAGAAATCATTAAAAATTTACTCAGTAAAGTGTAACAATGTAATACAAAGACAATTTATAAAGTTTATTCACAGTTCATGAGCACGGATGCAATACTTTGCATCCAGACGATAGTGACACTGCAGGTGGCAGGTCACAGACGGTCAAGATACCGTGATTACCTAGAAAGTAAGATTGTAGCAATGTATTAATGAATAGAATTAAGAATAAGCACACATGAGCTCTGCAAAATCGCACAATCATGTGAGGGGGTAGGAACATTATAAAAGGCCCGGGAGCTCAAGGACCCGGCAGTCACTCAAAGTATTCAGCTTTAACATTGCTGTTGCTTCGGCTACTCAAAAATAGTACATTTAATTCTTTTTTGGTTTAGAGTAGTTTTAAATCAAGTTTCTAAAATTTCACAATAATAACTGTTTAACCAAATAAATTTATTAAGAAGTTTTGGAAGTGGTTTTTAAAAACACAGCTTTCAAGGCCCGAACCTTAACTTGCGAAACAGTCCTACCAAATTCTACAAAAGCTATGATGAAAGGATTAGTTGCAATTTACATATAAGTACGTTTTTAAAATTTCTAATTTCTTGATTTCTGTATAAAACGTTTTATGTCGACTGAAACGCTAATTAAAAATATGAAAAACCTTCAACTATCAGACCCAAATACTCAAAATAAAAATATAACAAGTAGAGAAATAATAATGGAACCATTTAATGTAGAATATTTAAATTGTGCGTCAAATTTCGATGGTAACCTAAGTGAATTAACCATATTGATTTCTTTCGCAGAAAGTGTAATATTCATTCACTGGTCCATCGAAACCAAATACTTTTCAAAACTTATTCATATTTAAATCTAATTTAAATTAATTAACGTGCCAAGCCAAAGTCGCATATAATATACAACATGTTGACACTTCGACAAAATTAAAAAATATTGTCCTCAGTATTTTAGCGATCAAAGAGGTGATAGTTGTTTAGTTCGCGATTTAGTGATACTATAGCAGGTTGGTAATAAGCTTTTGGTATGTTACGAAAAGTGTATACAAATCATAAATAAGGAATAAAAGCGTAAGAACGGCAAAACGAAAATTTTTACTAGGCGCGCGTTAAACTCACTTCCTAAATACTTAATAAAACCTTTGCCTAATGGTATTGCAGCTATGAGGCCAAATACCTACCAAGGGCCTTGCCATTTATTACGAAAAAATACAAAGGTTGGTATTTTCAAAAGGACCAAGCACTGCATAACACGGGTAAAATTTTGTTAAACGATAAACAATAAATACGCGCAACTACTACCTAATTTTGATCAATGTAAATTCACTTCAAAGCCTCTAAACATCAAGCATCGTTCAAACACTACGCCGCTAAAATTCCCTACAAATTCCCAGACATTTGAAAAGCCATATAATCAAACCTACCAGCGCCAAACCTCCAGATACGGTTTTAAGCCAAACCCAAATTTTAAACCCACTAATTCAACAACCTCCATGTCTACTTCGACTAACCCTTCAAAAACGCTTTCAATATATACTCAGACGATTTACGTCCGAAAAATTATACAATCAAGAATATGAAGAGCAACCGATAAACGAAACCTCGTACCATCAGGATGTTATCGATTTCAATTTAGGAAAATTCTAAAATGATACTGAAATTATATACATTGATGTGATAATGAGATAACGAGAGGTCATTGAACGCCAAAATATGAGAAAAAGAATACCCCACACAAAAATGAAAAAAATTAATATTTCCCAATATTTAGATTTTACCCCTTTATAAACGCATAAGCGGATTCCATTAGCACATAAAATAAAATTCCCATGTAAATAACATTCTTTATGGACACACGATCTAAGAACAAACCCCAATTTTAAATTCACTGATTATATTAATTCATTTATTTTCATCCGTATGTAAATAATTACTCCGGAAACATACCATAAGGCTAGTTTTCATTATAAATACAGCATAAAAGCGACGCTTAATTGTAAACCCGTAAAAATAAAAGCATCGAAGTCCGCGTGTAAATATTCGCTAGAACACGTTTTAGTTACCATACAACATCTTATTGCATTTGTGAAGTATAAGAACACGGCCCTCATTAATTATGTAATTAAAATCCGTATATAGGCGTTTATTACTGGCTGAAAATTAGCCGCATACACTTTTAAAATTCGGAAAATTTCAACTCGTGCGTTTCTGAAAGATAAATTGCATAAAGTACTCATTTCCGTTAGAAATACCATTATTATTAGTCTTTAATAAAGAATAGTTTTCTTTCGAAGAAGTCCATTGCAAGTTAATTCTAAAAGAAATTATATCATTTGAATCAAAACGAATAGCACATTTATTTGCCTAAACAAACTACGATTTTGAGAGTTTTTGAAAAGTCATAAATCATCCGTAAATAAGCTAAGCATAGCTAGTTACTTTCCGTAAATAAATAAATGCACTAATTCAAAGAATGCACTACTACCAGAAAAGCTATACAAAATCAGATGAGCGTTTCAATAGCTCTACGTATACAGAAAGAAAGAGAGTGACCATTGCGTTCATGCATCAACAAAGAATGGAATATTATTACGACCTCGATAGTTTTATACTAATAGCTCATTGAAACGCGAATTTATGGTAATTATTATATCATCCAGTGACTAATGTTTTGAAATAAATCTCAAACGAAATGCAAAAAAATTACGTATTTAGAATTTTATTATATAAGGACGAGATTTAATTGGGGAGGGAGGTCATTCATTTCTTGGTGCAAGAAGAAACTCTAAAAGCTGCTGGACAAACAGTAACAGAAAGTCTCTTTCAACTTGTAAGCTAAATGTATAAGACAGGCGAGATAATCAAAGATTTCAAATGTAACATCATAGTCACTATACAAAAAAAGAAAGCTGCGAATGTATGTCAAATTTATCGAACAATAAGTTTAACAGCATACGAGTCAAAAAAATTAAATAGAATTGTACAAAGACGGATGGAAAAAGGGTTAAATAAATGGTACAAGAAAACCAATTTGGGTTTTTACGAAACAGGGAAAGACGGGATATTATTTTAGCTCTAAGGATTTTGCAGAGCTCATGTGTGCTTATTCTTAATTCTATTCATTAATACATTGCTACAATCTTACTTTCTAGATAATCACGGTATCTTGACCGTCTGTGACCTGCCACCTGCAGTGTCACTATCGTCTGGATGCAAAGATAATGGAGAAAACTGTATTAATGTTCGGTACACTCGAAAAGATCGGAATCAGTTACAAGGATAGGAGAAAGTACATAGTTTATACGAAGAGGAAATAGCTGCAATAGAATTGGAACAGGAACGTAAAGAAGTGGATATTAGGAAAGGTGTGAAACTGGGACCTCTGGTAATGTTTAATTTATACATCGAAGAGGCAATAAATTCTGTAAAACGCAGAAAGACATTTGGAGTTATTATGCATGAACAGACGATTGATATGCTTAAATTTATAGATGATAGGGCGGCATTGGCATCTTGCAAGAAAGAGTTAGAAGCTGCTCTTAATGAAATAGAAACAATACCAACAGACAGACATGGTATAAAAATTAACAAATGCAAAACTAAAATGCTGGTGAGTAAAGAAAAGGAAAATAAGTCCAAACCAAAATACAAATAGGAAACGAGAACCTACAAGAGATTAAAAATTTCTGCAATCTAGGAAACCAACTAACGCAAGATAGGAAAAGTGCAAAGACATAAAACAAGGATTATCATAAAGCCGCGCTGCATTTAACAAGAAAATGCAAATATTATGTTCAAAGCTAACAAACATGGAACCAAGGAAAAGATTGCTGAAAGCATATGTGTGGAGCATAACGCTGCACGATTATAAAACGTGGACTGTTGGAGATGAGGAGAAAAAGAGATAGCCGTTGAAATGTTAAAAAGTTAAAAATAAAGAAGTTCTAGGAGTGATAGGAATAGAAATAAATATGTGGAAAAGAGTAAAGAATAGGGAAGATTAAATGGCAGGTCACACACTAAGGCATGAGGGAGTAGTGCGAAATATATTAGAAGCAGAGATAGGAAAAACGGGAAATACAGATAGTCCTAGATTAGTGTATTGCACACAGATAGTGAAAGATGTATGGTGTGGAAATTTTAGCGAAATGTGTAGGTTAGATCAGAACGGAAATCAGTACGCATCCAACCAGTTGTAAGACGGAAAAGCTATTGATGAAAAAGTAGTTGTACTTAAACCAGATCATTATTGTAAACAACTACAGGTGTTAGGCAGTATTCTCAACAAAAGTTGATTGTGCGAATGGAGAAATTAGGAAACTCTTGATTTGGCAGATGTTTAAGTGGGGCAGCCGCTCTTTTCGCGCATCACTGAAAATCGATAAAAAATAATAAATAGGCAAATGTGCAAAGGATACAAGAAGAACGATTAGCACAATGCCGTGCTGTATCTGTCAAGAAAAAGCAGCTGCATATTCGAAAACGATAAACATAAAAACAAGGCAAAAATTGTAGAAAATATATGTGTGGAGAACAGACAGGAGATAAAAGCTACAGATGCATAATGATGATATTATGGACAGGCAAAGTTACGGACAAAGAGGTTCTAGAACTAGTAAGGGAAGAAGTATATCTGTGAAAAACAAAAAGAAATAGGAAACATTAAACGTTCTAGGGCATGACGGAACTAGAGGTAGGCCTAGATTAGATAGACACTGTGTCAATTTGTAACGAATATATATTCTGTAGCACTATTTTTGCAAGAATCACATCTGTACAATAAGCTACGCAGATAAGCGGTTCCGTACTTGCTCGGAATGAATAACCAGGCAGCCATTTGTATTTGAGAATGTAGTTTAGACTGCATCATCTACAGATGGGCTCCCAAATTCTACATAAGTGGGGCTTCAGAATAGGCGTGCCGAAGTAGAGACAGGAGGGCTGGTCGTCTTGGGACACGGTGGATTCATTCCTGTGACTCCGGCAAGGCGCTTGATCACGCTTCTTCTTGAAATGGTTCGAGTCGGTATTTGTTAACGGTAAAACCGCATTATTCAAATAATTTATAAAATAACTTTATTTCTTTAGCGCATGAAGTAACATACATTTGAAGTACACATAAATTAACTAGATATACGTATAAAGAGATTGGGACAATGTTCGTTTGTTAAGAAACTACAGCTGTTGTTTGGTGTTTTGTTACAACCAAGTAGTAAGCAGATTCTAGAAATCGTGCATAGCTGTTTGATAACTAGGGGACACAGCTTTATTAAAAACAGGTATCAAACCTTTCTTTTGTTATGTTTGTGAGACCTTGAGTGTGCTCACATAAATTGTAGTCGAAAATTGCTTAGTTATCCTAAATTTTGTGCATAAAGAACAACGTGGAAGGATTATTGTTACGAAATGCTATTACAATAATTTTGCAAGATACGCGAAACATTCACATGTTAAAATGATGAGATGCTAAAGTCCATTTCCTGTTTTCTAGAAAATTCCTTACAGATGTCAAATTTTAATAAGCTCATTATGCTTGAATAGATTGAAATGTTATTTAACCAAGTTAGCTGCACGTGATTCAATTTTTTTTATAAATAAATTAAACTCAATGTGAAACATATGTAAGCAAATAAACGGATCTGAGTATTTGGTATCAGAAACTTGTTATAAAATATTATTAAACTTAAGGTCTTGTTGTGTCAAGACAGATTTGTAAAGACTCTAATTTTATTATTTCATTTTTGTAATCATATTTGAAAAAAAACCAAAAGAGAGAAACTATATTAAATTTCATTTTTGGACTCAAGTTTTTTATTCCATGCGCAATTAATTTTACTAAAATTTTTTTTAAAGAAAATAAGTCTTTGAATAATGAAAGTAGACGAATGCTGAAGTAATTTAAAAAACACAGATATGCTACAACTGATTTGTTCTAGGTATTTATTTTTGATTCAAATATCTTTGGTGTGGTAATCTTAACATTATCCACCTGTAATTATTAGTATGCTTTTTTATTAGAAAGCACAAACATTGTCTTTTTAATAGAAAGTTTGTTGTGTATTTTTTCTTTCAGGGTCTTCGAGATTGAAGAGGTTGTAAGTATGTTCCAGAGGTTTCCACATGCATTAGTTCAGTAAGTTGTAAGTTTTTTATGGTGCTTATATCCCATGAGCTTCTGTATCTTCTCATAGGAGTAATGAATTTCTAGTGTTATCGTCCATATAGATACAGTGGCGCTGAATCCCCCTTTTCCTTTTATGTTAGCTTATTGCAGAGTTTAGACCATCCCCACGCCCTTTCTCATTGCTCACCCTTGGGGTAATTCCCAGACTTAGCCGCGAACAAGTAAAGCTTCACTTGTATCCAACGGGTGGAGGTCAAACAAAAAAAAAAGTTACAAATTTTAGGGAAATGTGCAGATTATTTCAGAATAAGAAACAATGAAGGTACGCGTCTAACCAGTTCCAGGACAGTAGACCTGTTAGCGATGATTAATATGGCATATATCCGACATCTTTAGAAAATGAAAATGTAAATAGACTGCCAGTAACATGTGTGGCACTTGGTTATTTGCAGAAACGGCAGGATTTCTAATGACAATTCGGGATAGAATAATGAAAACAAAAGCAATTAGAAAAAACATATTTTGTCGAAAAATATAGTTGATAAATTCCATAAATATGATTCTGTTGGTGAAACTACAGAGCACCGTAACTACAGGGTTGCAATGATCTATCTAATAACGCATTTTTAGGCCGTTGCACTCAATTTGCAAAAATAACTTACTCAAAACTAGCTACAGGGCATCATTCAATTGAAAAGCTTGTTCCTTATAAATATTCACCGCTAGCAGTTCTGAAGAATGCAAAAATTCTATTACATTGTGGCAGAACAATATTTATCGATAATTTGGTAGTTTATAACAGATCCGATATTCCTTAAATCAATAAAACTTGAAATGTTGCTTACCTTATTGATATTGTTGTTCTTCATTAATACAACGTAGTCAAAACTAAACAAAAAAAGTCTAAAGATATACAAAACTGGCAGAAGAAGTTAAAAGACTTAAAACTCATATCAACTATACCTTACGTGCTCTCAGCAGAAAGAGTTATAAGTGCAAATTTCGAATCCAATCTACAGGCTATATGGCTTTCAATTATATTACACGAACTATAGCAAAAAGTAATTGTGCCTCAAACTTGCCATATAGTAGAAAATTTCGTTACTTAATGGACCAAGGTTATTTTCTCCTTCACTAATTTCTGTCTGCCAAAGTGAAAAATATAATACACATATTCTAAGTATTTGAGCTATTAAACCAAATTCAAATTCAAATAGTATTAATTAACTGAAATCATAATTCCACCTTAAGCTAACAATATGTTGCTGGACATAGTTACTTTTTTGCACAACTATCTTGTAGCAGGTAGTAATCTTAATTGAATGCTTTAAGTCTGCATACATTGAAGTAGTGGTCCACGTCTTGATGATGCCATTAGCAAAGGTGCTGTTCGAAGCAGGTTATGAATTTTCATATGTCTATAACACTCTCAGAAAGTACTTCGGCCACAACTTTCAACCGAAAGTTTGCATGTTATCCTCAGTAAGCATAACTATTTGTCTAAGTGTTTAGTTAATTAGAAGATTTAAAGTCATTAAACACTTAAAAAATTGCTTTGGAAACGTTATCTGTGTTTGGCGGCATCAGGAACTAATCGCTTTTCAGTAATCGAATGAACTTAAGTGAGCACTATACTCAAACCTTTAAGTACTCGGTTCCCAAAATGTTTGTTATTAGGTTGTCCGAATAGTCGTGAATCATTTCTTCAAAATTTTGAAAGTGTAAAAGTGTATTTATTTACATGCTGATATTAGATCAGTCCATTCTGCTCGATAACTTTTCGCCATTTTTTAATAAGTATCATAGTTCCTTGTTCATAAAGAGACCTGTTTTTACCAGAAAAAAGTTGAACAAGATGCTGATTCACAGCACCATTTGAATCAAACGTTATGTCACACAACGAGCTTTGCAGAGATCGAAATAAATCATTCCGATGGAGTCATGCACTGGTGAGTATGCTGGATGTGGTAATACACCCCATCCGAGATCAAATATTTTTTGCCGAATGAGCAAAACATGTATAGTTGAGCGTTGTTATGATGGAACACTAATCCTGAGTTCTAGACGTTCCTGAATGATGCATTTATACAAACTATTTAACTGTTGACAGTAAACTTCTGAATTAATGATTTTGTTCCTGGTTAAGTCTCGTTTTAAAATTCCATCACATTGATTGCATTATTTTCTCTTGGTGAATGTCTGCTTTGAATGTCATGTGAGAAGGATCAACAAGCTGGGCCCTAGACAGCTTGCAATTCAAAGTCTCATAAACAATCTATTTCTCATCAACAGTTATTAAGCGCTTCAAGAAAGGATAATTTTCCTTACGTTTAATGAGCATTTCAAAGATGTTGACGATCACCGTCAAATTAATTTTATTGAGTTCATGTGAAATTAGGGATGGCCACGGGCTCGGGCTTTGGCCCGGCCCGGCCCGAAGCCCGGCCCGAATATCAAGCCGGGCTTCGGGCCGGGCCGGCAAAATTTTCGGGCCCAAGCCGGGCCAAGCACGTGTCGGGCCCGGGCCGGGCCGGGCCAGACTGCTCAAGCTTTTCGGGCTTTTCGGGCTATTCGGGCCGGCCCGAAGTTTATATAACAAAATATACAATTTATTGATTTAGTAAAAAATTTCATTTAATGATTTCTTTAGGTGCCTCTTAAACAAAATTATAATTAACGCTCTTCTTACTATATCACCCAGGTACAGTTACACACATATTGGTAAGTGTGTCATAATGGAAATAAATCGAAAACGAAAATGATTTGATTTAAACCGATCTGTGAATTTCGATTTTTTTTTCGATAAGTAATATTCACTTCTTTCCACTTTTCACGAACTTTGAAATAGAAATTGTCCGTGTTATATTTAAGTAATATGAAGGAGTATTGCAACGTATGTTAATTGAGCTGGTTTATTGTATTATACTTATTAATTAACTTATTATTGTGGCCTCGCACTAAAGATTATTTATGAATAAATCAAAACCACTCTGTATATGTAAAAATATTTAAAACTGCCCGATTACAAAAAACCAGCTTAATTAGATTTAATTATTTGAATGTATCTTTTGTTAAAAACCATACCGAATACAATGCGAATAGCTTTTTATAGCTTTAAATAACAAATGGATATAGAAAATTAAGATGTAAATACTCAATAATATTCCATGTTGCGGCATTTTTTTTTCATAATAATTAAAATTTCCAGTAAAGCATGCGACATAAAAATATTCATAGACAACAAAGTAATGTCTACCTGATACGAGAGACTTGAATAATCAATTCTCTGAAGGGATGCTAGCACATTCTCGAAATGCAGACCTATACACCAGCAATCTGAAAAATGGAAATTAACAACGTTCTTTGTTTAGAATATGAGGAAACAATATTCAGTCAAATTTTGAATACTTTCCTTGAAATATTTTACTATATACTAGTAGTAGTACATGAATTCTAAAATGCATTTTGTTACTTAAGGTTAAAGTTTGACGCAAACCACCTTCTATTTTGGATTGCCTGTGCAAGTGTGCATCATCTCCAAATACCTGTGAGATTCTTCGAGGTTAACATGATACTATAAACTATAATTTATTAAGGTTGATATATTCAACTTTTGTAAAAAAACATAATAATAGCAAAGAAGTATTTTTATACAACTGAAAATACATGTATTAACAAATGATACGTTCCATTTGGATGTTCTATACATCACTTACGGTTTTAGTTACATTCCGGCCCGAATCGGCCCGGCCCGGCCCGGCCCGAAGCCCGGCCCGAAATTCAAGCCGGGCCTCAAGCCGGGCCGATGCGTTTTGATTCGGGCCGGGCCGCCGGGCCGGGCCGGAGCTAATTATTTCAGACCGGGCCGGGCCGCATCTAAAAGCCCGGCCCGGCTCGGCCCGAATCCATCCCTATGTGAAATCTAAGTATTGAAGTTGCTAATGTACCCTAGCTGCAATAGATAGTCACGAGCGGTTGAATGATGAATATTCATTCATTCAGTCGTTTCTCATGCTGTATAACATTAGTTTGTCTCAATCTTTTATTTGATCCGCATGAACTTGTGTTCGCCTTCCTGATCGGGGAGTATCTTTAAGATAAAAATCATCAGCACGGGATTGGTGAACCTTCGTTGGTACTGACGTACTTGTAAAGCATTATCGCCGTACACGTCACACAACTTTTGACAAGTTTGATGAGCGTTTTCTCCTTTTCGGAAGTAATGCAATAAAATATGGCAAATGTGCAAAGTTTGACATTCCATTTTCAGCCTATAGATTCACAAACAACAAAATAAATGGATTATTTTTTAGCAAATATAATCTTAAACGTTGGATGGTTAAATGATAAAACAATACCATAATTATACACAACCTTAGTTCTACCAAAAATAAACAATCGTTAATGTTCCAAACATATGTCATGACTTCTCCAACAACCTTATATAATCCAAATCTGTGACTCGTTTACAATTTATACGATGAAGCTTTTTTATTAAATAAAAGAGCATTCTGTATTCACTATCGCGTCTGTTCCCATTCATGTGCAATCCGGTACCACTTGCTTTTTATTGAATTGCTTCCATTGCTTTAGAATAAAACAGAAATAAGGTGCACAAGTATCACAAATTTATGAAATACCATTTTCCTGAGGACTACGTCGTTGTCTTGTTTCGTTTACTTTGCTTCTTAGACAAGGCACCTCTATGCGCTATCGGCTCTGAATAGACAATCAACAGTTTCTCACAAACTGATTGAAAACTTGAATAATTGATCAAAGGCTTTGACTAGAGAGGCACGAGCTGAATTATTAATAATAATTCCAGTTAGGCTTCGCTTATTTTATTCTCTGAAGTCAATTGTATATCAGAGCAGGAGCTTGAAAACAATCAACATTAATCGTTAATTCCTGAAAATTAAGCTTTAATATTCTTAGTTTGGAGCAGACATTGTATTTTTATGATTTAATACAGCATTAACAAAAGTAGGTAAGGTACCTTCGTACGAGCCCAAAAAACCGGTTTTCTTATGGGATTTAACATGGGAAATTCTAAGGTCCGTTCTGGTCATTTTTGTACCAAGCATTGTAATCCCCATAAGGAGGAATTGAGGGTCAATTCAGGTTACTTTTCAACCAACACCTGCGACGTCTATTACATTCAGTTTTTAAGAATAGGATAACACTAAACTATATAAAATTTTATTGAGGATAATATATTTACAATCAATATTCTACATTTGCAATAAGTATTATATTTCCTCTTGCTCCATAATTGAATAATGTCCAACAGGTAGTGTTGCATATGAACCAGGAAGCAAGTGGCGTTTATCATCGTGCGGGCTTAGGGCAATCTTCTCCTGAGCGATAGTGTGGACTTGGTGCTTGGATGATTAAATTAGATTCTGCGTTACAAATACTTCCTTGTAATCTTCGATACAATCAACATAATCCTCAAAAGTGATTCTATTTTTTATCACTGGTCTTTTAATCCCTTTAATTTTCTTTGTAATACCAAAGTCTCGGATGTCAGGTGATTCTTCCTCTTCTCGTAAGACTTCAGTTTCTTCTTCTTCAGCTGTCTTAAAAATTCTTGTAGCATACATCTTTGATCGTAACCCAATAAAATCTGTCATAAGACGTCCATTATTTTCATCCTTCATCATACCCAATACTTTTTGTTAAATAGCGGAATTCCATAAATGTTGTTGGAAGGATAGTCGGAGTATCGAAACGTTGCAAACAGTCCCGCTTCATAGTCTCATAAGGATCCAGATTTACTATTTTATAAATTAGACTATCTGTATCTGTGTAAAGAACTCGGCACCCATCTCCAAAGGCGACGTTCATATATCCATAGTGGAAATCATAGATTGTCAACTTGACCATATCAAGGATGCACATTCCAACGTATATAGGCTTATTGAAAAATATCCGATTTAAGAAACTCAACAGCCACAAGGTTTTCATCGAAGATTGTAACATTTTTGAATAACGGGCTGGATATCCTGGCTTCGGCTCCATATCTACCTTCCCAGTTTTGCACAAGTTTCACATTACAATGTTTTCGCTTGTTCTCCATCGTTTTCCCAAAAACAGCGTTGTTCATTAGCTTGAACAAGTTCTTCTCAAATTCGTTCCTTGCTTGTTTCCGAAGTTCAGTATTTAAGTCAATGTAAGATTTAGCCAGCAGTTTTGTTTAGATTTCAGCACCCTGTGAATAGCTTTTAGTTTAAGTCCATTTTCTAAAGCCTGTTTCAGATTCCTATAGTGGATCACATATCTTCTTTTAGCATTTAGTGTAGCCATTAATTTGGTAGTTTGAGTTTTTGATACAGGCGGTTTTCCAGTCTTCGGATCAATATGTTCAGGACAGAATGGGATGTCCTTATGCAAGTCATGTATGGATTCCGGATACTAAATCCACCTCAAGATATAGCCATCATTCGCATTATCAGGAACTGATGTCACGTCGATGTTGGTGTCCACCCATTCAAATCCTCCATAGGGTAAGGGCTGGCTCATCGCCCATCCATATTGATTATTAACGTCATAGTACATAAGATACACATCGGGGTTGGAAGGATCATACGTTGGTAAATATTTATTGTTTGCCGATGCAGTTCCGAACACACTTGACTAAGTCCTCCACGTATCCCTTTTCTAGAAACAATAGCTGATCGATATCTGTCAACAACTCAAGTTCTTGATGAGTATGCTTTAACATCGCATCCCAAGTGAACCCTGAAAGGGTATAATAGTGGACGGGGTCTAGCCCATATGTTAAATGACAACTCGTACGAAATTGTTCAAAAACTTCAGCCAATAGCATCACATCGGTCTTAAGGTATAAGTCAGAATACTGCCCCAGGTTTTGAATATTAAATGTTTCCCACACTTTTTGTGCGTGCGCATACTGTTTCTTCGTAATTCCTTCACCTTCTAGCTTATTGTAAAACTCTTGTTGACTAGGTAGTAAAGTGTAACCCAACTTTTCAAACGAATCGATAAAATCATAAGGGTATACACCTTTTTTAGTTAATAATTCAAACTTCTCATTTGTCAATCTAGAAAATTCATTTTTTAATAACGGATATTCGTTTAGATATGAAGCCAATGTTTCTAAGGATGAGCTCATAAAGCGGAAGCTATCGATGAATCTGTAGCTAATCAGGTTCTCAGGAATATATTTTGTGAAGGAGATATATTTTCCTTTTTACTGGTAACACTTCCACACGGCCATCCAAATCTACAGCAATACTTTTAATTATGAAATGGCTGTCATAACAACTCAAGTTGTGGAAAACTATCGAATTGTACGAGAATCTTGATATGATATTACAACTCTCGTGCGCTGGTCCTCTGTAATTATTAGTCGGCACTAAATGATTATGATCACGAACTTTTTTGTCTTCTGGACTGAACGGCTTCTCACAAATATAACAATGTGTTGCAGTCGTAAATGCAGCTTCTTGTTCTCGTGTCAACGGAGACATATCATAGGGACATAAAAATACCGTCTCAACGACTTCTGCAAACTGACGTAGCTCCATAGTAAACCACTTCACACAATCTTCACCCTGATATGACCGATAAAATGATAATGAGTCATCATAGTCACATTTCACATAATATCCAACACTATATGGCACTTGTTCTTGGTACTTCTTTACCATTCCGGTAGACTTCAATATACATTCCAGATCTGCATATACAATAAATGGCACTTTAACTTTGTTTTTGAAATTCTTGAAACGAAGGATCCTGTCTTCTTCTTTTGTAGGCAGTCGAGGCACACATAATTGTTTCATCTTGCAGTCAATAGCATGATTACACAATTTTTCTTCAGTATTAAAGTAGTGTAGGCAGCGATCACAAAAGTGTTTCTTGGCATGATCAGAATTAAGTTGTGATGACACCAGCCGACTCAAGTCTTTTATCCATACATAATGGGTGTTGAATGTTTCAGCTCCATCGATATGTATAAAGCATTCCATATCTTCATCATAATATTGGTTATGAATCATCAGGAGATTCACATGTCTATTTTTCTTATTCTCCGATACCAAAATAGGAAAGGTAGTGAACTTGTGTTTCTTCAATTTTAAGGTGTAGACGTTAATTGATATATCATTTTGCGACTCAAAGTACTTGATCTGATTAAGAGTCATCGGAAACTGGATTCCTTTTAAGTTCAATTTTTCAGAGTAGGGGAGATATTTGGACACTCTTTGAGGGTGTCGTTCGACCGGATGTAACGCAGCCATTATGCTCCATGCAAAGCAAGTTTGGTCGTTATTCTTCACATTGATACAAGTAGAGGAAAATCAGTGAACCAGCACCTCATTTACCAGCTTTCATTTCCACACATCTGGACCAAATTTACATGTAAATTCGCACTATAAAGTCTTATTTTGATGAATCTCCTCTGACTCCTCCTTGCTCTCCTCCTTGCTCGGACACCCACAACCATTTTGATTACATCACCCGCATTCTTTCCACCCGCAGATAAATCTTTCTCCACATTTCCACCACGAGATAAACCTATCTTGTTTGGTATCAATTAATATTAGAATTTTCTTAGCTACCCGAATCTCTAGGAATTTTTAGATTGCATCATCCCCAGGAGCTACCCCCATTTTAAGATTTCTTACCTGTAGCAACTTTTAGCGTTCTTATAAATTTTTTAGTCATGCGATACATCTTGTTAGTCTAAAATTTTATAGAATCCAAATCTGTAAACAGATTTGAAATCGGACCACGCCCTGCAAAGTTATACCCTTTAAAGTCCTGATCTTCTAATTTTGCTATTTGCTCTATAAGCAAACCTAACAAATAGTTTTCTTCGTCTACCATTGCATCTTTCGAGATAAACCTATCTTGTTTGGTATCAATTAATATTAGAATTTTCTCAGCTACCCAAATCTCTAAATTTTTAGATTGCATCATCCCCAAGAGCTACCCTAATTTTAAGATTTCTTACCTGTTAGCGATTTTGACCGTTCCTTATAAATTTTTTATACATGCGATACATTTTTAGTCTAGAATTTTATGTAGAATCCGAATCTCTAAACAGATTTGAAATCGGACCACGCCCTGCAAAGTTACACATATACCCTCTGCGAGATAAATCTTTCTCCACATTTCCACCCACGAGATAAATACCTTGTTTGGTATCAATTAATATTAGAATTTTTTAGCTACTCAAATTTTTAAATTTTTCAATAGCACCATCCCCAAGAGCTACCCCATTTTAAGATTTTTTCGGCAGCGATTTTTGAGCGTTCTTATAAATTTTTTTATACATGGATGCATCTTGTTAGTCTAGAATTTTATGTAAAATCCGAATCTGTAAATAGATTTAAAATCGAACGACCCTTACCATTTTACACACCCTTTAAATTATAAATTTCCTGCGGCTTATACATAAAAGAAAATCTAAAACCCATTCTTAAAACTTTTTATTACAAACAATTTTTACTAATACAGTTTAAATTTTTAAAACCACATTTCTAAATACATATTCACAATTTTTTATTTTCAACCTAGAACTTGTCATATCGGGTCATACTTATTAATATTTATTTCTAAATAGAGCACCTTTTCCAAAGACCAACCGGACCCGCATGTTTCAAATTCCTCTGATTTTGTTCGCATGGTTTCGCTTAAGACCTCGTACGTATTTTCCAGATTACTAGAAGACGTTATAACCACATTTTTTGTGTTAAAGGATTTCACATCGGTAGTCTCTTCCCCCATTTTGATGTAAACGCCGTAGAGTTCGCAGTAGACTTTTACTGCTGTATGTTGTATTCTTTTTTCATTTATTAATCGAATAAATCGCTCTTTCTGCTTCCAAAGAAACTCGGGCACTCCATCGTCGACACTGGCGTTCTTTATGCGATAGCTAGCCATACGGTTGTTAAACGCAGTGCTAACCATTTCTACACCATCGTCGCTAGTAGCGGTAACTGATGCATTTTATGTCTGTTGCTTCCTTAAATGTGCGGCATACGTATTTTTCCATTTCGAAATCGCATACTTTACACATAATTCGTGGTTGTTTCGTACAAGTCCTTTAACAGCTGGCGGAGCTGAACGTTTACGGCTTAATGACATACCGTGCTGTTTTCCTTGTGTCGCAGTAAGTTGTCCATTCTCGTAAAAACAAAACCGCAAGTCCCACAGTTTAAGTACTTTGCTGCGGACGGGAACAACCTTGGACGATGTTGCACCACGACATTTGTTCTGGTGCCGTTTGAGACATTTTTCCAGGTATAGGAAGCACCGCAAGAGTTGCATTAAAAACGTTTGCAGATACCATTTTAGTACAAAACAAAATCCGCACTATAAGACTTGACTTGTAAGCGAACTAACTTATAACTAAAGAGTTTATTCTTGCGCACCTGCTTTATGTACCCTATAGAATGCAAACCGAAGGTTTCCGAAGATACCGAACGAAGTTGAGGATTCAGCGAGGAACTAAATGACGTCATAATCCTGCTGCTCGTCCAATACATTTAGCGCCAATGCATGCACCTGGTTCGCTTTTCGTCGATGGTGCGAATGCCGTTAGTAGAAACACCGGAAAACGTCTTCCATGTTATACGGATCGCGTGCATATTAAAAATCCAAAGGGTGGTAGCCACGCACACAAATTGTGTGCAAGTCGTGCTATGAAGATGCAGTGCTACTATAACCAAAACACTTTAAACCATTACTAAGAAAATACCAACTTGTTGTCTACAGGATACTTACAACAATTTAATTTTAAATAACTTCTACGTCATACTTTAGGAAATGGTAGGCTTGAATATTTTCCAAATGAATCACCAAGCGAAAGTATATGCTTAGCATATTAAAATTACCCATTAATTTCCCATTTTACGACCGTGGTTAATTATAGATTAAAATTTAATTTGTGCACGTTCGAGCTTCTCGTAAACTAACATATTTTATAGCAACAATGCGCTGTATAATACATGCATACCCTTCGCCGCGCTACTGCTATTCTTGTAATTGCTAGAAAAAGTCACTCTCCTTTTTACTGTTAGGACCGATGCAAAGCACCATTTTATACTTTCTATAGCACATCGCGCCTTTTTCGTATGATAATTAAATTTTGCTTCTGTGGCTTTTACACTTTCGCATAGCGGTCGATCGCACGTAATGATTTCTAGAACCGGTAAGTACTCGATATCGTCCAAATAGAAATTAGATGCTCGATGTCTGTCAATTTCCAATTCCCTCGTAAAGGTAGAAAAACTCAGTCAATCATCCATTATACTTCGACCCGCTCCTGTTCTGATAATTTACAAACATTTTCAAACGACAATGGGCCGAGAATTTTTAAACCTCCGAGGATCTTTAAGTCGTGATCAATTACACATCCGAGCTACGCGTAAACTAACATATTTTGCAGCAACTGTATAATACATGCATACCCCTTCTCTGCGCTACTGCTATTCTTGTAGTTGCTTAAAAAGTCAGTCGCCCTTTTATGCGTAGGACCGATGCAAAGCACCATTCCATACTTTCTTTATAAGTGTAGCCATCGCGCACTTTTGTCAGATAATTAAATTTTTGTTTATGTAGGCCTTTACACTTTTGCTTATTTAAACATCTAATACAATTGATTAACCACTTTCGATTATTCTAACGGAGACCACCATACACCGCCGCACCGTTCTTTTTGAATCCTATGGGCTTCCGACACTAACACCTGACGTATCTTTCCTACTATTTGTTAAACAAAAACTACCGGTATCGCCATTGTGGACGTAAACAGATGTTTGTGGATGTGTACGAGAATATGTAACCATATACATTAAACAGTCTAAGCTATTTTATTTAGTCCACGAAAACTACTATTTTCTAAACCATAATTAATAATCGTCTTTATAGGTTCCACATTTCTACCATTTCCCAATGACTGGTGCTACGTACATGGAAACTTTAATTTCTTATTAGAGAATTCTTATTCTCCCGCACTGCTGCGTAGTTGCATGCCATTCCTTTTGAGTATATGCTCGTTATAGGTTGTAAGACCCTCGGTTTTATAACTACAATTCGTGAGACCCCTTTAATCTTTTTAATCGTATCTTTCTCGCCTACAATACAGTAGGACTTAACATTACTACCAACAAATTCTAATACTGGACCCCCATTAAATACGTCTTTAATTTTCCCTACAACTTTTTTTGTTGACAAGTGTTATATTGTATTTATTATACGCAGGGTAGTCACTCTTTTAAGATAAATATATTTTGCTATGTATCAACTAATATTAAATTTTCTAGGGACCCCAAATCTGTAAATAGATTTTAAATAGGACCACCCATACAAAGTTATGCGTTTTAAAGCCAAATCACTAATTTTGCTCATCTTTATTTAACACCATTTTAAAACCTTTTTCTACCCAAGACATATGCCTTAAACCATCTCCCGAAATCTAAAACCGCCGTGTCCGCGAATACCACGTGGAGATAACACGTATACTCTGTCAACCAGGATAGAAGCCGGAAGGATTTGGAAGGTGGGAGAAGAACTTAAAAATTATGGAATCTTAAAACTAATATATACAATAGATTTACAAAATCCTTACAAATATAAACAACTATCTTATATCTTTACGCCCCATGCGTAGATTGTTGTACTATTAGGAATGATGTACCTTTTGTCATCTTCGCTCGATAAACTAATTTTATTAATTAAGCTGCGGTACAAATCGTTTTTTACTCCGGATACATACGCAGGCAAGTACTCGATACCATCCAAATAAAGGAATTGGATGCTTGGTGACTGTTAACATCCGCTTCCTCGTGTACGCCCAGACACATCCCAGCCCATGAGCACTCCTGCGCATGCACACCCTGCCCATGCGCCCTGCGTGCACCTGCCCATGCGCTGCCCATGCGCACCCCTTTCTGTGCGACTGCTATTTCGGGTAACGTTACAGCCTTTTATAAATAAAGAACAATGTTATATACTATTATAAAATGTTTATTCTGACATTATACATAACAAATTTAAAAAATTTAATACCAAAGCATGGAGTCATTTAAACTTAATTTTAATACAAAGTTATACACAGAAGACAGTCCTTTCTTTATGTTTGTTTGCAGTGGTTTTAATTTTATCTAATTTTATTCGCAGCTTAAAATTTAAATCGACACCCAAGTCTTCTATCTCCTTTTCTAACCAATAGTTTGATACATAAAGACCGTCTAGGTTTTCAATTGTAAAATGTACCAAGTTTGCCTCTATATTTAAAGTCTTTGATTCCGCCGACAACCAGATCCATTCCTTCGTGTAATTCTTGCAGCTTGTGACAATCTTTTAATCGCAGCTTTCCCTATATCCTGCATACGTATCTTGTTAGCTTGATCGACTTCTTCTTGTCGGTATTGGAGAAATCCTTTTCTCCCACACACTGTTGCGTAGTTGCATGTCCACCACTTTTGGGAATATATGGTTGTTATAGGTTGTAAGACCCTCGGTTTTAAATGATCCGAAAGGTTCTTTACTAGGAAATATACAATGTTTGCGGAACCCCTTTGCGTGTGGTGTACGCCAAGGTTACGAAACCCGCATTCCTTAGTTCGTCTTTGTTATCTGCCATTTTGATAAATACGTTTTAGAATAACCTTTTAAAAAGTATACGGATTTAGTACCATCCTTTTTCAAGAACCCTACATAACTAAAAGAGTCTTTCTTACTAACCGCAAATGCATACAGCTTGTACAACCCGGATGTATCTAAGTCAGTCCATCGAACATAAAATAATCTTTTAATTCTTCCTCATTTTCTCTAATAAGATGTTCTTTGTCTAACACATCTTTGTATTGTTCGCGTATTGTCGAGTGTTTTCCATGTAGTCCAATTTTCGCCTTTTTGCATCCATTTCCTCTAATTCCAGTTGTCTTTTCCTTCCACTTACAGCGTATGGCATACATAATGGGGCAATTTCCTTTAGCGTAAACGGATGAGTTTACTACCAATATTTTGGCGTTGTCGTACAACCTCTGGACGAATGTTAGGTGTTTATCAATCCCAATTCCGAAATGACTATTTCTTTTGGAATTGTAGAATATTGTTGCAGATTGTGTAAAATATGTACTACCTGCTTTAATGTAGCACTTGTGTAAGATTTTTATTTTATCTTGGCTTGCTCCTCTACTATCTCCAAATAATTTACGGGTAAATAGTTAAAACTAAAAGCCGGACATACTTTATCAATGTTTCCCTTTCTTTTGGTTTTCGGACAACAATTTGCAAGCCCGTCAATTTCTTTGTATTCCATTCCCCAATACACGTACTGTAGCAGGTTATTATTCGCTAAACAGCAGCTATTTTGTAGCTTGTCCGATAGCTTACTCCACATTTTGGCAAGTGGTACCGAGTACATTGGCGCCTTTAGGAAGTATAACACTATCTTCCAATAAGGTTAAACAGTCTTTTAAGGGTTTATACACCCGTTCCGCACTGACAAACTTCCAATTGCACAGTTGTATATTGTCGCTTCCAATCGCGTAATACCATGTTCTTTGGCCAAAGTAGACGCAAATGTTTCCCTTAAACGTACATCTGGACAACGTAAAAATCTAGTATATGATTGCCAAGTTGTTTATTAACACCAGGACTTGTTATCTGCACACAAATTTGTTGTAATCTTAATTCTTGCATTGGTTGTTAGCCATGTTAAACAATCAATCCCCCAGTTTTATCGTTGTCAACTATAATATTACACTTTTCTTCGTATTCTCCCTTATAGCAAAAGTTATGTTTGTAGTTAAATAATTACACATCTCCATCTTGCTAAATATGCCGCAAAATCTTGGGTTACATCCATGTCAAAAGATAGAAATAATCTTTTCGACTTCGTCTAATATATCTGGTAGTTCCTCCAATAAAGTTTCCAACTTAACATCTGCTAGTTCCACTTTGTATGGAACACATATAGGATTTTGGAATTTTTATTAATGCATTCGAGGTCTTCTTTTCCGATAATTTCTTTTACTCTCTGGCCCATCTTGTTAGTGCTTTCCAAGAAAACGGAAGCTTAGCTTTAACACCATGCCTAGCGGAAACAAATCGGTTGAACTTTCTTCGTAGATAGCTGTTAAATGCACCACAAATTTCTTTTTAGGATAAACATCCTTTTGTTTGCAGATGCTTGTTCGGTGTCAGAAAGGTCGCAAATTTTAACCAACATTATATTGTCACAAAATGGTTCTGTAATTGGTGTGTGTAGTCCACCAGTCAGCATCTGTTCGCCTTCGACATAACAAATATTACCAATATCTTTTTACCAGATTATTGTTGCACATATTTTCTGTCAACAGCCATAATCCAAATCGCTCATTTGTCGGTTTCACTTTATTCCCAAAAGTTGAGAAACGTTAATCACCTTGGAGACGCTCATGTTTACCGTTCTAACTACTACGAATACTAAATTAAATACGAAAAATTGTTCTCTTAGTATTCTACAGGTGAGGACGTATATTGCCGAAGATAGTCGAATATGTTGTTATCCAACCTAAGCCGACAGGGATGCGCATCGACATATATCCGGATATATGTAGGATGTTAAGTTTGAAATTGCCCCATGGGAAAACCCACATGACCACATGGAATATGACCAATGACCCATGACCAATGACCACATGACCATATGAATTGACCAATTTAATAAAGAAATTTTTTAAGGTTTTTCAAAAAACCCTTTAAATAATTGAATGGTTTTCCATTAAAAAAAGTGTGGACCTATTAGATAAAAAAAATTAATGGTTGGGTCGGCGGCGCGGCTAACCTGATTTTATTGGTCATGGCAATGTTTTAAATTTTGCTGTGGTGGCCGTTTCTGTGAAACTCGGGGTTAAGTATCTGGTGTGTTTCTGGCTGTTCGTGGGAATGCTCCTCGGGGAAAAGGGTGGGGGATTTACGCTGGGCTGAATTTGTTTTAGAAATTAAACCCCAAATTTTTAAATTTTGGTTTGGTTGGGTTCCCGGTACCCAGGGTTGCTCGGTAATTTTTTGGTACAATTTTTTAAAATTAAAGATTTAAATGGCCATTGTGGGAAAAAAGGTTGGGTCGGGCCGGAACGCTGTTTATTTGCTACTTCCGGAATAAATGTATACGGAAATTGTTTTCGTACAAGAGTGGCGTATTATGCCTGTAATTGTTATGAGTTGTGGGAAGGGAACGACGTAATTCTCGGTAAGGGAGTGTTAATGTTTGATGTTCTACTGATTCAGAATGACATTGGAGATTAAATGCGGCGGAGGTTGAACCACTGGTATGAATGCTATTTGCCAAGAATGCCTGTGCTGAGTTGTGGAGAAAAATTTAATGATTAAATGGTTTTCCATTCGAAACAACAATGTGGAAACTGGTCTGTGGAATTAAGGTTGGGTGGGACGACGGAAATCCGGGTTTTAATGATGATGCGTTTGTAAAAAAGGTGGTTAGAACTTGGCGAGGTGTGTTAAAATGGCAAGGTATGTTCAGTGTAATCGGTGGTCAATGGACGGTCATGTTGTTGCGTCTCTGAACTTTCAAGTGGTTCAGTGTGACGGTGGAAGGCTGTCGTCAAGTTGGTGTGAACGGATGGTATGGAAGTGGTGCTGGTGGCGAATAAACGGCTGATGGCGGCAGGAACTACAAGTGCGGCCGGTGGTTGCAATGTTTGAAAGGAGAAAATAAGCGGTTCGATGAAGCCGTAAGAAGTTTAATCTGGCATGTCTTTAAAATGTTTGAAATATCCGGTGCGGCGTGGGTGATGAATCGGGAATCGTGAATGAAACGTTTCTTTGGAATAAAGACGGCTGAATGGCTGGAGGCGCTGTGCTGGGTGAATGGGGATGATGACGAGGAAAACTTTATGCTTGACAAGATACTGCAGGCTTATGGTAAGATGCGTCATACGTGTTATAATAACGGAAGCTGCGATGCATCGATGTATCCGAAGTGGTTGTATGCGCATTCTGCGTTGCAATGTGTTGATGAATGGTTACGCACTGACCGAAATCGACGATGCCAACATTGACCATGGCTGGTTCATGATCTGATAATGCTGGTTGAAAATGGAAATAATTGTGGTACAAAGCGAGTAATTGTCCTGGTTTGTTCCAGTGTAAAGATGTGCTGTTAGTTTAAAGTATCGTGGTGTCGAGAACGGTATAATGGTCTTGTAAGACTGTGTTTACGTGGCGATCTTACAGTCGTGGAAGATCTGAGTCGTGGTGTTTCGTGACCTTGGAAAGTGTGAATTCGACGCGTGATGCAGCTGTGGATGACATGCTGGCTAACGTGTTGGATGCTCTGCTTGAATGAAAAATTTGACGTGAATGCATGCGGTGAAAATGACGATGGTGACGATGGCGTTTTGTTGCTGAACTAATGTGGTGAATCATTCGAATCGTGACAAGTTGAAATCAGGTGGGTAACTTGTTTGGTCGAGTGGTCTATGTACGACTGTTGTCGGTTACAAGATGACGCCGTGTGTGCGCTGGGCCATGTACTGAAAATGTCGATGGTGATATGCGGCAATGACAATGGTCTGTGCTAAAGTCATACGTCGCTGCAGCAATGTCAATGTGGGCGTGAACTGACGTTGTTATACGGCGGTAAGTGCTAAGAAGGTAACTGAATGAAGTATGGTGTATAGCAGCCGCGCGATGCTGTTAGGTCGTGGTTCGTGAAAACGCATTATCGGTGTGTGATGCGTTGTGTGGTTAAACTGGTTTGGGACTAAAATAAGTGCATGACAGTGGTGTTTATGACGACTGCGTAGAATGGTTGCTAAGCGATGTTCAAATGGCTGATAAACGCATGTGTTCGCGATGGGTGCCGAGTGGTCTGTGGGAAGCGATTTATCGGTTAAAATGCAAGTGTAAACATTGACAGCTATGAAATATCACGGTTGATCGGCTGTTTCAAGTGGTGCAGATGTATCGCTGCAATTCGCGTGGACATGGTTGATCACGATCCGTGGTTACTGATCGTGATGTTTGGTCTGAACGTCAGGGATCATGTCGGTTGAGTTCTTGGAAAGATCATGATTGGACGATATGGTCAGCGGTCTGAAAATGGTGGAAGAATGGTGTAATTAAACGTTGATGGTTAAATTGGACATAGTGGTTTCTTGGTAACGGCGGATTTATTGTTTACGTGTCGTGCGAATTGTCGTGATAAATTGGTCATTGAGATGTCTGTATCTCTGTGCTGTTAAAGAGCTCGTTGATGTAGCTCTCGTGATAAAATGAGTATGTTACGTGGAAGTGCTATCTATAATGGTGATAAAACAAGTTTGAATTAGATGGTCTGAAATGGTCTTTGATACGGTGCGTGCGGTGGATCGTGGCGCAAGATCGTGTCTGCGCATTGTGCGGTGCTGGGCTGTGCACGAAATGATCTAACATGGCTGTTTGGTTCGATCGGCGTTCTAGCATCTGCATGTGTACGTTTGCAAGGGTTGAAATGCGTGTTAAATGAGTGCTGGCAAAATGTGCAACGTGCAATGTTTTTCGAAAGCATTGCGGCTGGGTGTTGAAGGTCATAACCACTGCTATGGTTAATATGTAGATGCGGATAATGAACTGCAAAAACGTATGAATGGTGCCAGTTATCTGTGTTTGACAGTGCTAAGGTAGAAATCGGCGTTAAATGGCTTGCAGGCGCGTGTGTATCGGTAGGATTTTGTCGACATATAAAGTTGTCTAAAAATGATGCGCATGTGAAATAACGACGTCTTAGTGACTGGCTGAAATGTTCTGGCGTTTCTGGTGGAAAATCGTAAAATCTAAAACTGGCTGATGCTGAAAATATGCGTGTAGTGACATTGTCACTTGAAATGCGTGTTCTACTATGACCAATGTTGGAATTTTAATGATGCGTTATGCGCGTATGTAACAATGTGTTTCGAGTGCAAAGGATGTGAGAGATCGTGATTAAATGACAGCGTGCTGAATCTGCTCATGAATGCTGGTTCTGAAATGTGATCTGGAAAATGTGCGTATCTGAAATTTAATATCGGATAAAATTCTTCTGTTGACAATAACAGTGATTCATCGGGTGAAATTGGAGATTAATGCTCGGTTTTTGTTTAACGGTCTCGTTCTTTTGTGAATTCCTCCAACTGTGTCACTAATGGTTCCATAACTTTGTCCATAAACCATTTGTCTAGATCGGTGTCTCTGAAGATGGCGGCATTAGATGTAGTGAAATATTTATATTCTTGCATAAGCTTGGCACCAGTTGTAATTTCAAACTCCCACAGAATGCTGTGTTAACTTTATAGCTTCATCCATTTTAAAGCATTCTGGATTCTTCTTTTGAAAAGACTTTTACAGTCTATTAGAAATTTTCCAATATCCTTATGCTTTAGATTGCTTATTAATCCAGTCCTAATACGTCCTTTAAAGGCTGAGATGGAATCTTTCCAATGTACTCTACTTTTAGCAGTTTTTTTAGTTTTAAGTCCTGCCCCTTTTTTCTGGGCTAATTTGAATTGCAAGCACATAGACTTAATGCTTGCCAACGAAGCCAATAGCTTCTGCTTCTCACCAACGGATTTTGCATTTCCAATCGCAGTGTTTATACGACGAATCCCATTCGGCATTCACGAAGACCATTCATAATTATGACATCATCATGCGAAGTCTGCACTAATCTAAGCAGAACAGCTATATACTGCACTAAATCACCAAAGAGAGACATGTTGCTCATTAAACTTTCTGTAACAGAATGACTGATGTTAGCACACGCTTCCGTATTTATACTATTTTCCTCGCCCCATATTTTTATTAATTAAAACTTATTCTAAAAATTTTTAACGTATGAATTATTAAAAGCTACGCACCTTTAACAGGAACTGGAATATTAATAGGTATGATTATACAAGCTTCTAGACACGATCGAATACGTTTTAAAGATAGATTTGCTCGATGAAAAACAACTAAAAATCTATCGACAGGCAGCGGTTTATATACCCACAGATGAGCGGGAGGGGGGAAGGGTTCAGAGATAACATAATTATAAACTCGAAATTTGGATCAGTCGTCACTTCTACAGTAGCTTCTGGTAGCGACGGGCAACCATCCTTACATTGTTAAAAGAAGAAGGGGTTGCTTGCGCTAAGAACAAGGCAGTTGCGGTTTGACCATGCTCGGATTAGCACGTTCATTATAACGGCGGGTCGTGGTTATATTGCTCTCACATTAAAATTTGTATTATAAATTCATTTATCGATGCACATATGTTTTGTTGCACGGTAATGTTTATATTCAATTTATTAAATCTTTTTAATAAACATACAGTCCACTATAATAGATTATCGATTTATTTTTCAAGCTTTTTTATTTAATTAAGCACAACTCAAATATGGTGAAATACGAGCCTATGGAGTCGCTAAATTGAGTGATAAGAATTCGTGTTTACCATATTTATTGGTCCTATTCGTGCTATCGGATGCGTAGTGAATTATTACGTGGTTTTAAATGATTGTTTAAAGTCGAATGTGGTATTAATTTTCGCCATATTATAAACAATCCGATTGAGCATTCAAAATATTATTGGAAAGAATTTTAAATGTTTTAAAATTAAAAATAGTGCAGTGCGAATTTGTATTGATTTAATTCCAGATGGTCATATCTTTACAAATTTGTATAAAGTTTTGCTGATTAATTCCGAACGGTCATATCAGTGAAACAAACGTTTTAATTTGAATTGTGTATGCAAGGAATTAGAAGCTTTCATTTCGTTTGTTGTCTGTGCGGTAAATAAGGATAGACAAAAGGCACCTTCACGTCGTTATATTGGAGGCGAGCAGAGACCTTGGTATAGTATACAGCTGTATTCGCCTGGAGATAAGAAAGGTAGGCCAAACAAGCAATTATATTTTAACGTGTTGGTTCTGCAATTTCCGTTTTATAACAAAACTACTAATAGTTGGGTGTTGTACAAACTGCAAGTATATTTACTTATTATTTATTGGTAGCAAGAAACATTAGGTTTCTCATTGCAATTAAAATTGTGTGAGCGAAAAATTTATATTTATCATCATGACAAAAGGTAAAAAAACTTTGTTAGGTGAACGTTCATTTTTGAAGAATAACATAACTAGGGCGAATGTTTACGTCCTGGAGGCAGAAGCGATGTCTATTGCGGAATTAGATTTTGAAGAAATAAATATTAAATTCGAGCTTATTAAAAGTAGTTTTGATGAATTTATGCATGTTTGTTGTCAGTTGCAAGAATTTGAAGTAAAAGATAATTTTGATGAAGCAGAGGTGGTTGAAAAATTGTATACAACGACTTACGCTAAGTTTAAAAGATTGTTAAAATTGCAGGGCAGGTCTGAGGGATCTTCTAGTGATGGCACAAAAAATGTTGTCAAAGGAAATATTAAATTGGAAGCCTTACAATTACCTATATTTTCGGGACAAATACAAGGTTTTAAATCGTTTTTTGAGCTTTTCATAACTCTTATTGACAAAAATCCAAATTTGGAAAATATCGAAAGATTAATGTATTTACGCAAACATCTAAGGAATGAGCCATTGCGGTTAATTTCTGCGTTGCCCGTGGAAAATAATTCTTATACTACGGCACTGAATATTTTGCAAAAAAGGTATAAGGATAATTATTTGATTATTGATTGTCATATCAAAGATTTAATGGAATTATCAATTGCAAATTGTAATGACTCGGGTATGTTACGGGACTTTGTAGCCAGAATAAGGCAAACTGTAGCTTATCTAAAAAATTTAGGGGAATCAATTTGGGATGCTATGATAGTTCATCTTATACTTTCCAAGCTAGACATTTATAGCAATCGAGCTTATCAAAATGAGAGAAAACCTAATTCTAGGGCTAATTTGGAAGAACTTTTAGAATTTTTGGATAGGAGGGCTTTGAATTTGGAATTAACTAAATCAAGTGTCAAACTTCAAAATAATAGTAAAACAATTAATAAGCAAACACATTTTAAACCTGTAACTAACACTATTACTGCTGTACCGAATTCTGGTAAATCTTTTAAGCAAAAAATTGAGAAAGGCAGACAAAGAGTGAATTCAAACTCAGTAAATTGTAAATTTTGCAAGCATGGAGGTCATCCAATTTTTAGGTGTGATCAATTTAAAAATGCAAGCATGCAGGAAAGAGAAAAATGTATTTCGGAAAACAAAGTGTGTAAAATATGTTTAAATGTACATGTGGGTCAACCCTGTTCTGTTGATCTCAAATGTTTCATATGCCAATCCAAGGAGCATTACACATATTTGCATACGGATGTTCAGTTAAATGCGGTAGATAATGTGGTAGCTGCTCAGAGGATAACTACAGTGAAGTCTACTATTTCAGAATTTGTTTTATTGCCTACGGCATCGATATTAGTAAAAAACGCTGAAGGTGAATTACTTTCGGCACGAGCCTTGTTAGATTCAGGCTCACAGACTAGTTCTGTTACAGTTAAATTGCGTGACAAATTGGGTTTAGACACTTGTCGTACAAAGAAATTAACTCGAATTTCTGGTATTTGTGATAATTCGACAGAGTGTTCAGAATGGATCGACTTGTCGATTCGTTCGAGATATGGGAATTATGAAATTTCTCATGATTTCGGGGTAATTCCGAAAATTACAGTTGAATTGCCTCAAGTAAGTTTTGATTTCAGCAGTTTTAAATTGCCAAGAGGTTTGCCGTTGGCTGATGACAAATTTTTTGAGTCAGCTGAGGTAGACATCCTTTTAGGAGGAGATATTTTTTTCTCGGTTTTGCTTCAGCAAAATATAAAAATGGGTATAGATCAGCCTAATTTTCAGAATTCTTATTTTGGTTACTTTGTGAGTGGAAAAGTGCCGTTCACTACAAAAGTAAGATGTGGTGCTAGTTTGCACGCAGTGTCGTTACATAGTGCGGTAATTGATGCTGATGAAAATTTAAATCAGTTGATGGAAAAGTTTTGGGAAACCGAAAATGTTTTTATTAAAAATGACCAAGAATCGCTGACTGAAAATGAAATAGCAGAACAGTGTTTTGTAAATAAATTTATAAGAGTTGACGGGCGGTTCCAAGTCGATTTACCTTTAAAAGTAAATTTAGAAGAGTTCCAATTGGGAGATTCGGCTTCCATGGCACTCAAACGTTTTGAAAACTTAGAAAAACGATTTGTAGCAAATGAAAGTTTATATTTAAAATTTTCGCAATTTATTAAGGAATTTCTAAGTAGAGGTTTTATAGAAGATGTGAAGGTCGATCCTTTTACATTACATAATGAGAATTGGTATTTTTTGCCTTATCATGGTGTAGTAAGAGAAGACAAAATTACGACGAAACTTAGAATTGTAATGGACGGTAGTGCCACTACAAAAACTGGTGTTTCTTTGAACAGTATTTTGTGCAATGGAGATATTGTTCAGCCTGAGTTAGTTGACATTTTGCTTTTATTCCGTACTTATAGGTACGTCTGTATGGCGGATATAAAACAGATGTATTTGCAAATTTCGATAGAACCCGCACACAGAAAACTTTTAAATTTTCTTTGGAGAGAGAGTAGAAATCAACCGCTGCAGGTTATGCAGTTGAAACGGTTGCCTTTCGGCTTAAAATCCAGTCCTCATTTAGCAACGAGATGTTTATTACAATTAGCTATTGAGGGAGAAACAGAATTTCCCTTAGCTTCGTTTATTTTGCGTTTTAATGCTTATGTTGATGACTGCCTTTTTGGTGCAGATCATAAGGAAGGTTTGTTGCAAGCTCAATCTGAACTTATAAAATTACTTGGGTTAGCTAAATTTGAATTACATAAATGGTGTTCTAACCATGTGGAATTAGTACGAAATATTCCACGACAACTTCAACATTTTGAAGAAACAAATATTACTAATGAAAGGGGGAGTATTTTAAAAACCCTAGGTCTATCGTTTGATGTAAATACGGATCAATTTATAATGAGTTGTGGAATGAAAACCGTTCCTGCAACATGCAACAAAAGATTTGTTTTGGGCTTTATTGCCAGGTTATTTGATCCTTTTGGGTTTTTAGCTCCAGTTATTACTGTGGCAAAATTATTGATGCAAAAAATATGGGCTGCAGGTCTGGATTGGGACACAGAATTACCTGATAAATTGAAGGAGGAATGGCAATCATTTTCACAGGGATTAAGGTGCATGCCAGCAATTAAGATCGATAGATATTTAAAATTTTTCGAGGCTGTTTCCAATGAACTTGTTGGATTTTGTGACGCTTAGCAAATTGCACAAGGTGCTTGTGTTTATGTGCGAGTAGTTACGGCCAGTCATACAGTGGAAATAAAATTGTTAGCTTCCAAATCAAAAATAAATTCGTTGAAAAATAAAACAAGCATTCCAAGGTTAGAATTAAACGGGGCATTGATATTAGCAAGATTAATAAATCGAATTTTTGGTATGCTGAAGGATAAAATACAAAAGGTTTTTTTGTTTTGCGATTCAAAAATTGTATTAGCATGGTTGAAAATAGAATATTGGAAACTTAATACTTATGTCGCCAATAGAATTAAATTGATTCAGGAATTAACGTCCGAATTTATGTGGTGTTATATCCGTTCTAATGAAAATCCTGCTGATCTTGTTTCGAGAGGAGTTTTACCACGCAATATAGAAAATTGTATCTTGTGGTGGAAGGGTCCTGAATTTTTAGGGACACTTAGTTGTACAGTTGATAAATACCTTCGGCCGTCCGAGTTTAGTGAAATGTTACCAGAAATGAAGCCCGTAGTGAATGTTGTAGTCCAGAGTAAAGATAAATTAGTATTATTCGAAAAGTTTTCAAATTTTATGAAAATGAAAAGAGTTTTGGCATATTGTTTGCGTTTTATTTACAATTGTAGGAATAAAACTAACAAAAAACTAGTAATTTAACAATTCAAGAGATAGATGAATCGCGTACGATTATATTAAAACAAGTACAAACAGAGTATTTTACAAAAAAGAGATTGCAGAAATTAAAGCAGGTAAATCTTGTAATTCGAAATTATTATCACTGAATCCGTTTTTGGATTCGCAAGGATTGTTGCGTGTAGGAGGGAGGCTGCATAACAGTGCACTTTCGTTTCAACATAAATTTTCAATAATTCTACCTACTAAAAGTTTTATAACAAAAATTATTATAAATAACGAACATTTACGGTTGTTGCATGCCGGTGTAAAGTTAACATTGTCAGTTTTGAGACAGCAATATTGGATATTAAATGCTACTAGAGAAATTAAAAGTGTTATTTCTAAATGTTTAATTTGTTGGAAGTTAAAGTCTGAAGCTTCTAAGCAGCTAATGGGCAGTTTGCCGTACGATCGAGTGAATATAGCTCGGCCGTTTGAGAAAGTTGGGGTGGATTTTGTTGGACACTTCTATATTCAGCAATCAAGAGTCAGAAAAGTGATTCTTACAAAGGGTTATGTAGCAGTTTTTGTTTGTTTTGTAACAAAAGCTATTCATTTAGAAGTAGTGTCAGATTTGAAAACTGAGACATTTATAAATGCTTTAAAGAGGTTTGTTAGTAGGAGAGGTGTACCGCGAATGATTTTTAGTGACAATGGAAACACATTCAAAGGAGCTGATAATGAGTTTAGGAAATTATACAGTTGTTTAAAAACTAATCAGCAGTTTCAAAGTTATATAAGGGAATTTCGTATAAAGTGGTCTTTTATCCCACCATATAGCCCAAACTTTGGTGGGTTGTGGGAGAGTAACATAAAGGGGTTCAAATATCATTTAAAAAGAGTAATTGGACTGACTAATTTGACTTATGAGGAATTTAACACGGTCTGTATTCAAATAGAAGCCATGTTGAACTCAAGGCCATTGCGTGCCCTTACTGAAGATTCGTCAGACTTGTCTTGTTTAACGCCAAGCCATTTTTTAATTGGTGGATCTTTAGCTTGTATTCCAGAAGGTAATGTTTCAGATGTGCCAATAAACAAACTTAAATTTTGGAACCTTTGTACGCAATTACAATATAGTTTTTGGAAGGCTTGGTCTAGGGACTATTTAGGCCAGTTGCAAAACAGACCAAAATGGAAAAAGGTTATGCCTAATGTAAAAGAAGGTATGTTAGTTCTTATTAAAAATGATAAGTTACCGCCATTAGAGTGGGCGATAGCACGTATAATTAAGGTTATACCAGGTAAAGACTATAAAGTTAGAGTTGTTCACTTAAAAACTAAAAATGGCACTTTTGTTACTTCAGTGTCTAAAATTGCGATTCTTCCTATTGAATCGGATACTTAGTAATTAGTTTGGTCTGAGTAGATATTTTTTATGTTAATAATTTTTTAAGGGTTATTACGAGGATTATTATCTTTAGTTTTATTTTTAAGATTCGAATGTTGCATACGCTTTTGCTTGCATCTTTGACTTTATTATTTGATTTTTGTAGGTGTTAAATTAGTTATTGTGAAGTGAGTGATTTTGTGCTCGCGGGTAGTTTATGGTAGCGACGGGCAACCATCCTTACATTGTTGAAAGAAGAAGGGGTTGCTTGCGCTAAGAACAAGGCAGTTGCGGTTTGACCATGCTCGGATTAGCACGTTCATTATAACGGCGGGTCGTGGTTATATTGCTCTCACATTAAAATTTGTATTATAAATTCATTTAACGATGCACATATGTTTTGTTGCACGGTAATGTTTATATTCAATTTATTAAATCTTTTTAATAAACATACAGTCCACTATAATAGATTATCGATTTATTTTTCAAGCTTTTTTATTTAATTAAGCACAACTCAAATATGGTGAAATACGAGCCTATGGAGTCGCTAAATTGAGTGATAAGAATTCGTGTTTATCAACTTCTAGAATGTTTACCAAATAAGATCAGAGAATAATCAAATTTTACCTTATGGGGGCAATTTCACCCTATGGGGGGGCCATTTCACCCTATGGGGCAATTTCACCCTATGGGGCAATTTCACCCTATGGGGCAATTTCACTCTATTCTGATGGAGATAAATTCAAGGAACTTTGCCATTAAAGCACCCACAACCAGACTTAGATCTGATTATGCAAATAAAAAACTAGTTTAACATTGTTGCAATATCACCAAGCTATACGCAACAACAAACTTTAAATAAATTGTCTTTGAAACTTAAATGGATTTTATCATTACAGTGCTACTATATCTGGTTGAACCGAGAAACACGGCAGTTAAGGCGATGATGAGGACAAAATCGATGTGAATCGGCATAGCTCTGACTCCCAACAGGTGGGGGTTTGATCTGCCCGACCGCAGAGTCTACAAACAGAATGGTTGAATTAGCGCACATCCCAATATTTATAGTGTACCCTCAAATAGCGAATTGAAGGCCATCTAATACATGCAAGTCATTAAACAGACTAAATTGTGATTAATTAAAAAACAAGCGCACTGTGACGGGTATACCAAAAACAAATTGCAACAATTTAACCGAACTTGTTTAATGTGTTTTAAGACCGCCACGGCCATCATGACGGCCACCCCATCGCGGCAGCCACGTTAGAGCCAGGACAGTCATGGAGACTGCTAAATACTATGTATTGTTTACTTATTGTGATGATATTTGAATGCAAGGTAGCACAGTGCATTAACGTTTACCTCATAGCCCAGTCGCTAGACTTTAGATGTTGAGTTGGAACTATGCCGCAAGCACCATGGATCTAGCTTTGGTCAGAGGCACATGCAAAGGCAACCACACACACTATTATCACAACATATTGCGCAATTATAACAATATAGTTAACCAAGGCAAAATCATATTCTTTACTAAACAAAATATTGCTGTGTATTTCAGAAATTACAACACTATCTCAGTCAAATGTTACTAATCAAGAATGTGATGGCTATACAAACCGATAAAGCATACTTAAATATAGTAATAATTGTCTATACAAAATATAAAAATAACCCATTTTCAAATTCTAAATCAAAACCCAAAACGGCGCTAGATATAAATATAGTAATTACATCAATCGATGTGTATTACTAAAATAATCACAATTACAAATTTTTTATATTTTGCACCGTTTTCAAGTCATCATCAGAAAAACCCAAAACGGCACTACATACTAATACGACAATTGCTCCAATCAATGCGGTATATTCAAATATAAAAATAATTGTCTTTACAAAATTTGGCTATCTTTAGCCGTTTTCAAGATATAGAGTGAAATCCAAAAGGGCAGTAGATATTAAAATAAAAATTTTACTAATTGATGCGCCAGGCGAAATAATGAGAAAATTGATTCACTAAATTTAAATATCTCTAACCGTTTTCAAGATATAAAGCGAAATCGAAAAGGGCACTAGATATCAAAATAAAAATTTTACTAATTGATGCGTCAGGCAAAAATAATAAGAAAATTGATTCACTAAATTTGGCTATCTTTAGCCGTTTTCAAGATATAGAGCGAAATCCGTAAGGGCACTACGTATCAAAATAACAATTACACCGAGCTATGTAACATAACGCAAATATTAAAATAATTGTTTTTGCAAAATTTAGTTATCTTTAGCCGTTTTTGTGTTATCCGTAAAAAACCAAAAAGGCACTACGTCCAATATAACAATTACGTCGACGGATTCCTTATGCTCAGATACGCAAATAATTGCCTTTGCAAAATTTAACTATCTCTAGCCGTTTTCAAATTATCATCAAATAAACATTTTTTAACCATAAGGTCTTAAAACGCGATTATTTCGAAAAGCAAGCATAATTTCGAAAAAATAAATCGAAAAATCTCCCGGTTCTGATTGAATGACCTTGACCCATATAATAAATTTCATACCGATATCCTTATAAACAAAAAAATTTACAAATGACCCTTAAATATGCATTGAGATCAAAAGTTTATACTTACATAATAACGCTTTAGGCACTTTATAATCGATATATCAACCACTATGAAAACTGCAGCAAAATTAAATTTGCAGGTTGTAACACGATTATTAACTGGAGAAAATGGTATAAAGCCAAGTTTTTCGTGAATATTTGTTATCACATGGATGGTGACCGATCTCATTTATCCATCTAGTGGTGGTTAATGTAACTATTAGCCTGGGGTAAAGTCGGCGCAACAGTGAACATAGACTAAAATTAACATTTTGTCATTACGGAATTTTTTGCCGATCTATGTATCTTAACTGTATGCAAATTTGTGCTATTAATGATTATTATACCGAATAAACTGTATTAACGCTTATTGTTATTTTCCAATGGGTTGTTAAAACTTGTTTTTAATGTAATAAGAATGTAATAAGAATTTCATTAACGATGCTTGAACAATGTCAAGAGCTATGCCGATTCACATCGATTCTGTCCTCATCATCGCCTTAACTGCCGTGTTTCTCGGTTCAACCAGATATAGTAGCACTGTAATGATAAAATCCATTTAAGTTTCAAAGACAATTTATTTAAAGTTTGTTGTTGCGTATAGCTTGGTGATATTGCAACAATATTAAACTAGTTTTTTATTTGCATAATCAGATCTAAGTCTGGTTGTGGGTGCTTTAATGGCAAAGTTCCTTGAATTTATCTCCATCAGAATAGAGTGAAATTGCCCCATAGGGTGAAATTGCCCCATAGGGTGAAATTGCCCCCCCATAGGGTGAAATTGCCCCCATAAGGTAAAATTTGATTATTCTCTGATCTTATTTGGTAAACATTCTAGAAGTTACTGTAGAAGTGACGTCTAATCCAAATTTCGAGTTTATAATTATGTTATCTCTGAACCCTTCCCCCCTCCCGCTCATCTGTGGGTATATAAACCGCTGCCTGTCGATAGATTTTTAGTTGTTTTTCATCGAGCAAATCTATCTTTAAAACGTATTCGATCGTGTCTAGAAGTTTGTATAATCATGCCTATTAATATTCCAGTTCCTGTTAAAGGTGCGTAGCTTTTAATAATTCATACGTTAAAAATTTTTAGAATAAGTTTTAATTAATAAAAATATGGGGCGAGGAAAATAGTATAAATACGGAAGCGTGTGCTAACATCAGTCATTCTGTTACAGAAAGTTTAATGAGCAACATGTCTCTCTTTGGTGATTTATTGCAGTATATAGCTGTTCTGCTTAGATTAGTGCAGACTTCGCATGATGATGTCATAATTATGAATGGTCTTCGTGAATGCCGAATGGGGATTCGTCGTATAAACACTGCGATTGGAAATGCAAAATCCGTTGGTGAGAAGCAGAAGCTATTGGCTTCGTTGACAAGCATTAAGTCTATGTGCTTGCAATTCAAAGTAGCCCAGAAAAAAGGGGCAGGACTTAAAACTAAAAAAACTGCTAAAAGTAGAGTACATTGGAAAGATTCCATCTCAGCCTTTAAAGAACGTATTAGGACTAGATTAATAAGCAATCTAAAGCATAAGGATATTGGAAAATTTCTAATAGACTGTAAAAGTCTTTTCAAAAGAAGAATCCAGAATGCTTTAAAAATGGATGAAGCTATAAAGGTTAACACAGCATTCTGTGGGGAGTTTGAAATTACAACTGGTGCCAAGCTTATGCAAGAATATAAATATTTCACTACATCTAATGCCGTCATCTTCAGAGACACCGATCTAGACAAATGGTTTATGGACAAAGTTATGGAACCATTAGTGACACAGTTGGAGGAATTCCAAGAACGAGACAGCGGGTGGTGTTTGCAAAATATAATTAATTTGGAGATTAATATCAACAAATATAATCCCCTGCGAGGATCTTCGTATATTGAGCTGCCGCTTGAGATCAAACAAAAACAGGCATGTATCAATGTGAAGAATAACGACCAAGCTTGCTTTGCATGGAGCATAATGGCTGCGTTACATCCGGTCGAACGACACCCTCAAAGAGTGTCCAAATATCTCCCCTACTCTGAAAAATTGAACTTAAAAGGAATCCAGTTTCCGATGACTCTTAATCAGATCACGAACTTTGAGTCGCAAAATGATATATCAATTAACGTCTACACCTTAAAATTGAAGAAACACAAGTTCACTACCGTTTCTATATTGGTATCGGAGAATAAGAAAAATAGACATGTGAATCTCCTGATGATTCATAACCAATATTATGATGAAGATATGGAATGCTTTATACATATCGATGGATCTGAAACATTCATCACCCATTATGTATGGATAAAAGACTTGAGTCGGCTGGTGTCATCACAACTTAATTCTGATCATGACAAGAAACACTTTTGTGATCGCTGCCTACACTACTTTAATACTGAAGAAAAATTGTATAATCATGTTATTGACTGCAAGATGAAACAATTATGTGTGCCTCGACTGCCTACAAAAGAAGAAGACAGGATCCTTCGTTTCAAGAATTTCAAAAACAAAGTTAAAGTGCCATTTATTGTATATGCAGATCTGGAATGTATATTGAAGTCTACCGGAATGGTAAAGAAGTACCAAGAACATGTGCCATATAGTGTTGGATATTATGTGAAATGTGACTATGATGACTCATTATCATTTTATCGGTCATATCAGGGTGAAGATTGTGTGAAGTGGTTTACTATGGAGCTACGTCAGTTTGCAGAAGTCGTTGAGACGGTATTTTTATGTCCCTATGATATGTCTCCGTTGACACGAGAACAAGAAGCTGCATTTACGACTGCAACACATTGTTATAATTGTGAGAAGCCGTTCAGTCCAGAAGACAAAAAAGTTCGTGATCATAATCATTTAGTGCCGACTAATAATTACAGAGGACCAGCGCACGAGAGTTGTAATATCAAGTATCAAGATTCTCGTACAATTCCGATAGTTTTCCACAACTTGAGTTGTTATGACAGCCATTTCATAATTAAAAGTATTGCTGTAGATTTGGATGGCCGTGTGGAAGTGTTACCAGTAACAAAGGAAAAATATATCTCCTTCACAAAATATATTCCTGAGAACCTGATTAGCTACAGATTCATCGATAGCTTCCGCTTTATGAGCTCATCCTTAGAAACATTGGCTTCATATCTAAACGAATATCCGTTATTAAAAAATGAATTTTCTAGATTGACAAATGAGAAGTTTGAATTATTAACTAAAAAAGGTGTATACCCTTATGATTTTATCGATTCGTTTGAAAAGTTGGGTTACACTTCACTACCTAGTCAACAAGAGTTTTACAATAAGCTAGAAGGTGAAGGAATTAAGAAGAAACAGTATGCGCACGCACAAAAAGTGTGGGAAACATTTAATATTCAAAACCTGGGGCAGTATTCTGACTTATACCTTAAGACCGATGTGATGCTATTGGCTGAAGTTTTTGAACAATTTCGTACGAGTTGTCATTTAACATATGGGCTAGACCCCGCCCACTATTATACCCTTCCAGGGTTCACTTGGGATGCGATGTTAAAGCATACTCATCAAGAACTTGAGTTGTTGACAGATATCGATCAGCTATTGTTTATAGAAAAGGCGATACGTGAAGGACTTATTCAAGTGTGTTCGGAACGGCGTGCATCGGCAAACAATAAATATTTACCAACGTATGATCCTTCCAACCCCGATGTGTATCTTATGTACTATGACGTTAATAATCAATATGGATGGGCGATGAGCCAGCCCTTACCCTATGGAGGATTTGAATGAGTGGACACCAACATCGACGTGACATCAGTTCCTGATAATGCGAATGATGGCTATATCTTGGAGGTGGATTTGGAGTATCCGGAATCCATACATGACTTGCATAAAGACATCCCATTCTGTCCTGAACATATTGATCCGAAGACTGGAAAACCGCGTGTATCAAAAACTCAAACTACCAAATTAATGGCTACACTAAATGCTAAAAGAAGATATGTGATCCACTATAGGAATCTGAAACAGGCTTTAGAAAATGAACTTAAACTAAAAGCTATTCACAGGGTGCTGAAATTTCAACAAAACTGCTGGCTAAAATCTTACATTGACTTAAATACTGAACTTCGGAAACAAGCAAGGAACGAATTTGAGAAGAACTTGTTCAAGCTAATGAACAACGCTGTTTTTGGGAAAACGATGGAGAACAAGCGAAAACATTGTAATGTGAAACTTGTGCAAAACTGGGAAGGTAGATATGGAGCCGAAGCCAGGATATCCAGCCCGTTATTCAAAAATGTTACAATCTTCGATGAAAACCTTGTGGCTGTTGAGTTTCTTAAATCGGAAGTATTTTTCAATAAGCCTATATACGTTGGAATGTGCATCCTTGATATGGTCAAGTTGACAATCTATGATTTCCACTATGGATATATGAACGTCGCCTTTGGAGATGGGTGCCGAGTTCTTTACACAGATACAGATAGTCTAATTTATAAAATAGTAAATCTGGATCCTTATGAGACTATGAAGCGGGACTGTTTGCAACGTTTCGATACTTCCGACTATCCTTCCAACAACATTTATGGAATTCCGCTATTTAACAAAAAAGTATTGGGTATGATGAAGGATGAAAATAATGGACGTCTTATGACAGATTTTATTGGGTTACGATCAAAGATGTATGCTACAAGAATTTTTAAGACAGCTGAAGAAGAAGAAACTGAAGTCTTACGAGAAGAGGAAGAATCACCTGACATCCGAGACTTTGGTATTACAAAGAAAATTAAAGGGATTAAAAGACCAGTGATAAAGAATAGAATCACTTTTGAGGATTATGTTGATTGTATCGAAGATTACAAGGAAGTATTTGTAACGCAGAATCTAATTTAATCATCCAAGCACCAAGTCCACACTATCGCTCAGGAGAAGATTGCCCTAAGCCCGCACGATGATAAACGCCACTTGCTTCCTGGTTCATATGCAACACTACCTGTTGGACATTATTCAATTATGGAGCAAGAGGAAATATAATACTTATTGCAAATGTAGAATATTGATTGTAAATATATTATCCTCAATAAAATTTTATATAGTTTAGTGTTATCCTATTCTTAAAAACTGAATGTAATAGACGTCGCAGGTGTTGGTTGAAAAGTAACCTGAATTGACCCTCAATTCCTCCTTATGGGGATTACAATGCTTGGTACAAAAATGACCAGAACGGACCTTAGAATTTCCCATGTTAAATCCCATAAGAAAACCGGTTTTTTGGGCTCGTACGAAGGTACCTTACCTACTAACAAACTATGTATTCTTGCTAAAAAGTTTTCTTATTTTTGGAAAAGACAGAACTTTAATAATTTAAATACAACTGAACCGAAATTGGTAAATTTAAGCAAATTGCATTACTGATCAGCAAAGTAAATCAGTAAATACATGCCACAATGTTTAATACAAAATGTGACAGATGAGATTGTTAATGAATTTTTGCTAAATAAGACTATTATATGCGCGCAAGAGAAATAAAAGGAACAAAACTATGATACTCTGATACTATATTAACTAGTCCGACATTTCAATAGGATTGCCATACAATGTAAAATATAGTTAATACATACTATGCATTTAACGTTAGAAACCTGAAGTAATGTTTCTTTTTATAACAAATAAAATTAGGTTTTGTTTCGCCCTTTAATTTATAACAGAGGAAGGTAATGGACTGCTGCAACACCTTAATAGAAATTGTGGTTGGGTTTTCTAAAGAGATCTACGACACACCTATGACCAGCTATATTACTTAATAAATGCCTTGTACGTGCAACACAATATCATACATACAGAAGAAGTAACACATTTCAAACTCACAAAATACCACCCAAAAGCATGTCTATCAACAGTATACAAAATACTAACATTTATATTAACTCAAAATTAAGCGCACACGTAACATAAAGCCATCAATAATATATCCATATATAACACATTTAGCAAAAATCCATTAGAAAGCTCTAGATCAGGCATACGTAAACTACAAGAAAACACAATGGCATACTACACTCGTAGCTAATACGCATAGTATATAAATAAAACAAACTCAATACTAACAGAATCTTTACACACATTAATAATAGAAATAAAGCACAAAACATAGTGTTACAAGAAACACACATCATAAAAAGAAAAAGATAATAGACACAGAAGCATTTAGGCTATAAACAAAAACGAAGATTGCATTACTCACAAGTTAAAGAAAAAAAATAGCCAAAACAGACTCACAAATGCACTTAAAGAAATACACAAAATAATAGGCAAAACAACAATAAGAAACGCATGCGCAATATCAATACTATCTTATAAATATAATAAAATGGAACGATGCAGACCTGATGTGATAAACACACTCACTCAATCATAATATCTCAAATATAGAATACTTTCTTATAAAAGATTCACAGTCGATAGAAGATGTGGAGGATAAATGTGGAAATAAAGAACAAACAGTTGAAGACGTACTTCACAGACAAAGAACTAATAAATGACTGACACAAAGCAACCGCACATTCAAATGCAGCTCCCAGACTATTACGACCAACAATAACAAACTCAACACCATCATGACGCAAGTTATGTAATCCCCCAATTGTTATATACAAATAAAGAAACTAATAATTATGAAATTGTTAGAAATATTAGAAAATGTGCAACATTGTAAATGAAGGACAATTCATTTCAGTTTATTAACGTTCATGGGAACGGAAACGCTACTTTGTAGCACAGAGATAAGTGACACTGCAGATGTCAGGTTACAGGTGGTCACAGACAGTCACGTACCGAGATTACCTAGAATAAGCTCGCAACAAAGTAATTATGAATAGAATTATGATAGCAACATTGTATTATGAATAGTGTCAAGTGTACGCAGACATTAGGTTTGCAAGTTCCCACAGACATGTGAGGGGGTAGGGATATTATAAAAGGCCCGGGAGCCCTACTCGCAGTCAGTTAATCCATCGTTCAGCTTTAACATTGCAGTTCGTTAGATAACTCACCCTGTACAATTAATTAATGTACTTCGACTTAGAATAATTTAGTTCAAGTTTGTCAAAATTCAATGTTAATTTCTGTATAAATAAATAAATGTGTTAAGAAGTTGGAAAAGTTTTTTTAAAAAGGACCGCTCGCAGCCACAAACCTCAACTCGCACAAAGTCAAAAAATGGACAAGCAAATACCTGATACAACCGCTCAATGTTCAATATGTATCAACCGTATTATTTAAAACAGGAAACATATTAAGCAAAATAAAAAGATTTATAATAGCTACAACACCAAACATCCCAAACACATTACTACGGTAAGCACCTCATAAAAGACATCAACACAGTGCACAATTGCAGATTATGTAAACTACAAATAAAAACAATAAATAACATCGTGAGAGTGTAATGACAATTTACCAATGTCAATGTGACATTTTAAGTAGTTATGTTAACTGTATGCCTACTACTTGTTATACCGCATTTTGGTTAATAAATACACAAATCGAGTCTGCCAAGCAGGGGTATATATCAGCGCGCCTTTGCGAGTGAGACCAGTCTGCTTTGTCGACTCACTCTGAAAGGTTAAATACTCTTTCACTACTGTGCCCATAACCAGTGTTAAATAGTTAGTACCTACCGCACCGTGCCCATAGCCGATACTCCAAACCCATAGACATCGTGCTCATAGCTGCGCCCAAAGCCAGCTATTACCACTGCCGTGCCCATTGCCGGCATTCAGCATCGCCCGGTGCCGTGCCATCGCCGACACTCATAACACCTGTAGAAGGTTCGCCCAGTTCACTGTATGCGCCTTTATACCGTCATTTACCTACCTTAGTCTTCTCTTGTTACAAAGTACATCGGTAGACCTAGACTCACGCAACGGAGTCGGTAGGTTTAGCAACGGCTAGACCACTGTAGTATTATACCGGATACTAGTTAGTGACCCCTGTCTACTACCACGCCGGTGACTTAGGACAGGATCATTACATTGGTGACACCGATAAGGTAGATCAAGTAACTAACGGTGTATAATGGTGACCCCAGCGAAGAACACACATTGGTGACCTCGACAAAGTAGACCATGCAACCACCGGGTCATTACATTGGTGATCCCGATGAAGAGGGTCGTTACATTGGTGACCCCGACGTAAAAGAACACGAACCTTGACGGTCACTGCATTACATTGGTGACCTCGACTAAGAATACGAATTGGTAACCCCGACAAGAGAGCAACCAACCAGACGGGCACTACAACTTACATTGGTAACCCCAACAGAACATGAAATAAAGAAAGAAAGACGCGCGGTCAATACATTGACGGACGCGACGAAATAAAGCACGCAACCGGACCGTCAACAAATTGATGATCCAGACAGAAAACACACCACAAGGATAACTCCAAATCCGACGGAAAAGAACACGGCAAAACATTAGTGATCACAACCAAATAGGTCACATAACCGAAGTCACCACGGTCACTACCTCAACGACCACGACAAAAGTTAGCAAGCGTCATTTAAACTCTGTCAACACATTGATCACTTCGATCAAGAAATACACGCAATCACTATACATTGTTAACTACAGGCCCGACACAAGAATAGCATCCACTACATTTATACACCGACAAATAAGGAAACTAACGAACAGCACGCCCAGGCATCAATCTCCGTCGAAACAGTCAAGCGCCAAATTGGATTAACGGGGTTCTGGAGGGCAACGCTGGAGCTATGGTTTCATTCGCAGCTTGCAGTATACGATCCAAGGGGGTTCCGTGGCGTAGTTGGTATGTGTGTGACTACTACGCCCAAGGTCCCGGGTTCGAATCCCGACACGGTTCGCTTGAAAAATGTTAGGCGAGCATTTTTCACAAAAATACACCCTCGTATGCGAGTGTTGTCACGCACGTTAAAAATCTCTACCTTGCTTGGAACAGCAAGAGTTCGGCAACATTCCAAATTTTCCAGGTAAAAAAAATCGCTTCCTGATCAATGTAGTACCTGCGGGTGGAGAATTGGAAAATCACATGTAAGGTATACGATCCGAACAAACATGATATAAATTGTTAGTGGTAAACTTATCCACTAGTTTGTTAGAGTAATTATCAGCTATAATCACAACACTATCAGAAAAGCCAGGGGATCAGCCATATACTGCTTTGAAAATAGATATACTGCACATATATGTTATTACTAGAAAGGCAAGACTATGGAAGGTACTGGGCGGCATACCGCTCGGCGATCAAAAACCATCACAGTTATTAGCAATGATGCGACATCTGGCGAGCACAGACGCCACCATCGAAATCATCGCAATGCAGTGGAAAAACGTACTACCGCTACACGTGCAACGCATTCTAACTGCATTCAATTCCGACACGCAAGACAAAAAAGCATCGTTAGCGGATAGATTGATGGACGTCAACGACGAAACATACGCCCACGCCGTATCAGACGATTCAATTAGCAGAAAGCTGGAAACGCTAACAAATCAAATGACACAGCTGCAAGACATACTACAGCGGTACACCAAACAAACCGAGAACACGGATAGTGACCGCTCTGCACACGGAAGCGAGCTAAACAATACACTCACATCAACGTGCAATTAACACTCTTGGTTCGAAGATAAAGCTTAGCGCTGGAGGTCACTGTGTTCAAGAAAGACAGAGTTACAATCCAAAGAGCAAGAAGGATCAGAGCTATAACGACAAACACACGCCCACAAGAGACCGCCAAAGACGAATAAGGACACCAGGCCAGCTTTTAGTAGACAAATAATTAGGGGAAAGTATTGTAATGACAATTTACCAATATCAACGTGACATTTTAAGTAATTATGTTAATTGTATGCCAACTCCTTCTTATACCGCTTTTTGGTTAATAAATACACAAATCGAGTCGGCCAAGCTGTGGTATAAATAAGCACGCTTTTGCGAGTGAGACCAGTCTGCTTTGCCGACTCGCTTTGAAAGGTTAAAGACTCTTTTACTACTGTGCCCATAACCAGTGTTAAATAGCTAGTATCTACTGCACCGTGGCCATAGTCGGTGCTCCGAACCCATGGACGTCGTTTACTTAGCCAACGGCTATTCCCTTTTCTCACTGCGCCCAAAATCAGCTATCACTACTGCCGTGCCCATAGCCGGCATTCAGAATTACCCGGTGTCGTGCCCATTGCCGACGCCCATAACCCCGGTATAAAGTTCGCCGTGCCCACTGTCAGCGCCCTTATACCGCCCTTCACCTACCTTAGTTTCCTTTTGTCACAGAGCACGTCGGTAGACCTAGAATTGCGCAACGGAGCCGCTGGGTCTAGCAACGGATAGACCACTGTAGTATCATACGGGATAATAGTTAGTGACCACTGTCCACTGCCACGGTCGTGACTTAGGACGGGGTCATTACAAGTGCATAACCTTAACGGCGATTAAGAAATACGTCACACGATAAGGTAGCATCAAAAAATACTTAATTAACTACTGACGGTTCAACACTTACTTAGAGAAGAACACACACTAATATACAAATACACATCAAAAAACATAGTCAAAAACACGGAACAAGGACAATACTGAAATAGAAATATCACAACCGACAAAGCAACACAACACAACAAACTAGAAAAAAGAACGTTACTTGTCCACAAACAAAAGAAAATGGCACAACTAATAGAAATATCTATCTTAAGCACATCGAGAATACAGAGAAACTTGAGCAAAAATATAAACTGCATTCAACCAAATAAGAAAGCTCGTTGATGAGTAGGCTAATAGGTTGTTTATTGCTTCTACTTGAACAATCAGAAATTTTCAAATATGCTTAGATTCGGTGTTGGGAACAACCTTTTGCTATCTTCATTACATTGAGACTGGACTTGGATTGTGATTTTTCTTGTAACACAATTTTTATCAAATGTCCTAATCTTAATGAAAACATACGCTCATTGTATCTGTCTATATGTTTTCCCTCTTTTCCGCATTCCTATTTGTATACAATTCCATTCTGATATTTATTGGCCTGTTTCCTTGTTGTTCGAGGTTTCTCTTGAAACGAATATTTGCAATCGCGCCTTGCTGTGGGTGAGGGGCTACCTACCAAATCATTTACCTAAGACAAGTTGTAAAAAGTAAGGCAGCCTTCCGACGTTGCTATGGATCTATTCCTGGGCGGCGCAATGAAAAATGGTCGTGATTTTTCGAAAGCTATACTTTATACTATTCTCTATAGAAATTAAAATTAGAATAGTAAACAAACCGCGACAAAGCCCAGGCCCATAAGAAACGATGTGTACTCTGAGGGAAACTCGGAAACCCTCAGAGGAAGATATCGCATTCGCAATGTGAACACCGTTATCAAAAACGGGTGCGTAGCACCTGTAATAAAACAATATATTTAAAGCACAGAAAAGACACAAGAAGGGTGCGCTACCAGCCTGCTATTGCAAAAGAAAGAACATAAAAGATTATTTCCTGTAATAAAAAGGTATCTGTTATCAAACCACACCATCGCAACTACTTGAGCGCTACTGTAAAATTATAATACTGTAGCGGGCTACTATTAACGAGTTCACCAATTTAGAACAAGCAATAACAAAAATCTTTATTACTTACTATTCACAAGTCTAATTAACAGTATATGCCTTATTTATAGATGTTTTCAGTCCAATTAGCAATCAAACACTATCACACTAATGCTATTTACACGCACTAATATCTTCTTAAACTAAAGCATTAACCACAAGCCTTCTTAACAACACTATCACTACTATAATTTATTTATTACCCTTTTGTCTATTTATGTACAAGCTGGCGGTACAATTTGCACGTTCACATCTATATACGACATTTTGGTATAGATTAACTGATGTACACTCATCGCCAATTTTATACAAACTCTAAAATTAACTACATGATTCATAGTCTGGTGTGTGCTCGAAAGTTCTAGACTTCTGTAGAATACACTTCGGTTATGCAACTTGCGTGTTTGACGGGTTGCCTAGTAGTTCGTAACAATATAAAAGAGCTCGTCGTTCTAAATTAATCTAACATAAAACCAAGTCGATATCACTGACCAAACCTGACAGGAAACATTATAGAAATAATTACCAATAGATCACTATTCATATCTCACCTATTCATTAATATAGATTAGAGAATTGTATTAAGTTTCCCCACTTTAGACGTATTTGTCTAAAATAAATTTGCATTCATTGTATGTTTAGTAATTTGATTTGTAAAATATACAACATATACCCATAAAAAGACTAAAGAATTCAGAAAACGAAAATAAATTTAATTTTAATGGAGTATACTTTTCTTAGTAAATTCATATAAAAACAGTAACATTTTATTGCGCATAATTATGAGGCACCTTTATATCAGATCTGTGTGTTCATATCATAACACTGTCCGGTATAGATCTACAAGATCATGTTGTCTTATTATCCAGTAGGTACACAGGAAAATAATTCGATGGTACAAGAAAGTTGGTATACATATTTTTGACGAATTATAGACAATTCATTCATGCTGTATAATAAATTCTCTAGACCCAGAATGTCATTCTTAGATTTTCATCATTCACTTGTTGAAACTTTGCTGGTACAGAATACTACAAAACAAAATAGAGACCAACCAAAGGAGAATACATCAGCCTTGCATCTTCCTTCAGAATGTGCAACTGGTGAAGGTGGGTGGACACTTCGAAAAAGGCGCCGTTAGTAATCGTAAGGACGCAATGTGTTATTGTAAAACATAGATCTATGCTTCAAAGACTTTCACGACAATTTGAAGTAAAACAAACAATTAATTTGTACATTTAATTTTTTTATGTTTATGGACGGTTTTATTTTCATGAAGTATTTTTTTGCTCTATCTCTTTCACATTTACTATTGTGCTCGGTTCTAGTTACTTCCACTTCTAATCTGAACGTTCTTTTTTGCATGTATTTTTTAGTATATTATGTTTATTTTACACTTTATAGATAATAAAGCCCTAAACATAAATTTCATGATAATATATTATTGACGTCACATATGCGGCGCTGAGCACTTCATATTAGAAACATGCGTGAAATGCTGACGACAACACGTGTTGTTGCAAAACGTTCACAAAAGAAAGAAAGCAATAACCATACTTTCAGCTTATGATACTAGCTAACTTGGTCAACAACGCCATGAGCAGCGAACGTAATAAATTTCGAATATTATTTGAAATAACAGCAGTAAAAATTAAAAATAGAAATTCAGTTTTTTACAGTTTTAAAAATATTTCGGACAGCAAATGAGATTCAAATTATTTTGCAGATTATTAATTAGTCTAAAACTTAGCAACTTTGTAACGTTTTTAATTTTTTTTCTTCTTGATCGTGCCAGTTGCACAAACTAGGAAATAGGCCTGTCCTGTTTCTTCAACTAAAAGCCAATGAATGGAAATTCCTTCCGACTAGCTAGAGCTCTAACCTCTGCGCAGGCATCTGAGACGTGCTCGTGGATTCCTATGACACTATTCAAACAAAAAACATAATAATAAGTTAAAGCAAAACAACGATTAGAGCGTCACCATGATCTGTAATAAAATTTATCTAGGCAAAATATACTCTAAATGCCGACGTGGAGACCCCAGAAAATAAAAGTAGCCTCTACTAGATAAAAAATAGTCCCTCTAAATAAAGGACACAGCTTCTGAAATAAAGTTATTATGTTTAGCTAAACAAAAAGGACACAAAGTCTTCTTAAAATTGTATAAATTCTAAAAGAAAAGAAATAGAAAAATTAAATGAATGTAAATAATTGTTTAATTTAAATTCCATTTTTTATAATTAGTTTGTATCAACAAATATTAATTTTCAAGCGGCATATTTAAAAATTAGAAACCTATCAAATAATCTCAATATGGTAATTCAATCTATAATTATTAAATATTACTGTTTTAAAGCAGAACTAGTTCATTTACAGCTTACAAGCTTTAGCTTCTGTATTTTAATGGTTTCAACAAAATCACAGTACAACTCTATGCTAATTTTTTTATACACATGCTTTACAAATTTTACTATTTATCAGCAATTTCTAACTCATAACCAAACTTTTGTTATATCAAATGATGGAAAGACAAAAACGCAAGATATGACCAACACAACGGGATGTTTGTTTCTTTTACGATCTTAAACGTGTCCGCTGCTCACAAACAATGTGCGTCCCTTATCTTTCTATCGCTTACCTTGTGTTAAGGACATAATCTTGACCTTAAATTTTCTTACTAAAAGAGCATAATTTTCACTGGATAGCAATGAATAATTGAAATTCTGTAAAAGCTCCTCCTAATAATGGTGTATGAGATAAAACATTTAATTTGAATTCATTACGACTGCTTCCTTCCACGAATCTAATCTCAAAACAACTATACCATGTTTCTGCTTGGTGTGTTTCTGTTGGATGTTAAAATATGAAGAATATAAAGTTTAATAAATTTAAATAAACTATAAATTGTTAACCGTTAACTTGTTTCTATACTTTTGAACTTCACTCAATGCACCAGGCTATTTGTCTGTCCGCTGACATCTTAATTCCGCTATACATCCTTCTACTTTAACAAACGGCCAACGAATAAAGTCAATTAGTGCTTTCGGAGAGTAAGAAGATATTTACAATATATGTCGCGCTATCAATTAGAAGGAGAGGTGTTTCATTAAAGACACCTTAATTATGTTATGGGTTTATTATGTACCATTCCAGGGGATACTCAATGCGAAAATTAATATATAATGACAAATTATAAATTAAACGTATAATTGCACTAGAATAGATGTGTGTATTTTTAAAATGTTACAACTTTGCTAAATTTAAACATACCCTCCCCTTAATAAGCGAAATCCCGATAGTGGTCCTCGAATTTGAATCAGCTTGTATATCTAGGAGGAACTAACATCGTGGAACAGTAGTCTTATTAAAACCACTCGTAAAAACAACGCATTAACAGAGAAAGCATAGCTTACATGGAAACTTCCCATCTACAGATGCAAATCCAAAGTGGCGATACACTTATCGCACACACAATCGCTTCTAATAGTCATCTTACTTTTCAAGAACCAGAAACGAATGCCATCCGATTTAACGTTCTAACGAGGCAACCTTTTGCTACTTGTCAATTAGAGTTCAAACTACCATACGATAAAGCATGATCTTTTATTATTTATTTTATATAATACTTGACTCCTAATTGAATAATACTGCAAACTCTTGAATAGTAATAAATACTAAGAAATTCAACCGGCGAACCAAACGATTAGCACACTAAGTACACCAAAGCAAAGAATCTATGTATTTATAAATCTTGGAAAGAATATGTTGCAATCTTTCCTATTATTGTTTGGTTTGTGTGCAATCTATACGTAAATTTTTTTTAGTACTTTGGCTATTGTATATGTACATGGATCTGTATAGTTTTGAAAATGTTATTGGTGTTTGTGTATCCACGAGTGGAAGTGATGCCATCAATGCGCGCAGAATGAAACATGTAAGGAAAATTTGGAAGCAAGTGCAAGATATAGTTATAGGCAAATAATAATGCACCTCATGCTACGCATGTTACTAGAATTAGGGCGAGAAAGTCATTGCTAACGTATATAAAATCTCGCGCAAGCGTTGTTTGGATAGTAGGGCGCATTAATGGGAAAGTACAAAAGATCATTCTGTCGTTAGAATGTAATCGGTTGACACGTTTTTTTGAAAAAAGGTGTGGGATTTTTGTGCCAACATGGGTAGAAGAGAGCTCTACTAATGGTAATTCCGCATAGCCTGGTATTGGAGCCCTAGCACCGAATTTATATTAGAATGTTGTTCTAATTAGACTAAAATATTTATAGAACGGTTCGTTATTTGATATGGCGTCTTAAATTTTATTAAAGGTTTTAACTTTTAACAAGCAACTTTAGATGATTGAATTTATGGACTAAAAGTATAAAAGAATAATCTGATTTCAATACTAACTATTGTTAATTCAAGATGTAATTGTAAACTTTTAAAAGAAAGTTTTTGTGTATCGTAAAGAAGATGGCGGACTCGTGATGCTCTGATTAGACAAGTGTTCTATAATTTTGTCGTTATTATTTAAATAATTTCTGTTGTCAAGATTTGGTGAGTACAATTCTTTATATTACGATCGAGAAGAATCAACATGTACATGATGACCGTTTTGTTTGAAAAGTCCAATTAGTTAAACCAAAATATTTTTATTTAGCAAATACGAAATTTAACATTTTGCATATCGATATTGAAGCTCATCTTATTGAAGCAAATCACATTTTTATTTGGTGTAATTACCGCGATTTGGCGTATTTTTATGTAGCCATACTTTATATTAAACATTCGTTAGCTTTAACCCTTCAAAACAACATATGTGGTTATAAAAATCAAGTTCTCCATAATTAATTAAAACAGATGACACTTATCAAGTTGAGTATACCTTGTATCAAAAAAATTCGTGATATCGAAAAAATAAAGTAAAACCTTAGAAAGAGTAAAAATTAAGCTAAAGACAATTTTTCTGATAGCTATATCAAAGATCTTTGGTTACAACGTATGACTAATGTTAATAAAATATTAAGTATTCTTTTATGACAGGCATGGCCTTTTAAATACTGTGATTTTTGGCTACTTAATACTTTCATTAGCATTCACCTTTACGATGTTGTATATATACTGCTAATTTTGTACAAAGATGAAGAGAAACTAATTTTTTTATTTGATGCTAGTCAAAACTCAAATCGTTTTATTTCTAAAAATTTAAATAAGAAGAAGTAATCTATGAAATTTAGTTGAGATGAGGAATTGAGAAAATATTATATTACTATACATCTAAGTTCAGGCTGATACAATTCCCTAAAGGCTTATCTGCGTCTATCCTTAGGATGTTTTTTTAGGGTTGATTTTTATTGACGCAGTGGCGTCCAAGTTTATTTGTATTTCAAGTTTAGTCTCAGAAAATACCCCGACCATCTCATGCCTCCGCAGGAATAGACTCCGAGTTTAGATCGTGACTACCATATTTTTTTCTTCGCAACACCATTTAGCCCTATTACATCTTTAATAAAGGCCATCCTCAGAAAACCTCTATCGAGCGAAGAGGAAAAAAGGTAACAATATTATCAAACATCTAAAAAGATAGACAAATAAACAGTTATACCAAATACTGCAGCTTAAGCTAAGGGAATTCAACACATTTAAAAAATTTAATTTAAAAATTGAATACACAGCAAGCAACGATTTGAAATACAAAGCAAAACAAAATGAGTAGTAAAATCTGACGGAGTTTTTGAACAATAAGTACAAAAGTTACAGAAAGCTGCAAAGAGCAATAGGTTTCATTTACGATAAGGCAATTTTGACTTAATTATGTTAATCATTTAATAGAAGAAAAACAAGCAGGCTCCAATTGTCAAGAAGTTTTTCCGCACGAAAAAAAATTGTGCTTTGAAAATTTTTTGATACTATACTCCCTTAATATCCATTCGTTTAAGCAGCTTTATCTAAAAAAAATTGATATAATCCTAATACAATCGCAGACTGCAGGTTTAACATCTAAAGCATTCTTAATTAAAAATACAAAATTCAGCATAATTAAAAATGACGCAATTAGTGACAAGTGAAAAATTAATGTTAATTATCCAGTGGAAACAAAGTCAATGCGGGTTTGTGTTGTAAATGAAACAAGTGCCGCAATTACCGCACTTCTGTGAGGGAAATTGAAGGGTTGATCGTGTTGGATGCTTTCTAATTTTCTATGGGTTACGCACCTCTATTATAGTTTGTATGTTAATATTAGCATTCTACTTTTTAATATTTTAGTATTGATTTGTATAGTTTTGTATCATTAGGCGATGATTAATTTTGCTCCCGTTTATTGTGTTTAATGATGAAATAAACATCGTTCTCGTTCAGATGGGATTACTCAAAGCTGCTAATTAAATGTGACGGTATCCATGTAGAAATGTTAATCTTGCACGGTTCGTGAATAAATTAATTGATGCCAGTGGACACCCGAAAAATTATTTATTCTAAAGAAAAATTAACAGACAAATAGGACTGCTGCGCATTAAAATCAAAACCATAAAATTATTCTTCATTGACGTAAACAATACTACATTTTGAATATTCACTGCATAGAACTAAAAGTTAAAAAGAATAATTACTGTTTAATCCTAAACGAGCTCATGCGTCTAGCCACACGGCTCAAGCAGAACTAACTATTTGCGAGTAATGTCCACTAACCGTATCCGAAATAAATGATTGCTATTGTAATTTAATAAAGTTTTATTTAACTGGTCGAGAATTCTTATATGATAATAACAAGCCCAGGTTAAAGTTAGAATGAAAAACGGCTTTTAGAAAAAGCAAACTCTTGAAAGACTTTTAGCTAACTGGGTTTTGACCCGCGGCCGCATGAGATTGGGTCAGTGGGTTCATTAAAGTTGGAAATTAATATAATGGACGCCACCTAATTTTTTTATAACGGAACTGACTGAATCAAATTGCATAAAAAAATTTGGAAACTTAAATTATCACCAGTCTGGTAAAATACAAGGTTTGATCACGGCAAATATATTTCCTACTCCTGTTCTTCTTCCTCACTGGACTGACGAAGTCCTGGGACTGTTCTGAAACATAAACACTACCAACAAAGATACCGTTTTTACCTTATAATATTGTATAATCACAAAATCTATATTTTCAATTACAATTAATTTTTATTGTATTACTATATAGATTTATAGCAAGTGGAATCCTTCAACTACCTTGACAACCTTGGAGGAATTTAATAATTACTCAATAATAGACTGAAGTCAAAAATAATTCTATATTCTTTTAAAACAGATTATGTACCATCATTAATGCAATTCAGTACAAACAAAATTCTCATTAGCCTATGTTCTTGTTTTACACACAGAACTTAAAACATTAAGTTCATAATTTAATTACTACTAAATCTTAATATAATTTCTGATTTTCTTATGCAATAATATTTTAAAGATTAATAGTCTGAGGTAGCGCTACGGAAGACTTCACATTCTTTATTACTCAACATTCAGTAAAATTATTAGATATTTTAATTTCTGATTAACCTTCACGTTTCTGGTTTTAGGCTTTATCAAGTGAACATCTTGACATGTAATGTAAACAAGATACACAGTCTCATTAAAATTAAAGATTGAACTTGATTTTATAATTAACATGTGACAATCACATACTGGGCAAAATATTTTTTTGTAAAGCAAGTGAAATTGAAGAATAATTTATGAATTTATGAATTGTTCTATAAATTATAAAGATCACTAAATTTATCAAAAGGGTAATCCTTTTAACAAAGTACATACCAAAATAATTCGTGAAATGAATGATTCATTCCATTCAACACGATAAAGTAGTTTATAACCTCTCAACAATAACTCTACATTTCTTTCTTTATAAATTAATGATTCATCGTAAAACGCAGTATAATCATAAAAAATTAAACGGTCTTACCAAGCGACTTCAAATGACCTGTTAAGCTTAAACCATACATCTGTGAACCAAACAATTTTCTGCATTCCTAGATGCGGACGGGAAATCCATTTTAGTCGAATGTAACATCATCAAAATTTATATTATTGGGTTCCATGAATTACCTAAGTTGCACTGTAATAAAATTTATTACAAATTTAGATTGATTTTATATTCAAACAATCCGTTCCGAAAGTGAAATTATAACCAACACGTGAGGCGCTGTTATCAACTGATGTTCATTGAGGTTTCAAACAACCTTTCACTTTAAACAGAACATCAGGATTGCGATTTTTTATCACAAAACATATCTTTTTCTACACCAGTTAAGGTTTGGGCATTGGGAGCTGCTTTTTTAAAAACCAGTTCCAAAACTTCTTAACAAATATATTTATTAATACGGAATTTACTTATGGAATTTTGACAAGTTGATTTAATATTACTCTAAGTAAAGTACTATTGTAAGTAGCCTAAACAACTGCAATGTTAAAGCCGAATACTTTGACTGACTGCCGGGTCCTTGAGCTCCCGGGCTTTTTATAATGTTCCTACCTCCTCACATAGCTGTGGGAACTTGCAGATATCATGTCTGCTTATTCTTAATACTATTCATAAATACAATGTTGTAATCTTAATTTCTAAGTAATCACGGTACCTGACCGTCTGTGACCTGACATCTGCAGCGTCACTATCGTCTCGAATACAAAGTGTTGCATCCGTTCTCACGAACTGTTAATAAATTGTTCTTGTATTACAATGTTGCACTTCACTTGGCGTATTCTTAACACTTTCTAATAATTCCTAATTATTCTATTTTTTTATACATAAATCAATTGAGGGATACATAACTCGCCTTCTCCAGAATACTTAATTTCTGGCGACATCTTAATTGTCTAATCACAGCAAGCCACCTTTCACTTCCAACAAGAAACAAAAAGTGATTGTGCTGTCACAAATGGACAACCGAACAAGAATACTTTCGATATTATCGATAAAGAACCACAAGCACGTAAAAATGGTTTATAAATATGTTATCAGGTGGAACCACAGAATACGTTGCAGATTACAATTTCGAGTGAAAGTTATAAAATCTACAAGAATACTAAAATCAATAACAGAATAAAGCGTTGTTGAGTAAATACTCAAATAGCGAATTTGTAGTAGTAATGTCTACAAATAATATCGCAAGAATTTTTAAGTGATACACTATATTACACACTACAAACACCTAACAGTTACCCAGAAATGGTATCGTTTTTGTTCATTACTCCTTCGCATATCAACGGATAAAGGACAATCTTGACACCAAAACAAATAATGTATTAAACCTAAAATGCACCTATGTGAAAGCGTTGAGTGTGTAAATTGTAATTAAAAAGTATAGCTGTAGTTAACTTAATAAACTTAGAACTAGTCATATAGTAGCCGATAGCTTAAACACGAATTAGATGTGGTTTTATATTCTAAATATTCACAGCACCAGTGGAACCCTGCACCATTCTAATTTAGGGCAAAGTTCAACTGTTTGGTTTTTCTCAAATAGTCTTCGCACACTGCTTCTAGCAAATTCCGTAATAAATCAAGCGCGTCGTGTTGTTGGTTTCCAGTAAGCTGCGACATTCTTTTTGTAAGCCTTGAAATCAGCATACCGGAATTATATATGTCTGGTTTGTTATTTTGTAGTTCATTTAATGTTTGTACTAAAATACAATTTAAAGGTTGTTGTTCTTGTAAGTTTCCGTCATCTGAATCTAACACTGATGAGTATTCTTCATCTGATAGTTAATAATATTGCTCAGACTCTGAAGTTCCAAGAAGCACTTGCAATAAGTATGGTGTTTGTCCAATGCATTGCATAATGGAATTGAAAACACAAGTATTGCGTAAATTCCTTAAACTACGTGTCCTTGATAAGTTAACATTTAATTCATTTTGTCTTTTTTAGCATGTTCCTCTTTGATTTTAAGGTAATTATTTGAGTTATATGATGTACTGTCTCTATTGAAAAATATCAAGGTTTTCTTTTAATTTGTTTGTAGTGGAAGGTATATGACCATTACTTTAGCTTTCAAACAAATCTGGGTTACCCGAACAATAAAAGTCAAATGTGTGATTAATAATTGGATCTGGCCGCCGCACTTTTTGTTGATTTTGCAGTTTTTAGTGTGTGTTTTGGGACCTGAAAATTTATAACGTGGGAAAAAATTTCAGAGTTTAAATTTTTATTAAAATGATTGATATTATTATTATCATTAGAATCGCAGGCACTGTATTTTCTATATTAGCACTTTTGGAAGTTATAGCCAGGTATAAGATAAAGTTCTTCTAAGAAACTTGAAGGAAGTATTGTACCTAGAACCAAAACAGCATTTCTTCGTTGAACTGCTATACTTTGTTACGTTATTCGTGGCACCACGTTGGGCGCCAAATTTATGTTACGTTGGCTCGTAGCCGTGCGTAACACAAAGAAAATCAAAGAAAGGCCCGGGCTCAATCGGAAAGTAGGGGGGGTTGTAGAAAACAGACTGACATATAATGTATGCGGTGGTAAGGAGTTAGTGACAATACCTGCAAGAAAATTAGTTAAGCAATGATGTATGCGGCGGTAAGGAGTTAGTAACAGTACCTGCAATAAAAAGAAATTAGAATAGCAAACCTGAAATAAAGAAAAAGCATAGCAGCAATGAACAGTCTAAATTATTCAGTACTTTGCAGAATGTAAAAAAAAGAAACTGTTTGGATAATCTATATAGTATAACAACGGTAAAAGCAATACAGAATTATGTTTAGTACAAAGTGAGGTAATATTGGGGAGTAGCAGAAACGCTTTCTCACACACCAATTAAACATAAATCAGATAAAATGTTGACAAAAGATAAATAGATAAGACACAATTGGTATGAGTAATTCAGTAGTATTGATTTTTCTTTCTTTCTTTTGTTTTCTCTATGTTTTAAAATAGCATGCAAGTCTATTGTAAAAGGTATCAGAACGACAAAGATATGGTAAAGCAACGGATAGATATATTTAAAGTAATAACCAGTAGGAAATAGTTCAACTTACAAAAGTCCTTCAGCAACGCTTCCTTGCAACTGAAGTGTGGCATTCAACGATGTCCTGCACTAACGAAGCACTTCACCCTTGACTGTGAGGGTGTTGATGGAACTTATCACACGTTACACTAATCACACCTACGTATTTCACTGGTGTTAGCAGCAGACATTATCACGCTGATGGAACTATGTAGCATTGATAAATTTCTTGTTAATTCTAGTTCTTGAGACAATAATTTCGAAATATTTTGTAACACAAATCAAAAGAAAATGGTAATAAAAATTTAGAATTCAAGGCACGATGTAATGCATTAAACTAACAGTAACGTGAGGTGTTCTATTTGCTACCTATGGTAACAAAGAAAAATCTAATGCTTTTGAGTAACGAAATTTGCGCAAACAATGATCTATTTTAGATTCTTTGGGGTTAGAAATTCAGAAACTACAGTATCAACTGTATTTGGATAATCCAAAGTATGCACTAATCTGATAAAAAAAGGACCACACACACAGTTCAAACATAAAAAGATAAATCAACAAAAAACACAATTAGTAAAGCAACGCGCATCACTAAGTCAATGTTCCGGAAAACGCACGACAAGTTCTACTACTGTTATTTCCAACAGAAAAGCAACAAAAAAAACCAATTAGTAAAGCTACGCGTATCACTAAAACCGTCCGTCGATTTTCCGTAAACAAGCACGTGCGGTCGAGTAAAACACGTTGGCCTATAAAGCATCTTTCCTTCAATGTAATCAGAACTACACTGCTCTACAGTTAATAAACAACTTTTATCTACTCCTATTTAGTTATAATTTCATTATTCATATACTTTTGAACAAGTAATAGTGTTCATAATTAAACACCCTGAGTTATGAGCGTGAGTTATAATAACTCACGCTTCCAGCTTAAATTTCTATTTAATTACCTACCAAAAATATCAAAGTAGCCATGCTCATTGACATTTCCGTAATGTCAAACAAATTTGTACTATAATTTTTTTAAAATAATCTTGATTACATGTGTTTATTAAAACTTGTTACTGTGCTTATAGTCGTAGATAAAGTATAGTATTCAACATACGGTAATGGCAATAACTCACTTGATGAATTACGGCACTCGCCTTCGGCTCGTGCCGCAAACTTAATCTGCGTGAGTTATTGCCTACATTACCGTATATTGAATAATACACTATTACTTCACAAGAAAAAACAACTAAAAGCACAATTAGTAAAGCAACAAGGAAACAGTATTTTTAACGTAATATCAACATATAGGAACGAAGAACAAACTACAACTCTGTCTGTTTATATCAATTCGTCGTTATTACAACCGCTTATCGTCTCTTATCTAGACTTGTATATCCACATAAGGAACAAAATTTATATTTACGGCAAGACAAGAACAATGCAATCTATAATTAATTACAAGCTGTTTAACATTCATTCCTTGGAATGTATTTATTAATGAGAATCAATCTTCAATTTATCTATCTTTAATTAATACACACCAGTTAAATTGCATACAATTTTGAATTATTCTGAAGTATTTACTTGATACAAACAGCGATCCAAAAACGATGTATTTTAAGAATTGAGTATAGCGTAAAATGTTAAACGACAAAAATGCACGTTACAACTTATTCTTTGAAATAGAAAATTTGTATCACTTTGGTCCGATATGTTATTCGTTTACCAATTTCTCTTATAAAATTTTGTCCGACAAATCCAATTACACCCAGGGATTCTATTGCAATGGGGTAAAATGAATATTGTTCAGTTAAGTTAGAGTACTTTTTGTATTTTAATTTTTCACTTTTTTGGACTGTTGCGCGAGAAAAATTTTGAGCATTCTATAACATCTGAAGTGGCAAAAGTATTACAGCAAGTAGAATCCGAGATCGCCGTTTTACCATATATCCAGGAAAGGAGTGTAATCTCATCTGGGTGTTATCCGTCATTTCTGTATATATGGTTCGGCTCTAAAACAGAGGGAACCTTAGCTGAAACTAAAGCGCGACAAAGTATATCGTTTACTGTTACTGCTATATGTCTAGACAGTCGTTCCATGCTGAAGCGACAGCTCAGACCATGTACTCTCAATTCATGTACCGTTGCTCCACAGATACACATATGTAGTACATACTGTTGTACTAAGCCGTACGGCAATAGCAATTCCGAGCGAATCGTTATCCACAAGCGTACCCAGAAAAAACGCTCGGAGGGCATTCAACTTTGTACCAGCATATTTCGAATACACTGCTTGAACGCGAGCTTTAAAAGTTTTGGATTGATCTGATTCATGTATATTTTTCGAAATAATGTCTAAACGTGGTTGATCCCAATTTTTTTGAATACATTTTGAATGCTCTACTATAGATTTCTAGCTTTTTAATAACCATGATTGTTCGCCATTTAAGTAATCTGTGTTAGTTAAAATAAAATTACATTTTGACAGAACTTTAGTTATTAAATTTAAACATTTGTTGAAGGATGACAGAAGGCAAAGAAAGAGATTTGGCGAAACGTATGCCAAGACCGCTTCTATTTACAGGGAGCGTTGCTTGCAACCATTGTGTGTCTTTTAATTTAACATTTACAGTTTCTTCCAAGCAAATGCGTAAAAGATAATCGAAATACTCTAGTAAATTTTCATTCTGCCAAGTAGGGTAACATTTTAGAAAATATAATAACTTTTGAATTGCTGAACAATTTTTTAAAAGAAAGTGTAAAATATGAGCAGGTAGGTTAATTGAGGTTAGTCGAGATGAAAATAAGTGTAGCTTTTCTTGTTTTACTGTTAAAACATTTTGACAACACATTTGTAGAAAAAGGTGAGCCAAGTAAGGTACAATCGTATTTATTGCATACTTTGTAGTTAGGAGCGATTTTATTGAATTGTGAAATATCTAAACTTTGTGCGGAAGCGAAAAATATTTCACATTTATTAAAATTTAGATCTAAATCTAAAAATTAGATAGAGATATTACTTGTTTAAATTTTTTTACTATATTATCAATATCTCCTGCGATGGAGCTATCATCAAAATAACAAGTATTAAACTCGGAGTTAATCGTTTTAATCATTTTGTGGATTACTAAACAGAAGAGAGGTGGATCAAGAGGCCCCCTTGTTTTTTCTGATGAAATTATTTTAGAACCAAAATTTAAATAAAATGAGGATTTATAACATTGTTCAATAAAAGAAAATCGTGTAACAATACAAATAAAGGCTCACATAAGTTCTTATAAATAATTAGAATTCGAAAAATATTAAACAATGCTATTATTAAAGAATTAGTTACACGCTAGTGACTTGTTATTAGGCCATTGTAAAGTACGAGTGTGAGATGTACAGAAAAGTCGAGCGTCATTCTTAAGATGAAAAATAGTAATAAGTAATTCCCAGGTGTGATAAGAAACTGTATATAACTCAAGACATTGCTTGATCAATACTTAGTTAGTTAGTTAGTTAGTTAATCAAAAGGCAGTCAGTTGTCAACAGTCAAAAGTAAAAAGAAAAAGTTAAAGTTAAATTTAAAATTAGTTAGTCAGTCAACCAAAATGTAAGTTCTGTTTTATATCTTTATATTTAGACATGAGGCTTAATTGTACAAAAAACTATTTTTGCTTTGCTGATAGATGCTAAGTGTTGTTAAACTTAAAGTCTAATTGTACTGTATGTGTGTAGTGGTAATTCAAGCTCTTGCCACGATCCCCATATTCACCAGTTCAGTTTACAATAGACCCCAATCTTTCTGAAGCTACCCCCTAACCAGATGCGCCTTGAGGGTCAACCAAACACGACCAAAATTTGGCGGACTCACGCATCAATAAATTTGGTATGTACTTATTGACTAACTCAAGTAAGATGTGTCTGTGTACAATAATGAATGCATTTTTAAAATCGAGTTTTAAAACCGATTTAGTTGTATTTTGATTGAAAATCATATGCTTCACAAAGGAAAGGATTGAAGTTGTAAAATTTTATTATGCTGGAACCAGTGTACGTGTGTAAGTCAAATGTTTACAGTGGAGTATTCTGAGAAGCTAATTCCTCACTATTCGACAGTACAAAGAATATTTAGAAGGTTTGAGAAACTGGGTCTTTAATAAGTAACTGTAAGTGTTCTATTAACCAACAAATTGTTGAAAGAAACGACATACATGAGAGCGAGTTTAACGTATTGGCTACTGTCGTCGAAATCCCACATATTGAAAACGGTAAAATAGCCAAGCAAAATGATCTGCAACATTCAATCGTACAAAAATTATTAAAAATAATAAATTTAAGACGTGCAAACTACATTGTCAACAAGAAGTATATCCAGGATATAAGATTAGGAGAGAGAACATCGGTTTTACGATGATGGAACAAGCAAATGAATATTATGAACTGAAAAATATTTGTTTCACTGATGAGAGCAAATTGAAGAAAATGTGCTATGGAAACTCCTCACATGTCTTTAAAAACTAGAACACAGAATTCTCAAAAAGCATATGTTTGGGTAGGTATTCTGAGTGCTCACATTATTAGACCTTTTTTCATCAATGGCTACTTAATATCAGAGCCTTCTTAGAGTAATGTTGTAAAACGATATCACGCCAGAAATTAATGATGTAATTCGAAAAGATCAAGAAGCTTGGTTCCAGATGTATGGTTGCCCAGGTAATAATATTAGCTTTCCTTTCAGGTTTATAGAGATCCGAAACTTAATGATCTGGGACACTTCGGAGCTCTCCCTGAAAGGAACACGCGTTTAAGAACTACGGACTTATCATCCGTAGCAACACATAACCTCAAATTAGTAGTATGTACGCTTTACGTTTTTATATATGTCTTATTATCCAACATCCTGACATGTATTCTTTGAAAGAAGAAATGATTTTGCAGGTAAAAGAATAGATGATTTTGATACATATTGCGATCGGTGTTTAATATCTATCATTTTCCAAACTTACCATGCATTGCTCTTGCAAAATCTTCCTGGCTGAGAGTGAGAATTAATTCATATGGTTCCATTTTTTCTGGATCAAATGTTAATTTAGAAATGTCATTTATCATCATAACCTCAAATAAGTAGAAAGTGGCTTCGCGCCTCAGCTAATATTCTGGTGCTCAAGGGATAAGGGGAAAACGTAGATTTAGGGCTCAGGGCTTGGCGCTCTAATTGAAGGGAACATTAGCTTTATAGCCCTGGGCTGTTCGGAGCTGTTCTTTTCTGTGAAAGGAAAGCACCTAATAACCAAACGTACGCGAGTTTTAGAACAACAGTTCTAATTGAAATATTATTCGCAGAGGATACGAAATTGATTGGCCTTCTTAAGGGCCACATTTTTCTATAAACGACTTCTTTTTGTTAGGTGACATGAAGTCGAAGATTTATACAATTAGAAAATTGATCCAGTTCTACCCCTACTTCTTTTTTCCTATCTCTGCTTGTAATATATTCCCCAAAAATGCCTTAGAACGTATCCTGTCTTATTTCTCCTTTTGTTTTGTTTTCCACAAATATTTTTTCCCTACTATTTCCATAACCTGCTTTTTATTAACTTTGTCTGTCCATGCTATCATCATCATACATCTAAGGCACAATATTCCAAAAGTCTTCTACCGTTTTTCTGTCTACTTCTCCTACTGTCCCTAATTCATAGACGTACAGTGCTGTGCTCCACATATATGTCTTCAACAATCATGTCCTTGTTCCTATGTTTGTTGTATTCTATTATTTTACCAATATATATCCTACTTCCCCGATAGTCAGTTGGATGTGAAGAGTATTAAGCAGCCTGCGGCTACCAAGATTCCTCAACACTTGAACATTTGTCGAATTAATAGTATTCTAGTAAATCCCTTCGCACAATCAACATTATTTGAAAATAATTCAAAACTAACACCTGTAGTTGTTTATAATAATCATTAGATATAAGTGCAATTATTATTTAAGTCATTAGATTTTCTGTCTAGAAACTTGTTGGACGCGTAACTCCACTTATTTCTATTCTGAGCTAGTCTACATATTTTCCTAGAATTCACACAGCCTACACACAGTTCGATTCCGCTTCTATTGTATTCTAATTACACGTCCTATTTCCACGAGATTCAGTGGTATGTGAAGGGAGTAAGCAGTCTGTGGCTACCAAGATCCCCCAACATTTAGCATTTGCAGAATTAATAGTTTTCCAGTAAATCCTTTCGCACAGTTAACATTATTAAGAATATTGCACAACTAATACCTGTAGTTGCTTATAATAATCATAAGGTTGAAATACAGTTATTTTTTTCATCATTAGGTTTTCCATCTTAGAACTGACTGGGAGCGTATCTCCATTGATATTTATTCTGAGCTAACCTACGCATCTCCCTGAAGTTCCCGCAGCCTACATTTTTTACTCTCTGAGTACAATAGTCTAACCTAGGTCAACCTCTATCTCTCATTCTTGGTATCTCTGCGTCTAATATATTCCGCACTAATCCCTCGTGTCTGGGTACGTGACCTATCATCCTATCTCTCCTATTCTTTACCGTTTTCTACATATTCTTTACCTCCTTACTATTTGTATTACCTCCTTGTTCTTAACTTTGTCTGTCTATGATATCTTCATCATACGTCTGTAGCACCACATTTCTAAAGCTTCTGTCTTTTTCCCGTCCGCTGTCCATGTTTCACAGCCGTACAGAGCTGTGCACCACACATATGTTTTAGGCAATCTTTTCCTAGTTTCTAAGTTTATTGTCTTTGAGCACAGTACTTTTTTTTTCTTGTTAATTGTAGCACGACCGTGTGCTAATCTTAGTTTTATATCGTTGGCACTCTTACCATTTTGCGTTATTTGGCTCCCTATTTATCAGAAATTCTTAACTTCTTGTAAGCTCTCGTTACCTATTTATATTCTAGTTTCTGATTTATTTCCCCCTCCTTTACATACTAGTACTTTAATTTTAATTTTGTTAATTTTCATACCGTATCTCTCTGTTAGAATTTTTTCATTACATTAAGAGCTGCTTCTAACTGTTCCTTGCTAGATGCCAATACCGCTATATCGTCTGCAAATCTAAGAATATCAATCTTTTGTCCCTGAATAATAATTCCAAATGTTTTCCTGCATTTGACAGTATTCGTTGCTTCTTCGATGTACAAATTAAGACTGAATGGACACATTCTTGCCTCACGCATTTCCTAATATTTACTTCTCTACGTTCCTGCTCTAATTCTATTACCGCTGTTTGCTCTTTGTATAAGCTAGGTATTGTGCATCTATTCCTTAAACCCATTCCAATTTTTTTCAGTATTTCGAACATTTTTTTCAACTTATATTGCCGAATGCCTTTTCCATATCTACAAACCCCATATACACCTTTTCCCTTTTTTCTATTGTTTCCTCCATTACTACCCTCGGAGGTAAAATAGCTTCCCGTGTTCCTTTGTTTCTGCTTAACCCAAACTGATCTTCTCCTAGTATATCTTCAGCCCGTTTTTCCATCCATCTTTGTACAATTGTAGTTAACATTTTTGACACGTGTGCTGTTAAACCTATTGTTCGAAAACTTTCACACCTATTAGCGTCTCTCTTTTTTGGTATAGTGACTATGGTGTTACGTTTGAAATTGGGTATTTCGCCTGTCTCATACATATAACTTACAAGTAGGAAGAGACATTCTGTTGCTGCTTGTCCGGCGGGTTAACAGTTTCTGCTTGCATCTTGTCTGTACACGGCGCCTTACCATTTTTCAGACCCCTTAATACTAATTCAAATTCATCTCCAAGTACAGAATAGCCCAAGTCATCCTCTTCAATGTCAGATTCCTGTTCTAATGCTGTTGGTTCCTTTCCTGTATATCAATTCCTTATACACTCTTGCCATCTAACCACTTTTTCTACATTTTCTACAATGACGTTTCCTCCCTCGTCCCTTATATTTCTGCTATACGGTTTTATATACACTCTTGCCATCTAACCACTTTTTCTACATTTTCTACAATGACGTTTCCTCCCTCGTCCCTTATATTTCTGCTACACGGTTTTATATCCCTAAAATTACTGCTCATCAGTTTGTATGCTTCGTCTGTCTTTCCCATTTTCATCTTAGTTTGTCTTGTTTGCACTTTTCATCAATCAATTTTTCTTTAGCTTTCTTGCATTTGTGAATAATTTTGAATTTTATGGCTTTGTATCTCTGTTTTCCTGTTATTTCTAATCAATTTTTGTATTTTCGTTTTTCTTCTAATAATATCAGGATATCCTTTGTTATCCATGGCTTCTTATTTTCTTTTTGCGTACCCCAGAATATCTCGGGCCCCTATGTCTATGCTGGACTTAATGTTATTCCATTCTGCTTCTACTTCCTTAGTTTAAGAAATTTTTTCCATATCTTTCAACAGTTCATTTGACTTTCTGTCAAGACTCTTGTCAAAATCTTTATCTTTTAGTTTCTCATAGTCCAAGTGCTTTTTACCGGCTATTTTTTCAAATTTTTAAATTTAAGAACGGCCTATATCGCCTGGCATCTTTCACGTGTATCGTCTTCTAGCATGCTGTTGATGTAATGTGTTTGTGATGGTTAAATTGTTTTTGTCGCAAAATTCTTCCAGCATATTCCCCCTGTCGTTTCTCGTGTCTAAACCAAATAAACCGACTACCGCCCCTTACCTACCCTCAGCTACCATTGCATTAAAATTCCCCGTAATCATTAAACTTTCATGTCCTTTTACGTACCTCAGTATGTCTTCGATATTTTTGTAGATCTTTTCTACCTTTTCCTCACTCTTGTAAACTTGTATTATTACTGCATTTACCGGTTGCTATGTACTATCCGTCTATTCTTAAAGCTCATTCCAATTTTTTTGAGTATTTCGAATATTTTTTTCTGTTTTACATTGTCGAATGTTTTTTCAGATCTACAAACCTTACATACATATGATTTCCCCTTATTTTATTGTTTTTTCCATTATCACCCTCAGAGCTAAAACAGCCTCTCGTGTTCGCCTGTTTCTTTTAACCCAAAATGATCTTCTCCTAGTATTTCTTCAGCATTTCCATCCATCTTTGTACAATTTTAGTTAATATTTTTTACACATGTGTTGTCAAACTTATTGTTCAAAAATGTTTACATTTATCCGCGCCTCTCTTTTTTGATATAGTGAATATGATGTTATATTTGAAGTCTTTGGGCATTTCACATGCCACATACACATGCTAATTCAAACTCAAACTCATTTCTAAGTATAGGATATCTCAAAACATCCTTTTCAATGTCTGATTCGTGTTTTAATGCTGAAGTTATTCTCCTGCATATAAATTCTCTATATATTCTCGCCATTTTACCACTTTCTCTACATTTTCTATAAAGACGTTTCGTCCCGCGCCCCTTACACTTTTGCTATACGGTTTTATATCCCTATAATTCATTCCAGTTAGTTTAAATGCTTCGTCTGTTTTTTCTATTTCTATCTTAGCTTGTATCCTTTTGCACCTTTCATCAGTCCATTGTTTTTTAGCTTTTTGTATTTACGAATAATTTCCAATTTTATTGCTTTGTATCTTTGTTTTCCTGCTTCGTCTGATCTATTTTTGTATTTGAGTCTTTCTTTTATTAAATTCAGGATATTGTTTCTTATCTATGGTTTCTTATTTTCTTTTTGTGTATACCTCAGAAAATCTCTGGCCGCCATGACTAAGCTGGGTTTAATGTCAGTCCATTCTGTTAAATTTAAGACGGCCTTCATAATTATGATGTTGTTGTCAGTGTCTATATCTGCTTCTTCTTCTACAGTCCCTCATTTGATGCCTAAACCGTTGTCTAACAAGAATGTAATTTATTTGATATCTTCCTATATCTCCTGGCATTTTTCACGTGTATCATCTTCTAGCATGATGCTGAAATAATGTGTTTGCGATGGTTAAATTGTTTTCGTTGCAAAATTCTACCAGTCTATTTCCCACGTCGTTTCTCGTTCCTAAACGTAATAGACTTACTACCGATCCTTCCCTACCCTAACCTACCACTGCATTCAAACCCCTGTCTTTTTACGTATCTTACTGTGTCTTCGATATCTTTGTAAATCACCTCTACCTCTTACTCATGGTAGCTAGATGTGAGCAGGTATAATGTATTATTACCGTATATACCGGTTTCGAATCTAATTTAACCATGAGTACTCTTTCGTTCCTTTGTAAGTAGTTTTCTACATGTTGTCCTATCTTTTCTACGCATAACTATCCCCACTCCCGAATTTCCTTCCTATGATCCTGTATGAATTACCCTAAAATCTCAACTAAAAGAATCCCCTGCCTCAGGCCACCGCACTTCGCTGATCCCTACTATGCCTAATGCTAACCTATCCATTTCAACTTTCAAGTTTTTCAGCTGGCTCCGACTCGCAAAATGTTCTCGGTAATCCCCTCCCGGAGATTCGAATGGGGAATTATTTTAGTTCCGGGATCCTTAACTCCAGAGGATGCCATTATCTTAATTACAATTTAAGTACGCTGTGTACTTGGGATGTAATGTGGTGGTTTCCCGTTGCCTTTCACGTCGCAATATTGTGCCTTAGAATGTCATACCGACTCCTATGGTCTCTGCCACTCTAAGTACCGAAAGCGCTGCTGTTCTCTTTCGGCGACCTGTCTTTGTCTGATTCTTCACTAAAGACCCTACTAACTTGGTTGAACCTATAATTTGGCTATTTAGATCACTGGAACGCACAAGCCATTCCATCCGTTCTAGTAATCTAAGGTGCAGGTCCATTTGGAACGGAATGGTGAGTAACTTAGGCGTAAAAGCGATACAATCTAGAACACATATTTTGATCATCTTGAAAACTTCGAAAAAGCAGTTGAAGTGTATTAGAGGGTTACAGAATTGAGCGTTCGTCATTTAACATCTTTGTGCAAAAAGCAATATACACCGATTAAGAACTAATGCTGAATAACAGTAAATGACATTAATCCATTGCGTTAGAATGCGTGTGCCTTTGAGTATGTATACATATATGTTTGATCCACTTTGTCACCTTAAGGTTCGTGAGGCAAGTTTCGTTTAAGGAGCAGTTGAGATCTGTGACTATGTATGAACTAACAACAGCTATACTGCGAATCACAACGTCAGTTCGAGACATCGGGTCAGTTTGGTTGTAGGTTAATTCGAATTGAGATCAATTTGGGCTTAGGCCACTGGGTCCCAAGTCAGTCTGTGATTTGTGTCACCAAGTCACTTGGTGCTAAGGTAATGATAGGATCCAACGCTGCTTTAAATATTTCCCATTTGTTAGAAATACAGTTTATATCAAAATATCCAGTTCATTCTCTTAGAAAAATTTCATCATTTCGTATGGTTTATTTTCTGTAATAACTATCCCTTTTGTTTGTATTTATCCTTTTGTGGTAGGTTCTATATCAAAATGTACTTATCATATTGCAAAATGTCTGTGCTGACGATCGTTTTATGGTACTGTGAAGGACTCTCCAAATAATAAACTACACAAAGAAGTAAAAACATCTATTTCATATTTTTCTGCATAGGTTAAAAATCTTATTAAACATGCTTATAATTTATTTCCTCTAAAGCTGTTTGTATAAACATAACGCGAATAGTGTTGAACTAATCTCTAGAATTGGTTTCTAATTTACAAAAACTTTTATTACAAAACGAATACAGTAATTATTTTCTGCATGTGTTACAGTTAGGGTTAGTTAAAGTAACATATGTAAACGCTTTTAATTAATTAGAGAACCGGCAGCGGTAACGCCTGCAGAAGCGGTGCAATTCTAATTACTAGGTTATAATACCCTCTGGCACCGTTAATGAAAATACAGTCTACTAATATCATGAAAAAGCTTAAGAGGGTTAACTAGCTGATGTAAATTTTAGTAGGAAATGCTTAAGCAAGCTTCGCTTGTTTTATATCACCAACAACTTGCAAATTATCTGAGATTTTCCACTAGAATTGACTACGAATGTCTTTACGGAAAATGTGCATATACTGGAGGTTCTAGGACTTCGTCAAGTGAAGGTAACCACATCATTTAAAATTGGTTTCAGAAATTTAATAAATTATAGAAACTAGAAGGTTCGGAATCATACAAAATTTTTTATTCCTTAGTGGATTCTCGTGAGAACTTTTATTTTTCCGTTATTAAAAGTTATTATTTAAATTACTTAAAAGTTCTGCATCTGAATTTACAGGAGAATTATAAAATAAATATTTAATTGAAGATTTTTCGGAGTATGAAAGAAATATTTGAACGAAGTATTTTAAGAAATATGTTAAGAGATATGTTAAGAGCGCTACAACAAAATTATTAAGTTTGTCTAGTTAACTGCTTACCATTATTAAAAATCACTGAGTCTAGTGTTCATTCCAATACAGATATTTATTTAATTGAAAATGTTTACGTGATATAATAGACTAGACAAAAGATTTGTTAAACTAAGAATTTATTGACGTTTTGCAGTGGTCAAAGAACTGTTGCAATATAAATTATTAATCGGTTTATGGTACGTTTCTGTAGTTTCAATGCGGGAAGTTAGACAAAGCGTCCTACGCGTCCCTCATAATTTCCAAGAGGTTGCTTGCTTATATTTATTTTCTCGTATTTAGACATGTAGTTTAGAATTTTAACTGGGTTTCCATTTTTCGTCGTAGTTTCGTTTGATAAAATAGGAGAGGTTTTGTTGTACGAGGTTACCGAAGGCATATTCGCAAATTCCTATGATTCAATTAGCTTTCTGGTTATCTTATCAAAAGATGGGTGTTTTGAGGAAAATACGATTGATGTTATATTATTATCTAGAGATGGATATTTTCGAGGAAAGATGCGATTTAGATGGAGTCATTATTACTGAACAGGCGTTTCTTGCTGGGCCGGAACAGAATAACTTTCCGTTATAAAAATGTGATATAATGTTGTAGCTCGCTTTGAGTTTCCTAATAATAGCATTCGGGTTATTGTTGTATGATTGTTATTTTAGTGATTCTTGCCACGACAAAAACAGGACGAAGTCAAGCCATTAACATCAGGAATTTCCTTTGTTAAAAAAGTTGATTAAAAATGATTATTACTCAACGTACATTTTTACTACTTTTGTAAAACTTATTGGAACTATAGTAATTTTTAAAGAATCTGAGGAAATGCGACTTGAACTTCTACAATGTTCATAAGTATTTACTTTGGCGTATTCTAATATCGAACAGTTAAAACAGTTTTGAAGGAATGCATTATTATTTTGTGTGAAACTGTAAAAGTATTATATTACCAAGAGGTTGGTATCTTCAAGTTGAAAGTTTGGTAAAACCAGTCTTAACTGCTTTTGGATATTAGCGTTATAAAATGAGGTTTGAAACATATATTAGGATCTGAGCGAGCATATTGCAGAAGTGGCGGTGTTTGTTTAGCTGAATTCCTTTGTAGATGGTTTATGTCTCGTAGGATTTTCAAGGGACGAAGACAGGACATCGGAAAGTGCGCCTTTTGAAAACATCAATCCCACCAGTGTATGTATATCAGATTTTCTTTCTGTGTATTGATATTTTGGATTTCTGTAGATCAGTTCACCATGTTGGTTTTATCTATATAGGTTACGTTAAAATTTACAAGACAAAAATATTTAATTTTTTTTGAGACAAAAATTAATGTATAACCATGCATTCATTTCAGGGTTTTCTTGTTTAAACAAAATTAGACAGAAACATGTTGTCTACATTTGGTTTCATGGTGTGAGAAATTTTGCATAATCAGGTTCTAATCATAAAGTATAGTTTAGGTTTATGAAATGTGGTTATGTGATTGAAATAAACAAAATTTGTTAGAAACAATCTGGTAAACTTTAATTACTTTGATTTAATGTAATAAATATACTAAGACGGCAGTTTTTATTATATAAGGTATTAATTATAAAACAAGATTGGCATTAACTATCCATAAGATCTTTGGTATAAATTTAGAGTTACATTATTGTTTAGGTGTGATCTTATTACATATCCCTGTACCGCTGCAAAATGCATTTCGTTTGGTTTTTTTCTTTATTACTGTTGTCTACTATTACATTATTTTCTTGGTCTTTAGTTATCAATAGTTTCTTTTAAGAAGTGCTTGTAAACACTATGTATATATATATATATATATATATATATATATTGCTGTGATAAGGGGTTGCTTAAGGGTGTATTGAGTAGTAAGGGTCGTGCAGTAACTATAAATAGCAATGGCAATCCTAAAACTGCATTTATTTAGCAGAAAAATAAGTAATTCGTACATTATGTAAATTGCAAGCATTTAACACTCTGTATATAGACCGTAATTAACTTTAAACATTGCCAGCAAGCACATCTTTAGATAATAGAACTCGCATTCAGCAGAGAAATAATCGTACATGTAATTAAAACTACGTTGAGAATGTTGAACAAGTTTATAAAATAAAGACACAGGAGATAATACAAAGCCTAATAAATCTTCATGCAATTACGCTTGCGATAAAGAAGGAACAATATGCGCTTTAATAAGAAAACGACCTTTCAAAGATCAGTCTAAATAAATACATGAACGAAAACAGCACTAGAGTTACATCATTTATTTTTGTACAATTATCCAAGAGCATTATCTATACAAAACAACAGACGTAAGTTAAAAGTCTGGCCACGATAGCAAATAATAAGGCAATCAAAAGTCGCAAATAAACACCATGACACGGAAGTACAGAGGAGTTTTATCAGAAATCAGCTTGAAATATTAAAGAAAACCTGGTTGGTCGCGACAATCTGCAAAACTGCTTGGAAACCCAATCCAAAGGTAGTGGGAAAAAGCTATTTAACACCCACCGATGATAAGGTAGCTTAGTTTCCACTTGAAGCACGTTAAATCCACATCACTTTTAAGCAGAAATCTATGCGTCAGATAAATAAAGTTTATAATATAGTGAAAATAGTGCTGTATAAAAATTGTGTTAAGAATATATGAAAAGTTTCTGCCGTTTTTTTCAGAAAACGGCTACTAATCTGTGTCGAAAACAATACATCTGGTATATTTCTGGACTATTCTAATCTGCGTCGAAAACAATACTTCTAGTATATATCTAGACTATAACTCTGGGAAAATAAGTTAAGGCGTATGCAGAGAAATATCGAATTAAGCATGAGGTGATTTTTTTGGAAAACAAGGGGTAACTGTACTGAAATATTGGTTCAACAAAGCAAAGCATTGGTTTCGATTAAGCATAACAAGGGGGTGTTGATCCACAACACGAAACAACATATCAGGAGATCACAGGTCAGATCTACTTAATTTTAAGGAATCTTTTCAATTTAAATTTTATTACTGAATTTATTCAATTTATCCAAAACTTGTAAAGAATCAACAGGAACATTGCATACGTTTAAACTTACGTAATAAATCCTAAAAGGGTCTCGAACGTTTCAGATTTTTTTTGTAAAGGGTGTTGTTTTTGGTGACTCTATATTGAATTAAAAGTATATATATTTTAGGATAAATAATCCATATGATATTAATTGATTGAAGGGTGTAATTAAAAAATTTCAAAAATTGTAAATATTATTTCTTTTCATTATATGAATGTTGATTGACTTCGTTTTATGAATTCAAACAGGTAATCATAAAGGGGTGAAAGAAAATTGATCATCGTATATATATATATATATATATATATATATATATATATATATATACATAAAGAATAAGTAAATTTAATGAGTCTTAAAATAATATCAAAGAATTAAATTTATTGGCAAGTGACTCAATATTAGCCACAAAGGCATCCTGTCGACGCGTTTCGTGTTCCATATTACATCTTTGCTACTCCTGTCCTGATGAGCTCCAATTAGGGCGAAACGCGTCGACAGGATGCCCTTGTAGCTAATATTAAGTCACTTGCCAATAAATTTCATCCTTCGATATATATATATATATATATATATATATATATATATATACAGTATTGCCCGAAATAAACAGTACTGAAACTAAGTTGGCGGTGTTTTTATGCGTGCGCTGTCACACTCAAGTTAGCTAGTATAGACCTGTCAAGTAAACCTCAAACAAGTAATTAGTAGGGCCTAATTGTTAAAAATGGTGTTAAGTACAGAGGAGAAAGTGTTTCTGGTAGAGCATTATTTTCGTTCATACGGAATCGGCCGACATAATGGTGCAAGTTTGCTATACGTGTCTGATCAATTCACACAAAGGTTTAATAAACGTTCTCCAAGTAATGCTGTAATTTTGAAGGTTATTGAAAAGTTTAGAAATACAGGTAGTGTATTGTGCCAACGAAAAGGAAACTCAGGGCGTCCCAGGACAGTTAACAACAACAATAACCATGAACGTGTTTTTGAGCAAATCTTAGAAAATCCGAAAGTCAGCCAGGCAAGGACAGCGTTACAACTTGATTTAAAAGAACTTCCTTTCAAAGAATCCAGAAGGAGCTGGGTACATTTTCGTATGTGATTCAGGTACATCAACAACTACATCCTCGGGATTATCGCAGTAGAGTGGAATATTGCGCCAGAATTCTCGCGTTACAGTATGAAAATCCTGAATTTTTGAAAATGTTTGGTTTTCAGACGAAGCACATTTTCACTTGTCAGGCTATGTGAATCGTCGCACAAATCGATTTCTGGGCTTTGCCAGACCCGATGAGGTTCAAGAGGTTCCTTTACATAGTGAAAAAGTGAGTGTCTGGTGTGCTGTTTCCGGACACGGAATCATTGGTCCGTACTTTATCGAAGAGAATGGTAGGCAAGTCACACTTAATCAACAGAGGTACAGACAAATTTTAACACGATTTATCCCTGATCTACGTCAATTCTGTCGTGCACGTAACTTGGCATTTCGAAACCAATTTTTTCAGCAGGACGGGGCAACTTGCCATACTGCTGCCGCAATTCGTCAATTTCTTCAAGAACATTTTCCAAGCAAATTCATATCACGATTTACTGACTTCCCTTATCCTTCACATTCTCCAGACCTCACACCTCCAGACGCATACATTTGGGGCATAGCTAAAATGCCGTTTTCAAACGGGCACCACAAACCATCGATGAATTAAAGGATGCCGTTAGAGTCTTCTTCGCAGCCCTGAGACAACCCTTATTCAATAACATGACCAGAAACTTAGAACATCGTTATGAAGTCTGTCTCGAACGAGGAGGTGCACATTTAGAACATATAATAAAGTGTCAATAATATGTATTTTTAAATATACAAAACAATTACAATTTCAGTACTGTTTATTTCGGACAATACTGTATATATATATATATATATATATATATATATATATATATATATATATAGATATATATATATTACTGAGAAATCTGCGGTCTCTAAAATACGAAATGCTACAAACCTTCGATTTGCTTAAAAACTTAAGATATCTCTGCTTTGCAAAGAAGTATGCCACGACTGCTCGGCTAGTTTTCTGTAAATTAAACCAACTGCTAAAAAAAATTCTGCTACGGTAAATCGCCTAAGTTTATTAACATGTTCATAGAAAAAGACACGCCAAAATCAACATAAAACTCCTTGTTGAGTAATTAATTATACATTATGTACATCCTCTTTGGTAAAATAACGCATTTTATAAGACATTTTGAAATCAATATTTATCCAAATAAATATTTACAATTATATCAGCTTAGAAAGTAACAGGGCTTCACCACCATCATTTACTTTACATCTGTTTTAGTACGAGCTCATAATAAACGTTAATCCTTTGTGCCAAGTTTTGCACATCAATCCCCCAAAAGTACCATTTTACCTGTACATACCAAATATTGTTAATACCATAAATCATTTCTAAAGCTAAATTTCCACATATAATACAGTACAAGAATGCAACAGAAAAAATTCAATTCGTAACTTTTCCCAAGTTAATCTTTTTAGTTTATAACATTATACCCACAATGCACAAAACACCTGTTTATACACAATGCCAAAAGGAAACAACAGTTACCTGGATTCTTTCACTGCTTCCAGGACTGCCCTCAAAACATCAACTACTGCTGCCTACAGGGATACCCAATCTGGATTGCGATCACCACGACTGCTAGCTGCAACCATATCACCAAAGGGTTATCTCGTTTTCCACCTCCATACTGCATTCAGACTCCCAAACCTCTTCTATAATGTGTAGGTAATCTACCAGTCTAACCAAAGACTATCTTTTACTCCATTCTCAATTTTATACTTGCACATCTAGTGCAAATTAAATATAACAGTTTTACTTACATAAACAGAACCTTTATGCAACTTGTCAACGTATCAATACCTGGAGATTTCAGCTGGTTGCCAGTAAAATAGCTTTACACTACTCGAACTCGAAGACTAACAAGCAAACCCAAATCGAAATCTTCAAAGAGCTCCACAACAATCTGTTGGGGTTTACATCTTCTTTCTCACCCCACAAAATCCTGTCAATACAAACACTGACTTCTAAGTAAAACTTTAAACCGTCCACAATCCTAAAAATTTCACTAGCTAACGTACACAATTAACCCCAACGGACATCAAAATCCTATAAATATTCTAACGTACTTCAAAATTCCTCGTAATTTCTGTAACCGACACGATTTTTCAAAACATTTCCTTGAAAATTTTTTTAACGTTCATAACCCACACCCTTACTCGAATTGTTTCCCCGTATTCAAAATATCCCTCACCAATCACATTGTGTATATTTAAAAGCCCAACTAACAAAGTTAACATTTAATACCGCCCTAATGCAACACGTGTAGTATCTATCTCTCTCCAACCTACGCTCCAATAATTACCGCTTTTTTACTTTGTACTCACTTCATTACCTTATGTTCATAACACGTGTTATCCTCATATCATTCTAACATACACGCTAAAGCAAACCTCCTTTACTTCATATGGCTTCCCCGGTATCAACAAACGTTAAGCGTTCAATCTACACCTATCTTACTTGTACCTATTCTATGTAATAATCCATCTTTGTTTCCTTGTTGAAAACCGCATTTGTAACTGACAAACGCTACCCATTCCAAAAGCTATAAATTTATTTAATGGACATTGATTAACAACAACTCCAGGAATTTGCTGTTGTTCGTTTAACATCTTATCTTTTAACGATACTCAGAAAGCTTCGTTCGAATATAACTGCCACTTTTATTATTACAAACAGAAGGCATTAACGCTCCTAAAAAAATACCAGGAAAACTTCGATCAACAGCTTCAAACTAAAACGGTTTCAAATGTTAAAGTTTTTCTATAATTTAACTCTGAAGGTTACCTTGGTTCATAGTATGAAATTTACAATGCTTTATATATCTGAAATTCTACAGTAAAATATGTTTATGATATAACACACACGCTAATTTTAATTAGTATTTATAGTTAAATGATGATGCTAAATAAACTTTAGTTTACTAAAATTATTCCGTAAAATTTATTGATATCTACCTAAAGAAAAGCGTTTCACTTTGTTATTTTTTCTATGCTGAATCCTAAAATAATTAACCAGTTGAATATTAATGCCGTTTTAACCCCCAAATATCACAAATATATATATATATATATATATATATATATATATATATATTACTCAAATTTAGACCAGGGTAGAAAATTAATTAACGACAACAAATAATTTTAATCACCGTGTATAAGGACGTTTTCTATAAAAAGAAGCAGAATTAAAATGCTCAACGTGTATTTAATTTAATTGTTCCAAGAAACAAATAGAAATTACGTGCAAAATTTATATTAATTAATTCAATTTTTAAGTAAGGGGTATTAAACAAGGTGTACAAATAATAAATTAATATGTAGTGCGTATTCGCTAAAAATTAAAGGGTAGAAGTCAATGCCATTCATTATTATTTTAGTTGGAGTTAATTGAACCATTATTAATAATATAATAAGCATAAAAGCTTGTGAAAATCCAAGGTTAAAATACCATGAAATAAAAGCTCTGAGAATTATATTAAAACGTTAATTAGGAGCACACCTGCGTATTTTTAAAAGTCAATTTCAGTTTAATTTGTTTGGAGAAACATGAAAATTCTACGTATATTGCAAACGGTCGGATAAACCGTAGCTTATATTAACGGGAAGGTTAGATGGGGGGTTATTTAACTCAAGTAACTCAAATACGAATCCACGTGGATTGAAATAGCCCATAATACAGAGTATTGATTTGTACCACTCAGGCCAAGGTAGAAAAGGAAGGATAAAATGCTTCAAGCCGAGACACTAATAATTAAAGGCGTGATTTGTGTAGCGTCACGAGGGCTACGATTGGTTGTAATAAGATGCAGATATGAGAGGTGTAAACGCAACGATTGCTATACAAAATTAATTAGTTGTTGGCAGACGCGTTGCGTGTCGTGTGGAAAATTTCTGAGATTTTCAACTGGCGCGTGTGCAAATTTAATAGAATCGCTGTGCCCGACTGTCGAAAGGGAACATAGTATGCGAAATTCTGAAAACTGGCCGTCGCGGGACAAAACCGACATACAGGCGAGCTATTATATAAACCCGGACTTTAAACAGTTTTGCTCTCTTAGATTTTCGATTTTGATTCAATACTTTAAACAGTTTGCTCTTATATTTTAGTGATTATTGAATACTTTAAAACAGTTTGCTCTTTACGTGCTACGATACAAGTTGTTATGCATTAGTGCACTTAGAAAAGAAGATACAAGGTAATAAAGTCTAGTTATATTTGCGAGTATTACTGTACCAATTATCCAAATTTGTAACGATAAATGAATAAACAAAAGTAGGCAGTTTTGGGTATAGCGTGAAAGAATTATGAATTTCAGTGCTATTTTCCGGGGGTGTTAATAATCAAATGTTATTCGTAATCGTGATTTGATCCACAAACAAGATTTAGATATACATAGATGCGTTCCTGAGAAGCCCTGAAACGTTTTAATCGAATGGTGTTGTAGATGAATTTTAAAAGGCGTTCAGAATCTAAAGCCGTAAACATAAACCAGCTGGAATGGTGGAATTAGCAAGTCCGATGTACATTGAAGCCACGAGTGCAGTAACCTTAAGGTAAATTATACAATTTTGTTCGAACTTTGATGTTTTGGTGTGTGTTGGATATTTTTATAATTTGTTTGCTAAAAAATGGACAGTAGTGAATTTGTACAAACAACAAATTTTTAATTTTAAGGTGAAATTTTCTTGTTTAAGTAGAAAGGAGTATTTAGCAGTTTATGTTCTTGATTAGAATGAAAATGTGGGTCTGTCTTTGAGCTCAATTAGACTAACCTGTTTAATTAACGTAAAGGGGTGAGAGATGCTCCCTGTGTACTCAGACTTAGGTCTGCACATATTGTTAAATTAATTTGTAGGCATCCTACAAGGACTTTAATTCTGGATGCAAATTAAAATGATGACAAATTTAATCTTGAAATTTTAATGTATTATGAATATTGATGTAAATAGAGTTAACGTTGATGTTTGTGGTAGAAATGTGTTTTTTTTTTATGAATGAGGATGAAAGTTTTAACTAGGTGAGCAGCCGAGGCGGAAAGAGTAAAAAGGCGATTATCAGAAGAGATTCAACAGGGCGAGAATCACAGCAAATCTTGGTGCCAAATTCGAGAGGTTCGAATATCTTTTTTTACTCTGGTGAGGCTTTTTGGTAGGTTTCACAGCAATATATATATATATATATATATATATATATATATATATAAAGTAAGATGTATCTGTAAACAAACTCTTATGAAAATAATAAGAGCTATTAACAAATACAAAGCGGGCTGGTAGTTATATAGCCATTAACAAAACATTAGCTTTACTACTTCACAGGAGAGGAAACATCCACTGACCTATGGTTTCGGCTTGTTAAGCCTCATCAGAGTGGAATAGTTTCCAAAAACCCTATAAAGTAATCGAAGCTATTATAATGATATAATTTCGAAACAATCACTGTACTTTGGCAAAAGTAAATAAAACCGCCATCAGGTGATAAAACATCAACACTACTAAAGTGTGGAAGTACAGAATTGAACCGAAACTACATAATAAATTTTATAGATGACTATAAAAGTACGTCTGGTCTTTGAGATATGCGGAATTATTCTATCTCTCCTGACCTTCAATTGTTTCCACATACAGGTTTCCTCACCTATCCTTCTATAAACTTCCTCGTTTGTTACTCTATCTGTCCAACTAATCTTTAACATTCTCTTATAACACCAAGTTTCAAAAGCTTCTATCTTTTTCTTATCTACTTCTTTAATTGTCCAAGTCTCACTACCGTATAGTAGAACGCTCCATACGTACGACTTTAAGAAACTTTTTCTATTATCTAAACTAATACTATTAGCTATTAGTAAGTTTTTCTTTTTTAAAAACATTTTTCCAGCTTGAGCTATTCTAGCTACTATATCCCTTCTGCTACGCCCGTCCTTTGTAATTATACTACCTAAATAGCAAAATTCATTTACCTTCTCTAACTCGGTATTACCTATTTTTAATTTTGGTTTAGAACTAGGCTGTAACTCACTTGTCATTATCTTTGTCTTTACTGAGTTAATTCTCATACTATAGTTACTCTGTAGTATCTCATCTAAAATATTTAAAAACTCTCCTAACTCTTTTCTAGACTCTGCTATAAAGGCTATATCATCTGCAAAACGTAACATGTCTATTTTCTGTCCTTGTACACTAATACCTATCTCTTTTCTCTCTCTAGCTAAGTTTAGAGCTTCCTCAATATAAACATTAAAAATCAAGGGAGACAGTATTCAACCCTGTCTAACACGATTTCCAATCTTAGCTTCCTTTTCTATTTCATCAAATCTAATTACTACGCTTTGGTTATTATATAGACTGTAAATAATTTTTCTATCCCTATGAGAGATTCCTTTTTTTTCAAAACCCTGAACATAACAATCCAATTAACCCTATCAAATGCTTTTTTTAAATCTACAAACGCGAAATAAGTCTTTTAATTTTTTTGTAACCTTTTTTCGATAATTACCCTAATCATTAGTATCGGTTCTCTAGTCCCTCTGTCTTTACGAAAACCATATTGGTCTTCGCCTAAATAATTCTCAGCCAAAGCTTCTACTCTATTTTTAAATAAAATTAAATAAAAACCCTTAACCACAAAAAATATTTAAATTACTAAATACGTATTTCGACCACTATGTGGCCATCATCAGTAGAATAATTAATTAATTTTTAATTATTATTGTTAGTATTTTGGAAACATGAGAAGTTAAACTAACCGTTCTGAAATTCTCACACTTATCAGTTCCTGACTTTTTTGGGATTGGGATAATAATATTTTTTTTGAAATCTATTGGAACCTCACCTGTGTCATATATTACTTTTACTAGTTCATATAATCTGTCTAAAGTTTTCTGACTTGCATATTTTATTAATTCTGCGGGAATATCGTTTATCCCTGGCGCTTTATTTAGTTTAATATTCCGAACAGCTCTATTAAATTCCTCTCTTAATATTGAGAACCCTATTTCTACATTCTCTTCTTGGTCGTTCTCTAACTCATCCGCATTGTTTCCCTTATATAAATCTTCTAAATATCTTTTCCATTTATCTACTACCTCAACTTTATTTATTAGAAGCGCATTATTCTCGTCTCTAATACCATTATATTTTTTCCTATCTTCCCCGAAAAACTTTGTAACTGCCCTGTAAGCCCTGTCTGTCTTACCTACTCTCAAATCATCTTGTATTCCCTTACAATTCTCCTCCATCCATTTATTTCTAGCTTTTCTACACTCATGTACTATCTTATTTCTAACTGTATTATATTTTTGCTTACTTTCACTATCCACTTCTCTGAAAGGTTTAAGTTTTTTTCTATTCTCTATTAAATCTAATATCTCCTTTGTTACCCACGGTTTTCTCGCTTCTATTTTTTTCTTACCTATAGTCTATGTTGCTGTATCATGTACAGTCAGTTTTATTTCTTTCCATCTATTTTCTACGTTCCCTCCTACTGCTGTCTCTTTGCTCTTATTATCTAATACTTGTTTATATTCCTCTTTTACCCTACTATCATTAAGATTACCTAAATCCCATCCCTCTCTTTTAACCTTTCTCAATTTTTTTAATTTTAGTTTACACTTCATTTTAACTAAGTTATGATCGCTATCTATGTCAGCCCCTGGATAACTACGACAGTTTTTAACTTGGTTTCTAAATCTTTGTTTAACTAAAATATAATCTATTTGGTATCTAGCCCTATCACCTGGGGCTTTCCAGGTATATCTTCTCCTAACATGTTGTTCGAATAGGGTGGTTACAGTTACTAATCTATGTTCCTGGCAAAACTCAACTAATCTTTCTCCTCTATCATTTCGTCTGCCATACCCAAATTTTCCTACCATTTTTCCCTCACTACCTTCTCCCACTGACGCATTAAAATCGCCCATAACTATTAAATTCTCATCTCCTTTTACTTTTCTCACTATACTATTTATATCCTCGTTACCTTTTCTACTTCCTCATCCTCGTACTGAGTTGTTGGCATGTAAACCTGTACTAAAACAGTGTCTGTGGGTTTTGTACTCAATCTAACCATAATTATTCTATCACTAAATCGTAAGTACTCTTTAACATTATGCCCTAATCTTTTACCTAACGCTATTCCTACCCCTGCCTGTCCATTAGTTGAAGAAGTTGTAATTATTCTATAATTATCTTTCAAAAGTCATTACTATCTGGCCATCTCACCTCACTAATACCTAAAATGTCCAGCTTTTCCTTTCTCATTTCAACTAATAAATTCGTTAACTTATCTACTCTAAGTAATGACCTTACATTCCAAGTCCCTATCACTAAATCGAACTGTTGTTTTATATTCTTACGATGACGAGCTCCAAGTACCCCCTCCCGGAGATCCGAATGAGGGAGTATTTTACCTCCGGACAAGAATTTTACTTGTGAGCACTCCATCATATGTATTTCGTGTTTTAGGCCACGCACACCTAGGAAATATTGTGGTAGGCTCCCATATCTTTCGACAACGTAGTTTTTAAAGATTTTAGCAAAAAGCCGTATCCGTCATGGCCAACCCCCAACAAGCTTGATTATTGAGGATCGCTCAAGACCAACCGACCCTCCTCCAATATCTTTTAGCCAGCAAGGCTGCTGCCCCTTGCTGCGCCTTTTAATCGCCTTTTACGATAAGCAGGCTTACTATAGTAGTATTCTTTATCCCCTACTATATTTCTACTCAATACACCCCTAAACAACCCCTTATCACGGCAATATATTATCGTATAGTTAAGGGGTCATGGAAATACATAAGAGCACAAGTTAAGTTATAGGTTATTAGTCATAGAATATTAGAAAATTAATTTATTCGGTTAGAAATTTAGGATATTTTAAACAATTAGTGTAGAGCTTAGGTAGTGTATAATAATGTAAAATTAATTTAGTTTATTCATATTTAGCCAAGAAACATGTAACATAGTATTTATGTGGGCGTATGAAATAATAGGTTTGAGGTAAAATTTATAGCATCTTTAATTTATAACGAAGTAATTTACGGGAATACAAAAGCTTTGAATGTATGTTAAAATAACCCTCTTGTATTTACAACGTAAAACCCAAAACGGTCACAAAATAACGGGGTGAGATATATTTTTAGATAAAATTGCTACAAACAAACTTTAATAGCTTATTAGAACTTGGATGACTGTTGGAATTAACGTAGTCAATTTGCAACAGGTACACAAGTAAAGCCACATAAAACTAACAAAGACGCAGTATGTTTGTTAAAATATTGATTTTTAATTCGGAAGGTAGTGTAGGATGGAGCCGGAGACAACTGTCAGGGATGAACAAAGATGGAATAGAAACGTATAGGTACAAGCAAGATACAAAGATCAAATTCAGAGCTAGTATAGTAGGCAGACTTGAACAAATGTATTTGGCGGGAAAACAGAAGATTAATAATTTCAAGGCAGGCAAGGGTCGGTTAAAAGCGGGAGAAATGAACCAAGCAAGGTGATTGGTGGACATAGATTAAGAAGGGCAGATATTCAGCTGGTGGAGACATATGCGTGAGACGAAGCTTATAGATACAAGGGAGATAAAAGGTGTTTTGTTCAAGTTTAAGTCGTGGATCAACGGAATAGTAGAGACTAGTGTTCGGGGAATTGAAAGTGGAAGTTGACAGTTAGAAGCGGTTTACCAAGTATTTATATGTTTGTTGTTAAAATTCACGAGAAACGGAGATACGTTAAAGCTTTTTCGCTGAAAGACAAGACGGTTGAAAACAATTTTAAGAATTCGTGGAACGGGTACACAAATGTACGTGCAATATATAAACGGGGGAATTCTGGGTTATTTAAGCATTTTTAAAGAGGGGTCTCGCTCTCTTTGTTTCATCAGCCATTTGCGATACATATAGTTACTTTGAAGAGAATTAGTGCAATTTAAGCCAAATTTATGTAAAAGCTGGTAAAGCAATTTCTTGGTGAAAGATAATATTGTACGTAAGTATAAAAATTGTTATTGTGGTGTTTGGAATGCACGGAATTCATAAAAAATAAAATTATTTGGGTATTAAAATTAAGTTTTGGAAATTGGATGTTTTTGATTATATATTGGACAAGAAGAGATTTTGTGTAGAGGCATGCATGACAGACATGGTGATTCGACCAAGAAGTTATTGGATGGACTGAGAACCTACTAGACGATAGCATCTCCAAGGGGCCAGCTAGCGGACCACATTCAGAAATAGCTACCAGGTAGGCTATTTTATTGAACATTGAGTGGTGAATATTCTCCATGGTGTTTGTGATCATTTTGATTTGTGCTTTGATGTGTTTTCTATTATTTGATATTTGATGAACAGAAAATGTTGAGACTTTAAAATGAAACTGATTTTTGAAAGTCAAGAATAATGAATTATTTTACAGATAACCAAGAGATAGTGTAAAGAGGTATAGAGGGCTTATTAATATTTGGTAGTGCAGTAAATTTATATGCACATTTATAGAGTTTTACTATGAGTTCATGATAAGACAAATGGGTAACGTACTGTATGAGGAACGCCCTGTTACTTTAATAAAAATATGTGTTTAAAAGGTTATCGATTTGCATTATTATTGTTATAAAAATTATTGACCATACGAGTGTACAGAAAAAAATGGTGTTTTTATTTTTGGAAAATATAATATTGATCTTATATAAATAGAGTGTGAGATATTTTGTTAACTGAGTTATTTTTGAGTGTGTGATTGTAGGGTGTGAATTTTATTTTGCTTCAGCATGGTAATATTGAGCGGGAGTTTGTAGATTTAACAGGTAAGTGTATGTGGTAATTTTAAGGAATTTGAGCTAGTCTGAGAGAACAGGAGAGCAGCCGAGGGTGATTCAACAGTAACATCACAGAATTATGACAGCCCAACATTGGGGCGCGTTTTATGAGCTAACTACACAATATTGTAGTCAGTTTTAAATTTAGAAAACATTAATAGAAGTGGTAAATTAGTTTGTTTACCCTCAGACATCTTTTAAATCATTTTATAGCATTTTAATATATATATATATATATATATATATATTAAAATCGTTTTATAACATTTTAATATATATATATATATATATATATATATATATATTGCTGTGAAACATCCAAATCCGTGAACTACACTTTTCGCCTCGGCTGCTCACCTAATTTTATAAATCTCCTCATTCATAAAAATTAAACACATTCCTACCACAAACATCAACGTTAACTCTATTTACATCAATATTCAGAATACATTAAATTTTCAAATTAAATTTCAGCATAAAATTCAGTTTTTAAAAGGAATTTCAAAATTAATTTTATTATCACTTTAACGTGCATCCAGAATTCAAGTCCTTGTTGGATGCCTACTAATTAATATAACAATATAAACAGACCGAAGTCTGAGTACAAAGGGAGCATCTACCACCCCTTTACGTTAATTAACCAGGTTTGTCTAATTGAGCTCAAAGACATACCCAAAGTTTCATCATATTCCCGAACATCAAAACAAAATACCCCTTTTGTTTAAACAAGCAAATTTCATCTTAAAATTAAACTTTTATGGTTAGAACAATTTCACTAATGTCCATTTAAAGTAAATCAATTATAAAGTCATTCAATACACACAAAAATGTCAAACAAAATAGTATAATTTACCTGAAGGTTACTGTCCTCGTCGTTTCAAGGTATCGTTTCTTTAGTTAATCACACCATTCCACAGGATTATAATTACGGCTTCTGATTCTCTACGCTTTTAAAATTTTCTCCATCACCATCCATTCAAAGTCGTTTCTGGGCCTTTCCGGAACTCATCTGTGTTTATCTGACCCTTGTTTCATGGATCCAGACACGTATTTGAACCATTTAATTATTAACACCCCCGAAAAATATACGGCTTCTGTCACCAATATACGCCAAAACTGCCTACTTTTGTGTATACATTCGTCGTTGTAAATTTTGCTAATTGGTACAGTGAAACTAAATTTTATTACCTTGTATCTAAGTGCACTGAAGTACATTCATGTTAGCACGTAAATAACAAGCTATTTTGAATCACTAAAATATACTAGCAAACTTTAAATTATTTAATCAAACTAAAATGCACGGTTTAACATTTTCAATCAAGTCGCGTATGTACGAGCTTTCAACGCATCGAATCGTCAAAAGTCTCAGAGAGCTTGTTTATATTCATCTCGGTATATATAGCAAAAAGCCTGTCTATCGGTCTGTTCCCCAAAACGGGTAATTCTAAAGAATTTCTCATGCCATGTTCCCAGTCTGCCGCTCGCGCGTCGATTTTTACGAATTTTCACTCGCCCCATTTAAATCTCAGAAAATTTCCACACGGCACGCAAGCATGTCCGAGAAAAACTAATTGATTTTGTACAGAAATTGTTGTTCTACCTCTGATATTTGCATCCTATTTTTAACCAATGGTGACCCCGTGACGTTGCTTAAATCCCGCCTTTTACAATATGTGTCTTTGCTTGACGCATTTCTCTTTCCTTCTCTACCGTGTTCTTATTGGTGCAAATTGACACTCTTCATTATCGATTATTTCAGTCCACGCGGACTGTTATCTGGGTTTAATAAACCCGTATCGCACATTCTCGTGAATACTAAGCCCCGGTTTCTCCAAGATTCTTTGAAACATTAATTATCTGCAAAATTTACGCCGAATGTGATATTTAAACTACGCAGGTGTTCAAAATAATATTAATTCTCAGAGCTTTATTCCGTGGTATTTTAATCTTGGGTTTTACAAGTTTCTATAGGTATTATATGTTATTAACGGTTTAATTAACTCCAATTAAAATTGATTTCTATCCTTTTCATTTTTAGCGAATACAACTTAAATATTAATTATTATAGGTACACTTTGTTTTACTACCGGTTACTTAAATAGAGTTAATTAAGATAAATTTTGCACGTAATTTCTCTTTGTTTAGAAATAATTACATTACACGCAGAGCTTTTCAATACTGCTTCTTTTGATATAAAGCGTCTTATAAATAATTTAAATTTCTTATTTTACTGAAACAACCGAGTTTATTTATGCTTCATGGTTTTAATAACGCGTATTATTTAATGAAATTCCTTATACATGGTGATTAAAATTATTTGATGTGATTATTTAATTTTCTATCCTGGTCTAAATATGAGTAATATATATATATATATATATATATATATATATATATATATATATATATATATATATATATACATTAAAATGTTATAAAATGATTTAAAATATGTCTGAGGGTAAACAGACTAATTTACCACTCCTATTAATGTCTTCTAAATTTAAAATTGACTACAATAAAAAGAGAATTGATAAGTAATTACTTGCTAAACTAGGCTAAAATGCTATTTACTGGTGGTAGAGCATTTGAGATTTAAAGGAAGTGTTTTGGGTAACGGTTCTTCAATAAAGCGTTTATCTAATGTAATTCCAACTGAATGGGCTTAGGTTGATTATTTGTAAATTTCATGTTAACTGTTTGATGGATACTCTATTTCATTAATTAATTAATGTACCATAATACCTGTAAGAGAATTTATTTTTGCATGTTTAGTTAGCATTAAGTAATTGTAAGATTTGTGGAATCTCAACCAATAATAATTGGTATAAGTATACATAATGATAATGGATCAATGAGTGTAGTTTTTAAATATTTTGTAAATAGTTGGCAAGTTGTAATTTTTGAAAAAATCTTCTAGGTGATAATTATTTAGAAAAATGAAAATTGATTTTGAAAATTTTTGAAAAAAAAGACTTTTTTCTTGGGAGCTTGTTATTGTATTTAAAAAAAGAATATATCTGTTTGAAATGTATCCCTTTTTATTTAATCCTCGTGATATTGGAGCAATATAAAGAATTTAATTCTGGTGGAAGAATTTTAGTGCATAGTACAATAAGTTACAAATGTTTTATACAACCGTGTGGAGTTAAGAGGATTGATTCCAGTTATAGCGAACAGAGGGTCATCGTTAATATTGGTGAAGAACAGCATCAGTGAGCTTCGAATATTTTACAGTGGTTTTCCAGTATAAGAGAATAACGTTTTGTTCACCTGCAGTTGTGTGTATTGCAAGAATACATATTCATATAGCCGATTCTAAGTATACTGTTCCTGAGTTATTATTTTATTATGCCTAGAACATAAAATAGAGTGAATGTAATAAAAACATAAAATTAAAACTTACCTTCTACAGATATTAACTGCAAGCGTTCGCAATGCAATTTTGTCTTATCCTGTGAAGAGGTCCATTTGAGCAACAAGCGACTTCAGTGGAATTACAGGTATTTGAAGTTAATCCTTGTATAAGCACCATTTAAAGATATTTGTTTGTGATTTGAATCGCAGATGTTTATCTAAATTATACATTTGGGATTATATTTATCAATCCTTGAAAATAATAAGAAACAAGCCACATCTACACTGCATAAGGTTAAGTGAAATTAACTAGACGACGTTTTATGTGGAAGGGGTTGATGTGCCTGTAAAACTACCTGAGCCCACATTGTTTTACAGAGTAGAAATATCTTGATATAATAATTCCTAAGACTGAGTTTCAAAAGCCGTGACATAAATAAGCACAATTTAATTTTACAAAAATACAAAAGTTTAGTAGAGTATGTTTGCGTAGTGGTTACAACATACATGTAATTAAGGTTGCGGTACTATCAGAAAAAATTACCGCTATTTCTAAATATTTGAAAAGCCGACACCAACTTTTTTATCTGTGCAATCAATTATCCTTTAACTCTTTGATTTTAATTATATTCTTTATATATATATTTTAGTATTTGACATTATCAAAGGGTTTAAAAAGATAGTTGTTAGTACTACGAATAAAAACATTAATTTACCACTTTTATCAAGCTATTCTAAAATTTAAAAACAGTACGGTTAACAAAGATTGGTGAATAATTACTTGTTAAATGCAGATATAGAATATTATGTACTAGTGATACAGCGTTTGAGGTTTAAAAAAGCATTTTCCAATATTTTTCAATACGAAGGGTATCTAATGTAACTTCAATTGAATGTGTATAGGTTTTGTCTATAAAATTATTATTTGTAAATTGTTCAGGATACTTTATGCCATTTATAAATGTTGTTTACCTAAAATGAAAGTAGTTTAATACAATTTAATTATAAAGCGAAATAAAATTATGAAATGTCAAAATGAAATGTAAAAATACCAAAACTGTTCTAAAATAGTAATTAAGTAGATTTAAGGTTAAAATATTGAATGCAACCCATATATAATATTAGTTAGTAGGTTAGATGTAATTGTTTTTAGTTGTCCTAGGTGATAGTTGTTTAGAATAGAATTAATTGATAAAAATTTTGTAAAAGTTTGACCATAAATTTTGTACACTGATTAGATGTTTTTGGCTTGAGGAGCCTTGTAATAAAATTTATCAAAATTAATAGAAGTGTTAAAGTGCATGCATTTTATTTGAATATAATACAAAATAAGTGAAAGGTTATACGACCAAAAATAATTCCAAAGGAAGATTTCCAATTATAACAAACATCGGGGCATCTTTTGTTGTAGTTGAAAAGTTGCACCTGTGGTAGTGAGAATATTTTGCAGCAGGGTTCAGTCTTCTTGGATTACAGATCAGTTTATTTGGTGAAGTAGTAGTTAATTGTAGAACCTAAAACTAAAGTAAAATCCTTTTTGAACATAAACTAAAACATACTTTTATTAGGTAGTCACTGAAAGCGTTCGAGGCGATCTTGTGGTATCCTGTCTCAAAGCCCATGTACGCCCAGACACATTCAACGGAGTTGCAGATATTTTAAGTTATCTTTATATACACTTCATTTAAAGTAATTTGTGAATAATTTAAATTTCAAACGTTTAACTAAATTAAATATTTGTTGAATAGATTTATCAATCTTTGTATAATCACGATACGCAAGCATTAAAAAGAGGTTAGGTGCTTTTGATCTAACAACGCTTTAGGCGCCTGTGTTTTCAATACCTGTAAGGGGACAAAGAACCCACGTCTTCTTACAGAGTTTAAATAATAGATTCAGTTTCCCTGAGCGAGTTTCTAAAAGCCGTGGCATAATTAAATTTGAAAATTTATTTTATATAAATCATTTTAAAGGCCAACACCACTGTAAGGTTGCACTTATTACTTTTAACTCATATTTTAAAGCATCATTTCATTAAATATCACCATACATAATATAATATTGGCGACCAACAAACGTGGGGCAAGGTAAAGAGTATTAGGGTGTAGTGGTATAAAAAGTTGGTGAGGCTCGATAAGCAGTGTCGTAAGTGTGGTGTTTTTGAGAGAGAGAACTAGCGTATTTGCAGGTTTGGAGCATTTATATTTTGGTGGGGCAAGTAAAAGGTCAATTTGAAAAAGGCAATATTATCAGAACATGTCGGACGGGGAAAGGATCACCAGGTCAGGGAAGGTCTATGGTATCGAGACTGTTATAAGAGGGCAACGGGTGATGGTGACTGTAGCGGCAGGAGATGCAGGGGATGAAGGTAGAGGATATGTGGAGCCAGAGGTGGTTGTAATTCAGCCGGACGTAGAAAACCAGGTTGGAGGAGTCAGAGAAACAGCGAACGAGGGGGATATGCTGGGCATTATGCAGTTTTTAAAAGAAATTCGGAACGAGGCTAGAAATTCACAAGCGGAAGGTAGGAAAAATTTTGAGGAAGTGAGGGAAAGATTTGAGAAATTAGAAGAAAAAAATGAGAATTCACAAGCGGAAGGTAGGAAAAATTTTGAGAGAATGGAGACAAAATTTGTGAAAATGGAAGAAAAAAATGAGAATTCACAAGCTGAAGGTAGGAAAAATTTTGAGAGAATGGAGACAAGATTTGTGAAAATGGAAGAGAAAAATGAGAATTCACGAGTGGAAGTGAGGGAAAGATTTGAAATGATTGAGATGAAATTCGGAGGGATAAATGCGTTGATACAGAGCAGTTTGGGTTTGCTGAGAGATAAAGTAAGGATGGTAGAAGACAGGGTAAAAGTCGTCGAAGAAAATTTTGTAACAGGTTTGTCGGAGTTAAGGGGTGAAATGGTAAGGATAGATCTGAAACAAACAGAGAATCTTCAAAATTAAAAAAAGGGAGGTTATGGAGATTATTCAGGATAAAATTAGAGATTCAGGGGAATTAAGGGCTGATGTGATGGGATTTAAGGACATGGTAGATGAAAAATTAGGTGTACTGGAAGGTAGTGTTAGGATGATTAGGGAACAAGTAACAGGATTAGAAGGGGGACGTTTAGTGACAATGGACCAGGGTTATTTTAAAAATGGACGAGAAATTTTACCGAAATTTGAGGGAAGACGTTTTGAACAGCCGATGCTATACTTAGATAAGTTGGACGATGATAATGGAAGGTGAACCAGAGAGGGTGCGCATGCAAATGATAGGGGCTAGTTTAAGGGGTAACGCCGAAAAATGGCACAGCATTATTAGGAAAAATTATAACACATACGAGCAATCCAAGACTCTTTTTAAAGAACAATATTGGGGTAACGCAAAACAAACAGAAATAAGAACAAAATTAATAACAGGATAGTATTTAACTAGTATGGGGTCGAGAGAGGAATACATTATTGACAATTATAATCAGGCGCAACATTTGACTCCAAAATTTAGAGAAGAGGAGCTGATACAGTTTTTGTCGAGACATATGGAAGCTGAAGTGGCTAGGGCGGTGGCCACAAAATACTAAAACACTAAAAGAATTTTTAGAAATCATGCGAAATTATGATATGGCCAGGAAATTTAAAAATAATAATAGATATTGGTAAGGTAGGAATACAGGGAGAAACCGGAATCAGCAGGAAAATTTTAAAATATGGAATAGATATGACAATCAAAGACAGGAACAAAGACACGGGGATAGACAAATGACACCGCAATACAATGGGAGCAGAAACCAGGACCAGGGGGGCAATTACCGATTTAATAACTGGAACTGAAACCAATATCAGGGAAATCATGGGAGGACGAACAATTGGGGTCAACGGGTACATAAGAACGAAAATTTTAGGGAAACAAATAACTGGAATAGAAATGACTGGGGAGACGGGAGACAATTCAACAGGAGACATGATTTCCAACGTGGACAGCAGGACTATGGTAGTAGATACAGCGATAACGAACAATTAAAATATAATAGGGAGTGAGATAAAAGTCCAGGAGATCAGCGTAATGTAGGGATCAGACATATGACGACAACAGGCAGGAACAGGGAATCCGAGAATTTGATTGAGATAGCACAGGTTCACGAGGAGCCAACGGGTTTAAAAAAAACGCCGATTATGTAAATAAGTTTGTTAATTTAGAATTAGATATAGGGTTAAGTTTAGTGGATTTGGGTACGACTAGTAGTTTAAGTTTTGTATATTCGTTATTAGAAGACAGGGGTGAAAGAAAAGGTAGTTTACCTTTTGTTAATTTGAAGTTAAATAATTATTTATATGTAGCATTAATTGATAGTGGGTCTGAGCTGTCACTAGTAAAGAAAGAGATAGTAGTCAAGCACGCTGAGTTATTAAAAGGGAGGATCTGCAAGATAAAACGGATAAGTTTGTGGTCTGCGATGAAAAAGAAAATATCGGTAATCGACGAAATGATTTGTGTACCAATTTCAATAGGGGGAAAAAGCTAGGAGAAGCTGAGTTTTTAGTGGCAACGGGATTATATTTAGACATTATAATAGGGATAGATGCTATAGAAAGATTTGGGATGAAAATAGATGGCAAGGATAGAAGTGTACAGATTTTAAATATTAAGAAGAATTGGGTGGTACCTAATGGAAGTTCGAATAAAGGGATGGATATTAATAGTGATGTTTATGGCACAGGGATGATTAGGGAAAGTATTTTAGAAGGACAGGATGAGATAATGTTAGGAAATTTATTTGAGAAGGTATTTGACGAAGGACAGATTGGAATTATAGACGAGGAAATAAAAGGTAGATTATATGAGATATTTAATGAGCATGTAGGTTTATTTAATGGGGAACCAAGGGTAGCAACTAAGTATGTACACAAGTTAGAAGTAACAGAAGAAAATGGGTTTTACACGAAGGTACATCCGATTCCGTATAGTATGAGAGAGAGTTAGGATAAAAATCAAAGATATCTTAAAAAATGGAATAATAGAGCCAGCAAGGACTTCTTTTATTAATCCTATCGTTGTTGTACCCAAACCTAGTGATAAGTTAGATATAAGAATTTGTTTAGATGCCAGAAAATTAAATTTAATTACTAAAGCACAATATGAACAGCCGCAATCGATGGATAATTTATTATACAAAATTAGTGGGTGAACGGTCTTTAGCAAATTAGATCTGAAAAACTCATTTTGGTTGATTCCTTTGCATGAAGATAGCCGAAAGTATACTGGTTTTAGCATCGAGGGAGAAATATTTCAATATAGGGTAGTTCCATTTGGTCTCGCTTCAAGTTCAGCTGCATTGGTCAGAGCCATGCAGAAGTTATTAAATGAGTTCGAGGAATTTTGCACGCACTATGTCGATGATATACTGATATTCTCCAGGAGTAACGAGGAACACCTGGAACATGTAACAAAAATTATACGTAGGATAGATGAAGGAGGCTTACAGTTGAATGTAGAGAAATGTGAATTTTTCAAACGTGAAGTTGCTTATTTAGGATTTGTGATTTGTGACGAGGGCATTACGATTTGTAAAAAAAGGTTGGACGAACTAAAAAATTTAGAACAATCAAAAAATTTAAGGGGCTTGCGAGGGTTTTTAGGAGTTTTCAACTACTATAAACGTTTTATACCACATTATTCAGAATTGTGCCTACCATTGGTGGAATTACTTAGAAAGAATGAGAAATGGAGGTGGACGGAGCAGCGAGAGAATGCATTTCAGGATTTGAAAAGGGGGTTTTACCAGGAATTATCGTTAAAATATCCAAATTTTGTAGATAGGTTTATTTTACGAACAGATGCATCCAATCGTGCGATAGGCGCAGAATTAGTCCAAATACAAAAAGGGGTAGAAGTGCCAATATGTTTCATTTCCAGAGTACTGAAGGAATGTGAGACAAGGTATTCAACTGCCTAGAAGGAGATGTTAGCTATTGTGTATGCAGTAAAAAAATTAAGGTTTTATTTGTTAGGGAATCAGTTTCTGATAGAGTCAGATAATTCGGCGGTGACGTTTTTGAAGAAGAAAGATTTTTTAAATAACCGTTTATATAGGTGGGCATTAACACTACAAGAATATGACTTTGACATTAGGCACAAGCCAGGGAAGGAGAACGTGACTGCAGACTTTCTTAGTAGAAAGGGTGACATAACTGAGGGTGAAAAAAAGGGATTTTTAGTAGCGTTACAGACATTTAGAGACGAGGGTAGATGGACAAACCAGGAATTTATTAACATGCAACAACACGAGGACATTATGACCATTAGGACTAAATTAGGCGAGCAAAATGGAGTTGAATATAAAGGTTTTAATCTGAGGAATAACTTTTTGGTAAAACGCATTGGGACGAAGACTTACTAGTATTATCGAAGGAGACAGCGTTAAAAATGATCGTAGAAATTCACAGGATATACGGACACATTGGAATACGAAAGACCTTTTTACTGTTTAGGGAAACTTTTTACACTAACAACGACATTTCTTTGGTAAAAGACAGCATAAATAGTTGTAGAACATGCTTACTAGGAAAGGACAAGAACATGACGTTACAAAACACTCACATGGTAATTAACACAGAAAGACCATTGGACATAGTAGCAGTCGACTATGTAAGCAACTTAATACCAGGACATAACGGATACAAACATATTTTGGTGATGGTGGACATTTTTTCAAAGTACGTAAAGTTATACCCGGGCAGAAACTGCAACACGAGGCATATTTTGACAAGCATAAGAAAGTACACTGAACAGACAGGGGTGATGAAAAAGATATTGATGGACAACGCCACTTATTTCAATAATAAAAGGGTGATTGATAAATTAAGTGGGGAAGGTATAAAAGTTGGGTTTTGTAGTATACGACATCCACAAGCAAATCCATTCGAACGCTACATTAGGGAAGTCATAAAGTACTTGAGGATATCGGTTGAGGGACAGCATAATAGTTGGGTTCGAAATTTACCAAGGATAGAAAGTTATTTGAATTTTGTACCGAGTTCAGTGACGAAGGTTTGTCCAGTGACGTTAATGAAAGGGGTAGTACCAGCTAGACCCTGGCGAGATCAGAACGAGGTGGAGGACATTGACAGTTTATTAGAACAGACCAGAACTAGGGCAGAGACTAGACAACGTAGGGAGGTCGAGAAACGATGCAGACGAATTAAGAAACAGACAAATTTTCAGATTGGGGATTTAGTTATCGTTAAGAGGTTGAGAGTTTCGAACTGCAGTAGGAACATTTGTGCAAAATTATTGTTTCCATATGAAGGACCCCATCAAATAAGGAAAATTTTCGCTAATGGCAATACGTTTGAGCTTGAGAATGAAAGGGGTGAATGTCGGGGACGATTTCACTTGGAACATTTATACCCATTCATACAATAAATACACATACACATTATATATCACAAAGTATTAGTAAATTACAGGCATTAGTAATCAAGTCTACACATTTCTACAAAAGTTAAACTTAGTGTTAGTATTCATATTAAAATTTGATATTTGTTGAACCACAGTTAGCATTTTAAAACGTAAGGTTAGCAGTGGTTTAATAAAATAAAAATAAGCTTATTACAATCGTTGACACTGTTTAGAGGAAAGAGAATCTTATATTTATTTTATGAAACCAGGTGGGGCTTCTTTAGTATTTGACATTATCAAAGGGTTTAAAAAGATAGTTGTTAGTACTACGGATAAAAACATTAATTTACCACTTTTATCAAGCTATTCTAAAATTTAAAAACACTACGGTTAACAAAGATTGGTGAATAATTACTTGTTAAATGCAGATATAGAATATTATGTACTAGTGATACAGCGTTTGAGGTTTAAAAAGCATTTTCCAATATTTTTCAATACGAAGGGTATCTAATGTAACTTCAATTGAATGTGTATAGGTTTTGTCTATAAAATTATTATTTGTAAATTGTTCAGGATACTTTATGCCATTTATAAATGTTGTTTACCTAAAATGAAAGTAGTTTAATACAATTTAATTATAAAGCGAAATAAAATTATGAAATGTCAAAATGAAATGTAAAAATACCAAAGCTGTTCTAAAATAGTAATTAAGTAGATTTAAGGTTAAAATATTGAATGCATCCCATATATAGTATTAGTTAGTAGGCTAGATGTAATTGTTTTTAGTTGTCCTAGGTGATAGTTGTTTAGAATAGAATTAATTGATAAAAATTTTGTAAAAGTTTGAACATAAATTTTGTACACTGAATAGATGTTTTTGGCTTGAGGAGCCTTGTAATAAAATTTATCAAAATTAATAGAAGTGTTAAAGTGCATGCATTTTATTTGAATATAATACAAAATAAGTGAAAGGTTATACGACCAAAAATAATTCCAAAGGAAGATTTCCAATTATAACAAACATCGGGGCATCTTTTGTTGTAGTTGAAGAGTTGCACCTGTGGTAGTGAGAATGTTTTGCAGCAGGGTTCAGTCTTCTTGGATTACAGATCAGTTTATTTGGTGAAGTAGTAGTTAATTGTAGAACCTAAAACTAAAGTAAAATCCTTTTTGAACATAAACTAAAACATACTTTTATTAGGTAGTCACTGAAAGCGTTTGAAGCGATCTTGTGGTATCCTGTCTCAAAGCCCATGTACACCCAGACACATTCAACGGAGTTGCAGGCATTTTAAGTTATCTTTATATACACTTCATTTAAAGTAATTTGTGAATAATTTAAATTTCAAACGTTTAACTAAATTAAATATTTATTGAATAGATTTATCAATCTTTGTATAATCACGATACGCAAGCACTAAAAAGAGGTTAGGTGCTTTTGATCTAACAACGCTTTAGGCGCCTGTGTTTTCAATACCTGTAAGGGGACAGAGAACCCACGTCTTCTTACAGAGTTTAAATAATAGATTCAGTTTCCCTGAGCGAGTTTCTAAAAGCCGTGGCATAATTAAATTTGAAAATTTATTTTATATAAATCATTTTAAAGGCCAACACCACTGTAAGGTTGCACTTATTACTTTTAACTCATATTTTAAAGCATCATTTCATTAAATATCACCATACATAATATAATATATATATATATATATATATATATATATATATATATAATTTTTCAAGTTTGGTTTATGTGAGTATAAAGTATTTAAGAAATTGTATCAAACAAGTGACAGAACAATCCATAAAATTTTTTTAAGTTTTGTTTTTTATGAATACTAGAGTGGCGGGTAAAAACTAGTTTGAGGTAACTAAGCAGAGTTTTAATTATTTTGGCAACGATTTTTTTTACCGTTTAAATCCTTCCGGAGATATGGATTAAATATTGTTTTCTTGGTAGGTTCGTTTTCCTTTGCGTAACATGCTTCATTGCTACACGTTTTGTAAATAAATTTACTCCCTTGGGTTTTTTTCTTTCTCTTGTGTCCCATCCGATTCTACCACTTTCTAGCTAACACGGCATTCCTTGGATTGATTTTTTTGGTGCGGTAACCGGTGTGGATTATTCCGCTGCATACCTGATCTTTTTCTTATGCGCACGGAATACCGAAACATCTTTTAACATGTTTTACGAACAATAGTTGACATATATTAATTGTGATTGATGTGGAGATTATAGTTGTTTTGATAATGACAATTGTTATTAATTAGGACCAGTAAGGTATATTGTGATACATATAGTCTATTTTAATTGCTTGTAGAACCGCACTGATGATGGCTTTTGCCAAAAGCGGTTTGCGATTTCTTTAAATTTTTTATAAATTTCACACGTTAATACATTTAAAATTTTTACTTCCATTGGAAAAACGTGTACAAAGCCGGCTAATGATTAACATTCTACAACAGGACTTACCTTCCTATTTTTATATAATGTATTATTTATATGACGCTATGTACACAAGAAACAACAACAATGATTTATTCTACAACTTACAAAAATAAATAGAACATTGTTTAGAACACCTCAAACTGTAGATTTTCTATCCATGAATCCAAGCCATTATACACCAACGGTCGCTGTAATCTAGTACAAATATAACCAAACCACACGATATATAAGAACAAGCTTAGCAGTTAAGCTACCAGTGTGATTTATATTGTTTTGTTGTTTCAAAACATTAATCATTTTCATAGTGGGTGAGATCGCTTTGAACTACAATTTCTTGTTAACGAAGAACTAGAACAAAAACAGGGTTTTATAAACGCATCCCTATTAAATACAACTCGATCACCAGCACAAAATCGAAAGGGTCAAGCTAAGCTTAGCTACAGAGCAAACAATCTTCTACAACAAACGATTTACATAATGCTATATGAAGCTTTCTAAAGCTGCATTTTAAACATTTATAGTTTTAATAGTAACTGTTACATCATGCACTTGCAAATGATAGAAAAGCAGCAGATAAGAGAAAAAGTTTCCAAATATTAGGTGTCATATGCACGGTATACAAATGCTAGTGTAACTAACTTTTAAAAATCAAATTTAGTCGAAGTACCGAAAAGGTGTACAAGCGTTTTAAATTCCTAAACGGAAATGATTATAATGGTGATTAAAGATCTAGGAGGCGGCACTAATCATTTCTAATATAACAATTTAAGGTTATATACAATTATATCATCAGCTCAAAGTATATACACAAAGTAAATATTTTATACGTATAACGGGTTACGAGATGTATACACAAACTTTTTCGTTATCGATTTCAAAAACGAAAATTTAGCCGTGCACGCCCCTCCTATAGCTCTAAAGGTAACATCCATTCAACAACCAACTGGCAACGGGTAAATAGCATGTGCTGGAGCAGCTATGTCTGCTGCGTTTACCATACACAGAAGCTCTTGCAGTGCTCGCCGTTGTCCGCAAACCTTAACTGTGGCATCTAGGTTTAGAACCCAAATTGCTCATATCAAAGAAATACGATTCAGTCAGTGAGGATGCTGGATACCCTTTCACAATATTAACTAATTTTTACCTGGCAACAAAGATTTACCCTGAATTTGGCTTGTATTCATCATCATTAGGTCTTCAGTCCTGAAACTGGTTAGACGTGCACCCTCATTAATTCCAATTCTGAACTAACCTACATATTTCCCTAAAATTTACACAGTTTGTTTCCATCACTAATCTGATCTAGGTCTACATCTACCTCTTTTTTCCGATCTCTGCTTGTAATATATCACATACTATTCCCCAAAAATGCCTTAGAACGTATTCTACCTTTTTATTTCTTTAATTTTTTTCCCCAGATATTCTTGTTCCCCTACTATTTCTATAACTTATTTGTTATTAACTCTGTCTGTCCATGCTATCATCCTCATACATCTGAAGCACAGCATTTCAAAAGGCTGCTACCGTTTTTCTGTCTGCTTTTTAGATTGCCCGTATTTCATAGGCATACTGTGCTGTGCTTCACACTTATGCTTTCAACAATTTTCTTCTTGTTCTATGTTCGGTCTCTTTGTCGCACGTTTGCGTGTTTAATTTTAAGTCGTAAATTTTGTAGTCGTAAATCTAATAGTAAAACTGTCATCCCTCGTTCCCTTATATCCTGCCATAAAAATTCGTTGGGCATGTGTGAATAAGTGGACAGAGTAGTGAACAAACATTTGCTTATGGATATTGAAGCAGAACGGTTGTCGGTTTCTTCGTTCAGTGTACCGTAAGTTAGTCAAGTGCCCCAGACTTTCGTTGTTAAACCCTAAAAAACATAGTGCAAGTGTTACGTAACATAGACTCAACTCGCATACAGTCCACTTGGTTGAAGGAAGAGGAACTGCAGCATAGAAAAACAAAACACCGCGGAGGTAAGTCGATTTATAAATTTATAAGACCCCCCGCGCGTGTACAAAATTGGCCTTCATCGCTGGATCTTTAATTAAACAATTAGTTCCTATCCTTTAAGCTCCTTATACTCAAATTTATAAAATTGTCGTAGTTTTTATTATGGTTAAACGTGTTACACAGAAAAGAACATCTTGCTTACACATTTAATGCTAAATACATCTGGTTATAACGGTAGATTTTACAATACATTCCTTATCCTTTGTGGCAAAAATTAGGGTCGTCGTCGTCGGTATCTTTTTATGTAAACTATTTATTATGGTTATTGTATTGTAAAGCTTTACCTTATTTGTCGGTTCAAGTTGGAGGAACCATTCGGGTTCATGCAACTTGTATAACAAAGGGGTTATTGGTATTTATTTGAAACCTTAAAAGCTTTGTCGGGCAAGCACTGTAGTTAGGTGCATTTTTCTATTAATAATTTAATTTCGTAGATGAATTAGTAATTTAGCGTATTCGAGTTACGCATTGTTTTTATATTAATTTTATTGTCGTTCATTAATCATTAATCAAATATGGTTATATCAATTGATAAGGCTATTCTTGAAGCTACATTTGTAGTTAAAAGGTTGGATCACATATACAGCAAAATAAACCAAACGGAAAACGTATCGATTGCTTTAATTAGAGCGTCGATTAAAACTGTCGAACAGATTGAAACGCTTTTCAAATCCTTTTGCAAGGATATTTTCTTTGATGAAGAAAGTGAACAATTGGATGAATTTTCTGCTCTTAGAGTGAAAATCGATGATTACCTATTAGATATTCGTATTATCGCTGAACAATGCGAATTAGATTGGGTAGAAAATAAGCCAAAGGTGGAAAATATGAATAATTCTTTTTCGTCGAATTGTGGAGGAATTCGCTTGAAACATCTTTCAGTTCCCCGCTTCTCCGGACGCATATCAGATTTTGAGAGTTACAATGCAATCTATAAGCGGTTGATTCATGATAATGTCAGTTTGTCACCCGTTGAAAAATTTTGCCCTCTCGTTGATACATTAGATGAGTCGTCGCGTGGCTTGATAAAACACTTGCCATTAAATGATTATGCATACGAGGAAGCCTATAAAATCATTACTAATCGTTTTCAGTCCAAGAGGTTATTACTTTCAACATATTTTAATGCTCTCGAAAAATGCCCTAAGGTCAGTTCCTCAGACTCGCATGCGGAACTCCGGCAATTAATTAGTTGTTTTGATGAAAATATATTCGCGTTAAGGCAGATGGAAATAGATTTATTAGATTTCATGTTGTTTAATCTGTTATCGAAAAAATTAGATACAAACATTTTAAAGCGTTTCGAATTAGGAAATAGTGACGAAATTCCTTCGTTTAAAGATTTAAGGTTGTACATTGAAAAACAATGTAAAGTGTTGGAAATCAATGACATTGCTTCAGGAACATGCTTAAAATCTCGAGATTCCGTTAAAGAAAGAGAAAAAGGAAGGTTCGTTAGCACTTCGGCTAAAACTTCTTTAGTTAGTACCACCAATGATGTTAAAAATTGTAGTTTCTGTCAAGCTGTGCATCCTATTTATAGATGTAAGCAGTTTCTCGATAAAACCCCTCAAGAAAGATTTGAGGTGGTAAAGCTTAAAAATCTTTGCATTAAATGTTTAAATCCTTCACATTCGATGAAAAATTGTACGTTAGATTGGTCGTGTAGAAAATGTCATCAGTCGCACAATTCGTTGCTTCACTTCGATAAACAAGAAAAATCGGTGTCGCCACGCCGACAAACCCATCGTCAAAGGTCAGCGTCTCCTCGGAGAGCGGCGCCTAGACTTACTTCTACTAGTAGACCTAGTGAAGACAATCTGTCGTCGTCGGTTGTGCATGAACAACCTGTCACTAGTTCGTTGATTTCGACGTCATTAGAACACACAACCACGCTGTTAGCTACGGCAATGGTGTCGGTGCTTGATTATACAGGAACATTGCAATCTGTTCGTGTAATATTAGATAACGGATCCATGGAAAGTTTTATGACTGAAAGGTGCCGTCAGAAATTAGGTTTAAGGAAACGGAGAGCCAATGTCACTGTTCAAGGACTTGGCTTGAATTCGTCGTTGGTGTCTGGTGCACTATCGTGTGTAGTCAGCCCCTCGGGAGCACGGTCTCCAGCATATGGAATTGATTGTTATATTTTACCTAACATTTGTAATCAATTACCTTCGTCGTCGATAGGGGTCAAGGAATGGTCGCATACTCGAGGTTTGGCCTTAGCTGATCCTAATTTTAATGTTCCTGGTAAAATTGACATGCTACTCGGAGCGCAAATCTTTGCTCAGGTTTTGTTGAACGAGTCTCGTTGGGGTGTCGCTAACGAGCCAGTTGCTATTAAAACAACCTTTGGTTGAGTTTTAACGGGAAAGGTCGTTTCCCCGAATAGTTCTATTACGTCGTTGTGTGCTTTCGTTGAACCCTTAGACAGTGATATTCGTCGATTTTGGTAATTAGAAAATATTCCCTTCAAAAAACACATTTCTCCTGAAGAAGAAAGGTGTGAAAATCAATTTGTGGAAAGTTATAGACGTAACAAGGACGGTCGTTTTGTAGTGTCCTTGCCCTTTAAAATTTCGGAACCCTCATTCGTGGGTATGAGATCAATTTGTATTAAAAGATTTTTGTCGTTAGAACGTCGTTTGTTAAAAAATCCTGAATTGTATTCAGATTATAAAAAATTTATGGAGGATTATTTGACAAGCGGGCACATGGTTCAAGTGAAATCGCTTGAAAATTCGTCGGGTAATGAGAAAATGTACTACATTCCCCATCATGCTGTACATAAGCGTGACAGCACTACCACCAAATTGCGGGTGGTTTTCGATGCTTCGTGTCAGGATCAATCTGGAAAGTCGTTAAATGATAGCTTGGCTATTGGCCCTGCTTTGCAAAAGGACATTGCAGTTTTGTTGTTGCATTTTCGTGTACATCCTATCGTAATTACAGCTGACATCAAACAAATGTATCGGCAGATTTTGGTTAAAGATACTCATCGTGATTATCAACGTATCGTCTGGAGATTTTCTCCGTCAGATCCTATTATGGACTTTAAATTAAATACTGTAACTTATGGAGTCTCGTCGTCGCCTTTTTTGGCCTTGCGTACTGTTCAAGAATTGGCAAGGTTAGAGTCGATTAATTTTCCTTTCGCGTCATCGGTATTGGCGAGCGATACCTATGTTGATGACTTAGTCACTGGATGTAATTCGATTGAAGCTGCTAATCAATTAATTGGTGAATTGAATAGTATTTGCTCTAGTGGTGGTTTTCAATTAAGAAAATGGAGTAGTAATTGCCCGGTAGTGATGTCCAACTTGAGGGAGTCCCTGTCCAGTTCGGACGCAATTACATTTCAAGATAAAGATAGTGGTTCAATAAAAATTTTGGGCCTTTCGTGGCGTGCTCTTACAGATGCATTTTTATACAACTTACACGTTGAAAAGCGCACTTGCACTAAGCGTAATATTTTGTCGGCTATCGCAAAAATTTTTGATCCTCTCGGGTTGATAGCACCTGTAGTACTGTTCGCTAAACGTTTAGTTCAAGATCTTTGGCTTTTAGGTCTCGGATGGGACCAAGAGCCTCCATTGAAGTCATACAAAATGGAAACATTTTTGGGTGAATTGCCAGCGGTTTCGAATATTGAGATTTCGCGTCACATCGTATGTCATAATTTTAAAAAGGTGGAGTTGCATGGATTCTGTGATGCTTCTGAAGCCGGGTATGCTGCTGTCATCTATTTCCGTTCGTTCGATCTAGAAGGTAACATTACCATTTCATTAGTATGCGCAAAATCGAAGGTTGCTCCTACTAATCGCGTTTCATTGCCCCGTCTCGAATTGTGTGCTGCCGTACTCTTGGCAGATTTAGTAGATTTCGTCAAAAATACTTATAAAGATATTTTATCATTTAGTAATATTTTCGCGTGGTCAGATTCTACTGTTGTTTTGTCTTGGATTCGGTCTTCCTCGCATAAGTGGAAGACATTCGTTAGCAATCGTATTTCGCATATTCACGAACGTATTCCTCCATCTTCGTGGTTTCATGTTAAGTCCCAGGATAACCCTGCGGATTGTGCCTCACGTGGACTTTTGGCTTCAGAGTTGGTTCATCATCCATTATGGTGGACAGGACCTTCCTGGTTAGTGCGTCGTAATAAAGAATGGCCAGTAACATCGCTGCCAAAACTTATCGACTCATCTCAGATGGACGTCGAATATCGTACTTTGTCGTTAACAGTCGTTATGTCTGACAATTTCTTAGATATGTTGTTGGATAAATTTTCAAACCTGCAGAAAATTTGTAGGATTATTACATGTATTCGTCATTTCATTCGTAATGTTCAATGTCCAGATTTGCATTCAAAATATTCTGATAGTTTGTCTCTAGCTCAACAGCAAGAGGCTATATATTTATTGATTAAAAAAGTTCAAACAAATGTTTTTGCTCAAGACATTGCAAATATTAAAACTGGAAAACTTGTTAGTAAACAACTTCGTAGCCTTAGTCCGTTTCTAGATAGTCGTTATTTGTTGAGGGTGGGCGGTCGCCTACGTAATTCTGACTTGTCGCATGATGCAAAATTTCCAATTTTGCTTCCTCGGTCGCATCGGTTGACTGAAATTATTATCTTAGATTGCCATGAAAGACATTTACATCCTGGTAGGGACGGTATCGTTCGGATACCTACCATCAAGACAGCCCAAGGGTTAGTTAAACGCCCCCTAGTGAAACTATGTTTACTGCCAGTTACTTGATATTTAATGGTATGTACACGTATATTCACTTATATAAGTTTGTCGGTTAGGTTCTTAGTTAATAGCTCTAATTAGTTTTAAATATAAAATAAGTTAGTTCATACTTATTTTGGTGGGCGGGATGTTCGGTCTCTTTGTCGCACGTTTGCGTGTTTAATTTTAAGTCGTAAATTTTGTAGTCGTAAATCTAATAGTAAAACTGTCATCCCTTGTTCCCTTATATCCTGCCATAAAAATTCGTTGGGCATGTGTGAATAAGTGGACAGAGTAGTGAACAAACAACTTGCTTATGGATATTGAAGCAGAACGGTCGTCGGTTTCTTCGTTCAGTGTACCGTAAGTTAGTCAAGTGCCCCAGACTTTCGTTGTTAAACCCTAAAAAACATAGTGCAAGTGTTACGTAACATAGACTCAACTCGCATACAGTCCACTTGGTTGAAGGAAGAGGAACTGCAGCATAGAAAAACAAAACACCGCGGAGGTAAGTCGATTTATAAATTTATAAGACCCCCCGCGCGTGTACATTCTATGTTTGTTGTCTTTCATCATAGGTGCTGTTCTTTCTTGTTATATACAGTTCGGTCCCCTTCTATTGTTTTACAATTATATACCCTATTTCTCCGACCTTCAGTGGTTGCGAAGGGGGGTAAGCAGCCTGTGACTGCCAAGTTCACCCCGTACTTAAACATTTATCGATGTAATATTTTTTCCAATATCACTTTTGGCACAGTCAACATTAGTTGCAGTTATTTCACAACCAACACCTGTAGTTGTTTATAATAATCATCAGATTTATCTGCACATATTTTTAAGTCATTAAATTTTTCGTTTCAAAACTGGTTGGACACGTACCTGCATTTATTTATATTCTCAGCTAGCCTACACAGTTCCCTAAAATTCTCACACAGCATGTATACAGCTCAGTTCCCCTTTTATTGTTTTCTAATTTTAAGCTCTATTTCACGGAGATTCAGTGACGGGGGTTAAACAGTCTATGGCTGCCAAGATTCCCAACACTTAGATACTTACCGAAATAATAGTTTTCTAGTAAATCCTTTCACACAATTAACATTATTCGAGAATATTGCCCAACCAATTCTTGTAGTTGCTTATAATAATCATCATGTTTAAGTACAGTCACTTTCTTCGTCATTAATTTATCCATCTTGGGACTGGTTGGATGCGTACCTCCATTGATTTCTATTCTGAGCTAGCCTACACATCTCCCTGAAACTCCTACAGCCTACATCTTTCACTATCTGTGTGCAGTAGTCTAACCTAGCTTTTCATTTTCTTATCTCTGCTTCTAATATATTCCGCACTATTTCTATTTTTTACCGTTATCCACATATCTCTTTCTTCCCCTAGCATTTTTAGTACCTCTTCGTTCTTAACTTTGTCTGTCCATAATATATCCATCATACGTCTGTAGCACCACATTTCAAAGGCTTCTACCTCTTTCTTGTCCGCTTCTGCTACTATCGAGGCTTCACAGCCGCACAGTGCTGTGCTCCACACATATGTTTTAAGCAATCCTTTCCTTGTTTCTATGTTTGTTGTCTTTGAGCACAGTAGTTGCTTTTTCTTGTTAAATGTAGCACGGCCTTGTGCTAATCTTTGTTTTGTATCTTTTGTGCTTTTCCCATTTTGCGTTTTTTGACTTCCAGAAATCCTTAACCTCTTGTAAGTTCTCGTTACCTATGTGTATACTTGTTTTTGATTTATTATCCGCTCTTTTTCATACTAAAACTTTAGTTGTATTTTTGTTAATTTTCATACCATATCCCTGCATTAAAACTGTTTCCATTTCATTAAGAGCAGCTTTTAACTCTTCCTTGCTAGATGCTAATACTGCTATATCATCTGCAAATCTAAGCATATCAATCTTTCGTCCCTGCATATTAATTCCAAATGTGTTTCTGCATTTGACAGTATTCATTGCCTCATCATTGTACAAGTTAAAAATTAATGGAGATAGGGCGCATCCCTGCTTCAACCCTTTTCTATTGTTTACTTTTCTACGTTGCTGCTCTAATTCTATTACTGCTGTTTGCTCTTTGTATAAGCTATGTACTATTCGTCTATCCCTATAACTCATTCCAATCTTTTTGAGTATTTCGAACATTTTTTTCCATTTTACATTGTCGAATGCTGTTTCTAGATTTACAAACCCTATATACACGCTTTCCCCTCTTTCTATTACTTTCTCCACTATCACTCTCAGAGCTAAAATAGCCTCCCGTGTTCCCCTGTTTCGCCTAAACCCAAATTGGACTTCTCCTAGTATTTCTTCTGCCCGTTTTTCCATTCTTCTTTGTACAATTCTAGTTAATATTTTTGACACGTGTGCTGTCAAACTTATTGTTCAAAAATTTTCACATCTATCAGCGCCTTCTTTTTTTGGTATAGTTACTATGATGTTACGTTTGAAATCTTTGTGTATCTCGCCTGTCTCATACATATTGCTTACAAGTAGGAAGAGACGTTCTGTTACTGCTTGTCCAGCGGCTTTTAGAGTTTCTGCTTGCACCCTATCTGTACCCGGCGCCTTACCATTTTCCAAACCCTTTAAAGTTACTTCTAACTCATCTCTAAGTATAAGACATCCCAGGTCATCACTTTCAATGTACGATTCCTGTTCTAATGCAGTTACTTCCTCTCCTGCATATAAATTCCCTATATATTCTTGCCATCTACCCACTTTCTCTATATTTTCTATAACGATGTTTCCTCTCGCGTCCCTTATATTTTTGGTATACGGTTTTATATCCCTAAAATTTATTGTAATTAGTTTGTATGCTGCATCTGTCTTTCCTACTTCCATCTTAGTTTGTACCTCTTTGCACTTTTTATCAATCCAGTATTTTTTAGCTTTCCTGCATTTGCGAATAATTTCCCATTTTATGGCTTTGTATCTCTGTTATCCTGTTTCGTCTGATTTATTTTTGTATTTTCGCCTTTCTTCTATTAAATTCAGGATATCTTTTGTTATCCATGGTTTTTTATTTTCTTTCTGTGTATACCCCAGAATATCTATGGCCGCTATGTCTAGGCTGGATCTATTATTCTATTGGGTTTCTACTTCCTTAGTATCAGATATTTTCTTGTTATCTTTGAGCAATTCATTTGTCTTTTTTCGAATCTTTCTTGAATATATTTATTTTTTAGTTTCTTTATGTCCAAGTGCCTTTTTCCGTCTTTTTTTCAAATTTTTAAATTTAAGTACGGCCTTTATAATTACGATGTTGTGGTCAGTCTCGATATCTGCTTCTGGGTAGCTTCTACAGTCTTTTACTTGATTCCTAAACCGTTGTCTAAGTAATCTAAGTAATCTAATGTAATCTATTTGATATCTTCTGGCATCTTCCACGTATATCGTCTTCTACCATGATGTTGAAATAATGTGTTTGTGATGATTAAATTGTTCTTGTCTCAAAATTCTACCAACCTATTTCCCCTGTCGTTTCTCGTGCCTATACCAAATAAACCTACTACCGCTCCTTCCCTACCTTCACCTACCACTGCATTAAAATCGCCGAATTTATTAAATTTTCGTGTCCTGTTACGTATATTAATATGTCTTTGATATCTTTGTAGATAGCTTCTACCTCTTCGTCACTGTAGCTAGAAATGGGCATGTATACTTGTATTATTGCTGTGTTTATAGGTTTAGATTCTAATCTAACCATGAGTACTCCTTCGTTATTTTGTAAGTAATTTTCTACACAGTATCCTTTCTTTTTCCGCATAACTATCCCCACACCCAAATTACCTTCCTTTACTCCTGTATGAATTACCCTGGAGTCTCCACTCCAAAAATCCCCCGTCTCTGGCCATCGAACTTCGCTGATCCCTACTATGTCTAGTGATAACCTATTCATTTCGATTTTTAGGTTCTCTAGCTTACCTGCTTGCTTCATACTTCTAACATTCCACGCCCCGACTTGCAAAATGTCCCCGAATCTTATTTTTAACTTTCCGATCGCATCCCTCGAAGTAGTCCCCTCCCGGAGATCCAAATGGGGGACTATTTTTTCTCCGGAATCTTTTACCCCAGAGAATGCCATCATTTTATTATAATTTAGGTACACTGTGTACTTGGGAGGTAATGTGGTGGTTTTCCGTTGCCTTCCACATCGCTGTAGTGTGTCTTGGACTGCCATACCGACCCCTATGGTCTCTGCCACGTTAAGTACCGAACGAGCCGCTGCCCTCTTTCGGAGACCTGTCTTAGTCTGGTTCCTCACTAACGACCCTACTACTTTAGTTGGACCTGTAGTTTGGCTTTTAAGTTCATTAGAACACGCTAGCCATTTCACCTGGTCTAGTAATCTAGAACATCGGCAAGGTGCAGGTCCTTTCGAAATCGGGTTTGCATTAAGATTACATAATTCCGACATGACTTCAAATATACTTTGCAAGTACCAAATTTCCTAACATCAAACCGATGAGGTATTACTAAAAGAAATCCCAAGCAACAACGTTTAACCAATCAATAGTACTATACTCGTACCACCATTATTCACTTATGAATTTTGATATACATGATATTTTGTATCCAGTTTCCAGAAATACCCTTAATAGCAATACACAGAAAACAATTAAATGTCAACTTTTCGTTTAATATTCTATGATCCAATCACAATACTAAATTTTATACTTAAACTAACATTAAATTCCACCAATAAAGTTTTTATTTAAAATAAATACCTACCTATTTATAAATATTTTCAAATGTTCCAAACTTTTTTGCGCCATAATATTATGCTTAAAAATTTGCCAACCCTAGTTCCATCGCTAATTCCCCATTTAGCAAAAGAACTACTTTTACGTTCGGCCAATTTCCTAAACCGTTTGTATTTAAATACGCATATATATAATAATAAATTACAAACATAAAAGCTCACATTTTGCTTACCGTTTAATATCCAGGATATCTATAAACTCAAGGATGTGCAGAAGCAAGGACATTTTTTCTCACAAAAAACAATTGCCTTAACACAACCAGAATTCATTTATTAAGCTGATTACGAAGTTAAACCGTTTTTTAAAAAACAAACGGGCTTTCAAATCTCACCCACGCATAACATCTTGCCAAATTTGCAAGCGAAGTTATACAAAATCTCGCGCACCGTTTAATTTTGGCCCTTTGGTCAAGTCTACGTTTCATCTTGAATCTGTGATCCGTCCACTAACTATTAACATATCTTCATATCGACCCACATGCTTGTCATAGCTCACGAATTGTGAGAAAGTCCTTCCTGCACTTGACTACATGATCACATTACTGAATTCTGACTTTTTAATAATTTTTTGAACTAAACTTCCAACTTGTAGTGATTAATCCTCGCACGTCATATTCCTTTCTACAATATTATTCTTACAGTGTAACGCTGTGTATCTATGCCGAACAAAAAGGTTTTATTACGTTAATTACATAACAGTCGCATACCTTGTATTGTTGTTGCAATTTTCCCCTTGAACGATTAGATATGCCTCCTAAATATTCTTGCATGCTAGAGGTTTTCTCTTTTCTTGACTATTAATTTATTACATTAACAAATACTTTGTGGTGTTGTATATTGCAAGACGCCCTATATTTTATTTTACTTATACATTATAGCATCTGTATTACATATTTATTATATTGAATGTTCTATGAAATCTTCTGTTCCCGTTGTTTTTATTGTCGCGAAATTTATCTTACTTAATGATTAGTGCGTTATCTTGGTATTGTATTTCGCGTATCAATTTATTTTAAGAGAATTTATTTTACTGCTTTAATTATACTACCTGCTCTAATTAAAATTATATTATATAAAAACAAAAGAATTTAAATATTTTGCCTAATTAACATTAGCTATTCGTGAAGTGTACTATTCAGGTTGTATCATATTTAATCTGTCATCTAAATTTAATATTTACATATCCGATTTATAGTTCAAGTAACATGAATGCGTTATAGTAGTGAAGCTTAATATCGGAATCTAAAATGGACCGAGTGACATAGCAGTTCTCGTTCATAAAATACATTCTGTATATTTAAAACCTTTTTACTTTGATCTACCATTTTATGGCATCACTAAAGATTAAATGCAAAGGAACTCATTTCTTTTATTTAGCTTGATACAGATTTTACGCTCCTGTTTGTGCTATTTTCAGACAAATCATGATGGTTCGTGCTAACCTAGTATTAAAGTTTGTAACAGTTTAGCTTTATTTGCATTTAATATTTTTAGTTTACAAATTAGGTGTAAGGGTTTCGTTTAAATTTTAATGGGGCACCAATATCTATCTACCTACAGAAAACTTCATGTGAGATTCACATATGGCAGAAAAGTATTTTTAAGTACCCTTTTCTCGAGAAATGTAGCTCACATGATAGCTTCTAAACTGTACGAGATGTCGAGGCGTTTAGAAATCTAAGTTTTTGTTCTAGTATTATAAAGCCAGTTCTCTTGGTAACAAGAAATTGTGGCTACAAAGCGATATTGTCCTTTATGAAAGTGATTAATGCTATGGAATTAGATGTTAATATAATAGCATAGCGGTAGAATTATTTACAAAGTTTGTACTAACAAGATGTGCGGTTTGGTTTTGCCGCCATAGTAAATTCAAATGTAACGGTTTTGTGTGTTCAATAAACAAGTAAACATTCTACTGTTTTTCGTAGTACAAAGGATAATATTTGCATTTAATTCCAAGTTGTGTTATAAGACGAGCATTTGTGTGTTTATTGTTCTAGAAACTTACCGAAGTGGTAAATATTACAAAGTAGTTATATACATATCAAATATTCCTAAGGAAATCTCTTTCACACAAACTAGGGTGCTGAACGCCTTTTGACACTATTTTCCATTATCGGACATTTCTAATATTTTCATCGACATATTTAAATAATATTACATAAAAATTTATTTTATTCTGTAATGGTGATGAAATCTCAAAATAGAAGCAATAATATGTAATCTACTAAAGACCACTCAAATTTGAGCACAAATTCTTAATGGTGGTTAATTAATCTCGTTGATAGTTCAAGTTGTGAACAAATACCTAGGAAAAATTCAGAACAATACGTCCTCTTTAAACCACTACCGTCAAAATGTATAGAGATTTGAATGTTACAAGCCCTAACTACCATAAGTTCTGATACTTCATAGTAGATAAGCTACCTTCACAAGAGCGCAAAAAAAACGAAAAATTCTAAGGTCCAAAAACACCATTTTTGGTAGATACAAAGATCATTCACCCCGAGGCCACCGCAAATATTCGCACATCTAGTACCAAAAATCTAAACAATATTTTTCTTCAACTAAGCATTTTTTAGCTCCAGGCATGGATCTCGCACTCGACACCTCGACAAGGGTGCTAGACCCTCCACCCCACGACCGCCACCGCATTTGCAAAAAAATCGCACATCTGGTAACAGTATTAAACAACATTATCATCTAAAATTTGCGCAATAGTTTTCTTCGACCAATCATTTTTTAGCTTACGGGGGCATGGATTACACTCTCGGCACCCTGATCTGAACCGTCATTACAACAAACACTACCGCCACAACCACCACCACCACAACCACCACAACCACCACCACACACACACCACCACCACACAGACACCACTACAAATACCACAACAACCACCCCAACAACTACCACAACCACCACCACCGCCGCGGTCCACGTCCCGGCCCCACGCGACCTAAAGCCCGGCCCTGCGCGGCCCACGCCACCACCCCACGCGGTCCGTGACCCGGCCCACGCACCCCGAAACGCACTCGCGGAAAGTTAGTATAAAAATCGTATTTTTTCAATATGGGTTTAGCCTTAACTGTATTCATGAGAGATGTACGCCAAAGAATTATTGACAAAGGCACTAGGAGAACTCCAGCAGGGGACTATAGATACCCGCTCCGCTAGTAAAAAGTATAAGATACCAAGGAGAACATTACGAAGACATCCCTAAAAATTTTATCTCCTAAAAAAGGATGATGTTGCGGTAGATATGAAGCAAGATCTTAAAATACCGGTACAGAACTTTGATGAATACTCGGTTCCCAGTGCTGCAAAGATGGGTAAACACGATATGACGTCGTAGTACAAAGTCCACTTCGAGGGTTCTCTAGAACATTCCAGAAACGTATTAAAAAAGTCAAGGCCAAGTCAAGGCCAAGCCAAGGTCAAGTCAAGGTCAAGCCAAGGTAAAGTCCAGGTCAAGTCACGGTCAAGTCAAGGTGAAGTCACGCACACCCATATATATTTATAGTGTACCCCCAGTCCAAATAGCAAACTGAAGGTCATCTAATACATGTAATTCATTAAACAGACTAAATTGTGGTTAATTAAAAACAAGCGCACCGTGACGGGTATACCAAAAACAAATTGCAACAATTTAACCGAACTTGTTAGATGTGTTTTAAGACCGCCACGACCATCATGACGGCCGCCACAAGGTGGCTGCTATGACCGCCACATGGCGGCCACTATGGCCGCCAGCGGCTACCATGGCGGCCAGCATGGCCGCCATATGGCGGCCACCATTGCGGCCACCATGTTAGAGCCAGGGCAGTCATGGGGACCGCTAAATACTATGTATTGTTTACTTATTATCGTGATATTTGAATGCAAGGTAGCACAGTGCATTAACGTTTACCACATAGCCCAGTCGCTAGACTTTAGATGTTGAGTTGGAACTATGCCGCAAGCACCATGGATCTAGCTTTGGTCAGAAGCACATGCAAAGGGCAACCACACACTCAATTATCACAACATATTAAGCAATTATAACAACATAGTTAACCATAGCAAAATCATATTCTTAACTAAACAAAATATTGCTGTAAATTTCGGAAATTACAACACTATCTCGATCAAATGTTATTAATTATGAATGTGATGATTATACAAATCGATAAAGCATTCTTAAATATATATATATATATATATATTAATAACTGTCTATACAAAATATAAATATAACCCATTTTCAAATTTTAAATTAAAAACCAAAACGGTGCTAGATATAAATATAGCAATTACATCAATCGATGCGTATTACTAAAATAATGATATAATCACATTTACAAATCTTTTATATTTTGCAACGTTTTCAAGTCATAACCAAAACGGCACTACATACTAATATGGCAATTGCTCCAATCAATGCGGTATATTCAAATATGAAAATAATTGTCTTTACAAAATTTAGTTATCTTTAGCCGTTTTCGTGCTATCTGTAATAACCAAAACGGCACTAGGTATCAAAATAACAATTATACCGATCGATATAGCATCCTCAAATATGAAAATAATTGTTTTTACAAAATTTAGTTATCTTTAACCGTTTTCGTGTTATCTGTAAAAAACTAAAAAGGACCTACGTATCAATATAAAAATTACACCGATCGATGTAGCATAATCAAATACGCAAGCCATGATCTTTACAAAATGTTGATATCTTTAACCGTTTCCGTGTTATCACTAAAAAACCAAAAAGGCACTACATACCAATAAGACAATTAAGCCTATGGATTTCTCATGCTCAAATACGCAAATACTTGCCTTTGCAAAATATAGCTATCTCTAACCGTTTTCAAATTATTATCAAATAACAATTTTTTAACCATAAGGTCTTAAAAAGCGATTATCTCGAAAAGCAAGCAAAATTTTGAAAAAATAAATCGAAAATCTTCCTTTAATAAAAAGCTAGTTCTGATTGAATGACCTTGACCTATATAAAAAATTTCATGACGATATCTTTATAAACAAAAAAATTAAAAATGACTTAGGCATGCATTCAGAGCAAAGTTTCTACTTACATAAAAACCCTTTGGACACTTTATAATTGATATACTAACCACTATGTAAACTGATACAAAATTAAATTTGCAGGTTGTTACACGATTGTTAACTGAACGGTCCCCGGCCCGACGCAGAAAGGTAACCGGCCCGGCCCGAAATGAAAATTGACGGCCCGACTTTTATTCAGTGAATGAGAAGATATTTTTTTCTGTTGTGTTCAACAAGTAACTATCAGTCTTTTGTTTAATTTAAAAGTATAATGATTTTGAATTAAAATCAAGATACTTGTGGAACATATCGTAGTATATCATTTGATTTTTGATTCTGTTACGTACCTAGACGTAGCTGGAAGAAAAGTAAGTACCAGACTATTAAACGCGGAGAGTGGGGGGATTCTCCTACATACCAAAAAGAAACAAAAAACACATCGCCCACGATGATCTATTAACAAATAAAAATAAATAACGAATTCTGTACAAACAAGCAAGAGCAATAAGTTAAGCGTTACTATTTGAAAGCAAACAGTTAGGTGATATGAACAATTTAGTACATTAGATACGAAGTGCGCATCTGGTATTTACACAAAATAAAATTAATCAGTAGTAAATAAACCTGTGAGAGCTTTTGTCAAGCATTTTTAAAGTTTCACCTAATACTTTTTGTAAAATAACTAATTAGTAGGAAAAAATTAACGTGTGGGAGCTTTTGTCAGATATTTTTTAATTCGTACATAGTACCGTTTGTAAAATAAACTAATCAATACAAAGGAATAAGCGTGTGTCTGTCCAATACTTTTAACACAGGTACATCACACATGTAGAGCGATAAAATCGATTAGCAGCAACGAACAATAGTTTTATAATGTGACGTTTCTTGTCACATAACTACACAAAATGTTGATACGGAATATCCCATTGACACACACAAAAGAAAACGAGTTGCATACCTGTAGGTGTCTAGATACTTAGCTTGGAAACCGTCGGGGGTGAGTCAACACAGAAACGCCGCGGTATTCAGGATCAATTTACCCTGGCATCGTAACTACAGCAACGACCTACGCACAAAAGCAGTTGATCTACAGAAAGGAAGAACCCATTTGGCCTCCAGTTAAAAAAAGCAAACCACGCAAGACACCTCCTAGTTATCGAACAGAAAATAAACAGACTTGCATTGCTTTTGAAATACGGTGACGAATAATGTAGAAAATATGTCGACGCACAAGCTGTAAAAGCTAATTTAACAATGGTTCAAACAAGACGAATTCCAACTGCAAATCCTCGCTTATCGAAGCGCGATTAAAACTGCAAAACCCGGGTTTTATCAGATAGTGTGCGACCTTATTTCAACAAGTTTTTACATTAAAGCAATAGAGAAAATCATTATAGGCGAACGTACAGTACTCTATGTTTTTACATAATCCGAAACGTCTGTTTATTTAATATACTGTTTTGCAGTTTTTAATTTATTAACAAAAGATTCACTTTGTAAGTGCCTAATTATAGCACCCAGCATCTTACCCCGTTGTGATTTCGTTTCACCCATAACTCATTTTTATGATGTTTGGGAATGCGTTTAGCTACAATTTATTCCTAAACTTTTAAGTAACTTTATAAAATTAGAACAAAATCTGCTATTTTATAGATTAGAGTCACAAATACACGGGAGTTTATCTTGACTTGAAGTGGATCAGAAAGAGATCTTGGCTATGACAGAAACTATTTTACGATAAGCAAATTATATCCGTTGTCTGTGGCTTTATTAAAATAGCTGTGCAATTAGATAATAGGTCGGGTACACATAAATTTTCGTATTATATAACAAACTTACTTATAGGAACTGCAGTCAATTCCATTTTAAACAGCGTTGTAGTGTATCACCTGTGCCTGTTGCAGAATCCATATAAATGTATATTTTGCAAGCTAACTGTATACGCATATCAGCCCACCTCTTGCATTTGATTATTAAGCAATCGTCATTCGAATGGAAAATAAATATTTATTATGTAACGCACTGAGCACGAGAAACTTTTTTGTTTTCTTCCCAGCTGCTTAAGCAGTCAACTATATAAAACAGAAAAGTCGATTCCGTGCTCAAGCACCAACTCATTGCTAGAACTGGTTCTAGACTGTTCTAAATTGTGCGGTGGTAAAATTTTATTCTTTCCTTTAAGATTTTTCCACGTATCAAAAATATGGTTAACAAAATTTTTCTACAAAATTCATTATTGCTAGAATCTTTATTCTCGAATCAAAGTTCGCTTCACGCAAAAATCTAAACCCCCTTTTTGAGACTTTCAAGGCACGCAGCCTATCACTTTTTAAAGTGAAAATAACCGATTTTTTATCTTGTGAACATTTCACCCTCTTCCTAATTCTTCCAGTTGAAATTTTAACTTGGAATTCGTCGACGTCACAGTAGTGCCAGCCGCAAACAAAAAAATTTCTAAGATACGTACCCGTCTCTGATTATTGGCGGTAGGTGTAATATAGGCACACGGCAATAAAATATCTTCCCATAAGAAATTTACGTGCAAATGTTTTTCCCTCCCATAAGAAATACAAATGCAAAAAATTTGCACAATAGTTTTCTTCAACTAAGCATTTTTTAGCCCCAGGCATGGATAATTTCAACACTTGCAAAAAATTCGCAGATCTGGTAATAAAAATTTGCACAGTAGTTTTCCTAAACTGAGCATTTTTTAGCTCCAGGCATGGATAATTTAATTAAATTCTAATTCACCTTTATCTTACAGTATACCCTCCACCATATTAGCAAATATTCGCACATCTGGTAACAGTATTAAATAACATTGTCATCTTAAATCTGCACAATAGTTTTCTTCAACTAAGCATTTTTTAGCTCCAGGCATGGATCTGGTACTCGACACCCCGATCAGGGTGCTAGACCCTCCATCCCACAACCGCCAACCGCACTTGCAAAAAAATAATCGCACATCTGGTAACAGTAATAATTAATATTGTCATCTTAAATTTGCACAATAGTTTCCTTCAACTAAACATTTTTGGTTCCCGGAGCATGAATCGTGCTCTCGGCACCCTGACCTGAACCGTCGTGCCCCCGGTATCCTTCTCCAGGACCACCGGACAGGCAAATTCTTCCGCTAATTTATTTAATCTTTTAAAACTAATCTAATACATAACTAGCTTAATCCATTAAACCTAATGCAATCGTTTGCAAATTAAATTCTTATTTGCGCCACAATCCCCCATTGGGAAATCGCACACAAGATAACAAATTTGCAAAAACATATTGTTAAATGGCAATATACCATATGCAAACAATTTTATTTAAATTCGCACATCTGGTAACAAAAATTTGCACAATAGTTTTCTTCAACTAAGCATTTTAGCTCCAGGCATGGATAATTTAATTAAATTGTAGTTTGACTTTATCTTACAGTAAACTAATTTCTTAATCCTTGCACTTGTTTATATGATAAACAGCATTCACACTGTACACGGGTTGCATGCAAACCCTTCAATCATTTTCTTACAAAAAAATTATCATCATAGTCATTACATAATCGAGTTTCGCCACCCCTTGCACTTGTTTACATAGCGTTAGGGCTATTGCTAATCGAATGTGTATTTACCAATTTAGGGATGACGTAACAGATTTGCAAACTATCATTTTGAGTTCATTATTACGTTTATAACACTATCCGTATTTTTGGAATAATATGAAATGTAATCAATAGTTTATGCAGTTTTATTCGCTATACAATACATTATTAGTATAATACATACAATTACAACATTAAGTAAAAATTATTCATTTGCAAAAGAAATTAATATACCATATTCCAGCCTAGAGCATCCTTATACCAAACGAAAATTGTGTATGGTCTAAAAAAGAGAAAAATGTTAGTAATATCCACTTGAGATATGTATGTGACATTGCAAAGGATGACATCAATTGATTTAGAAAAATATTATTGTCTCTAATATATACCTAGAGCGCCTAGTTCACTACAACAATGAGAAAATACATCCCTTTTTTTAATTCTACTCGCCAGGGCTAAGTCCAATCAGCACTTTGTCCAAGCAACAGAACATCAACTAAAACGTGAAAAACATAATTAGTGATGTGTAAATATCACTTATTCTAACGAAAATACATAATACACTTAACCTAATAACAATTCCATGTTTAAAACAAGACAATAATTGATAGACAGATTTGCCTGAACGCTTATTCTATGCTTAGATTAATAACATTAGTACTTCAAATTCACAAAATTGCTTAGCCTAATGATAATAGGTGCACATTTCCCAAATAATATGGTACACTTTAAAATACTTATTCTATACTTACCTAATAACAATAAATACTTAAAAGTTTGTACAAATATTTACTTAAATACTATGTAAAATAATATTTGTCTATGTCTTTATGCCCCCACGCATACGTTCGCGTACTGTTGGGGATTACAAAACGTTTATCTTCGCCCCAGACAGACTTATTTTATTCACATGTTGGGTGTAGAGTTCATGTTTAACACTATTTATACACATTATTGTATGCATGAGGAGTTTACTATTATTAAACACTATATTCTTAAAGTCTTCTGCACTAATGTACTTACTAACTACACTACCCGAAATTCCCGTGATTTTTTTAACAATGTCCTATTCCGTGATATTGCAATATGAATTTGTTCTAGCTCCGACAAATTCGCGCACTATGTCACCATTGCACTCATCTTTGAACTTTCCAATCACTTTTTTGTTGACCAATGGAATACCGTATCTATTGTTAGGAGAATAATCACTAGTGTCAAAAAAGTCTGTATGGTTACGAATCTCACTGTAGAGATCTGCTGTTTGCACACTATAGACAAAACTGTCCGTATCGGTGTAAAGGAGAGACAATCTGGAATCATACATAGGTTTTATGACGTTGTGGTGGAAGTCATACATATGACTTTTTGATAAGTCCAACATCGCAAAACCTACATATATCAGTTTGTCATAAACCACTTTGACGCGATTCATTTGTATGATTGTCAAATTCTCTTCTAATGTAGTACAGTTCTTGAAATTTGGTCGAGCGATCAGGTTACTTGCACACAAATTTTTACCATCACGCTCCCATCTAGTGACTATTTTAATGTCTACGCGTTTGTCAACGTTCTCTATGGTTTTACCAAATATCGAGTTGTTCATCAGTTTGAAAAAATCTTTCTATAATGCGTTTCGTTGCTTGAGCGCGGAGACTTGTGTTCAAATTGATGTAGGACCTCAACCATGGAGACTGATCAAACATCAGCACACGGTGAACGGCTGTCAGCTTTAGTCCATTGCGTAGACATTGTTGAAGATTGCGGTAATGGATCGTGCAATTTTTATTGTTAAAAAGCGTGGCAAGTAACTTCGGTGTCTTTGAACTGGTGTAGGGCGATTTACCAACCTCAGGGCAAAACGGTAGATCATTGTGGGTGTTATACAAGGATTCTGGGTACTCTAAATCGACGCTCAGTATATACCCTTGGTTACCAATAGCAGGAACATCCATTATGCATTGACGAAGAAGGTCTGTATCTTCTTGATTTAGCCACTTAAAATTGTTTTTGGGTAGATACTGAGACATGGCCCACCCGTACAAATTGTTGGCGTCTAGGTATACCAAGAACTTTGACTGGTCATCAGGATTAAAATCGTTCATGTATTTATTATTTGCACTGGCAAGCCTATCGCTGCATTGTACCAGTCCACCTCGTATACCTTTTTTTACGAAATGGAACATATCAATATCAGCTAATAGTTCTAATTGCGTCTCCGTGTACCTCCACATTGCGTCGAAACTTAAACTGGGCGCTGTCAGATATTGACATGGATCTAAATCATAGGTCTTGATACAGACATTTCGAAAATTAAACGTGTTCATCTGTTATCAGCCATTGTTGACAACCTGTAACACTCAAAATACCTTGGTTTCCATAAAATAACAGCATTGGCGCTTTTTATAAAATAATCTCTACGAGATTAATTGTCGCCAAAAGAGGAATATCCCTTACCTTGACTGCAAAAACCGCATTTTAAGGATCAAGACCGGTTTTTACCACGTATAAGATAAAAATTTTCTGTCTAAAGCAGGTGTTCATTTATCAAAACGATCTTTTACTATAAAAGCAAATATACCAGGAATGAATTGTTGCACGCGAAATATACAAATATATAGCTATGTACTTTATGGTGCTTGAAATAAGAGTTCATTTAAAACCTTAAACAAAATAAGGAACTAACAAAACTGCATACAGTATTCCACAAGTAGTCAATAAAAAACAGTGTTTATTAATGTAATTTTAAAAAATGCATAACTTATTTATTAAATAAGTACCTCAGGGGTGCTTACAAATGAAAGCCTAAACAAAGAGTTGTTACGGGCCTGTTTCACTCTACGACACCAAGGAGAGGATCGAAGTCCTCAAGCGGTCTTGCTCAAGCCCGTGAGGGGTGGGGCAGGTAAAAGTCGTAGATTGGACGTATCAAACAGCCCTAAATCGTAATCGGGTAGACCGAAATTCGGTATGACGGCAAAATTGGGTGGGCGCCACCAGCAAAATCGTAAAGCTAGATGTATACGGGAGAATCTCGTTACTGGTCAATCATCTCTTCAAAAGCTCGGTATTTCAAACTTAATAGACTAAAGTGTAACATGGTATAATCCATCCTACTAACATAGGTTCCCTAATAGAAATAATACACTTCGATATCTCTCTTTAACTCTATTAACAAACCTTTAAATAAAGTAATACGCAGATCAGTACATAAATCAAATATGCGGCATACTTTAGTACACCAAAATAAATCTGTATAATAAAATAAAGCAATAAACAGTATACGTATATATACAATTACATGTACACTCCTAATATTATCAACTTAATGTAAATAAAGTGTGTCCTGACCAGGGATCCGGAATTATATGAATGCAACTGAGCATAGTCGCGTGCACTAAGAGTCTCACACTTGCCCTACTAGTTATCGGACTACAAATTATTTAATAAATCATCTGAATCGGCAACGCATAAAGTGACTTGTGCAGGCAACTCGGCTTTAATAATTTAAACAGCTTGAGAATATTTCACCAAAAGTAGCACGTATCGATGCAAAAATATGAGACGATATAAATATTGTGAATAACGAAAAACTATTAATAACATTTGCAAGTACATATATGAATTGTATTGCTCGCGCGTTACTTAATTACACATTAGGTTGTAGAAATAAATTTATATAACTTAGTTCAATGAACTGCCTTGAAAACTTATAGAAACTTCGGTGGTTTATAATTGATCATCATCATTTTGTTTTCGACCTTACTTAAGGTCGGTTTGACGCACCTGTAACTTCTTTTCTATTCTGTTCTACACCCTCTCACAACCTAAATTTCTAATAATTTGGATAATATAGCTAGGTCTAGGTCTTCCTGTACTCTTCTATCTTTTTCATATCTACCTGGCTCTACATAGATATTAGCAACCTGATGGTTGTTAAACGACTTCAACATGTTTACATGATTTCCATTTATAAGGAAATGAAATATTATCTGATTATCCCCTCCAAAGTAGGAAAAGTGTTAAATTATATGTTATGGTAAGGCTTAAGCAGCGAATCGCTGCCAACATGCCAAACCGCTAACTAATTGTGAGTTATGCCATGGTGACATTTAATTAACTGATTTTTATTTATTTATTTATTTTTTGTTTTGTTTTCGAACCTACTTAAGGTCGGTTTGACGCAGATTTAATTTTCTTCTATTCTGTGCTAGTCTAAAAAGGTCTACATATCTTTCACAACCTAAATCTCTAATAATTTGGCTAATATAGCTTTGTCTAGATCTTCCTACTTTATTTTTATTTGGTGGTCTATAATCTAAGATTTTACTGAAAAGTCTTTCACGTCTTAACTGGTGCCCTATCATTCTATCTCTCCTGACCTTTAATTGTTCCCACATACAGGGTTCCTTACCTATCCTTCTATAAACTTCCTCATTTGTTACTCTATCTAACCTTTAACATTCTCCTATAACACCAAGTTTCAAAAGTTTCTATCTTTTTCTTATCTACCTTATTAGTTGTCCAAGTCTCACTACAGTATAGTAGAACGCTCCATACGCATGACTTTAAGAAACTTTTTTTATTATCTAAACTAATACTATTAGCTATTATTAAGTCTTGTTTTTTTAAAAACATTTTTCTAGCTTGAGCTATTTTAGATACTATATCCCTTCTGCTACGCCCGTCCTTTGTAATTATACTACCTAAATAGCAAAATATAAAATATAAAATATAAATATAAAATATAGAATATAATATAGAATTGTCTGTGTACATGTGAAATATTTATAAAAAGTTGGATATTTGTGATATTGCGATGTCCATATAACATTTGACATGTTTTAGTTTATTTATTTTAAATATTGTTGATGGTAGATTTCTTTCCTACAAGTAAGTTTATATGTTTAGTTTACAATTATACTTTATATTACCTTTTTACGCTCTTGTAGAAAAATATTACTAAAAATGACTAGTATATACTCGAATGCCCTCTGTTTTTAAATTTTATTACACGTTGACCATTATATTCTTTTAAAAATTTTTATTGATGCTTAACGTAACTGGAATAGACCACCAGCGATGTTTATGAAACAACACGGAAATCCTTGAAATATTTTAAATTGTATTGTATTTATTTACAATATTTAATGTTGGAGTGATATTTTAAACGATCACCTTGAGGTTGTGATGACGTTTACAAAAACATTTCAAGCACCCGAAGTATATAATTTGTTATTACACTGAAGTATCTAATATATGATAAAGTTAATAAGAAATAACTGAGTTTATTGTCTTTCACCTGTAACTAATAGTTTACTATGAATATGAAAACTTATTTAATGTTGCGAATATGTAATGTAGCAAAATTGTTAAAGTACCTGTGTATTTTACATATAAATGACTTGTATCTATGCAGAAGACATCAATATTTCGTTACATAATTATTCTGTTGAACTATAAAATAGCGACGGAATTAGTAATGTCTTAATTTAAGCGTAACATCAATAGCTAATACCCTAAAAGCGCAAAAGTATGTAAATACAAGCTAAGTGTTGTAAACTTATTGTTAGTTAGAGAGTGCAAACACAGTTTTTTGGTGTTGAATGGGTAAATAAAAAGTTGAAATAACGCAGCTTGTTTCGGGATTATTGTTAAAGGATTTTCAAATAAATGGGATTTAAGACGTCACATACATCAATCTAGAAAATTAGAACAATGGAATTGTAGTATTATTTACCAATTAATATTTTTAAGGAGTTTTGTTATTAACACCTTGCCAATTGCAGGTAGAGTTGTTTTCCTCACGATCAATTATGTACAATCATATTTTCAAAATTTATTGTTAATAGATTTTAAACTTAAATGGAATTTTATTTTGAGTTATTTATAATACAGGTAAAGGTAGAAGGATAAAATTGTGAAAGGATATCCAACCACTCCAGTAATGAAATCGTATTATGGGAGAGGTTTTTATTTTGAACATTTTTTAATTCGATAAAAAATTTAAGATATATTAGATGAAGGTAGATTATGAAGCAACGAGATCTAGGAAAACCGAAAGAACACAGACGTATCCAAAGTAACCGTCTCCGGGTAGTAAAAATATTGAAAAAATTGCTGAGGTAAGACGACGGCGTGGTGCCCAATTTTGACAACTTGTGAAACCTTTCAAGGTAAATAGTATTTGTAAAATACTTTTGCATTTCGGCCAATTTAGCATGTTAATATTTTTATTATTTTTATCATTTTTCCCCTGAAAGAAAATCTCACACCACCGTAGTTAGCGGTCTAAGCCTTAAAGGTGTTACGAGGTTCCTGACTTCTGGGTAAATCGAAATTCGTAACGTAACGTCATTTTTAGTCGTAACAGTATTCGAAACAATAAAGTCTATATCTAAGACTGATAGAATTGTATTCTTATAACCTTAAATTAACTTTTAGATGTCATTAGGCAATGAAATATAAACACAATCCTTTACTAATAGGTGCTTCCATATTATTTTAGTGTTAATTGTGTATCATTCCATGTGTGTATTGTTAATAAAGAATAACATATAAACCGATGTGTAGTTAGATCAATTGTTAGGCAAAAGTTTGTGAATATTAGCTTATACTGAAGATTGTAAAATATTTTTAAACCAATATTATTTTTTACACGCTCCAAATCTATCTGTATACGTTTGGATTTTAAGAATAAGCAGTTTCGAATAACGTATGCTGCACTGCAGGCTTACTGACTACAATGCAAGTTATATAAAGTTGAACCTTTATGAATAAACAAAGATTCTAGATGGCAGTTTAATCAGAACTTTGTTAATCGCTGTTCAATGGTCAAGAGTTGTGATCAAATCAATCAGGTACCCTTAGTTACCGGTGTTCACACCTTCACAGAAACATTTATAGAAAGTTAGATTAATTTTGAAGAATCGACAATTGTGAGCATATGCTGTATCTGCTGTCAGATATTGAACGTACAACAATAAATTAAAATTTGTTCTGTTCTTAATTTCAGTAAACCATCAAAAGTTTTTCGTAGTGTGTATATATTGTCTCGTACAAAATCTCTAAAACTTTTCCAATCTATAATTTAATGAAAACGGGCAAACAATCCCTTAAACTTGCACAAACAAAGAAACTAGTATTGCAGTTTAAATCCGTCAGTAAAACATTTCAAACTCATGTTGTTTTAACACTCGAGAATGGCAACAGTATAAACACATTTTACTACAACGACGATTATCGTCTCGATGGCAGTTTCCTGCAACCCATCGACACTATCCGCTATCGGTTATTCCGTCTACCTACTTCGAGAACTTCCGTTTGTTAACGACATGGAATAAATGTGTACTGTACACCATTACAGCACTTTGCTTTGATTACTCCTTTTGTTGTTGTAACTTTGTTGTACTTGGCAGAATTTGATGAACTTTAAATAATTTTCAAAGCTCAGACGTATAGGGAGTTGTTTTAACTTTGAGGAAAACACTTCTACTGTACTAAAAAGCTCGGATTTTAAATAGAATCTTAATTGAACGTCAAGCTTTATAACAAACTAATAAATTCTTATCCTGGCGTTCACATCTTCCTTATTAGAAAAAAATTACGTTACAAAATTTCTATGATTGAATAAAAGCGATTTTGAATACTTCTCTCAGCCATTTTAGCAAAGCATATAAGCAATCAGGTTTTATGGAACATCAGCAACCTTTCTTGAACTCTCAGCATTGTAAACTCTTACACATAAAACTAATGTGCAATTTAAAATGATCCTTTGAGCAACATATTAACGTCAGAGTTGGCTTCAAGTTTGAATATAACTTGAATCGGTTCGAATTCGAATCAAGTTTGGAAGCGAGCCGACAAAATTTTCGTGAGCCAAGGTTAAAGTTAATAGCTCGGTTTGAGTGGATTCCATTGAAGCTGACCATTTGTTAGAGTTAAAATTTTCAAGCATGCTTCATCTCTAGTTATCTTTACCATGTACTATGGTATAAAGAGAAATGTATGTGATTGATAAAAAAATTTAGAAATTCCAAGAAGTTTATGATCTACTAAACTCTTAAGTTAGTAGTATAACTATGGAGAAGCTGGGACAGCCCTTTTTAAAGGGTCATAAATATCTTGTAAAGGGTGTGTGTATTATGGAAAAGAGAAGTATGTATGTGTGAAGGTCATGTATGTGTAGGTGTGTGTGTGTGTGTGTTAGTATTAGTTAGGTTTGAGGATAACGATAGTATGGCTATGGAGAAGCTGGCCGGCCCTTTTTAAAAGGATCATAAATATCTTGTAAAGGGTGTGCGTATTATGTAAAAGAGAGGTATGTATGTGCAGGTGTGTGCGTGTAGGGTGTAGGGTATGCATGGTTTGTCGGTGATGTTAACGTGGAAGTCGTGCCGCCCTCGTGATAAAAGTGTGTGTGTGTGTAGATATCGATCGGTGGGGGGTGTGTGTGTGTGTGCGGTGTTGTTGTCGTTTTATTTTCGAAAAGAAAGGTATGTATCGTTATGTGTATAGGTGTGTAGGGGGGGCGTGCGTGTTTTAGTCTAAGACGAAATATCGTAAGGGGCGCGCAAGTGGTGCGAACGTGTTTTTGTTTTAAGAGTGTGTTTTCGGGGGGGTGGTGGTAGGCGCGATCGAAAATAAGTCTGGGTAAATAACCGCAAGGGTTTTTTTTATTACAGGTGTCGATAAGAAAAAATTGCGATGGCCCTTTAAAAGGGCTGTCTCAGCTTCTCCATAGCTATACTACTGACGTAATCGTATTTTTGCTCAAGATGGTTCGATCGATGACGTGTGCGTGTATTTTTGCCCTTCGAGAGAAGATGATGAAAGTGCGCTATTTAATTCGTATACAAATACGGGGTCATGGTTATCTCATCGGACACACGTGCAAGACGTTTCAAGTAAACTTTTAATAATTTGGAAATGTTACGCTCGATGAGTCGTAGGCAGTTATGATGAAGTATTTAAAATAACGCAGAGATTTCAGATCGTCGGGCCAGAGAAAAAAACGGGGTCGCGATTATCTCATCGGACACGTGCAAGACGTTTTAAATGTAATTGTTTCGGTATAAATGGTAAAAAGTTCTTCCTTAATTTTGTGTGCATTATATGAACCCAAAGCATATACGATGACGAATCGTATTTTGCCGAGAAATAAAAGTGGTCGTAAATTTTGTATAGTATACATTAATTATATAAAGCGGAAGTTAAAATATAAATGATCGAGTATGTTTTGTATAATTATTTTTATTATCGAAGTCGGGAATCGCTTTTGTTAAAACATTGTATGTATAAAGATAGCTTCTTGGAACGCGTTAAGAAAATACTGTAGTTTAATGATTACATCATTCGTGAGTAAGTTTTAATTTCAGTACACATCGTTTTGCATCATTAATTATATAGGAACCCATTATTTTTAACAAATATGGGCTCATAAATCCTCGAAATATAGACGTTTGGGATTTTATATTCTTTATCGATGCCGAGTCGGCGAAAATGTTTTGTTACTTACATTTTGAATAAAAATATGCTCATTAATTTTATGCGATTTCAATATCCGCATAATAAAAGATGGCGTTTTAATTTGAATGAGCGCTTTTTTTGTCCAAAACAAGGGCAATGCTATTTAATTCTAATGAATTGCTATCGTTAATGTCTGAATCGTGTATGTGGGGAGCGGTTTTCAGATGCGTAATAAATTGTACGTCATTCGGAGCGATATAAATAGAGGATCCCTTGTAAGGCTTTTTTATCTTGTAAAATATAAGTTTGAGAGTCGTGCAACGTGTTTTGTCATCGTGCAGCTTGCATTAAAAAACAGGTAATAATTGTAAATATATTTTTTAACTTTATGTAATTATATTCGTAATTAGAATTAAAATATGGAGTTAATTAAAAAAATCAATTCAGTAAGCCGCATCTATAGGAAGAAGACCGTAAAAGTCAAAGATCTCGAGCTACAGCACCCTTATCCGGTTTTAAGCATCAAATCTCTTCAGTCAAAGAAGAATTCTCGGCTCATTCTCGTCGAATTAGAAGAATGCGTTGTGTTCCTTCCGCAGAGAATCGCGGACGTAATTAGCGACAAAGATATCGAAGAGCTGAATAAACAGGAATGCCTTTGTTTGCACTACCTAGGATCGTTCGAAGTTGGTTAGTATTTAATATTTTAATTTTTTATTTAAAAAACTAATACGAAATTCGTTTATTTTAAAGGTAAACCTAATCCTGCAGCGAGTATTTCCTTCTGCTGCATGGGCGAAAAACAAAAGGATCCATCATCATCAGCCCTCACGGATCCTCCCAAGGAAAATCAAGAACGGCAAGTGCAAAAAAAAAAAGCCATCCGTATCGTCATCACACTAGAATACCTACCTATACATGGTAATTAATTTTTATAATTTTAGTATTTTTTACATCTTGATTTTTTAAAGTTATGAGTATTGAATATAGAATTAGATCAGCAACCCATTACAATCGTGATATGCTAATTGCGGATTATCCACATAATTTTTATAGAATCGCATGCAAGGAATTGCCTGCTTATTTAAAAGACTTTAAATATCGGGACGGTTTTTTGATTGGGTCTCGAGCCCTTTTTCTATTTTGCATGCAATTTAATTTGTTCGACAATTTAACGTGCTTAGAAGATTCGTATTCTAACACAACAGCGTTTTGCTTCACCGACGTGTCTCGTATGAAAGAAAAGCTTTTAATTTATGTAATTACGACCGAAGGGCATTTTATAATATTAGCGAAAGCATCTCGGCCGGTATTAGGTTGTTTAGATTTGTAGATCAATCTGCCGTATCGCCATTAAAAACAGTGTTTAATTTTCAGTATAAATGTGAAAGTGACATTTTCTTTTATGCAATTCTAAGAACCGATTGCCTATACGTGGACTTAAAAATAGAGAATTCGTGTTTTCAACTCAATTTATTAATTCTTTGTTGATTTGCAGAAAACCCTCCGCATGCGCTTGCATGAAATCGGCGATTTATTTGTCTATAGTAAATGTGTTAGAACGACAGATGTATTTTCTATAAAATCATCTAAAAATTACAGATTCAGAAAAATATGCTATAGATTTATCCTTTTGTATAAGATTTTTAAACTCGTACAAATTGTTAGAATAAAACGGAACTGCATGCCGAATTAGAAGCCATTTTATGGTCCTGCGATTTATCGCCCAAAGACGATACGCCGAACGTATTAGTAAAATTGCACGGTTCAAAATACAGAAAGTTGGCATTGAAATACGAAAAAAAAAATGTTAACTAACAGAAAAATCGAAGCGGACGCGGGCGTTTCGATGTGTTGTGATCAGATGCTACAGTTGTATCGAAAAGTGCACGCAATTTTAACGAAATGTCGTAAAACTAAAGTATTTCGCAATTGGGTTCGAATATTAAAATCACACATTCACAACACCGAATCGATTTTAAGAACGGTGAAACAAACTTCTTCTTCGCTCTCGGCTAGTAATCTGAATCTATTCGAAAATCTTCTATGCCATATGAAAAGATATAAAATGCTATTTAAAATCTATTAAAAAACTACTGCGGCAGAATGTTCCTAAACAAAGGATGTATTCTCGAGCACGCCTCGACATTCTGAATTGGTTTGGAAGCCGATCGTGTCTGCGTTTAAATCGAGAATTAAAACAGATCAAATTATTAATGTTGCACATAAAGATCTTAATTTATTTATCGAAGATTGTAAAAACTAATTTTATCCAAATTGTATACGATTTTAAAAATCACTCGGTAAACCTTAAAATTAATGTCGTGTTAGCGTGCGATTTTTCAAATTTTCCGTCGCGCTCAACGAAAATGAGTTTCAAACTAGGTATTTTCGACGCCCAACTTTTTAATTTGTTTCGGCAATTTAGAAGTTTAACGAGTGGTTTGCGTGCAATATCGCAACACGCTTGTTGGATAAAATAGAGAACGACGCAATGCACGGGTCAGGATTCACGCTATCCGAAATATTATTTTTAAATGTTAATATTAATAAATGCTATGATATGTTTCACGCGAGTTGTTTCATGCCTCTTCTTATCGCAATTCAAAACAAAAGGCCTGTTTAAACATTAGAAACAATGATTTTCATGCTTTTATTGGAGCGTTTTAGCCGGAATAATTAAGCCTACAGCAGGTAAGCATGCTAATCGCACAACTTCGTATCCGCATTTTGCAGAAATTTTAATATGAAAAATTTCGTCAGCCCCATGCCTATATCGGATATATCGAAATTCGAAAAGCAGAATGATATTTCTGTAAATGTTTTGCTCTTATTTTAAAACGCGCTCGATACATCGTAACACCGGTACAATTAACTAGCCAAAAACGAGATAAACACGTTAATCTGTTAATTGTTGAAGATGCGTATGTCGACGAGTCGTCAAAATTTAATTCTGACGACGGCGAAGACGTCAACGGCGACGAGGACGACGACGACGGCGACGAGGCCGATAAAGTAGGAAAAAGTTTGGAAGAATTAAAAAAAAATATTAAAGATTATAAACGGGGCGTTAGATATCATTATTGTCTTATAAAAAATTTAGCCTCACTTGTGAGAGGTCAATTAACTAAACATACGGGTCACTTTTACGTATGCGATAGATGTCTCTCCTATTTTTACGATCGCAAACGTCTCGATGCCCACGAGCAAGTATGCGAAAAACTTAACGAGTGTCGTGTTATTTTACCCTCCGAAAAAAACAAATATTTACAATTTAAAGATTTTAAGTATAAAATACCTGTGCCGATGGTGGTTTATTCCGACATAGAATGCCTTATTAAAAAAAACGATCGAGCTTCCGAATCAGAACGCACTTTCAAATACCAGGAACATATTCCGTTTTCAATAGGATATTATTTTTATTGTGGATATGACGAATCTCTTTCATATTACAGTTCATACACGGGCACAGACTGCATTTCTTGGTTTGTGCGACAATTAAAACATATTGCCATATGTTATGGGAGCGCATTTTTTAAAAACGAGCCTGCTACGTCCTCTATAGATGCCTCGACGGCAAAAACGTGCTTTATTTGCGAAGTCGATTTCTTGCCGGACGACGAAAGGTTATCGATCACGATCACATGAATGGTTCTGTAAGAGGTGTTGCGCATAGCAGCTGTAATTTAAATTTTAGGTTATTTCCAATTATTCCCGTAGTCTATCATAATTTGAGCAATTATGATGCTCATTTTATTATTAAAGAGCTTGCTAACGCTTTCGAAGGCTCCATGAATATAATACCCTTGAATAATGAAAAATACATAACATTTTCTAAAAATTCAACGACGCACATGTGACGTTCAGATTCATAGATTCCTTTCGCTTTATGGCAATGTCATTGGAAAAATTAGCATGCGAGTTGTCTTTCGATGACTTTAAAGTTTTAAAAAGGAATTTAGCTACTAAACCCGGATCGCATTAAATTGCTAATGCGCAAGGGTATTTTTCCTACGAGTATTTGGATGACATTTTGAAATTAAGCGAAGAAAATCTTCCTCCTATAGAATGTTTTTATAGCAATCTTAATGAATCACATATTGAAGAATCGGAATATATTCATGCGCAAACCGTATGGAGCACTTTTAAATGCAAAATTTAGGCGACTACGCGGACCTATATTTAAAATGCGACATTCTTTTACTTTGCGATATATTCCAAGACTTTAGAAAAATTGTCTTGAAACATACAAATTGGATCCCTTAAATTTTGTGACTTTGGCGAGCTACTCGTGGTCTAGCATGTTATTATATACTAAAATCAGGCTAGAACTAATTTGTGACGTCGACATGTTTTTAATGATCGAAAGAGGCATTCGGGGGGGCCTTACTCAAGTCGTAAAACGATATGTAGAATCCAATAATAAATATTATCCCCAAACGTATGATCCATCCAAGCCGAATAAATTTTTATTTTACGGAGATATTAATAATCTCTATGGTCATGCCGAATCTTGCTATTTGCCTTACGGGGATTTCAAATGGCTAACGCCTGAAGAAATATTAAAATTTAATGTTACAACGGTGAGCATTACGAGCGATAAAGGTTATATTATCGAATGCGACTTGGAATTTCCTACGGACATTCACGACGCTCAGAAAGAGTTGCCGATGTGCCCAGAACAGGACACGCCTCCGGGCTCGTAATTTTCAAAATTAATGTGCACTCTCACGAAAAAGTTCAACTACGTTGTGCATTACAGAAATCTCCAGGTTTATTTATCTGCGGGCGTAGTTATGACGCGCGTTCATAAGGTTTTAGAATTCGGTCAGTCTCCTTGGTTGAGACCGTTTGTCGAATTAAATACAAGAATGCGCACGGAAGCTAAAACGGAATTTGCACAAAATCTATATAAATTTGCAAACAATTCCATTTTGGTAAAACAATGGAGAATGTTAGGAAAAGACGCGTCATAAAATTAGTGACTCATTGGAGCGGTCGGTATGGTGCTCTATCTTTAATTTCCAAACCAAATTTCCATTCGGCAACGATTTTTGACAAAAATCTGGTCGCGATCGAATTGAGCAAAACAGAGATAGAGTTCAACAAACCTATCTACATAGGTATGGCCATCTTAGAATTATCAAAAATTGAAATATATAATTTTCACTACGATTTCATGAAGGCAAAATTTGCAAATAATTGCGAATTATGCTACATGGACACCGACAGCCTTTTGTATAGTGTGACGTGCAATGATTTCTATGAAGAGTGTATAAAGACGAATCTAGAAAAATTTGATACGAGCGCTTATGATCCCGATAACATCTATAAAATTCCTTTAATTAATAAAAAAGTCATTGGTCTTATGAAAGACGAAACTAGAGGTCGTATTTTAACGCACTTTGTAGGCCTTCGATCGAAAATGTACTCTTTAAAAATAGAAGGCCGTGAGATAATAAAGAAGGCTAAGGGTGTTAAAAAGTACATTATCGATCAGCAAATCTGTTTCGATCACTATCTCGATACGTTACGAAATAAAGTAGTTATAGAACGAGACCAAAATAGCATACGATCATATTTGCATAAGGTATATTCCATACGTCAGACGAAAATTGCTTTAAGTTATCAAGATGATAAAGATACATTTTATCTAACGGAATAGATACTTTGCCTCATGGGCACTATCTAATAAAGGACCTTTGAATAAAACCATATTTTATTTTGTAAATTGCATGTTTATTATAAAAAAATAATTAAAATCTTGTAACGAGAAAGAAATTGCATTGTCTTTTGTATTTTTATATTATAAAAACCGCATTGTATTTTTTAAATTTTTATATTATGTATAAAATTAATTTAAAAATATATTTTAAGCGCTGTTGTAGAGGCTCTCTTTGTTATATTGTAATCAAGAAAAAGCATTGTATTTTGTTATTTTTATATTTATTATAAAAATTAATTAAAATATTGTAACAAGCCAAGATAAAAAAAACTGCATTGTATTTTTATTTTTTATATTATGTATAAAATAAACTAAAATAATACATTTTAAGTGCTGCTGCATGTCAAAGTATCGCAGTTGTAGCGTCTCTATCTTTCTTATTTTTACAAGATCAAAAAAATGTATAATAAAAATCAAACAAAAAAAGAAACAAATTTTTATTTTTGAAATGTAACATATTTATATAATAAAAATATAAAAACAAATGTTTTATTTTTAAATGTAACAATCTATATAAGATCAGCTTTTGAATCCAGGAAGGCTCTTGGAAGCCCAACCATTTGACGAGAATTTTGGTTCCTTTTCGCCTTAGTATTTTCTCGATAAGGTAAATATTTGGAACTCTCGTTTTCTGCAGCTCAGCTTCATAAAACTGTCCCAATACTGGATCGCCATGCATGTCGACGAGTAAATAAGTAGTCGGATTTGCTCGAAACACTTTACATATTTTAAACGTTTCCTCGCTCCAGTTTGCATTGTAGCCCTTAGAAAAATACTTCTATATTTTGAAATGCGTACAAAGTCGTCCACGGCATAACGAGGTTTTCTAGTCGCCAGTTTTAATTTATCGTAAACTTTCAGACGCGTTTTCGCGGTCACATTTTGGGTTTTCTTTTAGTGGCCGAATGCACCGTATCGTTGTATTTCGATACAATCGAATCGATTATATCAATCCACTTCCATTTGCCTCTCAGACTAAAAGCTTTATACAGTTTGTTTTTTATCGTTCTGATTGCACGTTCTACGATGGCGGCTTTGATTGAGCTATATGTGGAGTAATGATTAATATCGCCATATTCCTTCATCAGCCGTGCAAATTGGCCGTTATAAAATTCTGTACCATTATCTGTTTGCAGATTTTTCGGTAAAGGAGGCCGCGATCTTTTAATTTCATTTAAAATCTCGCGCATCGCAGATGTGACTTCATGGCCATTCTTGGATTTAAGCGGTCTCGTCCATAAATATTTCGAATAGCAATCGATCACGAGTAGAATATACTTATACCCTTTATTATATTTCGAATATGGAATAAATTCAGCAATATCGGCTTGGAATAAGTCGTGATAAGATTTGATGATCGTTCTTCGACGTGGAAAATTTATTCTAACCCCTCTGTGCAGTTCATCCACTAGTATTTCCTTATCGTTATATTTCTTAGACATTTTTAAGGTTTGACACGAGTATGAGAGTTAGACGACGAGGCTTTATCTTGCTCCAATAACACGTGCAGGTGTCTTATAACGTCGGTATTAATTTTGTGAAATTGTAAATCGTCTCCAGCAGACGTCTTGACTCCGTCTAATTTCAAGTGGTTGAAAATCAGGAAGTTCGTGTTTAAAACAACTTCGTTCAACACTTGAACGACCGATTGCAATACATCTCGAATGATCACGTTATCGCGGTGAATGGCGACACCTTCGATAAGATTTTGTATTCTCGCGTTCACATAGAACTTAGAAACGGCATCGTGCTCATCTTCGGCCTCGCCTATGTTGACAATTCTCAAGCCTCGAGAGTCGAAGTTCTTGGCCTTACCGTCGTCGATCGTGGTTAGTTTCATAAAATTTTGCGCTTTTTCTGACAACGTCGAGTCCACGTATCTCTTGTTAACGGCATCGCCGAGCTCTGCGGGTCGTGCAAATTTACAATGGATCGCGACTTGGCGTCAAATTTAAGTTTCTTATTAGCATGCGTTTTTCCCGAAGATGAAGCGATCAAACATATTTCCAATGCTTTGCCTATACGCAGATTGAGTTCTTCGCTGCAAAATTTTAAGTTTACGCCGTCGTTTGATTTTTAGGATCGGCCAAATTCACTATTCTAAAATCCTTCAAGTTAACTATTTTCTCGTCCTCGTCCAATACCAAGGCGCTTCGTTTATTTACCGCATCCGTTCCGGTCACGGGATTGCCTACGTTGCAAAGTTTTCTATTTTCTATGTTGAAATCGCCTTCCGGAGTTAGTTTAAAGCCTACACCAGGAGGCCCGCGCGCAGCGGTATTACCAAACCCTCCGCCTCCAGAGTCTCTGGCAACATACGCTCTTCCAAATTTATCGACGACCACTTTATTTCTGAGACTATTCTATAGGACGTGTATATTTTATTAGGCGATTAATTTCGCCTCCTTTAATTCGGATATAATAGAAAGAAATTCGTTTTGATTCTGAGAGCTATTGTTGCCCGCCGAACGTTCGGCCATCAACAAACGAAGCCGGCTCACCAGCTCGGCCGGCGAGTCCCAATGAACGTATTCTATCTCATGATTAGAATTATCGAATTTTTTGTATCGCCAAATTCTGCTTATATTACTCGATGGCTGTCTTTTTTTCGATAAATCATCCATACCGAGACCTTTCTTTTCTTCGTTATTTTGGATCGTAATTGCATGGGAATCGTAGGAGTCGCTGATGCTGTATTCATCTCTCTTGACGACAACGACGACGGTGACGGCGACGAAGCATGCTGCGGCGAGGAGGAGGCGTAGATATTGTAGTCGCCACGGGCGACGGTGTTAAATTCGGAACGATATAATTTTTATATTTGGGCGTTTTAGGCAGATCCTTGCGAAACAGTTTATTATATGCATTGGTTTTCTTCAAAATATCGATGTAATTTTTACATCTAGCTCGGAAGGATTGCCAGCAGGCGTTTTCTTATTCGAAGGATTTTCTTATAAGTTAACAATCGAAGTAAGCCCTCCGTAATAGGATATTTTTATTTCTAATATTAATCGTAGATCCGTCGTCTGCAATAGCTAACTCTGAATTGCCCATAGACCATTTATTCGAAAGGTCGTCGTATTGAATGCCGATTCCGGTATCGTCTATATTGGAATCCTCGCTTTTGGACAGGATGTCGGCATACTTTTTAAGTAAGACATCTGAACCGTCGCCGACATTATCAGATTCGTGCTCCGCATTCTGACGTCGAATATAATTAGGATTTTTACTTGCAGAGAATTTTGATAGCGATTTTAACGGTTCTAGTAATTGAGCATGCTTCATTCCGTATTTTAATTGAGCTCGATTTTGATCTCGTTTAAAATCTAAAAACTTTTTTCTTATCGTTTTAGTGGCCTGCACTACGCCTCGATTTAAATTCGTAGAGTGACGTCGTCGTCGTCCTCGTCTCATCGCAGCCGCAGACATTGCGTTGATGAAAGTTCGCTCGAACGTCGTGATTTTAAATACATATGTAATGATCGAATCCTTTACGGTAGCGGCCCTCGTTTATGGCTTTTTCTTTGTCTACCACTAAGAATCCGTATCCGGCTTTATTGCCATCGCCGTCTTTTTTCCCACGCTAGACGGCACATCTTTTGAAATCTTCGAAGCTCATGTCGGTATTAATGTGCTCGAATAGATATGTCTTAAGTTCATTTCGTCTTGCGAAAAACTATAATTAAATTTGTATTGTCGCGAATAAGATGCTTCGGTATTCTTGCATACGATTGGCTGAGGTAGAACGCGTCTATATTCTTATGACGGCTCATTGAAAAATATTGACGAATCGCGTTTTGTTCGTGACATTGAATGTCGTCGAAAATGAAAATCGAATTACTCTTAGCATCTTGCGGTGAAATTATTTCGGAATTTTCGCTAAATTCGTAATAGCCTAGTCCCTTGATCGGTCTCAAAACTCGACTCAAAAATCGTATTTGGGCTGAAATAGCGACTTGGAGTAAATGTAAACGTTTTCAAATTCCAATCCGTTGGGTGCCAGTAACAAACTCAAAATCAGGTTTGTTTTACCGCACGCAGAAGGTCCGCATACGATGCATCTTATGCTGGCCGGTAAGAGATCTCTGTGCTTTTTGTGCGTTCCAAAATAGGAATAAGGATCATCCTGTTCGAGCGTTAGATCCATATTTGCAACCGGTAGAGATTGTTTCTGTTTAATAACCTTCATGTCTATTATTCGCTAATATGACGCGTAACGATTTCCGTAAACGGATCGTATTCGAATATAGAGTCGTGCAAAATTAAGCAGTATGCTTTAGTGGTTTGATCGAAAATGTTGCTGGATTCGATTTCGAGACGTATATCGACGGCCGAATTTTTAATAGATTCTTCTTGACGACTGCAATCGATCACGAACACGGGACAATTGCCAAATTGCTGATAGTCGTTCAAACAACACAGAGCGTAACTCAAATTGCTCGCGCCTGCATAATAGTTTTCCGGAAATTTCGAATAGTGCATGAACGGGGTCGAATAATCGTTATTGGCAAAGTCCGAATTCATATCTTGAAGTGGAAATTCTTGGGAATTAAGGTATAGTTTTAAATTTGTCAGATTGCAGTGATCGAACTGGGATGCCGATTGCTTCGCATTATCATACTTGCCATGCTGAAGAGTAAATAGAATCCATCGAGGTTTTTCTAATTCGTTCGAATTCTTAATACGCCAAACGTGAATTTTCGAAGACGGAAAGGACGGCAACTCGTGAAGCTCCCAGCGACGAAAGTAAACCACAATTCTGGGATTTTTATGCAAATGATGGAATAAATTTAATTTCGATTCATCGCTAAGCTTTAAATGCGGAACCTCCACGATATTTTAGTAATTTTAAATGTTAGCTCGTTTTCGTCGCTCTTGTAACAATTGACGTCGCTCTTGGATCTAATTAAAACAAGCTCTTGCGGCATGTTTACGACGGCTCGTTTATAATCCTCGCAAAATCCAAAAATATGCTTTAGAGGCACATTGCACGAGAAGCGTCCGTTCTTAAAAATGTCGGCGTTTGTATCTCCTCGAGGGTTCCAGGTGCTATTGCTCAAACCGTTGAATTTTTTGTGATACGAAGCGAGACCCTTCATCGTGCACGTTATACCAGGCTGCTTACAAACGTCGACCACATGCGTGCTCTCCATTTTGTACTGTATTTCATCGAACAAGAATAATATTGCGTTGTTCGTTATCGTATACGGTTTACCTTCGGTTTTCACCGAAAACGTTCCCTTAATATTAATGTAACTGTCGTAGGTTGCGGTTATAGCATCGGAATTTTGGATTTCTATAATCACTCTATCGCTGTGGTCTGTGTTTCGCGTGAAGGGTAAATACGAATAATAATCTTCTTCGAAATTGTCTCTTCGTAGCGAGGCCTTTTGAATACGTCTAATTTGGCCACCTCGTCGAAACGTAATTTCTTCAAAGGGAACTAATCACCGACGAGATGTGATCTGCGACCATTTTCGTGCTACTACCAAAATCACCACGTATTTTACCGCCACGTTTAGCCATTTCTAGTACTTTTTTCTTTCTCGTATTCAAAAGCTTGTAGCCGAGCGCTTTTAAGAAACTTGCGTCTGCGCGACTAAGAGCGAGGTTCTTCTTCCTCTTCTTTTAATATGATGTCGCTTTTCACACCTCTTCCGCTTTTTATTTCGTTATGGCCTAACGATGATTTGCGTGCGACTGCAGATTTCGAGAACGTTTTTGCGTTTTATATAGGTTTGTTTTGAGGAAGAAGAAGAAGAAGAAGAAGACTTCGGCAGCAACGACGATAACAATGCCCAACGCGCGGATTTTTCTTAGGTATATTGACGACTGCGGCTAACGTCTGTTGCTGCTGCTGCTGATGCTGACGCTCGTCATCGTAAACGACGCCCATTTTAACTTAATAATAATTTTATTATTCGCGTCTTAGCTCTAGGCGAACGCAAAGGTACGTATCCTTCGAAAAATTAACCGCTTCACCCGTATGATCCACCAGTCTCAACGTAATGTTATCGAATTCGTCCACGCACAGAGGGAAACGAATTATATTGCTGGGTTGTTGTTCTATGCTGTAGCCTGGGGGCACGGTTAGGCCAAATTCGTAAATGCTATGACAAAGTTGGTTATTGCGGTACGCTCCCGTCGTAATGTTAGTATCTACGAAAATATTAGATACCGAAATTATTTCCACATCGCGATCGGACGTATGCGAACGACCTTCCTCTAAAATTCGATCATAAAATCCCAGCATTCGACCGATGTTGCCGCGCTTCGTGAAGTCTACGGAGTATTTCGATTTTATTTCGCACTTTAGGGTATTATTATTAGCTCTTAAAGAAAACAAGCCGTCGACCAATCCGTCGTCGTCCAAAGTTACGGACGAATTAATTTCTTTGTTGGCTTTAGCCGACTCCAATATCTTTTTTCTCAGGAACGTGTTTAGCTCGTCTATTTCGTAGCATCCCTCGTCGATGGTGATTTCTTTATCTTTATCGTAATAGAACTTATTATTTCCCTCGTAAATATTTCGAACGGTGTTGCACGTGTAAAGACCCACCAAGCCGCAGGTGTACGTACCGCCATCGTTCAGTCTCACAGGTGGGTATAGCGTACCGCTGCTGATGGTATTTCCATACCCGAATATCGTGAATGTCCTAGACATGACTGTAGCGCTCCGAGGGCATTATGGTTCTTTATGTAAAAATTTCAACACTAAATGACCACACACGATCGTGTTAAAGTCTTGCTCCCTTTCCACGTTATAATATATATCGCTACCGTGAAAATATCTTAAGACTTCCTCGGGAGGCCTCAGGTCTCCGAAACTATCGAAGTATATCACCGTATTGGCCCTTTTTATAACCGACCCAATGCGTGCCCGGACCGGATCCATCGTCTAAATTTATAATACCACTTTCGTTTCGCCACGGCGGTGCTAAGCTTCCGTCGCGTCTTTTAGCGGCAACTCGTCTCGCATGTACACGCCTCTAAAATACGGAACACCATTAGCATATTTGTGCAGATCGAGATCGGTCAATGCGCGCATGGGAGGTGTAAGTGGTGGTGGTGGTGGTGGTGGTGGTGGCGAGCTTAGCATTCCTCGGCACCGTCGAAGTCATCCGTTTTTGAATCCCCGGATAAGGTTTCAAGTACAAGGCGCTACCTTTCTTGTGAGGCTTTAAATACAATCCGCTGCCGACTTTTTTCTCTTCCATGGCTCTGTTGTGACGCGCGTTCTCGTCGAAATACCTCTTTGCATTTTTGGCCGAATTGATGGCGTTTGCAACGATCGACGCTCCGCCGGCCAGTGCTCCGAGCGCCGAAAGGCCCGCAAATATCGGAATCAAGGGCAATAAGCCTCCTCGCTTGGGTACCGGTATTATGCGCGGTACTTTAATTTTCGAACGACCTCCCATCCTGTTGACTATAATTTTTGCGGCATTCATCGCGCTCGAAATGAGACGATTATGCGAAGCATCTCCGTGTCCTTTACTCTTGATGCTTTGTTTTCTGATTTCTTTAGATATTTTACTTATAAGACCGCCTCTGAAGGAGCATTTTCTGCCGACGTTGCCGTTATTGTCTTTGAATTTACCCGAGCATCGACGTACTCGACGTCGTCGTTTTGTCGTCGTCGTCGTCCTCCTCGCTGTCGACGATCCAGTTTCACGGCCATTTTCTTGTCTATTCCCATTCCTAGTTTGCGTTTCGCTTTCATTGCAGCCGTTACGCCCAACGCTGCGAGCTTCTCGGACCACTTAGAATCTTTGGCCTTGACTCGCCGCCAAGCCGCTTCTTGCAAGACCTTGTCGGCCTCGTGCCTGCGCTCCACGTCTTTGTGATGCGAATACGCGATGTCGTGCTGCTTGCACGCTTCGTCTAGAGGATTAATACCTTTGTCTCCGCGATTTAAACGCTCTTGTAGCCTGGTTCCGGGACCGCAGAAGTTATGACCAGGAAGGTGCAGTTCGAAGGGCAATTTATTTAAGAGGTTGTTGAACAACCCTTCACCCCGTGTACCAACATTGACTAACATCTCTCCTGCAATAACGTAACAATTTAAATATATATATATATATATATATATATATATATATAAAATAACTGCATACAGAATAAATTTTATTTACAAAAAGGATCATACACTATCTTTAAAATACAAAGGTTTCATTTCGACATTTAAATTCTTTTGATATAAACATAATACGTCATCGACAATTTTGTGAGGGAAATGGCGCGTGATTTCTAATAAGCCGAGTCTGTTGATGTCGTAAAGAACGTTTAGGGTACTTAGGGATGGATTTCCAAATACGTATTCGCTTATCATCTCGACTCGACATAAGACTTGATCCTGCAGGTTCGAATAAAGTCCAGCATCCTCGAGGAGGGCCCGCCTTTACCTCCATCGTCGTCGCCGTCGCCGCTACTGCTCTTGCACCTGTTATACGCGTAAGCTCCGAACTCTTCGGGAAGGCAAGTGGCGACGCACTCTATATTTCTATCGTAGAACTCTTGAAAATCTTGTCCTTTCAATATTTCTAATTTGAGCATTATAAGAGGAGCTAGAGTAAACACTTTTGCAAATTCTTCGCGGAGAGAGAAATTCGCGCAACATTGTATCCGGATCCTGTTGTTGTTGTTGATTCTAATGCGGCGAGAGCCGCAGCAGTTTGCACCTCGACTCTATGAATGGACTCGTATTCGTCTTTAAATTCCACTTCCAAGTATCCGTCGATCGTCTGATGCATTTCACGCCTCCAGTGCCATACGTCTGCGACTACGGAGGCGGCGGTAGCGCCTGCAGATGCAACCTTGGCAGTATCCGAGCGGTTGGAAAAAAAATTTCTAAATTTATGTTCGATATTGATAGACGACAAATCTTTCCACTCGTTTTCGTCCATTTGCAATTCGCCTTCTTTACAAAATCTGTTGGGGCATATAAGTCTGATAACAGGGCTAAAATCCATATTGCTCTTTCGTTTGGTTAAGCCCACTTCGATCGTATGACCGTGAGCGCACCATTGCGCATTCTCCTTGGAGGAATTCAATCGGTATTCGGTGCTACATATCAGGGGATCCATCGCCTGATCGTTATTGTAGACATGAATACCTGACAAAACTTGCGGCGATCTAGATACTGCACACGTAGATGATGATGATGATGATGACGAAATTACGTCATCATCATCGTTATTTAAAAATACTTGTCTGTCGTCACCACTTGTATGATTATTTTCGTCTTGAATATACTTCACCATAATTGCTATTTAATTAAGTGCAAAATTTCACGCGCACATACACACCCTGAACGAAGATACCTCCCGGTTAGAACTGAAAATTATTTTGCATGTGTAGGTTTTCGTTCGAGCGCAAACGATGTTGCTCATGCGCGCATAGTTTATTTTATATTTGTAATAGATGTAGTATGCCCACGCTCCTATTAATTGCATAAGTACGATGTGTTCTAAATACGTCCATACACCATCTGAACTATCAAATTCTCGATCTTTTTTTTCTCGCTCTCTTTCTCTTTCGAAGGCGATTCGTTTATGATTCCATGCCATGACGTACCATTCGGTCTCCGTAAAACTGCTATTGTATTTAAATCTTATTTTAAACATCAGAAAAGGATCGATGCCAACTCCGTCTCCGACACAATCGCCCGCGCATCCATTGTTCAACCGTTCGGCACCGTCGTCGTCGTCGTCGTCGTTGCCGGCCTCGCCGTCGCCGGATCCATCTACGTTTTCTATTTCTCGTCGTCGTTGAAGGCGTCCTCTTTCTCCTCCTAGATAACTTTTATAAATTAAAAGGTCTCTCGATACCGCGGACGACGACGACGACGACGTCTCTGATGATGATGGCGATAAGGGAACCTCTTCCGAATGGTTCTGTTGCTGCTGCCATTGCTGTTGCAGCTGCATGGTAATTAATTCCATACGTTTTCAATCTTTAGAGCGAGAGCATCTTATTTGTTGTTGTTGTGACGACTCGGACTTCGACAATGCCAAAACGTCTTTATTTTCAACAACCTCGAAACATACGAATGCATTCGGAGGATCTACGGGAACCGGATTTCTTTGCCAGGAGGGCACGCTCGGTTTAAATATGTATAGGTAATTATTACATATTAAAGAGTAGGCGAGATATGCTGCGACGGCTGCGGGCGGTCCTTTAGGAGTCATTTCAAACAATGAGCATTTTTAATTGCATTCATAGGTTTTTATTGCAGGGCTGCGATGTGTTGTTGTGCGCGCGTACATATGGGGTAGAACATGCGCATTCAGGACACGATTTTATTTGCAGAGGAGGTCCATCTATCTGATCTGCATGCGACGACGATTGTAAGCCATGCGCTAAACAATAGCGATGCGTCCATAATTGTTTTGCAAATACTCCGGTAATTTATCGAAATTTCTGGCGACGTCTTTACTTGCATGCCTCTCGATATACTCGAGCGGTAATTTCGTAAGATCCTCGACCGCCAACATTCTTCTATATTACAAACGTATATGATTAAAAATAAACATATCATCTCGTAGACAATTTTCTTATCTCCCTTCCTTAAGAATGCATACTATATGTTCCTGCATGATTTATATTGACGCCTAAATTTAATATTCTCGAAAGAGCTAACCCGCTCTGCTTTTCGGTATATTCGCCCAGTTTATTGTTCAATTCCTGAATGGCTTCGGGTTTAACTTGAGTTTGAAAGTCTTCAATTTTAAAATTTTATAATTTTAGTAGTAAAATGTCTGAGCGACGACGACGATGATGATGACGATGTATCCACGGCTTCTGAAGACGATGATGATGTTGATGCGTTGGGCTTTACGTATTCACCGTTAAACACGAAATTAATTTTAAGAGATCCGAATTTTCTCAAACATTTTCTCAAACGTCGCTCTATTAGGGCGAATGCATCTTCTAAAAATTGCATGGGATCTATGTGATATAAATTGACCACAGCACTCGAACGTATCCTGCGGGCGAAAGCCGATTTCAAATCGACCCACACGATATTGTTCGACGTTCTACGTCTTTTGACATTCTTCTTTGATGTTAATCTATCGAAATTTTCAGCAGGATCGTCGACTTTGACGTCGTTCGCATAACCCTCGTCGTCGTCGTCCTTCGCACTAGTATTATCGCCGGATCCATTCTTTTACTAATACCTGCCCTCTGATCGCCCTATCACGCTTGCTTTTGCATTAGAAACGATCTGATTACATTTCAGATTTAGCAGCATCGATTCATAGTGACGTTTTCGACCTACGTTGCAAGCACTTTTCAATTGTTTTAAAATTGCACGCGTTGAGGTAGGCGCGTCTGGAATTTTAATTCGTCCGAAGCTTGAGACATTTTTACACTTTCGACACACGATGTTTACCGTTCGAATAATTACACAATAATAAATAGAAAAATATTTTGGATATTCTTTTTACCAAGACGACGAAACTATTATTCGTAGTAGGGGAGAAATTTTTTTCAAATACAAACGCAGCACGCAATTTTTCTTATCGACACCTGTAATAAAAACCCTTGCGGTTATTTCCCCAGCCTTATTCTTCTTATACTTCATCATAATTGCTTACGACACATCGAGCGTAACATTTTCAAATTATTAAAGACTACTTGAAACGTCTTGCACGTGTCCGATGAGATAATCCCGAAAACACACTCTTAAAACAAAAACACGTTCGCACCACTTGCGCGCCCTTACGATATTTCGTCTTAGACTAAAACACGCACGCCCCCTACACACCTATACACATAACGATACATACCTTTCTTTTCGAAAATAAAACAACAACAACACCGCCCCCCCGATCGATATCTACACACACACACACTTTTATCACGAGGGCGGCACGACTTCCACGTTAACATCACCGACAAACCACACATACCCTACACCCTACACGCACACACCTGCACATACATACCTCTCTTTTACATAATACGCACACCCTTTACAAGATATTTATGATCCTTTTAAAAAGGGCCGGCCAGCTTCTCCATAGCCATACTATCGTTATCCTCAAACCTAACTAATACTAACACACACACACACCTACACATACATGACCTTCACACATACATACTTCTCTTTTCCATAATACACACACCCTTTACAAGATATTTATGACCCTTTAAAAAGGGCTGTCCCAGCTTCTCCATAGTTATACTACTTAAGTTCTACAGCGTTGCTTGTTATTCGTTTTGCTTTCATAAAAGTTCAAATGAGTGCATTTTAACTAGTTTTTAAATTGATTGACCATAGCTTTCAGTACATTACTATTGTATTCTTTCGAAATTGCCCACTACAGCAAGTGATTTGCTTCTATTAACGGTATGAGTTTATTTTCACGAAAGATTGCAAGGAATTGTTTATAATCAGTATTATATTATGTAAAATGCTCCATTTTGCATTTGTAAATTTACTGCCTCGTTAATTTTAAAACTATTGAAATATATGAGTTTGTTGCATTTATTATATCAAGTTAGCTCAGTTAAGCAACCAATGTTGCTCGACTTTTATTTAATTCACAAGTCCACATGCTTATATATTATAGTTTCTGGTTCCATATCTAGACATGTTGTTAATATAAATATCCTGAATGTTGCCAGTTTAATTAGGTAAATCGCCTGTGTTATCCAAGAAAGATAAAAATATGCTCAAACTGGCTTCTATTCTATATCGAATTTTCGTTATTATTCTTCAGAAAAAAATTTCATAAATACATTGGTTAAATGAGTTCACTATATTTCTAGTCTTAATTTATGTTGCTCCGTGTATGATAAATATTATAAAACCAATCGGGCAATTACAAAAACCTTTTGATAAAAAATGTGCTTTTCCTTGTGACGTGACCGTAGATAATTGGAGGTGATATTATAGAAATTTTAATGTTTTCAGCCCGGTTTGTAACCAATATTCTTCGAATTTTAACGCAGATTCTAAGTAGTAAATTTTACCCCGGCATTGTTTGGTTCTTTAAACTAATGTCACTTGGTCTTGTTACAGAAATTTCACATTGTCGATACCATACATTTTATTTGACTACCTTTGTATGCAGATGAAGTTATAATGAGATAAGAACCTTGCAGTTATCTGAGACCCTCAAAAACCTAGGCAAACAAAAATCATTAAATACCAACAGGTACGATTGTTTCATTTACTTAGGATATGTGAATTTGCTGATGGTAGGTAAATATTTAAAAATAATGAACAACACAATGTTGTCTACTTATTACTGTAGTTATTAGAATAAGGATTCAGTGTAGTTTTGTACGGTAATGTTATATACATATTGCTCCAAACTTCCTCTATAGAATCGACACCCACTATTGAGTCGACAGAAATGCTCTAAATTTTCTCCCTGTTTGGGCCTACATTAAATTTAAGCCTCACAATTGAGTCATCATAATTGCTCTGTAACTCCACGAATAGTCCGCCATAAATTACTCTGAAACTTAGCTCTAAAAACAAGCGCTGGATCACTAATTCGAGTCTCACTGTTGGGTCGATATTAATACTCTGAAACTACCTGAAACAAGTTATACGCCAAACCTCCAGCGTTTTTGCTCTGCTTCCTCAGGAATATTCGCCACTATTCCATGTCAGTGCACGCCAATCACCTCTAACTAAAAATAGGAAGACGTCTACTTACCTACATCAAGCTTCGCCTTTCAAAATGTATTTTATCAGTTTACGACCGCTATTTTAATCTTGCACCAACTTGTGCATATTTAATTTATTAAAAATTTCAAACTCACTAACCACTTAACTAATTTACTATTGTAGTTCGAAGCTTGGCTGAAAATCAAAAAAGAAAGAGAGAGTTTACGGCCTCCTCTTGGTTCATATAGACTCAAAAATGCCCCTCGAATCGATTCACACTACCCCACAAACACGCTTTCTTGGTAAACTTTGTTAAACGGTCTACCGATTCCACAAACCTATGTACACAACAACCTAACCGTCGTTCAATTCTACAAATCAGCCATTAACCTTCAGCTTTTCACAATAAACTTGCCAGCCGTTTGCCAACCGTCCCGAAAATTTCAGAATTTTCAGTAATAAACAAACATTTTACTCCGAAGCCCTCATTAAAATTTCCAATAGCTGTCAAATTCGTCAAAGTCCCCCGGTAACTGGCATCAACCCAAGCATCCAAAACACGCCTCTCTCATGTGCGCATATACGGTCATCTTTCTCTAACATGCATCCAAAATTTTCTGTTCTTTGTATTGAACCCTTTCACAATTTTCTATGACAGTTATCTGTTTCTTGTATCCTTGTTTAACCCGTATGTTATATCTCCTTACCTTTATCCCCGCTATCTAAAAGCTCTATTCTACCATACCAATCTACACTATCGTCCTTCTCTTTCTTACATACACAGTCTAATAGTCCTACTCTGCCTGTAGCCTTCTACCGTACTTTTCAATTTCCTTCCAAACCGATGTCTTATGAAAACACGCTGCATCTCAGTCTTGCTTATTTACCTTTAAAATTTCCTTGTCTTACAACGTTTCAAAGTCAATGAAACTAACCATATGATATCTTTCATTCCTTGCTACCTCATGCAAAACACACTTCTTCACTTTATTGTATTGATCCATTTTTGTATGTAACCTTCAATATTGACCTGCTGTTCATTTTTAACGATCCTTTACTTGTTTACGGGTTGTTAAATTAATACGCCGAATGCTAAACTTTTACTGGAAATAAATCGTTTGCTGCACGTTCGTTCTTAGAAACTCATAATCGTTAACATGTTTCTTGCTAACACCTTTATATCTTACAGTAACCTTTGAAATATTATCAATGTTCAGTTTCATATTGCCCTACTCTAACCTATGTACACAAATATAATAAATACCCTTTGAATATCAGTTACTTGATATCCCTAAAGAATTTATCCTTTTCGAAATATTGATTTTTATGCCACGAAATAAAAAGCCTTCCTACTACTAACTTTGTATGATACTTATACATTTAAGTGCATGTGTTTACCTTACGGATTTACACCTCCTATATTTAATAATTGTAATTAATTTTATTCTAACACTAACATGAAGCAAAATTAACCTTAAAGCTTATTTTAAATTATGAATCTATGCTATAGTTTAGAAAATGTTTCAAATTATTACATGGTTTCAATATGCATAGTGTACCCTGTCGTAAATATTTATCAAACCTATCTATCATCAATTCTAACCTATAAATCCATAGTAATACATATATATATATATATATATATATATATATATATATATATATATTTATAAAGAATAAGTAAATTTAGTGAGTCCTAAAATAATATCAAACAATGAAACAATTGAGTCACTCGCCATTAAATTTCATTGTTTGATATATTTATATATATATATATATATATATATATATATATATATATATTCTTATGCTGCACCCCGCTCTTTTCGCGCCTTATTTTTATTAATTTAATGATTTTATATAATGTGCAAATATTTATTTTACGTTACGTACTTTAGCAACGTTTGGTTGGTTAATAAATCAAAATGTTTTAAATATGCCTCGACTATATGAACTCTTTCTTCCCAGGGTATCCACCTACTTACCGTGGGTTCAGTGGTAAGTAGATGTTCAATGCCCAACCAAACTGCACTATCTTTTGTTTTAGTACCTTTTATAATTTACTTTTGTATATGCCAAATTTTATATGATCCACGTAGCCTTGTGCCAAATTAATTAATATCACAAAATTTCTGACTTTGACGCTATATCACACAGTACTCACCTGTTCTATACGTCGTTAACGGCCTCTATGAATGCTGGCTCAAAATCCTACTCGCCGTATACGTCTTCACAAGGTTGCACTATCACTTTGAAAACTGCCGTCTATCCTCCAGGTATCTTTGACTCCGTTAATTTTAAAACTAAAATAAGATTTTGCATTTAATACTTACTATTAAGCAACCTTTCCGATTTTATTTATTCAAAGTCCCAGCTTATATATTATAGTTTCTGGTTCCATATCTAGACATGTTGTTAATATAAATATCCTGAATGTTGCCAGTTTAATTAGGTAAATCGCCTGTGTTATCCAAGAAAGATAAAATATGCTCAAACTGGCTTCTATTCTATATCGAATTTTCGTTATTATTCTTCAGAAAAAATTTCATAAATACATTGGTTAAATGAGTTCACTATATTTCTAGTCTTAATTTATGTTGCTCCGTGTATGATAAATATTATAAAATCAATCGGGCAATTACAAAAACCTTTTGATAAAAATGTGCTTTTCCTTGTGACGTGACCGTAGATAATTGGAGGTGATATTATAGAAATTTTAATGTTTTCAGCCCGGTTTGTAACCAATATTCTTCGAATTTTAACGCAGATTCTAAGTAGTAAATTTTACCCCGGCATTGTTTGGTTCTTTAAACTAATGTCACTTGGTCTTGTTACAGAAATTTCACATTGTCGATACCATACATTTTATTTGACTACCTTTGTATGCAGATGAAGTTATAATGAGATAAGAACCTTGCAGTTATCTGAGACCCTCAAAAACCTAGGCAAACAAAATCATTAAATACCAACAGGTACGATTGTTTCATTTACTTAGGATATGTGAATTTGCTGATGGTAGGTAAATATTTAAAATAATGAACAACACAATGTTGTCTACTTATTACTGTAGTTATTAGAATAAGGATTCAGTGTAGTTTTGTACGGTAATGTTATATACATATTGCTCCAAACTTCCTCTATAGAATCGACACCCACTATTGAGTCGACAGAAATGCTCTAAATTTTCTCCCTGTTTGGGCCTACATTAAATTTAAGCCTCACAATTGAGTCATCATAATTGCTCTGTAACTCCACGAATAGTCCGCCATAAATTACTCTGAAACTTAGCTCTAAAACAAGCGCTGGATCACTAATTCGAGTCTCACTGTTGGGTCGATATTAATACTCTGAAACTACCTGAAACAAGTTATACGCCAAACCTCCAGCGTTTTTGCTCTGCTTCCTCAGGAATATTCGCCACTATTCCATGTCAGTGCAAATCACCTCTAACTAAAAATAGGAAGACGTCTACTTACCTACATCAAGCTTCGCCTTTCAAAATGTATTTTATCAGTTTACGACCGCTATTTTAATCTTGCACCAACTTGTGCATATTTAATTTATTAAAATTTCAAACTCACTAACCACTTAACTAATTTACTATTGTAGTTCGAAGCTTGGCTGAAAATCAAAAAGAAAGAGAGGTTTACGGCCTCCTCTTGGTTCATATAGACTCAAAAATGCCCTCGAATCGATTCACACTACCCCACAAACACGCTTTCTTGGTAAACTTTGTTAAACGGTCTACCGATTCCACAAACCTATGTACACAACAACCTAACCGTCGTTCAATTCTACAAATCAGCCATTAACCTTCAGCTTTTCACAATAAACTTGCCAGCCGTTTGCCAACCGTCCCGAAAATTTCAGAATTTTCAGTAATAAACAAACATTTTACTCCGAAACCCTTATTAAAATTTCCAACGACTGTCAAATTCGTGGAAGTCCCCCGGCGACTGGCATCAACCCAAGCATCCAAAACACGCCTCTCTCATATGCGCATATACGGTCATCTCTCTCTAACATGCATTTAAAATGTCCTGCCCTTTGTATTGTAATCTTTCTCAATTTGCTGCCAGTTATCTATTTCTTGTATCCTTGTTTAACCCGAATGTTTTATCACCTTACCTTTATCCCCGCTATTAACAAGTTCTATTCTACCCTACCAATCTACACTATCGTCCTTTCCTTTCGTATATACACAGTCTAATAGTCCTACTCTGCCTGTAGCCTTCTACCGTACTTTTCAATTGCTTTCCAAACCGATGTCTTATGAAAACACGCTGCATTTCAGTCTTGCTTATTTACCTTTAAAATTTCATTGTTTTACAGACGTTTCAAAGTCAATGACACTAACCAAATGATATCTTTCAATTTTTGCTACCTCATGCAAAACACACTTCTTCTCTTTATTGTATTGATCCATTTTGTATGTAACCTTCAATATTGACCTGCTGTTCATTTTAACGATCCTTTACTTGTTTACGGGTTGTTAAATTAATACGCCGAATGCTAAACTTTTACTGGAAATAAATCGTTTGCTGCACGTTCGTTCTTAGAAACTCATAATCGTTAACATGTTTCTTGCTAACACCTTTATATCTTACAGTAACCTTTGAAATATTATCAATGTTCAGTTTCATATTGCCCTACTCTAACCTATGTACACAAATATAATAAATACCCTTTGAATATCAGTTACTTGATATCCCTAAAGAATTTATCCTTTTCGAAATATTGATTTTTATGCCACGAAATAAAAAGCCTTCCTACTACTAACTTTGTATGATACTTATACATTTAAGTGCATGTGTTTACCTTACGGATTTACACCTCCTATATTTAATAATTGTAATTAATTTTATTCTAACACTAACATGAAGCAAAATTAACCTTAAAGCTTATTTTAAATTATGAATCTATGCTATAGTTTAGAAAATGTTTCAAATTATTACATGGTTTCAATATGCATAGTGTACCCTGTCGTAAATATTTATCAAACCTATCTATCATCAATTCTAACCTATAAATCCATAGTAATACATATATATATATATATATATATATATATATATATATATATATATTTATAAAGAATAAGTAAATTTAGTGAGTCCTAAAATAATATCAAACAATGAAACAATTGAGTCACTCGCCATTAAATTTCATTGTTTGATATATATTATATATATATATATATATATATATATATATATATATATATTCTTATGCTGCACCCCGCTCTTTTCGCGCCTTATTTTTATTAATTTAATGATTTTTATATAATGTGCAAATATTTATTTTACGTTACGTACTTTAGCAACGTTTGGTTGGTTAATAAATCAAAATGTTTTAAATATGCCTCGACTATATGAACTCTTTCTTCCCAGGGTATCCACCTACTTACCGTGGGTTCAGTGGTAAGTAGATGTTCAATGCCCAACCAAACTGCACTATCTTTTGTTTTAGTACCTTTTTATAATTTACTTTTGTATATGCCAAATTTTATATGATCCACGTAGCCTTGTGCCAAATTAATTAATATCACAAAATTTCTGACTTTGACGCTATATCACACAGTACTCACCTGTTCTATACGTCGTTAACGGCCTCTATGAATGCTGGCTCAAAATCCTACTCGCCGTATACGTCTTCACAAGGTTGCACTATCACTTTGAAAACTGCCGTCTATCCTCCAGGTATCTTTGACTCAATTTTGCTGCGCCCAAATCTAAAATAAATATGACCCGAATTTAGAATTTAGAATACCCTTTTGTATTTACTTCCCCTGCGCTAATTCTTCCGGTGTTATTTCTTCTTTGTCTCGTACAATTCCACTTGTTACTCTTACGCTGTCTTCTAATTTTGCTTCTCTCGTTCTAAATCAATACTTCCGCCTTTAATCCGCTCGTTCCAAATCAATCCTTACTTCTCTTTAATCCGCTCGTTCCAAATCAATCCTCGCTTCTTTTTACCACTCAATGCCCCGCTACACATGAAACCATATCCAATTCAATCCTAATATATTCTTCACTCTTATAATTCCTATTCGATGCCTTCTGCCTATATCAATCTCGTTCCAATTCAATCTTATTTTCCGCCGGTTCGCTGTCGCACTAATTCCAATCTTAACTTTTACTCGTCGCCGCTATTAATTATTTATTCACTGTTGCTTATCTTTACTCTTCCTTTATAAACTAAACTCGTACAATTCAAACTCATTTATTTAATCTTCAAAAAATATTCAAAACAACTTAGCGCACTTTATAAACACGTCTTATTACAAAATATTTCGAAATCGACTCCCTTGTTTACTTATCCTAGGTGATAATTACAATATTAATCTGCCTACTCTTTATTACATAGTATATAAAAAACCATCCAATAACGTCGTATCACCAAGTTCGTGGCACTAATACCTTAAACTTTGTCTTTTGCACTTTCCTATTTTTATACATAATGTTCAATCAGTGGTCCTAAATATCGCACAACCCTTCAATCATATTTGACACTGCTATTACTTATAATTTTGATGTTACATGTTTGTCCAAAGGTTGATTCTAGTAAAATAAATGCCGAAATGATACACATATGAACCTGTATCTGCGTGGTTAATAGTGGACATCCATAGACGCATCCGGTTTTCGGTTGGCAAATGTACGTTCAATGGCCTATTAAACTACAACTCAGTATAAAACCTTGAATACTGTGTGTTTTATCACGTCATCAAGTCATTATAATTTACGTCTTGGCACTTACATTTCAACTAACATTTCAAATACTTTAACGTATGTAAAGTACGGCAAACATACATTTTAAATTACGGGATCTGATATATGGTTTACTTTATTTGGCATACACTACCTTCAACACAAAACAACCCTTAGAACCCTTGTAGCTCCTACTGACACTACAATATATATATATATATATATATATATATATATATATATATATACATATATATACAAATAAGATATATCGACTGTTTGAAATATTTTTTTACTATAGATATCGGGGAAGCAGTCAAACTTGTCAAATTAATTAAACACTCTTTTAATCATTCGAGCTTTCGATAAATTTATTATCTTCTTCAGGAATCTAATAAATGCATATGAAAATAAATAATGTGTGCTGCTACTTAATACTACTTACGTTTATATGAGTTTATAAATACATACAACTATGGAAGTTGGGCATTACATCATTAAAGATTAAGAACAAACATGTCAAAAGTGACAGATGTTTACATAACCTAATTTTGTTGTTTAAATTAATGTAGTATAATTAAAGGTGTAAAATTTGACTGAACTATAATAGTAGGTATACAAGTTGACTAGACTAAAGTGTTGAAATTAATGGGACAAGTGGTCAAAAAAACATTATTATTATTATTATTTTTTAATTACATTACCAGAGTTAGTACTTTCTATTTAAGTATGTAAAACGATAAAGAGAATTGTGCCAAATCCTGGAATAACGAAATTGAAAGCTATTCTTTTCTAATCAGAGACAATAAATAAGAATAAATGTTACTTAAATTTTGAGTATCTGTTTTCTTGTTTAACGAATTTGTTTTTAACGTTATAGCAACCATTTCCAAAAATAATCGTTTACGATAATGCTTTTCTCTAAAAACAATTTTGGTATTAGCGTAATCCATTGCATGTCCTGTCTCAATTACGTGAGAAGAAAGAGCGCAAGATTTAATTCCCCTTTTACAGTCACTTTTATGTGAAGTAAGTCTAGCTGAAAGCCATCTAGAAGTTTGTCCAACATAAGGGCTTTGACAATCGAGACAGGGCACTTCATAGACCAAACCTGATTCCTGTAATTGTGGAGTGCGATCTTTTATTTTAGGAAATATATTCTTAATAGTGAGTACTGTTTTGTAGGTAATTCTTATATTGGGCAAATCTTTAAATATGTGGGCTAGTTTGTTTGTGAAGTTGTGTATATATGGGAGTGTATAAAATAATGAAGCTGTTTCAGAATTACTATTATTATTGCTATTATGTAATGTTGAAATGGTTCTTGTATTTTCTGATTCAGATGAGGTGTTAAATAATAATTTATTTATTAATCTAGGTGGGTAAGAATTTTGGATAAGTAGGTTTTTTAATTTGGTTATATTATTTTTTTTAGAGGTATGGTGTGATAATGATACTACTCGTTTTTTCATTCCTAGTAGTAGGTTGATTTTCGTTTTCAAGTATTTTCCTGATGATATAGGTTTACGATCCTAACTGCTGATAAGAATTTTGTTTTCAGTTCTAATTATTTGCATATCTAAAAACGAGACGCTGTTGTTTTTTTCTTCCTCAATAGTGAACTGAATAAATGAATTGTACGAGTTGAAAAGTTGAAGTAATTCCTCACCGTTTCCTTTAGGAATACTGCATATCAAGTCATCAACATACTTCTTAAAAAATGAACATTGAAACTTTAATTTGGACATACATGTGTCAAGTAGATCATCCATAACATATTGAGCAATTATAGGAGGTAGGGTAGCCCCCATAGGAGTCCCCACGGTCTGTTTATAGTAGATATTATTGAATGTGAAGTATGTGGTGTTGAAGACAAATTCAACCAATTTGATAAAATTATTTTTATTTATGTTACAGTGGGATCTAATTGTTTCCCAATGATTTTCAATAGTGTTTTGCACGAGTTCAGTTGGAATATTTTCGAAAATTATCGAATGATATAGTCAATAACAAAAAATATTATACTCCTCTACATAATGACCCCACTAGTACCATTCAACAAAAAGCTAACAAACTCATATCAGACTTAAAAAAATCCAAAAACATTACCTCAGAAGAAGCAAAAAAATTGACAATTTATGATTCAGTTGCGCCCAAGGTTTATGGGCTTCCTAAAATACATAAGCCGACACTCACACTTCGACCAATAATTTCATCAATTTCAGCACTAAATTCCAAAATTGCAGAAATAGTTACCAACATACTTACCAATGCATACAATACTGACAATTCATATTATGTAAAAGATTCTTTCAATTTTTCAAGTTTTATTAATGAATACAAGATTCCAGAAGGGTATGTGTTGATTACCTTAGATGTGGTTTCCCTTTTCGATAATATTCCAACTGAACTCGTGCAAAACACTATTGAAAATCATTGGGAAACAATTAGATCCATCCCACTGTAACATAAATAAAAATAATTTTATCAAATTAGTTGAATTTGTCTTCAACACAACATACTTCACATTCAATAATATCTACTATAAACAGACCGTGGGGACTCCTATGGGGGCTACCCTATCTCCTATAATTGCTCAATATGTTATGGATAATCTACTTGACACATGTATGTCCAAATTAAAGTTTCCATGTCCATTTTTTAAGAAGTATGTTGATGACTTGATATGCAGTATTCCTAAAGGAAAAAGGTGAGGAAGTACTTCAACTTTTTAACTCGTACAATTCATTTATTCAGTTCACTATTGAGGAAAAGAAAAACAACAGCGTCTCGTTTTTAGATATGCAAATAATTAGAACTGAAAACAATATCCTTATTGAACTTTCATTCGCATCATCCTTTGAAAACGAAAATCAACCTAGTACTAGGAATGAAAAAATGAGTTGTATCATTATCACACCATACCTTTAAAAAAAATAATTTAACCAAATTAAAAAACCTACTTATCCAAAATACTTACCCACCTAGATTAACAAATAAATTATTATTTAACACCTCATCTGAATCAGAAAATACAAGAACCATTTCAACGTTACATAATAGCAATAATAATAGTAATTCTGAAACAGCTTCATTATTTTATACACTCCCATATATACATAACTTCACAAACAAACTAGCCCACATATTTAAAGATTTGCCCAATATAAGAATTACCTACAAAACAGTACTCACTATTAAGAATATATTTTCTAAAATAAAAGATCGCACTCCACAATTACAGGAATCGGGTTTGGTCTATGAAGTGCCCTGTCTCGATTGTCAAAGCCCTTATGTTGGACAAACGTCTAGATGGCTTTCAGCTAGACTTACTTCACATAAAAGTGACTGTAAAAGAGGAATTAAATCTTGCGCTCTTTCTTCTCACGTAATTGAGACAAGACATTCGATGGATTACGCTAATACCAAAATTGTTTTTAGAGAAAAGCATTATCGTAAACGATTATTTTTGGAAATGGTTGCTATACCGTTAAAAACTAATTCATTAAACAAGAAAACAGATACTCAAAATTTAAGTAACATTTATTCTTATTTATTGTCCCTTATTAGAAAAGAATAGCCTTCAATTTCGTTATTCCAGGATTTGGCACAATTCTCTTTATAGTTTTACATACTTAAATAGAAAGTACTAACTCAGGTAATTTAATTAAAAAAAAAAATTATAATAATAATTTTTTTTGACCACTTCTCCCTTTAATTTCAACACTTTAGTCTAGTCAACTTGTATACCTACTATTATAGTTTAGTCAACTTTTACACCTTTAATTATACTACATTAATTTAAACAACAAAATTAGGTTATGTTAACATCTGTCACTTTTGACATGTTTGTTCTTAATCTTTAATGATGTAATGCCCAACTTCCACAGTTGTATGTATTTATAAACTCATATAAACGTAAGTAGTATTAAGTAGTAGCACACACCGTGTATATCAGAGCAGTGGAAAATAGTACGCGTAATTAAAGGGCTACTGTGTAGATTTAAATCATTCAATTAGAATGTAGGGTTTGTATAGAATTTCATTAGATAATAAGCATTATTAAAGCCATGGAGCATAAAAATTTATTCGTTTCGTTAAAAAAAATAATATAGGGGTTTTAAATTATTCACTGGACGCTTTCTATAAAAGGAAGTCGAGTTAAAATGCTCAACTTGTATTTAATTTAATCGTTCTAAGTACTAAAACTAGCGAGAAATTATAGACGTGGGGAAAACATGTAAAAGCCTTCAGCGTATTAGAAATCAGAACACCTGCAAAAATAACGATGTATATGTTAGTCGATAAGCTTCAAGCTATATGAGTGCAAGTAAGAAAGCGAGTTTGTGGTATAGACAAGCGAGATGGAATGCATTAGCAGTTAAATGAGGGGAAAAATGTGAAACAAGCGCACAGGTTTTAGATAGATCGAACAGACTAGATTGGCGATTAAGGTTGAAATAAGATGCAAACATGAGAGGGGAAGCATATCAGTTGGTGTGTAAAATTAATTAGTTGTTCTCGGACGTGTTGCGAGGCGTGTGGAAAATTCTTAGATTTTCAACTTGGACAAGTGCAAAATTTTAGTAGAATCGCTGTGCCGTGCCGTCGGAAGGGAAAAGAGAATGCGAATTTCTAAAAATTGTGCGTCACGGGACAAATTCGACTTGCAAGCGGACCATTATATAAACCCGTGCTTATAGGTGTTTCGCTCTCTTATATTTTTGATTTAATTCGATACTTTAAACAGTTTTGCTCTATATTTTTTGATTATTCGATATTTTAAGTAGAATACGTGGTGATTACGTGCTACAATAAAAGTTATTAGTACACTTAGAGAAGATAAATGAAGGTAACAAAGTCTAGTTATATTTGCGGGTATTACTGTACAAATTATCCAAATTAATAACGATAAATAAATAAATAGAAGTAGGCAGTTTTTGGTATAGCGTGAAAGAATTATGAATTTCATTGCTATTTGTCGGGAGTGTTAGTAATCAAATGTTATTCGTAAACGTGATTGGATCCACAACACAAGATTTCGATATATCTAGATGAGTTCCTGAGAAACCCTTAAACCGTTTAGACGAATGGTGGTGTAGAAAAATTTTAAAGGCGGCTAGAAATCCGAGGACGTAAACATAAACCAGCTGGAATGGTGGGATAAGCAAGTCCGATGTACATTGGAGCCACGAGTGCAGTAACCTTCAGGTAAATTATGCATTTTGTTCGATCTTAGATGTTTTGGTGTGTGTTGGATATCTTTATAATTTGTCTGATAAAGATGGACAGTAGTAAAATTGTATAAACATCAACTTTTTAATTTTAAGGTAAAATTTTCTTGTATAAGTAGAAAGGAGTATTTATCAGGTTTATGTTTTTGATTATGATGAAAATTTGGGTCTGTCTTTGAGCTCAATTAGACTAACTTGTTAAAGTAACGTAAAGGGGCGGGAGATGCTCCCTTTTATTCAGATTCAGGTCTGCAAATATTGTTTATTTAATTAGTATGCATCCTACAAGGACTCTAATTCCGGATGCAAATTAAAATGATGACAAATTTGAATTTGAAATTTTATAATGCTGAAATTTATGCAGAAATTTAATTTTGAAATTTTAATGTATTGTGAATATTGGTGTAAATAGAGTTAACGTTGATGTTTGTGGTAGGAATGTATTTTCTTTTATAAATGAGAATGAAAGTGTTAACTAGGTGAGCAGCCGAGGCGGAAGGATTCAAGAGGCGATATTCAGGTAAGAAATCGATTATCAGAGGAGATTTCACCGTAGTAACGAGGATCATAGCAATATATATATATATATATATATATATATATATATATATAGCCTAAATAATCATTTCAAATCGAGCTAGCAACTGAAAGATGGAAAATATAAAGTCTTGGACAGGACTTGAACCTGTATCTTGGTTTTGCCGGAACCATGCGTTTACCAATTACGCCACCGAAACCGATGACACAATTGGGAAATTTACAAATTTAAATCGTGTTTAAATTAAGTCCTGTCCAAGACCTTATATTTTCCATCTTTCAAGTGCTAGCTCGATTTGAAATGATCATTTAGGCTTTGCATAAAAGTCTAAGTTATTATTTTATCTTATTCACCATAATACGATAGTATTTATCAACTTACCTTGAGTAATTAACTACCTAAAATATATATATATATATATATATATATATATATATATATATATATATATATATACAGGGTGTCCACGTCCTCCGTGAAAGTTCTATAACTTTTATGTTATTTAAGATATCAACTTCCGGTTTTTTTTAAACGATAGCCACGGCTACGCCGCACAATCTAGAAATATTTTCACCTATATACAGGGTGTGACAATATGGTTTCCAACCCAAAGTTATGTTTTTTTAAATAAACACCCTAGATTTAAAACCATATTCTAAAAGCACTTTTGATGCTTATCAACATTATATAAAGGTACTATAGGTTTATAATGGACGGTTTGCCTTTTATGAGTCATTTTATGTCAAAATCATGTCAACTTTGAAAAATTGCAGAAGTTTTCTTATTGAACTTGGAGAGTTGATTCTTTCACGACATAATTTTTCATATCCTGTTGTATTATTATCGATAGCGCGATGTGCTTGTTTTTTCCTTTTATTGTACAAGGTGAAGCAAAACGCAAAATGAACAAAAAGTCAATTTTTTTAAATGGCACCCGCCATATTGGATATTGCCATTGAATAGCGCTTTTGTGGAGTTTTCTATTGACATATAATGTTTTATAGGTTACATGAGAAAAAATTCTGAAAAATTGAGAAAACATGTTTTTTATGCAGTTTTGGGACTAGAGAAAACTAAGTAGGCTACTAGCATCAAATCTGACATATCTTGTCAATATTAATTATCTTAAAAATTTTCTGTTTAATTTGTTGATGTCACAATGAATTTCACACGTCAAGAATTAATTAATATGATATATTGTATTGGAGAAGCTGATCGAAACCCTTTATTGGCAATAAAATTGATTACCTTTTGCATTAGTATGCGACGCCACAATAATAGTAATTGTGTTAAACAAGAAGACGCAGCGCGCGTCACGAATAAGTGGAATCAGATAACAAGATAATAAAGCTCTACAAATTTGAACGCTAATGAGAATTTCCAAGAACTTAAGTAAGATAGGCGTTTATTATTTAGAATGAAATTGCGCTAATTCTACAACATTCTGAAAACATATAAAATCGCGTACATAAGAAAGCGTTTATTAAAAACGGGGATTCGTTCATTAGATTCATTCAGTCGATTCATTTGATTCTTAAATGCGATCGCGAAATGTTATTTTAAGTCGCAAGCTGTTGCTTTGCGAAGATAATATTTGAAATATGCAGTAAGTATACCTTAATTTAATAATTATTACGTTGGTACAATAAATATGAAGTGATGTTTTAAATGCAAATGACATTAAAAAATGGAATTTATTAATTACAATCAAGAGGGAAAATTCTTCAATATAATACTATTTTAAAAATTTTATTAAAAGGAAGATTTAACCAAAAATGTACTAGCATCAAATCTGACATACCTTGGTTACCAATAATACCTCCTCGTGCATTAAGGGACCATTGATGTCGATGATCAACAGTTCTTAACCAATGTGGATTTTCGGTTGCATAGTAATGCATATTATGCCTATTGACTGATTCGTTGCTTTTGAACGATGCCTCGTCAGTGAACAAAATGTTTGAAATGTAATAATTTTCGGCAAACACACCGCTCATTCTACTTGAAAATTGTATGCGATTCTCAAAATCATCTCCATATAGTTCTTGATGAAGTTCGATGTGATAAGGGTGGAATGGATGTTTCAATATTATATTGTTTACACTGATTTTTGAAATATCAGTTACTGAGCGATTTCTCTGGTGCTCAGATTCCGATTTTCTTCTATTATCAGCAAAACTTCTAATTCGGATTCGTCGTCAATTCGTTTTGCTATTATTTCACACTTACAATATGCAACGTTTCCAGTAGCTTCAAATCTGTCTCGCAGCTTTTCAAAGATTACAGTTCGTGGCGTTCTCAAGTTTGAATATTTTTGATGATAGATTCAACTTGCCAATAAAGGGTTTCGATCAGCTTCTCCAATACAGTATATCATATTAATTAATTCTTGACGTGTGAAATTCATTGTGACATCAACAAATTAAACGGAAAATTTTTAAGATAATTAATATTGACAAGATATGTTAGATTTGATGCTAGTAGCCTATTTAGTTACCTCTAGTCCCAAAACTGCATAAAAAACATGTTTTCTCAATTTTTCAGAATTTTTTCTTATGTAACCTATGAAACATTATATGTCAATAGAAAGCTCCACAAAAACGCTATTCAATGGCAAAATCCAATATGGCGGGTGCCATTTAACAAAATTGACTTTTTGTTCATTTTACGTTTAGCTTCACCTTGTACAATAAAAGGAAAAAACAAGTACATCGCGCTATCGGTAATAATACAACAGGATATGGAAAATTATGTCGTGAAAGAATCAACTCTCCAAGTTCAATAAGAAAACTTCTGCAATTTTTCAAATTTGACATGATTTTGACATAAAATGACTTATAAAAAGCAAACCGTCCATTGTAGACCTATAGTACCTCTATATAATTTTGATGAGCATCAAAAGAGCTTTTAGAATATGGTATCAAATCTAGGGTATTTTATTTAGAAAAACATAACTTTGGGTTGGAAACCATATTGGCACACCCTGTATATAGGTGAAAATATTTTTAAATTGTGCAGCTTAGCCGTGGCTATCGTTTAAAAAAAAACAAAAGTTGATATCTTGAATAGCATAAAAGTTATGGAACTTTCACGGAGGACGTGGACACCCTGTATATATACTAGGTGCCAATGGAAAATTTTGTTATTAAGTACTCTACTAATAGAATGCATAAGTAGTATTTGTGTTTTTAATAAGAAATAAGGTATAGTGGACTGTTAAAACTGGTTACAGCATTACCTTATTTTATTAAACAATTCTATATTAACTAAAGTCGGTACACCGGTATTCATAAAATCGGTTGTCTGATAAAGCCATTTCGCCAAAACCGGTTTTAGAAAAAACCTGTTTTGAAAATTTGCTTCGATAAATCGGTTTGATCAAAACCGGTTTCTGGTAAAACCGGTAAACCGGTTTTTATTTTTTTAAGTTTTTGCACTTGATGTGATGGATATGTATAGGAACAGCTAAAAGTTCATTACGCCTTGCACTGTATTGTCGATTAGAAACAAGAAAGAAGTGCTCTTTTAGGTAAATTGAGAATTTGTTTTTAGAAACTTTAAATGAGAACATAAATGAAGTTTACTTCATTGTCCATTTTAAGTTAAGATAAATTTATGTAGCTTGTTGTTACCCTTTCGTGTTATTTTAAGTCACATTTAAAGCGGATACGGGTACTTTGGGAGCACTGTAGCTTTAAACATAAATTTGAAGATAAGTTGGTATAGTATAAGGCGTCGTAGTCAATATGCGGAAAAATATAGGACTAGAAAAAAGACTACGTACTTTCAAAAGTCGAAAAATTCCATGCACAATAACGCATTCCAAGAAATTCCTTATACTATTTAGCAAAATGGAGAAATTTCCACACTGCCATCATTTCTCAACTCAATTTTTACAGCAGTATTCAAGTATATCCAAGAATTCTCATTATGTCGTTCGAACAGCTTGTCGCTTTATACGATAAATGACATTTAAAAACCAGGTGAATTCTATACCCGATTGTCTCGACAATGCCGCAGATGTGCTATTAATGCAGAGCACAAAACACGTTTATCGTTCCAACCCATTTATCTAACTAATACGAGTTTACCCACCATCCTCACTATCATATCAAACCCCTTTGGCAATTTGCCATGCCATAATCGTAGATATACAGACAATAATTAACAACATGATAAATAGATTTAAAATCCTCAAGAAACTGCCTTGTAATGATGTGTTATTAACTTATGAATTAATACGTTAATTACTAAAGTACATGGATTCTTTCAGATCCTGTTTCTTTATACAACTTCCCATGGTTATAATTATAGAGCGGAAGCTATATTTGGATTGGTAGACGTGTGTGACAAGTTGACAGGCTGCTAGTATAATTGGTGAACTAAAAAACGACAAGAAGGTGGTATTAAGTAGAAAGGTGGGAAGTATTTCATGAATATTAATGAATTAAAGTTCTGTGGGTATTGTGAAAAGAAAATCCGGTTCTCGTAAGTACTGTTTAGAATTGATGACGTTTACTACGTGCTTCTGAATAAACGATATGCATATTAGGTTTCGGTTCGGAAAGTTAAAGACAGTGAAACACCGCCTTAAAACGTCTTATAAGATATTCTTATATGCATTGCAAAAACAATTTTACGTTGTACTTCGTTCTGAGATCAAAATCTTTCTCCTTCCATTTATAACAAACCCACAAATCATGGACAATCAAAAAAATGATTAACCTGAAGCAATTTTCAGATGAAAGTATGAAGCTTTGGCATTGGAATATTGATTATGTACAAAATTTCTTATTATTTCGTTAAAATTGGTAACAGAAGCAGACATTCCTTAGAATTAAAACATTGATTACTTCGGAATAATTACCCGCAGCTTGAATTTATATTAAATCTTTTACGTCACTTTTTAACTTACGTTATAATCTAAATATGTATATGAAATTATTCGCTTTTTTAAGTTTCTTAGAAACTCTAAAAAACTCTTGTTCTTTGATAACTTGACATAAATAATTCAATATCTCAAGAAGATATCATAATTAAGCACTTAGAACACAGCTTTTTACATATTTTTGGAATTGCTGAAAACCAATTTAACATTATTTATTGAAAATTAAAAATTGTGGAGCAATGTAAAAATCGTAAGTTATGTATGATTTGAGTAAATCTATTAATAAACAGATTACATAATTTAAAAGAAAAATATCGTTTATTACAACCATTCTGTATTGAACCGTAAAATTTCAATATCGTTTGAGTAGATCATGTGTGTATATTGAGGCATGAAGCACCGCTTTCCACCGTCACCGCCCTCCTAATCCCTTTCGCAACCAATCCACCAACCCTATTACGTCACACCCCCACTAATCGTTTTTTAATAAGTTTTATCAATAAAAACCTAATAGTACTAATTGTTTTTAATGAGGTGTTCATCAAAACCCATTAGCACTAATCGTTCTTAATGGGGTTTCTCATTAAAAACCAATTACCACTATTCGTTTTTTAATGGGAAAATCGTTAACACTGATCGTTATTTAATGGAAAGATTCATTAACGATAATACTATTTTTTTTAGGTCACATCTGTCATTTTTTCTTACGGCAATCCTCCATTTATTAAATGTCACGATGTGTGACTTACTCTGCATATATCCACTTTTTCTTAATCTTGTATATACATTTTACCATAAGTTCTTAGAGAAAAACATCGGCTAAAGCAGGATTCGAACCCATGCTACCCATGCTACACTATCGATGCATTCGAAATCATTACTTGCACATCTTGTATTATTGTTTTATGCACAGATTCTATTTTAATTTAGCGATGAACTTAATAGTGAATTTAAATACGAAAAATTTTTACGATGATAAAGAAACAACCTAGACTTCATTTTAATTTAGAGATAAACTTAAGAGCACCGAACCTCAAATGTTTTTCGTAGTATCTGTAACCTAGATAATCTAATTCTCGGATGTTAAACTAGGACAACTTAAATGTGAAAGGAAACCATATTGCAAGTAGGTCGTGAAAAATCTTAAGAATACAATGTAGTTTAAGATTAAATTTTTAGTTAAAGTGTATACAAGGTAATACACTTTATAATTTTTGTTTACGTATATAACAATAGGACTACCACCTTAAACAGAAGAATAAAAAAGCAAATTGAATTCATTTATTAATCATTTTTTCTGGTGTTGACGTTACAAATAAGTAAAACAAATATTACCAAAAATATTATAATTAAAATTATACATGTACTCCTAATTATAAACCGCTGTGACAACCGAAATCTGATGAATCTGAGATAGCCAAATCTCTAAACATTTGCGTAAGCGATCGCCCCGCATTTACATTTTCTAAGTACTGGATAAGGTAGCATTTAGTAATTTCCAACACCGTCAAGTAATTTACACTGCTGCAATAATTAAACAAAAAAAAAGTACTCACACGGTTCTCTCCCTCTAATAACGTGCGAACCATTTCTTCATCTATCGTATTTCCCCTTGTACTTTTTATATAACACCTGCAAATTTTTCGTAAATTTCTGGAAAGTTTCTACACCTCAACTCCATTTTATAACATATTAATTCTCGCAAATTTAATAGCTGGTAGCACTCGTACTCGGGTAACACAATAACATTTCGGTCCTCCGTGATTTCCATATTATATGTATTTTCTTCTTAAATTTTATTCGCCACCCACACGCTTCTATTAGATGTTTCGGTAAACAGTTTCAATTTGAATTTACGATCCAGTTGAAATTCTAAAACATACCTACCAGAGAAACCATTCAATGTTACGTTTGGTGCTTCTTGGGTAAATTGTATGATTCTAAATTCCAATTGAAATGACCTAAACCCGTGTAAGTACCTTCTAGCTCCAAGTTTAAGCTGGGACACCATTCTTAAACACGCCGGCGTCAAACTGGAGCTACTGACCGATGTCGACATGCACCATTTCGTGAAGCCTGGAATCAGAAGTGCACTGACCCCGTGCAGTGGCAGACATGCTCGTACCAACAAAAAGTATATAGGTGACTGCAATCCTACCGCCCTGACAAAATACTTGTCTTACCTCGACGTCAACAACTTGTACGGGTGGACGATAAGTCAGTATCTTCCCATAGGAGGGTTTAAATGGCTGACAGCTAACAAAATCTCCCATCTCAAGAACGAGATTTTAAAAGGTTCCGGCGATAAGAAATACATTCTCGAAGTGGATCTCACCTATCCTGAAGAGCTCCACGATACGCATAATAATTTACCTTTCTGCCCCTAAATGTAGACTCTACCATATAATAATTCCCGGACCCGGAAGCTACTCGCCATACAGGAGGATAAGAAAAATTTCAAGATTCATTACTGTAACCTGCAGCAGTGTATACGCGATGGACTTGTGTTAACGACCATCCACCGAGTACTCAAGTATGACCAATCTCCATTGTTAAAACAGTATATAAATCTCAACACTGATTTCAGAACTCGTGGGGTGAATTCGTTCGAAAAATATTTTTTAAACTATAGGACGACGCCTTATTTGAGAAAACCATGGAGAACGTTGACAAACGCGTAGACGTTAAAATCGTGACTCGGTGCAAACCCGAAGGCGGTAGACTGTGCGCGAGTAGTTTAAAAGCCCGCCTGAACTATAATAGTTGTTCGGTATTAGGTGAAAATTTAGCTATCATGCAGATGGATCACGTTAAAGTCTTTTGTAATAAGCCAATATATACAGGTATTTTCAATTGTGAATTTCTTTAGGACTCGAATGTATGGATTTCATTACGATAAGATGAAACCTCTATATGACTATAAACTTCCGCTTTTGTACACGGACACAGACTCATTAGTATATAGTATCGAAACTGGCGCTTTTCTAGTGAAATAAGAGCTAATTTAGATTATTTTGACAAGAGTGACTATACCTCAGACAATAAATACAATCTCTCCTAGTAAACAAAAAAGTGCTTGGCAATTTCAAAGATACGTTTAGTGAAGCGTTTGTGCTGGAATTTGTCGGAACATGTGCTAAATCCTGTTGCATAATTAGTCAGAACGATGTAGTAAAAAAGATTATGGAAGTTAACTGTAGTGCAGCGGCGGGTATTAGTGTGGATGACTATAAATATATTGTTACTAATAATTCTGCACCTCTCATGCATTCAATGTTGTGTATACGAAGCAAAAAAGTGAGCTCATACACAACTAATTAACAAAATTAGCTTGTTTGAGGATGATAACTAACGATTTGTTATACCCGGATCTGTTAATACATATGCATGGAGATATAAAAGGATTGATAATTTTTATTTCAGTTAGTTTTTAAATTATGTATTTATTAGTTGTAAATTTATATCCTCTGCCTTTACCAGTCCTCGTTTCCCACCCTTTAATCCAGGCAGGCATTGTGTTACCTACACGTGGTGTCTGCTGGGCAACTCTTGTAGGCTAACAACACACTTTCTTAGATCTTTTCCTTCTTGCTAATTATAATATCGGGTTTTCTACTAATACGTTTTTCTGTTTTCAGATTGACAGCGGAGACTGGATTACTCTGATACACAATTTCCAAATTTATAATTTTGTTATTCAACATGTAAAACTAATGTATGTTATAAATAAATGTATTAAATTATGTTGTTTTTTATACTTCAGTTTAAGCTGGTAGTCCTATTGACAGAAATATCGGTAGTTACTTGGAAAATGTTGGGGGTAATTAAGAGAAAGTTAAACCTCAAGTTGGTCAGTTTAAAAGCATCTGTTGAGCGATGTAGACGTCTATTATGTGACTTGTCGTGTTCGTTAATAAAAAAACATGGCGTAAGTCTTTATAACATTTGCGGTTAAGTACTCTTAAATTTATCTTTAAATTAAAATGGAGTATGAGTTGTTTCTTAATCATTCTGCAATTTTTTCATATTTAAATGCACTATTACGTTTATCTCTAAACTGAATAGAATCTGTGTATTAAACAATAATATGAATGTGCAAATAATGATTTCGATTTTTTTCTCTAAGAACTTCCGGTAAAATGCATATACAGGATGGAGAATAAGTAGATATATACTGAGTAAGTCAAAAATCACGATGTTTAAAAAATTGTAAATTGACGTAAGAAAAACGGCGGATAACAGATGTGACGTAAGAAAAAATGGCGGGCGACAGATGTGACGTAAGAAAAAATGGCAGTTGATACATGTGACGTAAGAAAAATCGTATTATCGTTAATGAGTTTTCCCATTAAAAACGATTAGTGCTAATGAGTTTTTAATGAAAACCCCCATTAAAAAGCAATTATTGCTAATTAGTTTTTTAATGAGAAAACCCATTAGAAACGATTAGTGCTAATGTGTTTTTAATGGGAGGGTAGGGGTATGGGGTGGCAGTGGAAACTGACGTCTCGTGTCTTAATATACACAAATTCTTCACTCAAACGATATTGAAATTTTATAGTTCGTTACAGAATAGTGGTAATGAACAAGATTTTTCTTTTAAATTATATAGTCTATTTATTATTATATTTACTCAACCCATAAATAACTTACGATTTTTACATTTGGTCCACCACCTTCAACTTTGAATAAATAATGTTAAATTGGTTTTCAGCAACTCTGCAAATATAAAGTTGTGTTCTAAGTGCTTAATTAATTACGAGGGATTTAAATGCAGTGGTAGGCGAGGGTAGGGAAGGAGCGTTCGAAGGTTGGAAGTGGAAACAGAATTGAATAACTTTAAATCCAGCTTAGAGATGGCGGCCAGAAATATTCTGGGGTATACACAAAAAGAAAATAAGACATCATGGATAACAAAAGATACCCTGAATTTAATAGAAAAAAACGGAAATACAGAAATGAATCAGACGAAACAGGAGAACAGAGATACAAAGCCATAAAATGGTTAATTATTCGCAAATGCAGGAAAGCTAGAGAACAATGGATTGATGAAAAGTTTAACAAGGTACCAACTAAGATGGAAATAGGAAAGACAGGCAAATCATACAAATCAATTAGAATAAATTTTACGGCTGTAAAACCGTATAGCAAAAATATAAGAGCTGCGAGAGAAAACGTCATTATAGAAAATGTAGATAAAGTGATTAGATGGCTGGAATATATAGGCGAATTTATAAGCAGGTGAAGAACAAACAGCATTAAAACAGGAATCAGACATTGAAAATGATGACTTGGGATACCCTATACTGCAAGCTGATAAAAAGTCTGAAAAATAGTAAGGCGCTTCACAGATGAGGTGCAGGCAGACACTCTAAAAGCCGCTAGACAAGCAGTAACAGAACGTCTCTTTCAACTTGGAAGCTATACGTATGCGACAGGCGAGATACCAAAAAATTTCAAACGTAACAACATAGTCACTGTACCAAACAAGAGAGGCGCGGATAGATAGGAAAACTTTCGAACAATAAGACTGACAGCACACGTCAAAAATATTAACTAGAATTGTACAAAGATGAATGGAAAAACGTGCTGAAGAAATACTAGGAGAAGATCAATTTAAGTTTAGGCGAAACACGGGAACACGAAAGGATATTTTAACTCTGAGGGTGATAATGGATAAAACAATATTAAAGGGGGAAAGTGTGTATATAGAGTTTGTAGATCTGGAAAAAGCATTCGACAGTGTAAAGTGGAAAAAAATGTTCGAAATACACAAAAAGTTTTAAGGATAGACGAATAGTACACTGCTTGTACAAAGAGCAAACAGCTGTAATAAAATTAGAGCAGGAACGTAGGAAAAGGATGAGACAGGGATGTGCGTTATCCCCATTACTCTTTAACTCTTTAACGTTTGGAATCACTATGCAGAGACAAAAGATTGATATCCTTACATTTGCAGATGATATAACGGTATTAGCATCTAACAAAAAAGAGTTAGAAGCTGTTCTTAATGAAATGGAAACAGTTCTAACAAAGAGATATGGTATGAAAATTAACAAAGATAAAACTAAAATTCTAGTATGGACAGGAAGGGAAAATAAATCAAATACAAGAATACAAATAAGTAACGAGGACTTACAAGAGGTTAAGGATTTCTGCATAACGCAAGATGGGAAAGCACAAAAAATGTAAAACAATGATTATCACAAACCCGTGCTACATTTAACAAGAAAAAGCAACTACTGTGTTTAAGGACAACAAATATAGAAACAAGGAAAAGATTGCTTAAAACATATGTGTGGAGCACAGCACTGTACGGCTGTAAAGCCTGGACAGTAGAAGAAGCGGACAAGAAAAGGGCAGGCCTTTGAAATGTTGTGCTACTGACGTCTGATGAAGATATTATGCACAGGCAAAGTTAAGAACAAAGATGTACTAGAAATGATAGGGCAACAAAAAAAAATATGTGGAAAACAGTAAGAAATATGAGAGATAGGATGATAGGTCACATACTTAGACAAGAAGGAATAGCGTGGAATATATTAGAAACAGAGATAGAAAAGACGCGAAGTAGAGGTAGGTCTAGGTTAGACTATTGTACACAGATAGTAAAAGATATAGGTTGTGGGAATTTTAGGGAAATGTGTAGGCTAGCTCAGAATAGAAATCGATCGAGGTACGCATTCAACGAGTTCAAGATGGAAAAACTATTGACGAAAAAAAATTATGTATTTAAACATGATTGTTATTATAAACAACTACAGGTATTGGTGTTGCAGTATTCTCAACTAATGTTAATTGTACAAAAGTATTTACTGGTATACTATTAATTCGGGAAATGTTTAAGTGTTGTGGGATCCTTGGCAACCACAGGCTGCTTAACCGCTTTCACAACGGTGAAATAGGGCATATAATTAGAAAACAATAGTATGGGAACCGAGCTGTATATAGGTGTTGTGGGAAATTCAGGAAACTGTGTAGGCTAGCTCAGAACATAAATAAGTGGACGTGCGCGTCCAACTAGTCTTATGACGGAAAAGCTAATGACGAAAAAATAAGTGCACTTAAATCTGATGATTATTTACAATTACAGGTGAGAGTTATGAAATATTTTCAATTAGTGTTAATCGTGCGAAATGATATATTGAAAAAACGATTAATTCGACAAATGTTCAAGTGCTGTGAGGAACTTGGAAGCCACGGGCTGCTTACCCTCCTTCACATACCCTACATGTGATTTTCCAATGCTCCACCCGAAGGTACTGCATTGGTCAGGAAACGAGTTTTTTTTACCTAGAAAATTTTGAATTTACCGAACCCTTGCTGTTCCATGCAAGGTAGGGATCTTTAACGTGCGTGACAACACTCACACACGGGACCTTCATTTTACCTCACATCCAAACGAGGGTGTATTTTTTGTGAAAAATGCTCGCCTAATATTTTTCAAGCGGACTGTCGGGATTCGAATCCGGGACCTTGGCCATAGTAGTCACACACATACCACTACGCCGCGGAGCCGCCATCCCCTTCACATACTACCGAATAACGGGGAGATGGGGTATACAACTGTAAAACAATAAAAGGTGACCAAACTGAATCTAAAATGAAAGAACAGCGAATATGTCAAAGACAACAAACAGAGACAAGAAGTAAATTATTTATAGTAGATGTGTAGATGTGTGTGAAAGAGGGGGAAGTAGGAAAAGCAGACAGAAAGAGATAGAAACCTTTCGGAATGTTATGCTTCAGATGTATAAGAATGATAGCATGGACAGACAAGCTTAATGACAAATAGGTTATAGAAATAGTAGAGGAAGAAAGATATCTGTGGAAAACAAAAACAGTGGAGAAATAGAAGAGTGGGATGTTCTTAGGCATTTTTGGGGAATAGTATGGGATATATTACAACCAGAGGTAGGGAAAAAAGTAGAGGTAGACCGAGACCAGACCCTCGCATGCATATAGGGATAGATGCAGACTGTGCAAATTTCAGGGAAATGTGTAGGTTAGTTCGGAATTGAAAACAATGAGGGTACGCGTCTAACCAGTTCCAGGACTGAAGACCTAATGATGATAATGATGCCCTTTCTCATGATCTGATAGGGGTAATAGTCAAGCTAGTGCCAGAAACGGCAAGTTTCTGTAGTTTCAACTTTTTATCAATTAACTTTTAATACTTATTTAATTCCCCCACAATGACATCCAACACCGTAAAGTAAAAAATAAATTCGCTACATTGACGCGTACAACGTGCAGCTCGAAGTGTATTACAACTTTGGTTAGCTATAAAAATTAAGCCATTACAACACAGATTATTTTTTAAAATTTACATAGGCTTGTACTTACAATTATTAAGATGCTAGGTTGGTACGGTAAACTTTTGTAAACCTTTCTTAGTACCAAGAATTTTAAAGTCATCTTCAAAATGTAAATCACACGCATAATAAGATTTGTAAACGTGCGCTGGAAAAAGGTTAAAGTGTTTTGGGTTATTAATATTCTTAAACCACACGTTGAAGGTATCAGATTCACGCGGAAAACGATGTCTTTTGTCCACTTTGTCATCACAATTTAACGCAGAACAGGTTTTAACATATAAAGAATTTGTAGTAAAAAATTTTATTTTTCCAATAGCAAAGCGGTCAACCAAACGAGTGAAATCAACAATCAACATGGCTTTGCGGCGGAAATTAAATGTAGATGGTAGCGCTGAAGAGTTTGCCCCGTTAATTACACTGTCTACGTGGTTCAAGGTCGTTTCATTAAAGTTTCCTTTTTATTTCTACGTGTTTTGTGAACTTAGGTTAGTCACGCACTGTTTTAAAACCTCAGTATATGTACACAACAAAAGGTAGCAATTGGTGGTTTAAACCGACGTTAATATTGGTATTAATCGTTATACCATATTAGGTGTACAAAAGTTTCTATTACACTTAAGAACAAGCTCATTTTAACACCAAAAACCCTATATCAACCCAGAAAAGTAACTTGTTTCTCAAAAAGTTGTTATTAAAGCTCGAGTCTGAGTTTTATTAATTCATAACTTTATAATTTATCTTGAGGACGTCTGTCGTCATAAGGATAGCCATCGTTAGACGGTTTTACATCAATGGTATTAATTACAGCGCTATAACTTTGGTGCAATTCAAATTTATTGTAATTAAATCGGATTATGCATTTAATTATTAAGAGATGCTTGACGTTGCTAAAATTGTGTAGACGCAATCTTCATTTAAAGGAGATGCCGTTTAATTCAATCAGCTCCGGTTTGTACTTGTAAATTAATTGCCGTTAAATTATTGCGTAGATTCTAATTTAATGTTCAAAGAAGTCTTCAATTCTTAACAAAAGAACCCTTCTATTTCAGCGTTTACCTTTTAATCCTGCCTTGATGGATTGAGCTGCAGAATAGCTTGCGGATGTACCCAAAAAGAAGTCTACAATATGGTATCGATTAATTTAGTTCATTTATAAAGTAGGCTAAATATCACTTATACACATTTATTTCATTCAAATTGTACCTTTTTAAAAATGTTTTTAATAATACTATTACAAACAGGTCAGATCTGAACGAGTAAATTAATATCCTACTCGAAAACAAATACTTCCTAGTAAATTACCAGGAAGTTATAGTTTATTAAAAGAGAAACTTCTGTATAGTTATGTGAAACCTATAACTATCAATCCAAATTTCTTAAACTTGATATTTTTTGTAAAATCTAGCTTTGCTATTTTCAGTCCCAATCAAATACACGCACTTAGTAATAATTATTGTTAATCTTTATTGTCCAACAAATTTGTAAATCGAATTATAGGACAATGCTAAAAAAGAGCAATAAAGTAATATACAACTAGTAATTAAACAAACAAACAACACGCGGTATAGCTAAATACACTAAAAAACTAACGAAAAAAGTAAGTGGATACGCATATTCTATCAATTCTATCAATACATAACTCAGCAAATATCTACACGTGTCGCACTACAAACTCATTAATGAACTTAGAATAAGTAGAAGTAGTTCCCGTAGTGTTTTTAAGTCTGATATTCTACAGTGTTTAGTGTCACAAAAGCCTGCCATTACATTAAAGTTACTACACATAACGTGAACAGGAGACTTTAATAATGTATTAGTTCGCACTGCGAGATAGGTTTTGAGCTCCTTGAAGCGGCTTTTAAAAAAAGTTTTTTCAAAATTCTTCTATCAAATTTATTTTATACAGAAATTACAATTACTTTTAATTTACAAGTACGTTATATGCAGTAACGTGTGGAGATCGAACTAATTCTAAGTTGAACTTCACTTTAATTAAATAAACCAAATGTATGGTGAGTAGCTGAACTACCAACAATGTTAAAGTTGTGAAGCACTAGACTGACTTGCCATCTTGGGCTCTCGAAGGTATTTATGCTATCCCTGTCCCTCACGTTGCTTATGAGAACTGCAGAGCTCATGTCTGCTTATTTCTGTATTTAATACAATGTAACAATCTTAATTCTAATAATTGCTGTCTTATAACCTACTGAGACCTGCACCTGCAGTATCACGTTACGTCTAAAATACAATGTCTTTTTCCGTTCTCACTGTCCAGCTTTCATTAACCTCTTTCAAATATGTCCTTCAATTTATACATTGTAACAATCTAACTTCAGTTTTAATAATTCTGTTTGATTACATATATATCCTAATTTGGTGGTATGTAACTTGCGATACAATAGAATGTTAAAGTGTTTCTGGCAGATAATCGCGATATGTGAAAATATACGACAGTATATGCATGGAATCGATTTTGTTATGCAATAACTTAGGGAACAGTGTTAGACTGATCGCTATTCTACGAGCTTCAAGGGATTCCACATCAAACATAGATGTCAGTAGTCTCTGATCAATACCAAGATACGAATAGTAACCATTCATTTTAAAAACATACTTCAGATATCTTCTCTGTATTTTTTCTAGACCGTCCTTTTGATTGCACCATGCTCTAACTTGCTTCTAACATACGTATAGAGTAAACTCTTGATTTTAATAAATTGGTATAAGATTTGCAGTTACATATAAAAAGACTAACATTTTGATTGTTGCTGTAGAGGTGCCAAATATGTAGTTAATAAAATTAAGTTGCGAATCAAATGTAATGCCTATATCCGTCACTTCACTGCATCGTCTTAGGTCCATTTGCTCAATCGTAGTTGAACGATCGTTTAACACTGAACGCAGTTCAATTCAGTATACCTGTTTCTCAACTATAGTTCAACACATCCAATACCGTTGAACTGTAGTTCAAGCAGAACCTGCTTTAGCGCTTGGTTAACTGACGCTCATAGTATAATTAACCTCAATATTTTGGTTTTGACAAATTGTGTTTCAAACAGTTTACTGCATAGGTTAGATGTTTATTTTATAATTCGCTCTGGATTACCAAGATTTAACAGACGATGAAGATGTTTTGGAAATAGTGGGTATTATAGCAGTTCCGTTCGTGAGAAAGTTTAGAGAACGGTCCACCAACGTTGTTATTTGGAATAATAAAGAATTTTTAAATTGATTTCGGTTGTCCAAACCCACCGTTCACAATAGTTTAAACGAAATAGCACCTGTAATATAAAAAAAAATCAGTAAGAATATACATTATTAAATATACATTTCAGCAATTTAATTGTTACAGAAATCATGCATTAACTGCTGAAGAGATGTTGTTTGTCAGATTGCGTTTTCTAGCTACTGAAAGTTTCTTACAAGTATTGGTGATCTACAAGGGTTCCATAAAGGTAACTGTCAGTAAAGTAATAAACAAAGTTCTAAGAGCGATTGCTGCATTACCTAATCAATATATACATTTGCCACAAACAAAAAGAGAAATTAATGTTATATCACAAGAATTCGACGGTATTGTAAGATTCCCAGATATGTAGGTGCAATAGACTGTTCGTTAATTAAAATTCAATCACCTGAAGGTGAAAATGCAGAAGTTTATCGTAGTCGAAAAATCTTTTTTTGATTTAATGTATAAGTTAGCTGCAATGCTAAACTAAAAATTTTAAATATTGTATGTAGATGGCCTGGTTCTACTCACGATTCCACAATTTTTGGAAATTCTGTTGTACGTGCATTTTTTGAGAATGGTATCAACGGCAATAGTGTTCTTGCAGGAGACAGTGGCTATGCCTTAAAAAATTATTTAATAACCCCCTTTAAATAATCCAGTTTTAAGAGCAGAGAAATTGTTTAATGAAGCTCAAATAAAGACACGAAATTCAGTTAAACGGATGTTTGATGTTTATAAACTACGGTTTCCAATTTTAGCTTCAGGAATACGTTTAAATGTGCTTCAAGTGAAGTTTGTAGTAGTAGCTGCTGCAGTTTTACACAATATTGCCACAGAAATGAACGATGGTGTCCCACACGTCCCTGTAGAATTACTTTGGTATTTTGGACAATAATTAGAATATAGAAAAATATATTTAATATAATACATGCAGTTACTTATACAATTAATGTTATAAAAATTGTGATAAACTAAGCCTTTAAACTAAAAATATTGAACTGTCTAGTAATTACAAAATAAATCTTAATTTAGCTCTTGGCGCGATATTTTAATTTGCAACTCATGTATGCCTGCTCGTTGTTCGGATTTTTCATCAAATTTCCTTTGCAACAGCTTCATTTCCAGTTGATGTTTGTCCTTCCTCTTTTAGCTTAAGTCTGTTTTCTTCTGATAGGCATTTTTCTTTAACCGATTCTACTGATGCCTTTGAAGAAACCCGCAATTAGTAATCTTTTGAGAAAGTTCATTTTTCTGCTTCTTTTCTACAAATTTAGATTAAATACACAATTAATACAAAAAGTTGAATTTGTTGGGTTTATAGATTCATAAATAGCTAAATGAATTTTTTCTAAAATATATATATTTTTACCTTCTTGTTTTTTAAACCGCAATGAGGATGACAGAGGAGTCCTTAGTAATACCTGAGATGATTGTTTGCAAAAAATTTTTGTAACTGATGCAAGTAGCGCATTACCAATTTCGTTACCAGACACTGACGTATCGTCTATTGAAGGCAAAGAATATACAATAATAAAAACATTTAGCACTTAAATGTAAAATTTACATATTACCTACTTTTACTAGAAGCTGTACCACTCAACTGAGTATTCGAATCATTACATACGAATGATCTGCAATTTCAATTACTTCTTCATATGCAATAGGAACTGTGGTGCAAAAATAAGAATATATTAATGTATTCTTAAAATTAACGTGGATTACTTATTACCCAATGAATCGCTGTCAAATTTTGAGGGTAGTCCTTCTACACGAACTCCCAAAATGTCCTTTACTTCAAAGTCTAATGTAGTAATGTCTGTTACTACAGAAGGGCCACCTCCAGTTGCAAACATTTGACAGCGTTCATCTGCAAACTTCTTCTTTGTCCCTTTTTGATGTTTTCGTACTTATTTTTTAAAACACGAACATCTCTTGGCATTTCACCTGTGATGGCATTAAATTTGTTGCTGTACTCTTGCCCATTCTTTTTTTTAATGTATTTGCATCCATGTCTGACTGTTTACATTCGATTTCTGTTTTATATTTTGATACTAAAGATATTAGAATAGATTCTTCGTTGGCACTAAAATTAGTCGCCCTTTTGAAACTCATTTCCAATAAAATAACGATTACAATATTGATAAGAACTTTTACTAATTCCTTATATTACCTTGGTGCGTTTATTCAATAATAAAATATTCGGAGGAAAGGTAAAAAATAGCTGTATACGTTAACTCTACTAAACAGATTAGCACAACCACTCATAACCTCACTTCTGTCTGATGTCGTAGTGGTTCCCTTCATTTTCTCCTCTAAGAATTGCCAACTTTCCGGTTTTTAACACAAACATAAGTTCACCTGATCTGTTGTTGAACGATAGTTGAGCAACCGATGAGTCGTTAACCATGGTTCAAAGTTGAACCCAAGATCATATGAACCTGAGTTCACTGACAATTTGAACAACCGGCCCTTAGCTGTACAGTGCTACACGTATAACGATATATAACAAGTTGAATCTTTCTAGTAAAGGTAACAACTTTGCATTTACTTACGTTAAGATGAAGGCTGTTTGCAACACACTACTGTTGCACTGACATTATTTGCCCTTAAAAATCGTCACAATCTTGAGGCGTGTTTATTCTAGCAAATATCTTCATATCGTCCGCAAATAGCAGCTTTTCGTAGTTTCGAACGTTATGAACGTTAATAACAACAAAAATAGTAACGGACCCAAATTGGATCCTTAAGGAAAGGCCTACGATGCCAAAAAAGTTTCTAAGCTATATTTGTTATAACTGAAATACTGCATATTGTTTTGTAGATATGATCGAAATAATATTAAAAATGGCTTGCTAAAACCAAATGTGCTTAATTTTGTAATAAGAATGGGATAGTCAATCTGATCGAATGCCTTTGCGAAACAAGTAAATATTACATCAACTTGACCTTGGGCATCTAGTGTTTCTAACAAAATGTGGGTAAAAAGCATAAGCTTAGTTTTAGTTGAGCGACCCATCATAAATCCATGTTGACATGTAGCTTCTAACTTTAGAATATCTTTGATTATACAATAGTATTTCGAATACTTTAGAAAAGTTACACAGTACATATTGGTCTACAATTGTTAATTTTCGATGGATAGTCGGATCTTAGAATAGGACAAATTCTAGCAGTATTCCATACCTCAGGAAAAATTTTAGTTCTCAGAGAGGGAGAGATTGAATATAATGCTCAGCGGAATAGAAAGTGCGGTGCAACTTTCCTTAACTAGAAAACTGGCAATATTATAGGGACCAGAAGTCATTTTGTTTTTCAATTTAATGATGGTTAATTCGACCTCGCTCGTTGTAAAATGCTCAACATTTATAATAGGCATGTTATTAAAAGTAGTTATACATGTATCGACGTTGGAGGTGCTAAAATACTCGCTAAACGCGTTCACAATGGCTTCAGGGGAATCATATGTTTGGTTGTCGATATACAATTTTCCAGGATTGCGGGTGGCGCCGCGCTTTTTCCTAATATATGACCACCGTTGTTTAGGATGAGCAGTAAATGATCGCTGAATATCAACGAGATATTTTTTATAGCATGCATTCATTTGCGATTCAACTGTGGACTGTAATTTTTTAGATTGTTCACGCTGATCAAACTGTTTAGTTATATATTTTTATAGTACAAACTTTTCAGTTGAATGTGCCTGAGCAGCTCCTGCGAATTCCACCCGGGATATTTGTGCTTTCTACAACTAAATAGTGGTACGTCAACATTAAAAAGCGTATAAATATAATCGTAAAAATATTTGCAAACGATATTCGCGTCTCGAACCCACTTCTCTGATCTCTGTTCTTTCCATCTTCCACTATCCGCCTTCCACGTTCCATTTTCCATCTTCCACCTTCCGTCTTTCATATCCGTATGCCTTCTTCCATCTTCCACTTTTACCTTCTAAGTTGTACCTTCCACATTTTGCTTTCCACGTTTTAACTTCCACATTTTCCTTCCGCATTCTCCTTTTACATTTCACCGTTCACATTTACCTTCTACATTTTACCTTCAACAATCTACTTTCCTCTCCGACGCCTTTCCCAACTTACATTTCGCATTTATCCATTCACACCGTTTTTGCGTTCTTGACGTCTGCATCAGTCAACAGATACAATTAGACTAAACAATTTGATGTTTAACTTTCTATTAATTACTCGAGATTTTCACCTCCATTTAAGTACGGACATCATTTTCTCTCAATACGTCACAGACACCATTTCTTTTACTACGCAATATTTTGAGTATCGTCATTTCTTTAATGTAGTGTCATCTAACAAAAAAAACCCAATAAAATTTATTAAATGTGTTATCTACATCTTTGGCATTGGGTAAAACTAACTTTAAGAGGAAATATTATAATTTTATTCAATATAATGGATTTGTACTAGCATCCACTGTGAAGCCGGAATCGGAAATATGCAATCGTCCAAATAATTACATAGTGCTTGTCCTATACCCAGGAATTGGCTTGTATGGCAAATGACTATTTCCACTAACGCCTAATAATTCGCATTGCTGCAATCAATAAATAAACAATTACTCCCACCGCTCTCGCTTTCCAAAACGATGTTGACTGGCTTTTCACGTGTTGTATATTCCGTAACATTTGCTACATCATTTAGAAATTTAATTCTTCCATTTTATAAGATATTAGATCTCGTATATTAAATAGCTTGAAGCAAACATACTCGTTTAAAACCACAATATTTCCGTATTTCTCAATTTATAAATTGAACCAATTCTCGTCTTCAAAGTTTACCGCCCATAGATTACATGTTTCTGTAGTCAGCTGTATCTTGAATTCTCAATCTAATTCTATGTCAGCAATACCTTCTACACTAACTGGTTCATTTAATCTTATGTGTTTTGAGACTTCTGCAAATTGTCAGATTCTAAATTCCAATTAAAGTTGTACCATAAATAGTTCATTTTTATAGCATAATTATGACACATTCCACTATTGCAAATAATTTGTATGACTCTAGTCACAGACTAGCGTATGAAGCAAACCCAACATTAACGACATGGTGGTGAGAATTTCAAGTCTAGGAAAGCCACATACGGAGTGAAAAATGCAGAGGGTACTGTCAGCGTGCAGGAGATCTTACACAACCAGGTGGAACGCTTCGTACAATTGGTTGATGACAAGTTGAAGGTACACATATCAGTCAAAGTAACCCTTAACTTGTACAGACTTTACAGCTAAATGGGAAGTGTAGAGGGTGGTGATGATGTTAAATCAATCAACGCCAGAAATCATCCCACCGCCCAATCAAGTGATTTGAAAAAATTCTTCGCCTCACTATCGAGAGTGATGGCTGTAAAGTCCGAGGAGTTTCAGGAAAAGGAATCAGTTAAAACCTTTTAAAAAGTAGGTATACAAATTCTATTTTTTTTAGTTTGAATCCTTGAAAAGGTTCCTACGTGTAGGTTTTCCTAAATAGAACTCCCAAAATGGATTTGAGAGGGGAAGGCTGTAACCAACATTCGAAACTATCACTCCGTCTGTTTTGCGTTCGCGATAAGAGCAGCAGTCAGTCCAAAATCAGACAATTCACATAGGATATATAATTATCCTAACTACAACACCATCCTAAACTTGCAGGTATCGGGCTTCTTGCCAAGGTCATTGATATACCGAAATTCGAGCAACTGAACAACATCAACATTAATGTTTTCAGGAAGGAAGTTAAATTTATCGTGGACCATGACACCTACACCCAACAGAAGAAGGTGTAACTGTTAACCTCATCTACATTTAGTATAGCCTGAACGAGCATTATTGCTGGATCAGAAATGTAAACATATTGTTTGGACAACAGCTATCTAAACATAAACAAGTTAAACTGCTTTATGATGATTGTTTGATATATTTTCGAACCTAGAAAGTGTTGGCAAAAGATGTGCGATATGACTGCAACCATGTAGTGAGAAATATGCCAAACGCATTAAACAACGTTTTTGAGTTTAATAATATTTGCAAACAGCTGCGAGCACCATTATTTATCTACGCAGGCTTTGAGTTTACTTTAAAACCAATCAGCTTAGCTACGCATAACGATTCTACCTCGTATACCAGCAGTATGTAGTTGTGCCAACCGTGCAGTTTCGCGTACTATATCAAATGCTCGTTTGATGAAACCTAGAGCAAATTTGATTTGTACCGAGATCCGAAAGTTGCAGAAGCGTTTGTGAGAAGAATAAAAGAGCTGGCAAGAAGATTGGGAGAAATTTTCAAAACCAATGTGCCCATTCAACCTCTGGAACCTCTAGACGAACATTCGTTCTACCTTACCACGGATTGTGATATATGTAATAAACCTCAAGGAAGTGATGGAGTGCGTGACCATAATCACCTAAATGAGAAGTTCCGCTTTGCTGCTAACCCCAAATGCAGCATCGAATACAGGATATCTAGCTTTATTCGTGTTGCATTCCACAACTTAAGCGTAGATGACTCACTTTATTGTAAAGAAATTAGGTTGTAACAGGAAGGAAGTGGCCGTAGTCCCTAACGACAAAGAATGGTTTATTTCCTTTACAGAAAACGTGAGATTGTACGATGACTAAGTTGATGAAGATGACGATGATGAGAAAAACATCGCAGGCGATAAGCCATGTATTCAGCTGCGATTTATAGACTCGTTGCCGTTTATGGTATCCAGTTTGGAAACGTTGGCTAAGAACTTAATAGTTCCTCGAGCTTCAAAAATGTTTCTCCGAGGATAAGAAATTGAGATTGGTGTCTGGAAAAAGACTTCCTCACTACAATCACGTAACAGATTTTTGTAGTGACAGAAGAGAAAACTACCACTAACAGATGCACTTTTAAATAAGATAACCTCGCACAACATTTCGTTTTCAGCTTACAAACGCGTCCAAAAGATATGGCTGACATTCAATCTTTAAACTATCGGGGAATACAGCACCCTCTATTTAAAGGCAAATATATTCTTGTTGGCAGATGTGCTTAAAAGCTTCCAAAATATATGCATGCCGGTATTTGATCTAGACCCGTGTCAGTGTGTGACTACTCCGAGTTTAAGCTGGGACATTATGCTCAAGTTCACTGGGATCAAGCTGAAACTGCTGACTGACGTTGGCATGCATTACTTCGTGTAGGTTGAGATCACAGGAGGACTGGCCCAGTGTAGTGGTTGATACTCCAAGGCTAACAATAAGTGTATGGTTGATTACGATCCCACCGCTCCATGCACATATTTTTCCTCTCTGGATGCTAAAAACTTTTATGGCTGGGCTATGAGTCAGCGTCACGCTATCGGAGAATTTACGTGACTGACTGGTGATAAAATAGCTCACCTTAAAAATAAGACCTTTAACGTTCCGGCTACCTGCGTTATAGGCTACATCCGCGAAGTGGACGTACACTATCTCAAAGAATGGCATGATAGACACACTGATATAGCTTTCTGTCCCGAAACAAGGACCCCACCACCCAGGAAGTCTAGAACCTCGAAGTTACTCGCTACCTTGCGAGATGAAACAAAATACATCATACAGGAACCTTCAACAGTGTTTATAAAATAAATTAGTGTTGACGGTCGTCCATCGAGTTCTCACGTCTAACCAGTCTCAATGGTTACAACCCTATATAGATGTTAACATTCAATTAAGAACTCGTGCGGTATGTTTATTTGATAAAAACTTTTTTAAAGTAACCAGCAATGCTATATAAGGGAAAACCATAGAGAACGTAGATGAACGCGTAAATGCTAAAATCATGACTCGATGGGAACCTGAAGGTAACAAGTTGTGCGCGAATAGCTCAATGGCCCGCCCAAACTTTAGTAGTCATTATACGGATGAACCGCATTAAGGGTTTTTTAACTCACTTATTTATGCAGATTTTTCAATATTAGATTTGTTCAAAACTCTTATGTATGAGTTTTAACACGAGAAAATGAAACCACAGTATGACACTAAACCGGATACACTCTCATTAGTGTATAGTGTTGGAACTGAGGACTTTTATAGTAACATAGATAATTTTGGTACCAGTGATTACGCTCAAGACAGTAGGTTTAATATCCTCCTTGTTAACAGAAAGGTACCCGGCAAATTTAAAAATGAGGTCTGTGGTGCGCTAGCGCTAGATTTAGTAGGGGCCAGAACTAAAAGCTATTGTATAATCAGCAAACACGATATAATCTAGAAATTTAGAGGTATTAAATGGAACGTTGTAAATAATATGTGTGGATAGTTTTAAGGGTAGTGCTAAGAATAATACCGAACCCCTCATGCATACAATTAGCAGTGTCCCCAACATATTAATAAAATTAGTTTACCTGGGGATGAGGGTAAGCGCTTCTCATCCCCGGATTTATTAATACGTAAGCATGTGGACATAAATACATTGGGAAATGCCAGTTTTAAGTTGTTTAAAGTTAAATTAGGTAAATATTTATTTGTATATAGTACTTTTAAGATTTCCCACTTTTTTTACCCAATCCATCAATCCAATCCATTTCTGGCAGACAAGTGTTACCTCTACGTGAAATTTGGAGACAACTAATATGTTAAACGCAATTGTTTAGAAGATTTGATATTCCCGATTCCGTATATCTGTGACTTTACTAAAAGTCTGGGATTTATGAAGTAAATTGTTCTCGATGCACTCAAAAATGTATTAGGTAAACAAAACGTACCGGTAAAACTCGATTTAAGGAACGCATTTTAAATGTTTAACACGTCATTATGAGAAATCACAAAACTGGTCAACATATTTTTGAAACTAGCCGTCCCGTTAGATTAGAAGACGTTAAATTGCTTAAGTCGTTCAAACATTCTGAATTAAACGCTTATGAATGTATTACCAATGTTAAAAATTTAGTGTTTTGCATGAAAATGCATTAGAAGACAATTAGTACACTCGCGGCTGTTTTCTGTGTTGGTTGCTCATGCTTCACCTGATTACCAATAAGAACGCGGTATCTACATTCAAGTGTGAACAACGCCTCCAGTATGAACTCATTTTTATTACAAGATAAAATATTGCAAGGATACTTATCAGTTTACTTTTGAATTTTGTACTTACTAAGTTTCACTTCAGCCTGAACAGTGAGGAAAATATCCTAAGAAGCAAAACTTAGTAACTAGCTTTGATTATGGTTTAAGTGTTAGTTTAACAATGGTAAGTAACTGTTCTCTACTGATGATTGCCACTTCGTAGTCGAAACACATATTTAGAATTGTTTCAATAAAAAAAAAAAGTGGCGAAGCGAGTTATAATTTTACAGTAAATGCGTCTGTTGACCTATGTAAACGTCTACAGTGTAAAAACGATGTGGGAGGATAGACGTGGAAGGTAAGTCGTAGAAGGCATTGGTTGGAAGGTAGAAAGTGCAAGGTAAAATGAGGGAGTAAAAAATGTGCGTTGTTAAACTTAGATGGTAAAATGTGAAAGATAAAATGTGGAAGGGAATGTGCAAGGTAAAATGTAGAAAATAAAATGTGGAAGGTAAAACGTGAAAGGCAGGATATAGAAGTAAAGATGTGGAAGGTAAAACGTGAAAGGCTGGATATGGAAGTAAAAAAGTGGAAGATAAAATTGTAGATGGTAAAAGGAGGGAGGTGAAAGGTGGAATGTCAAAGATGGTAGGAACAGAGAGCAGAGGAAAATATTTCAGACGCTTCCACTTTACCCTAGTTAAACACGATCCAATATTTCAATATCGTTCATGAAAACAAGACAAATCTACGACAATACCTGCATGTTTCCCGTAACCTCTCTTTTAGTAGGCGATGACACCGATGTGATCGGCACGCGAACTCTGAAGCACTAGATAGTGAAAGCATGGAACGATAATCTTCTGAGGGATTTTCAGAGTGAACGAATCACATGTTTTTTCACACCCTACTTAACTTACACATTTATAAGACTTATGGTTGACCTGTGGCTTTTACATCAAATACACTTCCAGACTTAAGTAATTTGTCGTCAAACGTGATGCTGTCGGCTTATTGAAAATCATAGAATTTAGAAATTTTAGGTGAAATTCGTCTTTCGACCATTAATAATACTTATAAACGCAATAAGTCAAGTGGTTATAGCTAGACTGGGAATCTCATTTGGCTAATACATTTATCTAATTTATATCGCTAAAGTGTACAGAAGTGTACTTTGAGTTTTTGATCAACCCAAATTTTTCTATCTTGCGAGCGAAAGCGGTTATCGCAGTGTATCTGAAACATGTGAATTAGCTTAAAGCAGCGTAAGTAGACAATCACCACTTCCACTTCCACACACAACTCTTAACATGCTACACCTCTACATACGACTTCCACCTCCACACATCACCTCTAAATACTACCTAGGGCTCCACATACAACCTCCACCTACTCACCCCATCTCCATCTCGGCACACCACCTCCACACACAACTTCCAACACCCTACACGCCCCATCTTCACAACCACACACCACCTCCACCTCCACACACGACTTCTAACACCCTACACCTCCAAACACGACTTTCACCTCTACTTCCACACACCTCTTCTAAATACTACCTACGACTATACACACACAATCTCCACCTACACACCCTCATCTCCTCTGCCACACACACCACCACGACTTTCACATATGCCTCCAGATCCACCTCCACCTTCTCATTTCACCTACAACTCCTGCTCTTTTCAAAGTAATTCCAGTTTACATTTATTAGATGAGTATCATGTATGTGTTTGTTACGCGGGGTAAATGAATTTTGGATCTCACAAAAATAGTCTTTTGGGACCTTAGAATTTCCTATGTTAAATCCCATTTTCCTATGTTCTTATGTTTAGGCGTGGATAATGATAATTAATATAAGACGACACTATAGGTACTAAAACTTCCTGCTCACCTTCTTTTGTGCATTGTAAAGTCAACACAGGTCCCCGTAAAGTTGTAACAAATATGCAATAGTTAAACTGTCAAATTCAGCTCATTGAAGATAAATTTGTCTTACAAATTAACCTATGGAATTAGATGAAAGCTACACTGTATAAGAAACGTTAATTATAAATATGTAATTTAATTTGGTAACTTAGATTTTTAGGGTAATAAGTGTAAATTGGACTTTAAGTAAACAAACCTACTGGTGCAGACTGCGAATCTATTAACAATATTTTAAGCCCGAACCGGAAACTAAATTACCAATATCCTAATTCCGATGCAGAAACTAATTATGTAATATTTTAGGAGTTGAAGATAATGATTGAGTGCACCCCCCTCGCTCCATCTTAAAGAAATTGGAGACTCTCGGTTAATATTGCAATGCGGATATTAGTGCAATTTGTACTTCAATTTATTTTTGAAATTATTGATGCTGATAATCAGATATTTTAAAAAAAAATCTCCTCAGTAAGTCAGTTGGCTATAGTATCCGAGAATCAGTTCTGTCTGTAGTCTTATTATTTATTTTCTTTAAGTCAAGGTCGAAAAGAAATGATTACTAAATCTTTTATTTTGCGATCATGTGGTCTAAGATGGTTATTCGCTTTTCTTATTTGTATCAATATTTCGAATTCCATGTATTTCTTCTTCAAAGCTAAATTACTTTGGAAAACCTCAATTATTCTACAACAATATAAACTTAATTTAAACCTATAAATATGTAAATGCCTGATATTTATTATATATTTAAAGTTAAGTATTTTTTTGTATTGTTGTGGTGGTCATCGTAGAGAAAATTTAGGGGACTCTTAATGTAAAGTAACGATATTTTTAATTTTCCATCAATTTCTTCAGCATTGAAGGTTTTGAAAATATGTTTCGACTAACAAATAGAAGAGTTGAAATAGTTGAAACAAAAATAGGCATGATTTTTTCATTATTGTCAATAAATTTCATACATCAGCAGTTTGTAAAATGAAATAGATTCGCTAAATGGAATACAACCCTTATGCGAGCTGGTGTGTGAACGTCATGTCCTGCACGATACTAACACAATACCAACAGAATCTTGTTGAAGTATCCATAGCATCTTAGTAATTCCTTAATATATAATAAACAAGAACAGCATTGTAACTAGTTTTGCGCTCACACTGTGCTTAACTTTAATGGAATGGGCTGTACATGACAACCTGTATATAATTATACACCGCGGTTTACATGTAAGTTCACTATAGTTGTATACAAAGCCGAATTAATTATAGACGGGATCCTCTTTAAATTATGTTCAGCACCTTTACGTTCGATGAATTCTACTGATTTACATGTTTCGGCCATAAACAAATTTCCATGTAAAAAAATAATAATACGTTATCTTGTATTGTTTGTACACCGTGCATGGTTTGTTAAAGGTGAAAATTATCACTTGAGGTGAATATGTACGACGGAAAACGCCCTTTTAAATTTAAGATTATGTAATATTTAATGCTGGTAATTCTAAATAATTGGTATAACTTTTGAAAACAGAAATCGCGTTTTGCTTTAATGTTGTCACAGAAAATTTCAGTCAAGTTAACGGCCACTAGAAAAGTGGTTAGTTAGCGGCTTTCGGGTTGGGGGTGGTGACAACTTTTGCTCCGGTTTAGTCAGGGTGAGATTCTAATTCAGGGTACATCAGAAAAAGTATTGCACAGATTATATTAATAAAGGGTAGTATTGAATCAGAGCCTTGACAGGGAATGCCAAGGCGCCAGGAACTGATAAAAATAAAGGAGCGTATGAAACCTAAAGTCCTAGTTCCAACAGACTTCGAAGGAACCCCCTTCCAGATCATAAATATAAAACACGCATCTTCACACAATAACTATCTTTAATATCGCATCAGAACACAAAAACAATTAATGGCAAAAATTCTAAATACCAGTGGAATTTCAATATTACATCAATTATTAACACAGGTATAGAAAATACAAAATTTGTAAATATTAGCGTAATTAACCCGGCACGAGTGCATATCAGGGAAGAATAACTTTTAATTTTCCACTCACTTTAAAGTTACTTAATACTCACGTACTCATATACCCTTGGCCAAGAATGCATGTAGTAGTACGTAAAATGCTCCATAAATTAAGTGCTCGGTGTTCTAACCTCAATTTCCAATAAGCACCTCGTGGGAGCAATCTTTAACAATAGTGTAAATATTAGATACCTTAACGTACTGTTGAAATATTTCATTAATAATCTTAATAAATCGCCCTAGGTAGTAAAGAGGGTGTCTAGAAATATATTACAAATTTGGTTTAAATATTAAATTTTGTACATCAGTATTACTAGATTTTGAATGAAGTAGATGTACTTCTTATGAACAGCAATAGCTCAAATTATTAATATTAAGTACTAGTAAGGAAAAATAATAAAACCACAATAGCACAAAATAAGCACAAACACTAACGAATAATAATACATAGAATAATCTTACTCAATAATTAGCTTCTGTACATAGTTATCTCACATCAAACATCGTCGAAGTCCTAGGCTGCTGAAATAGTAACCCAGAGTAACGACAGCTGATCGGCAAAGCCAATAAATGACAAGTAATAAAGTTGGTAGTGCAACAACGTTCTTGAGATAAAGGAGGCAGGAGCATAAACAGAATAAAGAGCATACGCATAACAAGCACAATGAGAAGGCGTAGGGAGGAAAAAGAACCGTAAGTGGGTCAATTACATGTACACTAGCTGATTTAAAGATAACAGGACGTTACAATATTGAGATTTCAATAACAAACATCTACACCAATTATGAATGATGTTGATGAATTTAAATCCACTACAAGTGAAAATCGAAGCTTGCAATAGGCATTCTAGAACCATAAAACCAAAATTGCCAAACTCTAATAATAATTTGTTGGTTCTACCTAAATCCGTAATTAATACGATTACATCGGCAGAAATCCAATCTTCATCAACAACGATCGAAATAAGAATGCCTCTTATCCACAAGGACAAGAGCAAAGTACGGCTTATTATCATATTTGTAATTTTAAATGCAGATAAATAACGCAAATTTGAGTACACGGTAATAACAGGTAATTATGAAGGTTAACACAAAACGAAGCGCAAAAGTAACTACGATATAGATGGCAGCACAATGCTATCAATAGACAATTGAATTTAGAAATATTATATAAATAGAATGCTGACACAGAAGTGTTACCGGAAGGTTACAATCTGTAGCGTAAGAGTAAGTATTTAAATTAGTTGATAGTGATACAAGATTGAAAATGTACTGCGCGAATTTTTCCTGCGTTTTTAGCCTAATGATCACGATTGATTAAACTTTAAGGCAAATAATACAGTATCTGTGTGTCGGAGATATACTACACCATGTACCATTTTTATAATTTTACAGGAGAGCGCTTTGAAGTTTTGAAACAAAGTTATTCTGTCGTCCTACTCCCCTGCTATCAATTATTCCCAATATTTTTGCATATTATTTATCAATTAAGTACAAGCTAACATATGTGTATCGAACTACGTATACATATATAATATTATTATATATTATAAAATGGACATGGTGTTTTATACCCCCGTGTATGTTAAAATGTTCTCCTATACATCTTGACACTATGTGCACACTTTAAAATTATTTTTATGATTATTATAAAATTTAGTAAACCTAGGTTATCAAGAGTGTTACACGATTGTAGCTAAGTTTACAATACACATCTTTCTTTTTTATAAAATAAACAATTGTTTATTTAATTTAAAGATTAAAAAATTAATTATTTTTTAATAATACATTATTAATTAATTACATAAAATGAAGTTAATGCATTAACACATTAAAAAATTAATATAATTAACATAATTAAGCTAAGTGTGAAAACATAATAATCGTAAATAATAATAACGTAGTGAGAACTTATTTACTACATACTTATATTTCATGAGTAACAAGGGAACAGTAATAATATCTAGAACATTATATACAGTCAAAATTACTGGAATTCAAAAACAAACACCAGCACATTATTTTTTACCTACTATCAAACACGTATGTACTATATTATTATAGAAGATGAACTTGCTAAATAACATAACAATAACATTATAAATCTAGAAACACTTCGCATTTTCATCCCTTAACTTAGAAATTAATATAACGTTTTAGATAAAACTGATTATTATTATTGTGTATTATTATAATATTTATTATTAATATTGTATTTATTCAAAATATGTATTATATAAAACTTGTTAATTAAAACGAAAATCTCTTGCTCTCGACACTGTTAACCAAGAAAAGTAGAACATAAAAATATTTACGGCTGCATAAACTTTTTTTTAGTTTGTTTTTAATCTTCTTCATCTTCCTGTGGAAAGTCATTAGCGTTACTATCTGTTTGAATAGCCTTGTAAAATGCCTGACACTCAGTGGGTAAAAATTGCAAAAGAGATAAAATATCATTGTATTTAAGTTCTGAAATTGGTCTGGGATTATTTCGTATTACTGTATGCTATCTCTTCTAACATTTCTTCTGCAGTTGACTTTAACAAACTCCGAATTTTCTTTGAAAGAATTCTTGAAATATAAAGATCCTATGTTCTGTTATCTGGCTTGAATATCGACACTTTCGGATAGTAAAAGTGGTTGCTTATTAATATCTATTTTTCGGAAAATAAACGGCGATGAAAATGACACGGAATATAAATATTTGAAATCTTTGAAATCATCTAATTCCATGTTACATACAGAATATAATTTGGATGACTAGCGAATAAACTGTTGCCAGTCCCAAGGGGTTAATACTGTTAGTGATGACATCTTTTGCCTCTTGCTTTCGATTACGGCGTGCACGCTATCAGTCTCCATATGAGTATGGCCTTTGAGCAAAAATTTATGGTTGATCCTTTTTATTTGTTTATAGTGATTAAGAACTTGGCGTGAGAAATGATATGAGCATGATAACCAAAACCTGTAAAAAAAAATAAAAAAAAATTATAAAAAAAAAATGGTAATAATAATATAAAATAATAATCAAAAGTCTAATATGCACGGCGAACCCCCCACACCACTAAAGCAATCGCAATCCCACCATCTACGCGCGGAAAATCGGTAATAAACGATAACAAATTTATAATAACAAACTAAATCAGAAAACCTCATTAATTTAAATCAGTGTTATAAATAAAGAAATAAAATAGAGTGAACCCCCGACTTTTAAAGTGATAGTGATTGTGAAAATCTCCCAGAACGTTTAGTGCATACCATCCAGGACTATAACAGTGCATAACCATCCCTCTAGAAGTAAGAAACAAATAGACGTAGGCAGACGACCAGGTCCTCGGATGCTGGGAAAATTTATAATTAAGTAAGAATAAAATTGTGGCGGCTGTACTCGCATAAGCATTGATTTGTATTAATAAGAAAATTTTGAAATAATTTAACGCGCACGTTTTTGTACCGACATAATGCTTATGTGAGTGCACCTGATAATTTATTTAGGTGATGCTTTTGCTAAATGCACTGTTACATGCTTATGCTTTTAGATGTTTATTTGTTTATATATATATATATATATATATATATATATATATTATATATTTATATTTTATATGTATTTGCATGTATTATATTATTTAGGGGCTTGAATTGTTTTTTCTGACGTTCTGCCGCCATTTTTGGTGGCAGCATTTTAATAGGAAGGAAGAATGTACTAGAGAAGATTGTAATTATAATATAAATCAGTTAGGGCATGATAGGGAAAGCTAGGGACGGATTTAGGCTAAATTACTTAGACCAGGGAGAACGAACTTGTAAATATATAGAGCAGGCAAACTAGCTGGATTCACTATTAAAATATTTGGCGAATGCTTAAAAATTTGAATCCATTTTAAAATTAGTTAGCTAGCTTTGGATAGTTTTAAGTCGACCCTTCAGGAGGCACCGGTAAGCAGAGCTGGCGACTGCTACCCGGTATTACGGTCCCTCCTCTTTTACTTTCGCGTGTCTCTTGTTGATCGGACACACTCCAAAATCAACGCTAGGGATACCTTTATTCAAACCCTATTTTTAGTTTTTGTTTCAGGTTATTAGATTTTTATTTAGGATGGATTAATTTTGAAGTTAGTTTAATTTAAAGCACGTTATATTTTCGCGGTTAAACCCAATGTAGTACCACCGGGTGGAGCATTGGGGACGTGGCCGCAAGTATAGCGGCCCTTATTCAAATTATAATGTAGTGATTAAGAATAAAAAAGAAAGTCATCGCAACTATAATATTCTTGTTTTGTCCATGGCAGTTGTCCGACCATATTGTCAGTTCTACTACTGGTGAGTTGCCTATATTTTGGGCAACCCATTTTAAAAGTGCAAAAGCTATCTCATTTCCTCTTCTTCCACTTTTTGTCTCATCCCACATCATACAATTAGCTGACCCGTCGTAACCGTCATAAATGGTAAAGTTGAATATCCACAATTTTCTTTTTAAAAGTTTAAACTGTTTGTCAAGACTGGTGTAGGCAAACACTTTTGTAGATCATCTGTCACGACTTGGATGTTGCGTTCTTTTTTTGCCGTATCCATATCGACACGCTTTAAGTCGTATCGTGTTTTCGCCTCCAAAAAAAGAGCATTATATTTCTTTTGTATTTGCTCATTTTCTTTCGGGGTTAGTCCGCTCTTTAATTTCCCAATGAATGCATCACAAGTATCTCACGAATCAGAAGTGGCTGTTTAAATGATATATTAAATTTTTGTTAAAAATGTCCTGGTATAACCATTTCTTAGCAATATTGTTCTTTGGAATGTTATTCTCTACACAAAACGTTAAATACAAAGAATTTTTGTAATTATCAAGTCTGAGCTGAAGAATTTTCTTTTTGATTTTTCCCTAGAGTAATGCGATTCATAGACAGGGATTGACGCTATATATTTAATGACAATGTTTCTCACTTTTTCTGGAATTTTGTTTGTTGGTGTTTGCCTTCCGCGTTGGTCTGGTTGAATTATCTCACCTTCCTCCTTTTTCTTAAGTGTAGTGATTACAACTGTATTCGAGATACTCAGCGTATTTAAAAATAGAATTTTACACACCCTTACTACAGTTCTTTGAACCTTAAAATAGTACACCAAAGAATTTGTCTTTTGTTTTGCCCACCAGCAGCTCTGTTCCTCTCTTTCGATTTAACTTCTATACACGATCGAATAAACTGTCGTTTAATTCCATAATCTTTCTTATTATCCCAGTACGAATTGTAAATCAATGTTCTATCATTTTCAGTAAGTTTTTCAAAACAGTTCATTCTGCAGTTACATGGTGGTTTCATAACCCTTGCAGGCACAACCATACCCTTCTTGCTTTCATAGCTTTCACCTGATAAGTATTTCAGTTTACGTTCGTTACAACCCCATGTCTCTTGATTTCGTTGACGTTTTCTGCCTTCTTGAGTAATACTAGTCTTCCTTCTAATTTTCCTAGTTTTCTTTTGTATCCGTACCATTACCTTGCATTATATTATCATCAACCTGTACTGTAAGCTCATTGCTACCCTTCCTTCTGATATTGTCGTTATTTGAAGCGTTGCTCTCCGTTGAATCCCCGTAGTCGGTAGGCTGTATATAATCTTTATCTATTGATGTATCATCACGCTCACTGCTACTTGGACTTTCTACATGGACGTTTCGTTTAGCATCTTCATCTGCTGACTTTTCGCTTTCAATGCTACTTAACGCCAAATTATTTTCTAAGATATCATTTGCATCCAGCACATTATCTTGAGAATTACCTTCATAAGAACATGAAGGTTCATCGATCGAATTTTGATGGGTTTCCAACGTTTTTCATTCTGTAGTAGAATGGTTTCTATTACAGACCTTACCAATAACTAGCAAAGCTATTGTTCAGGCCTTGCCTAATATATATTAAAAGCATGCTCCTCTTATCTGTCGACTACGATTTGTTATTCGCATCGCCAAGGTGAGCGCTGGTTACAACAATAAAATAAGTAAGTCGACACAGCTCTCTCTTAGAACACAGTCCATTATTAAATGTCGCACTCGCGCCGGTTTGTCGGCATTAGTTAATTAATTAAATAACAACGTGGGTACCTCTATTCCTTCCTTCAGCACCCTCTCCTGCCTAACCAATTATGTATTTAGTGGTGAGTGTAAAGTGATAATTGAACACGGAGTAAGTTTTTTATGCAACCACATTTTATTATGAACATTTTATTACGCATTTTTTTTTGTTATTGTGAACCAGCCGCTACGCTAAGGCGTGAACATACCTTATTTTTTTGGCACCTTCGACCCGTATGCGTGATATAATTGTCGTCGTGGTTGTAGAGGAGCTTGCTTTAGGTTAAATTATTACAAAGTTGCTCTTAAAAGTATTTGAAATAAATTCACTCTTATCAAATTGTTAACCTCGTAATTGAGTTTGACCTGCATGTTGATAAACGGTTATCAGCACAGGTGTGTTTGTTTATATTTGCATTCAATTTTAATTATAAAATACACTTTAATTCAATTACATATTTGCGTGTAGTTTAAGCTATTCTGAAAATGTCTTTCGACAGCATTTCTTTGCAAGCTCAACAAGAAGTCTTATTTGGTCGCTTGCAAGGCATATGGGATTATGCTATTTCCGCAAATGTAAGTAAATTAAACTTATTAGAAGCAAAAATGCAAAGGCTTCCGATTATTGAAAATGCTCTCGAAAAACTGCAGATAGCAATAATAGAATTTAACGCTACTAAACCCGACCCGAAACTACATATAAAATTAAATCTAGCATCTTTCGACGACTTATTTGACGTAGTTCGTGCAAAATATTTAGAATTGAAAGAAAATTCTACAAAATCGGTTTTTGCGGATGCTCTGGCATTTAAGGGCCCATCCGTTGAATGTTTAAAACCCCTAGAAATTCCTGTTTTGATGGTTCCATTGATAAGTGGAATAATTTCATTACTACTTACCGCAGTGTTGTTCACGAAAACAAATCTATTCCAGTCTCATTAAAATATTTATATTTTAGATCGTACCTCGAGAAGGAAGCATTAAGTGTCGTCTCTGATCTAGCGTTAGATCCCAATTTGTATGAGCAAGCATTTAAAAAACTGGTAGATCGGTACGATTCTCCACGCAGAATTGTTAATTTTTATTTGAATAAAATTCTTCAATTTAAATCTACTGGTTCCTTATCAAATTTCATAAATACACATTTCAACGCAGTAAGCACTTTGAAATCTGCCCCCGACGTTGAAGATTTATCGGACTTTATTTTATTTTCTCTATGTTATCGTAATTTGGATCTTAAATTACAACATGCATTTGATGCACGCGCGGATTCTAATGTGCCGACTTGTGCTAAGTTGTTCGAATTTTTAACCGCGCGGAATAAAACCTCAGAAATGCACGAAGATGTTCAACCTTTAAAACCCGTCAACGTAAATATGCCACCGCGCTTCAAATATAATATAAATAAGTCTTTTTTTGTAAAAGAATCCACTAACGATGCGCGAGTAAAATGCGATCGTAATTCGTGTCCCTATTGTAATGAAGGGCATACAATTTACGCGTGCAAAACTTTCAAAAATTAAATGTTTCCGATAGATACACCGCGGTAAAAAGAATGTTGCGTTGTTTTAAATGTTTAGGCAATCATATTAAGGGCTGCAACTCTAAAGGAAGATGCGGGTTATGTAGCTCGAGATATCATCACACCTTTTTGCATAATGCATCACCTGTCTCGACTTCGGGACCGATAACACCTGTGACCCCTTCCACATCCGATATGAAAGAAACAGTTTCTACAAGCAATGTCTCTAACAATTCTAAAAATTATACAGTGCTTTTAGGAACGATCCAAGCTAAGATTCGGGACATCAATGGCGATTTTCAACCTGTAAGGTGCGTGCTTGATTCAGGGTCCCAAATCAATGCGATCACTTCTGCTTGCGTGCAACGTTTGGGTCTTAAATATGTTCGCAATAACAGTAAGGTGTGTGGACTAGCCAATGCCGCTGTTAATTCTAAAGAGCTAGTCGATTGTTTTCTACTTTCCAATTATGCAGATCAACGAATAAATTTTTGTGCCTCTATTCTTCCAAAACTTACAGGTAATATTCCTGGTTGTTCTTTACCACGTGGAATTTATGAACGATTTAAACATTTACCCTTGGCTGACCCTAATTTCCATGTATCCGCTCCGGTAGAAATATTATTAGGAGCGGACATATGTTGTAGAATATTATTTTCGAATAACGCAAATAACCGTCTTGGTAAACCTCTAGCGATTGACACTATTTTTGGATACGTGTTAATGGGACAGTTGCCTTCTCCGCAAGGACCGTCAAACGCTACTTCGCTTTGTATAATGTCGCAACCTCTTGAAAGCGAAGTAAAAAATTTTTGGGCGCTCGAAGAAGTCTCTCAACCTCCTGCTGTGAATATTGACGACAATTATTGTGAAGCACATTTTGTTAGTACCCACTCTCGCGATGAAACTGGTCGTTATATTGTAGCCCTACCCTTCAAGGATAATGCCGAACCTCTAGGGCGCAATCGTGAAATTGCTTATAACAGTTATCTAAATTTAGAACGGCGACTTCGCAATTCAACCGAAAATCAAAAGGTTTATGATTCATTTCTCAAGGAATATTTATCCCTAAATCACATGAATGTTGCTCTGCAACCCTCCAATTATATTTTACCACACCACGGCATTCATAAAACCACAAGCAGTACTACCAAACTACGAGTGGTGTTTAACGGATCTGCTAATGATTCGACCGGTAAGTCCCTCAATCAACGTCTTTACGCTGGTCTGAAACTGCAATCAAGTTTGCCCGAAATAATATTTTTATTTCGTTCCCACAAAATAGCACTTTGTGCTGACATACGAATGATGTACCGCCAAATTTTAGTACGTGCGCAAGATAGAATATACCAACATATATTCTGGCGACCCTCCCTCGACAGCGGAGTTCAAGAGTACGAATTGAACACGCTTACTTATGGTCTTTCACCATCCTCTTTTATTGCGCAACGCGTGTTAAAACAATTGGTAATCGTCGAAGGACAACAATTTCCTCTAGCATCTGTGGCCTTGGTGAATCACACGTATATGGACGATGTGATTTCAGGAGCCAAGTCCGTTGCGGCAGCTCAGCAGCTGCAATCTGACTTAATAAAATTGCTGTCTGTTGGCCAATTTCAGTTAAGAAAGTGGTCTAGCAATGACAACTCTCTTTTAAATCAATTCCAGGAATCTGAATTAGAACCCTCCGTAGCATTTTCTGATGAAATCTCTGGTATCAAAATATTAGGACTAGTTTGGAACCCGAATTCTGATAATTTCACTTACTATGTTGTTCCTTTCGAAGGGAATATTTCAAAACGTTCCGTTCTTTCCTATATGGCTAAAATTTTCGACCCTCTCGGCTGGTTGACTCCGGTGGTGTTCTTAATGAAACATCTTTTACAGCAATTATGGGTACAACGTTTAGGTTGGGACGACACGCCGGACACCGACTGGTGTTTGAAGTGGGAGAAAATTTGTTCCCGCCTTACTGAATTATCAAATTTGAAAATTCCTCGCTGTTTGTTTTTAGACTCGAGACAGTACCGACTTTTAGGGTTTTGCGATGCCAGTGAGAAAGGTTATGCTGCATGTGTTTTTCTACATGGCACGACTTCAGATAACACGAATTGCCATCTCCTACAAGCTAAAAGTAAAATTTCACCCTTAAAATTTCTTTCAATGCCCCGTATGGAATTATTAGGTGCTGTTTTGTTATCTCGACTAGTATATTCTATAATCTCTAATAAATTTCCTTATCCCTTGAAGGAAATAAAATTATTCACCGATTCTCAAGTGGTACTAGCGTGGATTAACACTCCTTCTTATTTATTAAAAACATTTGTTGCCAACCGCGTGGAAACTATTTTAGAATACACTGCTATTCAACAGTGGTACCATATTTCTGGTGAAAACAACCCTGCCGATATGGCTTCTCGTGGTCTTATTGCGCACCAGTTGATTGACAACGATATCTGGTGGCATGGCCCATCTAACTGTAGCGATCTAATTACGGCTTCCAGGAACTTGGAATCTCCCCCTTCTCTAGAAATTCTCCCAGAAATAAAATCTCTCCCTAATATATTAGTTACTTCTACACAAAAAAGTTCCACTCAATTCTTGGATAAATTTTCTTCTCTCACCTTGCTTCAACGTACTGTTGCATATGTAAACCGTTTTATTTACAATTGCAAGAACTCTGATAAAAAATTATCAGGCTCTCTTTCTTCTGATGAATTACATATCTCATTGATAACTATCATAAGAGTTACGCAACAGCAGTTCTACGCCGAAGAAATAAATCAACTAAATTTAAACAAGGGTTGTTCTAAACAACTCCAAAAATTGTCCCACTTTATTGATTCGCTAGGTCTTGTTAGGGTGGGCGGACGTTTGCGTCACTCCCTGTTGTCTTATGATAACAGACATCCCTTTCTATTACCGAAACAAGCCACTTTATCGCGATTATTGTGTGATAATTATCACCTTTTATCTATGCATTCAGGTGCATTCATGACGCAATCACTTATTCAGCGAAAATTCTGGATTATTGGAATACGTTCCTTAGTTCGTCAGAGGATTCACAAATGTGTTGTTTGTTCGCGCTTCCGTGCGACAACTGCTCAACCGTTTATGGCCGATTTACCCCCTTTCCGTGTTCAACTGTCCAGAACATTTACTCATGTGGGAGTAGATTTCGCCGGCCCATTTATGATCAAGTTTTCTAATCGTCGCATCTGTAAAAACCGCTGCAGGTTTATTTACACGTTCAATAAGTAAGCTTATTATCCTCCCTTTGAATGAATAAATTTTATTTTGGTTATTTTCTCTCTTATTTATGTTCCGTTTAATTTTAAAAATTTTAAGGTTGTATTAAAGTTTTGTTTTAATTTGAATAGCAACCTTAACCTTTCTAAGGTTTAATTTTTAAATGATTTATTTTATTTTGGTATAAAACTTATTCAGTTTTAGATGGGCGGTTATGTTCAGGCCTTGCCTAATATATATTAAAAGCATGCTCCTCTTATCTGTCGACTACGATTTGTTATTCGCATCGCCAAGGTGAGCGCTGGTTACAACAATAAGATAAGTAAGTCGACACAGCTCTCTCTTAGAACACAGTCCATTATTAAATGTCGCACTCGCGCCGGTTTGTCGGCATTAGTTAATTAATTAAATAACAACGTGGGTACCTCTATTCCTTCCTTCAACACCCTCTCCTGCCTAACCAATTATGTATTTAGTGGTGAGTGTAAAGTGATAATTGAACACGGAGTAAGTTTTTTATGCAACCACATTTTATTATAAACATTTTATTACGCATTTTTTTTTGTTATTGTGAACCAGCCGCTACGCTAAGGCGTGAACATACCTTATTTTTTTGGCACCTTCGACCCGTATGCGTGATATAATTGTCGTCGTGGTTGTAGAGGAGCTTGCTTTAGGTTAAATTATTACAAAGTTGCTCTTAAAAGTATTTGAAATAAATTCACTCTTATCGAATTCCAGGCTTCCCAAAATAATAATAGAATTACATGTGTACTTGGAGTTTTATACCACTACGCAAAATAGAAGATAATGTTACTTTAAAATATTTTTCTCCACAATTATAAAGGATTGGAAATAGTTTCATATACCACTGGAAAGAGCAAAAAAAGATATGTAACATAGTGTTGAAACCTCAATTTCGAAAAAAATGGACATAGTGAGGTAAACCTCCGACACACTGAGTTAATCCTTGTAATAATATTCTATGTCGATCCACACAAACCATGAGGGCAGTGACGTATTATCCGAACTCCGGGCCTGTTCCAAAAACTCCGCGGGCCACTCTTTCACCCCTATTATATATTAAAAGAAAATTCTGTATAAAAATAAAAACTACTAAATTTTAAATGTACTTCATAATATTAACAAAAAATTTAAGTGAACGTTATATAATACACATACATGAAAATAAAGTACCGCATTAACAAAAAGTAAAATATTGGTAATTAAATTAAATCCCATAATAATATAACAAAGAAAAAGAAAAGCACCTAAATAAATAAGCAGACGAAAAGTTAACTAGAACAGAAGAAACGAGTTATGAAAAATCTAAAAATTTTAATAAAACAGAAACTATAGATAAAATCGTCGTAGGATAGGACTACGAAAGGCATTTCCTCCTTGTTTTAGATTTTGCAAAAGTTGTCACGATATTATACAGCTAAAGGGCGGGAAACGCTATTTTCAATAGAAACCATTGCTATAGCTGATAATCGCTCTTAGGAGATAGTATTTCTTAAATAATTTTTATTAATTTTTGTTTTGGAAATGACTTTCTGCAGAGCGTACAAAAACAGAAATTGTTAAAAATATATTACGAGTAGTGATAGTTTCAGCAAAACTACAACACCAGGAAAAGTTTTTAATTAATATAAGACCAGTTGATTCGTTAATTGAATAAATTTCTTGTACTGGCGTTGAAATTATCTGTCAAGAAACTGTGTTCAAAGAATTTTATGGATATGTTAGGTAAAACGTCTTACCCATTTTATATAGTTCTTTGTCTGAAGGAGAAGACTACGTAACACACCTGGAGCTATACTCGAAAAGTTGAACAAATCTTGTGTAGCCCATTACTTCGACTTTTTAACTGCACATTAATGATATCCGGTGTTTAAAAAAACACTAATTTTAAACCAATCTTCATTGGTTTGCATTTGGTAATGCTTTTTAATATCCTCAAAGAATACTTTTGGCATAGATATTCTTTTTTTGCAAATTCAGCAATAGTACCCCATTATTTCGCTAAATCAACTGCATCTAGTTTTATTAAAGTAAAAGCTCATCCCGAATTAGTTCAATATTTTCACAGGATGTAGAAATAGTTTATCTGGCTGCTCTATATTTTATTGCTTCTTTTGCAGAAGTTTGGACACAGTATCAAGATTTTTCAGATTCTTGTTTCAAAAACAAAAAAACGGTCTCAAGTTTTTCAAATGGTCTTTTTAAAAACTCTGCTTCCTTAGTTTCGGAGCCATTTACAGAAATTAAAATAATTTTTAAAAGCGCTTTTAAAATACTTACATATATAAAACGAAAAGTCTTTAGCACATCATGTCTTGACGATCAACGTAGGGTCAAATTTTTGATAGTACTTTTAGTCGTTGCCACACTTTATAAAAGTGCCTTTCTTTTCATACTGTGTCAAAAAAAATACATAAATACTTACAAGGATGTCGTAAACAGTTCTTATCTCATCAATATTTTTAATAGAATCATTAAGAACTAAATTCAGATTATTTGCAGCACAGTGTACGTATAGAGTATGAGGTGTACTACTTGATACTGTGCTTGAACACCTTCATAGATACCTCTTATATTTCACAGCGCCTTCACAGCCTTGTCCACGAAGCTATTCTATGGGCAATTGATTGTCACCTAGTATGTCCAATATAGAAGTACTAAGGCTTTTGCCAGTTTGGCTTGATACTGGGACACACCCAAGAAAAAAATTGAATATTTCAATTATTGATGGCCTAATGTACTCATGATCAGTAACTACATATCTAACAATGATACTTAAGTAGATAATCTTTGAAATATTCTGGGTGGTATAAACTATTATTGAAACAATGGTGCACCTTTTATTTTTGTAATTATACTTTGTTTAATAGCATTGCCTAATATTTAAATGATTTCATTTTGAATAGTTGAACTTAGTTAAGTTATAGAGTTCTTTTTCTTATTCCCCAGCAAATTTTGTAAAACTGAATCATAAACAGTAAAGTAATTATTGATTAAAAAGCACCAGGATTTTTAGAATTTATGCTTTCATAGGGGTCTTGAAAAGGTATATTGGAAGATAATATTGTTAAAATAACATCGACAACCTGCATTAAGACCTGCCTCCACCAGGATATTTTTCGACGAATTTCTAAGTCTAGCTTTACATCAATAGTCGTATTTAATTTCCATCGATCAAAAATAACGCGTAATTTATTATGGCCTCTTTTTTTGTTCGTGTCTACTGATTGTCTTTTGAGGATGTGACCAATCGTCAGAACCCCTCCCCAAGAAATCATTAACCTGTCCAAATAACCAGAAAGGTAGCCAATAACATTTATTTAGAATATTGACGTAGAAAAGCCACAGGCGCTCAGTTTTAATACCAGATTTATTTGTGTTTGCCTAAAAAAAATCTCCTGTTAGTGTTTTTAATATAGTGGCTTAGTGGTCTACAAGGTTCGTTATCCACTAAAAATTTATTTTCAGCAATTATTAGTTCTTTATCTGCATAGAACCCTTTGTCAGTTTAAACATCGGTAGTTGTATCCTCGCGTTTATTAGAAGTAATTTCATTAATAATGCTATCCGTGTTACCTTTACCAATCACTTCACCGACTTCTGCTTCTGCACTATCATTGCTATCAGGTTGTGCTTCTGGATTCAAACACCCCTTAACGGGTTTTACTACTTTTGGCTCAATTTCAGTAAGAAAATTTCATGTATGGATATTTGCAACAGTGTGAACTAAAAGAAAAAACAAGACGTATTTTAGTCTGGTATTTGTATTTTTGCAGCTTACTTTCACTACTAGTTGTAGGTGTAGATCAAGATGAAGTTGAGGCAATTGCAGTTGCAGTAGATAATGGACCGAAAAAAGTTGTAATTTTTAAAAGTCTCTTCTTTTTTGGCTCTGCTTCTTCTTGTTTCTTAGGTTTTTTCGCATCGAATTTATATTTATATGTACTCTTTCTGCAAAGAAATATCTTTATAATATTAAATAATCAGGAATATTAAAATTAATCCGAGAACTTAAAATTTCACTTGTTTTAATCACCTACTTCTAGAAGCTCTAATTCAAAACTGAAGCAAAGCTACACTAGATAGACATGGAACTATGTTCGACCACTACTTCAACTGCAACCTCACAACATGCGCCAGTCGGTCGGTGGGTCGAAGTAGCACCAAACAGACAATGGGAAGCTTTTAACGTTCCTGCCATCCTGCCTCACTAAAGCGCAATAGCTTGCAGTGTTGTTATTGTTATATCCATTACTAGTTGCTCACCCTAGTTTCATACTATGCCAACGTCGTGTTGCGTATCTGGTTGTAAAAACAACTATACGATTCTAATCCAAGTGTCGCTACTTCGATTTTCTAAATATGATAGAATATGGACTAAAACAAAAAAGGGTCGACAACGACAAAAAACGGCCTTCTTGGTAGGCTTTTTACGACTTTATAATATTTTGTAATAGAAAAAAATTCAAGATTTAGATTTTCTATTTCTTGGCCGTGCATGGTCCGGGTTCGGTCATTAGTAGCCCTTATTTTTGTCACAATTTTTTAATATAATTTTTCAAGTTATAAGCTTCGATGGGCCCCTGCGGCGCAAAGGCCTGTGCTACCAGAACACAATCAACACTGCCATATACGCAACTGCATGAGGACAATGTACCATCGTAATGGTGCGATCCTCGACTTGAAGCAAAAAAGGTTAAAGGCACCGATGCACCGGTGCGCTCAAACTTCTTTTACTTAACGCATAAAACTTCCAAAATTATTTGAAGGTCTAAAGTTCACATTTGACAACACAGTACAGTCTGGTTTCACTTTGTAACGTGACTCATTTTCTGCGGCAATGTCAAGTTACAGATTTTTAAATTTCTTGGGTTCACTCTTCAAATTTCTATTTTTAGCTGCGCGATATTGGAGTGGGGTTTAAGAAAGGGACACATTTTATAAAGTAAAATATAGGATTTACACAAGTGGCTCCTGCGCAAACTATTTATTACGTACTGCAAAAGAGGCGAAATATTCAACGCAATTGTTGACTGAACTATTCATCAATGTATCAATATGGCGCTGAACATAAACTTAGCAGGATTGATTTTAAATTCTATATTTTAATTTGGGGAAAAATGATGTGATTAAAGTTCATCGAGGGGTTAAATAGCATCATTTCGTGAACATATAACACTCCGAATCTTAGCAAAATAAAAAATTTAAAAGAAAGCCAAAATTTTTTAAATCTTCAGTTTCATAGCAGTGTATTTGTAGAAAAGCACAGTATCTTAGATTATGAAAGCATAAAAGCGTGATTTAAAGAATTTTCATTGTTAATCACAAAGGTTTCGTGTAGATGAGGATAAAGATATTCACAATATGCCGTGTGTAGAAGGAAGTTGTTTTTTAAAGAGCTTCATACCAAAAGGTACTTGGTATCAAAGTAGTCGATTACGAGTAAACGCGTGATCATTATAAAGGAATCCATTTGATCGCGTTTACAGACAAAGGAAAGCGAGCATTTTCAGCCGCGTAAACAAAAGGCTTCCTCAAAAATTTAATTCGCAGGGAGACTGTGGATATAATATTAAATTTTTATTTCAATTCATAATGAGCACATTAAGTGTTCTAAAAAGTATGTATGATAACGCTAAACACACGGTCGTATTTTTGACAAAAAGCGCATATATTATGTTCAATGGGAAAGCAAGAGCGTGATTGATTAAACCTCGTGAAATTCCATTGATGATAAAAGTGAATGGACATGCAAATTAGCAGCTATAACATACAATAAAGGAATTAACTGCTAGTAATAAATTACGACGAACTACAGTAACAAATGTTGACGACGGCAAATTTATTAAATAACAATAGCTCGGGGCTATTTAAACATCAGCTTTGGTGAATATTGCATCATTAGACGACTCTAAATTTGGCGTAAGCAGACGAGCCTTTATTTTACACCAACAAAACGTAGGAATAACACCAAGACTTAACGAGATTATTCTAGATTCGTAATGTAGCAGGGTTCGATTCTATATAACCAATTAAGAGACGCACTCAACGGTCTATTGTTGAATACTTGTTTTAAACGATTTCAACAATCTTGTTATATTGAGTAGAAGTGTAATCCCGATGTTATTAATGGAGAAATTTTAACCATAATGGAAAAAACGACAATCATAATTTATACGGTAATTAAGTTAAGTCAAGTTAAGAATATGGAGTAATATAAAATAATAGAAAATAATAATTAAAGTAAACAAGCAGTTAAAATGTAAAACAATTAAGCAGTCAGGAATTCCAGAACGCCAGGTGTCCTCGGCGTTCTAATGTTCATTATCGTCTTAGTCATTGTGTAATTATAGTTAATAAATGTAACTAATCGAAGTAGAAACTTAAGACGCTTTATTTACCCTAAAAGACGATCTTTCCATACCTACATCATGTTTGTATGCAAGTATGTTTGCATGGTTGCGTAGTGATTTAAATTTGTATGTTTCCGATTGTAATCACTAGCTGACATGGTAGAATTAGTTAGCGCGAGTTACGTTTCAGGCCTTGGGTGCGGTGTTTTTAAAAACTTCTTCTAAAACTTCGTAAGAATTTATTTGATTTATACAGACATTAATATGGAATTTTGACAATCTTGATTTAAAATAACCTAAGTCGAAAAATAATTAATAATTGAACTAATATGAGTGAGTAGCCTAAGCAATTTGCAATGTTAAAATGAAATATTTGAGACTGACTGACTGACGATCTTGGGGCTCCCGGAGTATTTATGTTGTTCCTGCCCTCACATGTCTGTGGGAACTTGCAGAGCTCATGTCTGCTTATTTCTTAATTCTATTCATTATACAATGTAACAATCTTACTTTCTAAGTAATTACGGTTCTTAACCGTCTGTGACCTGCCACCTACAGTATCACTATTGTTTGGAATACAATGTATTGCATCCGTTCTCACAGCTATAACCTTTATTTAATTATCTTTGGATAACATTGTTGCACTTGCCTTAATAATTTCTTTAACAATTTCTAATAATTCCTAATAACGTCTATTTTGTTATACATACATAGATTGGGGGATACATAACTCGCGTAGCAGATTAAAGCCGAAGATAGCAGGTTCCAGTCCCGTTTGAGACATTATTTTTTCTTCTTTCAATTACTATCTTAAGCTTTACATAAAAGTCAAAATTATTATTTCATCACACCCATGAACCTATATGTTAACAAACACACGCACTCACGCATGCACACAAATATTTGATACAATTCTACCTCTACGCTGAATTTCTCTAAGGTTTATATTAATGTACCTAAGTTTTTCCTGATACCCTGAAAATGCATTACGTGATCATCCAAAACCAAACTCAAATAAGAAGCGCCTTCTCAAACGCAGAGTCGTTAAGTTCGTGAATTATAATTTAGATTGCTTGTTCATAGTGGCATCCAGTGAAAAGTAATTCGTTTACCATAAACGTGCCGTGCCCTATCTGAACTCAGAACACGGAATAAATAGGGAGATAAAGAAAGTTGTGGTACGTGATAAAGATGAGCACAAGCCATGATAAATAACACAAAGAATCGTGCTTTGGACGCAAATTGTACGAAACAAGCAACCACGAATAGTCGTCGTCGCATGATAATAAACAACGCGGTTTCATATCGGACAATCTATTAATATTATTATTTAGGTCAGCTTGGCGGGTTCCCTAACTAAGTATATGCGATTTAGCGACCCTAAGCAAACAATCTACTGATATAGTGAAAGGCACGGTGATTTTCCTTACACTGTGTAACGCGAGCTTACCAGAGAGCCCTATTAAGCTCTAAAAGGTGCAGCGACACGCGGTGAAAGTTCGATAACTTTGATTATAGGTTAGCTTCAAGGCGCTTTTGTAAAAGCTGTTGACAATGGCTCACTCAACGGGTTCATTTTCACGAACGAACCTTTTCAAGACGAAATATTATAACGTTGTTAAATGATTTCGTTTGAGGGTAAAGCATTTAATTCGTTTTTCCGCATACGCTGGGGTGGTTATTATAAAAGTTAATTGAAAAGTATATTAGAAGAAATTATTTCTATTCAGCTTTATTGAAATTACTGGTTTGTAAGAAGGTGCCCGGAGTTTAAATTTGTTTGAAAGAAATCAAGTGTCTGGTTCTCCTAAATTATTTTGATCACATAAATTGTTATTAAATTATCATAATATAATCAGCAGACAAATAATTCAAGTATTACTATATAAATTCTCCTGATGACGGCGTTAAGAAAGCTAAGGTAGTCGAATAAAACCTGCAAGAAACTTAAAACCTATTTTTTCAGCTAGCAAGGATATAAATAGCTCAATTTGAACGGCATTAAAAAAATTTGTTTCGACCAAATGGTGTGCAGTTTTTCCTTATGTGTCTTTTGCGAGTGTTGGTTTTTGCAATGAAAATAATATACATTGCCATGATAATAGGGTTATTTAGGGATATATAAAGTCATAAGGGTTGTACACTACATGTACACAGCACTAAAGTCCAGAAAAATAAACAATTTTACCATAAAAGGTACGCAATTCGCCAATCAAGCAGAAAGCTAATATCACACTGTATATAAATCACAACTAACTTTAATTATTGAAAGGAAACTTATTCTTCAAAAATCAAATCACTTTTAGTGAGATAAATAACTCCCATTCAAAACAAATATGTTTCATAAATGCAGCAAGTGAATAAACGCATTCAATTTACGTCGACATAAAAATTTGACTACGCGATCTCTTTAATTGTACACATCAGAATATTTGAATAAAATCCAACAGATTAGGAAACAAAATAAGAGAACAGACGTTTGACTAGGTGATAAATTAAACGGAAAGTGTGAATAAATTGCTATACAAGCAAGCGGACTTGACCTGACAAGGGTACAAAGGTAGTATACTCATATGAATAAACTATACAAAACTAGATGTTTACGTGATGTGCTAAGCATTTCGACGAGAACTTGGATGGTAACTTTATAGAAAGTCCGAAGGCCTACATGATAAGACAATGTGCAACGCCTCAATCAACAACGTAAATTCGGTAAGCCAGTCATACAGGTGAAAAGGAAGATCTTTTTAATAGGACACGAATTTGATAAACAATAAGTCTTTCTTCAACCAAGGCACGATTGGTGCCAGTTCAAATTAAAATATCACGCAAAGTGAAAATAGTAAATTAAATAATTATAATTTTAGTGAAAGTCGTGATAGATTTTGAAATAACGATACTAGTGCAAGTATACGATTGAAGTTTGCCGTTGACTTTGAAACGGCTCCAAATGTTCGACTGGATTCTAATATTCGACGAGATAACCAACTAAGTAATCTAAATATCCAATACATAACCGACTAAAAAATCATTTGAGTAAACAACCATCTAAATATCGGTCTACATAAGCATCTGAGCATTGAACGCAGAAATTAATTAAGAAATTCCACTAAGGGTTAAACTGAAGGTTTGGCCGAGCTGCACTACGCAATAAATAGGGGAGCTTAACTGAATATAATCCACAGGTACTGGTCAATCGCATGCAGCAGCAGTTCCAAGAATTGGAAACAAGCAAGGGAAACACAGGTCAGAAATAAGAACATTCTTTAATAGCATAAGGAATGAATTTTATTTTGATTACTTACATTTTTGCATATATTAAAATGTTTATGTAACGGGTCATCAAAAATTTTTTAAAAATTACGTAGAGAGAACGTTCAAAAAGTACTTCCAGTAGTATACAGTGTTATTTTTTCTGGATTTAACTGATTTTTACGTAGTTATAATTTAAGGACAAACAGATTTATAGTGTTACTTTGATTCAGGGGTTTATTTTTGAATAGCGAACCACATTATAAAAGTTGTAAAGCTGTGAAGTGTATACATTTTTTGGTCATTATACAAATTTTAGTAAATTCGTTTATATCATTCAAGTAAGAAAGTGTTAGAAAAGAAGGGGGGTAAGAATTTCTTTGTTATCATACCGTTGTGCACTCTGTGTGGATTGAACTGAGCTAGTTGAGGTATATAAACCGAATTGTGTTTAAAATTTTAAATTGAGGTTATTTAGAGACACAGAGCGATGGCGGGCAGCAGGAAACTGAACGTCAATTACATCGACGCAGTGCGATATGATATCAATATATATATATATATATATATATATATATATATATATATATATATATATGTATATATATAAAGAGAGAGAGAGAGAGAGAACGAGAGAGAGAGAGAGAGAGAGAGGAGAGAGCTATGATGTCGGGTGTAACAAATTTTGTTGTGAATATTCGGATACAGGTGACCTGACCAATATACGAATGCAATGGGTGCCTGCTTGATAGAAAATGCGAATTGTTACCGTGCTGAAACCATTTTCTTTTGATAATTTAGCGACAAATAGACTGTGGATTTTATGAAACGAAAGAAAGAAATCTCAAGAATCATCTATAAGAAATTCAAAAACATCTTTCTTTAACACACATTATCTAGGTAATCTACTTCACACACCTATATAAATAACGCTTATAAATGCAATTTACAGCTTAGATTTAGAAGGAAACAGAATGTTATCACTACCTTCGTATTAATACAATCATCATACAAACATACAGGAAACGCTATATTATTGAGATCAAACTATCATTATGAAAGTTTCCGACTATTGTCGTAATTGCTCGCAAATCTATTTATAACTTTCATTATGGATATTATTTAGGGCCTCGGCAATTATTGAAATGAGTTGTTCTTCATAACCTTGGATTTATATAAATTTTTGTAGGGCTTCCTATTTAGTGAAGTAGGTAATTGGTATTCTCTCAGTTTTAAGGTAAATAATAATGAAAAACTGCATTGCAAGTGTTCTATATTTTTTTTAAAAATTTTGAAATAATATACCATATAGTTGATGAAAAACTGGCTTGTAATATGGTGAAAGAATGGGTGTAGTGTAATGTAAAAAAGAATAAACACAGAATTGTTTAATTTTTATGCCGAAGTTCAATTAATGTTTTGGGATAAATTTAAAAGCGACCGTCTTACGCCAGTAATGCCGTGGCTGCAATGATAAGTTAGGTTACTGTTAGAAATAGATACTATTATTAAAAAACACAAATCACTTAACACGCATATCAGAACAGTTGCTCTAATACTATTGCATACGGTCGCTCATAGTTAGGCTTGTGTAGTAATAAGGAATAATGCGATAAAAATTATTAGGGTTAATTAGAATTTACAAACCATGTTTAGTTAAGTTTTTTTACCCTGAAATTTCTGTAATACACGTAAAAGACTTTTGTTCATTATGGTACAAATTCACCATTTACAAACTCCCATACGCAATTGTGATGGAACAAAATATGACAAGCTGCATGCAAAACGTAAATAAATAAAAGAAAACAAACTTTGTACTTCTTAAAAATGCAAGACATGCATTTTATTCTGCTAGAGGAATGTTTACTGTGTCCGATTCAGTACACTTTGTTTATTATTTTGTCGTTAGAAAATGATAAAGGAAACGAAGGTGTGATAAGAAAATAAACCAAACTAATATTTGTAGCCTTTCACAAACTGTAATCAAAACCCACTTGACACATTTTTTATTAAAGATACGTTTAAACTATTATTCTGTTTTTCCATTTATTGGCCAATTAATTAATATAACAGCTTTGTCAATTGCATATTAGAAATTGTAAAATAACTGTGCGATGCAAATATAGGAATGTTAAATCTTGTAATTTCTTGTTCCCTAATAATTTTTGTTACATTAGATATCGGAATTTCAAAGGTTTTCACTGATTATAAATGTTAGAGAACATGAATAATTAAAATATCTGTGAGGTTTATAACTGGACTAATAAGTTTCACAACACTGCCATCTATATGTGCTTCCTGGCACTGCATAAACCAAGTAGGCGGAGTATTAAACTTCATATCTTTTTCTAATAAATATCTGCATCTCGACATTTCGTCCCGCCCTAGGCTACCTCAACCAAACCCGCACTTTTACAGCAGATGGTAGTTAACCTGCTGTGATGAGCTCTTAAGTCCGATACATTATCGTCTACGCTGACACATGTACAGACTTCTCTATCTAAGAATCATTTTGAAAGTTTCCCGAATATAAATATGATATGGGAAATTATATTATCACGCACCAAATTGAACGTTTAGACGACTTTGCTAAACATGAGCTATTAGTGAAACATTGGATGCCGCGACGGGATTATATTTTTCCATATTCGTTACATAATAAAAAAGGTAAAGAAGAAAAACGAAAAATGAGTCACGATCTGTTTTCCAAGTTTTTATAGCTTGTATTTTCTGAAAAAATGTCAAAAATTTTTTTGCATATCATATGTACTGTTTATGTTTAGATTTGAGGTTGGAGGACAAGAAACTATATTTCTTCAGAAATTTGTTACACGTCCTCTACAAAGATATTCAAACTTACTGGCAAAGATGGCGATTTAATTTAACATCAGTCAAATCTATATCATATTCGAGCAGAGAAAAAAAGTAAGCAATTTTAATAAAAATCAATTTGTTTTCAGCTAAAAATGTTGTTGCTGTGTTTGAAAATAGAAACCTACAAGTGTGCAATGTGTGGGATACAAAAAGAAAAAATGAAATAGACAAAAACCGCAGGCGTCTCATACCTATAATTAAAACAGTTATTTTACATGGCTGACAAAATATACCACTGCGTGGTCACAGAGATGATACATCTATTTTTAAACACGATGATAAAAGAGAATTAAGCTTAACAAATCTCAATGAGGGTAATTTTAAAGCCCTTCTGCGATTCCGAGTAGATAGTGGAGACAAGGATCTTGAGAACCACCTAACAAATGCAAAAGCAAACGCAACCTACATTAGCAAAACCACTTGCAACTTATTGATAAAATGCTGTGGCAAGGAAATTTTGTATGTTATAATTAAACACGTTGCCGATGCACAATACTACAGTGTACTTTTTGACGAAACAACAGATGTGTCACACCAATCTCAACTTAGTATTTCCCTCTGATATATTTACAAAAACACCGTCAGAAAAGATTTTGTTAGCTTTACTGATCTTTATTCGGATACTGTTGCTTCGAGAAACCGAGTCCAGCAAAATGCAATAAAACTGAAAATGCATGGTAAAACTTTAGGTAAAACTGTTATTTGAAAACTCCTGAATATAGGTCTTGATATACAAAACTGTGTTGGCATAGGATGTGGTGGTTGTAGTGTGAACATCTCCGCTGTTCGGGGAGCGGTGACAGAAATTCAAAAATCAGTAAGAAATGCAGTTTTAAGTCTTTGCTTCAATCATAAACTAAATCTGAAACTAAAACTGCAAGCGTAAGGAGTGTTAATAATACTATGGGAATAATACAAGAGGTGGTCACATTCTTCAGTGCTTCAGGACAAAAAAACTTTGTTTTAAACAAATTTTTAAAAAATAATTTAAATAATCTATGTGCAAATAGGTGGATTGAAAGCCACGATTTCTTACTCTAATTTAGAAATGACATGATGACTGTTGTAACGCTTTAAATGAAATTTGTGATTGGAAGGAAAATGCTTCCTCTAGTAAGGCCCACACTATATTAAAAACAATTTGCGATTGTAAATTTGTTTTGACGGTTTACACGCTTTCTGAAATATTTAACGTTACGTTGCCACTAAGTATATTTTTACAAAAGAAAAATATCGGTTTGCATGCAGCTGTTTCTAATGTAAAAAATGTTTCCGAAACCATCAAACAAAAAAGGGCCAATGCAGAAAATGAATTTTCCTCAATTATTGACCGTACTTCCAAAATCATGAATACTCTTCATATTCCATTATGTGTTATTCGTTTGGTATCAAGGCAAACTCAACGAGACAATACGCCATTTTTAAATATTGTAGATTATTGGAAAAAAGTAATGTTTATCCCGATTTTGAAACATTCATTAGCACATTTGTCTAGTAGATTTTCAGAAACAACGTTAAACCGTTTTTCTCTTAATGAATTGATTTCTATTAATCTGCAACATTTAAGGAATATAGTAATTTGAAGGAAAACATAACTTTACTCTGCAACCAGTTTTTAGAATTAACTGGAATTAATGCTGTAACGCTGAATGCGCAAAGTTACTAGGTGAAGTACAAATATTCCAAAAAACAATAAATGTAGAATCTACTTGGGAAACTGCTATCGAAACATTCGAAAATATAGACCACGTCCTTTACCCGACTATAGTTAAATACTTAAAATTTTTTACTACATTTCCAATCTCAATGGCAACATCCGAACGAAGTTTTTTAATTTCGAGAAGAATAACAAGTTAGATGCGATCGCGCATGTCTCAGCATCGATTGGAACGGTTAGCTCTATTGCATATTCTTAAAGATATTGACGTAGATGTTGAAAGAGTCATCAATAGATTTGCAAATGATAGTAGAAGAGTAGAGTTTGCTTTTATGTTGTGGTAAAGTTCAAATGTTTTTTTATATTCAAAGCGTGTTTGATAATTATATTCTTATTATTATAGTATTATATTTGCTATGACAATTTTGTCCACCCTTCTTGTATACGAGTTGCGACCATTAACATGTAAATAATATAAAAGCCAAAATTTCAACAAACGGATGTTGAGTTTGGGTACTTTATTTTGAATCTTTGTGTATTAAATCTCCCCACCTCCCCTGATAGATCCGCCCCTGAGGACGCATCTACCTATTCAGATGTACATAATTCGAGAGCCAAAACATTAAAACATTTAAATACATTTAAATAGTTTTAAAAAACTTTCTTAAACATTAGCAAAACGCGTGATATTAGTTTGGTATTGTAATTTTCTAAAACACACACTTAAAATAAAACTAGTTGTTTGAACTGTACATGTAAGCCAACGCGGTATTTTTTCTCAGTTCGTTAAATCCCGTCCCTATAGGTTCAATATCTAAAATTCAACAATTTCAAATAATCATTTACCTTACTACTTACCTATTAGCAAGAATATTTATTTATGTATAACACCATAGACTAGTATCTAAGAGACCTTCCAGTTTATGAGCAGCGCGAGTTACATTTTGGGCCTTGGAAGCTGCCTTTTAAAAAATCCTCTTCCAAAAACTCTTGTACAAATTTATCTATTTAACAGAAATTACATTTGGAATTTTGACAAAGTATATAAATAATACTAAGTCGTATTTACTAATAATTGGAGTTAAATTAGAGCGCAAGTAGCCTAAGCAAACAACAATGAAAAAGCTGAAATACTCAAGATTGATTAACTTGATTTGGGGCTCCCGGGGTATTTACGTTGTCCCTGTCCCTCACATTTCTGTGGAAAATGCAGAGCTCATGTCTGCTTGTCATCGGTGCATTTCGGTTGGGATTTACGATGAATGCTGGTTTTTGTTGGTTACTTTGTTGGTTGAATCTTGCTGTAAATGTGAGTTAAATGTTGGTCTCAGAAATTGTCCACATTGATTGTTAAAATTTGTGTTATTAAAATTTGGATTGTTAATTCGCGGTTAATTCATTTGTGCGTTAAATGATGTAAATTTTGGTTGTGCGGGTATTTGTCTCGCGCCTTGTATGGTTTTTATGGGTAAGTAGTTTTTATTTGCGTTGGGGTTAAATATTCTATTTTGGCGTACATAACGTTTTCTTCTTCTATGATCATATTCATTGCTTCTTCTAAATTTTGGGGATGTTGAAATCCTATTTTGTTTGATAACCGTTCTGGTAGTGCGTTTATGTAGGTGTCCAGTGCCATTTCGTCATACATTTTTGTCTTTAGTAAACGGATATTATGTTCGGGTTCTTCGATTTTTAGTTTCATTAGAATTAAACTTCGTACGTCTTGGCATTTCATTCTGAATTGATATGGGGATTGGCTACTTTCCATTCTTAAGCTTATTAAGTCGCGTATTAGACATTTGATATTGCGTTGATTGCCAAAAAACGCAAATAGTGTACGTTTGAAACTGTCCCATACGATGATGTCATCTCGGCTGGCAATTAGCGTTATTGCCCTTTCGGTCAGCTTACTAATTACCAGGCGTAAAAGTAAAACATCGCGTTTGCTTTCGACGGGTTTATAGAAGGTTTTTAAAATGTTTCGCACGTGGTAATGAAATTCCCTAATAATGCTTGCTCTCAGTTATGTTGAGGAATACTTTCGAGATAAATCTTTATATCGGAATTCATGGTCGTTAATGGTTGTTTTTTGGTTCTAATTAATTTCAAGTTTTTGTATAAATTAAGATTTACTTTTCGGTTTGGTTTGTATTAGGTTATTTAAAGAATCACTTTACTTACTTTTATCTGTAGTTATACGGTGTTATAATTACGTTGAGGAATTTCTGCTTGGTAAGGTCTATTGGTGTCGCCTTGAGTGTATTTTTATACTTCGTAGATGTTACAATTGTCGCAAATTGAGTTTTAATTTTTTGATAGGTTTTTCTGTGGGTAATAATCTTTGACAATAATTACGTTATACTTTGTACGCTTTTATTTCAATCTTGTTGCGTAATTAAGTGTTTGTAATAATCAATTGTTATATTCGTCCCAGTAGGTGTTGGCTTGATAAGTGTATAAAATCCTTCCTTCATAATTGTACAATGAAAATGTCTAATTATAAAGTTTTAAGTCTCCTGGATGCTTTTGTTTCAGTTTTGGTGATAAGTTTTGTTGCAATAAATTGCGTAAATGTTTCTTTATAATTAAATGCGTTCGTAATGAAAATATTTAATTATACTTTATAGAGTTGGATTTTTTTGAATAGTTTTTATTTAATGATGGTTTCCGGTAGTGATTGTATAAGAATTGCGTTATAATTTTGCACGCTGAGTCAATTTATTAATAATAAATTACAAAGTGCTTCTACAATTACGCAGTTCTGTCAATTTGTTGCGCTGAAGTGTATAATCTACAGAATTTTGAGGAAGGTTAAATTTTGAATAATTTATTTCCGTAGTTTAATTGCTTATAATAAGAATTACGTTTTGTTTTTATACCTTAATTTTAGTTTTGCTGGAACAAATCATTTTGTTTTGTTTCGTATTAATAATTCGTAATAATTTGTGCTAATCTGCGCATGTAAATGCGTCTTTTATAGTTCTCTTATTAAAATAAGTTCTCGTGGTAAATGAGTAAATTCTTTTCATAAATTGCGATAATAATAGTTAAAAAGAAAATTTCCTACTAGCTAGCATCAATAATTTGTAAAAGAATTGTTTTAAGAAAGAAACTGAAGGTCAAAAAGACATTTGACGGTGAAAATATAAAACTTATAAGGTTAGAAAAAAGCTTTGGTCAGACGGAGCTATAAAAATTATTATTGTAATAAAATATATCTCATTTTGAATGTTTTGCTTTATGGGGTACGGAAATCAGAGAAATTGTATGACAAAGATAAGGGTAATATTTTTAAGTTAATTGAATGTTTGCAAAGTTTTATTCAGTTACTATAAAATTTTAAAATCTAATTATAAAACTAATTATTTAATTAAAGGTATAAGTAATGTGTCTCAAAACAACATTATTCAGTTGCTAGTTGATAAAATTGGAAATAGACTTTTATCAAACGCAAAACTAACTAAATATTTTGCCAATTTTACTAGACTGCACTCTCGATAAAAGACATCCTGGATTATGTTATATATGTATCATTAGTAGACAAATAATTATCTATTCAGATTCGTAAACCAAGTTTCTAACATAAAACAATTACAAAACCATTTTTCTAAGCATTGCTGAAATTTCAAATTGCATTAAAAACACCATCGTGGTTGACGACAATCAGGTCGCACTACACTTGCAATATACAATTCCCATAATCCGACGTGCATTTGCTTAACGCGTCAACTGTAATTAAATACCTTAAAGATGCTACTGCAATGATACTTTGTGTTCTGTGCCATGTGAAATTAATCACTGGTTAACGGTAAGCTTTACAATTCTAAAAAGCCATGCGTAATTAATTTTTGTTTGTTCGGCGTATTTTTCGCCAACACATTTCGTATCCGCAGATTAATTAATTATCATTGACATCATTACAAATCCCGAACGTTTGCACTTTATTTAGAGCGTGGATATAAGACAAAAATTAATCTTACCGCATCCGAATTCCGAACACAACTGTAAAATGCGGTAATAAAACTATGATAGCTAATTAGGAGAGAAAAGTGGACTCTATAAAATTAAGTGATAATTGAACAAACAACACATAATTCATGTTTTTAATCGGTTCAAGCGTTTACTAAAAACAATCACCTGTTGGTTTATGAAGCTCTGGTAACGAAACAAACGATATAATATCTACTCTGCTTTTTGCGGCTGAAGCAAAGCACACTTATTTCAATAGCGGTTCTGACAGAAAAGCGGTTCATAATTAGGAGTTTTCCGTAAACATGTAAACCAGCGATGACGACTGTTCGAACGACAAATCGATTTTCTTTTGCTGCGTGGATTTTCCAGTCAATACTGTGTTCTTGCACATGCGGAATAACGTTTATCACTCGCGGCACTTGTTGACGCGTGCTTACAGTAAAACCATGAAAATTTTACTCTAACAAATTTAAATATACCGCGGCGAACGTAAACAATCAACGAACTCGACAGAAATAAAAATTTAGCTTAAATTATTTACAATATAAACGGAACAACTAATAATAACCACTGTAAAGCACTTAACATTTGATAATTTGCTTGCATTCTAAAAGAGGATCAAGTTGTTTGGTAACACTCAATCTCTTAATGGCATACAACTTCCATCTCATGCCAGAATCACTGTTGTACTAAACCCATAAGTAAATTATTTCTAACCTTAAATTGCTTGCCATACCCCCAAAAATGTATTAAAAATTTAAGTTCAAAAGTCTATGAAAGAGTTTAACTCACTCTCAATCAGTCCAAACCAAATTTCTGCACTACCTTTTAACATGGCCTCATGCTATTTAACTTAAGTTTGTTCATTCCAACTGCACTGTATTAGAGTTTTCACCTTGTTTAAAAATATCTTAGGGTTAAGTTTAATATTTCCATAAAATTGCGAATATCTGTGTGGAACAACGAAAGTATATTTCCGAGGATGACAAATACAAACCGGTGAAAGAAAAGAGCGTATTTTCGTACGACTATATATCGAACGCATCAGTTTTGGATAAGAGATCGTTATTAGCAAAGGAGACATTCTACAATAAACTGTCATTTTGCGAGGTCTACTTGTCCTAGTACGAGCGCGCGCTGAAGTAGAGCAGAGCTAACAATAAATACATGGAGGATTACGATGTAGCCGAACCATACCGTTACTTGATGTGCCTTGATGCAAATAACTCATATGAGTGGGCTATGCGCCAACATCTACTCATGGGCGGATTTGAGTGGTTGAAGAAAATAAAAATTTTTTGCATCAAGCTAGAAATTATGAATATTTCCGAAATCTATAGTATGGCGTATATTTTGGAAGTGGGCTTCGAATATTCAAAGGAGCTTAATATTATCATTCTTATCTTTATTATTATTTTTTATTTTATTACTTATTTTCTTTACTTGTCCTGATGAAGCCTCTTACAAAAGGGGGCGAAACGTCGACCTTAGTTAATAAAATGACACGGTACCAACCCGGAACCATAAATATTTATAATGACCCCCGCCGTGAAAGCCTCCGACAATATCACAAAACAACAGCATTTCCAAGTGCATCTCTATCTGAAGAATGAAAAAGTAAAGCAAGAAAGATATTAGTATGCGCCTCTTGGAACGTCAAGGCACGCAAATAGAAATTACTTGGAGTGCAGTAGGCAATAAACCAGAAGTTGTAACGTAGAGCATAGACTGTATGGAGTAAAAGAGGGAGAAACATAGATTATAAATACAAAGTCACATAAATACTTAAAAACACTTACAGAAGTACAACATCTGGAGTACTAACGGAGCACCTTTCACCACTGTTTCTGGCCAGAGTTATATAGGAACAGAGTAAGGAGATGATTATGGTAGGAAAGACATTATTAGAAGTTAATATTGAAAAATGAATGAAACACGTTCGAGTTCGCGGATCGTTGTTTATCGACTCTCTTTTAATTATGTTATTCCTTATCTTTAATTGTCTGACTTGATAACGAATACAACGTTGAAAGAGCGAAATGGCGCGAACATTACCGCCTACCAAAAATGAACGTTTTTTAAAAATATATAAACTTGAAAAAAAATTTTTATTATAACTGGGCATTTTTCCCAGTAAGGGGATAGAAAAAAAGCAAAATAAAACGCAAAATTTTTTAGAAACTAAATCTAAGTTTAAGAAAGAAATAAGAAAAAGTTAGTTTTCTAAAGGAAGGGGTATTATTTTATTTACCGACCGAGTGAGGAAACCGTAGGTGGTTTTACAGACACCACGCGAACAACACCATCGCTACCGGGAAATAATTGTTCGATATGTCCTTACGGCCACGATAGAGGAGAAGTTTTAATTCCTGGAAGAAAAACAACTTGACATACTTTGGGTACATCGGAGGAATGATTCCATTTGGGTCGTTGAGATAGCGTGAGTAAATATTCATTGGACCATTGCCGCCAGAACGACTGGGTAATTTGGCGCACTCGTTGCCAGCGCGAATGCAAATTTATATTTCTGACAGAGTTATCTCTGGCATACATAATATAGGGCCTCCAATAAAGAAATGACCGGGAGTCAAATAATCAAGGTTTTTCTTTAGTGTCCAAGGAAAAGAAACACAAAGGTCGACTATTTAATACGGCCTCTATGCGAGTGAAAACAGTAGACAACTCTTCAAAAGCAAGAGTTTGTTTGCCAAGAGTGCGTAGTAATAGAGATTTTGCGAATTTTACAGATGCTTTCCACATACCCCCAAAATTAGGAGCATATGGCGGATTAAACTGCCATTTAACTTGGCGAGAAACCAACGCCGAAAATATTTCGTCTTGGTTTTGATGAAGAAACGCACTAGCGTCCTTTAACTTACGAGCTGCACCAATAAAATTCTTTCCACAATCTGAATAGATGGTATAAGGATCACCTCTTCGAGAAGCAAATCGATCAAAACACGCCATAAAAGCATTAGTAGTAAGTTCGGAAACTAATTCCAAGTGAACAGCTCTCGTGCACATGCACACGAACACACAAAGATTTGATTTGAGAGAAGAAGCATTACGCCGAATGGAAGACTTTACAAGCAACGGTCTAGCAAAGTCAATTCCAACATGAGTAAATTGTACTCGGGACTGAGGCAAATTAGACATAATGGGTTGAGAAGGCTTGGAATTAAATCGGAAACATGGTATACATTGATGTATTCGTTGTCGTATTTACGATCGTGATCCTAAAATCCAGTATTTTCTCAGTATAAGAGCTTGTGTGGTAAGAGGACCGGAATGCAAGGATAACGCATGATAGTGGTCGCAAATAAGTTTAAATAAAGCTGCCTTTTTAGACAATAACAGAGGGTGTTTGCTAGCATAGTTCAGTTGCGAATGCTGTAAGCGATCGCCCACCCTAAGCAAACCTAGAGGGTCGATAAACGGCGATAATTTTCTAAAAGAGGCGGAGAGAGGTTTTATTTTTTATTTGCAACAATTCTACTGCAAAAAATTGTTGTTCAACAAGTTTAACGCATGTTTGTGATGCATTGTGTAATTCATCACGAGAAATAGGACCTAGAATTTTTTCCTTGGGGTGACGGCAATTATAAATATAACGAATAATATATGCCACTGCATATTGCAAGCGACCTAAAGAAGAAAAATTTCCTATGAATTTAGCAAAATCGCACTGCTCTAATGCAACGAGTAGTGTAGTAATTAATTTTAATTCAGGTACTTCACTTAAAGGAACAAAAGAGTATTTGAGGTTAAAACAAACATCATTTAAATTAGATGCACCTTTCCACCACAAATCGTGGTGTAATAATTGAAGAGGGGTGAGTCCACGAGAAGCGACGTCAGCAGGGTTAAATTCTCCGGAAACATGGCTCCATTGATCAATGGAGGTATATTCTAGAATTTGGCTTACTCGATTTCCTACAAAAGGTTTTAATAATATTAGATAATGGAGGGAATGCATCCAACGGAAACATACACAGCACCTAACTTGTGAATGCCAGAGTGAGAACCAAGAAGATTTCCGCGTTCATAATCATCAAAAAACACGAATAATGGGGAAAACAAATTTGTCTTTATGTTTTTTCATTTCTTTAATCCAAAAGTTCCCTGAATAAAATTCTGTATAAGCACATTTTCTTCTTGAGAAGTTAGACAATTAGTGTAACTTAGTGTTTCGGCTAAAACTCCATTAAAGAAAAAAAACTTTTTAAGGTTAGTCGAAGAGGAATTAATTGTTCATAACAGTCGGTTGGGACAACTGAAACTACACCACGTTTTTGAATAGTAGTCTTTCTCTGACGTATTACTATTTGTTTAGGTACTATATAAGAACCTGCCGATGTAAAATACTTAATACGCCCATGATCTATTTTAAGTTCATCCAAAGGACTTCGGATTGCAGATAAAAATTTATGTTTAAATGAAGATATATCTTGGCCATTTTTTAATAATCCTAACATTTCTTCGAACACTATTTCAATGCTGTTTGATATACCTTCACACACATATTTACTCACCCTATCAAACAACATTTGGACTGAATTTCTAGGCAAATTGGATGCGCATGTAAAGAAGCCAAAGAAGTCGACAAAGAAGTCGATTCTGATGCACAATCTACATCGATAGCTGTTTCAACTTATATGGGAAATCATATTCTGACAATTGTAGGTTGTCCATGTCTGTACATGTACAGACGTTAGAATTATGGACAGAAGTAAGATCAACCATATCACTATCATTATGAATTTCAAATTTATATTGCTTATTAAGGAGTTTTCAAAATGTATTCTTTAAGTCAAAAATTCGCAAACAACTATCATCTACACATCGATATACTGAAAAGTTGTGATTAAAATAAAAACTATCGAAGTGTTTAATTAAGTTAGCAGCACCGACAAGAACTTTTATACATAAAAAAACATGTAGGCATATTTATTAAAATGATTTCAATCAAGCAATAATATAACCTATCAATTCAAATTTATACAGGATATAAGTGAATTTACAGTTGTGTAAATTTTAGTCATCTTTGGTGACTAATTTAAAAATAGCCTTCTGTATAAAATACCAAACATAGCACTTTCTGCTTGGCGCTGAGCAATTAAAATAAATAAAATTTTAAAACAAGCAACTACAGAATTTGAAATAGATGTTGAGTTGTATCTTACATCCCGACTAGTAGTGTATGTAATGTCATTTATAACACTGTATCGAGCATTAATTTCTCTAATAGATGGCCCTACTATTAAAATATAAGGTTGCAAGTTCAATCCCAAATTTTCTAATTTTTCTTTGCGGCGACTGATTGATTCTTCCACTTCTGCAGAACTCTTTGCATGGGTTATAAATTCCTCTAACACTTCTACTTTTGATGGCCTCCACTGCTTCTTTGACTTTGTTTTTCTAATGGTAGATGTATTCATGAGTGTGTAAAATATTTCAGGCCTTCTGCATGCGTCGATAGACCTAAGGGTAGTAGAGGGAGTAAGTAAGGGGTTACTGTAACTTGTTGTTCAGAGATACAGAAGAACGTAAGAAGCTTTCATAATGTGTAGTCGCTTAGCTTGATTTATATTTAAATAAACCTTTCTTTAAACTTGATGTTGTTTATTGCATTACATCAACTTTGGTGCCGAAACACGGGAAGATCTGGTAATAAATATAAACGAACTTTAACGTAAATATTCGGAATAACGGAACGCGAACGCGAATATTTAACAGACGGCTATACCATCGAGGCTTCATCATGGAACAAGTAAAACGGACAATTTGTAGAACGCACTTAACTAAAACAGTTAATAATATAAATTCTATGCTAAAAAATAGTTTCAGTGTTGAAGACTTTTATAAAGCTATGTCAAAGTTAAAGCTTGCGAGTGGCAATCTGAAAGAAATTGATAAGCAAATTGAACCTCTGCTTAAGGAAAATCTAGAGGACGAGTTAATGAAAAGGTATGAATATGAAGAGGTTGCTGTAACTACGATGTCTAAGTCGGAATTTAGATTAAAATGGCCAGAAAAATCGCAGATAGAGGTTGACTCGAATTTAACGAATACGGTACCAGTAAGTAACGAAGCAAGTCCTTTACGTCAGTGAAGCTTCAACGTGTACAGTTAGCAAAGTATGATGGTACTGCAAAGGGCTGGCTTCCTTTCTGGAAACAATTCAGAAGTATGATCCACGACAATCAACAATTAACGAACGGAGATCGATTCAACTACCTGCGAATGTATGTCACGGGAAGGGCCGCTGAAGTAATTGAGGGATTTCCTCCATCTGGAGCATTCTATGAAGAAGCTTTAAATATATTAAAACATCAATTTGGAAATGGGGAACGGCTAATTGTACAATATATTGATCGCATTATGAAAATCGAACCTGTAAAATCTAAAAATAACGTAAGCACTTTAAGGAAGAATTACGATCTAATCACTTCAGCTATGCGTGCTCTGGAAATCTTAGAAGTATCTAGCTCTCAGTATAACATAATCGTAAAGTCGACTCTCATTAAGTCGTTGCCAACGGAATTGCGTTTAGGATTTTATCGACAAATGAAAATGAAACCATCCAATCATCTAGAAATTATTACGAATAATTTAGAAAGTTCATCATCAAGGTCAGAGGAAGATGCAGATCGCCAGGCAAAGGATTTGTTGCAGTTTCTTAAAAACAAACTCGATTCGTTGGAACAAGCTTTAAAACCGGATGCAGATTGTAAAGAAAAGATACTCCCAACAGAAAAGAGAACGCATTACAAAGGACCTGCGTCAGTTTATTAGTCACGCCGAACAAACGTCTTGAATGCTGTGCTTTCTGCAAGAAAGATCATAAAACTGAAATGTGTGACGCAGACGTACATTTGGCAAGGAAGAGAGAAATTCTAAAAGCAGCTGGAAATTGTTACCATTGTACGAGAAATAATCATAGTGCTAAATATTGTAAAAATAGATTCTTAAGATGTAAGGAATGCAGAAATAGGCACGCAACAACAATGTGCGACCTAAGCTTTAAGCCAGGTAAAGATAGACACAACGCTGAGACGACAGGTATTACCATAAAATTAACGAAAGGCGAGAGTTCAATGAACACTTCGGCGCCGTCTGTGTCCAGTTTGATTACAAACATAAACAAAAATGTGCTATTGCAAACGGCTTGTGTTTATGCCTTTGGCGAAAATTCAAAGAAGTTAATTAGATTAGTAATGGACGGAGGTAGTCAACTTTCATTTATTAAGGAGAATCTATCAAGGGTATTAAATTTACCTGTTGTAGGACAACATAGGGTTTGTATTGCCGCGTTTGGAAATAGTTCATCAATACCCTCTAAACTTTACAACCGCGTTTTAATTACTTTGAAGGGACAATATACAGATGAAATTTTAAAGATTGAGGCTGTGGAAGTTCCAGAAATTTGCATGGATAATTTACATATACCTAAAGAAAGCGTGGTAGAGTATCAAAACTTGCAGCTTGCTGACAATATCCCGTTTAATATAGATCGAGCGTTAATTGTTGTTGGAATTAGTATACTTATTGGGGCAGACAATTACTGGACAGTAGTGACAGGAAAGAATATTCGTCTTAACAAAGGCTTAGTAGCAGTGGACACGAAATTTGGTTATGCTTTGCATGTCCCCATGCCAGTTGATGCTACAACCATAGGAGTAAATCTGCAGACAGTGTTACATGCGACAGTTATAAAAACAGAAGCCGAGATCGAAAGTATGTGGATTTGGAAACAATAGGTATAACCAAAGAAGCAGACAACGATAAGGAATCTTTCGATAATTTTTTGAAAAATAACGTTCATAAATGTGATGATCGATATTTAGTAGCGTTACCGTGAAAGAATGAGGATGCAGTGATTGAAGATGATAATTTAGTTAGTGCGCGAGTTCGTGCTCAAAGGTTAAAGTTTAAATTGACCAATATTAACAAAATATGTGAATATAACGCTGCTATCAAAGGAATGTTGGATAATAATTATGCCGAGTTAATTTCCCGCGGTGATGCTGAAAAAACAAATGGCGATCGTGTTTACTACATGCCGCACATGCCTATTTTTAGAGAAGATAAACAAACAATGCGTTTGCGAGTGGTGTTCGATGCCTCTTCACATGCCCCAGGACAAAAATCATTGAATGACTTATTAGAAAAGGGGCCTAATTTAAGTCCAGATTTAATTAAGATTTTACTTAATTTTCGTGTAGGCGAAATCGGAATTACGGCTGACATTGGGAAAGCATTTCTACAGATTTATTTACATTCCGACGATAAAGACGCACATCGATTCTTATGGTACAATAACGACAATGAACTGGAAACGTACCGTATGAATAGAGTAACATTCGGAGTTACATGTAGCCCGTTTCCTTTAAATTCGGTGATACTAACACATTTAATCAATAATCGAGAACAAAACCCTGAATTATTGAAATCTTAGAAAGGGGATTTTATGTAGACGATCTAGTGGTTAGTATAAACAATCGAAATGTTGCAGAACATTTAAAAGAGTTTTCAAGTAAGCTTTTTCAAGGAGCCTCCATGAATTTACGCAAATGGACGATTAACGATTTCGAAGTAAACAGCAAGGTTGAATCACAAAATGCACAGATTCAAAAGGTGGTAGGAATTAATTGGTGCAATCAGATCGATAGAATTGAAATCGATAAGATAGTGTATTGGACAGATTCTCTGATCGCGTTGCATTGGATTAAACGTGGTGCGTCAAAGTGGAAACCATATGTGCCTAACCGTGTTAAAAAAATTCAGACCATATCGAAAGATATAACATGGAGACATTGTCCGGGTCGCGAGAACCCTGCGGACTTATTAACCCGCGGAATAAGTTCAAGTACTTTAATAAATTCCGAAACTTACTTACACGGTCCTAGGTGGTTGCTAGAGAGTGAACAAACGTGGCCAGATAATACGATAAAGAAATCTACGTCAACGATAGATATAGTATCGAAAATGTCTTTACTAATTAACGACACTATAAAAGGTAGCAATCAATTTATAGATTGCTCCAGATACAGTGATTTTGATCGTTTAGTGCGGATAACGGCATATGTTTTACGATTTATAGGAAATTTAAAAACCAGAAATAATAAAGAAGTGAAGAACTTAACCGTCAACGAATTTGAAAGGCCCAAAATATGTTTACTGAGGCAGGCTCAGCGGGAGGTTTATTATTCAGAGATTAACCGCTTACAAAAGGGTGAGGGTATTGAATGGAAATCGAGTATTGCAACTTTAAGCCCTTTCTTGAATAAACATGAATTGCTGCGTTTGGATGGGCGTCTTCATAATTTAAGAGAAGATGTCGACCTCAAGCATCCCGTTATTCTATCGAAAAATGCACATTTAAGTAAACTACTAATAATGAAGTTTTATAAAACTCTTCATCATAGTGGTGTTAATGCGACACTTTACAAATTACGTAAACGATTTTGGATTTTACGAGGACGGCAATTAATAATGTCCGGTTTAGCAAGATGTGTTATCTGTAAACGACTTCGTGGAAAATCAGGGTCGCATCCTTTCGCGCCGTTACCTTCAAATCGAATACAGCAAACAAAGCCCTTTGAAGTGACAGGTTTAGACTTCTCCGAACCATTGTATTTTAAAGATAGTTATCACTCAAAGCTATGTTATGTGCTTTTATTTATCTGCGCTGTTATACGAGCACTTTATCTAGAGATTGTTTTGAAAATGGATGTGGCGTCTACAATCAGTGCATGTAAACGGTTCTTTGCCCGTAGAGGGATTCCTAAGGTCATTTACTCAGATAACGCTAAAACTTTTAAAGAATATCACGTAAAATATCAACCTTAAAAGAAGTGATAAGCTAAGTTGTTCCGCCGCGCCGGAGGATGTGTAAAATATTTCAGGCCTTCTGCGTGCGTCGATAGACCTAAGGGTAGTAGAGGGAGTAAGTAAGGGATTACTGTAACTTGTTGTTCAGAGATGCAGAAGAATGTAAGAAGCTTTCATGATGTGTAGTCGCTTAGCTTGATTTATATTTAAATAAACTTTTCTTTAAACTTGATGTTGTTTATTGCATTACAATGGAAGCGACATGAGTGCAGCGATATTGCGAACATCTTCGTTTTCTGTAATGATAAAAACATATTAGCTATAAGTGAATAAAATAATACAGTATGTCTTTTGTTTAAGCAATATGATTAAAATACAACACACATTATTAGTTAACAAAAAAATTAAACAGTTTTATTCAATGCATATTATGATTGTCAAACATACACTTCAAGGAGTGGGAATAAAGCCATTTATTGATTTTTTTTGCTTTACATATATTTCCATCCTTAACATATGACACCGTTTTCAAAATTTATCTTGTTACTAGAAGTTGTTCATTCGGTACAAACTCGAGGATGGCACTCTACATATACTTTGCGTCCCTATGTCTGCGGAGCTGTTTCACAACTGGCATAAACACAAACCACGTCATACAAAGCACTTCGCGTCTAAAAGTAAAAAGTTTGAGTTATGTCCAACGTATAATGTTTTCTAACATTGATTAAATACCAAAACTTAAAATTACATTGCTATAATGTTTGTTATATTACAGTACAATATTGAAATGAACGACACTACAATGCGATCTGACATATAGCTGTTACAAGAAGGTATACAGACAGCATAGGAACACTCACTGCTTGACAATCCTAGGTTAAGCCATTGGCGTGTCTGGGTTAGAAGTTAGGCACTATCTACAATGATTTTCAATGTAGGATCATGACGTTTTCCAGCTAATTTTAATTTTTCTTTTCCATATAAGGACCAAGTGCCATGCAGTTTACCAGTATATTCAGGATATAATGTTGTAAAGTCTGAGAGCAACTGAATCATAATAATTATTGTCTGCTCTAATGCATGACATAGGTAAATACCAGATATAAACCACGTGCTTGACTAAGTGCCCTAAATTCATTGAAATATTGATTAATTGTTAGTGAAGCTGAAGATAATTGAATGAACCCTGCTTTTGCAGTTTATTGCCAGTACAATTCAACAGTGCTCCAAGGATCACAGGACTCTTTTCTTCAAGCTGATTTATAGCCTCTTCAACCTTTATGAATGGTAGTGGTGATTCGGAATTATTTGAATTTGAAGAGCTGGCCGAAGATCTTCGTTTCGACTTCTTTATCAAGCCAAATTTCAAAAACCCCCGGCGACGCTGCCTATAGCAGTCTAATAACTTCTTCTTTGCTGCTACTTTTTGTATTGTATTATATTGTATTTTCGTAATTCTTCTATTAAAATCAGGATGTGGGGCATATGGTATTGTAAATTTATAGAGTAAGAACAAATAGATAGATTCGCTATTAATAAATTTAGCGTATGATTGAAAATTCGAAAACATTGATAAATACTCATTTAGCTAGATTTGGGTAGTTGTAAGTCGATCCTTCGCTTAGCACCAGTAAACACATCCTGAAACTGTTATCCAACATTGCGGATCCCTCACCTGTTACTTTTTTACTATCTTGTTAATTAGACATACCCCAAAGTTTCCGTTATGGGTACCATAATTTCAACCCTAACTGTAGTTTTAGTTTATAAATTGTATTTAACGATTAATTAATTAATGAAGTCAGTTTCATACGAGGCGGGCAAGTGATCGCGTTTAAACCCAATATAGTAGCTTCGGGTGAAGCGTTAGAGCCTACATAATAAACAATATGCGATACGTGATCAACGCAGTGGCGTTAGTCTGAAATATATCTTTTTACAAAAAATTATGGAAAATATTGTTAACCGGCACTTTATTTACTTGATAATTAACAACTACAGACCGATTTGGTGAAAAGTCATATGTAAACGACATTTTTTTATTTAGATTCTTTTCTCTTTAGTAATCGTCTCCTTCTTTAATTGTTTTACTGTCGTGTTTAATAAAAACATATCTACTAAAACCATTCTTTTAAATACTCCCTGTATGTTTGTTGTGGTTTGTTTGGCATTCTGTATTATGAGGTCAAATAGCATAGACATCATCTACGAATCTCCACCAGATTAGTGGTTTCAATTCTTGTGTGAAAATTACATATTTTTCGAATTCCTCCATGAATATATTACTAAAGATTGACATTAGTGGATTTCCATCGCCATTCCGAAGTTCTGTTTGTAGAATTGGTCACTTATTTGAAAATATGTTGTATTGACGCATAAACCAAGTAATTCCATAATCGATGATATACTTAGTTTTGTTCTTTCTTTAAGGTTGTCATCCTTTTCTTGTTTGTTTTTTATAATATTAAGCGCCTTGTTTATAGGGACATTTGGGAAGATTTTTACTACATCAAAACTTACCATTTTGTGTGTATTTTCAATTTTTATGTTTGATAGCTTTTCTAAAAAGTGTTGGTTGTTTTTTATGAAAAAGTCCGTTTCGCCTACTAATGGATTTATAATTTTTAGGAGAAATTTTGCTAAATTATGGCATGGTGAATCTATGGAGCTTATGATAGGTCTTAAAGGCATGTCTTTTTTATGAATTTTTGGTAGAACGTAAAAGCGGGGTGGTTTACTGTAATGTGGGACTAGTTTGCCTCTTTTCTGGTCTTCAAACTCATTTTTAAATTTATATAAAGTTTTGTATATTTGAATTTCAATTGATTTTGTTGGGTCCGTTTCTAAACTGGTGTAATTTTCAGTGTTCAACAGTTCGTTGACTTTTGTGTTGTAATCGTTTTTACTCATTACTACTGTTACATTGCCTTTGTCAGCAGGTAGAATTATAATTGAGCTATCGTTTTTTAGATTGCGAATTGCTTTTGTTTCGTTAACAATTTTCAATTGGTTTTATTTTGTGATTCTTTTCCATTTCGATTTTGTATTGTACTCTAAATTCGTTTGTTTGATCTTCTTCGCGTTAGTTTGCTGTTTTCTCAAGACAGCTGATTATTTCAAAGGTTAGTATTGATTTTGATATTACTGCAAAGTTCGGGCCTTTTAATAGAATTAATTTTTCTGTGTCGTTAATAGTTCTGTTTGATGAATTTATGACGGTGTTTAGCATGGTGTTGCTGTTTTCAACCGTTTTAGTTTGCGTGTTATTTTTGTCTATAAATAGGTTATTAAATTTCTTTATGTGAATTTCTTTTTGTATGGAAAATTCGGATTTGTAGTAGGTTTTTACACTAAGGAGAATTTTATCAAAATCATATTTTGTTACCTTTATTCGTATGAAATTTATAAGCGCCTCAATATCTTGTTTTAACTTATAAATAATGTGTCGATTGTTTTGTAGTCTTTCTCTCATCATACTGTAACTTGCTCTTTCATGAATGCTTGATAGTTTATTGCTTGTCTGACCAAATTTGATTCTGAATCCTTTAGTTACTATTACGTTGTTTCTGCATTTTATTAGGAATGTGAATGAATTTTTGGAATGCGATAGCTTTAAGTTTAGATTGTCTAATTATTTTAAATAGGTGTTTTGGCAAGTATTTTGGCATATAACTCCACTGCTTTTAAATCCGGCTTTTTATTAGACGTTTCGGCATTTCCATTTAATGAATTTCTGAGATACCTTCGGATTCTTAACGATCTCATTGAGTATGAGCAGTTTTAAAATAATTTTATCAGGTTTCAATTATCCTGCATAAAAGATACCGCAGCGTAAAAAAGGTGAATTAAACGTTTTGCATTCCATAATGGTTTACAGTTTCCATCTTCAAGAGGTTCATTCCTAAAATGAAATCGAATAATGAACCACACCTAGCAGCCAGAAGTTATTAATAACCAAGTTATTAGGCGTTCATTATATTTCTGTGTACATTGTCGTGTTCATTATAGATCTCTTTTAATCTCACGTCGCGCATTTTTTCGTTTAAAGACTTTGAATTACCTTTGTAAGCTAGGAAACTGCCTAGGAAATCATATTGATAGATGTTCTCATACAAAACGTCTAGTAGCGTCTCATAACCGAAAAGTGCAGGTGTGCGCCATAATAAATTGCTATGGGTATACAAATATACCTTAAAGACAGAACTATATTAGGGTACCATTAAATGCAAACTGAATTTTATTTGTTGCAAACATTATTCTGATTGTGCGTTCGTGCGTGCAAGAATCCGTGCACATGTACGTGCGCGTGCGCGTTCGTATATGCACGCAAGCGTCCATATGTGTGCGAGTGCGTGCGTGTGCGCGTGCTTGTGTGTGCACGTGCGCGCGCGCGTGCGTGCTTGCATGCGTGCGTGCAGGTATGTGTTTTTTTATTGATTTGTTTATTTTCAGTATACTCCATTATATTTGTAATAATACATAAAATTTAAATAAATTAAAACTTAAATATAACAATATTAAGTGTAGTATACAGAACAAATGTGATTATTAATTATAATTATTAATTGATATAGATATCGATGTATTTGTTCTAGTGGTTGAAATATATTATTCACATATTAAATTAAAGTTGATTTTTTTGACGAATGTTAAAAATAAATGCAGGTGGTTTTTCAGGAGGTCTTCTTTTTTGAGTGGCTAGTCTCCTCCATTTAATATAATTCCAGTATTTAGATGCCTGCGTTCAATTTTTAATTCAAAGCATGTGTAGAGCAAATGGTCTACCGTTTATTCTTCTTCTGGGAAGTAATGGAGTATACAAAATGAAATCAATCACAGCAGAATCACAAAACAGCTATTCGGTCAAAAATAGTTTGTCTCCTGCAAAGGAATATAGAATATATACAGTTTTTTCAAACAAAATTATTCCTAAGAAGTGCCTATTTACTTAATAATCAAAATGTTTCTCAAGTAATGTTGCTAAAAATTTATAAAATTCAAAACACTTCTCCTGTGGATAATTTACCTGGCTTTCATTCCCACGCTTCTAAGGTTGTTTGGCCAAAAAGTCCTTTACAGATTGTCTATTTAAAGGTCAGAGTATTTCTAACTCTGACCACAAAGTTTCTGGTAAATATCCTTACAAAAAAAATGTTATATGACTGAAACTTATTCTACCTTTAATTCAAATGCCAAACATACTGAAATTTCAGTTGCATACAAGCAATCTAAAATTTTATACTTATGCTTATATGTTAAAACAGTGATTATCCAAAACTTCCTTCTTGGTTTTATTTTAAATTCCAGTATACAAAATCATCTATATTCGCTTAAATCTCCATATGGAACATCAGTTACAAAAAGTAAATCTTTGATTTAATTATTTAATTATATTTTAAAGTGACTATTTGTATCAAAGAGTTTTCCATTTTCATTGTATATTACAAAATCAAATGACTGCATTTAACAATTTTTATATTTCAATGTATTTCATATGTAAACTGTGCATGTTATTTTAACGGCATAGTCAGCGTTACTTCTACTTGGTTGACGCGAAATTAGGACTGAATTATTATATCGCTGATTAGGTAAATCGACATGGATCGAATTAATGGAATCGAATCCCTGAAATAGAATGAATGGTCTCTAATAAAGTTCTCGTTTATATATCTTTATTCAATTACGCCATGGTTCTCCCGAGTTCCGTATGGAACACTATACACGGTAATGGTATTGTATAGCTGTGAATAAAACAGTTTATTACCTCATTAGCGTGATTTATTTCATAGTGGCGTGCGCTAGCCGGCCTTAGCTAATACTTAAGGTTATTGTTGCATAGCATTTCTATCCGGCAGCAATTGAGAAAGCTATCTATAATTCTTATCGGTTTTACGACCACCTTCTTATTATTCGCGTGGCTTCAAGAAGAACTCTTTATTTAAAAATGAATTTATATTATTCATGCACCAAAATCTATAACATATTATTCAATTATTTAATTAATATAATTAATAATAGAAAAATTGTCCATAACATATGTCCACAAAATTACTTTTTAGTTTATGAAAATTATTACCATAAATAACTCAAATCACTCATAGTTTAAAATAACTTAGCACCAGCACAACAGTTCCAATAAAAAAATATCGTTACCTGGAGTGTGTTCTTTCAGATCACCATCGCTGTAGAGGACTTTCCACCAGACTGCTCGTCCCTGGATTACTCCATCTTACTGCTTATATATCAAATTTGTGTAGTATTTAAAACAACGCATCCATCTGACATCATATGTTATTTGCGTCCTTGGTTCAAAGTTTAAGGCATGCTATAGGTTAATGTCCATACATTGGCCTCTCTCCGGTATTAATTTGATAATAGCTCATTGAAATGATGTCGTCGATCACGTAGCATTCAAGTTCTATATCGTGGATTCATATAGCCCGTATACTTTCACCCGTCTTGTTCTGTTCTTTTGTAGGAAATTTTAATCCGATCTCTCACGTAGACGAACTTATGGCTTTTTTTTCTGTCAAGATAATCTTTTGGGTTTTGGATTTACTACATGTTAAAAATCACGTAGGCGAAATTTCTATAATGACGCAAAATGTAATGCGTTTATTTACATCCTGCGTTTCTAAAAAGTGTTTGTTTTGAAAGGCGTGTTTATCGCGAGGATGTTGTGTTATTTCTATGCACTATTGAGTGTTTACTTTAACAAGCTTCGTATCATGATCTTTTAGCTTTCTATGCTCTTAATGCGTATTTATTTAAGATTTATGAATGCTTTGCTGGTTTTAAATGAATTTGATTGCGTGCAAAGTTATTTATCTTACTGAATGTGGTTGTATTATCGAAGGATGAGCTTCCCTGCATTACATAAAGTTGACTGTGATTTTAGATGTTAGCTCTTTCTATAATTTGCAAATTACGTGCTTTTCATGATAAAATTGTTTTAGTTTTCTAGTTTTTAGTACTATTTACATTTAGTGTGCGATGCTTATGACTCTATATACCCCTAAATAACCCTATTATCATAGCATTATATATAAATATATATATATATATATATATATATATATATATATTTATATTGCTGTGATATTTCGCCCCACGGCTTGGGCAGCCCATAATTTACTGTTAATTCCGCCCCATGGTGGGGCATGTCAAAATTTATGCTGTGATAATACGAGCCCTACGACTGGGGCAATAATTATGCTATGATAATTCCTGTAGGAAAAATAATATACCTTAGCTATATCCCTTATATCGAGCCCCATAGTTGGGTAGACCATAAAATGCTGTGTTAACTTTTATATCACTCATGCACTTGTGAAAATGTTAATGTATAATTTTCTTTTGCCTCGACTAGCTGATTCAATTAAATAAAGCACTTCTACAATACACAGTATAATGATTGAATATTTACAACCCTTTTAAATATCTTCTCCCTTTTTAAATCATATACATCTGCCAAATTTTTAGCAAATTAAGCCAGCAAAACGAGATTTTTTATTACCTTTAAAGACCTATTGGAACGTTTTAAGCTGTCTATAACTTTTCATAAAATTTACGCAAGAAACCCCCAATTTGTCGGCTTTTACACTTTAAATTATGATTGAGATAAAACAGTTTAAAAATAAATCATATCCAAATTATTTGAGATAAAACAGTTTTAAAAATAAGTCATATCAAAATCTGTAACCTGATGTAGTTTCATAAGTGTTCCTAAGAATTGAAGTCGAATTGAACTCAATATACAAATCGTTATTGGTGCGTTTATTCCAATGATAGTTTTTTCATTTCCGCAATAGAATATTTACCATCAATTTGCTTGAACGTGCAGCATTCTCCAAAATTGTATTTCTGATCGTAGTGCCTCTTGATTTAATGTTCTCACAGGAATCGTATCATTATTTTAATCGTAATTTAAGATTGTAATGGTAGTTTTCGGATGTTATTCAGATTGAAATTCAGATGGTCAATGAGATGGTAATTGAGATGGTAATTGAGATAGTCATTGAGATGGTCATTGAGAGGGTCATTGAGATAGTAATTGAGAGCCCTGTTTTATTTATTATTAGAACTGTTATAATTTTCTAAATCTTAATTACTTACGTCTCAGAAGTACGGCACTTTTTGCACAATTATACACTCTAAAATTTCACTGTTAATTTAATTTATTATTTACGTAAATATTTAGCACTTTCAAGTATAGTAACTGCCCAGTTTCAAAGTATACTAACTCGATATTCAATTTTCAAGATATTTATAGGATCGTCCCCCTTTTGTTTGTGATTCGTTGGCTTCACGTGCTAGGCGAGGCCAAGCGTATTATCACTTGTTATTTTGTAAAGTTTACCAATTGTATGTATTTTAACTGCATGACGCGGAGCTCTAAGTTACGTAATTTAAATGTTATACCTTACATCTACTTTAGAAATCCCAAGAATTTTTGTTCATATCGATCACGTAGTATTGTTTGTTGGCCTTATTCTAATCTAAATCGAATAAATTTGGTGTTTGTTTATTTTCTAATAAATTGGATTTTCGAACAACTGTGATACTTTTAAATCACGTACGCTTTTAAATAATGCATATTTCTGCGTGCGTTTACGATGATATCTAAGCACACTTTTTGAATATTTATCTAGCCAATTCATGCAGGTTTTTTACTGATTTAATTTTAATGCGTTTTGTTACATTCTTAAATTCTAATCTTTTCTAGTAGCTACTTTTGGATATGTGTTTTAATCGTTTGTACTGCTATATACAGTGTGCTCGTAGCTAATAATATTTATAATAACCCATTTACCCTTCTAATATCTATAATTATAGGTTTCTGTTACTTGGGAGTTTCCCTTGCTTATTCTACGACCCCTATGACTTAACCTACCCCTAAATTAACCCTATAATTACAGCAATATATATAATGCTATATATAATGCTATGATAATAGGGTTATTTAGGGGTATATAGGGTCATAAGTATCGCACACTAAATGTAAATAGTACTAAAAAATAGAAAAATAAAACAATTTCATATATATATATATATAATATATATATTTTATATATCTATATATATATTTATATATATATATACATATATATATATATGTATAATAATAATTATATATATATATATATATATATATATATATATATATATATAGTGCTCTGATACCGCCACACCCCGATGTTATTAATGTTCAGTTTCCTGTTAAACGCCACCGCTCTGTGTCTCTAAATAACCTCAACTTTAAATTTTAAATATACCTCCTTTTATATGCCTCGACTAGCTTGGTTTAATCTACACAGAGTGCACAACGATACCATAACAAGAAAAGTTTAACCCCTTTTTTACTCTAGTTCCTTTATACTTGAATGATATAAATGAAGCAAACCAAAATTTGTATAATGACCAAGAGTATATATACACTTTACAGTTTAATAACTTTGATAATTTGATTTGCTATTCATAATTTAACCCCTGAATCAAAATAATAATATTAATCTAATTATGCCCAAATTATAACTCCTTTAAAGCCAGCAGAAATAACACTGTATATTACTGGAAATACCTTTTGAACGTTCAAACGACCTTCTTTCTCTTTATGTAAATTTTTAAAAAATTTTTGATGATCCTTCACGAATTAAATACTTCAATATAAGCAAAAATGTAAATATTAAAATTGAAATAAAACCTTATGCTAATAACAAATATTCTTATTTATGACCTGCATGTTCCTTGTTTGTTTCCAATTCTTAGAACTGTCTCTGCATGTAATTGATCGGCACACCTGGATTGTTTGCACTTAAACTCTCTCGTTTACTACTTAGAATAGCTCGGCCAGTCTAACCCTTAGTTTGATTAATTTTTCTTTTCAACTCTCCTATGCTATGTAGACCACTACTTAATTATATATCTTCGCTAGAGCAATAATTTAGATTCGTTTCTTAGAGTAGTTATTTAATTCAGTTCAATAGATTCGTTACTTGGCATTCATTAGAGTACGTTACTTAAATTCGTTCGCCAGAGTAGTCACTTAGATTCGTTCACCAGAGTGGTTACTTAGAGCCCTAAATTGTTAAATATTAAAATAAGATTTAATTAATAATTCTAACTTACGTTTTTCAAAGTTAACAACAACTTTTATCATAGATCGGCATTAAAATTATTTTTTTTAAATTTTTATCTCGACTTTCACTAAATAATTGTTTAATTTTCACTACGCGTGATACTATACCTTGAACTGTTACAGATTGGGCCTTGGTCGAATAAAAACCTATTGTTTACCAAGTCTGTGTTCTATATAAAGGTTCCTCCAATTACCTCTACCATTGGTTTTCCGAACGTATTTTGTTAATTGAGGCGTTGTGCTTGGCCTTATCTTGCAGCCTGCGAATTTTCTATAGCGGTACCATCAAAAGAAGTCATGCATTTTCTCACGTAGTCATATAATTTGTATAGTGTACTCTTCTGAATATCCAACTTTGAACTTCCTTCAAGTCACGTCCGCTTGTTTATATTTGCATTTATTTAAATTTTATCACTTAACCAAACGTCTGGTTTGTTGTTTAGTACTCTAAACTTTGTTGGATTTTATATGAATTTATGATGTACAGATCACGTAGTCAAAGTTCTATGATAACGTATATATATATATATATATATATATATATATATATATATATATGCGTTTATTTATTTTATGCATTAATGTTTTGAATGAGATTCTTTCATAGCTAGTCTGCCAGGTTATTTCCCTTCACTAATTGCATATTTATTTCAATAAAACTCTTTGCGTTTAAAATGTTATTCCTGCGTATTTATTTTCAATTTTAGGCTTGTATATTTAATTCAAAATGCATTATATGACGTAAAGGTTATTTATCATAATAAATATTATTTAATTTTTAGAGATTGAGCTTCCTTTCACAGATTAAAGTTAATTGTGATTTATATACAATGTGCTCGATATTAGCCTTTTGTGTCCAGTTACTTCCATATTATCATGAATTTGTTAAGTTTTCTAAACTTCATTGATATTTATATGTAGCGTACCACCCTTATGACTCAATATACCCCTAAATTACCCTATTATCATAGCTATATATATATATATATAAAATAAGATGTATCTGTGAATAAACTTATGAATATAATAACTTATTCACCTATACAAATCGAGCGATAGTTGTATAGCCATTAACAAACCAATAAATTTATTATTTTGCAAGGGGAGGAAACATCCACTGACCCGTTTCAATTTTCTTAAGCTTCGTCACAACCTTATTATAGGGTTGTTGGAAACTAATTCGCTCTGATGAAGCTTATGAAAGCTGAAACCGGTCAATGGATGTTTCCTCCCCTTGTGAAATAATAAAGCTATTGGTTTGTTAACGGCTATACAACTATTAACTCTTTTTATATAAGTAAATAAGCTTTTATTATTTTCATGAGTTTATTTATGGATGTGTCTTATTTTTTATATACATATGACAAATTCATAAAAATCTCAAGTAAGGTAAATATTAATTCGTTTTCATAGAGAGGCGGATTTGTTGAACGCTGTGTCTGGAATATAAATGCATAAAAACCCGTAAATTAAAAGAGTTTTTATCCATAATGACAAAGCAATTGTGTATTTAAATAAAAATTGTAGTATGTATTGCGAGTAGAAGGACGTTTTTCAAAGAATTTCATCTATATTTGGTTAGCAAGGTACTCAATCGTGTATAATATTTAATTGCATTTTTTTTCTCAATACCGAAAATATATTGGTATTTTAATGTAAAATTATTCATTAATACATCAGTCGATATTGAAAGAAACTGGAAAAATGTATTTCAATTAAAAAACGTGTTTGTTGAACTATAGTAATGAGGTACTAGAACGGAACAGAAGGATAAACGACATCGTCAAATTAAGGTGAATAAAATTATAAAGAGGCGTAAAAATAGAATAAGGCGTAAGTGAACGGCATTAATTACAGCCGTAAATCTTTAGTATTGTAAAGATGCCGTAACAACTTCAACTAATTAATAGTTCAAAGCTGTCAGAACACGATTCATAAAAAATTTAGATATTACGTAATGCGACAACCCCATTTCTTGGACCAATTTGAACGTAAAAACAAAATCTACACTTTGTTAGATTTCTATAGAGACCTTTGTCACGCAGAGGCTTGTCTATGTAACCCAATGGAAGTGAAATATGAAGTCCGTTAATCGGTCCTCATTCCAATGTCAATATAAAGTCATCTGACAGGTTCGTAGTTAGAGGTAGAAATTACTTAATGGAATAGCGACAGAAAGTTGTTTTAAACGCTCAGAAATAGGTGAGATTATTGGAACAACGTGAAACGAATTAAAATAGAGAATTAGTGAATAAATAATAATTGATACTGCAAGATAAAGTTATTAATCTAAATAAAAGCATATATGAAATTAGAATGGCAGGTTAGATGTGCTTTAGTGGTAAATTTTAAACGATTTGAATGATTTTAATATATGGTTGGATGAGTACGTTCTAAACAGATGCAACAACAACGACCAGCATAATTTAAACGGTAAAAAAAAATTACATAGTTTAAAATTTTAAAAAGGACATTTCTGTTAATTAATTAAGTTCTATGAAAAGGATATCTTTGTATGCTGGTATTTGAAATTAGAGTAGAGTTTGTGTACAAATTGATAATTCGAAATTTCTTATTCAATTTTTAAATGAAATAATTGCTGTGGTTGGTCGTCCAGTAAGAATTATTTGCAATCAAAAACATCTTTTGCTTCTCAAAAGTTTAGAGCTTTTTATAAGAAGAAGAGAGTAAAATCGACGTACAACGATGTTGCTGCTTCTAGAGCAAATGATCAAAGAAAACTTAAATTGAACGTTAATGTCAGCGTTACTTGCTACAGCTCTAAAAGAACATGATTGCGATGAAGAAGTTCAATAAGTTCAATTTTCGACTAATAACGTTCTAAATAAAACTACGCGCAAAACGTCAAACGAGTTAATGTATGGTTGTCGTCCCAGATGAAGTAAAGGCGCAGTGCTTATAGATGATATTATTGAATTTTTTACTTGTTTGGAAAAATTTGTACGAATTTTTCATGATCATTTTTCCAGTAGTTAAAGTGCTAACTTTGCGAGTGGTAGCAATTGAAGAGGTGATATTAAAATCATTTTCAAATATTCATTCAATACAGGTGAGCTTTTCACTAAGTGCTTGGTATGAATTTATGAACGAAAAGTATTGCTGTAATTTTGTATTCTTTATATAAATGCATTATTGAAATTCAATTCCACTTTTCCAAAAATTGCATAAATGAATTTTACGTCTTATTCTAAGGGTGCAATAATTGCTTAAGAATAAACTTAAATTAAATGGTACTCTATTTGTATTTATTAACCTTGGCAATTTGTATGAAATAATCTTACAGCGATTACTTGATCAATTTCAATTACAGTATTTAGAAATTTTTGACAACGAATTACAAAATTACATTGCATGCATTTATAGAAAATATAATTTTTTAAAAGTATTGTTTTTTAAAAGGTGGAAGCCTTGATATCTTTACATGATAATTTAATTTAGTTTATGATTATTTTAAAGGCACTAATTGCTATACGTTCCTTTTCAAATGGCATTATGGTGTCATACGTTTTATTTTGGTAATTATTTTATATGGTTATCGATGCTAGCGTAACTATAATTCTATCAGAATATATTTTGAAATAATTTAAGGTCGAAAGCGCACTGGTACTAACAGCACTATTTTAGCAAATTATTTTATATCTTATTCCCTTAACCAATAAAAACTACCTCAAGGATATCTTTGCAAAGACAAAAGGTAGAAACTGATTTACATAAGGACCGGTATGTCCTATATAATCTGAGCATAGGGTAGACAATACAGTGATTGGCACTTTAAGGAGTATATCAGTCTATTGTTCATTATAAATAGAGCAACAGGTAAATAAAACACAGTTTTGGGTGTTTCAGTAGTTGTAATATAAGTACAACTTCGTTCGATTAACCCGTAACCACTGACGAGGAGTCAAATTGACTCCGTCCAGGTTGTCAATTTCTGATTTCCAACCACTCCTGTTAGTTACTCGCTTGTACGTTGCAGTACCTTTTCGGCTCTCAGTATAAACTCGTCTGCCAAAGTAGTGTGTTGTTCTTGTGACTAGTTATTTGTTTATTACGTGTTAAAAATTCGTAGGGGTCAAAAAGACGTCAGGTCTGTACATAAGTGATAATTCTTGTTTTAACAAAATTGATTTGCATGTGTTATCTAGGTTGAAACAATGAATAAGGACCAAGTGCCTGGGCCCTCAAAGAGGGTAAGGTATGGAGATAAAGATTACGATGAAACATTGCTAAAATGGTTAGAAGAAGTTAGTTCTGGCGAAAGCGACGTAGAATCGGATGCTGATTTTGTCCCAAGCGATCATGACACCGAATCTGAAATAGAAGCAGATGAAGATTTAAAGCCTGATACAACTGAAGATGAAGAACTACAGCTTGAAGAACCAGAATCTTTTCCTAGCACAAATTGTTTCTATGGTAAAAATTGCTACAAATGGTCTAAAGTACCTCCATGCAGTAAAAACACGCGTACCTTGAATCATAATATTGTCATAAAATGTCCAGGGTTGAAAAATCGTGCTGTTAAAAAAGAAGAGCCAGAAAATGTGTGGAATACTCTCTTCGATGATGAGATAATGGGCGTCATTCTTCAGTGGACAAATACACGCATGGCTAGAATAAGATGGAAATATAAAAATGAAACTGGAAGTGATCTTCGTGATTTGGATGTCATAGAGCTTAGGTCTTTCATCGGTTTGCTTTTGTTTACTTCAGTCTTCAAGTCTAATCATGAAGATATACGGTCTCTATTCGCTATTGATGGATCAGGTCGTGACATATTCAGATGCGTTACAAATGCCAACCGATTTGCAGTCATTCTTTCAGCTCTAAGATTTGACGATCCCGATACCAGAGTTGAACGTAGAAATCGAGATATTCTTGCCCCAATTTCAGAAATTTTAATGCCTTTATTCGTAATTGTCAAAACGTTTACACAATAGGTTTTTGTGCATGTGTGGACGAGATGTTGGTTTTATTTAGGGGCCGTTCAAAATTCAAAATGTACATGCCTCAAAAACCCTGCAAGTATGGATATATATATAGTGGCAAAGATTCGGATGGGCATGATTTATCAGACGATCTGAAGAAGTACTCTAAGCCAACCCAATCTGTACTTAGGCTCGTGAAACCAATTATCGGCACAAATCGAAACATAACGGCCGATAATTGGTTTTCTTCCATAGAGTTGATAGATGCATTAAAGAAAGCAAAACTCACTTATGTAGGGACTCTGAAGAAAAACAAGAAAGAGATTCCTCCAGAGTTTCTTCCAAAACGAACAAGGGATGTAGGTTCATCTTTATATGGATATACCAATAGAGCAACAATGTTATCTTATGTGACGAAAAAAAATAAAGCTGTCATACTAGTTTCTTCTGTTCACCACCAATAAGGCACTGACAATGGTAAACCAGAAATAATTTCCTATTACAATAATACAAAAGGAGGTGTGGATAGTCTTGATGAAAAATGTAGTATTTATTCATCGGGTCGAAGGACAAGGCGATGGCCTATGGCTATCTTTTTCAGAATGGTGGACATTTCTTCTGTAAATTCTTATTTACTTCATCAGTCATACAGAGATAATCCGAAGCTGACCAGATATAATTTTGTTAAACAATTAGCAATGCAATTGATTAAACCTGAAATGGAACGCAGATTACAGAATATTCGCATCGCACGTGAAGTCAGGGCGTGTATTAGGAGAGTGTTGCAAATAAAAGAAGACTATAATGCTGGCGAAAAGAAAAATTTAAAGTCAGAAAAGCGTGCAGAAGGTGCCCTGCGAGTAAAGAAGAAAGACATCCCATTTTGCATTATATGTAAGATTCCCATTTGTATGGAATGTACAAAGAGAGTATGTATAGACTGTGCTGCTTGAGAAACATGTCAAAAACCGGTTGCAGTTTTTACATTATAAGTTGTTTTAGAGTAATACCTGTTTTTTATGTTTATTTAGGTTTATATTTACCTATTTACTTACAATATAATAATATTTTTTATAGTTTTGCTCTGTACGTTCCATAAGGCAATAGTATGTCAAAAATAATGTAAAAGATGCATTCCAAATAAATCTGCTTGTAAAAGTACATCTTAATTTATTATAAATTTGTTTAAACGTGCGGGCCTAAACATTTAGGGCTCAAATAATATTATTATATTGTCACAGTTGGAAATATTTAGATTTTTGATGTTATTTGGCACTTTTGAAAAAAGGGGTCATTCTGACCACACGTCTGTGTCGGCGTGATGTTGTATGTACGTCTTTAGTTACGGGTTAAATAGAGTTTTTTTTAATTTGATAATGGTTTTGATGACAAAATTGCATTTATTAGTAAATGTAGACAACATTTCAGTCATTGGCATTTGGCACTACGATTACATTAAGTGACACCAGACCGACTAATGATTGGCATACATTGTACGTGGTTGTTAAATTAATTAAAAATTTTTAACTGGTCAGTACCATTAGATAAGTAAATTGTAGTATTTTGTTTAGGTTCTTGATTACCTATTTATTATATTGTTTTTTTGTTTTACAGGTTTTACATTTAAAAATATTATCACTCAATGTATCAAAATAGCCATACTTTTGGATCCAATTGTAATGATAAGTGCGAATACAAGTTGTACATTTAAAACCATAAGAAATAATATTTATATTTCTAGTACAAGAAAAGCAAATTCCACGTTTAACCTGGTTTCCAATAATTGTAGAACTGTTAGACATTTGACTTTCTTTTTCTGATTCCAAAAAAAGAACTCGCTTTGCATATTCTAAAGCAGAAGTTAATTGTATATTGGATATAATTTTAATGTTTTTACCGTCTTCTTTGTTCTTTATTATATTATATATTATATTAGTATTAGCATTTGAAATGTCTAGGAGTCTTCTTTCCTCAGGTATAGAAATATTTTTTGTCAATAAATATGTGCTAAGTTAATTTTTTAGTGGCCTTTTTAACGCTTTTTGTTTGTTTTGTACATTTTATTTTGCTCAGTTTATTTGACTCTGTTTCTTCCTTCTTCTCTTGCCGCTTACGTTTCCTTTCTTCTTTTTGCTTTTCCTCGCAAAGCTTTTTCTCTCTTTTTACTACTTGTAGTTTTTTCCATTGCTTAGATGTTAATACAAATGGCATTCTCTCTGAACTTTTAGTGCCTTTTCTAACTGGACTTTCCGCCCATATTAAATAACCTCTTATTTAATTATTTATTACTTCATTCGATGTTTCAGTTTCTCTCAGAAAATCGTCAGTTTTGTAGTTAATTGTGTTTGATAAATCTTGATGGATAATATTATTTTCTGAAAGGAAATGACAATAATAGTTACTTAATAAATAAACTAACTAATTTTGTTAACCTAGCCATTACTTCATAAGTTGCCAATGCTTCTTCATTTTGGGTTTACATTTTTGGTAAACCATTCTGTACAATATTGCGTTTGTTAAACCTTCTGCTAAACTTCTATTTCCTAAAAATATGTGAGTAGTATATAGAAGGTAACCAAAGAGATGGATATTACAAAAAATTACGTGACACACTATTTAATGTTGGTTGCTCTTCGTTGTACTCTGTAGTTATTGGCAAGTTGACAAGCACCAATGGTAGTTCTTCGATATTAAAGATTTCGTCGGTTATGTCATTGATGTCAATAGAATCATCTATTTCTATAGTAATATAATCATTTGAAAGTTCAGTACTATCCGGATTATAAGATAGCGGCTGATTCAAATCAAAATCATTGTGGGAACAAGCAGAACGGTATTCCATCCACAGTTCATGCAGGATTCGAAACGCATCCGACTTCTGTCCGGTAGCTTCTTCAGCTGCCATTAACGGATGCATTATTTTATCTCCTACTATTTCACGAAATTTTAGGTAGCATATTCAAGTAGTAGTATCGATTTCCTGGCAGGTAGTTTCAGATTTTTTATTTTGCCTAAACATTTCGAATAATCTATAGTGTCATGGTTCTAAGGACATAAATCAGTTGTTTTAAAACAGTTTGATATAATTTCAGGATTTATGTGGTTGTCAATGATTAGTTTTAAAATTGGGGCAAATTTGTCTTGAGTTAGTGCCTCCAAATAATTTTTCTTTCTCCAATCCAAGACGCCCCTTTTTCCAGTAGGATTTAAGGGGTTTAAACGTTGACACATCAGCCGCCTGTAATACTCGCTTGGATTTGGCATAAAGGCAAAATAGAATTATGTTCAGTTGCTAGCAGAGCTCACTCAACTGATATGAGGTGTGCGTACTGTGCCCGTCTACAACCAATATCACTGGAAATTCAGTGCCTTTATTTACTATAAATGGGTGCAAAACGTTCCCTATGTACTCATAAAACAGTTCAGCTTTCATCCACCCCTTTTTAGTAGTGCCGATACCCCATTCATCTGGGACCGATGAAGAAATAGATGCTGGCAATCGCTTATTAGAATAAATAATAAATGGAGGTGTCACTTCACCTTCTGCGGAAAATGTAAAGAAAACAGTTATATTAAATTTTGCAGGTGCATTCTCTATTTCATTTACATTTCTAGCTCCTTTAGGTGGTAGTACGATTTTGTTTGTAGGGCAAAGCAGAAAACATGTTTTGTTTGCATTAAATACTCTGTCAGGACAACGGAAAATTTTAAAACATTTTTCATCTCTTACGTACGTTTCAATATTGTGAAACCAGTTTCGAATATCTACTTCGCTCACATTAGCACTGGTAATGATCACAGCTTCAAGCACTCTTTCACGTAACACCGGATGTCGTTTTAGGAAGGATTTATACTACCCGGTACTTGGCATATTATCTTTAAAATGGTTATGTTTTGGAGTTTCATCTAAAAAGCATTACACGCTCACTTGCAAATCATCCTTTCGCCTAGAAAATCCTTTTTATAACTGAGTAGAACCCAATCGACTATAGTCTTTCCTTCATCCTCTGAAAGAATCGGTCTTTCCCTAGTGTTGACTTCCTAAATTTATCAGTTAAACGAAATTGCAATGTTGATCGTGGTATGCCATATTTTTTCAGGTTGCTTTTTTCGACACACTATTTTCTAAAGAATCTTCTAAAGCATTTGAAAGCTTTTTCTCATCATATTTTTAGCATATTGTTGCGATCCACTATTAGGCAACCCGTCAAACATACAAACGCCCGGGGCACAGCGTATTCTTCAGCATTCGAGAATCCTTCTACAAAGTTCTAGATAATGAGTCATATCTTAATGCAGGGTATATATAAGGCCGCTTATGAATGTAAGAGTTAGTCTATTCTTGAATGTCTAATATAAATTATATCGTTGTAAAGTAAACGTAGTTGAGTTTTTAGAATATATACATAAATGATATGCTGTGTCTAACGTGCATGCAGCTTGCAGTATACATAAATAAATAGAAGTGTATAAACAAATAGTTGTGTTAGTGTGGTTATTGGACCTAGGGTAAAGAAGTTAGTTTAAGAAGATATTAGTGCTTGTAAATTCATTAGTGTAATAGTGCTTCATTGTTAAGTGGACTGAAAACATCTATAAATAAGGCATATACTGTTAATTAGACTTGTGAACAGTGAGTAATAAAGACCATTATTATTACTTGTTTTAAATTAAAGAAACGCGGTAGTAGTAGCGCGTTACACTGGTGTCAGGCATTTGTGGGGTATATAGTGATTAATTTAAAACACAAGTCTAAAGACATTTAAGTAGTTTATATATGCCAGTTACAAGGAGTCAAAATAAGATGGAGGCAGAAAGTTTAATGAATTTCCTTAAGGATTTTAAATCCGAAATGCAAGTGACACTTAGTGAAAATGCTGAGAAAATGGAGGAGAGGTCGGCTAAACTGGAAGTGACACTAAACGAAAACTTAGTGAAGTCAGTTGAACTGGAATCGACCCTTAAAGAATTTAAATACGGCATGGAAATGACACTTAGTGAAAATGCTGAGAAAATAGAGGAAAAGTTAAGTGAAAATACAGCCACGTTAGAACGAAGATTAATGGAAAGTTCCATTGCATTGAAAGAAGATTTCACTGAACAGGTAAAACAGTTGAGCAAAAGTTGGACAGTAAATTGATAAAAATGGAAGAAGATGTGATGAGGCTGCAAGAACAAGTAATTTCACTAACAACGCGGCCACTTGAATTGCCAAGCCAAGTTGTTAATCAGAACATTCCAGAAATAAGAACCACGGAAAGAAGCGAGTCAATTCCGTCTAAATTTAAAGTAAAACCACCTACATTCGATGGTAAAACACCTTGGCCCACATATTTGAAACAATTTGAAGCTGCTGCAATAGCCAACGGTTGGTGCAACAAGAGAAGGCTATCTCTCTAATAGTGGCCCTACGGGGGGAAGCTCTTAACATCTTACAAACGATTCCCGATCACCAGCAGAATGATTACGGCCTCTTAACATCGAAGCTTGAGATGAGATATGGAGACGCTCACCTTCAACAGGTTTACCACGCACAAGTTAAGAACCGCTCGCAAAAGACAAGTGAAAGCCTGCAAGAATTCGAAGCTGACATCGCCAGATTAGTTAGATTGGCATATCCAACGGCACCAGATAGTTTTCTCGAACAACTGGCTGTACAAACATTTGTGGATGGCGTTAAAGATGGCGAAATACAGCAAGCGCTAAGATTAGCACGGCCAAAAATGTTAGATGACGCACTGGCTCATGCGCTTGAATTTGAAGCAGCTAAGCAGACATCACACAGAATGAGTCACAAAGTTCGGTCTGCCTTAGAGGAACCTGATCAAGCGCAGAACAGCATAGATGAAATAACCAACCGTGTGGAAAAGCTTGAAAGACAACGACCGCGGAGATCGCGTCTGCGATGCTGGAGCTGCGGTGAAGTTGGTCATATGCAGAGACGCTGTACTCAACCAAAGAAACAACCGGTTGAGTTAAAGCAGGTCAATATAAGGGGCGAACGTCGACAGCACAGCGTAGTGCTCGGAGATTATCATCCGTGCTGCATCGTCAATGGGAATTCTGGACAGCATTTATATCGATGGTAGAATTAATGGTAAGATTGTCCGATTACTCGTGGATACAGGAGCGACAAGGACTATCGTTAGACCAGATTTGGTTGGTTGTGGAAAAGTGCTACCTGTATCGGTGTGTCTTCGAACGGCAAGTGGTGAGAAAATTTGTACTCACGGAGAGACTGCCGTTATGTTGACAATTGGGGACAAATTAATTAATCATCGAGTGTTGGTAGCTGAAATTACAGAAGAAGTGATCTTGGGAATGGATCTCATGAGAGAATATGGGTTTCATGTAAACATGAAAGAAAATGTGCTTCGGATAGATGATGATGAGATTCCATTTCAAGGTAGGAGTGACCAGACGATGCAAGTTCGAATGATTTGCGATATGAAAATACCCGAGAAGGCGGAAATGATAGTGATGGGACGCCCGGATGGTACGCTCCGCGAAGGACAAGTATGCATGATGGAAGCAACTGAATCGGGAATGGGTCAGGAGGGACTTCTGATTGGAAGAACGCTGGTAAAGTCTCGAAATATGGTACCAGTAAGGGTGCTGAACATTAATCCCCATACAGTGACCCTGAAGAAAGGCATGATTGTGGAAGTTGCATTCCAGTATGTCATATTAAACGTTGTGTGGACGACACGAAAAATAAACCAACCAACGGTTGCTCACAGAAATTGCTGGATATGTTGATACCCTCGTGTCAAGGATTAAATGGCGACCAACTGGGCAAGGTAAAAGAACTGGTCGGACGATATCGAGGTGTGTTTGCACTGGATGATAGTGAGAAAGGAAGGACGAATGTTGTGCAACACAAGATCAATACTGGAGATGCGCAACCGATAAGACAACACCCAGGCGGCTTCCTTTGGCAAAACGTAAGGAAGCTGAGCAAATTATCACCGATATGGAAGAACAGGGAGTGATTGAACCTCGAATAGTCCATGGGCATCCCCGGTAGTGCTTGTCAAGAAAAAGGACGGGTCGACAAGGTTTTGTGTAGACTACCGGCGGCTTAACAATGTGACAAAGAAAGACAGCTATCCTTTGCCCAGAATTGATGACACCTTGGATACTCTATCCGGATCTAAATGGTTTTCGACCTTGGACTTGAAAAGCGGATACTGGCAGGTAGGCTTGGAGCCAAACGATAAAGAAAAGACTGCCTTTACAATTGGAACTGGATTATGGCAGTTCAAGGTCATGCCATTTGGATTATGCAATGCCCTGCTACTTTTGAACGATTGATGGAGTCGATACTGCGTGGACTGTCTTGGAAGACTTGTCTGGTGTACCTGGACGACGTGATAGTTCTAGGCCGGTCTTTGAAGAACACCTTAAGAACCTAGAGGAGATATTCCAAAGATTACGGGGCAAACCTTACATTGAGCCCCAAGAAGTGTCACCTATTTGGAAAAGAGGTGAAATACCTAGGACATGTTGTTTCAGAGACCGGAATAAGAGCTGACCCTGACAAAATAAAACGGTACAAAAGTGGCCTACACCAACAGATATACACCAACTACGCAGTTTTCTAGGATTGTGCACATATTACCGACGTTTTATACTTGGGTTTGCGAACATTGCCAAACCGTTAACAAAATTAACCGAAGATGGACAAGAATATGATTGGAATGACGACTGCCACAGAGCATTTGAACAACTGAAACGGCTACTAGTTACAGCACCAATTTTGAGTTATCCACGGATGGAGGGAAATTTGTGTTGGATACCGATGCCAGTAACACAGCTATAGGAGGCGTTCTTTCTCAAGTGCAGGACGGACAAGAAAAAGTTATTGGGTATTTCAGCAAGGTCTTGTCGCGGCCAGAAAGGAACTATTGTGTGACAAGAAGGGAGCTGTTGGCCGTCGTCAAATCCGTAGAGCACTTTTATAAGTACTTATACGGCCGTAAATTCCTGTTGAGAACAGACCATGCTGCACTGAAATGGTTACTACAGTTTCGAAATCCTGAAGGGCAAGTGGCAAGGTGGATAGAGCGGCTGCAGGAATATGACTTTGATACAGAACATCGTGTAGGAACTAGCCATCGGAATGCAGACGCTCTATCAAGGAGACCTTGTCCGATGGACTGCAATCATTGCTCCAAGATGGAAGAGAAAATAAGTGTCATCCATAGAATGACGGTAACCGATGATACTTGGCAACTCGAAAGAATACGAGAAGACCAGGAGAATGACGCCGAATTGGGACGTATTATTGAGTGGAAAAATAGAGGACAACGACCAGCTTGGGAAGAAATTAGTATTTCAAGTAGGAGCCTGAAGGCATACTGGGCACAGTGGGACTCCTTGATGATGGAAAATAGAATCTTGAAACGACGCCTGGAATTTGAAGATGGCACCGAGAGACTTCAAGTGATAGTGCCGAGAAGCAGAGTGCCGGAAGTGTTGCAGCACTTGCACGATGGTATTTCCGGAGGGCACTTTGGCGTGAAAAGAACTCTCGAAAGAGTGAGAGAAAGATTCTATTGGGTGAACTGCAAAGAAGATGTGAAGGAGTGGTGCCGGAAATGTGAATTGTGTGCCTCTGCAAATGGCCCGGTCACAAAACGGAAAGCCCCAATGAGACAGTATAACGTGGGGAATCCTTTTGAGAGGGTAGCCATTGATATAGCTGGTCCGTTTCCTGAATCAGAGAAAGGAAATAAATACATCTTGGTTGCGATGGATTATTTTACCAAATGGCCTGAGGCATATGCTATACCTAACCAAGAAGCCGAGACGGTGGCAGATGTACTAGTCAGGAGTTGTTTTGTCGTTTTGGAGTTCCGTTGGAATTACACTCCGATCAAGGTCGAAACTTCGAATCGGCGTTGTTTCAAAACGTCTGCAAGCACCTTGGAATCAGGAAGACTAGAACCACGCCACTTCATCCCCAATCGGATGGAATGGTTGAAAGAATGAACAGGACGTTAGGAAGTACCTGACCAAAGTTGTCTCTGAACATCAACGAGACTGGGACCAATATTTACATTTGTTCCTACTGGCCTACCGATCTTCGGTACATGACAGCACAGGACACTCGCCCGCCTGCGTAATGCTAGGACGTGAATTGCGGCTACCATGTGATCTTCAGTTTGGATTTAAACCTGGAGAAGAGATCGCAGGTGAAGATTACGTTAGTAAGCTTCGTGAAAGATCAAATAGTATTCACGAAAACGTCCGAAAGAATATACAGGCAGCAAGCGATCGAATGAAATCACAATATGACACGAGAGCACAAGAAGGTGGTTATCAACCTGGAGATTTAGTGTGGTTGTACAATCCACAAAGAAAACGTGGATTGTCGCCAAAACTACAAAGACAATGGGAAGGGCCGTACGAAGTGTTAAAAAGATTAATGATGTAGTGTACCGGATCAGAAGATCCTCGTGGTAAACCGAAAGTGGTACACTTTGACCGTTTAACATCCTACGCTGGCAACAACCAGGAAGACTCGAATAATGATAATGGTGTTCGGCAAGTTATTAATCATGAGCCAAATGTAGATTTTGAGAGCTTTATGGCGGCGTATGGTGGTTCCGCTAAAGCGAGATTTGGCGTTGTTGTTGAAAACAGCAAGATCTGTTTAGAGCACCAGAAGAGTATTCCCTTGCACATTGCGTAGCTCAAGATTTGGCAATGTCAAGGGGAATAGCTGTTGTTTTTAAGAAAAAGTTTGGATGTGTAGATGAATTAGTACAACAGCAGCCAACTGTAGGAAAAGCTTTGGTTCTTCAAGATATGAATCGTTATGTTTACTATCTGGTCACCAAAATTCTTCATGGCAGAGACCTAGTTATGGACATCTATGGGAGGCTTTGCTGAATCTTAAAGCTCAGATGATGGAAAATGGAGTAACGAAACTAGCGGTTCCCAAGCTAGGTTGTGGACTGGATCGCTTAGATTGGAGGATAGTCCGAAATATGCTAGAAGTAGTTTTCCAGGAAACCAACGTCCAGGTTCTTGTTTGTTGCTATCAACCGGTTGCCTACCAAGACCAAGAAAAGAGTGTTGACTGTTACTTCCAACGACGCGGTGGATGCACCAGAGGAGATAACTGCCGATACCGTCACCAGTCATCGAATTGGCGTCAAGATGGATTTACAGTTACGAGACGTAACGGTTTTAAAGAGGGGGCAGTGTTGCGATCCACTATTAGGCAACCCGTCAAACATACAAACGCCCGGGGCACAGCGTATTCTTCAGCATTCGAGAATCCTTCTACAAAGTTCTAGATAATGAGTCATATCTTAATGCAGGGTATATATAAGGCCGCTTATGAATGTAAGAGTTAGTCTATTCTTGAATGTCTAATATAAATTATATCGTTGTAAAGTAAACGTAGTTGAGTTTTAGAATATATACATAAATGATATGCTGTGTCTAACGTGCATGCAGCTTGCAGTATACATAAATAAATAGAAGTGTATAAACAAATAGTTGTGTTAGTGTGGTTATTGGACCTAGGGTAAAGAAGTTAGTTTAAGAAGATATTAGTGCTTGTAAATTCATTAGTGTAATAGTGCTTCATTGTTAAGTGGACTGAAAACATCTATAAATAAGGCATATACTGTTAATTAGACTTGTGAACAGTGAGTAATAAAGACCATTATTATTACTTGTTTTAAATTAAAGAAACGCGGTAGTAGTAGCGCGTTACAATATTTAAAGCCCTCAATTACTTTGGGCATGATATACCTTTAAAAATGGTTTAAATATAGTAATTGTCACTAGTGGTGCCAATTATTAGCACTAGTGCCAACGACTATCTAATAATACTTTTAACATGAAATTCCTACAAATCATTACAACTTACATTCAAAAACATTTTTGTGTAAATAACATAGGTATTGGCACCCTGTGACAATAACTAAAAATTGCCCATATTATTATTCAGTCATTGGCACAGGTGAAACTATATACAATAAATTTAATAAACTGTCAAAGTATTTCAAATTACCGTTTGTGAGTGTAAAACTAACAGTACTTACCGATTATGACCTACTACTTCAAGTAGGAGTAACGAATAAATCACGAAATTGAGCTGCAAAATCTTAGCAGTTCCACAAAAACTTTCCGATAACGAATCGAACAGACATACACGTATATGTATAAATCTTACAACCGCCATGATAGACCAAGTTTTATACAAATGACAGAACATACCAAAAATAGATGGCGCTACATATAGCAAGTGTAATAAATTGAATAACTTTTCTGATTTCTTATTTATTTAACTTTTACGGTACGCGTGCCAATCAGTGTCGGAGTGCCAACGACTGTACTGCTTACCCTACTTATATTTGGGCCGCTATGTCTGATACACTGATCATTTACTTGAAAACCATATCATAATCCGCAATTATGGATGCACGAGAGCATAGTACTAAAGCTGCATACTTTTTATAGCACTGATTATTTTATTTTAATGATTGCACCACTGTTTATTTTTATATTTTACATTGATGTTGTGTATATTTATGAAAAACGTATCTTTTTGTGTGCTGTGCATTATATATCAGTGTTCTTAATTGGACATTATTTACACAGGAATATTCCTGATAATTTACTAAATGTTTGTGTTAGACTGCTTGCCACAAAACGGTAGTACTAGAAGCGATGATTTTACATTGTGAGGTGATGGTCAGAGATGAATTATTCATTAATACCAATTCAGTCTTAGTTGCGTATGTACCGAGTGAATTTATCAGTTTCTTTGTATGATTGGCATGTGTCAGTACTCACGATGATTATCCTTTTAAACTTTTCGAGCGCCACCTCAAAATGCTGAAACCTCTGTTGGTGAAGTATCTGTTTCCCACCAAGTACGCTTTGGGATAACATTATACTAGAATACAGTTAATTAATTATACAAAAGAAGGGTATATAATTAAGTCGAAGAGACGCTCACATTAAGAATGTAAGGTAGGTTATAAAATATCCATCTTTCTAAAAATAAAAGGGTACACGAGAATCTCGACCCTAGCTTTGTATACAATTATGAGTATTTCCGAAGGCAGGTAGCTCGGTGGTTGTGGACAAATGTAAGGGACATTCCAGTAAAATGAAATTTAGTAGAAGCAAGCGTACAGTGTACAGTTAGCATTGAGTGAGCGTTGTGCTTGTGCATGTGATTCTTTTGATATATAATATACATAGGTGAGTTTTATCCTGATTAATTTATTTTTCAAGAATGTCATTGAAATGATATTGAATGCGAATTTATTTAATTTTAATATTCTTTTCGTAGAGGGGTTGCTTTGAAATTCTATTATTTCTTTGTGGCCGTTATGGGCTTTAAGATGTATGTCATTTAAAATTATACAGAAAGGCAAATTTGATGAGGGAAGGTTGCATCGCGTGTTTTATCCCTTTGTAACCATTACACTCCCTATAACAAGGCTCTAGTATCTGGAGGAGAGTTCAATGCTCATTGTATCCATTTGAGCTTACTATTCCAAGTACTAGATTATGATTGAATTTGGAATGCACTGCTAATTGTATCCCTTTGCATTCGGTGCGGCGCATTGCGAGTTGTATCCCCTTGCGTCGAGCCTGGTACCTGGAGCGGGTTCATCGCGCGTTGTATCCCTGTGGACCCATTGCACCACTCAGTACCAGGGAGTTGGAGAAATATAGTGAGTAAACATTGCGTGTTGTATCCCTTTGTTTACCAAAATGTGCTTTTCTGTATTGAAATAACTTTTGCAAATATGCCCATATTTTAATTATAGTTTTGATTTGATTAATATATTAAGAATCGAATTTTTGGGATTCTAGACACTTATTCAGGGTCTTAATTTCAGATAGAGATCTTCGGAACCACTTCAGATCCTTTCTCGGGGATTTTCTCAGAAAAGAAAGGGATTCTAGTTTAATAAAGAAAAGATTTAGGTGATTAATTAATTGACTTTACTATTAACCATAAATTTTCAATTCGAGTTTAATATTATTTTTACACCTATGTAAATTTCCCTTTACTCTCCCCCTTTTTTTTGTTATTCACTTACATTTATTCAGAAGTGGGATCCGCCCTCTTGCTCACATATACTTTTTTTTTTATTTATTAATTTTTATATCGGGATTGATCTGGACTGGCCTGACGATATCTACCTTAAATAATTAAAATTAGTTGGTGTACTAGAGTTGTATTAGTGTGTGGTGTTTTTAAAGGCGAACTAAGCTGCTCGTAAGATGAGTCGAAGAGGTGTAAAAAGGAGACAGATTGTTCTAGATTCAGAGGCGATACAGGAATTCGTTCCTGGAAATGGCGGTAATAGCAGCGTCGGTGGCAATGATTCTATAGATCGGTTAACTGAGGTCATGACGACAATTTTACAAAATACTACTAATGCAGCAAACGCGGGCTCCGCAAATGGTGCATCCTTGGTTCCTGAATTCAATCCTGAAGATCGGGAACAAAGCTCTGAACTTTGGTTGAAGAAGGTGGATGAACTTAAAAATATCTTTAATTGGTCTGAGGAAGTCACTACGTTTTATGCGTTAACGAAATTAAAAGGACTGGCCGAAGTATGGTATAAGGGGTTGGAATCAATGAGTTTTTTTGGGACGAATGAAAACAGAAGATAGCAGCAGCCTTTCTTGCGAGTCGTGATTACTATGAGTTGACGGATATGATGCGGCGGCGTAAACGCGGCGACGAAAATTACATTAAATATTACTACGAAAAATTGACGCTAGTGAACCAATGCAAAATAACAGGAGCAGATGCGGTTTTGTGTATACTAGGAGGTATCGATGACTTTGTTGTGAAAACTTCTGCTAAAGCTGGTAATTATGATAATCCAGAGGAATTGTTCCGGTATTTAAGCAGTCTGTATGATTTTCCCGCGCGTCATCCCTCGAACCAAGCCAATTTCAATAACGCACGAATTAATTCAAACAAAAGGGGGTGTGAAGAACGTTTTAAAAATAAAGGTCTTCCTAAATGTTTCAAATGTGGGAAAAGCGGTCACCGAGCGCGCGATTGTAGAATCAAAAGATGTGATTTTTGCCGTAATCTTGGCCATTTGGAAAATGAATGCTATTTTAAACAAAAGGGAAAGAACCCCAATAATACAAAGACTGTGTCCTGACTAGATGGCGGTAAGATAAATTTTAACTTTAATAATAAATATTTTAAAGACATTTTTATTAATGGACAGCCGGTTAAAGCATACTTAGATTTAGGAAGCACAATTATAGCAATTAAATTAGAGCAAATCGAAAAACTAGGCTTAAGTTATGATAAAGAAGAAAGAATATCCATAAAAGGATATGCTGGTGGATCGTGTTTATCTTTAGGAAAAACTAACTTTATATTAGGTATAGATAAGATAAAAGCTAAAGTGACAGCCCATGTAGTGCCCGACTCAAAACAAGATATACCCATTTTAATAGGACATTCTTTTACTAAATTACCGGGAATTGTAATAATCAAAGACGATCAAAATTTACTTATAGGTGAAGGAAGTATTAGTAAAATTGGAGATATATTCCCAAAAGTAGTAAAAATTGTGTTACAAGCAACAGATGCAAAAATAATACCTAAGAACCATTTCATTAATGTACTGGTTGAATCTAAAGACAAGGACTATCAAGGTGATTTGTTGGTGGAAGCAAGTTTTCGATTAAAGGAGGGATGCAAGCACTGTATACCACGAACTATACTCACTGTAGGTCCAGATAGGGAAACTATTTTACCTATTATTCATTTTTCCGATAATGACATACATATTACGAAACATCAACTTTTAGTTCGAGCATTTCCTTGTAGTCAGTACCAATTTAAAAAAGAAGGGGAAAATAACGAAGTTTTGAGAATGGACATTACTGAATGCGCGTTGTTGCCTGTCGAAAATATTAATGTAGGTCCGGTGACTAAACAGCAGCGTGACGAATTAATCGAATTACTCCAAAATTATCAGGATTGTTTTTCCCATTCTGCTACTGACGTGGGGAGTCCTAAATCCGTTGAAATGGGAATCAAATTGAACGATTATACTCCTTTTACTTATCGACCCTATCGCATGCCACCTGGACAACAGAAAACCGTTAGGACGATGGTAAATGAACTTTTAGAAAGTAAAATCATTCGAGAGTCCCACTCCCCCTATTTATCGCCTGTCTTATTGGTCAAAAAGAAGAATGGAGAAAAGCGGCTGTGCATAGATTACCGCAAATTAAATTCATTTACCATAAAGGAACAACATCCCTTGCCGTAAATTTCTGCCAACTAGACCGGTTGCATGGTAGTAATTTCTTTATAAGTCTCAACTTGCGTTCAGGATATAATCAGATACCGATCGAAAAAAAATCAAAACGGTATACAGCCTTCGTTACTCTCGATGGACATTATGAATTCAGTAAAATCCCATCTGGCCTCACGAGGGTCTTCCAAAGATTTATGAATAAATTGTTAACGTTTGCGAGAGGGTTCGCAGCGGTGTACTTGGACCACGTACTAATTCATGCTGAAACTGGACGAAACCATGAATAATTTGAAAACCGTTTTACAACTGATGCGCGAAGAATATTTAACTCTTAATTTGTCCAAGTGCTATTTCTTAGAAGTCTCCGTCACTTATTTAGGGTTTGAAATTTCAGACGGTAGTGTTAGGCCAGGTTCGGGAAAAATAAAGGCGATAGAAGAATTTCCGATCCAAAAAAAAATTTACAATGTTCGTCAATTTGTTGGACTTACCGGTTATTTTAGACATTTTGTGAGAGACTACGCTACAATTGCACAACCGTTGACTAATTTACTGAAAAAGGATACCAAATGGAGATAGAGTGATGTGGAGCAAGCAGCTTTTGATAAACTGCGACACTCATTGATACAAAAACCTATTTTAGCTATTTTTGATCCAAAGGCAGAAACTGAAATTCATACCGACGCCAGCGCTTTAGGAATTGCAGGTATTATGCTTCAAAAACAGTCAAACGAACGTTTACACCCGTTGCCTATTATACCCGTCAAACGACAAAAGCAGAAAGTAAGTATCATTTATTTGAGCTGGAGACGTTAGCTGTTGTAGAAACATTAAAGAAGTTTCGAGTTTATTTATTGAACATACATTTCACTGTGGTTACCGATTGCAACGGGTTGAAGGCGTCTAGTAACAAAAAGGATATATTACCGCGGATATCCCCTTGGTGGCTTCAGTTACAGGAGTTTGACTTCACAGTAGTTTATCGACCTGGAAATAGACTTAAACATGTAGATGCCTTTAGTAGGAATCCTGCACTTAGCGAAGAACCGCTTGCTGAAATTTTCCAAATTGAGCAAGCTGATTGGGTTTTATCGGGACAATTGACAGACTCAAAGCTGAACGATATTCGAGAAGTTCTATTGAAAGAACCGAAGACCGACTATGAAAAACAGGTTTACAAAAATTATGCATTTCGGAATGATAGACTTTATAGAATCACTGTTAGAGGATTGCTATGAGTGATACCGTGTGGAATGAGACAACAAGTTGTTAAGCTGGCCCACGACAACTCTGGTCATTTTGATGTAGAGAAGACCTTACATCGACTTTGTGAAAAATTATTGGTTTCCACGAACGCGAGAGTATGTAGAGAAGTACATCGCCTGTTGCATAGCTTGCCTTTATAGCAAACAACCAGGAGGAAAAAATGAAGGACTATTACATCCCATTGAAAAGATTCCTGTACCACTACACATGATACATGTCGACCATATGGGACCTTTTCCCAAAAGTCGCAAAAATAATATCCATTCATCAGTAGTTATTGTTGCGTTTTTTAAAATTGGTTTTTTTAAAGCCAGTCAGATCAACCAAGGCAAAATTAGCTACCGAATATTTCCAAGAAATTTATAGCTACTATGGACACCCACATAATGTTATAACTGATCAAGAAAGCGCGTTTACTTCAAAAAGGTTTATTGGATATTGCAAAAAGCACCATAACAAACACGTTCGTAATGCTGTAGCTACGCCTAGAGCCAATGGACAAGTAGAACGACTAAATAGAACTATAAAAGGGGTTCTTCTTGCTACGATACCTGATGAAAATCGGTGGGACGAAAATGTCAAAGATCTCCAGTTGACTATAAACACTACTGTTTCCAAAAGCACTGGAAAAACTCCATCACAAATATTTTACGGGTACCAACCTAGGTGTGGCGCAGACGTGCCGTTGCTCGACGAAATAGCAACGATTCCGCAAATTGTAGAAAACTTACCCACGTTGCGAAACGAAGTAACGAAAAAAATTGCATCAGAACAATCGAAGCAAAAAGATTATTTTGATAAAAAGAGGAAACAGCCCAAGTGTTGATCAAGAAACAAGGAACAACTGATAATACTAGCCGGAAGTTAATACACCCCTATGCCGGCCCGATGGTGGTTAAAGCTGTGCTACCTAATGATCGATACGTAGTTACCGATATGACCAATTCCAATAGAACCGCCAAAGCTGCAAAATATGAAAATATAGTTGCCGTTGACAGAATGAAACCATGGGTAAAGCCAGGTGGAGTATCCGATACTACCAACAGTGATAGTGGTGAAGATGGCGTTGACTTAGCTCCAGACAAGTCCGACTCTGATTCATTTTCCACCTCGGGACGAGCCGAAATTCAGGATGGCCGAATGTAAGGTAGGTTCTAAAAATATCCATCTTTCTAAAAATAAAAGGGTACACGAGAATCTCGACCCTCGCTTTTTATACAATTATGAGTAATTCCGAAGGCAGGTAGCTTGGTGGTTGTGGACAGATGCAAGTGACATTCCAGTAACATGAATTTTAGTCGAAGCAAGCGTACAGTGTACAGTTGGCATTGAGTGGGTGTTGTGCTTGTGCATGTGATTCTTTTGATATATAATATATATAGGTAAGTTTTCTCACTGAGTGTTTTATCCTGATTAATTTATTTTTCAAGAATGTCATTGAAGTGATATTGCATGCGAATTTATTTAATTTTAATATTCTTTTCGTAGAGGGGTTGCATTGAAATTCTATTATTTCTTAGTGGCCGTTATGGGCTTTAAGATGTATGTCATTTAAAATTATACAGAAAGGCAAATTTGATGAGGGAAGGTTGCATCGCGTGTTTTATCCCTTTGTAACCATTGCACTCCCTATAACAAGGCTCTAGTATCTGGAGGAGAGTTCAATGCGCATTGTATCCCTTTGAGCTTATTATTCCAAGTACTAGATTATGATTGAATTTGGAATGCACTGCTAGTTGTATCCCTTTGCATTCGGTGCGGCGCATTGCGAGTTGTATCCCCTTGCGTCGAGCCTGGTAGATGGAGCGGGTTTATCGCGCGTTGTATCCCTTTGGACCCATTGCACCACTCAGTACCAGGGAGTTGGAGAAATATAGTGAGTAAACATTGCGTATGGTATCCCTTTGTTTACCGAAATGTGCTTTTCTGTATTGAAATAACTTTTGCAAATATGCCCATATTTTAATTATAGTTTTGATTTGATTAATATATTAAGGATCGAATTTTTGGGATTCTAGACACTCATTCAGGGTCTGAATTTCATATAGAGATCTTCGGAACCACTTCAGATCCTTTCCCGAAGATTTTCTAAGAAAAGAAATGGATTCTAGTTTAATAAAGAAAAGATCTAGGTGATTAATTAGTTGGCTTTACTATTAACCATAAATTTTCAATTCGCGTTTAATTTTATCTTTACACCTATGTAAATTTCCCCCTACTCTCCCCTTTTTTTTTGTTATTCACTTACATTTATTCAGAAGTGGGATCCACCCTCTTGCTCACATATACTTTTTTTTATTTATTAATTTTTATATCGGGATTGATCTAGAGTGGCCTGACGATATCTACCTTAAATAATTAAAATTAGTTGGTGTACTAGAGTTGAATTAGTGTGTGGGGTTTTTAAAGGCGAACTAAGCTGTTCGTAAGATGAGTCGAAAAGGTGTAAAAAGGAGACAGATTGTTCCAAATTCAAAGGCGATACAGGAATTCGTTCCTGGAAATGGCAGTAATAGCAGCGTCGGTGGCAATGATACTATAGATCGGTTAACTGAGGTCATGACGACAATTTTACAAAATACTACTAATGCAGCAACCGCGGGATCGGCAAAGGGTGCATCCTTGGTTCCTGAATTAAATCCTGAAGATCGGGAACAAAGCTCTGAACTTTGGTGGAGGAAGGTGGATGAACTTAAAAATATCTTTCATTGGTCTGAGGAAGTCACTACATTTTATGCGTTAACGAAATTAAAAGGACTGGCCGAAGTATGGTACAAATGGTTGGAATCAATGAGGTTTTTTGGGACGAATGAAAACAGAAGATAGCAGCAGCCTTTCTTGCGAGTCGTGATTACTATGAGTTGACGGATATGATGCGGCGGCGTAAACGCGGCGACGAAAATTACATTAAATATTACTACGAAAAATTGACGCTAGTGAACCAATGCAAAATAACAGGAGCAGATGCGGTTTTGTGTATACTAGGAGGTATCGATGACTTTGTTGTGAAAACTTCTGCTAAAGCTGGTAATTATGATAATCCAGAGGAATTGTTCTGGTATTTAAGCAGTCTGTATGATTTTCCCGCGCGTCATCCCTCGAACCAAGCCAATTTCAATAACGCACGAATTAATTCAAACAAAAGGGGGTGTGAAGAACGTTTTAAAAATAAAGGTCTTCCTAAATGTTTCAAATGTGGGAAAAGCGGTCACCGAGCGCGCGATTGTAGAATAAAAAGATGTGATTTTTGCCGTAATCTTGGCCATTTGGAAAATGAATGCTATTTTAAACAAAAGGGAAAAAACCCAATAATACAAAGACTGTGTCCTGACTAGATGGCGGTAAGATAAATTTTAACTCGAATAATAAATATTTTAAAGACGTTTTTATTAATGGACAGCCGGTCAAAGCATATCTAGACTTAGGAAGCACAATTATAGCAATTAAATTAGAGCAAATCAAAAAACTAGGCTTAAGTTATGATAAAGAAGAAAGAATGTCCATAAAAGGATATGGTGGTGGATCGTGTTTATCTTTAGGAAAAACTAACTTTATATTAGGTATAGATAAGATAAAAGCTAAAGTGACAGCCCACGTAGTGCCCGACTCAAAACAAGATATAAACATTTTAATAGGACATCCCTTTACTGAATTACCAAGAATTGTAATAATCAAAGACGATCAAAATTTACTTATAGGTGAAGGAAATGTTAGTAAAATTGGGGATATATTCCCAAAAGTAGGAAAAATTGTGTTACAAGCAACAGATGCAAAAATAATACCTAAAGACCATTTCATTAATGTACTGGTTGAATTTAAAGACAAGGACTATCAAGGTGATTTGTTGGTGGAAGCAAGTTTTCGATTAAAGGAGGGATACGAGCACTGTATACCAGGAACTATACTCACTGTAGGTCCAGATAGGAAAACTGTTTTACCTATGATTAATTTTTCTGATAATGACATACATATTACGAAACATCAACTTTTAGTTTGAACATTTCCTTGTAGTCAGTACCAATTTGAAAAGGAAGGGGAAAATAACGAAGTTTTGACAATGGACATTACTGAATGCCCGTTGTTGCCTGTCGAAAATATTAATTTAGGTCCGGTGACTAAACAGCAGCGTGACGAATTAATCAAATTACTCCAAAATTATCGGGATTGTTTTTCCCATTCTGCTACTGACGTGGGGAGTGCTAAATCTGTTGAAATGGGAATCAAATTGAACGATTATACTTCTTATACTTATCGACCCTATCGCATGTCACCTGGACAACAGGAAACCGTTAGGACGATGGTAAATAAACTTTTAGAAAGTAAAATCATTCGAGAGTCCAACTCCCCCTATTCATCGCCTGTCTTATTGGTCAAAAAGGAGAATGGAGAAGAGCGGCTGTGCATAGATTACCGCAAATTAAATTCATTAACTCTAAAGGAACAACATCCCTTGCCGTTAATTTCTGACCAACTAGACCGGTTGCATGGTAGCAAATTCTTTATAAGTCTCGACTTGCGTTCAGGATATTATCAGATACCGATCGAAGAAAAATCAAAACGGTATACAACCTTCGTTACTCCCGATGGACATTATGAATTCAATAAAATCCCATTTGGCCTCACAATGAATAAATTGTTGGCGTTTGCGAGAGGGTTCGCAGCGGTGTACTTGGACGACGTACTAATTCATGCTGAAACTGGACGAAACCATGAATAATTTGAAAACCGTTTTACAGCTGATGCGCGAAGAAGATTTAACTCTTAATTTGTCCAAATGCTATTTCTTAGAAGTCTCCGTCACTTATTTAGGGTTTGAAATCTCAGACGGTAGTGTTAGGCCAGGTTCGGGAAAAATAAAGGCGATAGAAAAATTTCCGATCAAAAAACAATTTACAATGTTCGTCAATTTGTTGGACTTACCGGTTATTTTAGACATTTTGTGAGAGACTACGCTACAATTGCACAACCGTTGACTAATTTACTGAAAAAGGATACCAAATGGAGATGGAGTGATGTGGAGCAAGCAGCTTTTGATAAACTGCGACACTCATTGATACAAAAACCTATTTTAGCCATTTTTGATTCAAAGGCAGAAACTGAAATTCCTACCGACGCCAGCGCTTTAGGAGTTGCGGGTATTATGCTTCAAAAACAGTCAGACGAACGTTTACACCCGTTGCCTATTATACCCGTCAAACGACAAAGGCAGAAAGCAAGTATCATTCATTTGAGCTGGAGACGTTAGCTGTTGTAGAAACATTAAAGAAGTTTCGAGTTTATTTATTGAACATACATTTCACTGTGGTTACCGATTGCAACGCGTTGAAGGAGTCTAGTAACAATAAGGATATATTACCCCGAATAGCCCTTTGGTGGCTTCAGTTACAGGAGTTTGACTTCACAGTAGTTTATCGACCTGGAAATAGACTTAAACATGTAGATGCCTTTAGTAGGAATCCTGCACTTAGCGAAGAACCGCCTGCTAAAATTTTCGAAATTGAGCAAGCTGATTGGGTTTTATCGGGACAAATGACAGACTCAAAGCTGAACGATATTCGAGAAGTTCTATTGAAAGAACCGAAGACCGACTATGAAAAACAGGTTTACAAAAATTATGCATTGCGGAATGATAGACTTTATAGAATCACTGTTAGAGGATTGCTATGAGTGATACCGCGTGGAATGAGACAACAAGTTGTTAAGCTGGCCCACGACGACTCTGGTCATTTCGGTGTAGAGAAGACCTTACATCGACTTTGTGAAAAATTATTGGTTTCCACGAACGCGAGAGTATGTAGAGAAGTACATCGCCTGTTGCATAGCTTGCCTTTATAGCAAACAACCAGGAGGAAAAAAGGAAGGACTATTACATCCCATTGAAAAGATTCCTGTAGCACTACACATGATACACGTCGACCATATGGGACCTTTTCCCAAAAGTCGCAAAAATAATAACCATTTATTAGTAGTTATTGATGCGTTTACAAAATTTTTATTTCTAAAGCCAGTCAGATCAACCAAGGCAAAATTAGTTACCGAATATTTGCAAGAAATTTATAGCTACTATGGACACTCACATACTGTTATAACTGATCAAAGAGGCGCGTTTACTTTAAAAAGGTTTATTGGATATCGCAAAAAGCACCATAACAAACACGTTCGTAATGCTGTAGCTACGCCTAGAGCCAATGGACAAGTAGAACGACTAAATAGAACTATAAAAGGGGTTCTTCTTGCTACGACACCTGATGAAAATCGGTGGGACGAAAATGTCAAAGATGTCCAGTTGACTATAAACACTACTGTTTCCAAAAGCACTGGAAAAACTCCATCACAAATATTTTACGGGTACTAACCTAGGTGTGGCGCAGACGTGCCGTTGCTCGACGAAATAGCAACGATTCCGCAAATTGTAGAAAACTTACCCACGTTGCGAAACGAAGTAACGAAAAAAATTGCATCAGAACAATCGAAACAAAAAGAATATTTTGATAAAAAGAGGAAACAGCCCAAGCGTTATGAAGTGGGCGACCTAGTGTTGATCAAGAAACAAGGGACAACTGATAAAACTAGCCGAAAATTAATACTCCCCTATGCCGGCCCGATGGTCGTTAAAGCTGTGCTACCTAATGATCGATACGTAGTTACCGATATGACCAATTCCAATAGAACCGCCAAAGCTGCAAAATATGAAAATATAGTTGCCGTTGACAGAATGAAACCATGGGTAAAGCCAGGTGGAGTATCCGATACTACCAACAGTGATAGTGGTGAAGATGGCGTTGACTTAGCTCCAGACGAGTCCGACTCTGATTCATTTTCCACCTCGGGACGAGGCGAAATTCAGGATGGCCGAATGTAAGGTAGGTTCTAAAAATATCCATCTTTCTAAAAATAAAAGGGTACACGAGAATCTCGACCCTCGCTTTGTATACAATTATGAGTAATTCCGAAGGCAGGTAGCTTGGTGGTTGTGGACAGATGCAAGTGACATTCCAGTAACATGAATTTTAGTTGAAGCAAGCGTACAGTGTACAGTTGACATTGAGTGGGTGTTGTGATTGTGCATGTGATTCTTTTGATATATAATATATATAGGTGAGTTTTCTCACTGAGTGTTTTATCCTGATTAATTTATTTTTCAAGAATGTCATTGAAGTGATATTGCATGCGAATTTATTTAATTTTAATATTCTTTTCGTAGAGGGGTTGCATTGAAATTCTATTATTTCTTTGTGGCCGTTATGGGCTTTAAGACGTATGTCATTTAAAATTATACAGAAAGGCAAATTTGATGAGGGAAGGTTGCATCGCGTGTTTTATCCCTTTGTAACCATTGCACTCCCTATAACAAGGCTCTAGTATCTGGTGGAGAGTTCAATGCGCGTTGTATCCCTTTGAGCTTATTATTCCCAGTACTAGATTATGATTGAATTTGGAATGCACTGCGAGTTGTATCCCTTTGCATTCGGTGCGGCGCATTGCGAGTCGTATCCCCTTGCGTCGAGCCTGGTAGCTGGAGCGGGTTCATCGCGCGTTGTATCCCTGTGGACTCATTGCACCACTCAATACCAGGGCGTTGGAGAAATATAGTGAGTAAACATTGCGTGTTGTATCCCTTTGTTTACCAAAATGTGCTTTTCTGTATTGAAATAACTTTTGCAAATATGCCCATATTTTAATTATAGTTTTGATTTGATTAATATATTAAGGATCGAATTCTTGGGATTCTAGACACTCATTCAGGGTCTTAATTTCAGATAGAGATCTTCGGAACCACTTCAGATCCTATCCCGAGGGTTTTCTAAGAAAAGAAAGGGATTCTAGTTTAATAAAGAAAAGATTTAGGTGATTAATTAATTGACTTTACTATTAACCATAAATTTTCAATTCGCGTTTAATATTATTTTTACACCTATGTAAATTTTCCCTTACTCTCCCCCTTTTTTTTTTGTTATTCACTTACACGAATAACTATATTATTACCAGCCTTACATGAGTAACCATTAACTAGCATCTGAAATTCCCTTAATACAAAAGTTATTAACCGAATGAAACTCTGATTGAAGATATGTTACAACATGTATCAAATAGTCTTCATGAACGAATTGCTCTATAAGTCACCCTCATAGAACTTGAAGCCTCGTGTAAAGCAAGCACAACTCCAACTTTATTTCATATAGTCTTTATATCAAGCCTCGTTACTAACAAGTCAACCCACTGATTACTACATTTCGAAATCGATACCTTTGTCCATAATAAGGTAGTTTACATGAAGCTGCACAACCCATACGTATTTTACAACTAAACCTAACAGCGTCGTAAACTTAAAGCGCGTGAGGAAGCGATTTAGTATTTTACAATGCACACTTCTTACGCAACCGCTTTTTATACTTCGGTCTCCACTACATTTATTTACAACCAATCCTTCCTCATCTATAATGCTTTATTGCTTGATGCTTTTTATACTACATGCGTCTGGACACAGACGTGGACTTTTATAGAACTTTTATTACTTGTATTTTATAGTCAACACCGACCCTTGTTAACAAACTATTTAATACTTACAGTTTTACAGTTTCATGGAAAGTTTTGTAATAAAATTTTAGGATATCCCTAATTTAAATTTTATTGCTCACAAATATATCCTGGTAGAGTAGTATACACGATTTAATTGTGCCTGTTGAAAGCATTTGGTTTCCATGTCTGCTTTTAATTTGTGCAGAAAGATGTTCCAACCTTGACTCATACACAATACGGTTTACAAAAAAAGTCAAAGTATTTATATTGGCGTTATAATTTTCAAGTGCATGAATCTAATTTGTTTACCTGAAATCTTTTATCGAAAAATCTTATCTTTCAGTTGGTATCACACCGATTGGAATTCCTAATATGATCAGTATATCTACAAATTAATTTCAATTGATAAAAAAAAATTAAAATATTCATATGAACATACATTAACATTAAAGGCATTAGACCAGGGTCAAAAATTTTTGAAACGAAAAAAAACTATAGTAGGATTAAACTCATTGGAAAAGGAAGAGAATATAACAAAAATGAAAGAAAAAATAATTTACGGGCAATCTGAGGTCGGGAAGTTGAAGGAGGTGAGTTTTTAAGGGTAGAAAACGGTTTATCTCGATTTTCGGCAAAACTACAAGTCCTATGGAAAAAAGTTAAATGGCAAAGTTGTAGGTAATAAAAAGGTCTACAACTTTTGTATTAACACTTTTTTCCCATAGCCTAAAAATTTAAGTGAAAAATTCAAATAATCAAGTTTTTTATTTTTTATTTTTATCTTTTACAAAACAATTTTTTTTCACGGAATTTGGTGAAAACGTACCTTTTTATATCCCAAGCACACTGTAATATTTTTTATTTAAAATATTTACTTTTCCACCTTATTGTGACTTAATATCGAAAAACCACCCTAATCTTCAATCGAAAATTCTCACGTCAAAATATCTGCTTTTTTAAAAACGTCGGTGGGCTTTTTGTTAGTTGAAATCTCTACTTTCTGATGGTGTAAAGAAAAACATACATTACTATGATAAATGTTCGCAAAAAAATGCAAAGAGACGAAAAAAACTCGAATCCAAAATTTTTTTTTATCATTATGTACAATTTTTAGCTATTTATTAAAATTTATACTTCAATTACTCGAAAAACGTAAGATTCCATGTTACATTGATAAACAAAAAATTACAAATTCATAAAACATAATGATTGCAAAAAACCTGAGAAAATAGTTGTTCTAAATATAATTAAAGATAGGATATAAAGAGGATTTCATCAAAAAAATGCGACCACTGCTAGTTTTTCCAGTAAAAAAGTTGATTTATTGAATGCTAATCACATTTATGTCATACAAAATCTCATCATATATAAATATACACGTAAAACGCACTACTGAATTTTATTACTTGATACTGATTACGTTATTTATTATAATATTTTCAAATACATTAATTTTGTTACTTATAGGTACCTTATCTTGAATTCTAATCACTTATCCATTAGTTTTTGTCTCGTTGATGGCATTTCTTGATCGTTAGATTCGACAGATCTTCCCGACCGGTAGATCTTCGAAATTTTCAAGACCATCATCGTCTTCGTCTTCAATATTATTTCCAGTCTGCATTGGTTCTTCATCTACAATTTCATCTAAATCATTAACTTTCTCCTAGCCTTTTTTTTCCACATTGAAGCATATTTCAGAACAATGACAATTTGAGCATAAATTTCTGCATTTTAAACCATGTTTTCGGCAGCCACATTCTTAACTGTTATATCCAGTTTCATAGCTGCAGCAAATAGTTTTGAGCAATATTTGTGGAATTAATTCCTTTTCCGTAAATTTTGGCATAATGCCCCGTTGATGTTGCTTCCAGCCCCAATCTGTTGATGTCAGTTCGTTACCCAGCCAAGTTTGAAGCTGATAATATGCCCTGTAACAATGTTGTTCTGCTGCACCTTCTGTGGGTGGAGGATTTGCCAATATGAAAGATAATTTAATTTTTGCCAATTGATATTTTCGAAATCTTAATTGAATCAGTGCTATATTACCATTTTGACATTTATAAATAGATTTGATTAATTGAAATCCATGTTTTTCGATATTTTCTTTGTTTGCATCTTTTATAAAAAAAATTGACCAAATTGGATAAATTTTTATCGTCAAATAAAGAATTTACGATACTTTCCTTTCCTTTTCCGGCAAATCCAGATGTTGTAACGCAGCCAGAAAAACAATGCAGAAATGCAACGATGTTTTTGAAGGATTCATATTTGAAACTACTAGACGTGAAAAATAGATCTTTTACATTTACAGAACCTGGCTTCAGAAAATAAAAGTCATGATCATTTGAATTTAATTAATTCAAAAGGACCAAGAGATCAAAACTTTGACCCATAACAATGACAGTTTTATTAGTATCTCTGACAATTTCTATCGAAGTCTTAATTAAGTCAGCATCAGCATCTTCTTTTGCTTGTTTACAGGAAACTCCTTGTAACTGTAATCTTTTCAGTAAAGTTCTTATTATTTCGTCCTTGTTTTTCTCGTTAGAAAAAATGTTTCTTGCAAAAATGGTATTTTTGTATGGTTTTGATAATTGAACTCTGGAAGATCGTGTGAAGTTTTTCTACGACTACGTTCTCCTCTTTTCGTTGAATTAGCTGCTGGTACTGTTGTCACAGTAACTGATTTTTCAATTTCGGGGTACCCATCAAAAACGATATAGCTACTTGCTGCGTAATACTTTTCTACATAGCGCAAATATTAATTCATGATCTCTTCCACCGTTTCATTTTTCTGTCAAATTACTTTGCAGTAAAAATCCACCGTCGACGACATGCACAATGCCGTCAGAATGCGTTACTTCATTCGCACTGAAGTTAAAAATTGGTACGAAATTTTCTATATCTCCTCCTTCTCTTTAATCCACTCTCATTCAACATCTTAAGATTAATATGACGTATGTAATTCTCTACTGCTTCCTACATTGGCTTCGATCGTTCAGTACCTTGCAATTGCAATTATCTTTGTCCGCATTCTTTCGAATCGGTTTATATAATTCGCTCCTTACTGCCAATTATTCGTTTTGTTGTGCCTTCCATAGTGTCGTACTAGTTACTACGGGTTTGAAAATATATCCCTATTGCTCTGGTAATATTTCTGTTATCTTAGAATAAGCTTCCACCTTCCTAGTTTTATCGCTTGAATTTATCTTTAAACATTTCTATAGCATAACATCTGGAAAACCCACAACTTAATAACTTTTTATTTGTATACACGTTACATTTAACCTTCTAAGGCTAAAGGTAGGGTAGATCACCTTATTTATTTATTTATTTTTTATTTATTTAATTGTTGGAACGTTTCAGTAGTCTACTACCTGAAATTTAAGCAGACCTGGCTTCCCCACAGAAAGTAAACGTCGGTAAGGCGTGTGTGTGTGTGTGCGCGCGCTTTTGGGCATGTGTTATGTGTGTGTATGTGAGTGTGTGCGTGTGTGTGTGAGAGTAGATCACCTAGTGGATTTCAGCGAATCCCTTAATAATTGAGATAAGCCTTACATATGTACACGAGACTATCAAAACAAATATAGGGAAGGGGGCGCCCCGGCATTATAGAATACTTACAAGATAAACCTGATAGTAAAATGCAGAAACTTGTAAGTTATGGTGAACTTCAACAGTAATAAGTATCATAGTTAGATCTTTAAAAGATGAAAATACATACAAGAAAAATTAATAACTCAGGTAACTGCTTCTGTCCCATAAAATACATAAAGCAATATCCAAGTAATAGTTCATATTGGAACCATTCAAATAAACTTACTTTCTTGTAAGAAATTCATATTGTTGTTATACTTGAAGTCTTACAAAAACATTAATTGAATTTAAAAAAAATTTAGATTGTATTTCAATATCCTTCTTTAATTATCAAGTACGCCAATTATTTTAAACTTTTAGCAATAAAAGGGAGTATTGCCCAGTTTAAACTTATACTGAATACTTATGGTTTCTTTTATAATCACAATTATTTACAATAATCGAAAACCGCTTTACTCAAGTTTGACTTTACTAAAATATTTCAAAGATAATTGTTGGAGTCAAGTAAACCTTTTCAGCTAAACAATTACTTGCAGTGCGTTATAATGGGGCTGCACAAATATATGACAGGTTGGAGTAAACTTTTTACACTTTTTACACAACCTAAAAATCCTTTTGTCATTCCTAGTTTCTAAGCATTTTTCGCAATAATTTATAATTAATCAAAGTTAATGAATTTTCTAGTTCACAGATATGGCAATTAGAGTACATAAAATGTGGTATAAGTGTGTGTGTTGTTGTTTCAAAAATCGTACATAAAAGTTGATTTATGCAGCCGTCAACATCCTATTAGATATTTCACTTCCCTTAGCTCTAATGTACTGCCCATGCGCCTTCCAATTTAATTTATTATCGATTTTAATCCCGAGGTAAGTGATAGCTTCCCTAAACGGAATCTTTTTGCAGCCTAATTCTAACTTAGGTGTAGAAGCAACATTATAATTTGAATAAGAGCCGCTATACTTGCGGCCACGTCCCCAATGCTCCACCCGAAGGTACTACATTGGGTTTAAACGCAAAGAATAAACGTGCTTCTAATTTATTCTAACTTCATAATTAATCCACTCTGAATAAAAATCTAACAGACTGAAACAAAAAGCTAAAAACAGGGTTAAAATAATGGTTGTAGAAGCAACAGTTCATTTACATTACCAATGCTCCACCTGTAGGTACTACATTGGCCAGGAGGCGAGTTTTTTGTTGCCTGGAAATTTAGAATTTTGCCGAACCCTTGCCGTTCCAGGCAAGGTAGGGATCTTTAACGTGCGTGACAACACTCACACACGGGACCTCCATTTAACCTCCCATCCGAACGAGGGCGTAATTTTTGTGAAAAATGCTCACCTGCCATTTTTCAAGCAATCGGCCGTGTCGGGATTTGAACCCGGGACCTTGGGATCCGTAGTCTTACGCTTACTACATTGATCCACGGCGACGCCTGTAGAAGCAACAACATGCTCATTCCTGCGTCCAAGTTCACATACATGATGATGAAGGGGAAATTCTCGAGGAACACCTTAATCACCTTACGACACGGAAGAATCAAAAATCGTCCCATACTAAGTACTTTGGGGTGATCCTGGATGAGACACAAAACTTTGAAGATCACTTACAAAAGATGTGCGCAAAGGCAAGAAGATAGATGCAAAGCATTGCCAGTCCCGCCCAACGCGAGTACAAAATCAGGCTCAGCTGTGTCAAACTCTACATGAACAGTGTGATGGCATCCGTAATAACTTATGGGACAAGCGCGTGGCATCCCAGGATGAATCTAGTGAAGCCCCTACAACGCGTGAACTTCGCGCAAATAAATTGCGTGGATCTCTGGTACCCACACAACAACGCACATCACACAAGGCAACTATACAGGACGCACTTATCAATGGACAAACTATGACAGACATACTGTGGGACGAAGACAAAAATACTACACGAAAGACATGAAAGTCAACTAACTAACTAACAAACGAAAAATCAAACAAACAAACAACTAACAGGACAAAACTAATACACACAAACACACACACACACACACACACAAATTACTCGAGCGACAACACGTAACCTAACAAATATTACAGCGAAAGAGACTACAATAACAATACAAAGACTCTTCTGGAACCACCAGAGACCTGTCGACTCACAACTTTCCAGGGGTTGGGCCGCTGAAGTATCAGGAACTAAATCATATAATAAAAAACAATTTAACTTAATTTAAGTAAGCATGTGCAGTAACACTACGTGCATGTGCATAAACAGCAAGCCTCACCCGGATTGATTAACTTTTGCGTAAAATAAGTTTAATTTTAAATTTAGTTATAAGCTAATCGATTAGGACTTTTTGAAACTAACACTTAAATTTAGTACCTAAGCTAAATAACAAACAACAAGAGAGCAAACACACATGTATTAATAACTCAAGCCCTGACTAATCTTACTGTAACCTTTTGGGAAAACACCCTGACAATATTACTGACGACACCACCACACCTAGGAATTACGTGGCCCCCTGGTTTCCGGCTGTAGATGTCCAGCACACGTGCTGGAATGCGGACTTTTTGGTTTTTGACTTCTGACTGTCGACGGCCGGGAACTGGAGGAGGAAGCAGTCCCATGACAACACTCTATGACACCACTATATACCGAAAAACACACTCATACAGTTTCGCACTCGCATACAAACACCACCAGCACAAAACAAATATACAAATGCGCAAACACACTGTGACTGTAGCTGATCCCCCCGGGTTTGCAGCTGCCGATGGTCAGAACATGTGCAAGAATGTGGACCTTTTGATTTCCGACTTCGGGCTGCCGACGCACACGCAAACGCACACGTACACGCACACGAACACGCACGCGCACAGGCACACGCACATGAACACTTACACGCACGCGCATGCGTACACGCACACGACCACGCACACGCAAACGCTACACGCACATGTTCACGCACGCGCACGCGCACGCGCACATGCGCACGCACACGCACATGCACACGCACACACAAACGCACACGCACACACACAGGGTGATTTCAACACAACACACTAAATTTTCATTTTAATTTTCAACAGCGGGTTAGTCAGGGAATGGGTCATATCTAATAAAAACAACAGTTTATTTAAAAAAAAGAAGCTCATGAAGGGTTTGTTTCTCGGGCAATCAGTGCTTTAAGAATTCTCGCTTTGGCAAACCTAAGCAAATTATTAGTAACATGTTCGAAGAAGTTGGCGCTTTACCTAAAATAAATTTAGAGAAACTAAAACCGCTAGATTTATTTACATTTGTACAACATCCATGTGTGACCACGCAAGCTTGTGATATGGTAAACAAAATAACACACCCTGTCTTACCAAATGAGTAGTTTCAGATGCTTCCGGACTCTTTAATATTGAAATGGGCCGAACTTAAGAACCAGCGTTATAATAACTTCAACATATCCGAAACACTGTCCACCTTTGATGACTGTCTTGCAAGGCAAGCTGATAAAGTTAGTACAATAATGCCACAACTATCAGAAGCCTCTAGCAATTTAAAAGAAGAAACTGAACGCAATTCTTCGAAGAAGAACAAGGGGATGTATACGCATTTTGACGATTATTCGTTTTCATCTAATGTTGACTGTTTCAAATTTAAGGACAAGAGTGTGAGCGAACGTTGGAGAGTTATAAAACGCTATAGCTGTAAACATTTTTTGAAGAATCGTAGAGTTCAAGAAAAATGTGAGATGAATGGTTGTCAGTTCAAACATCATCGATTGCTTCACAATTCAGCAAAGCACCTTCCTGTACAACAGCCATCCCCACAATATATTATTGATGCTTATGTCAACTCTGTATCATTGCTCCATTAATCGTCTTTTTAATATTTGTTTTGAGTTGTTCCTATAGTGTTGTTTTAGGCCATACACAAGCATAACGCTTTCGGGTTATAGACGAAAGGTCAACCTGTACATTCTTAAACAAATAAGTTACAAGTGGATGCTTGGTGCTACATTGATATCGCTTCAGTGAAGTGGAAAGGACACCACAAGGGAAGAAATCAGAAGTGGTCGCGTGCCCTTAGAGATTTCGGGGGAACACAAGTTACATATACCATATAGTAATATGTGTTAAAAATTAAAGGTGATAATTATTTTATAGAAATAGTATGATATATTGTATTAATGGAATGAAATGCAATAGGTGTCAACCGAGTGCGAGAAGGTAAGAATTTAATAAGATACAGTTGCAACAGTAAACGGAATATCATTAAAATATTTGTTGTTAAAAGGCCCTGACATGTTGTGCTCTTTACCCGATGTGCTCTTTCGGTTTACAGAAATGCGTTTTGCGTTGATCGATGACAAAAGAAATGTGCCGCCAAGTGGCTATCATTCAGTGCGATGCTAACACCCAACGTATTTTTTGATGAGATTTTCCAAATAAAAAGCCAGCAACTATGTCATGAATGTTATAACTTTTGAGGCAGCGTGTACTTCTAGTGCGGCCCAATATGTGAAAAACACAAACACCAACCAATTTATCAACGTGCTGTTGCCGCTGTACATCAAAATCATTGTGCTGATAGCTGGCTGGACAGGTTTGACTTAGAAGAAGAAGCAGTTTCTGATGCACAAAAAGTTGTTAAAATCCATAATAATGCAAACTTTTCAATTCGAAAATGGGGATCAAGTTCTGAATTCATTTTGTCAGAAGTCAACCGAAATCCGGAGTTAAATATTACTAGCGAATTTTTCGGTTACAAAGTGTTAACAATATGGCGGGGCACCTGTTTTATTTTGCACTGAACTTTAACCGCAATGAGTAAGGTGTGTCAATTCGTAAACAGACTAAATGTAAAGGACTAAGAACATTAATGACGAAATTTTAACTTTTGGCTTTTTATCATCGTTTGTAGTGCAACTGAAGATCCTGCATCAGGATATTTGGCGTTCAGGGATACATTGGGACCAGCCAATTGCCGATCTTCAGCATGTCAAATAACTTAAATGAACCAGTGCGCTCTCAAAAATACAGGGCGTTTAAATCCCCAGATGTTATTTTTACCAAAGATTACGATTCAATTCAGTTACATGTGTTTGTAGACGCTAGTGACTTGGCGTACGCAACAGTAGCATATTTTCGTTTTACTGGTGAGACTTATGTATATTGGAAGCAGCAAAAATCAAAAGTAGCGCTTCTTCATTCAGTGTCAATAACGAGGCTCGAAAAACAAGCGAGGGTTCTTGAAGCAAGGTTAGCAAATTCAATTTTATCTTGCCTCTCTCTGGTCCGATGCATTATATGTCGTTCTTTGGTTACTAGAGACTAAAAAACTTTCAAATTGGCGGTGGATACTATCTACACAAAACGTTGCTTATGAGGTAAGGAAGTGGAAAACTCAGATCCAAATTTCTTCCACAAGTCGTTGGTTTATTGCCCTGAATTTTTGCGTTTGCTTGAAGTTGAATGGCCAGTAGAAAAATTAGTAAGCCACAAGTAAGCGTACAAACCATTGACAGAAATGAAACTCCACATTCATCAAGTCGAGGTCTATTCTATGCCTGAAATTTGAAGGTTCTAAACAAAATAGATGGAAATCTATTTTGAATCAGTTAATCCAAACAAATTACAGCGTATATAGTGTATTCTTTATTAACAACCACAAATGGTGCACTACTCTGATAAAATATCGTTTCTCCAAAATAATTCAGAGTAGTATTTAGATAAAAGCAGACCGCTGTTTCAATGCCCTTTGTTGATGAGAGCAACCTGTTGCACATGAAAGTACGCACAGCAAAAGCCGTCGATGTATTCTTTGACGCAATAGATCCAGTTTTATTACCCAGAAAACACACAGTAACTCATTTAATTGTTCCCATTATCTCGCAAAATATATTTTTGCAAATCATAGAGCTGTGGTAAATAAGCTTCGACAGCTATATGTAATTCTTCGTTTAAGAGCAGCTTTGAATTCAGTTCGTACTTATTGTCAATTCTGTAAAAACTCGCGTACGAGACCTAATCCTCCTCAGATAGCCAATTTTCCAAATGCAAGATTGATGGCGTTTAGTAGGCCCTCTTCATATTTGGGAATAGACAATTTCGGACTTCTGAAAGTCGTCCTAGGACGGCGCATAGAAACGAATGGGAGTTATTTGTTCACATGTTTAACCGTGCAAACAATACACACAAAATGCGTGGTGTGCATTAAGAATTTTATTGCAAGTCAAGATATGCCTAAGTAACTTTGTACCGATCAGGGAACAAACATTATTAGTGCGTGGAATGAACTCAAGATACTGTATAAGCTCCGATTTGATGAGAGCAAACCACATTTCGACGAGATAATCTGGCTGCTAAACCCCACCACAATCTCAAATGGGAGGCTGTTGGGTGAGGCAAGTGCGGTCTATTAATATTATTAATATGTCTTCAGTCCGTAATGCCTACTTGACGACATGATATGATGATGAAAATCTTTGAGGTTATCTAAATGAATTGGAAAACATAACTAACTTAAGGCTATTGACCTACCTACCTATTCATATAGATGAACAAGAAGCATTGACCCATAGTCATTTTCAGATATCCTTTTCAAATGGAACGAACCCTTTCGTCGAAGTAGAAAATGAAGTACTATCCATGCGTCGTCTACAAACTTTTGCAGCAAATGGCACTGTATTCTAGGAAGCGCCGGCTATGTAAAAACTTGCGAACGTTGTCACGAAGAACTAAGTGATTTAGCAAAGTAAAACCTCTAGCATTTGGTAATATAGTAATGATTTTTTAACAAAGCAGACGTAACTCGTGAGAGAAGGGAGTCTTACTGAAACAGATAAAAGGATTACATCCGATTAGGTGAGGCAAGTAGTAGTGAGAACTGCAAACGGTACATAGATTCGTACCGCAGCTAAAGTAGTCGCGCTTGATGTGATTACCGATAGTGATATGCCGATATATCCTTGAACGTTTAGGATATTTCGATTTATGAAGGGATGTGTGTGGGGGAGGGGGGGAGAATATTGACCATTTGGTGAAATAGTTGCTCGTTTACTGTTATTATTATTATTCGTAATGCTGATCAAATTTGGAAAGAACAAATAACGAGCACTGGGAGTTGAACTGTCATGAGGTATTTGTTTGGGTTTGACAAAAGTAATCCAGAAACGGAAAAATACAGCATTGAAATTGAATACTTTATTGATATTACAGGTGCCTAACACGGGAAAAAGAAAAGAATAATATTAAAGTTTCACAATTTAATTGTACTGAGTTATTATGAAATTCCTGTTATCTATTTGATTAAAGTTTGTAACATTCGAGTTTTCTATTAAATATGACTGCTCTACCATACAAGCAGCAGAGCCTCGATAGATTACGAGGGGTTCCTGTTTGATGGACAAGCCCAGGGTAAAAGGATGTTGAATGGCTTTGAGAGAAAAGGATCCCTCTAAAGAGTTCTTCCAGCCAGCTAAGTTTCTTCAACTTAGGGCAGAGCTATGAGCTAGGGTCGTAGGATGGTATACGAGAAAAACAAAAGAAGTTTTATTGGACGCCACCGTATCTTAATGAGTGTTTCATAAGGAATTATTCGAAGGTCAGATACGGAAATCTTCGAAAGAGAAAAAAATTTTTACGACAAGCAACATATACAACAATACTTACTGTGGTTTCTGCAACCTGGAATAGGAACGACGATTTCGTGCTATCTGAAAATTTAATCATACCTAGACATTTTCCAACTACGGCTTCATGAGAGCCTAGTCACTTTATCACAAAAATAATTATATGTAAATTACTAATCAAAATTATACCTTCAAGAAATACTTTTAACATTAACACTAATAATACCTTCCTTCAGTACTAAAGCTTCTAAATTATAAACAGAATGTTTCTGTAGGACAAACTTCAAAGAAAGAAAATTTTGAGACAACTTAAAATTTTCTATTAATTTTGTTTTCAAAAAAATATTTATATATACATTGTTTATACAACTTATTTATACGGAGACTTTCGAAACAGTTCCGTGGAATAGTGTTTTATTAAATGCATAAATTATTTTAGTTTTCAGTAAGAAATATGTTACTTTTAATTTACGTTACAATGACTTCATTTTACTTGGATAGGATCCTTTCCAGTTCACAAACAAAATTTACATATTGAAAAGTAATTTCTTAGGTTATGGTTATACATTCTTAATAACAAATTTTAATAAAATCAAAGGTCAAAGAAAGTGCTCATTGACGACATTGAATTATACATCAGGTGTATTATTACCATGTGTTATACATTATAATTCGGCAAACAATTTTTATCCTATCACATGTTTAATACAACTTTGTAACTTCAAACATAACATTGCACCAAGATCTTAAAAATGTTAAGGTCAATTACGCCTTATTCAAATACTAAATTTTTAAATTAAATTTTAAATGAAACAAAATGATTGAACTATGAACTTTAGCAAAATTTTGGAGAATTAATTTTAAACAAACTTAGGTATAGCTTCTTTGAAAATTTATCTGAGCATTTAATTGAAAGTTTCTTGAAAAAAAAATATAAGAATAAAAATGGAGTGTGACTCACCGCTAACCATCTACTATATCTGCGTCCTTACTCTTATAGTTGAGTGTAGCTGACACAGGGGTCCAGATTTTACCTTCGTATTAACCAATAACATGTGCGGGTTTCTACATTCTTGCCTAGTAACAATTGAAACTGCTTTTAAATTTCCATAACTTCTTTACTTGTAACTTGAATTTAACATTTTAAAAATTCGGAATTATAATTATCTCCATATTTAATGATAGTTAGTTTAATCCTTAAAACGCTAAACTAAAAAAATGAATAAAAACTTGAAGATCTCAAGAACTTCAAAACCTTGCGCTGAAATGAAACGAAAGAACAGAAATTTGGGGTAAGCTTGTACAATCTTTCTTACCGTAAAAATATTTCCATCACCATTTTAGGTCGATGCTATTACCAAAACTAAGACTAACTTATGGAACATGTTGACTCCACTTAAATAACTGGTCGGGCGGCATGTTTGATTAAAAACGTGCAAGCTCCGAAAAATACGTGTCTACGGACTACATCTGATATTAAAAATGGCTTATTCCACGAGGCAGCCTTCCTTCTACTCGTATGTGCGGAAAAAGGGGATATTGAAACAAGATACAAACAACTAGAAGTCACTTGATGTGTACTTTTGCTATTCTAATGTAGAGGGCGTACTATGTATGAATTTTATAATAAAAGGTTCCAATAGAAATTTAACATTTATTGATTAGGTGTATCGAACAAAACTTGAGTATTTGAATAACAGAAAATCGAAATTGTTACACAGCCTTTTTCCAAAAAGAAAAAAAATCTTGGATAAACAAAACAAATTCTAAAGAAGGATCAAAGATTTATTTTTATTATCATTGTAATAACAATCTCTACAAAGTTAACTAACTAATTGACGATAAACAAATACCAACTAACTTAATCCTAAACATTGACGTAAGATCAACTAAAAAAAAATATATTTTTTTTATTTTGACTAGTAATATGGGAAGGTGGAAGTACAAAAGAACAAAAAATATTATGAGTGTTATAGTAACTAACCATACTACTACTTACAAACAAAGAAAATTAACCAACGCAAAAAGGAAAGACCTTTAAACCTATAAATACTTTACACAAGATTCTTTATGTCCTAAACTAACTTTATGTTCAAACTATTCACACGCGGTCAATTGCCATTCGCACTAGGCTTTGTAAAGTCCTAAGAACAAAAAAATTTCATATTGGGAATTATGATTGTCTATCAAAAAAAATTTGACAACCCTACCCACATAAACCTTTTTTTTCCAAAAAAAAATTGTCTTTTAGAATTAGACAGCATAAATTCAACCCAAAAGAAGTACTTGAGAGCTACGTCCTACCTTTCACAAAAAAATTTGGTAAAACTACCTCATTAGACTTCCAACTTCATAACGCCTAGTCCTACCTAGACTATTATTTTTCGACTCTATAACTCTCTAACTATACTGCATCCAAAAAATTCAACTTCACTAATATATGTCCGCTCCACAGTGGACACACACAAAATTATTCGACTTGATATTAAATCAAATCTCTATACCAACATAGTGGTCAAAACTTCTGCTACCTAAAATACAACCATCAACTTGACCAACTTCACAAAAAATCTCTGTAAAATGCAAGCGACTTTCGCTTATCTAAACTCTAAAATCTCAAATATGTTTAACATCATCGATGTCAACACAGCTTCTATATTCGACCTTATCAGCATCATCCAAAATCAATAACCTAAACTTAAACAATATTATCGCCATAGTCGTCCTAACAAAAATCAACCTTACCAATACGATCGACCAAACAAAACAAACACATCAGCAGCCTAGACATATTTTTACGCGCAAGTCTTTCAACAAAAATCTTTATGACACTAAACTTATACAAATTTGATACTAATATACTCTCTACAAAAAAAATAATAAGGACAAACACGAAAGCATGATCGTTACTTAAACAAAATTATCACCGAAACACTCGATACTCTTCCTACTACAAAAGTTTTCTTTGACGAACAAAATTCCATGCCAAAATTTACTTTTCTAGAACGTCATTATCTGGATCTAAGGGAGAATTCGAAAACTGAAGTTGCTCCTCTATATCCACAATTATAACAAAAAATTTTCTTGGGAGATCTACAAAACTGAAATGTATGGCCATAATGCGAACAGTTCCAACACCCATTATTCTTCTTTACTATTCTAGGACTACTCGAGACCGGTACTGAATCATTACTCTTTAAAATTTCTGCTTGAGGGAATTGTGCTAAATTTTTTTCAACTTGACTCTTAGGTTTGGAGAGATTTTTAAAACATACTGAAGAAGCATTATGAAAACTTGATCGATGAATGACCCTAGACCTGTACGAATGACTTGTCGAAACAGAAACAGATTTTTGTTTTAAATGATCAGCTTCTTCTAGCTTTTTACAGAGTTTAGCCAGAGTCGCCATATCATCTATCTCTGACAAAGCAAGATATGAAATGAATTCGGGCAACAAATTTTTTCTAACTATTCTAACCTTTGTGACCTCAGCAGGGCGTTGTGGTAGTCTACTAAATAAATTTTTCATATGGGCAATAAATAAAACAACTGATTCAGACTTTTTTTGATGGCGTGCTTTTATCAAATCCCATACTTCTGAATGAGCGGATAAGAAATCTTCCTTTAATCGTTTGACTAAAGAATTCCAATTTTTCACTGAATTACGGATACTTCTATTCCAGATCAAACCATCTCCAACAAATAATTCAGAGGATCCACGATAAAAATCAGCTTCGGATACAGCTGGAGAATCTGCTAGTTCTTTTACTCGATCTAAAAATTGATACACGTGTTTTGAATCACCTGAAAATTTCACAGGCCAAGAACTTATAGGTACAGAGGGGGTAAGATATGTAACTGTGGGAATAGGTGTACCAACAACTGAGGGAGATTCGATAGTTACATCTTTACGATCAACTGAACTACTAGCTCTATTAACTTTCTTATAAGTCTGCTTCAAGAATAAAAATTGTAGCTAACGTATCATTTTTAAACAATACTGCTTCCTTTACATTTTCTGTAGGAAGTTTAATTCTCTTGACTCGACCGACGAAATGAAACAGTCTAGATTGTACCCTTTTAAAAATAGAATCGGCAACATTACCATCAAATTCGGACAAAATATTTTTTATGGATTCAAGCGAGGAATCGATTTCTTTACGTTCTTCTAAAAATGTTGCTGTATACCCAAGAAGATTAAGTAAACAACCAGGTTCTTTCACTTCCTTAGCCAAAAGTCTACCTAAAATTTTTCTTTTCTCTACTATGGTCCTACAACTTTCTATACCTCTAATGTTTAACTCGTATTCCAACTCTTCTTTGTGCAAATAAACAATCTGTAAAGTATATGCCATTTCAAAAATTTAAAAAAAACCTTTTCAACCGCTAAATTTCTAACACTATAGTCAAAAATGAAAAACAGCACTGTCGTTCCGCTAAATATTCTTCTTCACTAACCACTAAAAAAAATTTTTTATGTTGCAGTGTCAATAATTGAAAAAACTAAATCGAGGCTTGTCGTTTGAGTTGCTATAAATGTTTGAATCATCAAAATGTATTCGAGCGCGACGTCGTGAGCGCTATTTATGTATTCTAGCCCCACGTTTCGGGCGTCATTTTTGTAACATTCGAGTTTTCTATTAAATATGACTGCTCTACCATACAAGCAGCAGAGCCTCGATAGATTACGAGGGGTTCCTGTTTGATGGACAAGCCCAGGGTAAAAGGATGTTGAATGGCTTTGAGAGAAAAGGATCCCTCTAAAGAGTTCTTCCAGCCAGCTAAGTTTCTTCAACTTAGGGCAGAGCTATGAGCTAGGGTCGTAGGATGGTATACGAAAAAAACAAAAGAAGTTTTATTGGACGCCACCGTATCTTAATGAGTGTTTCATAAGGAATTATTCGAAGGTCAGATACGGAAATCTTCGAAAGAGAAAAAAATTTTTACGACAAGCAACATATACAACAATACTTACTGTGGTTTCTGCAACCTGGAATAGGAACGACGATTTCGTGCTATCTGAAAATTTAATCATACCTAGACATTTTCCAACTACGGCTTCATGAGAGCCTAGTCACTTTATCACAAAAATAATTATATGTAAATTACTAATCAAAATTATACCTTCAAGAAATACTTTTAACATTAACACTAATAATACCTTCCTTCAGTACTAAAGCTTCTAAATTATAAACAGAATGTTTCTGTAGGACAAACTTCAAAGAAAGAAAATTTTGAGACAACTTAAAAATTTTCTATTAATTTTGTTTTCAAAACAATATTTATATATACATTGTTTATACAACTTATTTATACGGAGACTTTCGAAACAGTTCCGTGGAATAGTGTTTTATTAAATGCATAAATTATTTTAGTTTTCAGTAAGAAATATGTTACTTTTAATTTACGTTACAATGACTTCATTTTACTTGGATAGGATCCTTTCCAGTTCACAAACAAAATTTACATATTGAAAAGTAATTTCTTAGGTTATGGTTATACATTCTTAATAACAAATTTTAATAAAATCAAAGGTCAAAGAAAGTACTCATTGACGACATTGAATTATACATCAGGTGTATTATTACCATGTGTTATACATTATAATTCGGCAAACAATTCTTATACTATCACATGTTTAATACAACTTTGTAACTTCAAACATAACATTGCACCAAGATCTTAAAAATGTTAAGGTCAATTATGCCTTATTCAAATACTAAATTTTTAAATTAAATTTTAAATGAAACAAAATGATTGAACTATGAACTTTAGCAAAATTTTGGAGAATTAATTTTAAACAAACTTAGGTATAGCTTCTTCGAAAATTCATCTGAGCATTTAATTGAAAGTTTCTTGAAAAAAAAATATAAGAATAAAAATGGAGTGTGACTCACCGCTAACCATCTGCTATATCTTCGTCCTTACTCTTCTAGTTGAGTGTAGCTGACACAGGGGTCCGGATTTTACTTTCGTATTAACCAATAACATGTGCGGGTTTCTACATTCTTGCCTAGTAACAATTGAAACTGCTTTTAAATTTCCATAACTTCTTTACTTGTAACTTGAATTTAACATTTTAAAAATTCGGAATTATAATTATCTCCATATTTAATGATAGTTAGTTTAATCCTTAAAACGCTAAACTAAAAAAATGAATAAAAACATGAAGATCTCAAGAACTTCAAAAATTTGCGCTGAAATAAAACGAAAGAATAAAAATTTGGGGTAAGCTTGTGCAATTTTTCTTACCGTAAAAATATTTCCATCACCATTTTAGGTCGATGCCATTACCAAAACTAAGACTAACTTATGGAACATGTTGACTCCACTTAAATAACTGGTCGGGCGGCATGTTTGATTAAAAACGTGCAAGCTCCGAAAAATACGTGTCTACGGACTACATCTGATATTAAAAATGGCTTATTCCACGAGGCAGCCTTCCTTCTACTCGTATGTGCGGGAAAGGGGGATATCGACACAAGATACAAACAACTAGAAGTCACTTGATGTGTACTTTTGCTATTTTAATGTAGAGGGCGTACTATGTATGAATTTTATAATAAAAGGTTCCAATAGAAATTTAATATTTATTGATTAGGTGTATCGAACAAAACTTGAGTATTTGAATAACAGAAAATCGAAATTGTTACAAGTTTTAGCAAATTACCTGAGTGTTCAAGAATGAATTTTGTGTTAATTTCTGCAGTCTCCGACAGATGTCCAAGATATTTCTTGAATCAATAAACGCAAAACTGTAGTATTTGATGGATTTAATTTGAAATAACAATGCGTTTACTTATGAAAATAATTTTATATATTGTTATGGTGCCTATAATGAGTATTTTAAAAGGCAATAATAAATTTCTAACTTAAATCGAATTATCAGTCACAACTTTTACAAGTACCTGAAGCTATATGCCATATCAATAATTTTTAGTAACACCAATCAATTAGGTGGGTGTAAATACTAAGTGATGATTTTTATGAATCATTTTAGAGTCATGATAAAATAAACTTTCTTATCCTTGTCAAAAATAAATTGCAGTTAATCAATTTCAATATTATAACTTACAAAACCATTATAATTTAGATGCACTAACAATAAGACATTTAAAGCTGCGAATTAAATCAAAACATTTTGTAACTTATTAAGTTTGAATTATTTAGATCGTAAAATAAAATCAAAACCTACTCTTAATTAATTTCTTTCCAATTAGATGATGATTTACCGTTAAGTAAATTTATTTGCATTCACTACAGCATCCAAAGATAAGAAGCTCGTGTAGCAACATTGAATTCCCAAACCTCTAAATTTTAATAAACCGTACGTCTTTTGACCGGTAGCATTTTGGGGTAAGTTTTTCAATGTTTTGTTAGTGCGAAGGGTTTAACGCAGGATAAAAATTTCACCAAAAATAAAATTCCTAGAAAGAAATTACCATGAACTTACTTTTAAGCAACCGAAAATTCTTAAAAATAGGTGTAGTATTTTTACATTATCACATTAATATCAGAAACTTCAAAATTTCTACTGACGCCTTATACTCCATCAAGTTGCGGTTCCCCCCTTTGAACAATTGTAAAAGTTTAGTAAAGTCAAATGATTACGTTACAATTTTAATAGCCGCTGCACCGAAAAATTCGTACGTGGTTCAATAATTATATCATAAGCCGTTTTAGCAGTAACTATTTATCAACCAAACTTACGAAGTAAGTTAGGTTAATAAGATCGCTACGTCGCCGTCGTCGCCGCCGTCGTCCGTTGCACGTTTTTTTCGTTTTACAAACATTTGATATATGGATCTTGTTCAGTTTTTTACGATGATTAAGAATATGCTAGCCAATTTTCGATATCTCATCTAGTTTTCGAGTAATTGGACATTAAAGTCGAAATTTTGGTTATATAAAACTTCAATATAACAAAATATAAATATTATTTTTAGGTTAATATCGACCTCCTGAGCATATTTTTACATAGCATCAATACTCTATGTTGATTGGTTTTCGAGTTATTCGACTTTGAAAAATATGTTCGAAAAATGTTATAAAAGAAAAATAAAATAAAAAATAAACTTGTGTGAATTTCTATTACATAATGGCTTTAAGTTTGGTTGTATGGCGTACATGCGGCATAGATTTTTTTTATTAAAATCCAGAAACTTAAATTACGTTTTATTTTGGCGATTTTCTATCTAAATTCTTTTTTAACTTACTGTTTAACTCTTAGTTACAAAAAACGTCAAATTATCAATCAAATTCTTTAAATCATTTTAACACAAGCAACATAAATTGTTTTGCTTCTGAGTGAGCCATGTGTAAAGTCTTGTTCAAATTATCGACAGCCGCTTTTTATTTTTCTAATTACATAGCGCTTTTTGGTCAAACAACATTCTAAAATTTTCTAAAACGGCGGGACGAGAACAATAGGAAAACTGCCATGAGATGTGGCTTTTCAAAGGACTGCATTCCCTACTCGAATGCAAATGAAAAAAAATACTTTGACACTGCCTTTCAGTTATCTTTAATGTGTATTCTTACCTTCACGGTTTTTGACGTTATTTTTAATTTATTTTTATTGATATTTGTTAGACACTCGTCAAAGGAGTTGGTTTTTAAGACAACTCAAAACTAAGCAAACAAAATGGTCTAACCCGACTGAACATTAAGAAATATAAAGGTCGACCTACGTAAATCTAATCCAATTACGAAAATTGAATTACACCACAAAGAGTACAATCGGAGAGCGGTGCTCCCTTTCGCAGCACAAAATATAGGTGGAAAATGTTACTGTTTGAGGTGCTTCATCATTGAGTTCGACCGCACTTGATAACCGCAACTAGTGTCGTACCCCTAAATCAAAGTTGAGGGCTGCGTAGCTTCAAAATAGGTTAGAACTTGGAGTAAATGCTTCGGTGATGTTTACAAGAGCTACCGTTCGACACAGAATACTCTGGCATTGCTCTACATGACGATGCCTTGACGCGACAGACATCGATGTCATATGAAATAACGAAAGAATTCCCTCACCAACCTGTGTACAGCTGGTTTCTAAGCCGTCACGAATTGCATCAACAACTGTTTGGACACGACAACCTAGACGACGCAGACAAGAAGCCACTCGTAGCAAAATGAGACACCAATAAGGCGTTAGTGTCTTGGTGTCCTCAGTCTGGTGAAACGGAAGGTCTAGTGCAGCATAAAGCGGATAAAGCGACGGCCAACAACACAGACGATCACTGCAAGGGATTCTGCTAGGTGAAACAACTTTGATGTCCACACCTGTTAAGACTTAGACCGGACTCGAAGCCATGATGGAGAACATCGCCACCCGTAGCATACCTCGGCACAGCGACAGCGGCTACTTCTGATAGAAGAAGTTTGCGAAAAACGCTTTAAACCTTAGCAATCAGCGGTGAAGACCAATTTTCCGGTACTGCTATCACAGGGGACAGAAAAAATAGTAATGTAATAATCAGTCTTTCCCCTAAGAGAGAATAACGAAAAGAGGAAAGGAGTTTATTCAGGTCATGGTCTGCTCTAAATGTATATGCGTACGCATACTCTGCATACTCTCTCGTAAATAGCATTGACAATCTAGTTTATGTGACGCGCACATTTTCCCAATTGCTATAGAACGAAACCTAATCCAGGCTAAAAAAAAACAACTACGAGAATTTTTTGCGACGTGTTGTGCATCACTGCAACGTTCTACAGCGCTTTTGAAATTTTTGGTTTGTGAGATCAGACTATTATCTTTTCAAAATCGTTATCTTCAGCATATTTTTATTATTATCCGGTCAAACAAAAATTTAAATTTAACCTAGATTTAGTCAACGCTTTAAAATGGATTCTTAGTTCGCAACAGCACTATCAAAATTAAACTGTTGAATAAAGTATTATATATCGGTAGTAGCTTATGAACACTTGACACTTTATTGTCATTTTTTTTTGTGATTTTTCTATTAATAGATTTTTAACTCCGAAAAATATTATTTATTCACTTTACCGAACGAGATGGAGACACGAATAATGGCTAGATTTAACGCCGGAACACCATTACTAGCATCCATGGATCGTCTGGAAGAAGAACGTTTCAAGAAAAAACACGCCAAATTAATCAAAGACCTACTAAAGGAATGTCATTTTGATCGAGATGAACTAGAATCAATACTACTTATTTTTCATTTAATTAAGAAAAAGATAGCTCCTACAGACATAGGCATTAACAGACAACAACTCCAAGATATTTTACACTCAGCGTTCGATATGACTGATACAGAAAGTACAGAAAGGGTCATAAATGCAATTGATAAACATGCTGGCGTAATTATAGAAATGCGATTTTGGGCAAAAATGCTTTCTCTCTTTTTAAGGGGTAGTTTTCAGGAAAGAGCTTATCACTGTTTTAAGGTATAAATCATATGTTTCGATGCAAAGCTGTTGGTTATTTTCTTTCTTCCAGGTTTATGAAGACAGAGGTACTGGTTTTATAACCAAAGAAACAATGATGCGCTTACTAAGACATTCAATTATAAGCGGACGTGACGACGAAAGCGAAGAGGCTATTAAGGTAAAATTACATAATTATATGGATATCGCCAACAAATTTGTGTGATGCAGGATTTCATCGGAATACTATGCTCAAAAATAGACGTCGATCGAGATGGAAAGGTTAACTATAATGATTTTTATGCTAGCGTTACAAAACAACCTTTATTGTTGGAGTGTATGGGGCAATGTTTACCTTCGCGAGCAGCAGTGTTAACATTTTTAAACACGTTTACATCATATGTTGGAAAAATGTAATGAAATATTGATATCTAATTTTATGACGTATATAATTTAAAAAAATAGTGCTAGATTATAAATCACCATCCGTGTACGAGTTTCTTTATTTTTCGCTTGATCGTATTACCCGTTTAAGCTGCATTGAAGTGATTGCTTGTATTGAGAACTTTAACCAACAATTCTAAACGTGTCAAGATAATGAAGCTCACGGTGCTAAATAGTGGGGTAAGCATAGCTCCATCTGTAGTGAAACATTTTCTTTTGGCTATACACAAGCATTCTTATCCTACCAACTTTTTTATTTTTGTACTGAGCGAAAGGCAAGCCCCACCTACCCATCCTCCCGAATTTAAAGACCTTTTTCTATTTTTCTTGTAGCACTTCCTCAAATTTTGGCTCTATGCCCAATGATTTGCATTTTATTTAGCAACAGAATTTGCTGCAGAAAATAACAGCTGAAGAAATCTACTAGTTTCCTAACCCACTAGTACCTATCTTTTTGCATACTATAGACTCAATTTCGCACTTTGTTGAAATACTATATCTTCTTTCACTTTCTTTTAAAAACTTTATAACATGCCATTTTGCCATTCTGGAAACTTCTAACTTTTTCGCTCCCTTTGGTTTATCATATCCAGATTCAAATTTTATATATCTGTCGTTTTGCCTAGACTTGATCATATTTATAATAATACCACATCACAAGTAAAAAAAATCAACAGGTTTAAGCTAAGAATTAGTGCAATATGCACTTACCCACAAGCACGACATTCGCTAACTGAGTACTACATGAATGCGCAGATGTCCTACTGTCCAGCCCCCCTTCCTTGAGGAACGCACTCTTTTGCCAGCTCTGCGTTAATTCAAAAACAATCTATTCCCGCTTTTACCCTTCCTCATTTATTGCAGTTAACACTTACTTAGGCATCATAAAAAATGCTTACACACATACACATACGAGACCTGAACCGCACTGGTCTCAACGTTCTAAGGGTTTGGTATAAAACAAATTTTAAATTTAAGTTGATGTCAAAATAATAAAAAAATATAATTGGCAAGTTGATAGAACTTCTTACTATATAGATATTTTAAAAACAAGTAAACGCATCTGCCAAATAAATAACCTTTGCACTATGGTGACCGTTAACGTTAGAAAGTTGAAGAAGAGAATGAGGAGGGGGGAGGCGGTGCGCTCCAATGTCACTAGGACTCTTGGAGAAGATTCGGATATAGAGAATGATAGTACTGTGATGGTGTCCAAGTATAGATAAACCGTCAAAAACATTAGATCTCAATGAACAAATTTTTGCTCTTGTGTTAGATGACGACGAAAATAAAGAAGCTTGTAAAGATGAAGTTGTTGGGGCTATAGATGTTCAAGAGGAAATTTCAAAGAAGAAGATACAGATCGAGACGTGAATAACCAGCCACGAGAGGAATAAGGAGAGCATTCGCTGTAAAACTTTGTCATTACCCATCATACGACTTACATTGCCAAAGGTTTCTCTTGAAAAATATTAGTTGTGCGCAAGTAATTGGTTTTTACGGTGGACACAATTCAAACGCATTCACAAGTCTGAAGATATAGAAGCGGAAATTAAATTCCATGATCTACGCATGACCCTTAGCGGTCCAGTTAATTGTTAGTGGACTCTAATCTAAACATCGAGTATTTATGCGAAAGCTATAGAACATCTACAACTAGCTATGGTAGAGAAGAACTTATTATCAGCTCTACAGACAAGCAACTTTTAATATTGGTTAAGAATACACCTCTCAGCGAATTGTATAAGATTAGTTTAAAAGTGCGGAGTTCGTAGACTTTAGGTATCACAAACGAGCGCGCTGCAATTCTTGTACCGGTAATGAAAGAACATTTAGAAATATTTAAGTTATAGAAAAATAGGATTATTGTTGATCCTAAAGAAAATAAACATGACGTTTTTAGGAAAAAAAGGCTAAGAGAAGTTGATAGGTTGACGATTGCTTTCCATAGCTGTTATTTCTATTACAACCAGTAAACAAAAAAAAAAGAGAGACGGGGACAAACAAAAAAAACAAACCGATCAGGTGCGTATTTAACAAAGATTGTAAAAGTAAAATAGCAGTGAAAAAAGCGTAGAAATATTGTAAAAGTAAGTCGGCTCTTCTTTGCCTGCCTTCCCACTAATCGCTTAATCGGGAAATATCGAGTTAGAGTAAATTGTGAAATTTGTCAGGGTAGGCATTATAGTTTAATGTGTAATGGAAATATAGGAAGGATTAGCACTAGTAAGATTATAGAAAAACAAACAAGGGTGACAACCAACTTATTTGCTGGTCAAACGCCCAATGAGCCTATGGTATTACAAACCATTATTGCCAACATAGGGATACGGAAGGTATAAATATTATTAGACTCTGCCAGTCCCTGTAGTTATGTTTCAACCAAACTATGTTGTGCATTTTGGCTGCCGAGAAAAAGTATAGAAAAGTTCCATGATCTTGTTTGGTGAACAAGTGTCAGAATATGTACGTCAAGATGTTCATAATATTAGGTTGAATAGTCTAGTAAATGATAATAAATTTAATATCAAGGCTTTTGAATAGGAGTGCATTTGCGTTAGGATTCCAAGTTATTCGATGATGACTGAGAAGTTGCCAATAGTTGGCATCACGATTACGAATGATGGTAGAAATAGTCAATTGATTTATTGTTGGGAGCTGACGTTATGGGTGGGATTATAATAGGTGTAAGTTCTGTTGAATTCTTACTTGCATTTGAGACAATTTATGGTAATGTTTAGTTGGTTCAATCAGAAATTCACCTGCTACTTCCTCTGCTAATTCACCGGTAACTGTTTTAGAGGTATTCTTCTAATCAAACTATTATCAAGGTTATTGGCCATAAAAATGGATTTTGAGTTTATGTCTCCAATATTCATTATGACATAAAATATAACCATCGGCCATCATCCAGTGTTTTGGGCTACATTATAAGTTTCACACAATTTGTCGACTATATCAACACCACCCGTTATAGAATGTTATGAAATCTGGATTACACTGTTCGCTAGGGGAATCGTCGATTTTATCATCACGGTGTAAACTCGATGCCAAAATAACATGTTTTCTTTTTCTAGGTATATAGGATACAATAGTAATGTCTTCCTGATAACCAGAAAGACTTGAGTTGACTGGACGTTGCTTGGTGTTTACAAATTCTGGGAAAGTAGCTTATTATTTTTACGTACAGTGCCCACGTGTGTTAAATCATGGTTGCAAGGCAGATTTGTGATTAAATCGTACGTGGTAAACCAGATATCGCATGTGATGTTTCTTCCAGCTCCAGATATTGTTGAAATTAGTCTCCTTAGAATACTAGCTGAATCATACTTTAGTCGGTATAAACCTTCACGTTACCTACCAAAATAGGGCGCCAAATTTAAGGTATATCGTGTCTTAACAAGTGCAAACATTTTTAAACCATATTTATTCTATTTAGATGGAATTTATTGTTTATACCACATTTACCACGAAATCCTTCCAGCTTCTCATCGATGGTTCCCTATTCGCTTAATGTATATGCCTTTTGCCAATTATTTACAAAAGTTGTGAACAAAGGTCTGATTGGAGCCAATTTATCTACTGACCTTCTCTTTTTCACGGTTTTCACATCTTTAAATTGAATATGTCTCAATAAAAAAGGCAGCGTTGTTGTGACATTCGGTGTGTTTTTTTAGCAGTAATCTCAGTTAACAGTAGCTTTCTTCACTTACAATGTCAATTTGGCGTGTTCTCTCTGGATATTTTATATCGAAAAGATTTGAGAAAATCACTTCTCCTCTTTCCCTTAAAGCATCACCTCGTAATTACTTCCAAATGAAATTTCATTTCAGTTTAGTGAAGTGGATTGATTCGTGTTTCCTGCGTAGGACAAATTGATTGAGAAATCAGGTTATGAACAGAAGTAAGGTTATGATGTGTGCTCTGTGGTTATGGTGTAAAATGTCGTTCTTTTTACTTCACTAACAGCCAGATATATCTCAATTCAGCCAATCTCAAAATGATCCGCGAATACTGGTAAAAAGAACAAATCTATCGTCAACCACAACAATTCAATGCCATTTCCGTTGCGATCCCACTATTCTGAGGTATTCAATCGATTACTTTTTAACCGTCCAGCTAAGTATAGTAGCTCTAATAAAGCTTGAATTTTAATTAAATTTGTCAGAACGGTCTCTTGTGTGTCATTTTATTTATACATTTATTGGTACCTTCAACGATAAAGTTCAATATATCATCTCAGAACGTTCATTTCCAAGAGTCTGTTATTGACTTGACATTCTGTGCATGCGTTTTCGCGCCTGGTAAATAAATAACTGTTTGATTTTCGTATTTTTACATTTTGACTTCGACGATGTTTTTTTCCAGACACAATAATCCTTTCCAATGAAACTAGGAATCCCAGGAATTTTTGCATTTGGTTCAACGTCTGGCTCATTTGCACAATCATGCTCTGACTCCGAATCGTTGTTCAATATTGTCTTCCTGTGCTTCAGACTCCTCGTCATCAAGAACAGTTATTTACAACAGACTTTTCGACGGACGGAAAAAGGATTCTAAAATACAACAAACAGCAACTCGTAATAACAGAATTTAAATTACGCCAGTAGTGGCACCAAGTCCACTGAACCCAAAACTACTACCGACTAGCGAAATGAAGTACTTAGCACGCAACACTTACGACGTTTGCTAGTACACACAATATGCTGTAGAGGTAATGAAACGGCGAAGGATGCAAATTAATTCCCACTCTTTTTATATACTTGATCCGGCGAATCAAGGCTATGACGTCATATGTCAACTGTTGACTACGTAGTCAAATGTTGAAAATGTGTTTTTCATTTATATACACCACTAATTATTGCTACGGTGTATATGAACGTTTTTAGAGACTCCGATTATGTACCAAGCACGCCCTAAGTTGTTATGTAGCAAAGCATACCAATTAATATCATGCATTTCACGGTTAAACAACGATTAGTTTGTAAAGAAATACATTATAAGAATAAGATGACGCAACGATTTACAACAATAGCCGCATTAAGACTAGGATGGATTGTGCTTTCTTTCACAATAGTGTACTCCTTGGTAGTAAAATTGCGTGCTACACACTTACACACTATATTGTACTATTTTGCAGGAGACGGTGGTTATAGACTGCAAACCACTTCATCACACCAGTTAGTAACCCAATAATTCGAGCAGAAGTGCGTTACAATGAAGCTCATGCCAGAACGCGAAATTGCATTGAACGAACCTTTGGCGTTTGGAAACGAAGGTTTCTGTTAAGTACATAAAAGCTACCCAGAGCGAGAAAAAGCGGGTGTATCACCAAACAGATGTTAGGAAATGCGTCCTTCAATATTCTTACCTGATATTCAGTTAGAGCAATGAAGACTCTTGGATCCAGAACATTTCTAATTGCACTCATAAAATTAATTAAAGCGGTGAGGTAGTCCGATACGGGAGCTGACCTCCGAAACAGAAACTTATTGCTCTAACGGTGGCAATAGACTGTGCTAGGCCGCGCAGTCATCCAATATGAAGCAAACAAGATTTGAACATTGAAGGTGATAGATAACGCGTCCAGGTTTGTTATCAAATAAATTTAAAATAAAAGAGCAGATACTACCATTAACAAATAAACTTAACTTTATAATAATAATATAAGAAACTGAATTAATATGTACAGGGTTGGACGGAACATACCGCCCACCAAAATAGAAACATTTTAGTTTTCATTTAGTAGGAGGGGGCAGAGTTTAATCACAAAACGCCTAAACTCACCACACGCTGTTCTAACGGTGGCAACGCGGACAATTCCATCGGCACCAGGATGCACAGAGATAACACGCCCAAGTGACCCCTGAAGAGGAAGAAGAGAATCGGCTTTAATTGGAACTAAGTCTCCAGGTTGAATATAATTCTTGACTTCATGCCATTTAGATTTTACTTGTAGAGTATGCAAGTATTCCTGGGACCAGCGTGACCAGAAGTCGTGGTAAATACGCTGCAATAATTGCCATCGAGACAAACGATTTAAAGGCAGTGCTATCAGTGCGGTACCAGGCAGGGCGGAAAGAGCGGAAAGGGTCAAAAAATGACCCGGCGTTAAACAACTAAGGTCGTTCGGATCATTATTAACAGGGGTCAGAGGGCGCGAATTAAAGACAGCTTCAATTTGGATGAAAACGGCTGACAACTCTTCAAAGGTTAGAACCGGCTCTCTTACAACTCGAAGTACCAAGGTCTGATGGATTTGACGCCAGCTTCCCAAAGACCCCCAAAATGAAGCGTGGAAAGTTAGTTAAAATGCCAAGCAATTAGTTCATGGAAGCTGCTGCTTTAGCAAAGGAAACCAGTTGCGATTGGCACTGACAAAGTTTGTACCACAGTCGCTGTACAAATGTTCACACCAACCACGACGAGCAAGAAACCGACGAAACGCGTGCAAAAAATAGTCTGAGGTTAAATCGAAAACTAGTTCCAGGTGAAGACCCTTGATGCACATACACATAAAAATGCAGAGGTAGGTTTTTAAAATTTTGGCGCCGGGATTTGGCTCATTGTTATTGTAAACGGACCGCAAAGGTCCACGCCAGAATGCAAAAATGGTTTAACTTGAGTTATTCTAGCAGAGGGAAGATTGCCCATAAGAGACTTAAAGGACTTGGGATGTGTTTTCCAACAAGGAATATAAGAGCGAAGTACCCGGTGAATAGATTTTCTCGCAGAAACTATCCAAAACCTTTGACTTATAAGAAATTGTGTTGTTTGAATACCTGCGTGATAATATTTCTGATGAATGTATTGAATGTATAGATCCGTGAAGCGGCTCTTATTGGGCAATAAAGCAGGGAATCGTTTATCGTAAGAAATAGAGGCGTAACTTAACCGGCCACCTACACTAAGCACGTCATTCAAAAGAAAGGAGAATAATTTTTAGATCCTTTTAGCAAGTGGGGGATTGAAGAGGCCTGATTTCAATCGTAAAAGATGTATGTTGGGTGTGTTTAACAAGGCATTACAAAGCGAACTCGAACTCATAATCGGATACAGATCCAGTACGCTTAGTTAAAGGATGCCTGACATTATTAATATAGCGGAAGATATAAGCGGTTATACGAACGACATAAAGAAAAGAACACTGATTTTTAACTAGGACATCCAATACATTGTAACGTATTTTTTTTCTAGTTACCTCTAGCCCAATAAAATAATAATAAGACAGCTATATTTTAAAGCATTCAATTAGTGAATTATCAACCAATAAAGATTAAAGTATAATGTTCGTAATAACACATAGATTCTAGAAAATATATATTCTGAAGTTTGTTACCAAGCGCTGTCAAGTTGATAATCGGCACTTTATTTCCAACGTCCAAGAGTGCAAGTCGCTTTTTGTAGACGATATAAAGTCAAGATGGCCCGGCTAAAACACGTGGCGTCTAATAAAGTCAAGAAGAAAACGAAAATAACAATAGATTCTTACGGTCGACAGGTTGAGCCTAACAGCGGTCGCGTGGGTACGAGTTTTGATAACCCTCGCTTCACATAAGTTAGTTGATCCCTACAGGCCTGAGAATATGGAACGATTATAGGACATCATTTAAGACATGCAATATCTTACGGACATATCTACAACAACAATTTTCGATATTAAATTATAATAATACTTCGTCGCAGTAAATTTAAGCAAGCAGTTATGGTTTCGTTCTATTTAATTAACATGCAGTATAGCAATGGTTTATTCTACACAAAAAATCCCGACATACCGATGACTTATATCAACTAGATATTACGCTGGAAAAATACAACAGCTGACGTCAAGGTTTTACCTGCAATTCATTTGGATGCACGTGAGTGTTTGAAACTTTCCATAACTTTGAAACTATAGTAAAATATTATGAAATATCTTACGTGGATTATTAGAGTAAAGAAAATATAAAGTAGTTTTTTGAAGTTAGTAACAACAACCAATAAGCATCTAGTTTGTCAGTTGTTTGTACACGCATTCAATCAATGTGTTTTAAGATTTTTAGAATGACAACTTATGTCAGATAAAGAAAAACTAGTATAGATTCTGTTTTCTAATCTAGACGCCAGATGCAGTCTTGGTTTAATGTTACATTTTGTTTAAAGACATTCAGGTCATGTAAAAGCTCTTTCATTGGTGTAGAAATTCGCGTGTTTTTTTTGTAGGTTACAGTTAAATTTGAGTATTTGCATTTTACAATCGTTGCTTTTTGACGATCAATATTTGTTGTAATAGTCAATGAAGTACTTCAATGATTAAAGAAAAATAAAATTATGTGTTATGAACAAATAATATATTACATGTTTATTTAACTAATTTTTATAAAAATGATCCATTTATATATATCTATTTTGAATGTTAAATTTCACAAAATTTTTTATAAAAAATATGACAAGAACATAATCCTATATATTGCAGTCACCTGTATATAATCAGACTTTCAAATAAATAGAATTCCTTTTGTTTCTTTTGAAAGACGTTTTATTATTCAACATTTAAATTACAAAAAAAGAAACTAGAGCAAGTCCTCCTTAAGTAAAAAGGGTGTGTAATGAAACTAAATTCATTTAGTATATTACAGATGTTTAAATTCACTTATTCTATTTTTGGCATATGCTTTTGAGGACACAAATGGTGTCCATGTTGTGTTTTTGTTTGTTCACAGGTAAAGCTGAGACATCTGTTTGACATCTGGTGGTTGAGGTTTTGGTAAGTGTGTCCGAAAGAGTGAAATTCAAGTTTTATGGCTATGTTAGTGGTGTTAAGATAAGGTTTCCGCATTCCCCTTATACAAACACAGTTAAATTTTGTTGGCAATTGTATTAAAAAATACGGTGGCGCTTATTAAAGGTATTTTTGGTCTATTATTCACCCACGACCCCTGCTCATGATCTACCCAGAGCTAACACTCTACTAGCCGTTTAAACCTTAAGAGTTTTCTTTGACTAAAGCCATTTTCCATCCGACATTACCTAGGGCTTAAAAATAAAAAGAAGAAATTCTCGACCTAGTGATATCAGATTAAGTATAGAAAATAGAGAGATTTAGTATATAGCTGATAGTCACGAGGCTAAAGAGTAATAAACTTACATAAAGTTTAATTACCCTTTTTTAAGTTTACAACATTACAGGACAAACAAGTAGTGAGTATAACGCACCGTTCTTCACTTAGTACTTGTTGCGGTTCTAGAGAACAAGAACGTAGAACATGATTTATTTCTTGAAAATGTACTAAAAAGGGGTGAAGCCACCCACCATAACGAACATTCGAGCAACTCGGCGGGTAACAAACCCCGTGACCCAACGTCAGCGGGATTATCGTTAGAAGGCACATGAAGCCATATGGCGTTAGAAGTTTTGTGTTGGATATAGGCTACTCGGTTGGCCGTTCATTTTTTTACATTTCCAATGCTCCACCAGAAGGTACTACATTGGCCAAGAGGCGAGTTTTTTGTTGCCTGGAAATTTAGAATTTTGCCGAATCCTTGCCGTTCCAGACAAGGTAGGGATCTTTAACGTGCGTGACAACACTCACGCACTGGACCTCCATTTAACCTCTCATCCGAACGAGGGCGTAATTTTTGTGAAAATGCTCACCTGCCATTTTTCAAGCAGTCGGCCGTGTCGGGATTTGAACCCAGGACCTTGGGATCCGTAGTCTTACGCTTACTACATTGATCCACGGCGACGCCTTACTCGGTTGGCCACGAGTTTTCTATGGTTGGGACGGAGCGGAAATCCATGAATGTACAATCATCGAATTGGACCAACAGCATATTCTATTAGAGGCGAGATAAGAATAGAACACATTCAGAACAAAATCTAGTAATTTAGCAGATAAAGCAGCGGCTAGCAATTCTAACCTTGGCAGGGAAAGGGGTCGCAATGGTGCTACTTTAGATTTTGCGCATACCAAACGAACTATAGATTCTTTAGAACTGTTAAGAAAACAAAAATAAGCGACAGCGCAGTAGCCGCGTTCCGAAGCGTCCCCAAAATAATGTACCTCACACGAATAATAGTGAGAAGGGACTAGGAGGCGCGGTAGGAAAAAATCTGCAAGAAGAGGAAGGCTCTCAACATTTTTTTCCCATAAACGACAGAACCCCGGTGGTGGACAGGCATCCCAATCTAGTTTGAGAGTCCAAAGACGTTGGAGGAAATGTTTTAAAAAAAGGAAAAAAGGGAGAGAATTCCTAACGGGTCAAAAATGCGGGCTAGATTAAAAAGAATATTACGTTTTGTACAAGGAATGTGTATGGGGTTGACCACGAAAAGGAAATTAACTGAAAAGAAGCTCCACTGGAAATTCAAAACTTTTACGGTGGAATCAGAAGGATCCTCAAAGCAATGCGGTTGCAAACACTGATGAGGAGCGAGAATGTCGTTTAGCGAATTGGGATCATTATTGGACCACTTGTGCAGGTTGAAGTCACCTCGTTTTAAAAGGGTTACAAACTGCTCCCTTAAATTCTAGGTGAATTGAACAGTATCTCGACCTGTTACTACGTCATCAATATAGGTATGGCGACGAAGAGCGAAAGCGGCTAGAGGAAAGGGTCCACCTTCATCATCGGCAAGTTGTAAAATAGTACGTATGGCAAGAAATGGAGCGCAGTTGACCCCATAAGTAACGGTATTAAGATGAAAATCCTGGATAAGATCATCAGAAGAGAAACGCCACACAATACGTTGATAATCACGCTGATCGGGTGCAATAAGAATTTGCCGATACATTTGACGAATATCTGCAGTGAGAACGTAACGATGTAGACGAAATTGTAATAACAATGTAGTGACGTCTCTTTGCAATTTGGGACCAATTAGTAAATGATCATTCAGTGAACCTCAGGAAATACATTGAGTGAGGCATTAAAATCTTAGTGCTAACACTGTTAGGTTTTATAACACAATGATGATGTATATAATAAGAATAATCAAAGTGACGCTTATTAGGGATAGGCTGCATGAGTTGAAGATATGTGTATTCTTGAACAAAATGTTTATATTGTTGATATACAAGGGGCTGTTTGAGATGGCGTCGTTCAAAGGAAAGAAATCCTTGTATTGTTAAATCGCGGCTTCCGGTAAATGTGGAAGCAGCATTCTTAAAGAAACTACATAACGGTCCTGATTTGTCCGCGTATGAACTTCTTTGAAAATAATTTCAGCTTCCTTTTCAACTACTGAAATGGTTTCGACGTCGGGAAGTGATTCGACCTCTCAAAATTTGGACACAACTTTTTCCAGGAAGGGTAATTGGTCCGTAGACCAAAGTAAAGTGGTAACCTCCAAGGTGCTTGATGCGGGAATCGATCGAATTAAAATATATCCGAAAACAGTATTCATGCCTATGGGTGTATGGTGTTCAACAGGAACACGATCATTTATTAGAATTTGTGGAAAAACATCGGCCCCGAGTAATAAATCTATAGGGCCGGGTTTTGAAAACTGTGGGTTCGGCTAACTGAATTATGTAATGGCGGTAACTGGTTGACGTTGACGCAACTAGTAGGCAGGTTTTCACAAATCCGAGGTAACACTATTGCATCAATACTAAAAAAAAAAGGATTCATTTTGTTCGCTGGTTTAATTAAGATACAAACAGCGCCGCCAGTAGCCACAGTCTGCATAGAGCCAAGTCCGTTAAGGGTAAGAGGTAACGTGGTAGGTTTTAAACCTAAACGCTTAACACATTGTTGAGTAATAAATGAAGTCATACTACCGGTATTCAACAAGCAGCGAAACTTTTGAAAATTACAGAAACAATCACGAACTTCCATTTGCGCAGTAGACAATAAATAAAACCACCCTCTTTTGTAAATTCGTGTTAAATAATACATTGGAATTATTGGTAGCAGAGGGGAAACGATTTACTTGTGGGAAATTGCAGGTACTCAAAGCGGGAGAACAGATGGCTTGCAAATATCTTGTTCGGCGTTATCAGACGAGCCGGTATAAAGTTTAGTAAAAATACTACCTTTTGAAAGCGATTCTAATAGGGGGTTAAAGTGTAACGAAGTATGATGTCGTTGGGGACAAATGCGACAAGTCATAATCGATTTACACTTGGAAAAAGTATGCAAACTGTTTAGACAGTTAATGCAAAGTTTGCGTTCTTTTACAAAATTACAGTGGTCGTTAGGGGTTAATTCTAAAAAGGCGAAGCATTTAAATAGCGGATGGTCAACTTTGCAATGCGGGCACTTAGCAACACGATTGGTGGTGCGGACTACACTGAAACACTGGGACGTGAACCTGGTCGGCTCTGCGCATGAAACAATTATGTTCATGTTTGATTTGTAATTTAAAGATAAGTTGCCCAAGGATTAACATGTTTTGTCTAGATTTGTAATGATTTCAGTATAAGTAGGAATGGTGGTGGGATCATGCTGCAACTAAAAACCTCGAGCTGTGTGCACGTCCAGTAGATTTAAGAGCATCTGAGCTAAAATAAAGCTCCATTCTTCAACCGGAAGATCAAACTTTTTTAAGGCCTCCTAGGCCTAGTCCTAGGTTCTGGCGGTTTAGATTCAACAAGTTTCATTTTGATTACCTTAATTAAATAAAAGGAACGATCAAACTCTTTTCGTATTTTATCTTCAACCTCAAACAATTCTTCGGCTTTTTCGTCCGTGACGATCAAGGAGATAATGTCATTGTGACTTTGATAGAAAGCTTCTTCTAATTTAACCATATGCTCAAGGTGCGATTCAAATAAGTTATGGTATTCGACATTAGAAACGACTGATTGCGCGATTTCTTGTATTTCTTGTAAACTTTCAATCTGCGTGTATCGTGCAAATTTCAACTTTTTGAGTTTCTCTGCCATTTTAAATAATAACTAAAGCACAAATTATCTTAAAATTTTATAGAAAGTGAACTTTGTATCAACACGATAAATAATGGGAATGAATGTAATTCAAGTAATATAGCATTTGTATTATCAATGCAATATGTTTCATAACACAAACTTGACCTCAGGTACATGATTAATAATTATGTTTTAAATTATAATGCTTATATCTGCTACTGGGTATATCTAGCTCGCAAGGATCAAAATTGAATGTTGAGTACATAAAAGCTACTCAGAGGGAGAAAAAGCGGGTGTATCACCAAACAGATAATAAATAAATGCAGCCTTCAATATTCTTACCTGATGTCCAGTTAGAGCAGTGAAGATTCTTGGATCCAGAAGACTTCTTATTGCACTCATAAAATTGATTAAAGCGGTGAGGTAGTCCGATACGGAAGCTGACCTCCGAAAGAAAAACTTATAGTTCTAACGGTGGCAATGGACTGTGCTAGGCTGCGCACTCATTTCAAACAGTAAAAAAACACAACTAAACAATAATTATTAGTTATACTAGAAGCGGTTTGTAGTCCCTACGGGACTACTTTGAGCGCCCCACACTCTCTGCGCCCCACATACTCTGCGCCCCACACACTCTGCGCCCCACATACTCTACGCCCCACACACTCTGCGCCCCACACACTCTGCGCCCCACACACTCTGCGCCCCACACACTCTGCGCCCCACACACTCTGCGCCCCACACACTCTGCGCCCCACACACTCTGCGCCCCACACACTCTGCGCCCCAAACACTCTGCGCCCCAAACACTCTGCGCCAAAATTCCACTCCGATCAAGACCCCATGCAACCTTTTACGGAACCACCTCACTGAGGTTGTCGCATTATGACCATATAGGCCTAGTAGACCTTGGCTAAATCACTTCGGAGAGTCGATCAGATCAAGATCACTTCGCCCAAGTAGAATTTGTCGAAATCACTTCGGAGAATTGATCGGATCAAGATCACCTCGCCCAAGTAGACTTTGTCGAAAACACTTTGAAGTGTCGCCCGGATCAAGACCACTTAGACCAAGTAGACTTTGTCGAAATCATTTCGAAGTGTCTTTCGGATCAAGACCACTTCGTCCCAGTAGACTTTGTCAAAATAACTGTAGAGAATTGATGGGATCAAGACCACTTCGTCCCAGTAGACTTTGTCAAAATAATTTCAGAGAATTGATCGGATCAAGACCACTTCGCCCAAGTAGACTATGCCGAATTCACTTTGAAGTGTCGTTCGGATCAAGACCATTTCGTCCAAGTAGACTTTGTCGAAATCACTTTTACCAGTATATCGGACCAAGATTACTTCGCCCGAGTTGCTGTTGTGGAAATCACCTTTAGGAATCGATTGAACCAAGACCACTTCGCTCGAGTAGTCGAAGTCACTTGCAGGAGTAGATCGGATCAGCAACACCTAGCCCGAGTAGACCTTGCCGAAATCACTTCGGGGAGCCGATCGGACTAAGACCACTTCGCTCAAGTGGACTTTGTCAAAATCACTTCGGAGAATTGATCGGAGCAAGACCACTTCGCTCTAGTAGACTTTGTCGAAATCACTTCGGTAATCGACCGGATCAAGATCACTTCGCCTAAGTAAACTTTTTTAAAATCACTTCGAAGTGTGGACCGGATCAAAACCACTTCGTCCAAGTAGATTTTGAAAAATCACTTCGGAGAAGTGTTCGGAGCAAGACCACTTCGCCCAAGTGGACTTTGTCAAAATCACTTTGAAGTGTCGATCGGATTAAGACCACTTCGCCCAAGCGGACTTTGTCAAAATCACTTCGGTGAATTGATCGGATCAAGACCAGTTCGTCCGAGTAGAGATTGTCTAAATCACTACGAAGTGTCGATCGGATCAAGACCACTTCGCCCAAGTAGACTTTGCCGAAATCACTATGAAGTGTCGATCGGATATAGACAACTTCGCCCAAGTAGACTGTCGAAATCACTGCGAAGTGTCGTTCGGATGAAGACCACTTCGCCCCAGTAGACTTTGCCAAAATCACTTCGGAGTGTCGATCGGATCTAGACCATTTCGCCAAAGCAGTTTGTCGAAACCACTTCGAAGTGTTGAAACCACTTCGAAGTGTCGAAACCTCTCCGAAGTGCCGTAACCTCACCGAAGTGTCGAAACCACTCCGAAGTGTCGAAACCTCTCCGAAGTGCCGAAACCACTCCGAAGTGTCAAAACCACTTCGAGGTGCCGATCGGATCAAGACCACTTCCCCCAATAGACTTTGTCAAAATTACTTCGAAGTGTCGATCGGATTAAGACCACTTCGCCCAAGTGGACTTTGTCAAAATCACTACCGAGAATTGATCGGATCAAGACCACTTCGCTCTAGTAGACTTTTTCGAAATCACTTTTGAGAACCGATAAGATCAAGACCACTTCGCCCGAGTAGAGTTTGTCTAAATCACTACGAAGTGTCGATCGGACCAAGACCACTTCGCCCAAGTAGACTTTGTCGAATTCACTCCGAAGTGTCGATCGGATCAAGACCACTACGCTCGAGTAGTCTTTGTCGAAGTCACTTTTGGGAGTAAATCGGATCAGGAACATGTAGCCCGAGTAGACGTTGACGAAATCACTTCGGGGAGTCGATCAGACCAAAACCACTTCGCCGGAGTAGTCAGTTAGTAAGTTAGCCAGGTAGTCAGGAAGCCACTTAGTCAGTTAGCCAGTAAGTCAGTTAGCCAGTAAGTCAGTTAGCCAGTAAGTCAGTTAGCCAGTAAGTCAGTTAGCCAGTAAGTCAGTTAGCCAGTTAGTCAGTAAGCCAGTTAGCCAGTAAGTCAGTTAGCCAGTAAGTTAGTAAGTCAGTATGTCAGTTAGTCAGCAAGAGAGGTAGCCAGCGAGACAGTTAACCAGCAAGCCAGGTAGTACATTAGTTAGTGAGTCAGTGATTTAGTTAGCCATGAAGTTAGTGAGTCAGTAAGTTTGTGAGTCAGTAAGTTAGTGGGTCAGTAAGTTAGTGAGCCAGCAAGTTAGTGAGTCAGTAAGTTAGTGAGTCAGTAAGTTAGTGAGTCAGTAAGTTAGTGAGTCAGTAAGTTAGTGAGCCAGTAAGTTAGTGTGTAAGTCAGTTAGTGAGCCAGTAAGTTAGTGTGTAAGTCAGTTAGTGAGCCAGTAAGTTAGTGAGGTAGCCAGTTAGTGAGTTAGTGAGGTAGCCAGTTAGTGAGTTAGCCAGTTAGTGAGTTAGCCAGGTAGTGAGTTAGGCAGTTAGCGAGGTAGTCAGTTAGCGAGTTAATCAGTTAGCGAGTTAATCAGTTAGCGAGTTAATCAGTTAGCGAGTTAGTGAGTTCGCCAGTCAGCCAGTTAGTCAGTTAGTCCGCTAGTCCGTTAGTCAGTTAGTCAGTTAGTCCGTTAGCCAGTTAGTCCGTTAGTCCGTTAGTCCGTTAGTCCGGTAGTTAGTTAGCCCGCTAGCCAGTTAGTCCGTTAGTCAGTTAGTCCGTTAGTCAGTTAGTCCGTTAGTCCGTTAGTCCGTTAGTCCGTTAGTCAGTTAGTCCGTTAGTCAGTTAGCCAGTTAGTCAGCTAGTCAGTTGGTTAGTTAGTCAGTTAGCCAGTTAGTCAGTTAGTCAGTTAGTCACTTAGCCAGTTAGTCAGTTAGCCAGTTAGTCAGTTAGTCAGTTAGCCAGTTAGTCAGTTAGTCAGTTAGACAGATAGTCAGTTAGTCAGTTAGACAGATAGTCAGTTAGTCAGTTAGACAGTCAGTAAGTTCGTCAGCCAGTTAGTCAGCCAGTTAGTCAGCCAGTTAGTCAGCCAGTTAGTCAGCCAGTTAGTCAGCCAGTTAGTCAGCCAGTCGCTAACTTATTTGGTTAGTTATTTAGTTAGTTAGGTAGTTCATTAGGTAGTTAATTAGTTATTTAGTTAATTAGTTGGTTAGTTAATTAGTTAGTTAGTTAATTAGTTAGTTAGTTAATTAGTTAGTTAGATAATTAGTTAGTGAGTCAGTCAGTCAGTTAGTTAGTCAGGCAATCCCAGCCAATCCCATCCAATCCCAGTCAATCCCAGTGAATCCCAGTGAATCCCAGTGAATCCCAGTGAATCCCAGTGAATCCCAGTGAATCCCAGTGAATCCCAGTCAATCCCAGTCAATCCCAGTCAGTCCCAGTCAATCCCAATCAATCCCTCTTAATTCCAATCAATCCCTATCAACCGCAGTCAATTCTAGCCAGTAGAGTTAATTTCAGTCAGCAGAATCAATTGCAGCCAGCAGAATTAATTGCAGCCAGTAGAATCAATTGCAGCCAGTAGAATCAATTGCATCCAGAATAATGAATTGCAGCCAGTTGAATCAATTCCAATGGGCAGAATCATTTTAATGGGTAGAATCATTTTAATGGGTAGAATCATTTTAATGGGTAGAATTTTTTTAATAGGTAGAATCATTTTAATGGGTAGAATCATTTTAATGGGTAGAGTCAAGTGCAGTGGGTATAGTCAATCCCAATGGGTAGAGTTAATCCCAATGGGTAGAGTCAATCGCAATGGGTAGAGTCAATACCAATGGGTAGAGTAAATTCCAACCAGTATAGGCAATTTAAAACAATTCAAAACAATCGCGAATGCATCAGAAGAAATCAAAAATATGCGACACAAAATTTAATAGTGCAGAAATTGTAATAAGGTTATGCTTTAGAACAGGCGCATGCGTCATGTAGTGTAAAAAAACAAAGGCCGCAAGCAATGTTCCTAAACGAAACAAAGTGTAAAAGTATTACACAAACACACGATATGAATGTTTTCTTTTAGCAATGTGAAGAGCATATTTGTGGTTACAGTAAGTGTGAAATTAGTAATGTTGATAAAAAAACGCAAAATATATCAACCTTTCTAATACAGCACGACCTGAAGCTACCATGTATTGTAGTTCGTGTTATTGGCGGGTAACGTATACGATTCGTAGAATTCAATAGGCCGGATAGGTTGATGTTTGGTATATTAGTAGGAAATGGCCGTTAATGAAGTTACATTGTTTAAAAATATTATAATACATACAACCAATCAAAAGTGAACAGTATTTAATAATTGTTAATGTAGTCAGTTTTAGATATTTGACATTGTTCCGCGATCAATTTTTAAAAATTAATAACAGTAATGTGTGACGTTTAATTTGCTACAGAAGTATGATATAAACTCGGTCAAATAAATAACGATAAAGCCACGTTAATGTTATGGACTACGTGTATTCGCTTAAAGCGGGTATAATTTAAATTTGATATTAAAATACATCAGCTTTTTTTACATAGGAAATGTTCTATGGCAAGTAAGGAAATTGATGTAATTCTAGTATTTCAATATAGTCTGTAAATGTGCGTAAGAGTAAGCTGTTGTAATGACGTCACCCGAATTAATTATGCAAATTTCAATAAAAGTTTTAAGAAAATACCATAGTACCATCTTGCAAAGAGTTAACAATTCAGGTTTTAGGCTACGGATAGCGTACATTCATATAAATTAGGAATTTTTAGTAGACGTAATAAGAATTTTGGAAACCAACTCGATCGTTGTTCTCTCTCGCACTTGTATGCGCTTCGTGTTTTTAGTTGAAAACGTTAATACCATATTACCTAATGCATAAGGCAAGACGTCATAAGAATTTGGAGAAATCCAGGATTGGGATAAAGTTATAAGTAGTTTTAGCGTATAATGTGGTTGTTAAAATACATATTGTAAAGTTTAATAAAATTAATAAATGCTGACGGTTTGTAATTTTGAAAAGTAATTGGATCATACATCTTTCTCGCACTAATGGCAACCGACATGTTGCGGCTGTCGTAGAACGCGCTTCGTGATTTTAGTTGCAATTGTTCGTAGGTTATGTAATGCATAAGCTAATTTGTTTCAATAAATTTGACAATTCCAGGAAACCAAGAGTACAGTTGCAGAGTAAATGTAACTTAGAATTAAATTGTAGACATTATAGACCGTTGTAAAGCGCGTGGAAAATGATATGTTTCTTTTAATGCATACTAATAAAGAAAATAAATGCCGCTGGTTGTATATAAAGTCGACGAAAAAATTAAAAAAAGAAAATTGAACTGGGAATTGAACCATTAAACTTACGCTTGGTAGCCAACCATGCTAACAACGCGCTATGGAGGTGTCACCTTTTTTCGAAATCGGTTTGCAGTATACTTGCATTTGTTGGGCCTACAAACGGAACACACCGATTTGTGTGTTAATCACGCTCCATTCAAAATGCTCGGATACCATCGTGAAGAAACGTCAAATCGAAATATTAATTATTTTTGAAATAAATAGCCGGCGTATGTAAAAAAGCGATGTTTTTCTATAATTTAAAACAAATAACGGTACTCCCAAATCATATTAGATGAATTGTAATTGAAAATTAAAAAAATTTGAAAGAAAGTGTGTCACCATAGATTTTGAAGGTACACGCTCGTATTTTTCCGGCGATGATCGGTACCTGATTTTGACGTTTGTCGAATAAATTATACAATGTTTAATAAGTGTTTTAAGAAAAAACTGCAGCGGTAGCCCGCAAATGGTGAATTATTCAGTTTTTAGAATACGAATAGCGTTATTTGGTATATATTAGAAATTTTTTAACGACCGAATACGAATTTTAAAAACCAACTCCATCTTTCTTCTCTCTCTTACCAACGTCAACGGAACAGTTGCCGACCTCGTTGCACGCCTCGTTCGGTTTTTTAGATCGTAATTTTTTGAGGGATCCAAGCTTTTTTAACACGTTAACGAATACGTCGCCTCAAATTAATCTTTTCCCGGAAAATCCTTATTTCTGCGCAAGTTATCGGTTTCCCGCCATAAACACCGGCTTATCCTAAGCACGCAAAAATTCTCCACCTAACCACCACCCGTCCGCGCCCCCAACCCCGAAACCCTCGGACGCAAATCCCAATAAGCGATCGATTTGCGCCTCTCAACTTTAGCACAAAGACGGGTTTACAAAACTTATAGTTATTAGATATTTATCCCAAAAATACACAGAAAATTTATTATGAGAATATGTCCGCGTACCATCATTGTTTGCTATTCTGAACTAACCTACACATTTCCTTGAAATTTGCACAGTCTGCATCTATCACTTTCTGATCTAGGTCTACATATATTTCCTTTTTCCTATCTCTGCTTGTAATATATCCCATACTATTTCCCAAAAATGCCTTAAAACGTATTCTGACCTTCTATTTCTCCTATTTTTTCACAGATAGCCTTGTTCCCCTACTATTTCAATAACCTATTTGTTATTAACTTTGTTTGTCCATGCTATCATCCTCATACATCTGAAGCACAGCATTCTAAAAGGCTGCTACCGTTTTTCTGTCTGCTTTTTCCACTGCCCGTATTTTATAGGCATACTGTGCTGTGCTCCGCACATACGCTTTCAACAATTTTCTTCTTGTTTCTATGTTTGTTATCTTTCATCATAGGCGCTGTTCTTTCTTGTTAGATGCATTTTGATCCCCTTCTATTGTTTTACAATTATATACCCCATTTCTCTGACATTTAGTGGTTGTGAGGGTGGGGGGAAGCAGCCTGTGGCTGCCAAGTTCCCTCAGCACTTGAACTATTGTCGATTTAATATTTTTTCCAAGATATCTTGTAACAATTTTATTTTTGGTTAATAAATCCCTTCATCAAAGTGCGAGGATATTAAGACACTTTTAATAATTTAATTCTTTTTGGTTAATAAATCCCTCCATCAAAGAGCAAGAATAATAAAACACCTTTATTAAATAATGTTAAAATACATTTAACAAGTAAAGTAATACGTTAAAACAGCATCTTGATTCGTTAGTCTATTTGTGGTTAGATATCGGTGTCTTCTACAGCCATTCGCAGGCGCGGTTAGGTTTAGCAACCTCCTCCAGGGACCCTCCGGTCGTCCGAGCGAATTTAATAATCACTCGGCCATGCGTGGAAGGAGAGACAAGATGTATGAAAGAACGCAGGCCAGTAATTTGCGTATAAATTTTGATGAGTGAGGACACATTCTAGAATAGCGGTTGGTAACGTATAAAAGTTATTATCTTGTTTAATTTGAAATAATTTGTTTAGCGCGACGAGGGACATTACTACACTTAACCATGCACTTTGGAAATATTTAATCGATTTTAAGAAAACCACTTTGTTTTACGACGTGTAAAATGCAACTTAGAAGATAGGAAATGTAACCAATTTAAAGAAGATCACTTTGTGATACAGCGTAAAGATGCTACCTTGTATTTAATTCTACACCTGGAATAACTCCATGTGGCAGAAGCTGTCTAGGATGAGCTGAATTCTTACTACATGCAGTAAACATTGCATGATGTACAAATACCTCATCGAGGCGAGAAAAGCAGTTTTGGTTCGTAGTTAACTTTAAGTAACTTTTCGTGTTTCAAATTAGAAACACGCTAATTTGTTCTTATGTGTAAAAGCACGAATTTGATATTTGTTTTAACCATTGCTGGAATTTCCAGAGTCAAAAGTAAAGTTCACTAATTTGATGTTTTAAGAAACAACAAGTTGCTTCAATATAAATTGTTAGTTACAACAACATGTGTTACTGACGTCACTTATTTTTGTATAGTATATTGCTGACAGATGCGTTCTTGAAAGCAAATGCTTAGAACAGCGTTAGCACAACTTTTGTAAACAAGAATATTTTTGTGATCATTTTTATTGGAAACTAAACTTAGTACTTTTAACTTAAAAAGGAAAACTTGAGTAGTAACTTTTTTATTGTAATCGGCCTGAACAGATCTGAGTGGGTTAGAGTATCTTTGTGTAATAAGTTTACACCTTGCTGTAAAATATTTGATTATGAATAATTTTTGTTGCATTGCATTTTAGTTTAAAAGAGATTCTTTTTAGTAAATTATTGGTTCAAGATTAAAGTTTTTTATTTTGATCAAATATGATCAAACCTAACTACAGAAAGCTAATATCTTTAAGAGTAGAATTTTGATGCCAACTTTATGTGAAAAATACCTTTTCACCATTTCGTTATGCATATTTGCGGGACACAAATAGTGTTCCACCTTTTTTTTATTAACCTAACTATTATAATTTCTTACAGGAACAGCGTCTTATTTTATTAAGACAGGTTTTGTCATCGAAGGCGATCTTTTTTCTTTGGGTCTCCACGTCCGCCCTTAGAAATATGCCATGCCATTATCGTGAATAAGTCCGGACTTGGTGGCGCCTATTTGTTTTAGTTTGAGTTTGACCTACAAACAGATTTCGACTTACCCCCCCATTTCTCATAGCTCTACCCAAGGAATAGACCCCTAGTTATGTCGGAAGATTTCGTTTCACTAGCGCCCATGCGTGAGGCTAGCTGAGCCCAGTTAGAAAAACAGTTTCAATCTTTTCGCACAGTCAACATTAGTTGCGAACACTTCACAACCAACACCTGTAGTTATTTATAATAATCATCAGATTTATCTGCGCTTATTTTTTTGTCATTAGGTCTTCCGTTTCAAAACTGGTTAGACACATACCTCCGCTTATTTATATTCTGAGCTAGCTTACACGGTTCCCTGAAATTCCAACACAGCCTATATACAGCGCGGTTCCCCTTCTATTGTTTTCTAATTATATGCCCTATTTCACCGAGATTCAGTGGTATGTGCAGGGGGTTAAGCAGCCTGTGGCTGGCAAGATCCCTCAACACTTAAACATTTGCCGAATTCATAATTTTCCACTAAATCCTAACACACAATTAACATTATTTGAGAATATTGCCCAACCACTACTTGTAGTTGCTTATAATACTCATCATGTTTAAGTACAGTTACTTTTTTTCGTCATTAATTTATCCATCTTGGGAATGGTTGGATGCGTACCTCCATTGATTTCTATTTTGAGCTAGCCCACACATTTCACTGAAATTCCTACAACCTACATCTTTCACTATCTGTGTGCAGTAGACTAACCTAGGTCTACATCTACTTCTCTTTTTTTCTATCCCTGCTTCTAATATATTCCCTTATGCAGTAGTTTGTGGCCTATCATCCTATCTCTCCTATTTTTTACCGTTTTCTACATATTTCTTTCTTCCCCTACCGTTTTTAGTACCTCTTTGTTTGTAACTTTGTCTGTCCATGATGTCTTCATCATACGTCTCTAGCACCACATTTCAAAGACTTCTATCCTTTTCTTTTCCGCTTCTCCTACTGTTCAGGCTTCATAGCCGTACAGTGCTGTGCTTCACACATATGTTTTAAGCAGTCTCTTCTTTGTTTCTATGTTTGTTGTCTTTGAACACAGTAGTTGCTTTTTCTTGTTAAATGTAGCACGACCTTGTGCTAATCTTTGTTTTATATCTTTTGTACTTTTTTCATCTTGCGTTATTTGGCTTCCTATATATCAAAAATGTTTAACCTCTTGTAAGTTCTTGTTACCTATTTGTAGTCTTGTTTTTGACTTATTTTCCACTCCTTTGCATACTAGTATTTTAGTTTTAGTTTTGTTAATTTTCATACCATATCTCTCTGTTAGAACCATTTCCATTTTATTAAGAGCAGCTTCTAATTCTTTCTTGCTAGATGCTAATACCGGTATATCATTCGTAAATCTAAGCATATCAATTTTTTGTCCCTGCACAGTAATTCCAAATGTCTTTCTGCATTTGACAGTATTCATTGCCTCTTCAACGTACAAGCTATAAATTAACGGAGATAGGGCACACCCCTGTCTCCCCCCTTTCATAATTTTACTTCTCTACGTTCCTGCTCTAATTTTATTACTGTGTTTGCTCCTTGTATAAGCTATGTACTATTCGTCTATCCTTATAACTCATTCCATTTTTTTTGAGTATTTTAAACATTTTTTCCCATTTTACATTGTCGAATGCCTTTTCCAGATCTACAAATCCTATATACACACTTTCCCCTTTTTCTATTGTTTTCTCCATTATCACTCTCAGAGCTAAAATAGCCTCCCGTGGTCCCCTGTTTCGCCTAAACTTAAATTGGTTTCCTCCTGGTATTTCTTCAGCTCGTTTTTCCATTCGTCTTTGTTCAATTCTAGTTAATACTCTTGATACGTGTGCTGTCAAACTTATTGTTCGAAAATTTTCACATCTATTCGCGCCCTTTGTTTTTTGGTATAGTTACTATGATGTTACGTTTAAAATCATTCGGTATCTCGCCTTTCTCATACATACAGCTTACAAGTTGGAAGAGACGTTCTGTTACTGCTTGTCCAGCGGCTTTTAGAGTTTCTGCTTGGACCTTATCTGTACCCTCGCCTTACCATTTTTCAGACCCTTTAATGCTAATTCAATCTCATCGTTAAGTATAGGATATCCCAAGACATCATTTTCAATGTCTGATTCCTTTTCAAATTCAGTTAATTCCTCTCCTGCATATAAATTCCTTATACATTCTTGCCATCTACACACTTTGTCTACATTTCCTATAATCTCGGTCCTCCCGCTTTCCTTTTATTTTTGCTATACGGTTTTATATCCCTAAAATTGATTCTAATTAGCTTATATGCTTCACCTGTATTCTACTTCCATCTTAGTTTGTACCTCTTTGCACTTTTCATCAATCCATTGCTATTTAACTTTCCTGCATTCGCGAATAATTTCCCATTTTATGGCTTTGTATCTCTGTTTTCCTGTTTCGTCTGATCTTTTTTTTTTGTATTTTCGTCTTTCTTTTATCAAATTTAGGATATCCTTTGTTATCCATGGTTTCTTATTTTATTTTTGTGTATACCCCAGAATATCTTTGGTCGCCATGTCTAAGCTGGATTTAATGTTTTTCCAATCTGTTTCTACAGCCTTAGTATCAGATATTTTCCCGATATCTTTCAGCAATTCATTTGACTTTATTTCGAATCTTTCTTGAATATCTTTATCTTTTAGTTTCTCTAAGTCAAAGTGCCTTTTTCCATTTTTTTTTCAAATTTTTAAATTTAATTGCGGCCTTCATAATTACGATATTGTGGTCAGTGTCTACATCTGCTTCTTGGTAGCTTCTACAGTCTTTTACTTGATTCCTTAAGCCTTGTCTAACAAGAATGTAATCTATTTGATATCTTCCTATATCTCCTGGCATATTCCACGTATATCGTCTTCTAGCATGATGTTAAAATAATGTGTTTGTGATGATTAAATTGTCTTGTCGCAAAATTCTACCAGCCTATTTCCCCTGTCGTTTCTCGTCTCTAAACCAAATAAACCTACTACTGCTCCTTCCCTACCCTCACCTACCTTTGCGTAAAACTCTTAGTAATTATTAAATTTTTATTTCTTTTTACGTATCTTAATATGTCTTTGATATCTTTGTAGATCGCTTCTACCTTTTCATCACTGTAGCTAGAGGTGGGCATGTATACTTGTATTATTATCGTGTTTACCGGTTTAGATTTTAATCTAACCATGAGTACTCTTTCGTTCTTTTGTAAGTAATTATAAGTAATTTTTTACATAGTATCATATCTTTTTCCGCATAACTATCCCCACCCCCAAATTTCCTTCCTCTGCTCCTGTATGAATTACCCTGAAGTCTCCACTTTAAGTATCCCTCGCCTCTGGCAACCGAACTTCGCTGATTCCTACCACGTCAAGTGCTAATCTATTCATTTCGATTTTTAGGTTCTCTAGCTTACCTACTTGCTTCATGCTTCTAACATTCCACGCTCCGACTCGCAAAATGTTCCCGACTCTTATTCTGAACTTTCCGAGCGCAACCTCCGAAGTAGTCCCCTACCGGAGATCCAAATGGGGGACTATTTTAATTCCGGAATCTTTTACCCCAAAGAATGCCATCATGTTTGTTACAATTTAAGTACGCTGTGAACTTGGGAGATAATGTGGTGGTTTCCCGTTGCCTTTCACATCGCGGTAGCGTGTTTTATACTGCCTTACCAACCCCTATAGTCTCTGCCAATCTAAGTACCGAAAGAGCCGCTGCTCTCTTTCAGGGACCTGCCTTAGTCTTGTCCTTCATTAACGACCCTACTACTTTGGTTGGACCTGTAGTTTGGCTTTTTAGTTCATTAGAACACGCAAGCCATTTCACTTGTTCTAGTTATCTAGAACTTCGGCAAGGTGCAGGTCCATTCGAAATGGTGTAAAGCCGTACTTTAAATTAAATTTTGACGTTAACTATGCGGTGCAAGTGGCCCTATATCTTATGTTACAGCGCTCGGGCCTGTGAGACTGGGCGCCACCATTTCAGAATTAAATAGCTATAGTTTTACATGTGTTCAGTAGTGAAGTTTTCAATATTTTAAATTGTTTCTGAGCACTTAGGAATCATCGTCTTCGCTTCTAAAGATGGGATAAAACGCAGTATTTTAGATGCACTTGAATGCATACGCCTAATTTCTATAAACGCGTTGTCTTAATAAATGTGTACTGCGTGTTGCGTGTGTAAAAATGTGTAATGCATATTGCATACAGCTGCAGTAACCTAATAATAATCATCGTTCCAACTAATAATTACGACTTGACAGATTAGTAGTCTCTGAGACAGATGAATAATTCTTGTCAAACTTAATATTACTGTTTATACATTCTGAAGAAAAAGCGATAGATCAATAACGTATAAGAAATGTCAAAGACTAAACCTAGATTTAATGCTCTAATGCCATTACTAGCATCAATAGATCCTTTAGAAGAAGAACGATTTAAGAAAAAAAACTCAAAATTGGTCAAAGATTTATTAAGGGAATCCCACTTTCAACGAGATGAAATAGAATCGTTACTTTTAATATTTCATATAATTAGAAAGCATATAGCGCCAACAGAAGTAGGAATTAATCGACAACAATTAAAAGATATTTTACATTCTGGTTTTGACATGACCGATACACGCAGTTCAGAGCGAATTATTAATGCAATTGACAAACGTTCAGGCATAATTCTAGATATGCGTTTCTGGGTAAAAATGTGCTCCTTATTTTTGAGAGGCACATTTGATGAAAAAGTGCTCCACTGTTTTCGGGTATGTATGTACATGTCGCTATATATAAGTACATTCGGTTTGTTTTAGGTATATGATAATAGGGGTACTGGTTTTATCAACAGGGATGCAATGGCGCGTTTACTAAAATATTCCATTATTAGTGCTGTGCGCGATGATGAAAACGAGGAGGTTACGAAGGTATAAGTGCTGGTTATTATTCGTATAATTAAAATAATATAAACTAGGATCTGGTTGGAATACTTTGTTCCAAAATGGACCATGACAGAGATGGTAAAATTAATTTTCAAGATTTTTACACCTCGGTTAAAGAACAGCCGCTACTAATGGAGTGCCTGGGACCATGTTTACCTTCTCGTGAAGCAGTAATAACATTTCTTACCACATTTACGCCATATGTTGGCAAACTTTAATTTAAGCATATTATATAGCTATGCAATGTTACTTATAAAAATAGTATATTATACCCAATATTTATATACAACAAATATATAAGTAGTACATATGTGAGTAGTATAACTATGGAGAAGCTGGGACAGCCCTTTTTAAAGGGTCATAAATATCTTGTAAAGGGTGTGTGTATTATGGAAAAGAGAAGTATGTATGTGTGAAGGTCATGTATGTGTAGGTGTGTGTGTGTGTTAGTATTAGTTAGGTTTGAGGATAACAATAGTATGGCTATGGAGAAGCTGGCCGGCCCTTTTTAAAAGGATCATAAATATCTTGTAAAGGGTGTGCGTATTATATAAAAGAGAGGTATGTATGTGCAGGTGTGTGCGTGTAGGGTGTAGGGTATGTATGGTTTGTCGGTGAAGTTAATGTGGAAGTCGCGCCGCCCTCATGATAAAAGTGTGTGTGTAGATATCGATCGGTGGGGGGTGTGTGTGTGCGGTGTTGTCGTTGTTTTATTTTCGAAAAGAAAGGTATGTATCGTTATGCGTATAGGTGTGTAGGGGGGCGTGCGTGTTTTAGTCTAAGACGAAATATCGTAAGGGGCGCGCAAGTGGTGCGAACGTGTTTTTGTTTTAAGAGCGTGTTTTCGGAGGGGTGGTGGTGGTCGCGTTCGAGAATAAGTCTGGGTAAATAACCGCAAGGGTTTTTTTTATTACAGGTGTCGATAAGAAAAAAAATTGCGATGGCCCTTTTAAAAGGGCTGTCTCAGCTTCTCCATAGCTATACTACTGACGTAATCGTATTTTTGCTCAAGATGGTTCGATCGATGACGTGTGCGTGTATTTTTTGCCCTCCGAGAGAGAAGATGATGAAAGTGCGCTATTTAATTCGTATACAAATACGGGGTCACGATTATCTCATCGGACACACGTGCAAGACGTTTCAAGTAATCTTTTAATAATTTGAAAATGTTACGCTCGATATGTCGTAGGCAATTATGATGAAAATATGGAGAATGAGGATGGGCGTTTGTATCGCGTGTTTTTAATGAGAAAATATGAAGGTGTATATTGAATTGTTCGGTAATGTAATTGTTTCAGTATAAAATGGTTCGATGACGTGTGTGTATCGTTGCTGAAAATAAAAAAGTTCTTCCTTAATTTTGTGTGCATTATATGAACCCAAAGCATATACGATGACAAAATCGTATTTTTGCCGAGAAATAAAAAGTGGTCGTAAATTTTGTATAGTATACATTCATTGTATGAAGAGGAAGTTAAAATATAAATGATCGAGTATGTTTGTATAATTATTTTTTATTAGTCGGGGAATCGCTTTTGATTAAAACATTGTATGCATAAAAGATAGCTTCTTGGAACGCGTTAAGAAAATACTGTAGTTTATGATTACATCATTCGTGAGTAAGTTTTAATTTCAGTACACATCGTTTTGAATCATTAATTATATAGGAACCCATTATTTTTAACAAATATGGGTTTATAAATCCTAGAAATATAGACGATTGAAATTTTTTATATTCTTTTATCAATGCCGAGTCGGGGAAAATGTCTTGATTTCAATATCCGCATAATAAAACATGACGTTTTAATTTGAATGAGCGCTTTTTTTTTGTCCAGACAAGGGCAATGCTATTTAATTCTAATGAATTGCTATCGTTAATGTCATAATCGTGTATGTGCTTGGGATCGCAAATTAGATGCGTAATAAATTGTACGTCATTCGGAGCGATATAAATAGAGGGTCCCTTGTAAGGCTTTTTTATCTTGTAAAATATAAGTTTGAGAGTCGTACAACGTGTTTGCCATCGTGCAGCTTGCATTAAAAAACAGGTAATAATTGTAAATATATTTTTTAACTTTATGTAATTATATTCGTAATTAGAAATAAAATATGGAGTTAATTAAAAAAATCAATTCAGTAAGCCGCATCGATAGGAAGAAGACCGTAAAAGTCAAAGATCTCGAGCTACAGCGCCCTTATCCGGTTTTAAGCATCAAATCTCTTCAGTCAAAAAAGAATTCTCGGCTCATTCTCGTCGAATTAGAAGAATGCGTTGTGTTCCTTCCGCAGAGAATCGCGGACGTAATTAGCGACAAAGATATCGAAGAGCTGAATAAACAGGAATGCCTTTGTTTGCACTACCTAGGATCGTTCGTAGTTGGTTAGTATTTAATTTTTTAATTTTTTATTTAAAAACTAATACGAAATTCGTTTATTTTAAAGGTAAACCTAATCCTGCTGCGAGCATTTCCTTCTGTTGCATGGGCGAAAAACAAAGGATCCATCATCGGCCCTCACGGATCCTCCCAAGGAAAATCAAGAACGGCAAGAGCAAAAAAGCCATCCGTATCGTCATCACACTAGAATACCTACCTATACATGGTAATTAATTTTATAATTTTAGTATTTTTACATCTTGATTTTTAAAGTTATGAGTATTGAATATAGAATTAGATCAGCAACCCATTACAATCGTGATATGCTAATTGCGGATTATCCACATAATTTTATAGAATCGCATGCAAGGAATTGCCTGCTTATTTAAAAGACTTTAAATATCGGGACGGTTTTTTGATTGGGTCTCGAGCCCTTTTTCTATTTTGCATGCAGTTTAATTTGTTCGACAATTTAACGTGCTTAGAAAATTCGTATTCTAACACAATAGCGTTTTGCTTCACCGACGTGTCTCGTATGAAAGAAAAGCTTTTAATTTATGTAATTACGACCGAAAGGCATTTTATAATATTAGCGAAAGCATCTCGGCCGGTATTAGGTTATTTAGATTTGTAGATCAATCTGCCGTATCGCCATTAAAAACAGTGTTTAATTTTCAGTATAAATGTGAAAGTGACATTTTCTTTTATGCAACTCTAAGAACCGATTGCCTATACGTGGACTTAAAAAATAGAGAATTCGTGTTTTCAACTCAATTTATTAATTCTTTGTTGATTTGTAGAAAAACCCTCCGCATGCGCTTGCATGAAATCGGCGATTTATTTGTCTATAGTAAATGTGTTAGACCGACAGATGTATTTTCTATAAAATCATCTAAAAATTACAGATTCAGAAAAATATGCTATAGACTTATCTTTTTGTATAAGATTTTTAAACTCGTACAACTTGTTAAATAAAACGGAAACTGCATGCCGAATTAGAAGCCATTTTATGGTCCTGCGATTTATCGCCCAAAGACGATACGCCAAACGTATTAGTAAAATTGCACGGCTCAAAATACAGAAAGTTGGCATTGAAATACGAAAAAAAAAAATGTTAACTAACAGAAAAATCGAAGCGGACGCGGGCGTTTCGATGTGTTGTGATCAGATGCTACAGTTGTATCGCAATTGGGTTCGAATATTAAAATCACACATTCACAACACCGAATCGATTTTAAGAACGGTGAAACAAACTTCTTCTTCGCTCTCGGCTAGTTATCTGAATCTATTCGAAAATCTTCTATGCCATATGAAAAGATATAAAATGCTATTTAAAAATCTATTAAAAAAACTACTGCGGCAGAATGTTCCTAAACAATGGATGTATTCTCGGAGCACGCCTCAACATTCTGAATTGGTTTGGAAGCCAATCGTGTCTGCGTTTAAATCGAGAATTCAAACAGCTCAAATTATTAATGTTGCACATAAAGATCTTAATTTATTTATCGAAGATTGTAAAAAACTAATTTTATCCAAATTGTATACGATTTTTAAAAATCACTCGGTAAACCTTAAAATTAATGTCGTGTTAGCGTGCGATTTTTCAAATTTTCCGTCGCGCGTAACGAAAATGAGTTTCAAACTAGGTATTTTCGACGCCCAACTTTTTAATCTGTTTCGGCAATTTAGAAGTTTAACGAGTGGTTTGCGTGCAATATCGCAACACGCTTGTTGGATAAAATAGAGAACGACGCAATGCACGGGTCAGGATTCACGCTATCTGAAATATTATTTCTAAATGTTAATATTAATAAATGCCATGATATGTTTCACGCGAGTTGTTTCATGCCTCTTCCTATCGCAATTCAAAACAAAAAGGCCTGTTTAAATATTAGAAACAATGATTTTTCATGCTTTTATTGGAGCGTTTTAGCTGGAATAATTAAGCCTACAGCAGGTAAGTATGCTAATCGCACAACTTCGTATCCGCATTTTGCAGAAATTTTTAATATGAAAAATTTGGTCAGCCCCATGCCTATATCGGATATATCGAAATTCGAAAAGCAGAATGATATTTCTGTAAATGTTTTTGCTCTTATTTGAAAACGCGCTCGATACATCGTAACACCGGTACAATTAACTAGCCAAAAACGAGATAAACACGTTAATCTGTTGATTGTTGAAGATGCGTATGTCGACGAGTCGTCAAAATTTAATTCTGACGACGGCGAAGACGACGACGACGACGGCGGCGACGAGGCCGATAAAGTTGGAAAAAGTTTGGAAGAATTAAAAAAAAATATTAAAGATTATAAACGGGGCGTTAGATATCATTATTGTCTTATAAAAAATTTAGCCTCACTTGTGAGAGGCCAATTAACTAAACATATGGGCCACTTTTACGTATGCGATAGATGTCTCTTCTATTTTTACGATCGCAAACGTCTCGATGCCCACGAGCAAGTATGCGAAAAACTTAACGAGTGTCGTGTTATTTTACCCTCCGAAAAAAACAAATATTTACAATTTAAAGATTTTAAGTATAAAATACCTGTGCCGATGGTGGTTTATTCCGACATAGAATGCCTTATTAAAAAAAACGATCGAGCTTCCGAATCAGAACGCACTTTCAAATACCAGGAACATATTCCGTTTTCAATAGGATATTATTTTTATTGTGGATATGACGAATCTCTTTCATATTACAGTTCATACACGGGCACAGACTGCATTTCTTGGTTTGTGCGACAATTAAAACATATTGCCATATGTTATGGGAGCGCATTTTTTAAAAACGAGCCTGCTACGTCCTCTATAGATGCCTCGACGGCAAAAACGTGCTTTATTTGCGAAGTCGATTTCTTGCCGGACGACGCAAAGGTTATCGATCACGATCACATGAATGGTTCTGTAAGAGGTGTTGCGCATAGCAGCTGTAATTTAAATTTTAGGTTATTTCCAATTATTCCCGTAGTCTATCATAACTTGAGCAATTATGATGCTCATTTTATTATTAAAGAGCTTGCTAACGCTTTCGAAGGCTCCATGAATATAATACCCTTGAATAATGAAAATACATAACATTTTCTAAAAATTCAACGACGCAAATGTGACGTTCAGATTCATAGATTCCTTTCGCTTTATGGCAATGTCATTGGAAAAATTAGCATGCGAGTTGTCTTTCGATGACTTTAAAGTTTTAAAAAGGAATTTAGTTCACTAAACCCGGATCGCATTAAATTGCTAATGCGCAAGGGTATTTTCCTACAGTATTTGGATGACATTTTGAAATTAAGCGAAGAAAATCTTCCTCCTATAGAATGTTTTTATAGCAATCTTAATGAATCACATATTGAAGAATCGGAATATATTCATGCGCAAACCGTATGGAGCACTTTTAAATGCAAAAATTTAGGCGACCAAGCGGACCTATATTTAAAATGCGACATCTTTTACTTTGCGATATATTCCAAGACTTTAGAAAAATTGTCTTGAAACATACAAATTGGATCCCTTAAATTTTGTGACTTTGGCGAGCTACTCGTGGTCTAGCATGTTATTATATACTAAAATCAGGCTAGAACTAATTTGTGACGTCGACATGTTTTAATGATCGAAAGAGGCATTCGGGGGCCTTACTCAAGTCGTAAAACGATATGTAGAATCCAATAATAAATATTATCCCCCAACGCATGATCCATCTAAGCCGAATAAATTTTTATTTTACGGAGATATTAATAATCTCTATGGTCATGCCGAATCTTGCTATTTGCCTTACGGGGATTTCAAATGGCTAACGCCTGAAGAAATATTAAAATTTAATGTTACAACGGTGAGCATTACGAGCGATAAAGGTTATATTATTGAATGCGACTTGGAATTTCCTACGGACATTCACGACGCTCAGAAAGAGTTGCCGTTTTGCCCAGAACAGGGCACGCCTCCGGGCTCGAAATTTTCAAAATTAATGTGCACCCTCACGAAAAAGTGCAACTACGTTGTGCATTACAGAAATCTCCAGGTTTATTTATCTGCGGGCGTAGTTATGTCGCGCGTTCATAAGGTTTTAGAATTCGGTCAGTCTCCTTGGTTGAGACCGTTTGTCGAATTAAATACAAGAATGCGCACGGAGGCTAAAACGGAATTTGCACAAAATCTATATAAATTTGCAAACAATTCCATTTTTGGTAAAACAATGGAGAATGTTAGGAAAAGACGCGTCATAAAATTAGTGACTCATTGGAGCGGTCGGTATGGCGCTCTATCTTTAATTTCAAACCAAATTTCCATTCGACGACGATTTTGACAAAAATCTGGTCGCGATCGAATTGAGCAAAACAGAGATAGAGTTCAACAAACCTATCTACATAGGTATGGCCATCTTAGAATTATCAAAAATTGAATTATATGATTTTCACTACAATTTCATGAAGGCAAAATTTGCAAATAATTGCGAATTATGCTACATGGACACCGACAGCCTTTTGTATAGTGTGACGTGCAATGATTTCTATGAAGAGTGTATAAAGACGAATCTAGAAAATTTGATACGAGCGCTTATGATCCCGATAACATCTATAAAATTCCTTTAATTAATAAAAAAGTCATTGGTCTTATGAAAGACGAAACTAGAGGCCGTATTTTAACCCACTTTGTAGGCCTTCGATCGAAAATGTACTCTTTAAAAATAGAAGGCCGTGAGATAATAAAGAAGGCTAAGGGTGTTAAAAGTACATTATCGATCGGCAAATCTGTTTCGATCACTATCTCGATACGTTACGAAATAAAGTAGTCATAGAACGAGACCAAAATAGCATACGATCATATTTGCATAAGGTATATTCCATACGTCAGACGAAAATTGCTTTAAGTTATCAAGATGATAAAAGATACATTTTGTCTAACGGAATAGATACTTTGCCTCATGGGCACTATCTAATAAAGGACCTTTGAATAAAACCATATTTTATTTTGTGAATTGCATGTTTATTATAAAAAATAATTAAAATCTTGTAACGATAAAGAAATCGCATTGTCTTTTGTATTTTTATATTATAAAAACCGCATTGTATTTTTTTAATTTTTATATTATGTATAAAATTAATTTAAAATATATTTTAAGCGCCGTTGTAGAGGCTCTCTTTGTTATATTGTAATCAAGAAAAAACAGCATTGTATTTTGTTATTTTTATATTTATTATAAAATTAATTAAAATATTGTAACAAGGCAAGATAAAAAACTGCATTGTATTTTTATTTTTTATATTATGTATAAAATAAACTAAAATAATACATTTTAAGTGCTGCTGCATGTCAAAGTATCGCAGTTGTAGCGTCTGTATCTTTCTTATTTTTACAAGATCAAAAAATGTATAATAAGAAAATCAACAAAAAAGAAACAAATTTTTATTTTTGAAACGAAACATATTTATATAATAAAAATATAAAAACAAATGTTTTATTTTTAAATGTAACAATCTATATAAGATCAGCTTTTTGAATCCAGGAAGGCTCTTGGAAGCCCAACCATTTGACGAGAATTTTGGTTCCTTTTCGCCTTAGTATTTTCTCGATAAGGTAAATATTTGGAACTCTCGTTTTCTGCAGCTCAGCTTCATAAAACTGTCCCAATACTGGATCGCCATGCATGTCGACGAGTAAATAAGTAGTCGGATTTGCTCGAAACACTTTACATATTTTAAACGTTTCCTCGCTCCAGTTTGCATTGTAGCCCTTAGAAAAATACTTCTATATTTTGAAATGCGTACAAAGTCGTCCACGGCATAACGAGGTTTTCTAGTCGCCAGTTTTAATTTATCGTAAACTTTCAGACGCGGTCACATTTTTGGGTTTTCTTTTAGTGGCCGAATGCACCGTATCGTTGTATTTCGATACAATCGAATCGATTATATCAATCCACTTCCATTTGCCTCTCAGACTAAAAGCTTTATACAGTTTGTTTTTATCGTTCTGATTGCACGTTCTACGATGGCGGCTTTGATTGAGCTATATGTGGAGTAATGATTAATATCGCCATATTCCTTCATCAGCCGTGCAAATTGGCCGTTATAAAATTCTGTACCATTATCTGTTTGCAGATTTTTCGGTAAAGGAGGCCGCGATCTTTTAATTTCATTTAAAATCTCGCGCATCGCGGATGTGACTTCATGGCCATTCTTGGATTTAAGCGGTCTCGTCCATAAATATTTCGAATAGCAATCGATCACGAGTAGAATATACTTATGCCCTTTATTATATTTCGAATATGGAATAAATTCAGCAATATCGGCTTGGAATAAGTCGTGATAAGATTTGATGATCGTTCTTCGACGTGGAAAATTTATTCTAACCCCTCTGTGCAGTTCATCCACTAGTATTTCCTTATCGTTATATTTCTTAGGCATTTTAAGGTTTGACACGAGTATGAGAGTTAGACGACGAGGCTTTATCTTGCTCCAATAACACGTGCAGGTGTCTTATAACGTCGGTATTAATTTTGTGAAATTGTAAATCGTCTCCAGCAGACGTCTTGACCCCGTCTAATTTCAAGTGGTTGAAAATCAGGAAGTTCGTGTTTAAAACAACTTCGTTCAACACTTGAACGACCGATTGCAATACATCTCGAATGATCACGTTATCGCGGTGAATGGCGACACCTTCGATAAGATTTTGTATTCTCGCGTTCACATAGAACTTAGAAAGGGCATCGTGCTCATCTTCGGCCTCGCCTATGTTGACAATTCTCAAGCCTCGAGAGTCGAAGTTCTTGGCCTTACCGTTGTCGATCGTGGTTAGTTTCATAAAATTTGGAGCTTTTTCTGACAACGTCGAGTCCACGTATCTCTTGTTAACGGCATCGCTGAGCTCTGCGGGGTCGTGCAAATTTACAATGGATCGCGACTTGGCGTCAAATTTAAGTTTCTTATTAGCATGCGTTTTTCCCGAAGATGAAGCGGTCAAACATATTTCCAATGCTTTGCCTATACGCAGATTGAGTTCTTCGCTGCAAAATTTTAAGTTTACGCCGTCGTTTGATTTTTTAGGATCGGCCAAATTCACTATTCTAAAATCCTTCAAGTTAACTATTTTCTCGTCCTCGTCCAATACCAAGGCGCTTCGTTTATTTACCGCATCCGTTCCGGTCACGGGATTGCCTACGTTGCAAAGTTTTCTATTTTCTATGTTGAAATCGCCTTCCGGAGTTAGTTTAAAGCCTACACCAGGAGGCCCGCGCGCAGCGGTATTACCAAACCCTCCGCCTCCAGAGTCTCTGGCAACATACGTTCTTCCAAATTTATCGACGACCATTTTATTTCTGAGACTATTCTATAGGACGTGTATATTTTATTAGGCGATTAATTTCGCCTCCTTTAATTCGGATATAATAGAAAGAAATTCGTTTTGATTCTGAGAGCTATTGTTGCCCGCCGAACGTTCGGCCATCAACAAACGAAGCCGGCTCACCAGCTCGGCCGGCGAGTCCCAATGAACGTATTCTATCTCATGATTAGAATTATCGAATTTTTTGTATCGCCAAATTCTGCTTATATTACTCGATGGCTGTCTTTTTTTCGATAAATCATCCATACCGAGACCTTTCTTTTTCTTCGTTATTTTGGATCGTAATTGCATGGGAATCGTAGGAGTCGCCGATGCTGTATTCATCTCTCTTGACGACAACGACGACGGTGACGGCGACGAAGCATGCTGCGGCGAGGAGGAGGCGTAGATATTGTAGTCGCCACGGGCGACGGTGTTAAATTCGGAACGATATAATTTTTATATTTGGGCGTTTTAGGCAGATCCTTGCGAAACAGTTTATTATATGCATTGGTTTTCTTCAAAATATCGATGTAATTTTTACATCTAGCTCGGAAGGATTGCCAGCAGGCGTTTTCTTATTCGAAGGATTTTCTTATAAGTTAACAATCGAAGTAAGCCCTCCGTAATAGGATATTTTTATTTCTAATATTAATCGTAGATCCGTCGTCTGCAATAGCTAACTCTGAATTGCCCATAGACCATTTATTCGAAAGGTCGTCGTATTGAATGCCGATTCCGGTATCGTCTATATTGGGATCCTCGCTTTTGGACAGGATGTCGGCATACTTTTAAGTAAGACATCTGAACCGTCGCCGACATTATCAGATTCGTGCTCCGCATTCTGACGTCGAATATAATTAGGATTTTTACTTGCAGAGAATTTTGATAGCGATTTTAACGGTTCTAGTAATTGAGCATGCTTCATTCCGTATTTTAATTGAGCTCGATTTTGATCTCGTTTAAAATCTAAAAACTTTTTTCTTATCGTTTTAGTGGCCTGCAGTACGGCTCGATTTAAATTCGTAGAGTGACGTCGTCGTCGTCGTCGTCCTCGTCTCATCGCAGCCGCAGACATTGCGTTGATGAAAGTTCGCTCGAACGTCGTGATTTTAAATACATATGTAATGATCGAATCCTTTACGGTAGCGGCCCTCGTTTATGGCTTTTTCTTTGTCTACCACTAAGAATCCGTATCCGGCTTTATTGCCATCGCCGTCTTTTTTTCCCACGCTAGACGGCATATCTTTTTGAAATCTTCGAAGCTCATGTCGGTATTAATGTGCTCCGAATAGATATGTCTTAAGTTCATTTCGTCTTGCGAAAAAACTATAATTAAATTTGTATTGTGGCGAATAAGATGCTTCGGTATTCTTGCATACGATTGGCTGAGGTAGAACGCGTCTATATTCTTATGACGGCTCATTGAAAAATATTGACGAATCGCGTTTTGCTCGTGACATTGAATGTCGTCGAAAATGAAAATCGAATTACTCTTAGCATCTTGCGGTGAAATTATTTCGGAATTTTCGCTAAATTCGTAATAGCCTAGTCCCTTGATCGGTCTCAAAACTTGACTCAAAAAATCGTATTTGGGCTGAAATAGCGACTTGGAATAAATGTAAACGTTTTCAAATTCCAATCCGTTGGGTGCCAGTAACAAACTCAAAATCAGGTTTGTTTTACCGCACGCAGAAGGTCCGCATACGATGCATCTTATGCTGGCCGGTAAGAGATCTCCGTGCTTTTGCGCGTTCCAAAATAGGAATAAGGATCATCCTGTTCGACCGTTAGATCCATATTTGCAACCGGTAGAGATTGTTTCTGTTTAATAACCTTCATGTTTATTATTCGCTAATATGACGCGTAACGATTTCCGTAAACGGATCGTATTCGAATATAGAGTCGTGCAAAATTAAGCAGTATGCTTTAGTGGTTTGATCGAAAATGTTGCTGGATTCGATTTCGAGACGTATATCGACGGCCGAATTTCTAATAGATTCTTCTTGACGACTGCAATCGATCACGAACACGGGACAATTGCCAAATTGCTGATAGTCGTTCAAACAACACAGAGCGTAGCTCAAATTGCTCGCGCCTGCATAATAGTTTTCCGGAAATTTCGAATAGTGCATGAACGGGGTCGAATAATCGTTATTGGCAAAGTCCGAATTCATATCTTGAAGTGGAAATTCTTGGGAATTAAGGTATAGTTTTAAATTTGTCAGATTGCAGTGATCGAACTGGGATGCCGATTGCTTCGCATTATCATACTTGCCATGCTGAAGAGTAAATAGAATCCATCGAGGTTTTTCTAATTCGTTCGAATTCTTAATACGCCAAACGTGAATTTTCGAAGACGGAAAGGACGGCAACTCGTGAAGCTCCCAGCGACGAAAGTAAACCACAATTCTGGGATTTTTATGCAAATGATGGAATAAATTTAATTTCGATTCATCGCTAAGCTTTAAATGCGGAACCTCCACGATATTTTAGTAATTTTAAATGTTAGCTCGTTTTCGTCGCTCTTGTAACAATTGACGTCGCTCTTGGATCTAATTAAAACAAGCTCTTGCGGCATGTTTACGACGGCTCGTTTATAATCCTCGCAAAATCCAAAAATATGCTTTAGAGGCACATTGCACGAGAAGCGTCCGTTCTTAAAAATGTCGGCGTTTGTATCTCCTCGAGGGTCCCAGGTGCTATTGCTCAAACCGTTGAATTTTTTGTGATACGAAGCGAGACCCTTCATCGTGCACGTTATACCAGGCTGCTTACAAACGTCGACCACATGCGTGCTCCCCATTTTGTACTGTATTTCATCGAACAAGAATAATATTGCGTTGTTCGTTATCGTATACGGTTTACCTTCGGTTTTCACCGAAAACGTTCCCTTAATATTAATGTAACTGTCGTAGGTTGCGGTTATAGCATCGGAATTTTGGATTTCTATAATCACTCTATCGCTGTGGTCTGTGTTTCGCGTGAAGGGTAAATACGAATAATAATCTTCTTTCGAAATTGTCTCTTCGTAGCGAGGCCTTTTGAATATGTCTAATTTGGCCACCTCGTCGAAACGTAATTTCTTCAAAGGAGAACTAATCACCGACGAGATGTGATCTGCGACCATTTTCGTGCTACTACCAAAATCACCACGTATTTTACCGCCACGTTTAGCCATTTCTAGTACTTTTTTTCTTTCTCGTATTCAAAAGCTTGTAGCCGAGCGCTTTTAAGAAACTTGCGTCTGCGCGACTAAGAGCGAGGTTCTTCTTCCTCTTCTTTTAATATGATGTCGCTTTTTCACACCTCTTCCGCTTTTTATTTCGTTATGGCCTAACGATGATTTGCGTGCGACTGCAGATTTCGAGAACGCTTTTGCGTTTTATATAGGTTTGTTTTGAGGAAGAAGAAGAAGAAGACTTCGGCAGCAACGACGATAACAATGCCCAACGCGCGGATTTTTCTTAGGTATATTGACGACTGCGGCTAACGTCTGTTGCTGCTGCTGCTGATGCTGACGCTCGTCATCGTAAACGACGCCCATTTTAACTTAATAATAATTTTATTATTCGCGTCTTAGCTCTAGGCGAACGCAAAGGTACGTATCCTTCGAAAAATTAACCGCTTCACCCGTATGATCCACCAGTCTCAACGTAATGTTATCGAATTCGTCCACGCACAGAGGGAAACGAATTATATTGCTGGGTTGTTGTTCTATGCTGTAACCTGGGGGCACGGTTAGGTCAAATTCGTAAATGCTATGACAAAGTTGGTTATTGCGGTACGCTCCCGTCGTAATGTTAGTATCTACGAAAATATTAGATACCGAAATTATTTCCACATCGCGATCGGACGTATGCGAACGACCTTCCTCTAAAATTCGATCATAAAATCCCAGCATTCGACCGATGTTGCCGCGCTTCGTGAAGTCTACGGAGTATTTCGATTTTATTTCGCACTTTAGGGTATTATTATTAGCTCTTAAAGAAAACAAGCCGTCGACCAATCCGTCGTCGTCCAAAGTTACGGACGAATAAATTTTTCTGTGGGCTTTAGCCGAATCCAATATTTTTTTTCTCAGGAACGTGTTTAGCTCGTCTATTTCGTAGCATCCCTGGTCGATGGTGATTTCTTTATCTTTATCGTAATAGAACTTATTATTTCCCTCGTAAATATTTCGAACGGTGTTGCACGTGTAAAGACCCACCAAGCCGCAGGTGTACGTGCCGCCATCGTTCAGTCTCACAGGTGGGTATAGCGTACCGCTGCTGATGGTATTTCCATACCCGAATATCGTGAATGTCCTAGACATGACTGTAGCGCTCCGATGGCATTATGGTTCTTTTATGTAAAAATTTCAACACTAAATGACCACACACGATCGTGTTAAAGTCTTGCTCCTTTCCACGTTATAATATATATCGCTACCGTGAAAATATCTTAAGACTTCCTCGGGAGGCCTCAGGTCTCCGAAACTATCGAAGTATATCACCGTATTGGCCCTTTTTTTATAACCGACCCAATGCGTGCCCGGACCGGATCCATCGTCTAAATTTATAATACCACTTTCGTTTCGCCACGGCGGTGCTAAGCTTCCGTCGCGTCTTTTTAGCGGCAACTCGTCTCGCATGTACACGCCTCTAAAATACGGAACGCCTTTAGCATATTTGTGCAGATCGAGATCGGTCAATGCGCGCATGGGAGGTGTAAGGGTGGTGGTGGTGGTGGTGGTGGTGGTGGCGAGCTTAGCATTCCTCGGCACCGTCGAAGTCATCCGTTTTTTGAATTTCCCGGATAAGGTTTCAAGTACAAGGCGCTACCTTTCTTGTGAGGCTTTAAATACAATCCGCTGCCGACTTTTTTCTCTTCCATGGCTCTGTTGTGACACGCGTTCTCGTCGAATTGATGGCGTTTGCAACGCTCGACGCTCCGCCGGCCAGTGCTCCGAGCGCCGAAAGACCCGCAAATATCGGAATCAAGGGCAATAAGCCTCCTCGCTTGGGCACCGGTATTATGCGCGGTACTTTAATTTTCGAACGACCTCCCATCCTGTTGACTATAATTTTTGCGGCATTCATCGCGCTCGAAATGAGACGATTATGCGAAGCATCTCCGTGTCTTTACCTCTTGAAGCTTTGTTTTCTGATTTCTTTAGATATTTTACTTATAAGACCGCCTCTGAAGGAGCATTTTCTGCCGACGTTGCCGTTATTGTCTTTGAATTTACCCGAGCATCGACGTACTCGACGTCGTCGTTTTTGTCGTCGTCGTAGTCCTCGCTGTCGACGATCCAGTTTCACGGCCATTTTCTTGTCTATTCCCATTTCTAGTTTGCGTTTCGCTTTCATTGCAGCCGTTACGCCCAACGCTGCGAGCTTCTCGGACCACTTAGAATCTTTGGCCTTGACTCGCCGCCAAACCGCTTCTTGCAAGACCTTGTCGGCCTCGTGCCTGCGCTCCACGTCTTTGTGATGCGAATACGCGATGTCGTGCTGCTTGCACGCTTCGTCTAGAGGATTAATACCTTTGTCTCCGCGGTTTAAACGCTCTTGTAGCCTGGTTCCGGGACCGCAGAAGTTATGACCAGGAAGGTGCAGTTCGAAGGGCAATTTATTTAAGAGGTTGTTGAACAACCCTTCACCCCCGTGTACCAACATTGACTAACATCTCTCCTGCAATAACGTAACAATTTAAATATATATATAAAAATAACTGCATACAGAATAAATTTTATTTACAAAAAGGATCATACACTATCTTTAAAATACAAAGGTTTCATTTCGACATTTAAATTCTTTTGATATAAACATAATACGTCATCGACAATTTTGTGAGGGAAATGGCGCGTGATTTCTAATAAGCCGAGTCTGTTGATGTCGTAAAGAACGTTTAGGGTACTTAGGGATGGATTTCCAAATACGTATTCGCTTATCATCTCGACTCGACATAAGATTTGATCCTGCACGTTCGAATAAAGTCCAGCATCCTCGAGGAGGGCCCGCCTTCACCTCCATCGTCGTCGCCGTCGCCGCTACTGCTCTTGCACCTGTTATACGCGTAAGCTCCGAACTCTTCGGGAAGGCAAGTGGCGACGCACTCTATATTTCTATCGTAGAACTCTTGAAAATCTTGTCCTTTCAATATTTCTAATTTGAGCATTATAAGAGGAGCTAGAGTAAACACTTTTGCAAATTCTTCGCGGGAGAGAAATTCGCGCAACATTGTATCCGGATCCTGTTGTTGTTGTTGATTCTAATGCGGCGAGAGCCGCAACAGTTTGCACCTCGACTCTATGAATGGACTCGTATTCGTCTTTAAATTCCACTTCCAAGTATCCGTCGATCGTCTGATGCATTTCACGCCTCCAGTGCCATACGTCTGCGACTACGGAGGCGGCGGTAGCGCCTGCAGATGCAACCTTGGCAGTATCCGAGCGGTTGGAAAAAAATTTTCTAAATTTATGTTCGATATTGATAGACGACAAATCTTTCCACTCGTTTTCGTCCATTTGCAATTCGCCTTCTTTACAAAATCTGTTGGGGCATATAAGTCTGATAACAGGGCTAAAATCCATATTGCTCTTTCGTTTGGTTAAGCCCACTTCGATCGTATGACCGTGAGCGCACCATTGCGCATTCTCCTTGGAGGAATTCAATCGGTATTCGGTGCTACATATCAGGGGATCCATCGTCTGATCGTTATCGTAGACATGAATACTTGACAAAACTTGCGGCGATCCAGATACTGCACACGTAGATGATGATGATGATGATGACGAAATTACGTCATCATCATCGTTATTTAAAATACTTGACTGTCGTCACCACTTGTATGATTATTTTCGTCTTGAATATACTTCACCATAATTGCTATTTAATTAAGTGCAAAATTTCACGCGCACATACACACCCTGAACGAAGATACCTCCCGGTTAGAACTGAAAATTATTTTGCATGCGTAGGTTTTCGTTCGAGCGCAAACGATGTTGCTCATACGCGCATAGTTTATTTTATATTTGTAATAGATGTAGTATGCCCACGCTCCTATTAATTGCATAAGTACGATGTGTTCTAAATACGTCCATACACCATCTGAACTATCAAATTCTCGATCTTTTTTTTTTCTCGCTCTCTCTTTCTCTTTCGAAGGCGATTCGTTTATGATTCCATGGCATGACGTACCATTCGGTCTCCGTAAAACTGCTATTGTATTTAAATCTTATTTTAAACATCAGAAAAGGATTGATGCCAACTCCGTCTCCGACACAATCGCCCGCGCATCCATTGTTCAACCATTCGGCACCGTCGTCGTCGTCGTCGTCGTTGCCGTCCTCGCCGTCGCCGGATCCATCTACGTTTTCTATTTCTCGTCGTCGTTGAAGGCGTCCTCTTCCTCCTCCTAGATAACTTTTATAAATTAAAAGGTCTCTCGATACCGCGGACGACGACGTCTCTGATGATGATGGCGATAAGGGAACCTCTTCCGAATGGTTCTGTTGCTGCTGCTGCCATTGCTGTTGCAGCTGCATGGTAATTAATTCCATACGTTTCCAATCTTTAGAGTGAGAGCATCTTATTTGTTGTTGTTGTGACGACTCGGACTTCGACAATGCCATAACGTCTTTATTTTCAACAACCTCGAAACATACGAATGCATTCGGAGGATCTACGGGAACCGAGATATGCTGCGACGGCTGCGGGCGGTCCTTTAGGAGTCATTTCGAACAATGAGCATTTTTAATTGCATTCATAGGTTTTTATTGCAGGGCTGCGATGTGTTGTTGTGCGCGCGTACATATGGGGTAGAACATGCGCATTCAGGACACGATTTTATTTGCAGAGGAGGTCCATCTATCTGATCTGCATGCAACGACGATTGTAAGCCATGCGCTAAACAATAGCGATGCGTCCATAATTGTTTTTGCAAATACTCCGGTAATTTATCGAAATTTCTGGCGACGTCTTTACTTGCATGCCTCTCGATATACTCGAGCGGTAATTTCGTAAGATCCTCGACCGTCAACATTCTTCTATATTACAAACGTATATGATTAAAAATAAACATATCATGTCGTAGACAATTTTCTTATCCCCCTTCCTTAAGAATGCATACTATATGTTCCTGCATGATTTATATTGACGCCTAAATTTAATATTCTCGAAAGAGCTAACCCGCTCTGCTTTTCGGTATATTCGCCCAGTTTATTGTTCAATTCCTGAATGGCTTCGGGTTTAACTTGAGTTTGAAAGTCTTCAATTTTTAAAATTTTATAATTTTTAGTAGTAAAATGTCTGAGCGATGACGACGATGATGATGACGATGTATCCACGGCTTCTGAAGACGATGATGATGTTGATGCGTTGGACTTTACGTATTCACCGTTAAACACGAAATTAATTTTAAGAGAGCCGAATTTTCTCAAACATTTTCTCAAACGTCGCTCTATTAGGGCGAATGCGTCTTCTAAAAATTGCATGGGATCGATGTGATATAAATTGACCACAGCACTCGAACGTATCCTGCGGGCGAAAGCCGATTTCAAATCGACCTACACGATATTGTTCGACGTTCTACGTCTTTTGACATTCTTCTTTGATGTTAATCTATCGAAATTTTCAGCAGGATCGTCGACTTCGACGTCGTTCGCATAACCCTCGTCGTCGTCGTCCTTCGCACTAGTATTATCGCCGGATCCATTCTTTTTACTAATACCTGCCCCTCTGATCGCCCTATCACGCTTGCTTTTTGCATTAGAAACAATCTGATTACATTTCAGATTTAGCAGCATCGATTCGTAGTGACGTTTTCGACCTACGTTGCAAGCACTTTTCAATTGTTTTAAAATTGCACGCGTTGAGGTAGCGCGTCTGGAATTTTTAATTCGTCCGAAGCTTGAGACATTTTTTGCACTTTCGACACACGATGTTTACCGTTCGAATAATTACACAATAATAAATAGAAAAATATTTTGGATATTCTTTTTACCAAGACGACGAAACTATTATTCGTAGTAGGGGAGAAATTTTTTTTTTCAAATACAAACGCAGCACGCAATTTTTTCTTATTGACATCTGTAAAAAAAAAACCCTTGCGGTTATTTTCCCCCCCAGCCTTATTCTCCTTATACTTCATCATAATTGCCTACGACACATCGAGCGTAACATTTTCAAATTATTAAAGATTACTTGAAACGTCTTGCACGTGTCCGATGAGATAATCGTGACTCCGTTTTTTTTTTGCCGACGATCTGAAATCTCTGCGTTATTTTAAATCATTACAAACTCGCATACAAAGAAGTCGCCGCCTACACACATACTTGACCTCTACATCGACCTCTCATAAATAAACGATTCTTATTACCCCGACACGTCCGGGCGGCGGGAAGTTGGTTAGTATTTAATTTTTTAATTTATTAGTTATTTTAAATTATTACAAACCCGTCATCGTCTCTATTATGCATTCGTTCATACAATGTATACGAATTAAATAGCGCACTTTCATCATCTTCTCTCTCGGAGGGCGGTTATTTACCCAGACTTATTCTCGAACGCGACCACCACCACCCCTCCGAAAACACGCTCTTAAAACAAAAACACGTTCGCACCACTTGCGCGCCCCTTACGATATTTCGTCTTAGACTAAAACACGCACGCCCCCCTACACACCTATACGCATAACGATACATACCTTTCTTTTCGAAAATAAAACAACGACAACACCGCACACACACACCCCCCACCGATCGATATCTACACACACACTTTTATCATGAGGGCGGCGCGACTTCCACATTAACTTCACCGACAAACCATACATACCCTACACCCTACACGCACACACCTGCACATACATACCTCTCTTTTATATAATACGCACACCCTTTACAAGATATTTATGATCCTTTTAAAAAGGGCCGGCCAGCTTCTCCATAGCCATACTATTGTTATCCTCAAACCTAACTAATACTAACACACACACACACCTACACATACATGACCTTCACACATACATACCTCTTTTTTATATAATACACACACCCTTTACAAGATATTTATGACCCTTTAAAAAGGGCTGTCCCAGCTTCTCCATAGTTATACTACTTATGTGGTATTTCTAGATAACATACAAGTATAGTAGTTTATTATCGTTTGATCTTGAAAAATCTGCGCGAAGAGAGGTCATATTAATAATAAAACAAGTTGAAAATGCAAGGAATTGTCGCAACGAACTTCCAAATGTAGACTTACTTTAAAACAATTTAAAGAAATTAAAATTTTTATTTTGTAATAATTATAAGTATTCAGATAAAATACAAAAATTTATAAACAACAAACGAGACATTTTAAGCATGCTCCCTAGTAAGCATGCTCCCGGTAAGTGCTTACTTTCATTTTCGGCTATGTCTAACACAGCCAGCTTGACTGACGGGCGAGTATAAGTTGCTCCAGACGAAGTTTGGACTACAGCGCAGCGTACTTGACCATCTTTACTTAAGGTAACATCTATAACTCTCTCTTTCGGCCACGAACTACGATGACTATTTTCATCGCAGATTATCACAATGTCTCCCGGTTTGATAGGTTTAGCTGGGAGATGCCACTTGGATCGTCGTGTAAGCGTGGGTAAATATTCTCTTACCCATCGTTTCCAGAAAGTTTGAGCCACGTATTGTGCAATGCGGTAATTCTTTCGAGACACAAGGCAGCTTTTGTCAAAGCCACCTGACGATTTTACACTACTGGAGGAACCGAGAAGAAAATGATTGGGTGTAAGCGCTTCATCGCATTCAGCTGACAACGGTATATACGTCAACGGCTGTTCGTTTACTATTTTCTCTATCTCCGTAAAGATTGTATAGAGTAGTTCATCTGTAGGTTTGCGATCTGGCAATGCTTCGACAATGTTAGATTTGACTGACCTTATCAAACGTTCCCAGCAGCCCCCCATGTGTGGAGTCGCTTGCGGATTAAAATTCCATTTCACAGTGTTAAAGCTTGCTTGAAGTTTTTGATTGTCAATACCTTTTAAGTCAGCTATCAGGGCATTGGCCGCACCTCTAAAATTTGTACCGTTGTCGCTATGCAATTCGGCTGGAATACCACGCCTAGCAATAAAACGACGTATGGCCAAAATACAAGCATCTGTAGTCATACTATGAACGATTTCTAGATGAATTGCTCTGACCGTCATACAGGTGAACAGTACACCCCACCTTTTTTCAACACACCTGCATACCACAACCTCTAGCGGACCAAAACAGTCCATTCCTGTGTGTGTAAACGGGCGTACAAAAGGCGTGAGCCTGGCTTTAGGAAGATTTCCCATTAACGGTGGTGTAGGTACGGCGGACTTAATTTTGCAGTGATTGCAACCTGAACGAACCTTGCTAAACAATGCCCGCAGCTTTAGAATAAAGAAGGATTGTCTCAGCTCATTAATCACCGTCTCATGATTTTGGTGGTAGAATTGTTCGTGACAATGTTGGATTAATCGTCTGGTTACTCCGTGATCACCTAGTATTATTGGCCGCTTGCTGTTCCATGCGACGCCTTCCATCTTATCAATTCTGCCTGAAATTCTCATAACACCCTCCTCGTCAAGATACGGTGACAGTTTAAACAGCCTACTACAGTTGTCTACGACTCCGGGAGGATGACAATTCAGAATTTCGTATTCGATCGGAAAGCAGTCCTGTTGGCAGCGTCGGTACAGGTCATTTTCACCAATTGTTTTCTCAGTCGCACTAATCATGCCTAGCGGTTTCAGAGAACCAGATTTCCTGGTTTGTAATATTTTTATAAAACAACGCACGTATACTTGGCTATTCACAAGTCGTACCCAACGCGAGACTCTTTCTGGGCTTGATGTTTCTACCTTCTGTAGGACTGCCTTTGTCACGTTTACGCGAAGTTCTATTTCTGGACTGGGCCGACTTTGAGCATTGTCCGGCCATTTAGATTCATCCTCCTTTAGAAATGCAGGGCCGTTAAACCATCGGTTATTGGCGTCGATCCTGGATGTAGTTCGCCATTTGGTCGCGTCATCTGCAACATTCAATTGGGTTGGTACCCACCTCCACTCATTTATGTTGGATTTCTCTAAAATTTCCCCTATCCTGAATGCGTGACCAACATCGATTAGTTTGATGGTGACCAAGGCATCTACGGCACAGACGCTGTTTTATTACATAGGCTATTCGACTGCTCGGAGCTAGTTCGGTAAAGCTCCTACACGCAGAGATTTTATGTTCAGTCGAGTTACAACCTATGCAACTTGGACGCGATCTGGCTACTTGTGGTAGCGATTTACCGCCATCATTTGTAGGATTTTTAAACTGCAAGTGATAGTTATGGTGTACCTTGTCTTGAACTCTAGGGTTACCCTTGGTTTCGGGTGTATGTATATCTGTATTGGCAGACGTCGCTTTACAGGCACTCTTTGCCAATTTCATAAGCCAGCTGTTAAACGTTCTTAGTCCAATTGGACTTTGGTGTTCTTGGAAAAGGCTTAGGCGTACGGCGGTGGGCAGTTTGTCCACCAAGTCATGTAAAACGGATAAATCTTGAACATAGTTGTCCAAATTGGAGGCATCTATCATTGCGCAAAAGTTCTGTACTTCAAAGGCGTAATCAGTTAGTTTATCTAGTCGATCCGCTTTGACGGCGGGTGTAGCTTTGATTTTCCTAAGCAGTTCGATCACGAGAGTTTCAGGCTGACCGTAGAACATTTCGAGAATCTCAATAGCATTGGACACAGATTTGTAGCTGATTAACGAACCACGTACCTTTTCTAACGCAGCGCCGCCTATAGCCTTTTGCAAGCGTAGTAAGTTTTTCTGATCAGAAAACCCACACCGTAGAGTAGATTGCCGATAGTTGCTAATAAAGGCGGGCCACTGCTCCCTTTTTGAGCCATCAAACTAGGGCAATTCCTTTGGTAGAAATTGACGGGCTACCATGTTGGGAGTTGTTAAGTCTATAGTTCTCGAACCAGACATGTCACGAGAATTCGACATACCTAGTTCGTCTGGACCTGCTATGACTAGATCCTTTTTCAAAAGCTGTGGTTGTAAGGCTACTTTTGAAATTGTGTTATGTACACTCGACTTTGAGTTGACCCAATCTTCAATTCTTTGATGCTTAACTGAGTTTACTTCACTATCCGCTAAGGATATGGCTTTATCGTGTTGTGCTTCGTCCTCCAGTAGTTTTTTATATTTCGCATTAATTAAATCTGACTGAACCTGTGCTAATTCTTCCAAACGCTTTAGCTCCAGATCGGTCGTTCGCTTTCTACTAGATGCTTTTGAACTAACTTTGCTGCTTGGTCTAATGGATACAGCAGAGTTTTTACAATTATTACAATTCCATACGATACTACGAACAGAATCATTGGCCCCGACGCATTGGAAGTGGTACCAATGAGAGCACTTGGAACATTGTACCATGATGTCAGCACTATTTGGCTGAATACAGCTCTCCATATTACAATCATATCCATCTTGTGTCTCGTATAGGCATTCTCCTTTTGACTTTTCGGGTGAATCCATTCTCACCTGCAAGTTTGCCAATCGTAATAAAAAGCGACTTCCAGTCGCTAATTGTAAACTTTAGGATGTCTTCGCAGCAAGTGGAGTAATAAAACTTTGAGCAGGTGTATTTTAACTTTATTTTTAAATTCACCGTAAGGCTAAAGTTTACATGTTAAGTATAACAATTATAAACTGTAAACTAACAACAAATCATTGTGGCTTACAGGTGTTTTTTCCACTCACGTCACCAATAAACTAGCGTAATTGAGACGCTGCTTGACTATTATGTGTTGCTTTGCTTCCAACAATTTTTTCTTACCAAAAGTCCTAATTTTGACAGTAGTTCTAGTTCTCAAAGCAAAGCCGGCTAATCTCAGCGTTAAATTTAATTATGGATCGCCTGACTGTCAACAATTATCCCTGTGGATTTTCCCGGGGGCTCGGCGTCCCCGTGGCCCGATTTTAACTGACATCAAAACTTAAGCTCTGGACACCGAGCTGAATCGATTGATGTATCACACATTGATGTCCGACCATTAAAAAGGCCTCGTACACACAGACAGACAGACACACAGACAAATAGATTTCATAAACGAACGAAGTTCGTTGAAAATGAATCTACAAAACATACTGCTTGCACAAGCAGTTTTTCAAGAGCGAAAAACTCCGTGCAACCATGAGATTTTTGTTAATAGTTCTTTAAAAAAAGTTATTGCAACATTTCAATAATGAACGATAATGTACAAAACGAAATGTAATAACTAGGTGAAGTTTCTCTTTGCGTCAGATTTTCCTGTTTTTAAAATCCAATCTATACAACAAAGTAATTAGTAGTGTCAACTTTAGCAATGCTTCTGAAGAGGTTGGCTATGAAAAAGTATGTCCATTAATTTTTTGGCATCTTTGTGAACTGTTTGGAAAGAGTTTGGAGAGAAAATAAATGATTAGAACGAGCACGTCGACAGGACTTTTTAGTATACATAAAAATACAAATATTCATATTACAGGTAAGCGCACCATTAAAGATCAAACTTCACATTGTGGCGACCGTTAACATTAGTAAGTTGAAGAAGAAAAGAGGAGCACTGCGCTCTACTGTTACTAAGACACTCGTAAGTTTAGATACAGAGAATGATGGCAAAGTGTTGATGTCCAAGATGGAAAGTTTAGACAAACTGTCAAAAACATTATCAGACCTTGATGAAAAAATCCTTGACTTATTGCTAGATGAAGACGAAAATGAAGAAGCTTGTAAAGATGAAGTCAAGGGAGCGTTAGATGTTCAAGAGAAAATTTCAAAAAAAAATACTGCTAAAGAAGGAATAGCCAGACAAAATAGATAGGGAGAGCGTTCGCAGCAAAACTTTGTCGTCATCATCATCTCCAATTATTAGTAATCAATTGCGAATTAGGTTATCAAAGATATTTTCTAAATCTAGCAAAAGAAGCCACGTATCTGAGTGATCAAATACTGGATAAGAAAGTTATGGAAATGCTTAGTACGCATTTTCCACCAGATATCAGGAGAGGAATTTTAAATTCTGGGTATACAAAATGGAAGACGTTGAATGGTTTTTATAGAAAATCGACATAACTTTTGAATCGAAACTGCGAAATATAAATGCTCCAGTCAGGTTTATACCTCGGACAAATAATTCAAATAATGAAAGAGGCTTGGGGGAACGAATGACCCAAGATCGACGAGAAAATTCTAAGGAAAATTCGCGGAACACGACCGTATCTTCAACCGATGGTATGGTTTCTATGATTTTTAACAGAGATCCGATTGAGGATTTAATATCAGAAGAAAAGGAGGGGAATGAGGTTCCTCATGGAGCACCGGTACTTCCGACGCTACCGACAATTAATATTGAAATTGGGGGGGCACTTGATCTCTGATCTAGTGGATTCTAGGACACAGCACAGTTGCATTTTAGAAACCTTTTATATAAAATTAACGGAAAATAATGCGCAAATGTTTTGCTTTTCGGTGTCGAATCTTGAAGTTCCAGACGCTATTAGAAATAGCACTTGTAAGGTGCGCATGCAAGTACTGATTAGTTGTCGAATGGGGGATATAAAGTCCAAATCCCATGTATTGTTTTGCGTAGGTTATCTCGTGATATAATTTTAGGTTGCGGGTTTTTGCGGGATTCAAAAGTCGAGATAAAATTCGAGAGTCATCAAATACTTTTTGAGGTCCGGGAGGGCGGGTGATACAGTATAAAATTTAATGAAACTGCTGCTGAAGGGTGTCCTCGTTTACATGCGGTTGCCACCGAAATCGAACAAATTAAGGGAAAAGTATTATGGATAGAACGAGTTACAAATATATATACAAGGAAGGAGGGGAGAGATATGGTATCTCTAGTAGAGATGTTTAATGAATCGCAAAGAAATGAATTATTTGGTGTTCTTAATAATTATAAGTCATTGTTTTCCGATCAGCCTGGCCTAACAAATATTTATCAACACACTATTGAAATACGAGACGACTCGCCTTATTTTCAGAAATCCTACCTCATTCCCCATGCTTATAGGGAGGCGGCAAAGGAGAAGCTTCAAGAGATGTTAAAGTAGGGCATAATTAGGCCTTAGAGAACGGAATATATTAACCCACTAGTAGTGGTGATTAGAAAAGAGAGTTCAGCGCGGACATGTTTAGACGCCCGTTTTGTGAATAGTAGAATGATGAAGAACTATGTGATGCCACCAAACCCGGAGGGTTTGTTGTTTAATTTCGTTGAAGATCAGTGTCTCAGTACGATTAACTTGACTAGTAGCTACTGGCAAGTGCCCATTGAAAGAGATGGAAAATGGTTTTAATTTTGAGGGCAGACGTTTTACTTTCTGTGTACTTCCCATCGGTTTAAGCACTTCATGGTAAGTCTCATTAGGTGCTTAGAGTTAACCTTAGGACCGGAAGTGGAATCGTTTGCGTGTCCACACGTAGACGATATTTTGAAATATTCTAGAAGTCCAACAGAACATTTGGAGCATTTAAATACAATTTTTCATAAACTTTTTAAAGCGGGGTTTACAATTAAGCCCCGTAAGTGTATGTTTGCCAGAGAGCATGTTCCTTTTTGTGGCACATTCTAACGTCCAAGCAAATAATCATCGACCCCAAGCGAACTGAAGCTATTACCGAGTTCCTGAGGCCACGTGTGTAAAACATTTGCGCGCATTTCTCGGTCTATGCAATTACGATCTCCGGTTTGTGCAAAATTTTTCAGGTCTAACTATTCCTTTATTAAGTTTATTAAAAAAAGGTACTCATTAGGAATGGACGGAAGTGAAACAAAGTAGTTTTGAAATGATTAAAGCACGATACTTCGAAGTATGTTTTTGTACCACTCAAGAGTGGGTGAACGTTATTCTATAGGCAGATTCATGGGGGGTATGCTTTAGGCACCATTCTGTTTTAAATTGACGGCGCAATGGGAGAAAAGAAAATTATAGCCCTTTCTAGCCGTTCTTTACGTGGAAAGGAATTGCTCAGAAATTAGCCTTAGTACCAGATTTAAGAGCCAGCAACAACGTTGTTGTGCGATTAGTAAGAATTATTTCCAGAAATATTTATTATAGATTATATTTCGATAATTATTAAATCTTTAGGTTTGTTAGTGTATTTGACAAAAAATTGCATTCTCAGCCTAGGGACTGTTAGAAGAAACAGAATAACAAATTGTAAATTGCCAACCGAAAAAATATGGATAAAGATTTACGTGGAACTAGTTATAAATATAGCAACCAATAATGATGTAGATATTAGTTCGCTGATATGGAAAGATAACCGTACTGTCAATTTAGTTTTTACTTTTGGTAAAAAGGAACCCAAGAGTACCATAAATAGATATGACAAAATTTCTAGGAAAAAATAGAAATAAGTATGCCCAAATATAATCAAATAGTATAATAAGCATATGGGTGGTTTCGATCTTTTGGATGCCAACATAGCTCGGCATAAAATACTCACAAAGAGTAAAAAATAGTACGTTCATATATTCTACCATTTACTAGATATGACTATAGCAAATGCATGGATATTATATCGAAGACTATCCATTTCAAAGCCCTGTTTTAATCAATAAATGATGTTATTTGACTTTATGTCTGTATAAAGTTTGGATAATGAAGCTGTGTTAAAAGAGGACGTCCATCTTCAAACAGCATAGAAGTAATGATGACAAACAAGAAAGGTGAACCATTCCAACATTCACCTCCAACAGATGTACAGCTAGATCAACTAGGACACTGGATTGTATGGACAAACAGAAATAGGAGTACGTTTACGAAGTACTAAGGATATTCTCGAACTGCTTGTGAAAAATGTGGGCTAAACTTGTGCTGTAATAAGAACAATAATTGTTTTAAAATTTTTCATACCGAACAGTAATGTGTGTCATTATTACATAGCATAACGCGCAATGCTGTGTATCTGAAACGTTTATTTTATTGATCAATAAATCGATTAATAAAATTTCCACCCTTAATTTAATTCCCTCTAGCTATTAACTATCCACAAAAATATGTAAAATCGGGGCACGACAGTGCCCCCGCCAAGTCGAGCGCGAAGCAAACACTGCCGTACCATCCTTTACTGGAACCATTTCGCCGCATTTTTAGGCCCCTATTTGAGAACCTCTGGATAAGACCAGAACGCAGAAATTTTCGTCATACAGTAAGCTAATCACATACTTAAAATTCAAAATTTCAAGTCTGTAGGTCATTTAATTTCGAAGTTAAGCAAAGGCAAAGTTTCGCATTTATGACACTCACTCACTCGCCCACTCATGATCATCAGAATAGAACTAGAACTTCCCATAAACTCAGAGAGCTGAAAATTGGTACAGAGTTAGGGTTTAATGGCCACATAAAGGTAAAACTATAAAAACTAGGATAATCAAAGATCTGCAGTACCTGGTGACCCTGATTAGAAAACACAAGAACCCAACCAAACTATTAGAAGAGATCGACATACCGTCTTTACAAAAAATATTCAACTTGGTGGGCCGCTTCATTTGAAGTCAAAAATCGAAGGTCTGAGGTATCTGATGAATAACCCTCAGCTGTCTCAGCTGTATTAGAGATATGGCAATGGCCCCTTCTACTATTGGTACATAAAAAAATCGACTGTCATTGCAAAAATCTAGCGTAGTGGGACACATCTAATAATTTAATCTAGCCTATAGCGTCCCACTGCTGGGCGAATGCCTCTCCTTCTGCTTTTAATACGCATATAAATAAAATTAAAGGAAAACTCTGGATAAGACTAGACTGGCTTCTATACTTATACTTACAAGTTTACCAGAAGAAATAGTCGAACGATTAACTTTATTCTACTCGAACATTACACAAATTAAATAATGGCAACCGGCTGCGTTACAGTTGTTTACGACATTTTTCTACTGCCCTTGAAAACGTTTGCTAGGGATTAGGAGGGATTATTTGCATTTCGTTGATTTCGCTTATTATTTCGTGAGGTTTGCTAAGGTTAATTAGCAGGTTGTTATAACAATTCGAAGATTTGAATAAGTTAGGAATTTTATGATTAGTGACGGATTACTGATTATTACTTAATTATTAGATTTAAAAGAAGTTTTAATTGAATACTTTATTTAATTGTTAGTTATTTAGTACTCTTAGTTTTCTAGGTTTAATTTACAGTTAGGCAGTACTTCGAATCGCGTTCGTGTTTATAAGTAAATACTTTTCTAGTATTCTAGGTTTAGTTTATTTAATTAGATATTACTTCGTTTCGTTTAAAAATATCATTAATTTAGCTGTATTTCAGTACTAGGTAGGTAATACCTTTGGTAGAAAGTTCATTGATAATTAATTATATTGACACTTGTGTAATAATTAAGAGTTAACGTTTTGTTTAGAGTTTGTATAGATGGAGTAGACTGAGTAATATTTTCTTTGAGTTTTTTTTTATTAAGACAAAAGAAGTCTTAAAGATATAGGTTATTATTGTTTTAGTCTAAATATTATCAGTATTTCTGATTTGTTGTCCATATACTAAAAGTCGTTGAGTTTATTTGTGTTTGATTTTGCAAGATAATATCGTAAAAAATGTCGATAATATTAAAAGACTACGATGAACTTAATGGCTACCAAGTAGTTGGTATGCCCAAAGACGGGTCTTGTCTCTTCCATTCAATATCTTTCTTGGTGTATAGTAGAACTGACTCAACTTGCAGTATCAGATCTGCTATAGTTGCATACGTTGCTGAACATTGGGACGAAATGCAAGTGTACACGTGTGATGCTGATGGTGACGTATACACGAGCGCGCAATCCTACATGAGCGATATGATGAAACCCACTACTTACGGCTCAGCTTCTGAGCTTATGGCTGCTGGAAAAATCTATCCCTTCATTTTTGAGGTGTATGAGAACGGTATACTAAGATGTTCCTTTGGCGATGCTGGCCAAAAAAAGTGTTTACGTTTTACCGGTAGTTACTTAAGCGGCCACTACGATGTACTCATTCCTATACGAGATGCCTCTCCATCTTCTTCCTCCTTTGATCCCATAACATTAAATTCTGTAACATCAGATACTGCTATATGTACATTATATGACTTAAACTACGCAAAGTGAAATGAACATGAAGCATAAGGAAAAAGGCGGTAGACCCACTAAAACTAAAAAAAAGAAGACCTAAGGTATCCGAACTGTCACGACCTGAACAACTTCGAGAAGCTGCGGCTCGTTACCGACAAAAACATCCTGAAAAACGTCGAGAAACCGTAGAACTTTATAATTCTTTACATCCAGGCGCCAACTGTACGCCAACAGTATGTGCTTCACACCCTAAAGTAAACCGGGCAGCTGTAGCACGCTACAGTGCTTCACATTCTGAAGTAAATCAGGCTGCTGTATCTCGCTACAATGCTTCACATCCGGAAGTTAATCAGGCTGCTGTATCTCGATACCGTGCTTTACATCCGGAAGTCAATCAGGTCGTAGTATCTCGCTACCGTGCTTCACATCCGGAAGTAAACAGACAAAACTTAGCGCGAAAGAGATCTACTGACAAACTAAAGTTTAAGGGAAACACAGAAACAATCACTAGAGTTCTTACAACTAAACTTAAAGATAGATTAGAATCAGAAAAAATAGTTAAGTGGACTCTCCATAATAGGCAAGAACTTTAGAAGATTTGAACAAGACTGCAAAATAAATTAAAAGAAAAATAATAGCGGCATTAGAGAAGTTAAAAATATGTCCTGAAAGCACGGATATTAAAGACAAATTTGAAGCATTTCTTGGTAAATCAGAACATCGCAGTTATCAGGAGCCATTTTATTCTGAACATGCTTATAAGGTTTATGAAGATAAAGAAAAACCTATTGAGATTGATGATACTGGCAAAGCAAAAACCTTTACAAATGTTAAGAAAATGTCGGAAAGTCTGATATGGTCTTGTTCGGATTCATTGTGCGTATTAAATGATGGAATCTTAGTAAAATTGAAAAACATGTTCGAAGTATTGAGCCTCCAAACTACTGCGGAAATTTACTCGATGTCTGTTGAAACAGGAAAACTGCAAGAAAATATCAACTTAATAACGTTAAATCGCATTTCCCACATCTTCAGACTATTATCAGAGAGATTTATCAAATACATAGCAACTGTAAGTTAATGCTTGATATTGACGATTTTTTGGCGAGTGGTAATGTGGATAAGCTTATGGAGCTAGGAAAGCAACCGATGGTAGGAACTACCGCTGTAGAGCGTACACCTGATAGTGAAATCGTGTAAGATGAAATAATAAAAAGTAATAAGATTGCTTTTAAATTATTTTCCAAAAAAAGTGTAAACACACAAAAACTGGATTGTATGTCGTGCAATAAACTTTGTTATTCTAGAGATATTAGTTCCATAGAACGATTAAGAAAGCTCATATCAACAGATGTTTGGAATCAGCTCCTGCACTACTATAATTCTAGCCTAATAACTCACAGTCCGTACATATGCCACACATGCCTTGCTAAGATTCGTGCTAACCAAATGCCTGCTGTCTGTATCTTCAATGACATGCACGTAAGCACTGTTTCACCAGAAATAGCTCAGCTGAACGACTATGAAAACATTTTAATCCAACGCGCTAAAGCGTTTCAGGTGGTTGTCACAATGAATTCTGTGGCTAATAAACGCCTACCCAATCGTCAGATGGTTAAAAAAGTAAAGGGCAGGACTTTTCATTTACCGCTTCCGATGGAAGAAACCCTAAAAAAACTTCCAAAACCTGAAGACGCAATAATTGAAAACCCAAAACTTTATATTATAGTCCGAAGTACTCAAAACAAAAGCAAATATTATATCGCAAGACAATGTTGACGTTAATAAAGTGTACAAAGCATTACAATACTTAAAAAATGTAAACGAACATTATGCTTATATCAAATTACCAGATTTACCTAACCAGCTTATAAACATACATAAAAATATTCAACATGATGTTACAAATACACCAGATAATGCTGAAGAAGGTATTTTAGAAGATGGTACAGCAGCACTGTTGACCCAAGTCACAAGAGTAAAGAAAACTGATTATGAGCATTACACCATATATCCTTTGAATGAACGGAGACAAAATGCACCAGCTTCAGAACTCTACCAAATGCTCAAAGTAAACACAGCACCGATTGATGCCCGATATAAAGACCTCGATGTTAAATGTTTTTCACGTTTATATGTAGAAGGAAAATACGACCAATTTCATAATCGGCAGCAGAAAGTAACTTCTAGTGAATTTATTAAAGTCCGGCTTATGTCAAAACATCTTCAATTTAGACTTAACCAACAGTATCTATTTTTCTTATTGAATGATGCTAATATGCGCCAATTAAACTCCGGAATCTTTTATAAAATGAATTGTGCTAGTCAAAGAGATAAAATTACGGCAGAACAGTATCTTCAAATGCATAACAATGATGAGCTGGAAGGTGATTTGACCGCAATATTTGGCCGACTGAGTAACACCGAACAGTTCTGGAAGAAACCAAGAAACGATGTAAATTGTATGACTCAAAACTACGGTCCAGCAACTTGGTTTCTTACCATGAGTCCCTCTGAGTGGATGTGGGAGGAAGTGGGAAAGTACATCAATAAAGTAAATGGCGTTGAAATGGCTAATAAAGCAATCATTAAATTGGTTGCTCTTGACCCCGTATCTACCTCACGTTTTATAGATAACAAGTTTCATTCAATGTTAGACTTTATAACTAGTTCAGATGAGCCTTTATGTAAGATTATTCATTACTTTTGGCGTCGAGAGTACCAATCTAGGGGTGCTCAGCACTTCTATTTAATGTTATGGGTTAAAGATGCACCTATTCTACATAAGCCATCTACTGACGAGGTAGCTTCATTTATTTCTAAATACGTGACACGTGCCATTCCAAAAAAAGATATTTCTCCTACTTTACATCAACGGGTCACTTCGTATCAAATGCATAAACATAACAGTTATTGCATGAGGAGAAAGAAAACGAAAAAGGGATTCGTTTCAGTTTGCCGCTTTGGATTTCCTCGAACTGTGACAGATTCTCTTATCATAAGAGACATTTTTCAAACTATAACGGCAAGAAAAACTCTCAGCTCTAATAATCGTCTCTACAATATTGTCCGCTCAAAGGAGTCAGATATGATTAATGACTACAATCCCGCCTTGCTGTTGGCGTGGAATGGAAATATTGACATTCAATATGTTGGAGAGAAAACAGCCATTTTGAACTATTATGTGACCAAGTATACTACTAAAAGTGAAAAGACCCATGCAACCGACATGTTTAACGATATTAACTCTACAAAAAGTCTTAGAAGCCGGTTATATAATATTGGTCTCAGAGTATTATCGAATTGAGAATGCGGAGCTATAGAAGCCAGCGATACATTATTGGGAATACCACTTTACGGCACGGACCCACAAACAACAATGAGATGGTAACACGTAAACATTCATCGTAATCGCAGAGTTAAATCGAAATCTGAAATGACTGCACTGGACCCGAATTCCACTGACATATATTACGATTCTTGAATAGACATTATAATTTGAATTAGGGCCGCTATACTTGCGGCCACGTCCCCAATGCTCCACCCGGAGGTACTACATTGGGTTTAAACGCGAAAATAGTCGTGCTCCTAATTTATTCTTACTTCATAGTTGATTCACCCTAAATAAAAACTAAATAAAAATCTAACAAACCTAAAAATCTAACAAACCTAACAAACTCTAACAATCTAACAAACCTAAAATCTGACAAAACTGGAACAAAACAAAACAAAACTAAAAACAGGGTTGTAAATAATGGTATCCCTAGCGCTGACTTTCGAGTGTACCCGATCAACAAGCAAAAATGAGAGGGGGAGGGATCCGTAATACCGGATAGCAGACGCCGGCTCTGCTTACCAGTGCGACCTGAAGGGTCGTCTTAAAACTATCCAAATCTAGCTAACTAATTTAAATCCATCCCTAGCTTTCCCTATCGTTCCCTAACTGATTTACATTATGATTACAATCTTCGCAATTCTGCTCGTCCTTCCCAAATATATACTGCAACCAAAATGGCGACAGAACGTCAAACAAAACAAATAAGCCACATAATACATGCTATATATAAATAAATATAAAGTGTAAATATAAAATATAAATAAATATAATTATGTAAATATATAAATAAATGTTTAATAAGCGTTAAGCATATAGCAGTGCACAAAATAGCGAAAGCATCACCCTATTTATCAGGTGCACTCGCACAAGCATTATGTCGGCTAGCGCCTTTACACACCAAACGTGCTTCTTAAATTATTTCAAAACTACTAATTAATGTAAATCAATGCTTGTGCGAGTACAGCCGCCACAATTTAATCTTACCTCGATAATAAAATTCTCCAGCATCCGAAGATCTGGTCGTCTGTAACTTACTTCTAAAGGTGGGACGGGTGCACAGCTAAAGTCCTGGTGGGTATGCACTAAATGTTTTTGTGGGGATCACAATCACTATCACTATCACTTCACTTTCAAGTCCTGGGGGGATGCGCGGTTGCACTCTGTTTTATTATCCTTGTTTACTTTATTGATTTAATTTAATGAGGGTTTATGATTTATTTGTTATTGTTTATTTGGTATTATTTATTCCCGATTTTCCGCACATAATTATGAAGATAGGCAGTGATTGTATTAATGGAGTGGGGGTTTCTCGTGCATATTGGACATTTTGGTATAATTATCTTTTTTTTTTTTTATTTAATATCAGGTTTTGGTTATGCTCGTATCCTTACTCACGCCAAGTCAATCTAAAATTTTCAATCCTCCCACCAACCCCACCGAATTTTTACACGCGGTCGTCATTGATTGTCTAATCTCACGACCCTTCCGCGAATTCTTTTAAGGCTGTCCAGAACGCCTTCTGGTTAACCACTTCCCCGACTTCCTCTAGGCTCTTTGGCCATGCCAGACCTAGGATAGCTAGTTTGCTATCAGCCAACCCTCGATTTCCCGCCTCAAGCGGGCAGTCGAAGAGCACGTGCTCTGCGCTTTCCGCGCCCTCACCGCATTCGCAGCGGTCGCTGTTGGTTAGACCGAACCTTTGTAAATACGCCTTCAGGGCGCCGTGCCCTGTTATCAACTGCACCATTTTGTGATCGAGCTTAACCTCGATCTTACCTCTGGCTTCTATGCTCGGTATGAATTTGTGGGTCAACCTGCCCGTGGCAGCGTTGTTCCACTCTCTTCCCATTGTCGAATTGATTTTTCGCGCAGCTTTCTTTTGATTAAAGACCTCGGTATCGACAAATGTGATATTCGAAAGTCGCCCGTCGCGGCCTCTTTAGCTAATTCGTCAGCCCTATCGTTTCCTACGTTACCATTGTGCGACCTGACCCAACAGAACTTTAAACGTCGAAACTCTAGCGCCGTACGCGCTATCCTCCAGACGTCCGCTTGGAGATCTGTCGAGGTGTTCATGTTTGTTAAAGCCGTTAGCGCCGATTTACTATCACTGATTATATAATACTCGTTTCTGCCCGTATGGTTTATTACGTAATCGATAGCCTCTCGTATGGCTACCAATTCGCACTGGAAGATAGTGCACCAGTTCGCGAGTTTGGTTTGAAACCGAAACACCTCCCTTTCCTGCTTATACACGACAAACGCCGCGCCTGCTTGCCCATCGTCCATACGTGAACCGTCCGTATAAATTCTGATACCCATCGCGTCCTCATCACCTTCGACAAACTCGATCCTCTAATATCAGCCGGGTGCCCTAACTCAGATACAACAATCTTTCTTGCAATTTCCCTATTACCAAGATTAAGATCTTCGATAATTTCGCGCCCTTTTCCTATATTTATTAATCGTCTATCTCTAATCTCCCTAACGACATATTCGATTGGGAGAGTCCTACTGATCACCAGGACAGCCTCCGTGGAGGTGGTCCTGTACGCCCTCGCCGCTTTTACCGCGGTTATGCGTTGTACGCTCGTCAATTGACGCATCTCCCGGACTTTACAACCTTCTGCCCATACAGAAGCTGCGTACAGTATTGCCGGCTCAATTGCTCCGGCATAAACCGTCCTCAGCGATTCGCCCCTAAAACCCCACTTTATTTTAGCCGCCGCCATCATTTTATTTGATATTTCGCCGCCCTTACTTTTTACGTATTGTACGTGCGCTTTCCAATTTAATTTATTGTCGATCTTGACGCCGAGGTAGGTAATACAATCTTTAAACGGATTTTCTCCCTCCTAGCTCTAACCTAGGAGGTCTCTGTCCTGGTTTCGTGCCGAAATAAAGCGCCTCTGACTTCGCCGTGTTAAATTTTAATTTTACCGCCTGCGACCATTCGTGTAATTTATTAAGCGCCTCGTTCGGTTTTGTGCGCATATCCATTAACAATCTCGATCTTACAATTAAAAGTGTGTCATCTGCAAACCCAACGATTGAGCATCCTGCGGGCAACTTGACCCTAAAGATGCTCTCATACAACAACTTCCAAAATGTGGGACCAGAACATGACCCTTGCGGGCATCCTTTTCCATCTCACGCGACAGAACTTCACCCGGAATTTCAACCTGTGCTAATCGCCCCGAGAAATAGCTCTTGACCAAAGACATCAAGTTTCGCGGACAACCCCTACGATCTAACTCGCAAACGATTAATGGCCACCAGGCAGCATCAAATGCTCCTGAAATGTCCAAAGCAACAACGACACAGTACTCTTTGGCATCTCTTGCCTGCTTAATTTCCCCGACAACGAACTCTAACGCGTCGATAGTCGACTTGCCCTCCACGAAACCAAACTGTCGGTTATTAAAACCGCCGCTGTCTCGCACTAGGTGTTCAACACGCGTAGTCATAACGCGATCTAAAACTTTCCCAAGCACCGGTAGCAAGCTAATTGGACGATAGCTGCCCGGATCTGACGCATCCGCCTTTTTAGGTTTGGGTATAAATTTCACATTCTGGATTTTCCAGCAACGCGGAAAAACGCCCTTTCTAAACAAAGATTAAACAACCCAACAAAGACACACGGGGCTAACAGGCACGCCTGCAGAGCTGCGTCTGAAGTGATTCCATCATGCCCCGGTGCCTTCTTAGGGTTCATCCTCCTAAGAGCCCTGACGACCTCGTGAACTAGGATTGCCTTATCGGCACCTGTTCCTTGCGCCTTTACAGCTTCCCGACGTATTAAATCGTGCGACTCTTCATCCCCCTCGGGATTATCCGATGGTAAAAATTTCTCTAGTAAATATTCCGCTGTGGTTTTAAAACCTTCCGTGTATTCGCCATTTGTTTTCTTTATATTACTGAGCGCGATTTTTGTTGTTTTCCTCTAATTACGCGGTATGCGGTTCCCAGGGTTCTTTCTCTGAGTTTTGCGTGCAGAATTCTTTAAATTTATTCGTTCGCGTTTCTTCTATTAATATTTTATATTCGCGGTAACTTTGATTATATTCTATTCTCCGTTGTTCTCTTATATCTCCCGAGGCGCGTTGATAGCGGCGCCTTAGGTTACGCGTTTCTGCCCGCTTGGTGGTTAGTTCCCGGGTCCACCAGGGTACGCTGTCTTTAAATGTTTTCTTTTCGGCATGGAATACGACGACGCGTCTACCACCGCGTCGTTTAATTTTCGCGAGTGTTTCTACTTCGTCTGCCTCTCGGCAGTTAAATAGCTCATTTTCGAGCACAGGATACTTTCGCCAAATTTTTGTTTAAATCGCTCCCAATTTGCTTTTTATTACAGAACCGCGGAAATACAGTTAGCTGCTCGTTTGCACTTGTTTTGGTTTCAACGTCCCATGTTATTAATTTATGATCAGAGAGCGTTTCCTCGTCCGACCTTAATTTCCAATTACAAATCGTTTCTAACATTTCGTGCGAGACTGCAGTAATATCTATAAAACTGCTGCCTCTATGCGTCTCAAACGTAGGTAAATCATTAGTGTTTATCACACTAAGATCCCATTCCGTAAAAGATCAGCAACCTGCGAGCCTCTATCGTCTTCGATAGGGCTGCCCCATAGTGGCGACTTGGCATTAAAATCTCCCCAATGACTAGATTTTTATTTCTGCCGATTTTACGAATAATATTATCTACTTCATTTATCAAGTCTTCGGTTTGGGATTTTCCGCCGGGAATCGACCGGCGGAGGTACACGCTTATTACATAGAACGCATTTTCCCTGATTTGATTTCGGCCGTCGTTACAAACTCGTTCGATAAATTATTTAATATAATTCCGGCGCACGTTCCATTATTTATTATTATCCGCTTCGCGGTCGTTCACTATTCGCGTTTAAGACGGTAACCCCCTACCAAAACCTGTTATTTTGTGGCCATACAGGTGCGGTTCCTGTATAAACCCGATGTCGATATTATTTTCGATGAATAACTTTACGAAGTTATTTGTTGCCCCTCTACCTTTCCCGAGATTTAGTTGCGCGAATTTAATCTTCTTGCTTCTTATGGACTTTGTTTTATCTTCACAGTCCATAATCGATGTTTCGTGTGATTGCGTTCTTCAATCTCAGCATCGTGGGGCATCTACTCGACTTGGCGTCGTGGCGCGTATCGACCTTCGCGCCACCGCCAGTTCTGTCGTTTGCCCTAGCGCAAACCACGCAGCAGGGGACTGCCTTCCGGCAATTCTTAAATTCATGCCCGACCTCGGCACAGTTACCGCACCACTGTACCTTCTCCCTGCACTCCATTGATCGATGGCCGTACTCGTAGCACCGGTAACACTGGGTCATCGAGAAGTGGTCCCGGGCCCATACTCTTCGCCACCTGAGGTTAATAGCATCAGCTAATATACGTCTTCGAAGTGTGGGGTCACTTCGAAGACTACGTTGGCGAAGGGATCTCTAGGGCCCTTTCCGCCAAACCTGAACTTCTCTCAGGTGGTTTTCTGGCTTCAAATCGCCGAAACGGGGATTCTGGCTCGCAATCAACCGCACGAGCTCTTCAGCCTTCATCCCCGCTTCGACCCCGGAAGAACGACCCGTGGACGTTTCTTCTCGATGGTCTTCGCCACGAGTTCCTTGCAGTTCCCGCCGACCTTCAACTGCAGTTTCTTGGCGTCGTCGCGACCTGCGCACTCCACAACGACACCGCCCGGCGCGTCCTACGAGCTCCGACAACAACAAACCCATCTCGAGCGGGATCGACCTTCTGCTTCAGGGTCGTCATCACGTCGTCCTTCTGGCCTGGCCTGGCGTCGACCCACAGCAAACGTAGGGGCAGATCCTGAAGCTGCAGCGGCGTAGGAGACCTTGCGCTGCACCGACGCACCCTGACTCTGGCCTCCTGAAACGACAGAATTCACCGCCGGACTTCCCCAACAACACTTGCTCTCCTGAACCATCTAAACAAAGACGCAGCGCCCTAACCATACCTATCAGTTGGTTCGTCACGTCACGGATATCATCCACGGCGTGCCGAACCATCTTCCTATCCTCCACGACGATAGTGGCGGAGGTCGTCGGCACCTTCCCATAGACGGCAGCGTGCGCCTTCCTCACCCTAAACTTTAAGAGTTCCAGCTCATCGAGGTCGCTAGCATTAACGCTACCGTTGCTGCTAGTCGACATCGTGCGCTGGGCTCTCGAAGTAGAGGGCAATTCTGGCGCCGCAACCACCACGGGAGGCCCTGACTCCCCAGACACGACCGCCGCAGACGCAGGCTCCTTCCCTACCTCCTGTACCTCCTCCTGAGTTTCTAACAAGAAGTCCTTTAGCACTACCTTAAGCTGTTTCCCCCCAACAGCGCCCTCCGCCGCCGACCTAGCAGACTCCGACCGATCGCCCCTCTTCCTCCTGGGCAGCGGCTCCTCATCGCGGTGGACCACCATGCTGACAAAACTAGCAATAAAAATGACACCTAAAACGCAGCTCAAAAAACGTCCTAACCGTTACGACGCTAAAGAACGACGCTAGAAGAACGCAAAACGTTGGTCCAATAAAAATGTTTTGTTTAAAGGTGAACCGTAAACAACCTTGTATTTATTAAACTTCAACCGCCCAATTAAATATCAAATTTTAACAAAAATACAACAAGCACTAAGCGTCAAAATAACAACTAGAATCAAATAAATTTCCTAACGCAATAAAAATATCTCGATTTAAAATGTACCGTAAAGAACGCTATTTATTTATTTTAAATTTTAAACCGCCAAATCAAATTTAAATAAACTAATTACTTCAAAATATTAAAATATCTAATTTATAAATAAGAACACTTTATTTTTAAATGTGTAATTAACAAAATAAGGTCGAGCGCAATCGGAATGTGGTAACCGGAAATGACCTTTCACTTAATCGCTTGGTAACTAGCACAACCCGTAACTGTTACACCGCTTAATTACACCAAAATCGATTTTAAAGGAACTTTTAAATACGCGTGAACTTAAATTACGGAAAATTTATATTAAAATTGTTTTAAAATTTACAGTTTTTGAGTTATTTATTTGATTTAAAAGGGCTTAGATTTTTGTTTTTGGTTATTATTTTATTATACGCGCACTATAAAAATTCACACACTTTTGGTTGTTTTACCCGGTTTTTACTTGATTTAGGCGGATTTTATTTTAAATTTATTATTAAAATGCCTTTTAAGTTATTTCGAAATTGTTTTGAGTATTAGTTGAGTAGACCGTTTGTTTTATTAACCCGAAATTTATTTAGTTTATTTTAAAACGCGGATTTGGTTTAAATTACAAAGAAGACGCGATTTATTTAGTTTTTATTTAGTTTAAATTCTGTTTTAAAATTTTTATTTTACTGCCCTGTATTTAAAATTTGATGGCACACAATTATAAAAATAAAACACAATAAAAAGCAAAGCTTTAAATAAAATAATACATCAATAAATAATAAAAACTCTAGATAAAAACTTACTGTTATTGCTGAAGCGGGAGCTCGGCAAAACACGTCCGCTCGCTTTAAGCGGCAACTAGAAAGTTCTTGAATAGACAACGTTTACCCTGCCAGACCTGACGAACTACAAGACATGAAAGACTATGATTTGGTTGATACACGAGTTAAAGTTCGGGCCTTTGGAGCTGGTTTTTTAAAAACACTTTGACTTTAACAAATTTAATTTGAAATTTGTACATAATAACTTTATAAAAAATTAATTAATTGTACAGGTGAGTAGCTCAAACAACGAAGTATGGAGTTTGAAGACTGACTCGGTTGAGTAGCTTGAACAACGAAGTATGGAGTTCGAAGACTGACTCGGTTGAGTAGCTTGAACAACGAAGTATGGAGTTCGAAGACTGACTGCCGGGCATTGAGCTCCCGGGCCTTTTATAATAACCTGCCCCTCACACTGCTGTGAGAACTTGCAGATCTCATGTCTGCGTTTCTCTTTATTGTACACTTTATTACAATGTAACAACTTAATTCTAAGTAATTGCGGTATGTTGACCCCCTGTGACCTGCCACCTGCAGTATCACTGCCCTCACGGATGCAAAGCTGCATTCCGTTCTCATGAACTGTCGATAACCTCTCTGGGTTATCCTTGTGTTACAATGTTGCATTGAACTTATACTTTTACTTAATAATTTCTAATAATTCATATTAGATTCAATACATCAATATATATATGTAATTGGGGATACATAACTCCTCCACCGTAAATGAAAAATTAAGGTTTTCTTAATTTTAAATACATAAAATACATTATTCAATTTCATTTAAAATTCATTGTTTCTAAGGGTATACTTATTGTTTCCTTTTTTCTCTTTGTTTCCTTAAATCTAGAACTGTTTCCTTCATTCTTATATCTAAGGTACATTTTGTATAATACATACATGATTACAAAATTATTAAAATGATCAATACAATTGTCCAAACACTTATATTATTATAATGTAACTTTGGCGTTTTGATTTCACTTAATTGTTCTTTATAACTTTCCACTAATTTCACGGCGTGGTTGAGGTCGTCTAAGTCTAGATGCTCTAGCTTCATAGGTTTCTTTATTATTTCTTCGTCTTCTTGTTGTATCTTGAATTGTAGTTCCGGTAGGTTTGCGAGTTTCTTTGTTGCTATGGGATCTTGATAAACTCTGATTACTTCATCTTTCAATTTCACATAACAATCTTCTTTGAGGGTAATTAGTTTGCTTCCGATTAATGCTTGGTTATTTTCATCTTGGTTGCAGTGGATGGTTGCTATTACTTCTGTTGGGAAAATTGCTATCCATTTGTTATCTGTAACTTTTTGAATTTTCATATTAGTTATTTGCACTTGTTTGGTTTCACAGTTTTCGTAATGATTTGAGAATTTTAATAGTTGTACTTCACAAGGGCTGTCTTCTTGAATGGTTGTTGTCGTCATCGATTGACATAAATATTGGTTTGGTGTTACTTCAGTACATTTTTCGTTTGTATAACCATATCTCAGTTCGTTTAGGGATAGGAATTTGGTTTTGGGTATGATTACTTGGTATGTGCTAGTAACCTTTGTTGGAAAAGCAAATAAATGATAATATTGATAATTGTTACTTTCTACTATTGGAATTTTTATTAAAAATATCTTAATGTTGCTAAAATTTGTTACATTAAAGTAAGAGTTGATTTTATTTGAGTAAATATTGTAATTTTGTATACTGCCTAGTTTATTGGTAGTATACCGGGGTTGTTTTTATATGTTATATTGTTACTTGGTTGTCCGTTCTACCTGGGTGGAGGTTGACGGTAAGGGTGATGACTGTCCATCTGAAATTACAGGGTGTCTTAGGTTTTTCAAATGAATGTATTTAGTTATTTTACAGTTGTCTACTACTGCTATGTTTTTATCTGATATTTTCTTAATTTTAAATGGTCCTAAATTTCTGGGTGCTGTTTTATGTCGCTTGCTTTGAAAGTTTTTCTCATATACGGTTTGTCCTATTGAAAATTTATTTGAGTCGGTATTTTTGTTTCGGGTTGTGGTGATACGTTCTTTATCGTTCTCTAATTTATCTTTTACCTTGTCGTAAGTTATTTTTAATTTTTGTTTGTGGTCTTTCGCATATTGTTGATATACTTCTTTATTGTAGTGTATGTCATAGGGATTTCGTGAATCTGAATGTCCTAAGGTTAATTCTAAGGGTGTAAAATTTGTTGATGAGTGAATAGTGTTATTATAGGCGATTAGTGCGTATGACATTAAGTTGGTTATATGTTCCTTTTTATAATTTATTCTTAATAATCGAATTTGTTCTAACAGGGTTAAATGTAATCGTTCAATTAGTCCGTTTGATTCAGGGTGGTTTTCCGTTATGAAATGAATTTTTATTTTGTGAAGTTCTAAAGTGTTTTGAATTGTCTCATTTTTAAATTCGCTACCATTGTCTAAAGTTATTGATTCGGATGTTCCGTAAAATGTGAAATATTGTAAAAATCCTTGGGTCACGTCAATGCTATTTTTGGATGTGATTGGTATGGCTTGGCCTATTTTTGTGAATGCGTCTATAATTGTTAAATAGTTTTGCGCTTCTACTACTAGAGTATCGGCATGTAGTTTTTGAAATGGTTTGTCGGGTGTTTTGGTTAACATTAAGGGTATCTTTGGGGGTTTCCTATCGTATTTCGCTCTGTCCCATAGTTCGCATTGGTTAATAAAATCTGTGGTCAAGTCCTTCATGTCTTTAAAATAATAACGTCTTACAAGTTGTTTTATTGTTTCGTTAATTCCACGATGGTTGGTTTTTCCTTCGTGTTGATTTCTAATTACATCGTTTATTTCGTCAGGGTCGTCTAGTGTTATTAGTTTTCTAGTACATCTGATGAGTTCAGGTCCAGAGTTGTTGAATAGTTTAATGTATAATTCTGAAAATCTTTGGTATAAATGTTCGGTGTTGAAATAAAAATAAAATCGTTTTTTCTCGGGGGTGTATTCTTTTAAAATTTTAATTATTTGTTCCTTGTTGTCATCTTTAGTTATTTGAATTTGATATATCTTTTTGTTATCTACTTTTGTATATTTTACTGGATTGGGGTTATTTAAAACTTCGGTTATTATAAATTGGTTGGGTTTCATATCGATTGCTTCGTTTAAAATTTTAATCGCGTTTTTTGGTTCTTCGTTTTGTGTCGAATGTATCGTGTCGATCTCGTCTGGATCTTCCCTTATTTCTGTATCGTCTACGTTTCCTATAATGGATTCCGTTTCTAATGCATTGAGTTGGATTCGGCTTAAAGCGTCTGCGTTGTTGTTATAAATTACCTTTTTATATATAATTTCGTAATCATACTCTTTGAGTCTGATTCTCCATCTTTGTAATTTTGAATTCGGTTCTTTCAGTTTTCATAACCATACTAGTGGTCTATGGTCAGTGTATATGTAAAATTTTCTTCCGTATAAATAAGGTCTAAAATATTTTGTTGCCCAAATTATGGCTAATAATTCTTTTCTATAGTGCTATATTTTGTTCGGTTTCATTTAGGGTTCTGGATGCGTAGCTGATAGGTTTATCGCTACCTACTTTTCCTTGGCTCAATACTGCGCCTAATGCTACATTTGATGCGTCTGTCGTCAGTATAAATGGTTTTGTAAAGTCTGGGTATTCTAATACAGGGTGATTCGTTAATATGTTTTTAATTTTGTCTACGGCTTTAATAAATTCTGGGGTGTGTTCAATTTTGTTTCCCTTTTTTAAACAGTTTGTCAGGGGTTTGGTTATCTGAGCGTAACCTTTAATGAATTTGCGGTAGTAACCACTAAGTCCTAGAAATCCTTTAATTTCTTTGTTTGTTTTTGGCAATGGGTAATTTAGAACTGCATTTGTTTTGTCTGGATTTGGCATTACTCCTTGGGGTGTTATTACATGTCCTAAAAATGATACTTCTTTTGTAAAATTCACTTTTGTCTAATTGTACTTTAAATGTGCTTGTCTAAGTCTTTCGAATACTTCTGTCGATCTTTCTATGTGTTCTACCAATGATGTGGAATAGACTATGATGTCGTCGAGGTATACAAGGCATTTCTCGTGGTGTATTCCTCGTAATATATTGTCCATGACTCTCTGGAAAGTAGCGGGTGCGTTCTTTAGTCCAAATGGCATTCGTTTGTATTCGTAATGTCCTCTAGGTGTGCTGAAGGCTGTTTTTGATATGTCTTTTTCTTCCATCTCTACCTGATGGTATCTTGATGCTAGGTCTAATGTTGTAAAATATTGGCATTTGCCTAATTTGTCTAAAATTTCGGTAATATTTGGTAGTGGATATTTGTCATCTACCGTTTTTCATTTAACTTTCTATAATCTATTACCATTCTGTACTTTCTCTTTCCGGTTGCGTCTAATTTCTTAGGTACTATTAACACGGGGCTGCTCCATGGTGAATTGGAGTGCTGGATTATGTCTTGGTCTAATAAGTCTGCTACTTGTCTGTCAGCTTCTTCTTGGCTTGCATGAGGTAGTCTGTATGCTTTTGTAAAAATTGGTTTATTGTCTGTTAACTCGATATTATGTTTTACTGTGTTGGTGAATGTTAATGGTATTCCTTCACAATGGAATATGTCGCGGTATTCGAAACATAAGTTCTTAATTGCTCTTTTTTCTTCTTGATTGATATCGGTGTTAAAGCGGATGTTAGTTAAATTTTCTCTTAACATTTCGTCATGTTCTATTGGGTTGTAATTATCTTCTAAATTTTCGTCTATTTCCATTTCGTTAAAATTTAGTTCTTCTACGTTAATAGGGTCTGTCAGTGATAATTCTACGGGGTAGTCGTTTGAATTTAATATTGTTGTGGTTGCATAATTATCTTTTATTTGCACTAAGGCAGTTGGGGTTTCTACTCCTTGCTGAAATGTCATATGATTTATTATTCCTAAATTTTGTTAGATTTTACTGGGATTTTATTTTTCTTTCCGTTCGGGGTTCTATAGTGTATTTTTGTTCAACTTGTGTGTTTTGAAATTTAATTGTGATTTTTCCGTATTTTGTCCTTAGTAAGCGATTTTTAATGTCAATGTTGGCTCCCAATTTTCTTAGAAGGTCCATTCCGATTAATCCGTCATATTTATCGTTAAATTCGAATACACAAAATTTATGTTTCATTTTAACATTAAATGTTCTCGGTAAGGGTATATTGGCTACGAATTGGTGTAGTGTTGTTTGATGAGCTGTTTTAATTTTAAATGGTTCTCTTTCTACATAATCTAAATAGTGTTTTTGTACGGTTCTGGGGCTAATTAATGTTTTAGATGATCCGGTGTCGATTAATAGTTTGAATTTGGCGTGGGGTATTTCTATGTATGGTAATACTAAGTGATTTATGTTATTTAAGTTTATTAAGTTTGGTCGGTTATGAATGGGTCCATTTGAAAATTTGAATTCGAGTTTTCGTCGTCGTACTCCTCATAAGTTTCGTATTGTTCGTCACGTTCATAAGTTTCTGTATGGTTTGATTCATTGTTTGTAGGTGTCTCAATGTAATTATTCTGGTCAGTGTCAAATTTTTCTATTTCTTGATGGAATAATTCCTCTGATGTAAAATTACGTTTCTGATGAGGGTTTGGTCGGATATGTGTTATTTTTGTGTTTTGTCTGGTGTTACCAGATGAGGTGTCCATTGGTGTTGGTTTGTAATAATTGTTAGGGTTGTTATGAGTATTAGTCATTGGTGTATTTCTATTAGGGTTTGCGTTGAATGCTGGTCTTTGTTGGTTTAGGTTTTGATTGAATCTCGGTTGGAATGCGGGTTTCGTAAAAGTTGGGTTGAATGTTGGTCTTGAAAAATGTTTATATTGATTATTAAAATTGGTATTGTTAAAACTTGGGTTGTTACTTTGCGGTTGATTTGTTTGTGGGTTAAAGGGTGTGAATTTTGTTGAGGGATTGTTTGTCTTGTAGCTTGTATAGTTTTGTTGGTGAATAACTTTTATTCGCGTTGGGGTTGTATAGTCTGTTGCGGTAATACATTACATTTTCTTCTTCTATTACTAGGCTCATAGCTTCTTCTAGATTTTGGGGTCGTTGGAATCTGATTTTATCCGATAATCGTTCTGGTAAAGCGTTTATGTATGTGTCTAGTGCCATTTCGTCGTACATTTTGTTTTAAATGTCTAACGTTTTGATCGGGTTCTTCAATTTTTAATTTTGTTAAAATTAAACTTCTCACGTCTTGGCATTTCATTCCGAATTGGTAGGGGGATTGATTGTGTTCCATTCTAAGGTTTATTAGGTCTCGTACCAGGCATTTTATATTACGTTGGTCTCCAAAATATGCAATTAGTAGCTGTTTAAACTGGTCCCATTCCGATAAGTCGTCCCTACTGGCGATTAATGTTAGTGCCCTTCCGGCTAGTTTACTTATTACTAAGCGTATAAGCAATGAATTTCTTGCGTCATCTCCGGGTTTGTAAAAGGTTTTTAGGAACATTTCACATGCTCCAATGAAATTCGAGAGATGGGCTTGCGTGCCATCAAACGTCTGTATTGTCTCTAAATAGAGACGTAAGTCTGTGTTACTCATGTTGGTTAAGGGTTGTTTTCGATTTTTGGGAAATTTAAAAAAAAATTATTATTTTTTTTTTGAATTAAGCTTTATTTCGCTTTTTGTATTGTTACTTTTGCTTCGGATTTATTAGTTTTCCGTTTGGGTTGTGAAATTTCAATTTTGTAAAATTGGGGTTGATTTTCTATTTGTAACGTTAATTATGCTTTGGATGTATTAGTTTTCTTTTGGATGAAATAATTTCAATTTTGTAAAATTGGGGTTGGTTTTGCTTTTGTGACGTTAACTTTGGTTTTGGTTTGTTAATTTTTCAATTAGATTAGGTACATAAAGATTTGGTAAAGGTTGAGGTTTATTTCGTTATTTTTCGGCGTTATTTTTTAGTTAGGAATGGTTAATTTTCAGTTTGGATTGGGTGGATAAAATTTGGTAAGAATTTGAGATTAATTTCGTACTTGTAGTATTAGATTTATTAATTTTAAGTTTAAATTGCGTCGAGTTATTTTTAAAATCGTAGTCGTTGTTTATTTATATTTAATTACACAATGCGGTGATGTATTCACGAGATTTGTATTCAATAATGTTGAATTTATTACCGTAGTCTTGGATTAATTGTTTTTATGCAGCTTTTAGTTCGTATTGAGTTCCTGTTTCTTAAGGAATCTTAAATGGATGGATTTATTCTCGTTTAGCGTTGTTTTAGTTCAGTTCGGTTAACTCGTAATTGATACTTTTCCGTGGGTTTTACTGAGTTGCGTAGTTATGACCTGAGGTTACTTACTTTTGTATTTTATTGTTGAAATTGAATACTAAAGGATGTAATCTCCGTTACTTTGTCACGTACGTTGAGTTAATTGCACTTACAGGTGTTAGTTTATAAGAATTAGATAATTTACTTGCTAATGCTTTCGCATAAAGTGTTACGGCTATTTATTTTTAGATCTCTTGGTATTATAATGCTTGTTGGTAATTGAATCTCTCCGTAATGTAGGTTTTCAGCGTTTTAATTAAAGCTTCTTATGATGACCGATTTACTGCACTTTATAATGCTGATTAATTAGTTGAAAAACGTTTAGAGTTTATACCGTGTTTGTACTGCAAATTATTTATAGAGTGTTGCGGTGTAATTTTCATGCGCTTCTATAATTCCGTGATGGATTTATTACGTATGATGCAAATTGAAATTATACTGAAAGTTGAAAGTTATTTCTTTAGTACTGTGCAAGGATTCTGAAAGCGATTTTAATAATGATATTGCGTTGTTAAGCTATACTTTAGTACTGAAAGTTGAAAGTTATTGCACTTCTCTGATGTTCTAAGTGTATAAAAGATGCGAGCTTTGTTTTCTTAGGTGGTTTTAAGTTACCGTATTTTTAGTTAATGCAGAATGTTCTTGTGATTTATTCAGTATTATAGAGGTCAATGGTTTAATTAAACGTTCTGTACTGCTTGTTCGAATTAGCTTTGAAATTAAATTGCGTTCTGTGTTTCTAGTTTGCCGGTTTATAAACGTGCGTTGAATCGCGGTGGTTGATGTTTCTTATTTTTGGTGTTTAGTGAATGTGCGCCCGTTATTTTTTGGATTATTTTTGAGTTCGTTCTATTAATTATGGTAAGGGTTTCTTTTTAAATTCAATTCTTATTTATTTTAAAAGAAAATTTCTTTTAAACTTCACGTTTCATTTGCTTTTTAAAGAAAAATTTTATCTCTTTAACATTCGTCTCATAAAATGTTTTACAATCTCGTTTTGAAAATAATTCACTTTGAACTATTTTCAAAAAAAATATTCATAATAATAAAATACATAAACAATAGTAATCAATAGTTATAATACTAGCATATATCAATTATAGTTTTTGGTTTGAAAGAAAATTATGGAAATGAACTTACATTAATTTCATCTGTTTCTTTGGTGGGTTCGATCGATTCTGTATCTTGTCCACCTTGGTTTGTTTGTTGGCCTTAGACGATTTTTGTTCCTTGTCCAACTTGGTTTGTTGCTGGATTCAGACTATGCTTGTTCTTCCTCCAACTTGGTTTGGGTTCTGCCAAAATTTCGAATAAAAATTATTGGTCACCAATCTTCCGATTTTTGGATTTTCAGTGCCCTTTTGACATCCTACCGACTGCGCCAGTTAAAGTTCGGGCCTTTGGAGCTGGTTTTTTAAAAACACTTTGACTTTAACAAATTTAATTTGAAATTTGTACATAATAACTTTATAAAAAATTAATTAATTGTACAGGTGAGTAGCTCAAACAACGAAGTATGGAGTTTGAAGACTGACTCGGTTGAGTAGCTTGAACAACGAAGTATGGAGTTCGAAGACTGACTGCCGGACATTGAGCTCCCGGGCCTTTTATAATAACCTGCCCCTCACACGGCTGTGAGAACTTGCAGATCTCATGTCTGCGTTTCTCTTTATTGTACACTTTATTACAATGTAACAACTTAATTCTAAGTAATTGCGGTATGTTGACCGCCTGTGACCTGCCACCTGCAGTATCACTGCCCTCACGGATGCAAAGCTGCATTCCGTTCTCATGAACTGTCGATAACCTCTCTGGGTTATCCTTGTGTTACAATGTTGCATTGAACTTATACTTTTACTTAATAATTTCTAATAATTCATATTAGATTCAATACATCAATATATATATGTAATTGGGGGATACATAACTCACGGCCTGTTTCAAATAAAGTAGAGTATTATGTTTTAGCAAATAAAAAATACTTAAAAAACGAGATAGACCATACCTAATTAACCATTACCTGTATGATGTAGAGCAAATGCCAGAAAAATATTTCTTTTCCTTGTTGTTATTATTTAAACCTTGAAGAATACTAGATGACCTAAAAATGCAACATGAGACATACACAGAAGCATTTAATGCTGTAAAGGACGATTTACAAGAAGCGTTACGCTACGGAAATTTACCGACTGAATTACGAAATACTTTACAAATAGCTTTTGAAAAGGTAAAAGAAAAAATAGCAGAACTAAACGAAGAAAGGGAAAACATAGTAGATGAAGGACCCGACAATCCTTTAGAGTTTGAAGCTTTGGAAGCGGTAAATGCTATGGAAGATTTAAACAACTTTGATTTAGTTGAAACGGATATTTCTGAAATGAACGAGCAAGCAATGATAGATAAACTGAATTCTGACCAAAAAAAAGTATTTGATACAGTCACTAATAAAATTACGAACCAAAAAGAAATATTGCGACATTTTGTTAGTGGCACCGGTGGCACCGGCAAGAGCTATTTAATAAAACTTTAAAAATATGGATTAAAAACAACCTGCATAAAAATGTTGCTATTACTGCCCCGACTGGAATTACATCATTTAACGTAAACGGATTAACTGTTCACAGATTACTACAACTGCCCGTATAGCATAAACAAACTCTTAAATACAAACCGCTTTCAGACAAAGTACTTCAAGTTTTAAAGACAGACTTAAAAACTGTCGAATTGTTTATTATAGATGAAGTGTCTATGATATCTAGTGTAACTTTTGCTTACATAAATCTTCGTTTATGCGAAGTGTTTGATACTTTTGATGTAGAAGATGGTTGGTTTGGAAAAAAACATATTTTAGTGCTTGGAGATCTTTTGAAACTTCCACCTCTTAGAGAAAATTCGCCATTTGAAAAACTAACCCCTTCAGAAATTAATAAACTTATAGGCTCCTTAAGTATTCCAAACTTATGTGCTGAACTTTTTAGTTACGACGAACTTACGTTGAATATGAGACAGCTGGATGTTTCTACGTTTGTAGAAATGTTAAAAAGAATCAGAGTAGGAGTGACAACTCAATCAGACAGAGATATACGGTCTGACCGATTGATACCTCTGCTCTCGCATTCCAATGAAGGAAGGTTAATGGAAATAGCACAATTTTTGAGGGACTTACCAGAAGATACGGTTTGTTTACTACCGACTAGAAATATGTGTATGCAGTTAAATAATGCTATGTTAAAAGCGATTCCGCACTCCGAGATAAAGTTAGTTGCTAAAGATTCCTTGGATTGTTCAAATGTATGATAATGAAAGCCCGGGCGTGTTTACAAAAATATGAAGATGATGCGTCAATGACTGCTGGACTGGAAGAAACTATAATCATTAAAGAGGGAGCTAAAGTAATGCTTAGGTGAAACATTGATGTTAGTTTAGGTTTAGTGAATTGGTCGATAGGCGTTGTACAAAAAGTAAGGGGGGACCTGGAAGACCAAACAAAGCCTAAACAATTGGTAGTAAAATTCGCCAATAATTTGATTCACGAATTATTGCCCTAACAATTCACAAGAGCCAAGGTCTAAGTCTAAAAAATGCCCTCATGGACATTGGCGCCTCCATATTCTCTTGTGGCCAACCTTACGTGGCGCTTTCACGAGTAACCAATCTTCATGAGGTGCACATCATAAATGTTGACTTCAAGAGTATAAAAGCTCAAGCTTCAGCGATCACCGAATACAACCGGCTTAGGCGTAAATACCGCGCCGATCTTTCAGATATTAAAACGTCTAAAAGAATAAATAATGAACGCGAATAGGCAATACGAAAAACTGTTGCTACTGTACAAGAATCAGAACCGAAAAAAAAAGAAAAGAAAGATTTGTAATAATAAAAAAACTACCAAAAAGGAAAAAATGTGTCAAACAAGAAAATCTAATAAAATAAATCAATATGCCCACGTTTCTACAAAAAGAAGTGAAATCCCACCAAAAACATTCTGTAAAAACTAGCCAAGTCTCGATGGAGCTGCTTGTTTATCTCTAAAAAGTAATGAAATCGTATAACGCAGCTTTATCAAGCCTACAATTGACTGATTATTCAATCAACGTTTTCCAAGTGGCAATTTTCCATCGTCAATGGGTAGCGGTTCTGGCGACAGATTGGTGCAATGGTGTCATGGAGCACCTGGTTTTGTACCCTTGTGTACCCTTCAACGGCCAAGTCACACAACATTAACTATAATAGTAAAGAAATCGCAGTAAGGAACCTTAGACTTGGCACGACTTTGTCTAAATTTCATTACTTTTTAGAGATAAACAAGCAGCTCCATCGAGACTTGGCTAGTTTTTTACAGAATGTTTTTGGTGGGACAGTTTTTACGAATTATGTTTCAACTTTCAAGAAAATTATGCATTTAAGGGTTATTTATTTATTGTTATTTATTTATTAAAAACTATGAGATACAAACAGGACAAGTCCCAGTGAAGTATCCACTAATATCTATAAACATATGTTTAATAACTCACTTGATTGAGGTATAATGAACTTAAAGTTTACAAGTTGACAGAAATAAAAAATAATATAATAATAAATAAAAGTGCATTTAATAAAAAAAATTTTTTTGGTAGAGACTTAAACTAGAGTTTTTATATAAATATGATTATATAAATAAATAGGCAACACAAGTAACATAAGATATGTGTGATAGCAATTTATCTTGGTACTATATTAGTTTAAAAATTATTCTATATAGGATTTGATTAATTTTATAGAGCTTCGAAACGCTAACAAAGAGATGTGAAAAATGTCTAAATCATTATAACGTGTGTTATAAGTGCAAATCATACGGGCTACCGACGAATTTTGCATAGTGTTAGTGTTATATTTTAGCTTACGAAAGGTTGGTATGACTCTAGTAGGGTACCTGGGCACATTGAAATTTATCAACTGTAGGGCACTAGGGCAGCCAATATAATTATTTACTAACTTATAGAGTAACCACGCATCGGCCATAAAACGACGATTTTCTAATTGTAATAGTCTAGTACGTTGACAAAATTGAGAATAATTCTCCTGATATATCCGATGATATTTAAACTTTACATGTCTCAAAAATCTTTTTGAATGGGCTCAATTCTATCACAATAGTAAGCATATTGCGGATTCCACACAACTGAAGCGTAATTAAGGATACCATGAACATATGAGTAATAAGAACCTTTACTGCTTCAAAACTGTGAAGGCACGTGTGGTTCTTATAATGAATCCTAACATTCTGCAAGCATCGATACAAATAGCATTTACATGTTCATTAAATATTAATTTGCAATCAAACAACACACACAAATCCTTAATAGTGGTGAGAGTCTTTATTGGATGATTATTCAATGTATACACATGGTGTATATTGTACTTGTTCCTGGTGAATTGAATGTGATAACACTTATTATAATTCAATTGCAATTTATTGGTTACACAATACGCGTGAAAGCGATTAAGATCGTCCTGTAGATTTAAACAATCCGATAGTGATTCTATTTCACAGTAAAGTTTTAGGTCATCCGCGTACATTAAGAACTTACTATAACGAAAACATTTTTTTATATCGTTAATGTAGATAATGAAGAAGAGAGGTCCAAAATGACTACCCTGCGGAACGCCAGATGTCAACAAAACTTCTTTCGATTGGTAAGCACTAATTTTCACTATCTGCGATCTGTTTGAAGTATAGGAAATAATCCACCTTAATAAGTCCCCGATTATACCTAACTTCGGCAATTATTCAAACAATATCTCATGTATAATTTTGTCTAAAGCTTTGCTAAAGTCAGTATATATTACGTCCATTTGTACTCTGCTCTCCATAGCTCGAGTAATATCATGCGTATAAAGAAGTAAGTTTGATTCCACTGAACATCTTTTGACAAATCCGTGCTGCTCACCTATTATTTGAGAGCCTACCATGAATGCTTTAAACACTTTTTACTTTAGTTTTAGTTATAATGCATTCCTTCTGATTCTATACTTGCAAATTTAAATTTGAAAAAAATGGCAAAAATTAATTTGTACCTCTTTCAATTTATTTGTTGTCCTATTGTAAAGCTTTAGCGCCCTTCGCAAAGAAGTGCGGTTTATAGTTTGAGAATCGCTGTGTTATAATATTATTATATAGTTATGCTATTCAAAATATACTTTTATTTGATGTTAACAGATTCTCCATTTCATTATAAAGATTCAGTAATGGTCCACGCCATAGACAGTACACAAAAGCTTTTATCTGGTTTGTTACAGGTGTTGATGATAAAAGGTAAAATACTATTTGCAGATTTAATTGACCGTCAACGTGCGACAGTGTATACTACGTTGTTGCTGAACTAGCAGTTTACTCAAGCTACCATGGTTCTTTATGACGTCTCACAACTTGTACCGTAATCGTTTTACAGTTACGGCTTAGTTAAGTAAACAAGGTGAACGTCCAATTACATTTTCAAACACCATCCAACACACGTAAAACCAATAGATACTTATGTAGCAAAGTTTTATCGTTCCCTTGACTCTTTTGTTGACTTACAATTACTATGGGAAGTTATTAAACACGCTAACCTCACTTTTTGTTTGAACGTTTTGTAGCCATTACTCTATAGAAGGAAAACAAACTGCTCCCAAATTAAGTAAACGGGCAGTTAATTAACTTTGCCGTATAATAACGGCAACATTCGAGGAATAAAAGACGATAAATTAGCTTAAGCTTCAGTAACTCGAGCGAATTGGATGTTTGCTCTTGAACGGAAGGACGGGAGTAGTGTTTGAATTAACTACTGTTTGAAACTGAGCTAGGATATACGGAAATACTAAAATATTCAGGGCACAAGATCAAAGCTTTCATACTGCAAGCACTAAGCATTGGTCATTTTCAACTCCGCCAGTCTAGAACTAAAAAAGCAAGGTATTGTTAATTACATGAAACTAAACGAGTTGAGCTGGTTAACTAATACTAATATACTTCTTAAACGATCAAAATCTAACAGCAATTGAAATACTATTAGCAATCAACTTTATTGGCCATAATGTTCATTTTACTTTCTATAAAAGAAAGCACATTTTAAAAATGACAATCTGAGTTTGTTTCATTGAGATTCCTATGCTTTGCGCTTGTTCAAGGTCTTACAACTTATAAACTTTTGTAGGTTGTACTTCGTTAAACTATCAATTATTACTGTTATTGGGTTTAACAGAGCTTTATAGGATAACCCACGTTTGTTTGTTTCATCTTAACCTCAAATTATTTTGCTTACATAATCTTAGTCTAGTATTGACACCCGAAGACATTTTAATTAAACAATTAATAATATAACCAACCCTGTCAACAGTTTACAATAACGAGTACCTGCAATCTGACCTCGAACACTCGACATAGCGTATGTTAAACGGCTCCGCTATTTTTCTAAAATAAAAGAACTCCGTCATTTATTTTTTCACCTAGCATGGATGAAAATGAATCATATTATTAAAACTAAAAATGTGACTGAAAGTAACCTTTATCGTTCCTTGGGCCGCTAAACTCATAACAGCACAATTTTGAAGTTTTTAACAATCTAGACACCATTAACTGTCCTTGAGTTTCAATTATTGCACACTCTGACGTTTCACATGATTTTTGATTTAACGTCGACATTTGCATTTATAAGATTAAAGGTTTTTTTCTAATTTTGCATTAGTTACCGTGCCAAAAGTTTCACTTTTTGAACTAGCTAGTACATTGGGTTTTTGAAATTTAAGTATTTTGCAATTTCACCTTGAATTTTACTAAAAGTATCTACACTGACGGTTGGACTGAACATCTTTCTTTATAATATTTTATAAAAACAATTATGGAGAAATTTATTTCATAGTTGCCTAGTTACCTATGGTTGGCGTTTGACAGTGACAATTCCTGAAAATAATTTCAAATTGTCAGTTTAAAATCTGAATTTTTTGTTTGTAAAACTGTTGAAGATGTTGAGTTCTGATAGTTTAATTAAAATTAAAAATAATTTATCTAATTCGAACGTAGAAAAAATGTTGTGTACAACATGTGTTAAAAGTATGTTTCGCCTGTTCGAAAGTAAGTGTTATTGAGTTTTCTGCAAGAATTAGCACCACTTGGGTCTGTTTTAATTTTAAGCAGGCAATTTGTTACATTATTTAACATAAATAATAAAGAAATAAATAACATTATTTAAAAATGCTTGCTTTTTCAATGCAGTGTTTGGTTTGATGAACAAAAGTTGTGTATTAAAAATAAATTAAACTTTTAGTTGTCATCATCATTTTGGTTCCTTGCACAGGTATCTCCTATAAAAAAGTCTCTACAACATATTTTACCTGTCCAGCATACGCATGTGGCAGCACGAACGAATAAAAATCATTATTTATTTACTATACTTCACACAATGAAATAAAGAATGGACGTCCGGCCGAGGTACCGAATCCGACTGGTTTGGTTCCTGGTTCCTATGATATTTCGCCAAGAGTACTTTTTTGTATAGAAAGGTAAGGAGAATCGTATTAATTACACAAACGTGCGCTAAACTTCAAGAGTAAGAATATACTGGTCACTTATTATATTAGCCCCTCCCTTATTAACTACGCCACTGAGAGATGTACTCTAAAACCCCCGTGTAATAATTTTACCTTAATATTTATAATTATATGGAGATAACAAAATAATTTTGATTTTTTTGGGCCCAATTTTATGAGGCCGTATCTTCCTCCGTATGCATTTCAGGACCCATGTTGATATGCTTTTTTTCATATTTTAACCTGAGGTATATTCCCAGACACCCTGTATAATAAAATTTGCTTATTAACCAAGTTTCTTTATTGAATTTTTTTGCGTAGATTTTTCTAAAATTGTGAATGCACTTTATTAATTAAAATTGGAAAGGTACATAAATATCATGTTTAAAACTAAATTTAGATTAGCTTTTTCTTTAATCAGTTATTCAAAAGTAACTAATCGATGATTTTTCGATTAATCGATTATTTCACCAAGCAATAGATATGACAAGTGGTTATTTCTTAAAACTTTATTGTGTTTGCATTTAATACTGTGTTGATAAATCAATTGTGTTAATCTAGAGTGAGTGATACTACTAATAATATGCAGAGTGACATGCTTGCCAGCGATAGCAAATTGACGGCTTATTACGTTCGTTTTAACTGAAGGAGACCCTGGAATGGGCAACGCTATATTCAAGCGGCATTGAACACATACAGTGCACAGGCTTGTGGATAATTGTTTTTTATCATAATTAGAAGTTATTGCAAAATAAAATTAAAAGAACAATTAAAAAGACAATTCAGCCAAAACTATTTCTTTTTGGATATCCAATTTAATTAACAAATAGGTTTCCATGTTAAAACGTTTTTAGTATCCACTTTTCACTTTTTTTGCAAAATGACAACATACAATCTGAAATTTGTTAATTTTTAAAATTGTCTAGTCATTTATTATTGCTTCATGATCAATTATTTTACTTTTAGCTCGCAAAGTATTTCCAGAATTATTGGGTACGGAATTGCAAATACAAGATGTGGATGGAGCTATTATAAGCCCCGGCTTTTTTCCCACATTTTTAAATTTTTCAAATACCGGAGTTGTTTTAAATATAATACCATCTTTATGTATAAATATGTGTATGACCATTCTATAAATGTCATTAAGATAATGTTTATACAAATTAGTTTACGTACGTCTGTATCATTACTCTCTGGTCATGCCACATCTTCGCCATAGTATAGTGTATATGCATCCTCTCCGGAACCACCATCACCAGCATTAACTTCAAGTTCTTTTATCAATTTTGACCAGAACTGTGAGAGCGAATATTCTGATTGTAGTTCAAGCAATAAACGAGTAAAGACTGCCTCAATAGTGTATCACGTTCACGTAAATATTCATTCTGTACACATTTGCATATTTATTAATTTTTATTATAGGAATTGAAAACATTTTTAATTTCGTATCCTGGCGGAAAAGAAATTATACATTATTATCAGCAAAATAAAACGCTTGATGACAAGAATAGAAAAAAATTGGTAAATATTATAGTATTTTATTTGTTAAAATATATGCCAGGAAAACTACTGCCAACGATTCAAACAATAATTGATTATGTCAAGGTCCAAAATGCGGGATTCAAACACTGAACAGTGATTTGTAAGTATTTTTGTTTTTGTCAAACATTGAACAGGAATAGATTTTGAGTAAAAAATTTTGTTTTTGATTATGTAATATTTATACTATGGACAATATAATGTAGGATGGTTATATTCTTCCAGAATACCATTAAAAAGTTGCGTGTGTATTTTAAAAAAAGGGATTTTTAGAACCACTTTGGAATATTAAACTGCTTTTTAATAAGGTTTTCACAGATAAATCACTATAATATTTAATCAGTTCGGTATAGAAATATTGAATTTATACAGTGCAATGAAGTAATAAGCAATACTATTTTGAATTATTCGCCAGGCAATTAGTTTTTAGTGGCGGTACAAAACACTTCTTCATATAGTCACTTTTGGACTTGACACGACGACATAAATTTTTTGGTGGCGACATGTCGCACTGTCAGCTCAGCAACTTTTTTTTAATATTGGTCTATAATTATTCTTAACGATTGTAATATTTTGCTAGTAGGTACTCTGTTTACAATAGTATACCATACTTTGTTTGAATTTTTTGTTAACTTAATGTTTATGTAATTGTAGTAACATTTAGATAATTGCGATCTGACATCGTCTAAAATTACAAGTCTAGAACTCATTTTATAAGAAATACGTACTTTATGGTACATTTATATCCAAAATATTGTGAAGTAACCATGTGTAATACAACTCTCCTCAACAGGGCAATTTGTTGTTGTATTGGAATAGAAAAGAAACAATCTTGGAGAGTCAAAAGAATGATTAGGAAAGCGTTTTGGATTTTTTGATATTTTCCAAACAACTACAAAAATATGATCAGGAGATTTTTAGCCATCTTGAAATCGCAACATTTGTCACAATTTTTTAGAAATCGACTAAAATTGAAAAGTTTTGTAGATGACTATTACTGGTCATCCAAGTTGGCAAACCTTTCCCTATTTAAACAAACTTTTTAATTGTATAGTTATCGAGATCCCAACACATCAAACGGAAAAATGGGGCGCATTGTATAAAGGTTGGTTTTGTACCACTTGTTAAAATGTGCTTGCAACAATACGGTACTCTCAAAATACGTTAATAGGAATTTTAAATCACTATTTTAAGAACGAGAAGTATTCTACTTTTTAAGAACTAATATCCTAACAAAATAATAGTAGTAGTAGGAGATGGTTTTTATTATATAACTGTATTTTACAAAGCATTTTTTAATCCTATAACAAAATCAGGGTGGATTACCAACAGAATAAGACCTGTCTTCAGGAATAAGGCCCAAGTATTACCCGATGCAACTAGTGAAGTGTCTAATGTTAACAGTCACCTAGATGAAGCCGAAATCGGAAGTAAAATAATTTTTTTAAAATTTGCAACCCAAGATCTGAGAAGTGACATTTTTATTAAGACGGAAGAAACATTTCTAAGCCGCAATAGCAATAGAGTAAACATAATAGATATATATCCTAGATTTTTAGACACCAATGGATTAGTAAGTACCAGAGGAAATGATTGATTTTATACTTAGAGATATATTGATTTTTAGATTTTATATGAATTTACATTAATGTTTCCCAATATTGCGGAAAATATTTTCCTGGATACATTCACTCCAAGTACTTTTTCAATTATTAAACATATACTACTACAGTCACTAAACCAGATAGCTATCTATTGGATACCTTCCTGATACCGACTGTGAGTTTTCATTTACACATTAATTACTGATTTTGTTCTGTTGGATTTTTTGTAATTAAGCATTTCTATAATTACTTACTGACATCTGTTTTTGTTTTAGAGTGGGATACAAACACCAGATCTTTAATAATAATGTTACACCTCCTGTCACCGACATCATCTAAGAAAAATAAAAAAAGTGTAGCAGATGCCGTAGAAAAACTCCTTATATTCCAGCATATGCAACTTTTGAAAACAGTTTTGGATACGAAGAAAACAACACAACCACTTATCTTAACGATTGGAACTAGTAAAGAAGCTGTAAGTGCATACTATGTTATATTTGATAAGCACCATATTCCGGCTCCAGACCAGAACATTTTATCAGCATTTGATCTTTGTTTTAAAATGCATTTTGTGCTTGACCTTCAGTTTGAAAAAAGTTTGGAAAATTTCTTTATGTTTGTTTAACTGAAGTACTATGGAATGACTATAGACTCTATTAATGGTAGAATAAGAGAACTACGAACAAAAATTTACAACTTGTTAGATAGTAGCAACAATTAAGTATTATTATATAATTTGTAAAATTTATTATAAGTAGTAATAATATTTAATTATTTTGTATGATAAAATAGATCTACCAACGTATCAAACTTGATATAACACGTAAAGATTAAACATACTTTATATTCTGCTTAAGGTTCGTTAAAGAGTTTGCGAGCACCCATAAATTTCGTGTATTTGCTTACTAAGTTATATTTCATCTTTTTCAGTTACCTAGTCTAATATTCTGCCAGGATTGTCCTTTCTTTTAAATTTTTGTTATTTTTGACTTAAAATTGGAAAACATTCAAGGGAGTTTTTTTAAATTTATTTGCAACTATGCACTAATTGCAAAGTTAACAACACTGGAATGACTGATGTGCCTGCAATTGTTTTATTATCGAAATACTCCTATTCGATTGGTGTTTTTTTTTCAATTTTAAGGATGTTTCTACGTTTCATACGTAAAGATATGTCTCTTAACATCTCCGATTTAATAAAACATTTAAAAAAACGACATGTTTTATATGATAATATTGACTTTAAATCTTAAATGTTTTCAAGAACATTGTACAAATGTTTATGGAACAATCAGTTGTTATAGAGGACTTATTAAATCTTGTGTGTCTAATAGTCAAAGTTTTGCATACTCTCAGTCAAATTCAACGCAGGATCATAGCTCCCATGATTTGGAAGCAATTGTACCGCCTGCTTTAGAATATATTCTGGATGTAAAAACTGATTCGCCATCATCCATACAAAATTAATGTTAATCGTATTTTTCAAAATTGTATTCACTGCGATTACCAGATTCAACAATACAAACAATAATAGAATCAACTTCGGATTTGCCGGTTGTTTTTTCGAATGAAATTCGCAATACATTTTCAGAATTTATCACTAAGTATAAACGAGAAATATACTTCAAAGGAAAAATGGAACAACCTCGTCAAGTTCCACTTGGTAACCGAATAGGTCAAGTTTGGGATAAGAAACACAATATGTATGTGCAACGTCCGGTGTCTAGTACCCTTACTTATATACCGATTTTACACACACTACAATTTCTTCTAAAAAATCCTTCCTTTAGAACTCTTTTCTTCCAATCAAATGACATTAAAAATGAAAAATCTGATATTTTGGTTGAATTTGTACATAGTAACCTTTTTAATAATAGTAAATTTTTTCAAGATAATCCAAATGCATTTCAACTTCAACTTTATTTTGATGAATATGAAACTGTTAATCCACTGGGATCAAAAACGGGAAGCCACAAAGTTGGTGCAATTTATTTGATTATAAGAAACATCTCTTTATACCTAAATTCAACTTTACATAACATTCATTTGGTAGCCTTGTTTTACAGTCATGACATTAAACAATTTGACTTAACTTCAGTGTTGGGTATTATTGTTGACGACATTATGGTTTTAGAGAATGAAGGTGTTTATGATGATATTTCAGGGGATTATATAAAAGGCACAGTTGTTGTCTTATATCATGACAATCTAGGAGCTAATCAACTTCATGGATTAGTGAAGAGCTTTTCAGCCAGCTATTATTGCCGAGTATGTATAGTAGAGAAATCAAAAGCTCAATGCTAAACCTGCAGGACGATACTTTATTACGTGCGAGGTGCGAATGACAGTCATGAGCATCATTGTTCCTTGCTGGCTTCTGCTGAAAGAAATGTTTTTGGTATAAAATTTAAAAGTATTTTAAATTAATTAAACCATTTTAAAATATGTAACAATCCTTCTGTATGATGCATGATTTATTGGAAGGAATAGTCCAGTTAGAAATTAAACTATTTTTAAGTTTTGGATTTCAGAAAAAATAATTTCTATTAATGATTTTAATGATAGAATAAAATCTTTTAACTATGGATTTAATAAACGTTGCAACAGGCGTAGCTCTTTATGTTTAGATAAGCTGGGAAATTTAATTGGGCAGCGTGCAGCACAAACAACTTGTTTATTAAAGTACCTACCTCTAATACTTGCTGATGCATTGCCAGTAATACTAGTTAAATCTAAAAAGCATTTTAAAGTTATCACTTTGTTACTCCAAATCCTTAGGATTGTGCTATGTCCTGTAAGTACTGTTGCACTTGCTTCCGATTTAGGCAGAAAAGTTGAAAAGCATCATAAAATATTTCAGGAGACATATCTCGAAAAACTGACTCCTAAACATCACATGATGGTGCATTACAGTTACGTTATTATGAAAATGGGCCCCTTGGTTTCTCTTTCAACTATTCGGTTTAAAGCCAAACATGGCTACTTTAAAAATGTAGTTCACTCTTTAAAAATTTTTAAATCACTCACTAAAACAATGGCATTTCGTCATCAAGAATGCATGTGGCATAAATGGCAATCTAATTTGAACACGGTGGATCCATCTTAATGGAAAATGTAGAAATATAGTATTAAATGATAAGGTATCGTTTGCAAACCTATTATTTGAACATTTAAAAATTACCAGTAATTCTGAAATTACTGTAACTAATTCAGTAAATATTTTAGGGACTCAATTTAAAAAAACATATGTTTATTACCACGGAAAAGGATGCATTAGATTATTCTATATTTTTAGAAATAATCGAATTATGCATTTTTGATTAACCATATTTAGTTTGTAGAGCATGGAAAACAATTACATTTAATAAGAATTATCAGGCATTTGCTGTTAAGAGAATCCCAAATAATACTTCATTTTACTTAGTGTACTTACGTGACTTACGTCATTTTGTTTCCTATGATCTACATCAACCTGTAACTGGATTTGAATTCTTAATTGTTTCTAAATACAGTATAATTATTTAATTTTGTGTAGAATATAACTTTTACATTTTAAATAATATTTGGTTTATTCATTCATTATGTATCAGTTCGTAGGTATGTACCTAATACATACGTCAATATTTTATTATTTTAAATGTTAATATTAGGAATAATACTTGAAAAAGTATTCATAAAGGTTCATTTTTGGAAAGGCTAAATTACGCTTTGTAATTTACCTAGAACATTCTATAGAGGCGACATTTATTTTCTTTCATGTATGAATTGATACCGAGTCCATTGCAAGATCACATATGTTATTTGACTGAGTAGTGAGTCACATAACACAAACTTTCATAATGAACAGCAGGTATTGTCAATTCCAAAATATGTGATGCCAATTACATTTACCACCAGTTTAAATTTTTGCAATTGTACAGGAAGTATAGGTATGTTATTGTGTAACATGCCATTCTTATTTAATTGAGTGGGCACTTTAATAAAAATTTTCGGTCCGTATTACCTGAACAATAAAACCTGTGCTATTGTGTGTTCTGCACAGTCTCGTATCAAGAATTCAAAAGATGTTTACACAGATCTTTAATACGGTTCAAATACTAAAGTCATCATTACTACCCATAAAGTGAAAAATATTAACAATTTAAACGAGCCATCTACTGACGTCAAGTGAGGTAGACCTATTTGATCAGATTCCAATTTTTAAAAACTATTCGGCAATCATTTGTACTTTAGTGCTTAAACGGTAAATAAGTTTTTATGATTCAAATGGACCATTCAACTCGACATCAGGTTAGATGGCTTATTTAAATTGTTAATATGTTTCACTTTTTGGGTAATAACGATGCAATTGTGGATTTGGACGCTACTATTTCTGCATTCTTGATGTGGGTCCATCCAACATGACTGTATTATTAATGCAACATTTTTGGTTTTTGAGCACAATCTTGAAGACAAACATTACTAGCTTTTATGGGTTATAGAAGGAAATAATGATTACAATATGCAACTGTGCAGCAAGTTGTATTGCATGTGCGGATAATATAACCCGAAAGCTTTTATTCAAGTATCTACTCGATTAAATAAAATGGCATCTTACACAATATACTTATACTTCGCATGCCGCTGCAAGGAGGCTGGTAGTAAATTTAATTGGCATCGCATATTTTTCGTGCTCTAGATGTAATAGTTTCAGTATTTTTCAACTAAGCATATTTTATATTTTGACTATAGTTTGTAGTATCAGTTTAAAATGGTTTTATTTTGTATAGCTATACATATACTTTATTAATAGTATAAGATGTTTTATTAAATCACCTGTTATTATTCTCTTGTTTATAAGCTCCACTAGAGTGAAGTGACTTTTGCTTAACTAAGAGAATTATGCTTATTTGACGCTGAAATATTATGTTAGATAACTGGATAAATAAACTATTATTTATGCATTCCCACCAAACTAACGTCGCACTGTATATTTGCAATTTTCATTCGAAACTCTTTTGAAGCTAACGTATTTCCGTTGTTAAATTGACTACCTTAATTTGTTGATTCAACCATAGGGGTCTCGCATTGTGACGTTGTTAAATTGTCAATTTAAAAGTAATTGACACCCTCATTATTTGTTAAACTAACTATTTTTAATGGTCAAATAGGGTGTACTCTATGGTGATTGTTGCATCCTATTAAGTGCAACCTTGCAATATATCACTGCTAAATGGGCAACTTAAAAATGTTAAAATCACAAAATTAACCTCGCAGTTTACCAAATACATTGTTACAATAACAAATTGTAAATTGCATTTTAACTAAAATCTGTTTATACCTGCACCATTAGTGTTTGTAGTTTGGATTAGACAGTTTATCAAGAAAAAGTTCTCTCACTTGTACATACTGACTTTTTTCCACTCCAGCCATTAGTAGAATTCCAACAAATACCTCCGTTACTTTTTCACTGATTGGGTACCAAACGTGTTTTTGATGCAGGTATGTGCAAGCAGCTTCTCTGTTAGTACAAACATGATTTCGTCGATCATGCCATTATAGCTATAAATTTTTTCCAAGCATCTTTTTCTGTGAAAATTTTGCCTTCTTTTGAAGAAACCGGCGTAAAACGAATGACATTTTGAAGACGAGTATTTCTTGGGTTTTATCAAGCATTTTCATCCATTTAATTCTACTTTTTCCTGTCATGCATTCATCATGTTACCGATGAAATTGGATCTTTTCGTCGGTGCAATCACTTTCGCTGCTACTAAATTGTACATTAGTTAATGTATTTTCTTTATCATCGCCTTTATGATGCGAATCATCACTACTGGACTCTCCATCGTCTGATTCAGCTTTGTTGTACCATTGTAGCACTGTCTTTTCAAAATCGGAATCGTTCGCTTGTACAGTTCGTTTATAACTTGTAGACGCCATTTTATTGCATACAAGGATAAATTGTTTCCACATGTAACTGACAATAATCTAAATGTATACTGATAAATTACAGAATTATAAATATATTTATATGAATACTGATAATAGACGCTAGGTGACGATATATTGATATGAGCAAGCGGGTAGGTAAAATTCATCGAATTTGCCCTAATTAGTTTGCTGAATTTTCTTTTTATCATGACATAATTTCTATATTACTTAAATTCACTATACAGTACGCCAGAACAGGGTAATTTAAAACTCATGATGCAAGTTTTTAAAGCTATTTGAGTATATTCGAATCCGAGTCAAAAAGACCCACTCTATGTAAAAGGCGCATCATTTGTTATTGCATATTTCTGAGAAGAAATATATTGTATTTAAAACTGAGAACGCTTAAAACCTATTAACAAATAAGCAAACAAGGCATACATAAAGTATCAAATTCATAAAATTAAAATTTTTAAAAATATGAAGTTTTAAAGTAGCGCCTGGGTAAAAAAAAACCATGCTATACATCCTAGAATTAACATAAGTCTTTTGTATTTTAACTTAAAACATAAAGTTTCGTAACATTTACTTCTTGGCGTGCGTATTATTTATGATAGCGCTTCTCTATAAATCAAAACCGTAACTGAAATATCAAACTTTATTCCTACAAAGTTATCTCATACCTGTACAACAGTAAAATTGAGTCTAATGAAACTTGGAAAGTTACAGCTCCGCCAGTTCGCAAGATAAATAATTGATGTTAAAATCGCCTCTTTTGCATTAATTAGTTTACTTTAACGGTTGCGTAGGTAAACGAATTTCCACGTTATATGGAGTAGTAATATCTAACGAGAGATGCTCATAAATTACCATAATTAGTTACAAAAACAGAAGACGATGCATAATTAAAGGGTTGTCGGAAACAAGCAACTTTTGAAGTTTGCTTCACTTTGTCCTTTCAGGTATAATATTCAGTTAATGCAACGTTAGCTTTGGAAGTATTGATTGATAGAAGATGAGTTATTTTATATTAAAAAAACAAGACCAGCAGCTACTTTTTATGCAAATTTATTACGAAAACTTTTCAACGCTACTATGAGCAGTAAAGTTGGTTGTCACTCATGATCTCAAGAAAAATATTAGACTGTTGATTATATTTTCAAGTATCCTTACTGATATTCTAAAGGATGTTGTTATAATATGAGCAAATTCTGCGTAATAATAATCAAATTATTAGCGAACCATAAATACACGTAGCTTAGAAGTAATTCCGTTGGTAGTCGTTAGAAATGAGAGATTTCTACGAATCCTATACATACGAAAATTTTTTTTAAGTTATTAAGTATGTTAATAAAAAATTCAATATTTTGTAAATCAAGGTCAAGGATTTTATGCTTTGAAACAAAATTTATTTTTTGAACATTAAACATAAGACCGTAATAGTGGATTAATTAATTAATTATTCAAAGATATGTTTTAGATTTTCAGTTCTGGTTCTTCTTGAACACAGTCGCACAGTCCGTTCTTAAGTGGTTTCAAAGTCGCTAATCATCACTCGAAATACCGTTCTAGGTTTTTATCAAGGCGCCGGTTTATCGCAAGCTGCAATCAGAAAGTTGTTAAAAGCTTTACTTTTCTCAGCAAACATTTTGTATTTTTTTATGATTGGTTATAAATATCGTTGCAAGTTTAAACCCTACCATTTACCAGGTGTGATGAAAAGAATTGCTGCACGACAGGGTATAAATAAGTTACATTGGCTCAGCTAGACTCGACCGTTTTTGGTTGCGGAGGCTGCAAAATACTTAAAATCTTGTTGTAAAAGATATTATGTATATGATGGATAAACAATTTAATTACATCGAGATTGCGGACGTTAATGTATACTTTGTCGCAGTGAAGTTATTAATGAAATTATTTGTTTTACTTATCGGCGTACGCAAGTTAAGGTTCGTGGCTTGGGAGCGGCCTTTTTAAAAAACCATTTCCAAACTTCTTAACAATTTTATTTATTTATACAGAGTTGACTTAGAATTTTGACAAACTTGAATTAATATTACTTTAATCAAAATACATTAATTAATTGTACAAAAATGGGTAATCTAACGCACTGGGGCTCCCGGGCTTTTTATAATATCCCTACCTCCTCACATGGCTGTGGGAACTTGCAGATCTTATGTCTGCTTATTCTTAACTCTATTCAAGAATACATTGTTGCGATCTTAATTCTAAGTAATCTTGGTACGTGACCGTCGGTGACCGCCTGTGACTTGACATTTGCAGTGTCACTATCGTCTGTGCTACAAAGTAGCGCTTCCGTTCCCATGAACGTTAGTAAACTGTATAAATTTGTCCTTGATTTACTTTGTTGCGCTTTACCTAACATTTCTTAATATTTCTAATAATTTCCTAGTTATTCAATTTCTTTTATACCTATATCAATTAAGGTATACATAACTTCTCCCGACGTACATTAAAAATTAAGGGTTTTCCATTTCTTGATTTTTAATTTAATAAATTCATTTAATTTCATTTCTTAAAATCCATAGTTTCTAATGGTACATTTGTTTCTTTGTTTAGCTTGGTTGCCTTAAATCTAAAACTGTTTTCCTTATTTTTATACCTAATATACATTTTGTAAATTACATAAATGATCAATAAACTAGTCAAAATAATTAATACAATTGTCCATACACTAATGTTATCGTAGTGCACTTTGGGCGTTTTAAGTTCTTTTAGATGTTCTTTGTAATCTTCCATAAGTTTCATGGCGTGATTGAGGTTGTCTACTTCCAGATGTTCGAGTTGCATAGGTTTTTGAAGTATTTCTTCGTCTTTCTCTTGCGTTATCTTGATTTGTAGTTCGGGTAAATTTGCTAAATTCTTGGTTTGTTCGGGACCTTGGTAGACTTTAATTATTTCATTTTTCAATTTTAAATAACAAATTTTCCTTAAGGATGATTAATTTACTTCCGGTTAATGCTAAGTTGCTTTCGTCTTGATTACAATAGATTGTTGCTATTACTTCTGTGGGGAAAATGGCTATCCATTTATTTTTCGTTACTTTCTGGATTTTCATATTGGTGATTTGTACAGGTTTGGCTTCACAATTTTCGAAATGATTTGAAAACTTTAGTAGTCGTGCTTCGCAAGGACTGTCTTCTTGAATGGTTGTCGTTGTCAGTGATTGGCATAAATATTGATTTGGTGTGACTTCATCACATTTTTTGTTCGTATAACCATATCTTAGTTCATTTAAGGATAGGAATTTGGTTTTGGGTATAATAACTGGGTATGTGCTAGTCATTTTCATTGGAAAAGCAAATAAATAATAATAATTATAATTGTTAATCTCTACTATTGGGATTTCTATCAAAAATGTTATATGGTTATTTTTCACATAGCCTTTAACTATAAATATTTTTTCAAATATTAAAATGTTTGATTCTACTACATCAAAAGGTAATATACTGTTGGTTATAAATGATCTAATTCTTAATAGTTCTCTGTATAAATCAATTGGTTCTATAATACTGGAATGTAGGGTGTTTAATTTTGCAAATGTACTGCGTTTTCTAATGTGGCTAAAATTTGTTGAATTAAGGTAAGGGTTGATATTATCTGGGTGTATATCGTCTTGAATCTAATTAAATCCCGCATGCCTAACATGGTAGTTTTCATGTTATTTTCAAGGGTTTGTATTCGGTTGGCTATACTATCTTGGTTTCTAACTAATTTTCTTAACGTTTCGTTAAATTTTATAATGGTTGATTGCGTTAATGATATTTGGTTACCAATTATGGTTTTGATGTCGTTCTGGTTTTCAATTAATTGTTGTATTGCGTTGTCATAACGTTCCGCGTTTTGATTGTCTAAATTGCCTGTTATTGCCTTTATTATGTTTCCTAATCCGTTGATTAGTCCTCTTTTTCGTCTTGCCGTTTGTTCGGTGGGTATTAGTCGGTTAAATTTGTCTTCGATGTTTTTCAAAATACTTTTATTATGCTGTCATAGTTCATCATTTCTATTGCGTATTCTTTTCCGAATTTGTTGTGTCCATTGATTGTTTTAATCGGTAATAATTATTTGTGATTATTTGAAATTCTTGTTTCAGTTCCATTAAGTCGAATTATTGTGCAAAGGTCCAATAGTCTATGGTGTTCTGCATACTGCCTAGTTTTATTGGTAGTATACTGGGGTTATTATTTATGTCTTCAATTATGATTTTGGTGTCCGTTCTACCTGGGTGGAGGTTGACGGTAAGGGTGATGCCGTTGTCTACTACGGCTATGTTTTTGTTCGATATTCTTTTGATTTTAAAGGGGCCTAAATTTCTAGGTGCCGTTTTGTGTCTTTTGCTTTGTAAATTTATTTATGTCTGTGTTTTTATTACGGGTCACGGTAATGCGTTCTTTGTCGTTATCTAACTTATCCTTTACCTTGTCGTAAGTTATTTTTAGTTTTTCTATGTGATCTTTGGCGAATTGCTGATAAATTTCTTTGTTATAATGTATGTCATAAGGTTTGCGTGAATCTGAATGTCCTAGGGTTAATTCTAATGGTGTAAAATTGGTTGATGAATGAATTGTGTTATTATAGACGATTATTGCGTATGACATCAAATTAGTTATGTGTTCCTTCTTGTAGGTTATTCTTAATAATCGGATTTGTTCTAGTAGGGTTGAATGTAGTCTCTCGATTAGTCCGTTGGATTCAGGGTGGTTTTCAGTTATGAAATGAATTTTTATTTTGTGTAATTCCAAAGTGTTTTGTATTGTTTCATTTTTAAACTCGCTGCCGTTATCTAACGTTATTGTTTCGGGCGTTCCATAAAATGTGAAGTAGTGTAAAAATGCTTGAGTTACGTCAATGCTATTTTTAGGGGTAATTGGTATTGCTTGGCCTATTTTTGTAAATGCGTCTACGATTGTTAGGTAACTTTGTGTTTCTACTACTAGAGTATCGGCATGTAATTTCTGAAAGGGTTTGTCAGGTGTTTGAGTCAACATTAAGGGTATCTTTGGGGGTTTCCTGTCATATTTTGCTTTGTCACATAGTTCACATTGGTTAATAAAATCTGTAGTTATTCCTTCATGTCCTTGAAGTAATAACGTCTTATGATTTGTTTTAGAGTTTCATTAATTCCACGATGGTTGGTCTTTCTTTCGTATTGGTTTCTGATTACATCATTTATTTCGTCAAGGTCGTCTAAACTTATTAATTTTCTTGTGCATCTTATAAGTTCAGGGCCAGAGTTATTAAATAATTTAACATATAATTCTGAAAATTGTTTATACAAGTTTTCCGTGTTAAAGTAAAGATAAAATCGTTTTTTCTCGGGCGTGGATTCTTTTAGAATTTTAATTATTTGTGCTTCATTGTCGTCTTTGATTATTTGAATTTGGTATATCTTTTTGATATCTACTTTCGTATATTTTACAAGGTTGGGGTTGGTTAAAACTTCGATGATTATAAATTGATTGGGTTTCATATCGATGGCTTCATTTAAAATTTTAATCGCGGTTTTCGGTTCGTCATTTTGTGTTGAATGTATGGTGTTCATTTCGTCTGGATCTTCTCTAATTTCCGTCTCGTCTACGTTTCCTATAACTGAAGCTGTATTCTACTTAAAGAACCTGCGTTATTATTGTAAATTCCTTTCTTGTATATGATCTCGTAGTCATATTCTTCTAAACGGATTCTCCATCGTTGTAATTTTGAATTGGGTTCCTTGAGTTTGTATAACCATACTAATGGTCTATGATCGGTGTATATATAAAATTTCTGTCCGTATGGGTATGGTCTAAAATACTTTATTGCCCAAATTATGGCTAACAATTCTTTCTCTATCGCACTATATCTTTGCTCGTTTTCGTTGAGGGTTCTGATTGCGTAGCTGATGGGTTTATCATTGCCTACTGTTCCTTGGCTTAATATTGCGCCTAATGCTACATTTGATGCGTCCGTTGTTAATATGAATGGTTTCGAAAAGGAGTGTTCTAATACGGGGTGATTCGTTAATATACTTTTGATTTTATCTACGGCTTTAATGAATTCTGGGGTATGTACAATTTTGTTTCCTTTCTTTAAACAATTTATCAGGGGCTTGGTTATTTGAGCATAACCTTTAATAAATTTGCGGTAATAACCACTAAGTCCTAAAAATCCTTTTAGTTATTTATTCGTTTTTCGTATGGGGTAATTTAATACAGCGTTTGTTTTATCGGGGTTCGGCATCACTCCTTGGGGTGTTATTATATGATCTAAAAATGCTACTTCTTTCTGTAGAAATGCCCTCTTATCCAATTGTACTTTAAATTGTGCCTTTCTTAATCTTTCGAACACTTCTCTTAATCTTGCTATATGCTCCACTAATGATGTTGAATACACTATGATATCGTCTAGGTACACAAGGCATTTTTCGTTGTGTATCTCTCCTAGTATATTATCCATTACTCTTCGAAAAGTTGCGGGTGCGTTTTTTAGTCCAAATGACATCCTTTTATATTCGTAATGTCCTCTAGGTGTGCTAAAGACTGTTTTTTGTGTATCCTTTACTTCCATTTCTACTTGATAGTATCCTGATGCTAAGTCTAATGTCGAAAAATATTGGCACTTGCCTAATTTATCTAAAATTTCGGTTATATTTGGTAGCGGGTATTTATCGTCAACCGTTTTTTCATTTAATTTTCTATAATCTATTACTATTCTATATTTTCGTTTTCCTGATGCGTCCAGTTTTTTTGGTACTATTAAAACGGGGCTGCTCTATGGTGAATTGGAGTGTTGTATGATGTCTTGAGCTAATAGATCGGCTACTTGTCTGTCAGCTTCTTCCTGACATACCTGGGGTAAACTGTATGCTTTTGTAAATATGGGTTTGTTGTCTGTTAGTTCAATGTTATGCTTGACCGTATTTGTAGAGGTTAGGGGTATTCCTTCGCAATTGAATATGTCGCGGTATTCGAAACATAAATTTTTGATTGCTATTTGTACCTCCTGATTGATGTCGGTGTTAAAACGGATATTGCTTAAATTTTCTCTTAACATTTTGTCGTTTTCTACGGGGTTATAATTTTCGTTATATTTTCGTCTATTTTCATCTCGTTAAAATTTAATTCTTCCACGTTAATTGGGTTTGTTAATGATAGTTCTACGGGGTATTCATTTAAATTTAATATTGTCGTTGTGACATAATTATCCTTTATTTGTACTAATGCGGTTGGGGTCTCTACTCCTTGTTAAAAAGTATGTGATTTATTATTTCTAATTTGTTATTTGAATTTACTGGGATTTTTATCTTTTCTCTGTTCGGGGCTCTATTGTGTATTTTCTTCAACTTGGGTATTTTGAAATTTAATGAGGATTCGTCCATATTTGGTCCTTAGTAAACGGTTTTTTTTGTCGATATTGGCTCCTAGTTTTCTTAGAAGGTCTATTCCTAATAGTCCGTCATATTTGTCATTGAATTCGAATATGCAGAATTCGTGCTTTATTTTTACGTTAAATGTTTTGGGTAAGGGCATGTATGCTACAAATTGGTGTAGGGTTGTTTGATGGGCGGTTTTAATTTTAAACGGTTCTTTTTCTACATAGTTTAAATAATGTTACTTTACGGTTCGCGGGCTAACTAATGTTTTTTGAAGATTCGGTATCGATTAATAATTTGAATTCGGCGTGGGGTATTTCTATATAGGGTAGTACTAGGTAATTAATATTATTTAAGTTTATTACGTTTGGTCGTTTATAAATCGGTCTATCTGAAAATTTGAGCACGCGTTTTCTTCGTCGTCCTCGTCATAAGTTTCGTATGATTCTTCGTGTTTATAATTATTGGATTGGTTTTGTTCATTGTCTGTACTTGGTCGAATGCAATTAATCTGGTCATCTTCATATTCCTCTATTTTTTGATGAAATAGTTCTTCCAATGTGAAATTGCGTTTTAGATTAGGGTTCGGTTGGATGTGTGTTATTTTTGTGTTGGGTCTGGTGTTACCAGATGAGGTATCCATTGGTGTGGGTTTATAATAGTTATTGGAATTATTATTATTATTTGTCATTGGTGAGTTTCTAATAGGATTCGCGTTGAATGCTGGTCTTGGTTGATTTACGTTTTGTTAGAATCTTGGTTGAAATGTGGGCTTCGTAAAATTTGGGTTGAATGTTAGTTTTGCAAAATTTTTATATTGGTTATTAAAGTTTGAGTTATTAAACTGTGGATTATTGGTTCGCGTTTGGTTTGTTTGTGCATTGAATGTGGTGAATTTTTGTTGTGGATTTGTTTGTTTCGCAGGTTGTATGGTTTTTATTAGTGTATAACTTTTTTTCGCGTTGGGGTTGTATATTCTGTTTCTATTAAATCGGGTACTAGGCATTTTAGGTTTTTCTAACCGCCGAAATATACAATCAATACGCGGCAAAAGTCGTCCCACTGGTATAAGTCATCTTGACTCGCAATTAGCGTTAGTGCCCTTCCGGTAAGTTTACTGATTATAAGACGTAGGAGTAATACGTTCATTTCGTTGTCACTGGGCTTATATAATGTGTTTAAAAATATTTTACAGGCAGTTATGAAATTACTGAGAAGACATTGGTCTCCATTAAAATTTGGAATCATCTCCAAGTAGACCTTCATATCTCCACTCATTTTGGCTGGGGGAATGTTTAGATAATTAATTTTTTGTTTGACTTTGATTATTTTCCGATTTTTAAAAAATTTGGATTTATTTCAGTTTGTATTGTTTTCCTTGTCTGGATTTATTAATTTTCCATTTAAATTGCGTCAGGTTGCTTGCTATTTTTTGCTTGGGTCGTTTCGAATTATTTAAAAATTGAGTTGCTTAATTTGTATTTAATTGCACGGTGTTGTAGTTTTTCTATGGATTTTACGCTTGGTATTGTCTTGGTAACGTTTATTTTTAATTTGCTGATGTTAATTATATTGTAGGTTTGATTTTTGAAGTTTGAATACGACTGAGTGATTTTTGTGGTAATCTATTTTACTTTGCTTGCTTTACGTCAGTTAAAGCTTTTCTATTTTTAATGATGTCGATTTAATTCTGTCTGTAATAATTATCTCTTCCCGTGGGTTTGTGTAATTTATAAGGTGTCTGCGATACTTCTTGTCTCGTGAACTTAAGTGTTAATTTTAAGTTTGCAAGGTGTCATCTTTTGCGTTGTTCAAAGTTGCATACAATGGTCTCGTTTTATTACAATGTTGTAATTTACTGTAGGATGTTGCCAGTTAATTGGTTGCGTCAGTGTCTCTGTTGTAAGGTTATTTTTAAATATACTGTAGGTGTAATTTAGTAATCGTAATTTAATACAATTTATACTTTATTCGATTTTGCTGAAGGCTTTTGTTTAATTAGATTGGGTCTATTCTATAATTAATTATCTCGTCTAGAAATATTCAATTATACAATGTCGCGTTTGGAATAATGAAATTTATATTCTGGTAATTGCTGCAGTATTTTAATTATTATTGTCAAGTCTGAATAAGGTTGTAATATGCGTGTTTCAGTATTGCAATTATTTATAGGTTTCTTGAATTGGTTTTATAATTAAACGTAATTCTTCGTATTTAAGATGATATTTTATAAAAGTTTCCGGTCGTAATTTTATTAGACTTTAATTTATAATGCTTGAATCTTTTATTCTAAAAAGTTTTCGTATGGTTTAGATTTAAATTTCGCGATGCGTTTTAAATAGCTTTTGTTCAGTAATTATAATTAGATATATTCGTTGCGTTCAAGATGAATGATTTTATTCACTTTTAATGATGAGATTTTGCGTTCGAATTTGCGCTTTGTTAATTCTCGTAATGAAGACGTAGGCTAATAATAGATTGCAAGTTGGGTCTATTATTTACGGGATACGATGGGTTTGCGTATGGATAATTTATTTCTTTTATTTTGTTGCGTTATTATAAGGATTTCGGTTTCAATTTCGTGATTTAATTTTTGCCTTTATTTTTGGGGTATTGCATGTTGTTGAATTAGAAATTCGTTTTTGTTTTGTTTCTAAAAAATTTCTTGCGCCAGTTAAAATCGTAAATATAGTCTCCAGTGCGCTTAAAAATGCAACTTTTTTAATTTTCTCAAGTGTCTTAAAAATAAATTTTCTTAAAGATTGCTTGAAGATAATCCCTTGCAATAGCTAAGTGAATTATTTTCATCAAATTGCATAAAATAATGGTATCAATAATCAATATACATATATAAATTATAAACTAGCAAATATCAAATATGTTTGTAAAATAAAATAAAAATTCAATTGGTTTAAAGGAAAATGAACTAATTGTTTTGTTGCTTTCATGGAGTCCGTCGATTCTAGTACTTTCTCCACGTTGGATTTCGGATTTGATCTATGCTTGTATCGCCTCCGGTTTTTCTTTTGTTGAATTTGAACGATTTTGTTTCACCTTAACTTCTGTTTGTTTGATGGGTTTGAACGATTCTTGTTTCGCCTCCAACTTCTGTTTTGGTTCTGCCAAATTTTTAAAAAACCATTTCCAAACTTCTTAACAATTTTATTTATTTATACAGAGTTGACTTGGAATTTTGACAAACTTGAATCAATATTACTTTAATCGAAATGCATTAATTAATTGTACAAAAATGAGTAATCTAACAAACTGCAATGCTAAAGCTGAACGATGGATTAAATGTCGTCGACTTGGGCTCCCGGGCTTTTTATAATATCCCTACCCCCTCACATGGCTGTGGGAACTTGCAGATCTTATGTCTGCTTATTCTTAACTCTATTCATTAATACATTGTTGCGATCTTAATTCTAAGTAATCTTGGTACGTGACCGTCGGTGACCGCCTTTGACCTGACATCTGCAGTGTCATTATCATCTGTGCTACAAAGTAGCGCTTCCGTTCCCATGAACGTTAATAAACTGTATAAAATTGTCCTTGATTTACTTTGTTGCGCTTCACTTAACATTTCTTAATATTTCTAATAATTTCCTAATTATTATATTTCTTTTATATCTATATCAATTGGGGGATACATAACTCGCATCGTTATTTATTGATGTGAACAGTAGTTCTAATATCAACAGTTGCGATGTAGAAACAATTCAGTTCATTTTAATAGTGTTGGAAGAGCTAACTTAAGAGAAGTAGGCTCCTCACCGGGGCAGAGACGCAAACAGATCTAAAAATAGTGTAAGTACTGTAAAATGGTGTAAAGTAGTGTGAAAGTTACTTTTGTGAAAGTACAGCCCCTGCATGCCCTACAGAGCAGAGCGGCTTTAATCCAAGTTAGTGATTTGAGGACCTGGAAAAAGGGAAAAAATGGAGGTAGACGGAATAAGTTTCAGTGAACAACACAAGTACAATACGTACAAGCTGCAACAATAAAATACAATGAGATCAAAGCAGAAAACGAAAAGCAGCTCCAAAAATAATAGAGAATTTACAAAAGCAAATAAGTACTCTCCAATTGAAAATTGAGAACACGCCGAAAGACAAAAAGCGAAAGGTGACTCACAATTTAAAAGTCGTGGCAAGGGTTCAAACTCAAAATAAATACGAAACGCTGAGGAAGCTAATGGAAGACGAAGTCATACACGAAAGCAAGACGTCATTTGAAATAACAAAAACCCACAAGACGGAAGATACAAGGGCCCAAAAGAACAACATCACTACACGAATCTCGAATGAGATCATAAACAAAATGGAACCAGAAACTCAAGAAGTGCGTGAAAACAGAAAAGATACACGATGAAAAGCAACAGGGCCTGCCAATGACAGAGAAGATGCAAAAAGAAAGCAAACCTATACCTCCACCTATAATAATCAAAACACAAGGATCCTACGGAAAGGTAAAGAAAATTGCTAACAAACTGAAGATGTCCATTAAGGGACACCTCAATCAAGTCACCTTAAAAATATTCTCTGCAAACCAATCGCCTTTTCGCGCATTAAAAGCAGCGCTTGTTATAAATGATGTCAAATACTATACGTTCTGACTTTACAGTGAAAAAGAACCAAGGGCCCTGCGAGAGATCTCACCTGAAATAACCAAAAAAAAAGTCAGCCAAGAATTAGAAGAAAAGGGCATGTCAGTGACAAACACTAAACGGCTCGGAAACAAAATCAAGCAGTTTCCCCTATTGGTGATACAAACCACCAGTGACTAGAGGGGTAAACAAATTTTCAACATATGAGACCTGACCAACATCAGAATATAAGTTGAACCAAAAGAGAAAACCCACAGCTCAAGCGCAATGCTTTAGATGCCAACAATTCGGGCATGTGAGTTAAAAATGTAACAACAATTCAGTTTGCGTAAAATGCTCAGTGAACCATGTGGACAGGATATGTCCGTATGCTAACGCCCAAAAACCAAAGTGCATCAACTACGGAACTGACAAACTAGCATCCCACAAGGATGGCCCGAAAATATTAAAAGACGAGAGGAAGAAATAAAAGTCGAAGCAAAAAGGCGGAAACAGAAGCAAATCAAGAATTCAGAAGTTAAGGAAGGTTGATCTTACGCACAAGCAACCAACAAAAACAAAAACAGCGGAAATGTTACCAACAATCAACAGCAACCTTATCGATAAAATCCGGAACTAAATATTCATCAAAGAGCTCCTACCGGAAATAATGAACCAAGAACAGCAAAAAGAACAAAACAATAAAAGCACTGAACATTCTGAACTGAAACGCAAATGGTATGGCCTGCACATAATTCGACTACAAGTGATTTTAACAGACAACAAATATACTTTGCCCTAATCAACGAGACACACCTGAGACCGTTCCACCAAAACTGTGGAATCTCTGGATACACCCTTTTCCGAACAGACCGAAAAATGGGAGGGGATTGTAACACAACAGTATATGACAAAAACTCACTTTGTGCAAGACAAATAATCTTAAACGAAGTGACAGAAATAGAATTCACTGCAATAGAGACCGAGATCGAAAAGATCAAATATCAAATAGTAGCAATTTACCTGCCCCTGGTAAAAATACTACCAGAAATGAAAATAGCAACACTCCAAGGAAACGCAAGATTGCAAAAGATACAAACCATAGTAGACGACGACTTCAACGCCAAGCACACAGAATGGTAGTGCACAAGTTCAGACCTAAGAAGGAAGAAGCTAAGCAAGGGTACCAATACCGACATAGTGGCTCCAACCGCCCCAACAAGATACAGACAAGACGGCTCACATAGTACCAGCGACTTCTTCCTAACCCAAAACAAAAGAAAGATAACACATAATTAGCACGAACCGCGATTTAGAATAAGACCACGTTACAGTAATACTGCACATGCCAACAAAAGTGAACCATGTACAACACCAAAGAATAGTAAAAACCACAAACTGGTCCGTCTACAATCAAATTATTACCCACTACAAATTCGAAAAAAGAGAAACCACACAAGAAAAAATAACAGAATTAAAAAAAATAAATACAGTACGGAATTGAAAACGCAACAAAGACCCACAAAAGAAAAACAACATACGTCCACCCACACAAGAAGAGAAAGAGATTTTAAGAAAAATATATAGCGCAAAACAAACATATAGGACGAGGACGCCTCAAGTCAAAACAAAACTAAACAAAGTAGTCGAGACAGTAAAGAAGATGATAAAAAAAAGGGAGCAAAAATCAGCTACAACAATTGACGAGATACACGTAAACAACGTCACAAACACCCAAAAAAATTTGGAAAAGCACCAGAGCTTTTCGAAAGTAAAGGACAGAAAACCATGCGATATTTTGGGAAAATAAAGTAAAGTAGAAGTAAAGTAGAAAATTTACAGTGAAGATCGAGGAGTGCTATTTAAAAATTTTAGAGGCCGAAGAAGGGGTACCACAAGGCTCTCAACTCTTACCAACGCTCTTCAACATAATGGTTTCAGACATACTTTCCAGCCCATAAACCACTCCAATACGCAGACGACATAACAATCCTAACCACAAAAGGAAACATACACTCAACTGTCGAAGCAGCTGAGAAAATGACAAGCAAAATAATAAACTAGGCAAACAAGTGGCGAATGCAAATCAACATAGAAAAAACAGAAATAGTAAGTGTTTCAAAAGAGATTTCGAAAGTTATTGGGTATGAACGTCTTTATTGAGAAGTATCTAGGACGTTACCTAATCCCGTGGAGTTTCTAAGAAGAAGCCCGAAAAAGGAAAAGTGATTCTGCCTTAAAAGGTACCTGACAAATTATCAGGCACTCTATTACCGAAACGTAAAGCAAACCTTAATTATAAGAACATAAAGTAACCTAATTAAAACGGATTTATTACTACAAACTGTGACTATACGGTCATATTAATTGAAAAAAATAAACAAATATAAAAATGTTAATACATTATTTTACACGTTTATGCTTTCAATGGTATTACACACAGTTTCGTACAATTACATGATAGACATTCTTAAGCAAATACTACAAACCAATTATATCACAAACTTACTTAATTAAGTTTTTAACGTGATCACATAAACGTACTATAAGCACGTTTTATCATTTCATGCAATGGATGAAAAGATATTCCGTTATCTTACATATTTTGACGATTACAGTTTTAGATGGATTCATAAATACCTGACGGGTGATTGACTGTCGTTAAGGTGACTTCGCAATCCTCAACACGTTTATCTCCAACATAAAGTGGTCAATCTGTGCATCAATGTACTCCTAAAACTAAAAATATCCAACTTGGTAGAGTATTTTCCGAATATTTGACGACTTTGTTTGATCCCTAACCTTTGTGTGAAAGATAGTAGTTCACCTACTAGAGCTGCATGTTGATTATTTAGATGTTGAGCACAAAGTGCACTAAAAAGTTTGACCTGTTCATCTTGGAATAATTCGGGACATCCTTGCAAACTTCGGGCAGATGTGTGTATATTATCTAATTTGTATGTATAATGAACTTACGGATATCTCAACTCAACCACAAACCGGGCCTTTTATTTATTTGAGTCCACTCAAATCTGCCTGCAAAGTTCTGTTGCTCAGCCGATGAGATCACCGGGCCGCCAGCGTAATACATTATTGATCAAAACAAATTAATCAGGAAACTGTAATGGTTTAGAAGGAAATTACAACGATGACATCATCTCTAACCTTTACGAACAGAGATAATCAATTTGACCACCTTTGGGTATGAAACATAAATGATACAAAATAATTTTGCTTAGATCAAAACTGTAATATGCTAAAAACTATATTTCTTAAAGGAAATTGCCTAATCTTATTAGTTGGATTTACTAATACAGAAACTATTAAAATGAAATATGATTATAGGTATTTCCAAGGAACGTCATAATGTTTTTCTTTAAAATTGTAATTCTTTTTTAATTAGGTTTTTGTTTGGTTATTTAGCCTGCTTTCTCAAATTTTTCCGTCTGGTGGTATTGAATCCCTTCCTAAGTTTCTTCAAAAAATGTACTTTCTCCAATGCAACGCGACTCAGTCTACTCCTGGGTATTATCGTAGCACAGTGTTTAGTTACTACACTTTTGAGTTGGTTATGATTATGAGGTGTTCTATGAATTTTTTGAGGTACCGCTGGTCTCTGGTCATTTTTGTTTGGTTTACCTAGAAATTGTTTCCGGGCTATTGCCTGCTGTTTAATTGCTCATCCGTTATTCGAAGAATTATGTACTTATGGTCACTTATTGTCTCTTTATTCATAACTTCTTATCCACTAGTAACCGATGCCATATTTGATGTCGCCATTGTAATATCAATGACAGACTAGGCTCTTCCTTTAGAACACTTGGTATATTTTCAGTATTAATCAATATAAGGTCATTAGAAGCGATCCAGTCTAAAGCCATTTAATTTCCTGGGTTCGTTCTGTACAACCTTCACACTGATGTTTTCGCATTCAGATCTTTTGTCGCTATTATTTGATCTGCATACTGCTATTATTGTATATATTCTCTTTCCTGGTTGTGATTTCTAATAGCTTATGAGTTGTTTTTGCAGTGTTTTCATTAATTCGAGCTTACTAAATTGATTAGCAAACAATATGTAACCGATGAACCTTGAACAGAAGCTCAACAGACAGAAAAATAAAAGGAATGAAGGTTTTTGTATCATAGTTAGGTATTTTCGAACTGTCTGACGAGCTGCACTCCATAGCCAGCATAAAAACCTTCTTAAGGACGGTAATTTTTCACTATTAGGCATACGTTCATTATTTCTACAGAATGTTTTGCGTCTGCGTTAGTTAACATTTTACCCATTTTTGCCACACCGACGATGTCGACCTATCCTATCCGCTGCATTGAAATATTGTGCGATCATAATCCAGCACTTATAATATTTTTTAACGTTGACTCGTTCCTCTATTTGACAGTTTACCAATGCTAGTCTTATTGGATCCTTTATCAATTTATCAGCGTCTTTATTACAAATAGTCAGTGCATGGTGTACCTTCGCCAGGTCTAAATTCTTATAGTTTACAATATTTAACTTGCAAGTTTTTAATTTTTTTTCTATCGCTGCTTTTGAGGCGCTGCTGCCGCGCCTAGTTCTTTAATATGCAAAGTCATCGACTCCTATCTGTAGAGTTCGGATGTGTTTGCCATTGACCATAACTTCTTTTATTTTTTTAATGTTACTCAGTTGTAGTCCTTCATAATTAGAGGCTTTCCTCCATAGTGATTCTAACATCTTTTATGCTTATGACTGCTTTATTATTTCATAAATTTCGATGACTATGGCATATGTGTTTACCTACTTCTCGATTCAATAGCTCATACCCTTCGTACCTTTTCCTAGCAGTGTAAAAGTAAATACCCTGGTCTTTATTCCATGTAAGATTCATTCGACAATCCGTCTTAAACCTGTACACTTTTTCTTCTAAAGACTCGCAAAAGCTTTTTTCAGATATTGACAAGTGCCAAATTTTTGCTTAGCGTCTATATGTCGCATCAGCTAAGTCCTTAGTGTTATAATTTTGAACTAAATTAGAATAGACTGTTGTACAACTTTTATAAAATGAATACAGTGCAGTCTACAGTTTAATTTACTCCGGCTAAATAATGTTCTATATTTCGCGAGATGCAATTCAGTTTTATAAAATAAGCATCCCTTTTTAAATACATCTTAGAAAATATGGAAAACTGCCAACTTGTCATTTACACTAGACTCCTTCTGCCAACTACTTTTAATGCCTCAAGCCATTTAGTACAATTCGTTGGTTTTTTAGAATTGCGCGTTATAATTGATCCCTTAACTAGGCTCCCTTAACGAATCCAATTACCTAACTTTCGGTTAGAATAAGCCACCCCCGCAACTTCTTTTATTAAAACTCGCTAAAGTATTTTATCGCAAGACAAATATACATCAATACAGTGAAAAGGAAAACGAGGAAAACGAACGCCTCGGCTTGTGTTTAGATTACAAAGGTTGTGCCGACACGAGGAATGGAATTTGAGAAGGGTTCTGCGTCACGGCAAAGCCTTTCTAACTTTAACAATTTCGACTAGAAACCCAATATATGTAGGACACTAAACTAAACTCAAATCAAATATATTTGCATCCTTTCTAAAATTAGATAGGGTTTGCCTGCTGATACAGCACGCACGAATCCCAAGCTGAACTATCAAACAAATTGCAGAACTTGCAATGTTCCTGATGATACATAGGGCGCAAGAGGGTACCTGAATATTATTATTAAAATTACTTTGTCGTTCTGAGGCAAGAGAAATGGATATACTACCCTAGTAGGAAATACGTTGTAAAATATGGAGGAATTCTTGGTTCATCATATACTAGATTTAAAACATATTTCGACTTTCTTATAGTTCAAGAATTTAGTTTCCTGTTATACCGATATTGTAATTACTATATTTGCAAAAAACAAAACAGCATCAACGTATTACTTATCTAACGGTTGTCGAACAATTATTATAGTCCTAGAGGTCTGTAGCATTAAACAATGTCGATACTTAATTTGTATCGTTGAATTAGTGCTAAAATTTTGACTGCAAAACAATTAAAAAAAAGAGTTTTTCGTCACGGATCTGAATCATTCAAGGAACTGGATCAACAAAATATCTTGAATAAATTATTATTGACAGCTATCCATCAAGGTCGAACCATTCAGAAGTTTTATTATATACATTATCGTCCACATTGTTTTCACTTTGATCGATTTGACAGTACCCTATACAACCTTCAAGGGGTTATAAACCACTTCATCTTAATGATATACAGAGGATCTATACTAGTCGATGAATGTTTATTCTCTTAATGAAACGAACAAATTCTTTCATTTATTGCTATGCAAATATTAGATTGATTTGTATAATTAAAAACTCTCTTTCGATTTTCGTAAAGTGGGTGTTTATTTATACATTATAATACTATTTTGTTTCGATACAAATGAATTTGCTAACAGCAATTGTTATATCATTTCGTTTTATATATATATATATATATATATATATATATATATATTGCTGTGAAACCTACAAAAAGCCTTACCAGAGTAAAAAAAAATATTCGAGCCTCTCGAACATGGCACCAAGATTTGCTGTGATTCTCGCCCTGTTGAATCTCTTCAGATAGTCGCCTTTTTACTCTTTCCGCCTCGGCTGCTCACCTAGTTAAAACTTTCATCCTCATTCATAAAAAAAAACACATTCCTACCACAAACATCAACGTTAACTCTATTTACATCAATATTCATAATACATTAAAATTTCAAAATTAAATTTCAGCATAAATATCAGTATCATAAAATTTCAAGATTAAATTTGTCATCATTTTAAGTTGCATCCAGAATTAAAGTCCTTGTAGGATGCCTACTAATTAATTTAACAATATTTGCAGACCTGAGTCTGAGTACAAAGGGAGCATCTCCCACCCCTTTACGTTAATCAAACAGGTTAGTCTAATTGAGCTCAAAGACAGACCCAAATTTTCATCATAATCAAGAACATAAACTGCTAAATACTCCTTTCTACTTAAACAAGAACATTTCACCTTAAAATTAAAAATTTGTTGTTTGTACAAATTCACTACTGTCCATTTTTTAGCAAACAAATTATAAAATTATTCAACACACACCAAAACATCAAACTTCGAACAAAATTGTATAATTTACCTGAAGGTTACTGCACTCGTGGCTTCAATGTACATCGGACTTGTTAATTCCACCATTCCAGCTGGTTTATGTTTACGGCTTCAGATTCTGAACGCTTTTTAAAATTCATCTACAACACCATTCGTTTAAAAAGTTTCAGGGCTTCTCAGGAACGCATCCATGTATATTCACTCCCGAAAAATAGCACTGAAATTCATACTTCTTTCCCGCTATACCCAAAACTGCCTACTTTTGTTTATTCATTTATCGTTACAAGTTTGGATAATTGGTACAGTAATACTCAGAAATATAACTAGACTTTATTACCTTGTATCGTCTTTTCTAAGTGCACTAATGCATAATAACTTGTATCGTAGCACGTAAAGAGCAAACTGTTTTAAAGTATTCAATAATCACCAAAATATAAGAGCAAACTGTTTAAAGTATTGAATCAAATCGAAAATCTAAGAGAACACTGTTTAAAGCATTGAATAATCAAAAATCTAAGAGAGCAAAACACCTATAATTACGGGTTTATCTAATAGCTAGCCTGCCCGTCGGTTTTGTCCCTCAACGGCCAGTTTTCAGAATTTCGCATTCTATTTTCCCTTTTCGACAGCTCGGCACGCCATTCTACAAAATTTGCACACGCGCCAGTTAAAAATCTAAGAAATTTTCACACGGCTCGCAAACACGTTCGAGAATAACTAATTAATTTTGTATAGAAATCGTTACGTTTACACTTCTCATATCTGCATCCTATTTCCACCAATCGCTTCCTCGTGACGTTGCTCAAATCACGCCTTTTATTACCTGTGTCTCTGCCTTGCGCATTTTATCTGTCTTTTTCTTACTTGGCCTTAGTGGTGCAAATCGATACTCTTTACTATCGGTTATTTCAGTCCACGTGGATTCATATGTTAATATAAGCTACGGTTTATCCGACCGTTTGCAATATACGTAGAATTTTCATGTTTATCCAAACAAATTAAACTGAAATTGACTTTTAAAAATACGCAGGTGTGTGCTCCTAATTAACGTTTTAATGTAATTCTCAGAGCTTTTATTTCATGGTATTTTAACCTTGGATTTCCACAGTCTTTTATGCTTATTATATTATTAATAATCGTTCAATTAACTTCAATTAAAATAATAATGAATGGCATTGACTTCTACCCTTTAATTTTTAGTGAATCCTAATTAAATATTAATTATTATTTGTACATTTTGTTTAATACTCGTTAATTGAAACTTGAATTAATTAATATAAATTTTGCCCGTAATTTCTATTTGTTTCTTTACTTGGAATAATTAAATTACATACAAGTTGAGCATTTTAATACTGCTTCTTTTTATAGAAAGCGTCTATTGAATAATTTTAATCCCTTATTTTTAATGAAACGAATAAATTTTTATGCTCCACGGTTTTTTTTTAATAACGCGTATTATCTAATAAACGTCTATACAAACCCTACCTTCTAATTGAATGATTTAAATCTTTGCACTAGGCATTTAATTACGCGTACTTTTTCCCAAAGCTTCCTTATACATGGTGATTAAAATTATTTGATGTAATTAATTAATTTTCTACCCTGGTCTAAATTTGAGTAATATATATATATATATATATATATATATATATATATAATAAAGGTTGTTAGTTATTTTTGGGATATTATTTGTTAAAACATACTAAGTTAATTGATCATTTGCTTTAATAATTGACGTTTCGGTTGACCTTTGCAACCTTAATCATAATTCTGAAAAATTGCCACATGTAAACAGTCAATTACATATAAATTGCATACATACTTAAAACTTGATCTTGTCTAGTATCATAAAATAGTCCAAACATGAAGCACATTTAAATATAACAAACGCAAATTTACATATTAAAAATTTAAAATGACATGGCACGAGCACATTGTAATGCAGTTGTTGTATTACTAATCAGGTCGTTATGATTAAAAATAAAAGAACAAACTCGGCATGTAGTCAACATTAATAATTCTAGGTGAGTGTTTAAACCAATAGATTACAAATTAATGATCTAATCGCATTAAGGCGGTGTTTAAATGTTGTTGAGGAATAATATTGAAATATGTAATATCCTTCACTTACTACTAAAATGTATTGTAGCTGTATAAGTAAGAATAAACTATGTTAAGGTTCTTAATATCCTGTTTGCTGTTAATGCAATTTTCTTCTTTTTGTATGTGATACGATTCTAGAAAAAGCCTTTTTCGGTAATTGTCTTCTTTTTCTAAGATTTTAAATGTATCATAATTTGGAGTGTGTTTAGTTTCAGAAACATGAATAGCTAACGCACAGTTATTCTTTTTTAACTTCGCATCGCTTTTGTGCTGTGTAATCCGGTTGCGAAGCCACTGGTTCGTTTGGCCTATGTAATGGCGTAGACAACTGCACTGGATCTTGTAAACTATATTACTGCACATAAGGCTTGTTGTTTTGTCTTTTAGTTTTGTAAATAAATTATTAACAGACTTTTCATAGTTATAGGTTATCATAAGATTGGGTTGTTGTAACATTTTTTTCAGTAAAGGAGTCAATTTTTGAACATAGGGCATACTTTTGTAAGTAACCTGTACGGATTTGTGTCTTGGCTCAGGATGTAAGATGTTAGTATAAATCAGTTTTTTTAATAATTGTTTTGGATAGCCATTGTTGACTAAGGCAATTTCCAAATCTTTGAGGTTTTTTCTTAGAAAACATGGATCGCTAATTTTCTCAATTCTGTGTTTTAGTATTAGCACTGTATTTATTTTATGACTGTAGGAATAATTTGAGTGGAAATTGATAAATTTACTTGAATTGGTTGGTTTTGTATAATAATCTAAAAGTAAGGTGTTGTTATCAGATCGAATTAACAATGTGTCCAAAAAGGGTATCTTTCTGTCTAATTCACGTTCTACTGTAAAATGTAGGTGTGAGTTAAACTTATTAAAACAGTCCTGTGTAAGATCTATACTATTATGGGGAACAGAGCAGATTATATCATCCACATACTTGACAAGAAAAACCATACCAAAAGGTAAGGTTGGTAAAACATTCTACAATAAGGTATCCATTACAATCTGAGCCACTAGAGGAGACAGTGGCGATCCCATGGGTGTACCGAATTGTTGTAGATAGTAGCTGTCTTGGAATTGAAAATAGGTATTATTGAAAATTAAGTTGACAGTAGCAATAAAGAAAGTTTTGAAAAGTTACAGTGTGGTTCGATTTTTCCCATTTTCATCAATAATTTTAATTACTAGATCTGTGGGTATATTAGTAAATAGGGAGGTCACATCAAGAGATATCAGAACGTGTCCAGGCGGTAATTGAAAACCTCTATGTCTTTTAACAAAATTGAATGTATCAGGTGTGTTATAGTCTTTAAGCGGAAAGAATTTTTGTAATATGTCTGAACAAAATTTGGCTATTTTATATGTTGGGGTATTTACAGATGAAATAATTGGTCTTAGGGAAAGATTTGGCTTATGAACTTTAGGTAGTCCATAATATTTACCAGGTACAGAGTTGGTAATTGTTAATTCCTTTTTCTGGATATCAGAAATAAAACCCTTTTTTTGGAGTAACTTTATGTGTTCATTTACTTTTTTCTGAATAGTAAATGTAGGGTCTCGAGGTAAGTTTTTATAAGTAGCAATATCTTTAAGTAACTCACAAGATTTTTGTATATACTCTTGCCTGTCCATGACAACCGTCACTGATGCTTTATCTGCTTTTAATACCATTATATTTGTATTATCTTTTAAGAATTTATTTACTCTACAAAAGACCTTATTGGGGTTTGTAAGACTGTTGTTGTTTTTTGACTCATGTAAAAAATTTGTCACTACGTTAGCTACACGAGCACGTATAATATTTGTTTGTTGCGTTGAGGATTCCGACTGTTCAAGAATTGATTCAACACTTGCCAAAAGTTTACCTATATGTATGTCCTTACTGTTAAGTTCTAGAATAAACTTCGGTCCTAGTGATAAAAAATTACTGATATCTTCTGGCAGTGTTGTACTACTTATGTTAACTAGCCATTTTTTATTATCATAAAATAGTATTTTGTTTTGTATCTGGTTGTTTTTTAGAGTTCCGAATTTCTTGAAATTTATTTTCTTGATTTGTAAAAAGCGCTTATTGTAAAAATGAGTTTGTCTAATTTCAAAATCATGTATTATATGTGGTGGTAAGAACTGACTGAGAGCAACCTTCAAGTAATTAATCCTGTTTTGCCAAAAATTTATCTTAGAATGTGTGATACGAATTTCAAAATTTAAAATACTTTTTTTCAACCTGTAGCTGTATCTGATGATCTTGTTGTTGATCTTTTCACTGAGATTGCTTAATAATTGCATCATGGGGTTAGTAGCTGATATGATGTGCGTTGGTTTTTACATGAGTCAAAAAACAACAACAGTCTTACAAAACTCAATAAGGTCTTTTGTAGACTAAATAAATTCTTAAAAGATAATACAAATATAATGGTATTAAAAGCAGATAAAGGATCAGTGACGGTTATCATGGACAGGCAAGAGTATATACAAAAATCTTGTGAGTTACTTATAGATATTGCTACTTATAAAAACTTACCTCGAGACCCTACATTTACTATTCAGAAAAAAGTAAATGAACACATAAAGTTACTCCAAAAAAAGGGTTTTATTTCTGATATCCAGAAAAAGGAATTAGCAATTACCAACTCTGTACCTGGTAAATATTATGGACTACCTAAAGTTCATAAGCCAAATCTTTCCCTAAGACCAATTATTTCATCTGTAAATACCCCAACATATAAAATAGCCAAATTTTGTTCAGACATATTACAAAAATCCTTTCCGCTTAAAGACTATAACACACCTGATACATTCAATTTTGTTAAAAGATATAGAGGTTTTCAATTACCGCCTGGACACGTTCTGATATCTCTTGATGTGACCTCCCTATTTACTAATATACCCACAGATCTAGTAATTAAAATTATTGATGAAAAATGGGAAAAAATCGAACCACACTGTAACTTTTCAAAAACTTTCTTTATTGCTACTGTCAACTTAATTTTCAGTAATACCTATTTTCAATTCCAAGACAGCTACTATCTACAACAATTCGGTACACCCATGGGATCGCCACTGTCTCCTCTAGTTGCTCAGATTGTAATGGATACCTTATTGTAGAATGTTTTACCAACCTTACCTTTTGGTATGGTTTTTCTTGTCAAGTATGTGGATGATATAATCTGCTCTGTTCCCCATAATAGTATAGATCTTACACAGGACTGTTTTAATAAGTTTAACTCACACCTATATTTTACAGTAGAACGTGAATTAGACAGAAAGATACCCTTTTTGGACACATTGTTAATTCGATCTGATAACAACACCTTACTTTTAGATTATTATACAAAACCAACCAATACAAGTAAATTTATCAATTTCCACTCAAATCATTCCTACAGTCATAAAATAAATACAGTGCTAATACTAAAACACAGAATTGAGAAAATTGGCGATCCATGTTTTCTAAGAAAAAACCTCAAAGATTTGGAAATTGCCTTAGTCAACAATGGCTATCCAAAACAATTATTAAAAAAACTGATTTATACTAACATCTTACATCCTGAGCCAAGACACAAATCCGTACAGGTTACTTACAAAAGTATGCCCTATGTTCAAAAATTGACTCCTTTACTGAAAAAAATGTTACAACAACCCAATCTTATGATAACCTATAACTATGAAAAGTCTGTTAATAATTTATTTACAAAACTAAAAGACAAAACAACAAGCCTTATGTGCAGTAATATAGTTTACAAGATCCAGTGCAGTTGTTCACGCCATTACATAGGCCAAACGAACCAGTGGCTTCGCAACCGGATTACACAGCACAAAAGCGATGCGAAGTTAAAAAAGAATAACTGTGCGTTAGCTATTCATGTTTCTGAAACTAAACACACTCCAAATTATGATACATTTAAAATCTTAGAAAAGAAGACAATTACCGAAAAGGCTTTTTCTAGAATCGTATCACATACAAAAAGAAGAAAATTGCATTAACAGCAAACAGAATATTAAGAACCTTAACATAGTTTATTCTTACTTATACAGCTACAATACATTTTAGTAGTAAGTGAAGGATATTACATATTTCAATATTATTCTTCAACAACATTTAAACACCGCCTTAATGCGATTAGATCATTAATTTGTAATCTATTGGTTTAAACACTCACCTAGAATTATTAATGTTGACTACATGCCGAGTTTGTTCTTTTATTTTTAATCATAACGACCTGATTAGTAATACAACAACTGCATTACAATGTGCTTGTGCCATGTCATTTTAAATTTTTAATATGTAAATTTGCGTTTGTTATATTTAAATGTGCTTCATGTTTGGACTATTTTATGATACTAGACAAGATCAAGTTTTAAGTATGTATGCAATTTATATGTAATTGACTGTTTACATGTGGCAATTTTTCAGAATTATGATTAAGGTTGCAAAGGTCAACCGAAACGTCAATTATTAAAGCAAATGATCAATTAACTTAGTATGTTTTAACAAATAATATCCCAAAAATAACTAACAACCTTTATTATATTATTACTTGTTACTGAAGTGTGTGTTTATATATATATATATATATATATATATATATATATATATATATATATATATATATATTGATATGATAACGCTGCACCGCTCTGTGAATTTTAATACCCTAAAATTTAAATATGCCTTGGCTAGCCCAGTTTAATTCACACAGAGTGCACAACGTTAGGATAATCAAATAAATTACCCCTTTTTCTCTAACACTTTTTCTGCTTTGAATGATAAAATCATATACACTTCACAACTTAATCTGTTTGTTAATATGACAAAAATGAGCCCTTGAATCAAATAACAATAAATTTTAAATTGTTTATCTCCAAAAATTAAAGCTCCCTTTCCTTATTTTAAAGCCAGCAAAATGACGTTGTACTCTACTGGAAATTTCTCTGAACGTCTAAGATTTTTCCCCTTTTTACGAAATTTTTCACGTATAAAAAGAAATTTTTGGTGACTACATAAAATAGTCAAGTATAAAATATGATCAACGTTCAAAAATAATAAATAGAAAATAATGCTTTATGCTAGATATTTCTGACCTGCAGCTTTCCTTGTGCGTATTCCTGCTGCGTGCTGTGGATCAGTACCCCAATATTATATTCAGTTGAGTTGCTCCATTTATTTATTCTCAAAGTTTTATCCCGTTTAATGTGATCTCCCTTAAATTTTCATAATGTCGTAATGTCCCTTGAATTTTTGTAATGTCTCATTAAATTTACGTAATGTCACTTAGAATTTTTGTAATCTGACTTGGATTTCGTAATGTCCCTTAGAATTTTTGTAGCCTAACTTAGATTTCGTAATGTTCCTTAGAGCCCTAAATTATAAATATTTGACCTAAATTAATTAATAAACTTCTACTCACGTTTTCTAACAAACGGCGAACTTTTCACAAAATTTTGTTTATTTAATTTTAATATTTATTCCACGCGTAAATTCTTGAATATCAGCGATGCAGCTTTTGCTCGCTTCAAACTAAGACTACCTGCTTGTCAAACTTGCGTCCCATTTATTAATTCATTGGTTGTCTGACTGTTGTTCAAAATATACAACTAACCATCGATCGTTTGGATATTTTTGGGCTTTTGGAGGTATATCACTGATAATACCTTGTCGAAACCATTCCTTGATCACGTAGGTACTAGTGGATTTCTAGTTTGTATTTATTTTATATCATCTGTTTTGATGTTGTAGTTGTTACAAAAATTTCTAATTCGCCTTGGCACGTAATTTTACTTATAGCTTTGTTTGTCAAGATAATATTTTTGGAGAAAATCACGTAGCCAAAGTGACGTAAATTAACATATTTCTGTTTACATTTTTGCGTTTCCAAAGCGTATTTATTTCGAAGGATGCATTTCTTATCAGGACACTATGCTATCTGCTTTCACTATCGCATGTTTAATGTGAATTGTATTATGATTTTCTAGGTTCTTACTGCATTTAACGCGTATTGATTTACAATTTATGAATACTTTTGGTTTAGGAAAAGTTTGATTGTGTGTAGAGTTATTTCTTTTGCTGAAAGTGTGTTTATTGTTGAATGATATGGTTTCCGGCACTAAGTAAAGTCAATTGCGATCCTTATACAGAGTGTTAAATGTTTGCTCTTTGCATAATATTGCAAATTACGTATTTTCATGCTAAATAAATGTGATTTTCTAACTCCTAGTACTATTTACATGTATTGTGCAACCATTATGACTCAATATACCCCATAGATATTTACTTTAGGATTTTACCCCGATTGGCTCACTGAACACTATATATATATATAATACATATATATATATATATATATATATATATATATATATATATATACATATATGTATATACGTATGCGATACCATTCTCATATTATCCCCGGCATAAACTTCTGACTTCATAATCATTATAAAACGTAAAAATTAACTATTAACTACCTAAAATAATTATATATATATTGCTATGAAATTGATATGAATTATTTAAAACCCAATGTTGGGCGTCATTAAAAATTGATATGATATAAATTTATTAAGTCCCTACGATGGACGTGTCATTAAATTGATATGAAATTTGCCCCACGATTGTGCGCGATTTTTATTGCTATGATATCTTTATTTTGCTATGATATTTACTTTAGGATTTTACCCCGACTAGCTTACTGAATAAATCTTATTTTAACCTTTAAATAAATTCAAATAAAGCAGTTCTAAAACACACAATATAATAATTGATAATATGTACAATACTCAAAATTTTTCCTTTTATATAAAATATTTACATTTACCAAATATATGCTTTTCTGAAAGTCAGCAAAAATATCTTTTAATTACAATCAACTACCTTCGAACGTTCCAAGATGCTTTTCCTGTTTTCATGTGTTTCAAATGACATTTTTGATGACTCTTACAAATATACAATGTATAGCAAATGTTAAGTTTAAAACAGTCTTTCAATAATAAAATGTTTAAAAATCGCTAACCTGGAATGGTTTCAGAAATTCCATCCTAATATGTGGTCTGCATCCCTTGTTGTGTCCGCTTTATTTATTGGCAAAAATTATCCACTTTTGATTTCTGATATTTTAGATTTGCGTTAATGCTTATATCTCGACATGAACATTGAGTCGCATCAACAAAATTGTCTCCACAAAATGGCATCAACAAAATGCCGTCCGAATATAAGAATTGCTTCCAATAAAACGTCCCAATAAAAGAAGTTCCCAATAAAAATCGTTTCCAATGAAACGCCCCAATAAAACAATTCCCCAATAAAAATCGCTTCCAATGAAACGTCCCAATAAGAGAAGTCTCCAATAAAAATATCTTCCAATGAAAGCTCTGTTTTGTTAAATATTAGAAATAAATTTAATTAATTGTTTAGCTTACGTCTATTTGTTGATCGGCTTATTTTTCGTCGCACAAAATTTTTGCTCTTTCAAATTTTATTTATTGAATTTTTGTTTCACTAATGTGTGTACAGCATTTGAGCATAGTTGGTGCTCGGTTGAATATGGACTAAATGTTAATCATTTTCTATTGTATATATAAGCCCTTCGCCCAATAGTTTTCATTGGTGTGTTTATAATCAAGGCTTGTACTTTGCCTTATCTCGCAGAACTCGGAATCTTTACAAATTCCCTAGTTTAATTCTTCGACGAAATGCTTCATCGATCACGTAAGCGCTCAGTATATTACAGTATTATAATAGGATTTCCAATTTTTGGCTTTTATCAAGTCACGTATTCAATGTTAGTCAATTGAAAGTCCACGATTTATCATATAATTGAACCGCTTTGTTTATTCGTTTGTTAGAGAATGTTGGTTTTCTGAACAAATGTGTTCTTTCTAGTCAAGTAGCGATTTTCTAATAATGAATTATTAAGATGCGTTTGCATAATAATTACGTTGATATTTCAGACGCAATTATTAAATATTTGAAGCGCCAATTTATCTATGTTTCCCGGTGATTTAATTTGCTGCAATTAGTTGCTTCTAAAATTTTATCTTTAGTTGTAAACTATACTTAAACATACTTATACAACGCACACATTACTATTCTAATCTAATGATATCAGATTATTACTAAAGGAGCATCTTTCTCGTGCATATAATTACATATCTTTTATATACCTCCTCGCATTTGACTTTTTGTAGAGTTGTCGATTTACTCTTATAATTGCTGGAATTATTTGATTAACTTAAAGTTAAAGTTATTTATATCTATCTTACGACCCCTATGACTTAATCTACCCTTAAACTACCCTATTATCATAGCAATATATATATACTGGGTGCTTCAAAAAAACGTATACACACTTTAAACTATTGTAGTTTTCCCGCACTACAAGGCTAATGTTATATTTCTTCGCCAGGTGCCAGCATAATCGTCCCTCTATGTTATATTATCAGTTGGAATTTGTAATATCAACATGGCGGACGTACGTTTGAGTTTTGAAGAACGAAAGCAGGTTATTAAGTGGTACTGGAAGTTTGAGAATGTAAATGAAGTTCAAAGACAGTGGAGAAGGGAGTATGATACAGAACCACCTTCAAGATTAACAATTACACGCATACGAGACAAATTCGAAGTTCATGGAACAGTGTGTGATGTGCATAAGGGTCATTCAGGTCGGCCTCGAACAGCTACAAGTGATGAGTCATCAACGACAGTCTTGGAACTGTTTCAACGCTCTCCTAACAAATCTTCAAGGCAAGGGCACGTGAAAGTGATGTAAGTGCTAGCAGCGTGCTACGCATTCTGAAGAGAGGCAAGTATCGTGTTTACATTCCAAGGCTGGTGCAACAGCTAAATGACGACGATCCAGATCGAAGGTTGCAATTTTGTGAATGGATTCAGGAGATGGTGATACGTGAACCGGGATTTATGGGTAGCATCATTTGGTCGGATGAAACCCAATTCAAACTTAATGGAACTGTCAATAGGCACAATTGTGTTTACTGGTGTGAAGAAAATCCTCACATTACAATTGAAAAAGCTGTAAATTTGCCTGGTGTAAATGTGTGGTGCGGTTTGTCTTCAAGGGGACTCATTGGACCTTTTCGATTTGAAGGCACTGTGGGGCACAGTAAAAGATGAGGTGTACAAACGTAAACCACGTAACCTAGACATTCTTTGGAATGAGATTCAAGCAGTGTGTAGAGAAATCTCATTGGACGTTTTGATACGATGTACAGAATCTGTGGTGACTCGTACTCAGAATTGTATTGATGCTGCAGGTCACCAATTTGAACAGTATTAACATTTGTTATTTATGTTTCATTTACATTGGACTTTAAGCTTTCTATTTTCCTGAAATTTAACTTTGTAGAACGGTAAATAAATTTTCTATGGAAGTTCAAAGTGTGTATACATTTTTGAAGCACCCAGTATATATATATATATATATATATATATATATATATATATATATATATACGTATATCCTGACCGAAAATCCTTTTACTTGTTTTTAGCATAGGACAGTTAGATGTGTAGATAATCAGCGATGCAATGTTCACTTCGGTAGTATTAGCGAGGGAAGGAAAAACGTCAGTAGATAAAATTAAACCATGGCAAATGCAAGTGTTTTTAGTGTGATGAGCGTTCGGTGGCATCTGTGTGGGTTCACAAACGCCAGAATACGAAGAAGGCAATGGCAGACATTTTGAGGGACTTTGTTTTACGTTTTAGAAAACCGATGCCATCACGAACAATGATATTTGCTTGGGCGACGTGTTCTTGATGCACTACACTACACTGTGCTGCTATGGCAGAATCAATTGCACGTTGGCCGATTAACTTAACCCGTCACCAGTTTGCAGGGCTAAGCGTCTCGTCATCGACTATGCAAGACCACATGCACAAAAACTTTCAAGCGTCATGTTTTTGGCCATCCTCGGTAAATAAGATAACTCATTTTAACTTGCAGCAACATATGTGATGTGGTCGGGCACTTTCCGCTTTGTTTTTGGACTAGTGTGCAATGTAGCGCAGCTCGCGAAATCGTAATATCTTTTTTGGCTAAAAGGCAATCCTCACCTTTATAAAGAAATAGAGTGCAATCTGCTACATTTTATGATTTGAGCAAGAATGATATCTGACTATCTGCTTGGACCATATGTTTTTGATGCTTTTGTGAACCAGTACAGTTAGCTGCACATGATTAGCACGTGGTTGTTTCCGAAATTAATAGCCAAAGAAATAACTAACATCGTTATGCTTCAACAGGACGGTGCTCTATCACACTTTATTGTGAGTGTGTGTACGAGGCTAAATGAAGTTTCCAAACCGCTGGATTAAAAGTGGATAGCGAAACCTTCCTACACCGTTGTTTATGGCCTCAACGAAGCCCGAATTTCACCATTATGCACTCTGGTGCATAAAAAAACGAGATTCGTAAACAGCGATGCGTAAACGACGATCAACTAGAAGACAGAGTTTGAATAGCATTCCAAAAGACCATGTTGTGCTGCAGCGGATGAACATAAAAACGTGACACGCATCAACCTTTGCGTTGAACATGGAAGGATGCACACAGACGTTGTTGATAAATAAACAATAAACTTTGAGTTTTTGTGGGCACAATTGTAGAATGTTAAAATGTTACTCATATAACAAATGTTGACGTCGACTCATAAAATATTTTTTTTGTATTGATAACGCTGTTTGTTTACATGTCTAACTGTCCTATGATAATATTATGTAAAAAGATTTCTTAGCCAGTTTGTACATGTAATGGCCTATTAAAGGGCGCTATTTTTGATTGGGAGGGGCTGTTACGCCACTGTCAATTGCCACTGACTTTATAGGTAAAGGTCTCCCGTTAAATCGGCTTAGTCCGCAGGTCTTGCTGAGATTTATGAGCCAGGCTGGTGGTTGACAAATACTTCAGTACAGCATTAACACTACTTGTATTTTTAGGACCTTAGAATTATCATTGACACGTTCAGTACCCATGACGACATCCATGCAGCTCTTCGATTTATCTAGCAGAGCCAACGACCCATGTGTGTCGACATTGGGATGTGAGCACTCCAGTAAGGAACTGTTCGCGATTGGACACGTCGTTAAAGTTTGTAGTGGTAAATTTTTAGCGGTGGTTTCGTACTTTTGTAATTATATAAAAAATGGCGGAGGCGCCAACTGCAAAGGTTGCGATCAAAGAAACCAGTTATTAGAGATTCAAATAATTCACCCAAAGATGAAATGTTAGCATTAGCGTATTGCAGCGACTCTGAACATGAGCCATATGAGGATTCAGATAGTGAATGGAGCGGAACTGAAGACCTAGCCGAAGATTAAGCTGAAAATATGGTACCTAATAATGTTGTACTTGATAAACTATTAGGCAGTGATTTAGAACGAAAACACATTAGAATAAAATAATATTTGGGTGGAAAATTCATCTAATTTGAAAAAAATTTATTACTGTGTTACGTGTAGCTTTCCAGTTTTGAAGTTATTCTGTGTTTTCTGTAAAATCTTATCCGGTTCTCGAGGTTAATTTCCAACTCGCTTTAATTCTTTGTCTATTTCTATTTCTGAATGGGTCGATTATCTTATCTAGCAGATGTAGTATGCATGCTTTTGATATTCATTGTTTGTTTGAAGCTTGTAAAAGAGTAAAGTGAACGCTCTTGGTTTTGTTGTGTAATTTTATAAGTGCGTATTGAGCATTTGTTTTAGCATCTCCTTGGGGAGGATCTGTAATTATACAACAGAAGTTAGTGGCGTTTGTCCACTTCCGTTTGTGGAATTTATTTGCGTCTCCGACTCTTCGCTTTTGCGATAAGGCCGTTCAACTGGCCTTCTTCTTTTTAATACCATCTTTTAGTACTACCTGCTTTAGACTGCCGTCGGTATTACTTTTAGTAGTACCTTTAGTTCTCGCTTTCGATCACCGTTCCTGCTTGTTCCTTGCTTTTGTTTACAAATTTAAATTGGCTGTTCTGGAAGGAAGCAACAGTGCCCCGCCGATTATCGAGCCCAGAGCTGTGTTGCTACTACTAAGAGTACTCGGGACACCTGGATCTCGAAGGTCGTATACCTATTTACTTTAATACCTGTTTTTTTTTTGGTATCGCCTGAACAACCAATTTAAAATACGTTATCAGCTAAATTTATTTACGCTTTAATTATTACAAAATCCAGTTTTATCACAACGAAAGTTATATTTTTACATTCTTGGAAATTGGAAGTAACGTTTGATAAATTCTTGTGCTTTGCCCTCGGTGTTTACACATTTAATCACTATTCAGGCGAACTATTGTGTGTACTTTTTCTTGAGATACCGAAGTTTTGTAGTAACAATTGTGACCTACAGTGTGTTTATACTTTTTTTGTGATCTGCTTTACTATTAATTTCACCAGATTTATATGCTATGTATTTTGCCTTATTTTTCAGGTTTATTTTTATGCTACGATATTTTATTTTGTAAAAGATCCACCAACGAACGCGATATATTTATAAATTTTAGAGATTATTTATCTCCGCGCCTTTAAATAACGGATGAGCGGCATGCCTTTCGTCGCGTTTTAACTTGCCTTAGTTACAACTTATTCATTCGCCTATTTTGCGGTACTCCGTGTATGTACCGAACCGTTCGTGGGTCTCCACGCACCACTTTATTTTCTTTTGTTTTCCTGTTAGTACTGCACCACCTTAGGTGCATTATTTATACAATATTCTTATTTTAAGATAAGCATCATTTTCACCAGTTTTGGTCAATATTCACCCCCCCCCTTGTATACCGTATATATATTTTTTTGTGCATTGTCTCACCTGTATTTGTGCCAAGTAAATATTATACGTGTTCCTTGATTATTATTTTTATTATTGTTTTGAGTTAGCGCGTGACGATTGTGCCGCTTTGTGCTGTTTGGATACGGTATTTGGGAACTTGTGTATGAGTTGGAACCTTTGAGTCACGGTTCTATATTTTCTTTGTGGCAAGACTCTGGCACCCTTACTCTTCGAGCTTCGCCATTCTGGTCCTTAGTCGAAGCCGTCAGCCCACAACCTCCTGGCTGAGCAAGCCACCCTCCCCTTCTGCCATCGTTACAACAGGGACCAATTACCTATCGTTCTATTTCTGGTTTACCATCAGCGGTGACAACTGGCAACAAAAGTTGAAAGTTGATATACCTATCCATAGAGAGCCTCTAGATTTTTTCAAGTTATTTGAAATCGATAAATTTTTTGGATTTACTCATAACAGAAACATCTGCCTATGCTGAGATAATACTGTTAAATGGTCCGAATCCTAAGCCACACTCCTGCACATATCGTTGGAAACCAAAATTGATAAAGAAAAACTTTTTAAATTTTTGGACGTTTTTTCAAGGGTATTGTAATTACCGAGACTTAGAGAGGACTGGAAGACTGATCGCTTATATAATTTAACGTTTAGACATTACATGAGTCGTAACAGGTACATGCTTATATTACACTGTCTTCACTTCGCGCGTAATCTTATACAGGCTGAACCACAATCACAAGACAGGTTGTATAAAGTACAACCATTTGTTGACTTTTTGAACTAGAAGATGTTAACGATGTATAGTCCAGCAACTGCACAAAGTCTTAAATTTCCGCTTGTCGCTGGATCGCAGGCATCATTATTAGTTAATATTATTTTCTAATACCTTCAAAAGAGACTTGTGTATTAATTGTTGTCGTATCACAGTCCATCTGATCGCACGCTGCAAGGTAATCTGCATCACAAACACAATACAAAAGTGCGTACAGTAATTGATAAAGAAACGCAACAGCACAACTTACTTTATTGAAAATCTTTGGCCAAACATTTGCTGTCGCTTCAATTTACCATTGGCACACACCCAATTCACTTCCAAATACGCGGGTGTTGATTATTTTTACAGAAATTCGAGCGGACAGGGCGTTCCTAGCTGAAATGGTATTAAATGTTCGCCCCAGTCCAACCCGAATACATAAAAAGCCCGGCTTGACCCAACCGGGGACATAAGCCTCTCAACCCGAAAGACTGGTTCAAAATTGGGCCGGACTGGGCCGGGCTTTGGCCTTTCGGCCCGGACTTAGCCATCTATATTCACAACCATAAGCGACATCTTGCAATCCTCTCAAGTTCAAAGATTCCACATGCATTTGAAAATAAAACAAGGTAACAGGTATTAGAACCCGAAAATTGAACAAATTAAAGTCGTTTACATCGAACTAATTTAGGGATTTAACATTTTTCCAAAGATTTAAACAAAACAGGTGATTGAAATATATTTATACCACGACAGATAGAGCAGTTCACTTTGCTATATTCGCATGCAAATGAACTATTGATTACCATTCTGAGGAGCATGCCATTGGTATCGATTCAAAACTATGTTAACAATTTATAAAGGGCGTAAACAATAGAGAGCAATGTAAGCTTTATTTCAAGAAGTTCATAATTTTAATTATGTAGTGGGTTGTATTTTGTATTAGTTGGCCGGGTTCACGCAACCTCTCCCTAAATTTTGTATTGCTAACTTACAAATGTCAATAGTTTCTCATATGTGTATGTAGCTACCGCTATGTAAATGTGCTCGCTGCGAATCAAGCTTGTGCTCAGTTGCTATTGCACGATTAAAGTCCATCCTATTATTATAATTACTGAATCCGCTCGTTAAAAATAATAATAAGTCCAGTGTTTTATTCAACAAAGCGTTCATGATACTAAAAGTCAGCCGCGGCTACTCCATGGGGGCTCAAAGGCTAGAGCCCCCCAGGTTATTTTAAGGAATAGGTACCGTAAATAAACTTTTCGCATAAATTAATTCATCGTAAAATGATTACTCAAAACTAGAGATCGAATGCATAAATGCTTTCAGTCCGGCATTTTAAGCGATCTCAGTAAATAAATTGTAAATGTAACGTTTACAGTGTACAATGATGTATGGTGCCGGAAACAGATATAAATAGTAAACATATCCCGCCATCGTCCTTTCGTAAGCAACCACATCTAACCGTTTTCATAAAATTTAACACTAAAATGCATATAATTCTTTTAAGATTTGTGGTTCAAATAATCAAATGTAACACTGATATTAATATTTTAAAATTATTTAAAACAATTGCGTTTCTCACTATATTCATTTCACAGACAACATTTAAGCAATAATAAATAAATACCTGTCCTAGACATTTTCACAGTGCTTTCTTCACGTTAACAGAACTCCTTGATTCTCTTTAGTACATCGGTGTAAGCAAGGGCTCGATTCTATTGAGCCCGGTTTCAATGTAAATCTTATAGGAAATCGAACGACGACGAATTCTGTCGAACGCAAATAATAAAAGCTTCAGATAGCTTTAACAGGGCTCTCATCATTAGAGCCCTTAGCCGCAGTATCTGTTGGTATTTCAAAGCGTATTTGTGTTGTCAGGTACTAATTTGCGTGAGCGAAGAGATTATTACACTTGTTTTCGTTGAAAGTAAAGACCGTGTCTTGTTTTGTGAGTGTAGTCGTAGTGTATAATTTTGATTATTATTTTGAATTATTCAAGTTGACTGAAAATAATATTCGTAATGTAGTCGAAATTAAATTTAAAACTGTTCCATTAGCAGAATTTAAATTTGAAGGAGGTAGAAGGTTGGAAATCGTGGATTTCTTGATGCTCTCAATCGAATGCTCTATTTTGTTTTCCTTGCCATTTATTTTATTGTGACGGAATGGACAAAACATGGTCGGAAAAAGGCTTTAGAGATCTGAAGCATACAAACGGTAGAATAAAAAAGCATGAAATTAGCAAGTACTATATAAAGTCTTGCACGGATTTGGCTATGCTAGGTTCCGTGAACATTGCGGTTTAGATAGATTCCGCAGATAGGCACGCAACGTTTCTGCTTCTCAACTATTTTCTTCGGCATCAGACTTACTTTCGGGAAAAGCTTTAATTTTATTCAGAGCGCATAGAAAATCCCTAACTAATTGGCAAGATGTTATTCGACTATTAAGGGAAGAATTTCAACCCGTTAATTACAACGAAAAACTTTTAGAGGAAATAAAGCAACGCACTATGGGTCCCTCAGAGTCTATTGGTGTATATTTAGCTACGATGGAAAATTTATTTGCTCGTCTAACAATCTCTCTCTCTGAACCACAGAAACTCGAAATTATTTTACCAAATCTTACCCCTTTCTACCAAACCAAATTAGCTTTGCTTGATCTGAATACTATTACGGAACTTTTGCGTGTAGGTCGCAGACTAGAACAGCGCAAAATACAAGCCGATAATTTCAAGGCTCCTCCTGCTCTGAACTTTTCTCAACTCCTAGAGCCTGACTTAGCTTATACAGGTTCTGCGGTCCGCAGCAAACTTACTTCTGCTTATGTCCCTCCCCATTCTGGTGTTACTACTTCCAAAACATTTACACCTGGTGCAAGTGATGCTCCTAAAAATATTTCTAATTCTTCCGTTACTTGTTGGAACTGTGGCCAACGAGGACAAGTCTCCTTCCTGTACTAAACCTCAAATACTTCATTGCTATGGTTGTGGTAAACCTAATGTTACCCGTACCAATTGTACGAGTTGTAACAAGAATTTAAAACTACCGATCGAATCGCTAAGCCGAGAAACCGACCCGATTCCTTCTACAGTTGTCTCGGTACCTATTATTGCCTCAGAAAATCCTTTCTCTGGTCTTGATGACCGATCTAAATATGTTCTGGATTTTATTTTAGCTAGTTCTCGTGAGGACGACAGACCTTATCTTACTGTTACTATTTTCGACATCGAATTTAAGGGTTTGCTTGATTCTGGCGCTTTTCGTACGATTATTGGTGGTCCTGGTTGGGATATTCTCTATTCTCTTTCTTTGCCTTTGTCCCAAACGGAGATCCACAGCTGTACGGTAGCCAATGGTCAAGCTTGTGACATTCTCGGGTCACTTACTTTACCCATGTCGGTCGAAAATAAAACTATTCTTCTTGACGTCCTAGTCGTTCCTTCTATTTCTCAGTCTCTGATCTTAGGCATTGACTTCTGGAAATCTATGGGTGTTGTCCCAGATTTTCGAACGGGTCAATGGACTTTCGGTTCTTCTTCTACTGTCTTGATCAGTCAGATCAATGCTCTTTCCGATCTGTCGATCATGCAACAATCCGAATTGTCTCGTATAGTCCAACAGATGTTTCCTAAAGATGATACTTTACCTTTGGGCTGTACTAATCTCATTGAACATCAGATCTGTACTACATCTAGTCCTATCAAGCAACGATACTATCCCATGTCCCCTACGGTACTTCGACATGTCAATCAAGCTCTGGATGAGATGCTAGAAAGTGGTGTTGTAGAACCATCTAATAGCGCTTGGTCTAGCCCTATTGTTATGGTGCCTAAGAAAGATGGCACATATCGTTTCTGCATCGATTTTAGAAAGGTCAATGAGGTTACAGAAAAAGACGCCTATCCCCTTCCTTATATTTCTACGATTCTAGACCGTCTTAGAGACGCAAAATTCTTAACTAGTTTGTACATTCGCTCTGCTTATTGGCAAATACCTCTTTCTTCTAATTCTAAGGCGATTACTGCATTTACGGTGCCTGGTAGAGGTTTATACCAGTTTACTAAAATGCCATTTGGTCTTCATAATTCTCCAGCGACATTTCAGCGACTTATAGATCGTGTGCTTGGTGCTGATCTTGAACCTTTCTGTTTCGCATACTTAGATGATGTGATCATCGCTACCCCTTCTTTCGAACAACATTTGGTGATACTACAGAAAGTGCTTTTTCGATTTAATTCTGCAGGTCTTACTCTTCGCAGAGATAAATGCATTATATGCCGACCGGAACTCCGTTATCTGGGATACGTAGTAAATCGTCATGGACTCCATGTCGACCCAGAAAAAGTTTCGGCCATTCTTAATCTTCCTCCTCCTACTACTGTAACTGAAGTACGACGCATAGTTGGTATGTGCTCGTGGTATCGTCGCTTTATCCCAAATTTTTCTGCTCTTACTGCTCCAATTACTGCTTTGACTAAAAAAATTCTAAATTTGATTGGTCTTCGGAATGTCAGCAGGCGTTTAAGCTGCTGAAAGAACACTTGGTAACGGCTCCAGTAATGAGTTGTCCTGATTTTTCTTTGCCCTTTACTATACAGACTGATGCCTCTGATTTTGGTCTGGGTCCTGTGCTGACTCAACAACAGGGTGATGACGAAAAAGTCATTAGCTACATTAGCTGTTCTCTTAAAAAGGCGGAACGCAACTATAGCGCCACCGAAAAAGAATGTCTTGGTGTTATTTGGGCAATTGAGAAATTTCGTCCCTATATCGAGGGTTCTCACTTTACTGTGATCACCGATCACCACTCGCTTATCTGGCTGAATAATCTACAAAGCCCCAACGGTCGTTTAGCTCGTTGGTCTGTACGACTTCAACAATATAACTTCACTATCGTACATCGTAAAGGTAAAGAAAACATAGTTCCCGATGCCTTATCTCGCTCAGTACCTAGAATTGACTTAATTGATGACTTTTCTAAATCTTCTATTACTCTGCCAATTTTGGATCCTTGGTATCTTAAGCTACGGACTCGTGTTAATTCCAATCCTAAACTATACAGTAACTGGCATGTGGAAAATGAATTACTATATAAACATGTAAAATCTAAACAGTCTTTGCTCCAACCTCCTCAAGACGATTGGAAGTTAGTAGTTCCCAGGGAACAACGAAATAGGGTTCTATACGAAAATCATGATCTACCTACTTCAGGTCACCCATGCGTTACTATTGGCCTAAACTTAGAGCCGCTGTTGCTCGATACGTCCGTCGTTGTAAAATTTTCTCGGCACACAAAGTCGAACAAAAGAAACCTCCTGGCTTTATGTCTCCCCGTGCTACTGCCACTCGTCCTTGGCAAGTCCTATGTACTGATATTGTCGGACCTCTTCCTAGATCCTCTAAAGGTAATTCTTTCATTTTAGTTGTTGCCGATTGTTTTACAAAATATGCTTGTTTCTTTCGTCTACGTGCGTCTACGGCCGCTGCTGTTGCTCGAACCAGTGAGGAAAATATTTTCCTAGTGTATGGTACCCCTCAGTATCTAATTGCGGACAATGGTGTACAATTTCGTAGTAATATTTTCACTAAACTCTGTGATTCCTATCGAACAAAAATTCTGTTTAATAATGCTCGCTATCATCCTCAGGCGAATCCGACCGAACGTATTAATAGAGTCCTGAAAACTATGATTTCTTCTTACGTTCCTGATAATCAACGTCGGTGGGACATTAATTTAGCAAAAATTGGTTGTGCTATTCGAACGCTTAAACATAAGGTTATTGGTTACTCCCCGTATTTTGCTCTATATGGTCGTGAGCATGTTCTCTACGGCGATCATTTTGGAAAACCTCTTGATCCTGATAATGTTCTTATGGATCCCGAACGTCCTATTCCTCCTACTGACTTAGTCAAATTTGAGTCACTTCGTGAAGAAATTTCGAAACGGCTTTCCTTAGCATACAAGAAGAATGCTAAACACTACGATCTTCGTCGTCGTCCCTTAACTTTATCTCCTGGCGATCGCGTTTGGAAACGCAATTATGTTCTTTCGGATGCTACTCGCTACTTCAATGCTAAACTTGCTCCCAAATATGTGGGTCCCTTTACTATTAGAACTAAACTTTCTTCTTGGACCTATATCTTAGTGGATGATTCTGGTAACGATCTGGGTACTTGGCATATTAAGGACCTCAAACCCGATAAAACTTTAGACCCTCCAGACATTGATCCTGAACCTCCGGATCCTAGAGGGCTCCCTACGGCCGATTTTATTTTGACCACTACATGTCGCTATCCCTAATGACTTGTAATTTTTTTTGGCTTATTGGTCTTGTGTTTTCTCTGATAAGCTTGTGTCCGAAAACACTGGCGCCCATTTCGTATTCCTATTCATATTTTTGTAGCTAGCCCATCCCGCGACTTTTTCTTCTGGCTAGTTCTACCATTTGTTCACTATTTGACTATTATAGTCGCTATCAACATCCATTCCTTGAGGTAGGCTTCAGATCTATTTTCTTTTACTTTAGGTATTTCGACTTGGTCGCTTTTGTAGGTCTGTTAGCCATACTTTGCTTGAGTAATCGTTTCATACGAATCTGTGTTACCTCAGTTAGAAGTATTCTAGATTGTGTACTAGCTTGCCTTTGCCCTTTGTTTTACGCTTTTTCCCAATTAGTAAATACATTTCGGTAACTACTATTTCTATATTTTATATTTATTAACTCCTTAGGCGAAGGCGTTGTATTATAATGAGTAGATTGCATCGTTCGTGTCTTGCCGTGCATATAAATTTTGTTCCTTATGTGGATATACAAGTCTAGATAAGAGACGATAAGAGGTTGTAATAGCAACGAGTTGATATAAACAGAGGAGCAGTTGTAGTTTGTTCTTCGTTCCTATATATTAATTACGGTAAAAATACTGCTTTCCGTTTTGCTTTGAAAATAGTGAGAATTAATGCGGCATGAATTTTCGAATTGTTCATGAACAAGCACGACACGATTTTAGTTGTTTTTCTTGTGATATAAAAGTTGTATATTAACTGTAGAGAGTGTAGTGCTAATTCCGATTGAAGTAGTATGTTTTATAGGCGAACGTGTTTGGTCGACGCACGTGTGTTTTTAAGGACATTTGACGGACGGTTTTATTGCTTACGCGTGCCTTACTAATTGTTTTTCGGTTGAGTTTCTGTTGGAAATAAAAGTGGTAGAACTTGTTAAACTCAACCTGCACGCGTGTTTTACGGAACATTTTGACGGACTTACTCTAGTCATACACGTGCTTTACTCATTGTGTTTTTTGTTGGTGCTTTGTCTTTTGATATTTAAACTGTGTGTGCGATCTAGTTTTGCGGTCCTTTCCTTTTTTTATCAGAGTAGTGCATACTTTGGATTATCCAAATACAGTTGATACTGTAGTTACCGAATTTTCCAACCCCAAAGTATCTAAAATAGATCATTGCTTGCGCAAATTTCGTTTTTTGCGAAATATAACCGATTACCGGTTTACAAAAGTATTTGTTGAAGTTTCTCACTGTTCTTTTTGGATGTTTATGAAAATAATATACATTTGGTCCCAGTTGAAATTAAACTAGTGCTACAAAATATTTCGAAATTATTGTCTCAGGAAATAAAATTAACAAGAAATTTATCAATGCTACATAGTTCCGTCGCGTGATAATGTCTGCTGCTAACACCAGTGAAATACGTAGGTGTGATTAGGGTAACGTGTGATAAGTTCCATCAACACCCTCACAGTCAAGGGTGAAGTGCTGCGTTAGTGCCGGACATCGTGAATCCCACACTTCAATTGCAAGGAAGCGTTACTGAAGGACCTTTTGTAAGTTGAACTATTTCCTACTTGTTACTACTTTAAGTATCTATCCGTTGTTTTGCCATATCTTTGTCGTTCTGATACCTTTTACCATATACTTGCATGCTATATATATATATATATATATATATATAAAAAAGAAGAATCAACAATACTAGATGCTCATATCAATTGTGTCTTATCTATTTATCTTTTGTTAAAATTTTGTCTGATCTATGTTTAATTGGTGTGTGAGGAAACGTTTCTGCTACTCCCCAATATTACCTCACTTTGTACTAAAAATTTTTATATTGCTTTTACCGTTATATTATATAGATTATCTAAACGGTTTTTTTTTTACATTCTACAAAGTACTGAACAATCTATGCTCGATCAGCATGCTATGCTTTTTCTTTATTTCAGGTTTACTATTCTAATTTTTTTATTGCAGGTTCACTATTCTAATTTTTTTTATTGCAGGTATTGTTACTAACTCCTTACAGCCGCGTACATTATATGTTGGTCTGCTTTCTACAACCCCCCCTAATCTCCGATTGAGCCCAGTCATTTCTTTGATTTTCTTGGTGTTACGTACGGCTACGAGCCAACGTAGCATAAATTTGGCGCCCAACGTGCTGCCTCGAAGTAACGTAACAGCTAGGCTGAATACACCAAACCACTGAAGGTGAGTGTTGCTTATGTTATTTTGTATTATATTCATGCCATGAGCAGTTAGAACCCCTCAAATAAAATTACCACTAGCCGTCATTGCTGAAAACGCAATTCTTTTTTACTAGTTCACATTTGATACATTTAAAGCTAATTCCTTTCATGCTTCATAGCCCAACCCAACGTCTCTGTTTGCAAACATCAATTTGTACTTTTTTTCAGTGACGCTTATTTTATAAACTGTGCGACATTAAACTGACTGTACGCGTTGTTAGTAGTTATACGTACATGTTTTAAATGTTTTAATTTTATGTATGTGCTTTGTCTATAAGATCAATTCCAGCGATAATGATACCAATAAATTAAATTGAATCAGTTTGTAAGGCGGCGCTCTCGATGAAGTGGCACCAATATTTGTAAACTAGGTTTAGAAGTAGACAATGGGTCATGAGGCTATATTTCTTTAAACATTTAAAGAATTCCATGTCGGTACGTTTGTAAAAACGACTCAGCTAATCAATTTTTACAAGAATAGGCAGCAGTAAAGTAATTAGCTTAAAAAATTTCTCTTCGTCAATCGGCCGCTTATACCGTTACGAGCTACTATTAGGCAACCCGTCAAACACACAAGCGGCGTAAGCATGTATTGTATTTTATCCGTAATGTATTTTATCCAGGGACCAAGAATTTTCTAGCAATTACTGGAGGATGAATCATCCTTTTTAATTCAGGGTATAAATAAGACCGATGATGAAGTACAGATTTAGTCTATATCAGAATGTCGAATATAAATTATATCGTGTAAAGTTAAATAGTTGAGCTTTTAAAAGTCCAAGAAAAACATTAATGTTATATTATGTGAACGTGTCTAATGTACATGCAGTTTGTAGAATACATAAATAGACAAAAGTGTAATAAATAAATAGTAGTGCTAGTGTTGTTAATAGACCTATGGTTAAGAATTTTGTTTAAGCAGATATTAGTACTTGTAAATTCATTAGTGTGATAGTGCTTCATTGTTAATTGGACTTAAAACATCTATAAATAAGGCATATACTGTTAATTAGACTTGTGAACAATGAGTAATAAAGACCTTTGTTATTACTTGTTTTAAATTAGTGAAACGCGGTTGTAGTAGTCCGCTTCAATACAGTTACAGAATATTCCTTCCGCAAGTTGAATGGTTGTGCTCCAGATAACAGCATTTTTTTTATATTCATAAAGCTTGCTCTGCAGAAAACAAAAAAAATTTGTCAAGACGAATTTAATAAAAATGACACGATGGCGTGCTCATTAGGTTTGACATAGAACTTTCCCATCTCCAATGCTTTACATGTAAAATTTATCTTGTTGTCATTAACAAAATTAGCAAAATAGATTCCGAACGGGTACTATTTTGACATTTAACCAGAGAAGGAAGGGATCTCCGATGATTTTAAATAATTAACCGAAGTAGAATTAACATAGTTTTAGATTATGATCCAAAATTTGAAGTGGATTGTTCTTTAAGGTCGAAATACTTCACCTTAATTAAACCTTTCAAGTCATTAAAAGCTGATATATTTGCTTTTTCTTAAATTTTAACTGCTAAACTGTAATTTAAAAATGCATTAGCTGGAACTTTGTAATTAGTCTCCAGTTTATCCAAACATAATGTCTTTGTCTGAAATCAAGTTTTAGAATAATCGCCATTTTCCGTCTGTTACGGGTAAAGCAGGCGGTATGTTATAAATTTAGATTTAATCTGAATTTATATGTTTTAGCTAGCAGCAGCTCCCTCAACACGACCAACCCCAACCTGTTTGAGCTATACTCGCGGGTAACCTTTTTATCCCGTAACAAACGGGTTCAAAGTCCCGTACACGGTTAACAATTCTTGCAAAACTGCAAGCGAAGTTACACAATAGCTTGCAAATCGTTTAATTTGCGGCTCCAGAGAAGTCTACGTTACATTTTGAAGCTGTTTCGTTCACTACCTTTAACTTGTCTTCATTTCGATTCACGCTCTTGCTAAAACCCTGGAATCAAGAGGAATTCTTTTCTGCACTTAACCGCAGCAACGGTTCCAAACAAAGCAACGCTGCCTTGCTTATGCTTATTACACCCTCGTATTATATTACTTTGACCTTCCAAATAACTTTCTGAACTAATCAACCTTCTAACTTGTGGTCCTCAGTTGTTACATATCACAAGCTCCTCTACAAGTTTCGTTCTCATAGTGTAACATACTTTATCTATGCCGAGTAAAAGGTTATTGTCACGTTATATAGGTAATGGTCACGTACTTTGCGTGAAATTTGTGTTATTGTTGTAATGTGATATCATTTTAGTGTCTCTCAAGGACAACAATTGCCATATTGTAAATTATTTTCCCATGGCAGCCCATACGTAGCGTCTTCTATCGTTCCTACTTGTTTTGCATTGTGGTTTTGAAATAAGTCATCGTTCTGGATTATTACGTTGACAATGTATTTAAAAGCAGTAACGTTACATTTTATTATCAGAATTATTTTATAAAAATAAACACTTGGAACACGATGCTTAATTAACAATAACTATTTGTGAATCCTACTCTACAGAGCGCGTTCATATTTAATCTCTCCATCCAAATTTAAGACATATTCTTATCTGATTTGATTTAAAATAACACGAATGTGTTACACGTTATTTGACTAAACATGCTGTTTTGTCTTTAACTTAGCTCTGAAGGACGTTATAGAATTGACGAAAAATATTTGAATGAAAAAGAAAATATTTAGTAATTTTATCGAATCTTGTGCAACAGATGTGTTTATTCGCTGTATATGAATTAGAATAGTTAACGACAGTACAAGTTATTAGTTTGATTTTAAAAACAACAGTTTAGTTATTTCGAATAAACTTACATTATAAAATCGGTTACAACGAAAAAATATAAACAAAACTGTTAGCATGGAAAGAATTTAATGGAATAGTTGATAATTATTTCTATTGTAATAAATAACACAAACTAGACACGTTGATTCTCCACAGCATTTGCGAATAGCGAATTGTTTCAATAAGTATTGAAGATTTTTTATGCGGTTTGTTTTTGTACTGCAAAGAATGAAAAATTACGATTATCTCAGTGAAAAGACGGGAGGGACCACATTTGTTAAGATGTACCTCGACAACGAACAAACGTTTCTTATTTAGCAAGCGTAATTGATAGAAATACACGAACAGAGTATGTATAAATTAGAAATAGAATAATTATTCAAAATGTATTTAACAAAATCAATAAATGCTCCTCCCTTTCCTGAAAAGAAGGCAATGAGAGGAAGCAAAAGATTGCCATAGAATAATAAATAGGTAAATATACTCTAAACACTAAATTAGCGGAGTCACGTGCATATTTGTACGTATAGAAGGACGGCTGAAAAGCGATTGCATAAAACTTCGGTATCGTTGTAGAGTACACTATATATTGCTGTAACAACGACATTTGTTGAGGCGTCACTAAAAGAGTGATGTGGTAAGCCCCGCGTTGGCGCTGTGAGAACGCCGCTTGTTGATGCGACACTACAAGAGTGCTGTGACAACTCCTCGCTTTGATACACCGCTAAAAGAGTGCTGTGATACCTATAGAGCAAACTGTAGAATTTGCAATTATTCACTTAAGTTCCTTTCTAACTTTTGCCTGGCTAGCTCAACAGAATTGTGAAATTTATAAAATGAAATCACACGGCAATATCACAAAGCATTCATACATAAATTATTTTTTCTCATACAAAAGCATATAGAATATTTACAGCATTTTTCTTTCAAACATCAAATTATTTCTAACAAGTACTTATTTATTTAATTATAAAAAATTGTTTATCACCTTATTTAAATTTACAGAACTAAATCTCTTATCTTATGGATATTTTATCTTGTTGTTTATTCTCACGTTCGTAAGGTTTGTTTGGCCAAAAAAATCGTTGTCAGATAATCTATTAAGAGGTCAGAGTGTTTCGAACCCTTAACACAAACTTTCCTGGCATAGATATATGATATAATTCAGACCTATTCCACTTTAGACTTAAATGACAAAATTCAAGTAATAATTAAAAACAATATTAAATAAATTTTACTTGCAAACTCCACGAAGCGCTTCTTTATCCAATTCGTATTTAAGTACCTTTTTATTTTAAATTGACTTCCAAATTAGCTTAAAAGATCCTCGTATTATTTACCTTTCCATTTAAAAATCAATGTGCATCCTCGGTTTGATTATTCAATAAATATTTTAATAGTTTTTTGTATTGAAGCATTTCCCATCTTCATTGTATATAATTAAATTTAATAATTTCCATTCCTTTTTATGCAGGTTACGTTTAAAACATCACTGCTTTTTTCATTGTAGCATCGTAAATATTAGAATTAAAGTATGCGTACTGTATTCTTCAAATATCATCTTCGCAAGGCAACAGCTCAAAGTAGCATTCCGCGATCGAATTCATGAATGAATCCATTTAATAAAATTTCTCATTATATACAAAAATTATCTATTTTCTAGAATGTAGTAGTATTTATGTGATTCTATTCCAAATAATACAGGCTTACCTATCGTAATATTCTAGGAATTTCTCATTAGCGTTCAAATTGTCGCGTTTTATTACTTCGTTATCGACTTCCACTTATTAGTGACGTGTGTTGCTCGTCTTTGTTTAATACCCAAGGTTATTGTGGCGTTGCATACTAATCCAGTAATTGCGAAAGGTAATAAATAACTTTTATCAATTTTGTTACATTTTATGGGTTTTTTATTTTTCCGGCCGCTTTGTAGAATAAACGTTTATTTATTAATGAGTTTAACGAAGTTGACGTATTTCTTCTGAATTCCTCTCGAACTTTCAAGAACATGTTTTATTTGAATTGAATATATGTAATACACAGGGTAATTAATATGGTTAATTTAGGGCTTTAATGGCTTTATAATGCAAATTAGTTGCAATTTTTAAAAACATTTGTTTTCACGGCAAAATGTGTTTAATACCCAAAATTAAAACACAAAACTACTTATTTTTATCCACGGAAAGTATATTAAAGAATAGTTTTTGTATTTATCTTAAAATAATTGATTTGCATTCGCATGCGTTTTAAGGTATATAAAAAAATAATTAATTTTACTATGTTTCTTACGTTAAGTATTTACAATACGCTTATATCATGCAGGGTTATTATTTGTATACGCGGAGCTTGCGTTTCTGCTTGGCACTTTAATGAATAAAAGTACACTTCTGTTATTCAAGGCGTAACAATCAATTTACCGAAATTTCTATTTCTTCCGGATTTTTTTGTATTTTAGTAGGCTTTATTTGTAAAATTTGGGTTTCAATGACCTCTCGTAACCCCTTATCATGTGACTGTATATACTTATATATTATATTATTCCAAAGTCTGCTGTTTATGTAAAATTGAACACATTGTAGAGCCCTTGAAGTTAATTGTAGTAAACAATTTGATTTAGTTTTAGTTTTTGTGTTATAGGTTTTTATCATGTTATTATATATTGACACGATGTTATTTTCGAACTTGGCTTGTTAGCAATATGTCCCTTATAGGTATGGAGGTGGTTCTGATAGTCACTCAATTTGAGCAATTCGATACTTGAAAAATATACCGTACATTTTAACCTTTGGCGACGTATAGAGGTGCCTAAGAGGCGCAGGGTGATGGCAATGTTATATTCGTTTCCCTTGGTGCAATGAAATAAGTTTGAAATAGAACAATAAACAGTCGGCTTTATATTTTTAAATTGATTTTTGCAATGTTCCTTATATTTTTAGAACAACCGTACGAATATAAATTTTAGTTTAAAATTGTTATCCAGATGTCAAAAATTAAAATTTACGTAATGGTTTTATAAATGTATTTTTGTTCGTTTAAATGATAGAGTCGTATTATTTTCAATTTTATGTTTGATTGTGTTTGAAAGCTATAAAGAATGAAACTACCAACATATAAGGCACATGCACGGTATCTGTTATACAAGTCTGTCTAATGCAAGGCTGATTATTTCTTATCAAAGATCTGGTTTACGTCTGCGGGAAATATAATAACAGACTGCAGGTGGAATATTTTTAATCACTGTCTTGAGTTCAAAGACACTCGCTTATGCATATCTTATTTTGCAAAGAAATTGTGATTTGAATTATGTCTGTAAGATTTTCGGGAAATTATTTGTGGTAATTTTTAAATAATCTGTTCTTGATTAAGTTACTAATTGTTCAAAATTTCTGCCGAAATTACTTTGTTTATCTATGAATAAGATTTAAAATTTGTATAAAAAGGTATAGGCGTTCATACATCTGTAAATTTAATTTTGTTTTTTGTATTGATCAAGCGTTTAATTGTTCTGTATCTAATGTTTAGTTATTTTAGCGTAGACTTTAAGCGCGGTTTTTCGCCATTTCGGTTTGAGATAAGGTTCCATGACGGATCGCGTACCGATTAAGATTTATAGAAATGTTAAAGTATTTTTTCTAATCGCTTTTTGTTCGTAAAGGCTAGACAATTTTAGTGTAAGCTCTTCCTTTGTTGTAAAGGGTTATTATTTCTACCCCTATTTGACCAGATGCCATTTTTACTCAAAAAAACTTTGGTTAACATTTCTAGGACTCGTTTTAGCAAGACTCTGCGAAACGTACGTCTGAAGTGTGTGCCTGTGGGTGCGAGAGAGCGTATACACGTGCGTGTGCGTACGCGGGTGCGTGTGTATATTTTCAGCCTAATAAGAAAGAAATTTAGGTTTTGTGCTTAAAAATTAGCTTTTAACGTACTGTTACTATAGTAAAAATCACGAGTGTCTAATTCAATTCAAAACATACTATTATATATTATACTGTGATCCTACCTTATGAGTGATAGGCGTAATATATCTATCTGTCACTCCTTGTCTTATTTTTGAGCCTTGTTGAGTTATGCCACACAATTTGTCTTTAAATATATAACACGGCTGCTGCATATATATATATATATATATATATATATATATATAAAATGCTGTGGAACCTACAAAAAGCATCACCAGAGTAAAAATAAAACATTCGAGCCTCTCGAATTGGGCGCCTAGATTTGCTTTAATTCTCTTGTCCGTTAAATTGCCTCTTTCCTCTTTCCGCCTCGGCTGCTCACCTATTTAAAACTTTCATCCTCATTCATAAAAAAAAACAAACACATTCCTACCACAAACATCAACGTTAACTCTATTTACATCAATATTCATAATACATTAAAATTTCAAAATTAAATTTCAGCATAAATTTCAGTATCATAAAATTTCAAGTTCAAATTTGTCATCATTTTAATTTGCATCCAGAATTAGAGTCCTTGTAGGATGCATACTAATTAAGTTAACAATATGTGCAGACCTGAGTCTGAATAAAAGGGAGCATCTCCCACCCCTTTACGGTAATTTAACAGGTTAGTCTAATTGAGCTCAAACACAGACCCAAATTTTCATCATAATCAAGAACATAAACTGCTAAATACTCCTTTCTACTTAAACAAGAAAAATTTTACCATAAAATTAAAAATTTGTTGTTTATACAAATTTACTACTGTCCAATTTTATCACACAAATTATAAAAATATTCAACACACACCAAAACATCAAAGATTGAACAAAATTGCATAATTTACCTGAAGGTTAATGCACTCGGGGCTCCATTGTACATCGTCCTTGCTAACCCCACCATTCCAGCTGGGTTATGTTTACGTCCTAGGATTCATGGTCGCCTTTTAAAATTTTTCTAAACCACCATTCGTCTAAATTGTTTCAGGGCTTGTCAGGAACGCATCTATGTATATCTAAATCTTGTTTTGTAGATCCAATCACGTTTTCGAATAACACTTGATTACTCACTCCCGAACAAAATAGCAAAGAAATTCATAATTCGTTCACGCTATACTAAAAACTGTATACTTTAATGTATTTATTTATCGCTAATAATTTGGATAATTGGTACAGTAATACCCGCAAATATTACTAGACTTTATTACCTTATCTATCTTTTCTAAGTGTACTAATAACTTTTATTAGTAGCACGTAATCACCACGTATTCTACTTAAAGTATCGAATAATCAAAGAGCAAAACTGTTTAAAGTATCGAATAAAATCAAAAATCTAAGAGAGCGAAACACCTATTAACACGGGTTTATATAATGGCCCGCTTGCAAGTCGAATTTGTCCCGCAACGGACAATTTTTAGAATTTCGCATTCTCTTTTCCCTTTCGACGGCTCGGCACAGCGATTCTACTAAATTTGCACACGTCCAAGTTGAAAATCTAAGAAATTTCTATACGGCTCGCAAACACCTTCGAGAACAACTAATTAATTTTACATACCAACTGCTATGCTTTCCCCTCTCATGTTTGCATCTTATTTCAACCAATCGTAGCTCTAGTAAAGCTTCACAAATCACGCCTTTGTTATCCGTGTGTCAGCTTTACGCTTTTATCTATCCCTTTCTACCTTGATCTGAGTGGTACAAATCGATTTTCTTTACTATCTGTTATTTAAATCCACGTGGATTCCTATTTGAGTAAAATAACCTCTCATCTGGCATTTCCTGCTAAAACATCCGACCGTTTCCAATATACGTAGAAGCTGCATGTTTATCAGCTCGAATTTATTAGAATTTGACATTTAAAAGTTTGCAGGTGTGCGCTCCTAATGAATGTTTTAAATATAATTCTCCGAGCTTTGTTTTCATGGTATTTCAACCTTGGATTTTCACAGGCTTTTATGTTTATTATATTACTAATGGTTCAATTAACTCCAATTAAAATAATAATAAATGGCATCAACTTCTAACCTTTAATTTTTAGCGAATACTAATTAAATATTAATTATTATTTGTACACTTTGTTTAATACCCGTTACTTAAAATTGAATTAATTAATATAAATTTTGCACGTAATTTCTCGCTAGTTTTAGTACTTGGAACAATTAAATTACATACAAGTTGAGCATTTTAATTCTGCTTCTATTTATAGAAAGTCTAGTGAATAATTTAAATCCCTTATTTTTAATGAAACGAATAAATTTTTATGCTCCACGGTTTTAATAACGCGTATTATCTAATAAATTTCTATACAAACCCTACATTCTAATTGAATGATTTAAATCTTCACAGTAGGCCTTTAATTACGCGTACTTTTCCCAAAGCTTCCTTATACACGGTGATTAAAATTATTTGATGTAATTAATTAATTTTCTACCCTGGTCTAAACTTGAGTAATATATATATATATATATATATATATATATATATATAAATAATATAATTCTTGGTGACTTTGCAGGAATAATACTTCTTCTTTGTAGGTTTTTAGGTCTGCTGGATTTAAATAAATACTCTTTTTTATGGCCTAAATTTTCGCATATATTTTTTTATGCTTGATCACAGGCTACAACTGTATTAACGCTTTATAAAGGATGAACAAAGATAAGAAAAACTTACAGTGAGGATGGTTGAAATTGACATCAGTGTTTGGAAAAAAATAATGTTTTTTATAGAATAAATATTAATGTAAATAGTGAAAGTAAAATGACAGTGTCATTTTTGATAAAAGTTTATGATTTGTCTTTAACGACAGTGATGGTTTGTGAGTGTATGTGCATGTAGGAGTGTGTGTGCATGTGAGGGTGAATGTGTTTGTGTAATTTTGTATGTTTGTGTGTGTGTGTGTGTGTGTGTGTGTGTGTTGTAATAGTGATTTAATTGGAATCTGTGTTATCAACAATTGAGTATATATAAATGTAAAATAAACAAAAAAGAAAGAAATAAAAAGTGGTTGAAGGTGAAGGGTTTGATTATTATCGAAGGCATTTAATGTTTAAATTATAATAAATATGAATATATGACGCTTAGGTTGTCAATGTCCGTTTTTTTGTTGAAAATGTTTGGGCTTTTATAGATGTAGCACATCTCCAAGAAAGTCCTTTTAAAAAGATTTTGTTCCACTTTTAATAGTTTTGGATTTGAAAAGTCCATCCCTTTAGCATGAAAACAAACTTTATATTAGAATTCAAAAACAGGGTCAAAAGGCTATCACACACTTCTCTACATACAAAAAACTTATTACTTTTGGAAAACATATTATTAGATAACAATTATCCAAAAACATTGATCAAGAAACTTCTATATAATCACAGAACAACACCAACAAAAAATAATCACAATACACCAAAATCCAGTACACCCCAAATTTATACACCCATACCATTTATTCAAAATTTAACTACTAAATTAAGCAAAGTATTCAAAAACTTAAATGTCAAAATTGCCCAAAAGAATTTACTAACAATAAGAAATCTACACTTCAAACTTAAAGATGCGACACCAGTCAAACTTCAAAGAAATGTCATCTACAAAATTAACTGTTTAGATTGTGATCAGTGTTACATAGGCCAAACGTCACAAAATATTGGTCAAAGAATTACCCAACACAAAAGTGACATTCGAGTATAACCAAAAGCTTGTGCATTAACAACTCACACCCTCAACCAAAATCACAAAATGGACTTTTCAAATCCAAAACTATTAAAAGTGGAACAAAATCTTTTTAAAAGGACTTTCTTGGAGATGTGCTACATCTATAAAAGCCCAAACAACTTCAACAAAAAAACGGACATTGACAACCTAAGCGTCATATATTCATATTTATTAAAATTTAAACATTAAATGCCTTCGGTAATAATCAAACCCTTCACCCTCAACCACTTTTTATTTCTTTCTTTTTTGTTTTTTGTTTATTTTGCATTTATATATACTCAATTGTTGATAACACATATTCCAATTAAATCACTATTACAACACACACACACACACACACACACACACACACAAACACACACACAAACATACAAGATTACACAAACACATTCACCCTCACATGCACACACACACGCACCTACATGCACATACACTCACAAACCAACACTGTCGTTAAAAACAAATAATAAACTTTTATCAAAAATGACACTGTCATTTTACTTTCACTATTTACATTAATATTTATTCTATAAAAAACATTATTTTATTCCAAACACTGATGTCAATTTCAACCATCCTCACTGTAAGTTTTTCTTATCTTTGTTCATCCTTTATAAAGCGTTAATACAGTTGTAGCCTGTGATCAAGCATAAAAAATATATGCGAAAATTTAGGCCATAAAAAGGGTATTTATTTAAATCCAGCAGACCTAAAACCTACAAAGAAGAAGTATTATATATATATATATATATATATATATATATATTTCACAGGGCCGACAACCACGTAGCGGAATCTACCTAGGGTGAGTCCGTCCTAGGCAAACCCCTCTCAACTAGACACCCAAACAAATATTCAAGGAGTTTTCAAAATAATTTTAAAAGCCAAAAGTATCCCCAAACACTAGTTCCACTTTTATAAATTTGATTAAAGCACTGCGTAGATATTAAATACTAATACCTGGAATCCAGATACAGGCGCCGCCTTCCAGCCGTCCTGAAGCCAAGTGACCAACTGCAGGCACCTCCTGAAAAAATAAGTAACTCGAACAACTGGTAATCTCCGGACTATAAAACTACTAATATTTGTACAAATTTTATGTTATACAAATACTCAGATAACTCAAATTCTACTCAAATTCTACTATTCTTTCCTCTTCAAAACGATAACGGTACAGACCAGCACTCCTCTTCTAATTACTTTTTCTTCGCCACAAAACTGCTACCTTAAGCTTTACTTTACTGCATTCCAGTACCACTGAATCTCCTTCTTTTCACTCGTTGCTACCTCCAGGTATAGATTGACTTTCAAAATTTACTCGTAACTTTTTAAATGAAATAAAACTCAGAACAGTCCAAAAACACGTCTATTTTTCAGTAATACAAATTTGAAGTTTTTTAAAAATACAACCCGTCTTCCCTTGTTTTCGTTGCCATAACAGCTACGTCTACGCACACTATGCAATTTATAATTATTAATAGTTGATTAATAATACAGTTCTTTTCTCTAGATACATTCATTTTCTAAATGGTTTGATAATCCAGTGATTTATGTATTTTGAACTTTTTACAATATTGAAAATAGCTAACAACTTCGATGGTTCAGCTTTTAAATTGTACGTAACAGACATTTATGTCTTATTCGGTAAACGTCCTGTCATTACATAACCAATCTTTAATTGTTAAAACACATTCAAACTGAACTTGATTTACAAATTTTTCAGGAGTATACTTAACTCCTCAAAATTTTAAAACGCGTAGTATACCAGACAATTTTGATATTTGTTTTTACATTCAAAAGGTTCTGAATACGCTAACTACAAATTAAATTTAATATAAATGCAACTTTAATAACAACTAGCCTAGCCTGGTATCTGACCGGTATACGTTGTGAAATGCAATGCAGTTTTAAAAACTTTATAAATTTATAAACGTGGAATAGTTGTTGTTAATTTATAAACCAAAATACCTGAAAGAAAATACCCTAACAAAATCAAATATACCCACATTCTAGCAAATCGTTTCGAAGCCCTATTTAAAACATTTTATAATCCCACTCCCTTCTTGACAGTATAATACGTTTAAGATTATTTAAAAGCTTAACTAATATATATGATAAAGATGGTAATACGATTTCTACGTGTTTTAAACAAAGACATACGTGAACACGTAAATCTGGGAAAACGAACGAGAAGAGTATATGTCCGTATGTTTTGGACTTTATATACTTAACAGGCTATCCTTTGATAATATGAACTAGATGCTACATTGACTTAAAATTTTCAACTTAATTCGTACGAATACAAGTGATGACGCAGACGACTTCTTTCAAGGTTTCGACTATATCACTGGTTTATGAAATACTTCACTGTCTGTCTCAGGATAGCGTCAGCATAAATTATTGAAGGCAATCATTCTTTTAAACTTTAAAAATTTTTGCTTAGTGTACTCAAACCAAATATTTCAAATATCAATAAATCAAAGTAACCTTCAATTTATGTCATAAACGTCAAACTTGAAGTTTTTATTATTTTGACAACGATCCTAGGTCATGGATCGAAACGTAAATAAAATAGATTTTAAAAACTATGAGTGGTTTCATTCCCAAAGAAGATTAAGAAAAATTATTTCTCTTTGTAGATTATTCGCAAACCTTCTCAGTCACGATATACAAATACGTCACCAATCTGCACATTTATTATACATAACACGCGTTTCCTGTTAGTCATCAAGACAACCACATTGGTGTGTAAATCATGCAAGTCTAATAGAATATGCTATTTAGGGTTGCTGTAACCCTTTAATGTTGCTATGGTGATACTATGACATAGCAATATTAACCCATAATTACACCTTTTTACGATTTCTTAACAAAACTCTAGCATTACCGCTATTGTATTTAATCGATTAAATTGTGATTACTATGTACGCAATTAGGTTTCCGTACTGACAATACTCACGAATTAAAAATTAAAAATAAAGATTCGAAGACAAATGTACCAACTAAATCAAAAATAAGGTGTAGCTTCCTAATTTATTATGTTCCTTTCGTCATCTACAAAATTAACTGTTTAGATTGTGATCAGTGTTACATAGGCCAAACGTCACAAAATATTGGTCAAAGAATTACCCAACACAAAAGTGACATTCGAGTAAAACCAAAAGCTTGTGCATTAACAACTCACACCCTCAACCAAAATCACAATATGGACTTTTCAAATCCAAAACTATTAAAAGTGGAACAAAATCTTTTTAAAAGGACTTTCTTGGAGATGTGCTACATCTATAAAAGCCCAAACAACTTCAACAAAAAAACGGACATTGACAACCTAAGCGTCATATATTCATATTTATTAAAATTTAAACATTAAATGCCTTCGGTAATAATCAAACCCTTCACCCTCAACCACTTTTTATTTCTTTCTTTTTTGTTTTTTGTTTATTTTGCATTTATATATACTCAATTGTTGATAACACATATTCCAATTAAATCACTATTACAACACACACACACACACACACACACACACACAAACACACACACAAACATACAAAATTACACAAACACATTCACCCTCACATGCACACACACGCACCTACATGCACATACACTCACAAACCAACACTGTCGTTAAAAACAAATAATAAACTTTTATCAAAAATGACACTGTCATTTTACTTTCACTATTTACATTAATATTTATTCTATAAAAAACATTATTTTATTCCAAACACTGATGTCAATTTCAACCATCCTCACTGTAAGTTTTTCTTATCTTTGTTCATCCTTTATAAAGCGTTAATACAGTTGTAGCCTGTGATCAAGCATAAAAAAATATATGCGAAAATTTAGGCCATAAAAAAGGGTATTTATTTAAATCCAGCAGACCTAAAACCTACAAAGAAGAAGTATTATATATATATATATATATATATATATATATATATTTCACAGGGCCGACAACCACGTAGCGGAATCTACCTAGGGTGAGTCCGTCCTAGGCAAACCCCTCTCAACTAGACACCCAAACAAATATTCAAGGAGTTTTCAAAATAATTTTAAAAGCCAAAAGTATCCCCAAACACTAGTTCCACTTTTATAAATTTGATTAAAGCACTGCGTAGATATTAAATACTAATACCTGGAATCCAGATACAGGCGCCGCCTTCCAGCCGTCCTGAAGCCAAGTGACCAACTGCAGGCACCTCCTGAAAAAATAAGTAACTCGAACAACTGGTAATCTCCGGACTATAAAACTACTAATATTTGTACAAATTTTATGTTATACAAATACTCAGATAACTCAAATTCTACTCAAATTCTACTATTCTTTCCTCTTCAAAACGATAACGGTACAGACCAGCACTCCTCTTCTAATTACTTTTCTTCGCCACAAAACTGCTACCTTAAGCTTTACTTTACTGCATTCCAGTACCACTGAATCTCCTTCTTTTCACTCGTTGCTACCTCCAGGTATAGATTGACTTTCAAAATTTACTCGTAACTTTTAAATGAAATAAAACTCAGAACAGTCCAAAACACGTCTATTTTTCAGTAATACAAATTTGAAGTTTTTAAAATACAACCCGTCTTCCCTTGTTTTCGTTGCCATAACAGCTACGTCTACGCACACTATGCAATTTATAATTATTAATAGTTGATTAATAATACAGTTCTTTTCTCTAGATACATTCATTTTCTAAATGGTTTGATAATCCAGTGATTTATGTATTTTGAACTTTTTACAATATTGAAAATAGCTAACAACTTCGATGGTTCAGCTTTTAAATTTTCCTAACAGACATTTATGTCTTATTCGGTAAACGTCCTGTCATTACATAACCAATCTTTAATTGTTAAAACACATTCAAACTGAACTTGATTTACAAATTTTTCAGGAGTATACTTAACTCCTCAAAATTTTAAAACGCGTAGTATACCAGACAATTTTGATATTTGTTTTTACATTCAAAAGGTTCTGAATACGCTAACTACAAATTAAATTTAATATAAATGCAACTTTAATAACAACTAGCCTAGTCTGGTATCTGGCCGGTATACATTGTGAAATGCAATGCAGTTTTAAAAACTTTATAAATTTATAAACGTGGAATAGTTGTTGTTAATTTATAAACCAAAATACCTGAAAGAAAATACCCTAACAAAATCAAATATACCCACATTCTAGCAAATCGTTTCGAAGCCCTATTTAAAACATTTTATAAGCCCACCCCCTTCTTGACAGTATAATACGTTTAAGATTATTTAAAAGCTTAACTAATGTATATGATAAAGATAGTAATACGATTTGTATGTGTTTTAAATAAAGACATACGTGAACACGTTCATCTGGGAAAACGACCGAGAAGAGTATATGTCCGTATGTTTTGAACTTTATATACTTAACAGACTATCCTTTGGTAATATGAACTAGATGCTACATTGACTTAAAATTTTCAACTTAATTTGTACGAATACAAGTGATGACGCGGACGACTTCTTTCATGGTTTCGACTATATCACTGGTTTATGAAATACTTCACTGTCTGTCTCAGGATAGCGTCAGTATAAATTATTGAAGGCAATCATTCTTTTAAACTTTAAAAATTTTTGCTTAGTGTACTCAAACCAAATATTTCAAATATCAATAAATCAAAGTAACCTTCAATTTATGTCATAAACGTCAAACTTGAAGTTTTTATTATTTTGACAACGATCCTAGGTCATGGATCGAAACGTAAATAAAATAGATTTTAAAAACTATGAGTGGTTTCATTCCCAAAGAAGATTAAGAAAAATTATTTCTCTTTGTAAATTATTCGCAAACCTTCTCAGTCACGATATACAAATACGTCACCAATCTGCACATTTATTATACATAATACGCGTTTCCTGTTAGTCATCAAGACAACCACATTGGTGTGTAAATCATGCAAGTCTAATAGAATATGCTATTTAGGGTTGCTGTAACCCTTTAATGTTGCTATGGTGATACTATTACATAGCAATATTAACCCATAATTACACCTTTTTACGATTTCTTAACAAAACTCTAGCATTACCGCTATTGTATTTAATCGATTAAATTGTGATTACTATGTACGCAATTAGGTTTCCGTACTGACAATACTCACGAATTAAAAATTAAAAATAAAGATTCGAAGACAAATGTACCAACTAAATCAAAAAATAAGGTGTAGCTTCCTAATTTATTATGTTCCTTTCGTCGTCTCTGGAGATGCATAGGTATACATAGCAATAACGCTATCTCCTTGAAAAGAGAGACAGGTCTTGCAGAATCCATTTTTTATATAATTTTAATCTTGAAGCACCCACAGACTGTTATCAATCTCTTTCCACACCTTCCTGTCCAGTCGATCTTCCCAAGCCCCGTTAACATCTATTTGTCGCTTTTGCTACATACAATCCCTTTTATATTTTAACATTTTCATTTTCCATCTTTTCACACTTTATCCAACAGGTCCACCACATTAGAAGTCGCCCACGTCTTTTTCTAAAACAGTTTACTCATCCTTTGTAAGCTTTCTTCACTAAATGATCATCACCCATACTTTCTACATGATCAAATCACAACGCTAACATATGCTAACCGTATTCTTTTAATATCGCCACATAAATTTCTTAAGAATCTCACATTGATTGCATTGTTGTGCTCTTATGTTTGTACGGATATTCACAAATTCCAGAGCAATACAACCCTGAAACTAGCACACCCTTATACACTGTGATCGTTCTTCATCGACACCACTTCAATCCTCGCACTAAATCTCGTATTTACGTTATGCCTTACACGAAGAATTCCCTTTTTTCTACCTTATTATCCAAATTCCTATTCTTCTCAGCGGACTTATTTACCTATACTAGCCTAACCTGTACGCCCAGCTCATTCCTATTAAGTACTAGCATTTAAATTTTTTAGACATATCAGCGGATCTATTTCTGTTAACACGTGGTTCTTCAGATCAAGCTTAGTCACATTGTTACAACGTACATCAGTTACATTAATACATGAATCGCTTATATACCTATCAATAAAAACATATAATAATCATTTTAGCGTTACCCAGTCTTGCGTAGCTACTTGTTTAATATTAAACTAATTGCAAGAGCCTACCCGGTTGTTCACTTCCCGGGTACAGGTGTACCCCAGCCTTACTCACATAAAAAATATATGCGAAAATTTAGGCCATAAAAAGGGTATTTATTTAAACCAGCAGACCTAAAACCTACAAAAAAGTATATATATATATATAATATATAATATATATATATAATATTCACAGGGCCGACAACCACGTAGCGGAATCTACCTAGGGTGAGTCCGTCCTAGGCAAACCCTCTCAACTAGACACCCAAACAAATATTCAAGGAGTTTTCAAAATAATTTTAAAAGCCAAAAGTATCCCCAAACACTAGTTCCACTTTTATAAATTTGATTAAAGCACTGCGTAGATATTAAATACTAATACCTGGAATCCAGATACAGGCGCCGCCTTCCAGCCGTCCTGAAGCCAAGTGACCAACTGCAGGCACCTCCTGAAAAATAAGTAACTCGAACAACTGGTAATCTCCGGACTATAAAACTACTAATATTTGTACAAATTTTATGTTATACAAATACTCAGATAACTCAAATTCTACTCAAATTCTACTATTCTTTCCTCTTCAAAACGATAACGGTACAGACCAGCACTCCCTCTTCTAATTACTTTTTCTTCGCCACAAAACTGCTACCTTAAGCTTTACTTTACTGCATTCCAGTACCACTGAATCTCCTTCTTTTCACTCGTTGCTACCTCCAGGTATAGATTGACTTTCAAAATTTACTCGTAACTTTTTAAATGAAATAAAACTCAGAACAGTCCAAAAACACGTCTATTTTTCAGTAATACAAATTTGAAGTTTTTTAAAAATACAACCCGTCTTCCCTTGTTTTCGTTGCCATAACAGCTACGTCTACGCACACTATGCAATTTATAATTATTAATAGTTGATTAATAATACAGTTCTTTTCTCTAGATACATTCATTTTCTAAATGGTTTGATAATCCAGTGATTTATGTATTTTGAACTTTTTACAATATTGAAAATAGCTAACAACTTCGATGGTTCAGCTTTTAAATTTTCCTAACAGACATTTATGTCTTATTCGGTAAACGTCCTGTCATTACATAACAAATCTTTAATTGTTAAAACACATTTAAACTGAACTTGATTTACAAATTTTATCAGGAGTATACTTAACTCCTCAAAATTTTAAAACGCGTAGTATACCAGACAATTTTGATATTTGTTTTACATTCAAAAGGTTCTGAATACGCTAACTACAAATTAAATTTAATATAAATGCAACTTTAATAACAACTAGCCTAGTCTGGTATCTGGCCGGTATACATTGTGAAATGCAATGCAGTTTTAAAAACTTTATAAATTTATAAACGTGGAATAGTTGTTGTTAATTTATAAACCAAAATACCTGAAAGAAAATACCCTAACAAAATCAAATATACCCACATTCTAGCAAATCGTTTCGAAGCCCTATTTAAAACATTTTATAACCCACCCCTTCTTGACAGTATAATACGTTTAAGATTATTTAAAAGCTTAACTAATGTATATGATAAAGATAGTAATACGATTTGTATGTGTTTTAAATATAAGACATACGTGAACACGTTCATCTGGGAAAACGACCGAGAAGAGTATGTGTCCGTATGTTTTGAACTTTATATACTTAACAGACTATCCTTTGGTAATATGAACTAGATGCTACATTGACTTAAAATTTTCAACTTAATTTGTACGAATACAAGTGATGACGCGGACGACTTCTTTCATGGTTTCGACTATATCACTGGTTTATGAAATACTTCACTGTCTGTCTCAGGATAGCGTCAGTATAAATTATTGAAGGCAATCATTCTTTAAACTTTAAAAATTTTTGCTTAGTGTACTCAAACCAAATATTTCAAATATCAATAAATCAAAGTAACCTTCAATTTATGTCATAAACGTCAAACTTGAAGTTTTATTATTTTGACAACGATCCTAGGTCATGGATCGAAACGTAAATAAAATAGATTTTAAAAACTATGAGTGGTTTCATTCCCAAAGAAGATTAAGAAAATTATTTCTTTTGTAAATTATTCGCAAACCTTCTCAGTCACGATATACAAATACGTCACCAATCTGCACATTTATTATACATAATACGCGTTTCCTGTTAGTCATCAAGACAACCACATTGGTGTGTAAATCATGCAGGTCTAATAGAATATGCTATTTAGGGTTGCTGTAACCCTTTAATGTTGCTATGGTGATACTATTACATAGCAATATTAACCCATAATTACACCTTTTACGATTTCTTAACAAAACTCTAGCATTACCGCTATTGTATTTAATCGATTAAATTGTGATTACTATGTACGCAATTAGGTTTCCGTACTCTGACAATACTCACGAATTAAGAATTAAAAATAAAGATTTGAAAACAAATGTATCAACTAAATCAAAAAATAAGGTGTAGCTTCCTAATTTATTTTGTTTTTTTCGTCAAGTCTCTGGAGATGCATAGGTATACATAGCCATAACGCCATCTCCTTGTAAAGAAAGGTAAGTCTTGCAGAACCCCTTTTTTATATAATTTTAATCTTGAAGCACCCGCAGACTGTTATCAATCTCCTTCCACACCTTCTTGTCCAGTCAAACTTCCCATAGCCCGTTAACATCTATTTGTCGCTTTTGCTTCATACTTTTACTTCATACTTTTGCTCCTTTTACGTTTTAAGATTTTCATTTTTCATTTTTTCACACTTTATCCAAGAGGTCCACCACATTAGAAGTCGCCCACGTCTTTTTCTAAAACAGTTTACTCATCCTTTGTAAGCTTTCTTCACTAAATGATCATCATCCATACTTTCTACATGATCAAACCACCGCAACGCTAACATATGCTAACCGTGTTCCTTCAATATCGCCACATTAATTTTTTAAGAATCTCACATTGATTGTATTGTTGTGCTTTTATGTTTGTCCGGATATTTGCAAATTTCAAATCAATACAACAATCCTGGAACTAGCACACCCTTATACACTGTGATCGTTCTTCATTGACACCACTTCAATCCTCGCACTAAATCTCGTATTTACGTTATGCCTTACACGAAGAATTCCCTTTTTTCTACCTTATTATCCAAATTCCTATTCTTCTCAGCGGACTTATTTACCTATACTAGCCTAACCTGTACGCCCAGCTCATTCCTATTAAGTACTAGCATTTAAATTTTTTAGACATATCAGCGGATCTATTTCTGTTAACACGTGGTTCTTCAGATTAAGCTTAGTCACATAGTTACAACGTACATCAGTTACATTTATACATGAATCGCTTATATACCTATCAATAAAAACATATAATAATCATTTTAGCGTTACCCAGTCTTGCGTAGCTACTTGTTTAATATTAAACTAATTGCAAGAGCCTACCCGGTTGTTCACTTCCCGGGTACAGGTGTACCCCAGCCTTACTCGTAACATTTGTTATTTTTTGACAGATAGCGCTCAAAATTGTGGTGCATGCTAATTTCTCATATGCTCACGTCAGTTGATCTGTACAGTCGTTGCAGTGACAAGGGTTTTTGTTTGATATAAAATCTCTGATTGAAATACAGGTGTGCTGCTGGTAGTATCAGTCTGACAAGTTGATAATTTTATCTAATCAGGTAGGGTTATGTATATTTATTATCACATTACATTGTATATAATCTAGGTTTTTTCTAGCGTTCAGTATGGCATATAGCTCTTGTACTTATTCAAAAAGCACTTAAGTATTCATTGAAAATTTGTCTGTTTTAGAAGAAGACGATACATCAAATATTTCAGAAAAAAATGTAGCAGTAGAAGACTTTAGAAATGATTTTGAAAGCGATTCTGGCGAGTGAAAAAGATTTTAAGTCGCCCCGGTCCTGTCTTCAACAAAAATTGGAAGCAAAATGTTAAAGTGATACAACTGAAACAAGCGGCATTGAAAATATAGAACAAGAAATATCAGCACAAAAAGAAAGAACAATCTGCAATTGGTACTGATGTACAGAAAGACAACAAATATCTCAAAACTGAAGATATACCAACTAAACTATGTGGAAAAAAGTGTTCAAGCAAAGTAGCACACCAAAAAAAAGACATTTCAAACTACTGCTCGAAATTTAGCTTTATATATTCTATTCGCTCGTGCTATGTCTAGTGGACCTGATACATGGTATATATTTTTTGCGGAAGATATTTTGTTGCAGGCGAAATCTGCATGAAGTTTAACAATTTTGATTTGTTTTAATGGTGCGGGGACCTCGTGAGAACAATATAAGGCTGCGTCAGCTAACTGCAGTGGCAAGAGAATGAGTTCCTATGGATGAATAAGAAAGTAAATAAAAAAAAATGAAGAAATTACAAAAATTCCACGATACATTTAGATTTACCCTGAAAGGTTTTTCTACTTTTGTCAAAATCGAGGGGTGTCAAACCGTCTGTCTCAGCAATTCCTTATATGATAATACTTCTAAACGAAGACGGTCTTTCGTGCTTCAGTGTTCCACATTTTTTCAAATCACGCCACATTACTCAAAAATACGCTATCACACTAGTTGCGCGATAATTAAATAAATATGTAAATTAACATGCTTTCTAAATAGGATTCCATCACTGGGGTAGCCGGATATCTTCTACAAATTTGTCTGTGTACCTATTTCCTAAATAAATTCAATTAAAAATTCAACCTAGGATTAAACCCTATTCACATAGCATAATATGAATAACATTACAAATTTTTCTTTCTTAAAAGCAATTTCCTAACTTCAAATCTGGCCTGGTATTGCTAAAAGTAAATTATCCAAAAGAAAAATCTTAAAAAAACCTTAAATCTAAGTCATTAACCAAAATATTCGCTACTCCGAATTTCTACTGCTTTCATATTTAATTATGATACCTACAATTATTGGAAATCTTTATAATAAACAAAAGTACAGTAAAGTACCTACAGTTGTTGTATCCTTTCACTGTCCAATCCAAAATTATTAGTTTTTATACTTTTACTAACTTAAATATCACCAATAAATCTGATACTGAAAATCGCTATCAACCCAATAATTATTTTCACGTTTATATTAATTACATACATAACAACCATTAAGCATTTTAGTTCATAAACGAACAATTTAAATTCTAAGCATAAAACTGTCTACTCACTGTGTAATTCGAGGGTATTCAAGAACACGAATGTTTGCTTGCAATCATTCCTTCAGTTATTCAAAAACAGAGAACTCCCTTTCACTCAATAAGCTACAAAGTTCCAATACAATGAAGGGACGACTTACCCGGTCCTAATTCCTTTATTTTCAAGCGGTTCTCACAACATTATATCCGCGCGCCGTTTATGGAACAACCATCTACCTTTACATGTCGATCGCGGTCTACTCCCTTTGGGAATGTAATTTCATATACCTGGGAGCTTCTGTACTTTCAACCCCGCACAAAAACATCAATCTGTATAGTTAGAAGCTCTAATGAAACAACTGGAATACCACAGTCATTTGTTTAGGTTAAAGGAAGAAAAGAAAATCGGCAATGTTTGCTTTCAACAAATTTAGTACTATACTTCCGTATTTTCCTTCAAAATCAAAGTATAGGAAGGCTGTTTTGTTACCTACAATACACCTCCAAGGTGATGTATCAAATTCGAAATATTTTCCCGAAATCGTTAACTTTTACAATATGACTAAGGGAGGCGTTGATTCTTTCGACTGATTGACGTATCGTTATGGTTTTACAAGAAAAATATAGCGCTGACCATTGAGGATGCTATACAGCCATCCAGATTCAGTTGAAATTAATTCAAGAATCTTTTGTAAGAGTTCTAGTGCAAAAAAATGAAAACCCATCTAACAGAAGAATGTATTTGAAAAATCCGGCCGTAGATCTGATAACACCATTTATTAAACAACGCCTACAAATATCTACTCTCTCTACAGAACTTCGAGGTTGTTATTGAAAGATATTAAACTTGGAGCCAAAACTCAACATTCCAATACCTAAACTGCCAAGGTGTTTGGCATATATTCATCCTGCCCCAGAAAACAAAATCGCAAATCGCAAATCGCGGATTTCATGTAAAAGGTGTATTAGATCATATGTTTAGAACATCAAACCGAAGTCTGCCCTGAGCGTTCAAAGTTACTCAAAATTGGTATCATTTATCTACTTGAAGCCTAAGTTTGTCACGAGATATGTTTTGAGTATATAATAAAAGCTAAAGATGTATACAACTATAACTTCTTTATTGGGGTACACTTGTACCCCAGGTTAGTAAAATAATGATGGGTAGTGTTCCAGGAATAACAACGATTGATCGTTATTATGAAAGGCTTGCTTAAATAAATGATTACAACTTTGCTTCTAGGTGGCACCAAGATCGCGAAGTGGTTCAGAATTAGCACGGACTTCTACTCTAAGTTACTATTGCTTTCAAATCGAAAAATATAACACTTATGCGTCTATATTAACCCATTATTTTATATAAATAAAACTCTTGATTCAGAACATTAAGTATACGGTTGTAAAACTTGGATATACATTAAACAGTTGGAAGTTAAAGGAAATTGAAACATTGTGTTATCAGAAACAAACATATTCTAGAAAGCTAGAGATGAAAGAAGAGGAGCACACTTTTAGTAACTGCAGTTTCCAAGAAATCATGTTTATTATTACCTTGGCTGGAGGCAAATTATTCAAAAGACATTTTTATAATGTTGCTTTGAACACCTGAGGATATTCTCTTCAGTGCAGCACAGGTAGGTGGTCTTGAATCTCGTTTGTACTATTTATGATAGGAAAATACTAAATTTGTACTATCAAACAAGTGCACAGTTGGTACAATACAACATTTGCATTCACATTAGTTATTAGACCAATATAGAAATCAAACTGGACAGGTCCATATTAGTACTTAAGAAGCGCTGTTTATGTTCAACTATTTTAATTGCTTCATATCCATTCAAGGCGGAATACGCTGCCATCCTTTCTAAAAGGCTAACAGGTTTCAAAAATATGAACTTTGACTCAGTCTTTCATATATATATATATATATATATATATATATATATATATATATATATATATATTGCCGTGGTAGGAGTTACTGAAACAGCATCATTCATAAAACCCTAAACTTTATAATTGGACATTTCAAGGTAACAAGACTGTACAATTATAAAAGCAACATTTACGCACTTATTAATGCAAAATCTGACGAGATAATTATAGCAACTTATTACTGCAAACACTTAATTAGTCAGCAGGACTGAAACAAAAACGTACAAATTATAACGCAATTACTGCAAAAGATTATTACCTACATAAAACCATTCAGAAAACAGAAACGAAGTATAAAAATACACAATTCAAGACGACGGTAATTGACGAGATATTACCAAGCAGATATTCTTTAATGTAATTATAGCAATTGATAACTACATGTACAATTAAATAGAAATTATTAAGAAACTTAAGTTAGATGGAATAATGTAATTCAAGGATAAATAAAAAGAAGGGTAATGAAAGTTCGCAATCAAGTTGTGAGAACGGACGTGAATACCCCAGAAGCCGCAAAAAAGTTAGTCAGTTTGAGCCTCACAACTTTTGCATTGTTGTTTGTTCAGGCTACTCACCCTAATTTAAATCCATTTAACAGTAATTTCGACTTAGAGTAATTTTATATAGTTTTGTAAAATTCCACTTGTAATTTCTGATTAAATAAAAACTGTTACAAGAGTTTTTGGAAGAAGACTTTTTAGAAAAGCAGCTCCCAAGGCCCAAAAGGCAACTCGCTCAATAACAAAACAAATTATAATTAATTCCTTTATTAGTTGCTATAGCTAAAATGAAAGGGTTGGACTTAAAAAACGCTTTGCACTGTAACCATTCACCACTATTTAAGCTTAACTTTACCATAGAAAAACCAAAATATTAGAAAGTGCTGTCGTACAACTAGAGCATTATGAATTATACTAAACGCAAATGAAAAAGAATAATGCAATACTTTCACATCACGCGAACGTAAGGTCATATACATTCTTCAAATCACACAAGCGTTTGGCTAGACAAAAGTATATGTCTTTCATTCAACAATTCACTGAACATCGATGGTCACAATTCCTGTTCTCAATGATTAAAAGGATTCCAAAAGCAATCCTAGAGAAATACTGACGAAATTAGATTTGCTCTGGCAAAAGAACTTACAAGTAAACCTTCAACTTCTCTCGATCGGATACAAAAGAATGATGTAACCTTAAATGTTTTGTACGGCTCATAACTATAGAAGAAGTAATTATTTGGTATTGTTGCAGCTGGAAAGGAATTTAATTTTCTTGTTTCAGTTTGAGATTATTTATGTCATTGTGTAACGTGTGAGTACCTATTAGATTTTAGTCACTCTGGTAGTGTTAACTAATCTGGAATCCACCTTTCTCAGAATATGTTCTTACTATTGCGTTTAAAAAAATCAAAGGATTGCTTTGCACCTCTGTCAGAAACATGTTAATTAATATAATTATTGTAATCATTCCGTTCATCTAGCGTCTCCTCCTTCTGGTTGCATCTGATGATTTTGTTCTGGCTTATAATTATTTAGGCACTCGTGCTACAAACTTGCTCGGGTGTTCCACGTCATCTTATATAAACACATCTTCTACTTTCCAAAATAAATTGAACAAGAATCGAAGTGTAATTTCTATCCATACTTCGAAGTCAAAGAAACAAGCAGTAATTACAATGGTTATGCATTCTGAAGTCCTGAGGGGATGCAAAATTACAGTTTTCGCAAACTTATATCTGAAAACCACGGAGCAAGAGTTCAAGCGTACATATCATTTAACGGTTAAAGTTTCTGTATCGTAGCACAAATTCACTTCAAACGCAGCACCGTGAGAAAGGAAAGTGTTTTATTGTAAAGTATTCCCTAAGCTGCATATCACGTTAACAAAATTTAATTAAACATACCGCATAATAAGGAGTTCCTTACAGACCTTGACAACAAACCCGATATATGCAAATTACAAAACCAGATTAGCAACAAATAGCAATAGATTTTTACCCTCTATGAGTTATAAATGAACGTCTTGTTTGATGATACAGCTCACACAAATTCTGGGCAAAACTATCAAACAAAGTCAGAACTTCTACTGCTGCTGAATGATAAATAGGACACGAGAGGGTACCTGAATATTATTATTAAAACTACTCCAATGTTATGAGGGTAGAGAAGCAAATAAATTACTGGAATGAGGATTAGAATTGTGGAGTGCTTAGATAGCGACGTGGCTCCTCTATGCCGTTGGTATGGATAATGTTGATGAGATTTAGGAATTTGTAGATAAAACTAGACTCAAATTTCAAACCTTAAAATGATTTATATATGTATTTTATCATATTGGGTTGTTATTGTCCTTTCTTATGACAAACACTTTGAATCAAAATTTTCAAGCAAACAACAGGGAAATTTGATTAACTGTTGAGCCTGTACATATTCTACTGGATTATTAAAATCGTTTCTACAGAATAATGTCGATTTAAAAATAATAAAAGCTACCCTAATTACAAAATTTAAAAACTGTTATGGATTTCGATCACTACGTGGTCATCAGCGGTAGCTAAATTATTTAATCGCTTCTTACACGGAACTGACGTAAACTTTGCATTTTCATTTGCAGTCATCTCTCAAGATTAGAACAAACTTAACGAAGTAACGGGTTTCTTAACAATATTTAAGAGCTCTTGGTATTTCACATTTTAATTTAATACACTTGATGGCGGCTAGTTTGAGAAATACGCTCGATGATTTGAGATTTTTCGTATTGAGAGAGGTACCGTGTTCTTTAAATATGGTTGTGCAACGCGAGTTAAGATTCGGGCCTTGGGAGCTGCGTTTTTAAAAAACATTTTCAAACTTCTTAACAAATTTATTTATTTAAGCAGAAATTAATGTAGAATTTTGACAAACTGGTATTAATTATAATATAATACTCTGTATTTTAAGATTTTACGGTCAATGAATGATGATTAAGCATAATACTATAACTCTTTTGTTTCTATGAGGGTAAATTAATATAAAAAATTGTAAATTTTTGCTACGACAGAAATATGTGTATGTTCTTTAATAGCAACCTGCGCAGAAAATTCTGCTACACATAGCGTCAAAGTTAAAACATGTAAGTATAAACAGCTTATTTGTTTATTTTTGTTTATATAAGAAACTATTTAATAAAATTTTTAAACTCATACCTGCAGTTTTTTGGTAACTCAAATAAAACAAACTAGTTACTCAAAGTTCCACAGGTGCTCCTATTGTATCCTCCGGCAGAGTTTGTAGGTTATTTGAACCAGCTTGCAGGAAACAAAAATATCTCGCACATCTTCATAAATTGTAACAACCAAGCTTGACAAAATTCAAACGATAAGGTAATTTAAAATATAGGAACCGCATTAAGCGACGATATAGAAAGTATCTTCTAACGATAATTTAAACATAATATCTGGACGACACATACACAAAATTCCAGGGGTAAGTTAATTTAAAAAGTAGAAAACACATTAAACAGAAATAAACTGAAATGTCTTGTCGGTAGTTCCAGGGTGATAGTAAATCCCTATAAAATGTATGAGGAATAGGAAATTTTACACGAGGCGTGTTGAAACTAAAGATAATGTTAATCCGTAATCAACTTACCACGTTTTAATTGTTAAGGTGGGAAACATAAATATTTATGTGCTCTAAACTCCATATTTAAAAGCTAAAACGGTATTTTTAGGAAAATAACGAAATATGTAATAATAACTCACATATCAGGTATAAATGGCGAGGTAATTTTAACATTCTCAAGAAATGCTTTTCAAAGCAGTCAGGTAAGGAAAGAATTAAACTTTGATTTATAAAAACAAAAATAACCAACAAAGATTGTTGGGGGAAACGAACACTAACAAACGTCTTGATTGGACTACGATTCAGATTCACCTCAGATATTGCTTTTATAGAATGTTACAGCCCGATTTAGCAATCGTTCTGTACATGGTTTTGTAAAAATATTTCGTGTTTAATAATTGTACAAGAGGTGATGGTAATTATTTGTTTATATAAAATAGGTATATAATTTACAATGAATTTCTAAAGTAGTTTCTGTAGATTATACAAATAGTTTAAATTAATTTCAGTTACGATTCAGGTTTACAATTTTGTAGGGTTACGTCTGTTTAGATTCATCAATGCCATTGTGTTTTAAATTTGTAGTTGAAGATATTGTGCGATGGATATAATAGGTAATAATGTAGATAGATTAGCTTTTAACAATCAACAGTGGCGTCTGTAAAATAATTTCATTAAATTCAATTTTCGTTTATCTGTAGGAAATTATATTCAGTCTTCTTTAAGGAGTATCGAGGTTAGTAATAGTTTTTCAATAGGGTACAAGTTTGTTCCATATTTTTATGCAGTATAAAACAATAGTTATAGTAATTTGAATCCTTCTAAAAATTAACGACGACAATGTGACAGATGTGGTTTTCAATTCGAATCGTGTTTTCAGTTGTTTTGGAACTGAATGCTCTCTTTGATTTTACACCTTAACAGAGCAGCACGAATGGTTTGGAGCTCTTCCTAATTTTTATTCAAATTTAATATTTGGAAAAGTAAGTCATCCGTATTAGTTATTACGGGATATTATTAGTGGAGTTCTTGGTGTACAATAATAAGTATTTATTATTGTATTTAATGGGATTGTTCCCGACTTGTAATTAACCAATTTCGTGCGAGAGGAGGATGCTTGTACGTATGACGGCACGCCATGTGCATTTCCTAATTTAATTAATTTTAGGTACCCTTTTCTTTTCTTTTTTTATATGTTTCATGTATTTGCAATTTTTAACGTTTTGCTCTGGTAATATTTTAATTGTAATTCTGGTTGAATTAACTACATTTACTTTTCGTTACTCGAAAATTTGAGTTTGGTATTAAGGATTTATTGGGTCATCGAGCTAGTTATGAAATTATCTTCTTGGGAAAGTGCTACATAGGGGAGATCCTAATTATCCTCATTCCTATCACCAGGAGCAGAAGAAGTACACGACATCAGTCTGGAGGTTCGTGGAATTTCGTAGCGTATCTGCTAAGTTGATCCTGAGCCGAGGTTATTGTACTTACATTAATGTGTTTCACCGAATTAAATCCCGTTTGGTATCGTAAAATATATATATATATTGCTGTGTTTCCTCTCATATCTGCAGGTACTGGCCCTTACAAAAAAAAACATTCGAGCCCCACAGTTTGGGCGTCAAGATTGCTGTGTTACCCTGTATAAAATCGAGCCTCACGAATTGGGCGTCAAGAATGCTGTGATACCTTTAAAATCCGTGAACTACGCTTTTCGCCTCGGCTGCTCACCTAATGTTATAAACCTCCTCATTCATAAAAAAAAACAACACATTCCTACCAAAAACATCAACGTTAACTCTATTTACATCAATATTCAGAATACATTAAAATTTCAAAATTAAAACTCAGCATAAATTTCAGTTTTAAAAAGAATTTCAAGATCATCATTTTACTGTGCATCCAAAATTAAAGTCCTTGTTGGATGCCTACTAATTAATATAACAATATAAGCAGACCGGAGTCTGAGTATAAAGGGAGCATCTACCACCCCTTTACGTTAATTAACCAGGTTCGTCTAATTGAGCTCAAAGACATACCCAAATTTTCATCATATTCCTGAACATCAAAACAAAATACCCCTTTTACTTAAACAAGCAAATTTCATCTTAAAATTAAACGTTTATGGTTAGAACAATTTCACTAATGTCCATTTAAAGTAAATCAATTATAAAGTCATTCAATACACACAAAATGTCAAACAAAATAGTATAATTTACCTGAAGGTTACTGTCCTCGTAGCTTCAAAGTATCGTTTCTTTAGTTAATCACACCATTCAACAGGATTATATTTACGGCTTCTGATTCTCTACGCTTTTAAAATTTTCTCCATCACCATCCATTCAAAGTCGTTTCTGGGCCTTTCCGGAACTCATCTGTGTTTATCTGACCCTTGTTTCATGGATCCAGACACGTATTTGAACCATTTAATTATTAACACCCCCGAAAAATAGCAAAGAAATTCATGCTTCTGTCACCAATATACGCCAAAACTGCCTACTTTTGTGTATACATTCGTCGTTGTAAATTTTGCTAATTGGTACAGTGAAACTAAATTTTATTACCTTGTATCTAAGTGCACTAAAGTACATTCATGTTAACACGTAAATAACAAGCTATTTTGAATCACTAAAATATACTAGCAAACTTTAAATTATTTAATCAAACTAAAATGCACGGTTTAACAATCAAGTCGCGTATGTACGAGCTTTTAACGCATCGAATCGTCAAAAGTCTAAGAGAGCTTGTTTATATTCATCTCGGTATATATAGCAAAAGCCTGTCTGTCGGTCTGTTCCCAAAACGGGTAATTCTAAAGAATTCCTCATTCTATGTTCCCAGTCTGTCGCTCGCACGTCGTTTTTTACGAATTTTCACTCGCCCCATTTAAATCTCAGAAAATTTCCACACGGCACGCAAGCATGTCCGAGAAAAACTAATTAATTTTGTACAGAAATTGTTGTTTCTACCTCTCATATATGCATCCTATTTTAACCAATCGCAACCCCATGACGTTGCTTAAATCCCGCCTTTACAATATGTGTCTTTGCTTGACGCATTTTCTTTCCTTCTCTAACCTGTTCGTATTGGTGCAAATTGATATTCTTTATTATCGATTATTTTAGTCCACATGGAGTGTGAAATAACCCAGCTTTAGCAATTCTCGTAACTATTATGCGACGTTTTCCCCAAGATTCTTTGAAACATTAATTATCTGCAAACTTTACGCCAAATGTGACATTTAAACTATGCAGGTGTTGAAAATAATATTAATTCTCAGAGCTTTTTAAATAAACCCTGTTTTGTATTTCGTGCTAAAGCATCTGACCATTTCCAATTTCCTTGGAATCGACATGTTTATCTAAACAAATTAAACTGAAATTGCCTTTTAAAACACGCAGGGTGTTCAAACGTAACATTTTAAATAACCTTCCTACGATTTGACTATTATTGGGTTTTTACAAGTTTCTATAGGTATTATATGTTATTAACGGTTTAATTAACTCCAATTAAAATTGATTTCTATCCTTTTCATTTTTAGCGAATACAACTTAAATATTAATTATTATACGTACACTTTGTTTTACTACCGGTTACTTAAAATAGGGTTAATTAATATAAACTTTGCACGTAATTTCTCTTTGTTTAGAATAATTACATTACACGCAGAGCTTTTCAATACTGCTTCGTCTTATAAATAATTTAAATTTCTTATTTTACTGAAACAACCGAGTTTATTTATGCTTCATGGTTTTAATAACGCGTATTATTTAATGAAATTCCTTATACACGGTGATCAAAATTATCCGATGTGACCATTCAATCCTCCACCCTGGTCCAAATATGAGCAATATATATATATATATATATATATATATATATATATATATATTATGCTGTGATAAGGGGTTGTTTAAGGGTGCACTTTATAGTAAAGGTCATTTAGAAATGAGTAATTACCATAGGCAGCAGAAAACTGCACGTATTTAGTGAAGAATTGAGAAATAGACATAGTTTAGAGATAGTAAGCAGTCAACACCCCGTATATAAAGTATGAATAGTTTTAAGCGACGCAGATAAACATAGGAAGACGCATAGTTAGCGTAGAAATCAGGAAGACATTCATTAGGTAAACAGAAAATATTTAAATACCCTGTAGTTAAAGTTTTAGTGAATTTAGGTATAGCAAGTAATAATATTTTTCAGTGGAAGCACGCGTATATTTATAAATAAACGATAAAGTGTTTAGACACGCATTCAAAAGGTGTTCCAGACGATTAAATTAATACGGATATAGAAATAGAGCTTCAGGTAGCATAGGTAAATGCGTACAAATATCTAACCATTTTTGATAAGAAAAATGATTAAAAATTGCGTGAATCGCATGTAAATATGAAAATTTAAAGTCGAATTGCATCAGTTGTTTATGGAAAGGCAATTAGATCTATCAAAACACAACATGTTGATAACGAAAGACAGCTGCATGCAGGTTATGATTATGGGGAATCGTGGAGCATTACATCAGAAACTGCTCTAAATGTAATTATTTGATTGGTCAGAAATAAGCGACGAGTTCTAGACCATACCCACGGATGGAGTGGGAAATAAAGAATATATTAGCAAGCACCGTGATAAGGAGGTTAGTTTTGAACTCAACAAGGGTCGAAGTGCGTCGTTATGAAATAAAGCAATACGTAAATTTTAAAAGTGAAAGATAAAACAAGTGCGAATATGAAGATTATAATTGCCGATTAAAACGTAAGTACATTTTTCGTGAATTCATTTTAAACTAAAACATAAAAATAATAGGGCTCTGATGTCTGGGGGAACAGTAATACAAATCTGAAGTACGTGGGTGAAACAAACTACAATTCCGAAGTCTGAGGGAAATAGACTATGATTTCAATGTCCAGGGGAAAATACAGTAATACAATTTTGATGTCTGGGGGAAGAATAAGACAATTTTAAGTTTGAGAAAATTGAATGATAATAAGAAGAAGTTTGATATGAAACGACAATAAATTGGGGGTGCATAAATTAAAAATGTTAGTCCATAGTGTAATGGCAATAATTTAAATGTAATACAGAATTGGGGAAGATAAATTTTAATGGAAGCGTCGATGTGAAGAAATACACCAGGTCAGATTTTTAATTATAAGACACTTTATTTTTCTATATATATTTTTTTTTTTGAATTTTGAATTTGCTTAATATAATATGCTTGTGAAAAGTCAACAAAAGAAGTTGCATACAATGAGTAATATGATAACAGGTTTAGAATATTCTACACTTCGTTGATAAGGATAAAAGGTTTTTTTTTGGTGACTTTGGGTTTTGAGTAAATAGTAGATGATTGTTAATAAATGAGATTTATAACAGTAACTAATTGAAAAGTGTATTTCAAATAATTTACAAAAGCTGTATGTACATAATATATTGGGTTCATTAAATAAAATCGAAATTAACTGAATTTTATAATTTCAAATAAATGCTAGCCGAGGTCATAAGATTAAATAGTTCAAGCAGGAGCTACGAGTATAAATAGGAAATTGATAACAAGTAGGCGGTAACGTATCGAATTTTGCTATTGGCATTCAAGGTTGGTTCAATATAAAATCCAGTTAAGTTGATAGCAATATTAATAAGACAGCCGGAGGAGGAGATAATTACAATCTTGTTTATTTATAGTAGATATTAAAATGGTCGTCTAAAATGATGGAACGCAAATAATTGAGAGTACATAGCAAATTAATAAGGCGCACAACGAAGGGGATCGAGAATTCCAGTTCATAGCAAATTAATATAACAGCACAACAAAGGGGCTTGAGAATTCCAATATCATAGCAATATATATATATATATATATATATATATATATATATATATATATATATGATTAATGTTCCCCAAATGCGTGCACTTGGCCTTTGATATTTTGTGTATAAAATTTACAAGTTAAATGTTAATAGTGATTATTAGAAAAGAGTAAAAAATACCACAGGCCAATCCAAATCTTCATTACTTTATATTTTTGTGTAGTTTTATAGGGCCGATATATCCGCTGAGGTATATGGGACTTAGGCTCAGAATAAAGTTAGCCGGTAATTTAGCAATATAGTAAAGCAGTAGGTAGTGAACCAGAGTATTCATTGTGGTGGTGAGTAGAAGTATTTTTTCTGCTTCAACTGGAGTAAGCAAGTGGTGCTAATATTAGAAATTGTCATTATACTGTCGATCTGAGTATTTAAGATATTTAAAGTGTTTATTATTACTTGTTCTGAGGTCATAACAGTATATTTTGAGATATACTAACACCCCTCCCAGGGTGGTAGCATTAATTTTGGCGCCCAACGTGGAGCTCGAACCCAAGACCCTGAGATTAAGAGTCTCATGCTCTACCGACTGAGCTAAACGGGCTATAACAAGAAGAGTATCGGTAAATTTACCAATAAGGAAATTACTTATACACGTACGTAATTGTACAATAGGCAACAGATAATTTATAAATAAAGATTTTTTAACAAGGTTATATAACATGTTATTTCTGGAATTTATTACTAAATGTATAAAACTTAAATTTGAGTTGGAACATTAACAGGATTCACTGTAATTTATTAACAAAAGGAAATGTATGTGTTTTAGTGCGGAGCACGCTGAAACATGTTGAAGCGTATCGAAAAAAGCATGTTACAGTATCTCAAAAACCGAGACATAAGAAAGAGTAGCGGATTGTCAAAGTGATGTATAGAAAAAAATTGCGATTGTTAAAGTGCCGTAAGAAAAAATGGCGAATTGTCAAAGCAACGTAAGAAAAATGCCAACGGGACAGCTGTAATGTCAGTGTGGTAGTGAAAGAGGAAAAGGAGATGATAATATGTGGGAAAAGAGGAGGAGAAAATGGAAGCGTAGTAAGTGAGGAGCTGAAGATGGAGGGAGGAGATAGTGGTGGCTCAGGTAAAAAAAGGAAGGAGAGGAAAAAGGGGTGGGAGGAGGCGACAGAGGAAGTAAGGGGAGGAGGTGAAGGTGGAAAGAAAAAGGAGCGGGATGTCGAGGTAAGAAGAGGATGTGGAGCTGGAGGCGCTCGGAGAAACGCCGATATCCAGTACAATCCTTCTACTCGAATTTATCTGATTTATGTTCAATAATTACAAAACTTTTGCAAGAAGACCAAATTTATATTTATTTTACGGTTTCCTGTGTAAATCTCAAAAGATACAAAATAACCAGAGCTAGTGCCAAATTCTTAAATTCAGTTTTAATTGGCTTTCCCTCGATAAATTGTTAGATGTAGTGCCTTCCATAATAAGGAATCATACTTCATCTGCTGAAATTTGTTATTCTAATTCACCATGCGCTTTGAATTTTTACAGTTTATCCGTTTTATTGTTTGAAGAATTGTTGTTAAAATGTAGATTTTCAAAAATTTTGCAAAATCTAGTTAGGCTCATGCTGTTGTATAAAACATCATAAAAACTAGACCAATACATCCATTTATTTTAACATTTAGAATATCCCGCTAGTAGCATCGCGTCGGGCGTTAAATTCAGAGTATCATTCTTTGTGTACCGTAAATACTTGACTGCAAATAATTAATGATTTATTATATTTTTATTCCAATTGTTGAGAGCGATTGGCCCTCTTGTAATGGTAATAGAAAATTTAGTTTCTTACTTTTTCTTAGAGCTTAAAATACAGTTATTGTGAATGACAAATTGTACAATTTAACCCATATATGCTTAAAAGTTTATTTGAACATTTTCTATTAGTTTGGCTTTAAAAGGAGAGAACCAATAAAAAACACATAACAATATATCATTTTTATTTTAGGAAGTTTGATTTTTTAATAGCGTACTACATATAGGACAATAGGAAAATATACTATTTTTAATGGTAAAAAATTTATTTTAAATGTTATTGAATAAACCACTTTACGTGCACACCAATGTCATATTTCTGGCACCTAATTGATGCTTTCACATCTAGTTTGTTAGTCTTGTGGTAGGATATAATGATCAAGCCGGTCATAACGCAGAACATTTAGAGCAGATTTTCCCTTTTGGTAAGTATAGGTTCCTTTATTTTGCATTAAAATTGACTTAGCTACTGTTGTTCTAAAAACTAATTGATCCAGAGACCCACCTAACTTTTTCTTAACATGCCATCTATTTTGGATTGCCATATCAATGCATTGCCTGATACCACCTTTTTCTACGAATGGCCACCATATACCCTTCCGCATGAACCTGTACCTTGAAGAAGTTCTCGATTACTAGAACGGGTGAAATGGCTGCCGTGTTTCAATAACCTAAAAGGCCATGTTCAACTAAAGTTGTAGGGTCTTTAGTGAAGAACCAGATTAAGACAAGTCCCCGAAAAAGGGCAGCGGCTCTTTCGGTACTTATATTGACAGATACCATAGGGATCGGCATAACATTCTAAGACACTACTGCGATGTGAAAACAACGGATAACCGCCACATTACCACCTAAGTACATAGCGTACTTAAATTGTGTTTAAGATGATGGCATCTTCTAAGGTAAAAGATTCCGGAGGTAAAATAGTCTCCCATTCGGATCTCTGGGAGAGGACTACTGCGAAGGAGGTAATCGAAAAACTTAAAAAAAGAATCGGGAAGATACTGCTAGTCGGAGCGTGGAATGTCAGAAGTATGAAGTAAGTAGGTAAGCTAGAGAACTTAAAAATCGAAATGGATAGGTTAGCACTAGACATAGTAGGTATCAGCGAAGTTCGGTCGCCAGAGGCGGAGAATTTTTAGAGTGAAGACTTTGGGGTAGTTCACACAGGATCAGAGAAAGGAAATTCGGGTGTGGGGATTGTTATGCGAAAATGATAGGGCACTGCGTAAAAAACTACTTATAAAAGAACAAAAGAGTATTCGTAGTTAGATAAGAATCTAAACCGGTAAATAGAGCACTGCGAGGAAGAGGTAGAAGTAATCTACAAAGATATCGAAGGCATACTAAAATACGTAAAAATTTAATAGTTACAGAGGATTTTAATGCAGTGGTGGGTGAGGGTAAAGAAGGAGTGGTAGTAGGTTTATTTGGTTTAGGCACGAGAAACTACAGGAGAAATGGGTTGGTAGAATTTTGAGACAAAAACAATTTAACTATCAAAAACACTTTATTTGAACGTCATGCTAGAAGGCGGTACACGTGGAAGATGCCAGGGGATACAGGAAGATCTCAAATAGATTACATTATTGTTAGGTAACGGTTTAAGAATCAAGCAAAAGACTGTAGAAGCTACCCACAAGCAGATATAGACACTGACTATAACATCGTAATTATGAGGGCCGCTCTTAAATTTAGAAATTTGAAAAAAAGGAACGGAAAAGGGCACTTTGACTTTGAGAAACTAAAAGATAAAGATATCAACAAAAGATCCGAAAAAAAGGCAAATGAATTGCTGAAAGATACCGGGAAAATTTCTGATACTAAGGAAGTAAATTGAAAAAACAAAATTCAGCTTAGACATGGCGGCCAGAGATATTCTGGGGTACACACAAAAAGAAAATAAGAAACCATCGATAACAAACAATATCCTGAATTTAATAAAAGAAAGACGAGAATACAAACATAGATCAGATGAAATAGGAAAACAGAGATATAAAGCCATAAAATGGACAATTATTCGTAAATGCAGGAAAGCTAAAGAACAATGGATTCATGAAAAGTGCAAAGAGGTACAAACTAAGATGGAAATAGGAAAGACAGACGATGATACACACTAATTAGAATGAATTTTAGCAAAAATATTAGGGATGCAAGAGGAAACGTCATTATAGAAAATGTAGACGAAATGGTTAAATGGCAGAAAAATATAGAGAATGTGCATGCAGGAGAGGAACTAACAGGAATCAGACATTAAAAAGGATGTATTAGGATATCTTATATTTAGAAATGAGCTTGAATTAACAATAAAGAGTCTGAAAAGTGATAAGGTGCCGGGTACAGATAAGGTACAAGCAGAAACTCTAAAAACGCTGGACAAGCAGTAACCAAACGTCTCTTCCAACTTGTAAACTGTACGTATGAGAGACGAGGTACCCAAAAACTTCAAACGTAACATAATAATCACTATACCAAAACAGAGAGGCTCGGATAGATGTGAAAATTTTCGAACAATAAATTTGACAGTACATCTGTCAAAAATACTAACTAAAATTGAACAAAAACGAATGGAAAAACGAGCTGAAGAAATACTAGGACAAGATCAATTTAGGTTTATGCGAAATAGGGGAACACGGGAGGCTATTTTAGCTCTGAGGGTGATAATGGAAAAAACCATAGAAAATGAGGGAAGCGTGTATATAGGGTTTGTAGATCTGGAAAAACATTCGACAATATAAAATTAAAAAAATTGTTCGAAATACTCAAAAAGATTAGAATGATTTATAGGGAGAGGCGAAGAGTACATAGCTTATACAAAGAGCAAACAGCAGCAATAGAATTAGAGCAGGAACGTAGAAAAGTAAACATTAGGAAAAGGGGTAAGAGAGGAATGTGTTCTATCACCATTTATTTTTAACTTGTGCATTGAAGAGGCAATGAATACTGTCAAATGCAGGAAGGCATTTGGAATTACTATGCAGGGACAAAAAATTGATATGCTTAGATTTGCAGATGATATAGCGGTATTAGCATCTAGCAAAGAAGAGTTAGTTAGAAGCTGCTCTTAATGAATGGAAACTATTCTAACAGAGAGATACGGTATGAAAATTCACAAAAATAAAACTAAAATGTTAGTATGCAAAAGATGGATGCCCAGACTGTAAGGCTGTGAAGCCTGGACAGTAGGAGAAACGGACAAGAAAAAGATAGAAGCCTTTGAAATGTGGTGCTACCGAAGTATTATGAAGATATCAGGATAGACAGAGTTAAGAAGGAGGAGGTACTAAAAATAGTAGAGGAAGAAAGAAATATGTGGAAAACGATAAAAAATAGGAGAGATAAGATGATATGTCACATACTACGGCATGAGAGAATAGTGCGGATTATATTCGAAGCAGAGATAGGAAAAGAAAAGTGAGGTAGACCTAGGTTAGACTACTGCACACAGATAGTGAAAGATGTTTGCTGTAGTAATTTCAGGGAGATGTGTAGGAAAACTCAGAATTGAAATCAATGGAGGTACGCATTCAACTAGACCCAAGATGGATAAACTAATGACGAAAAAAGTAACTGTGCTTAAACATGATGATTATTATAAGTAACTACAAGAATTGGTTGGGCAATATTCTCGAATAATGTTAAGAGTGTGAAAGGATTTACTGAAAACCATTATTTCCGCCAATGTCTAAGTGTTGGCGAACATGATGATTATTATAAGCAAGTACAAGTAGTGGTTGGGCAATATTCTTAAATAATGTTAATTGTGTAAAACGATTTATTGGAAAACTATTAATTAGGCAAATGTCTAAGTGTTGGGAGATCTTGGCAGTTACAGGCTGCTTAACTCCCTTAACTGAATCTCGATGAAATAGGGCATAACATTAGAAAACAATAGAAGGGGAACCGTGCTGCATATAGGCTGTGTGAGAATTTCAGGGAAGTGTGTAGGCTGGCTCAGAATATAAATATTGCAGGTACATGTCCAACCAGTTTTGAGACGGAAAACCTAATGAGGAAAAAATAAGCGCAGATAAATCTGATGATTATTATAAACAACTACAGGTGTTGGTTGTAAAATATCTGCAACTAATAGATAAAAAATATATTGGAAAAATTATTAAATTGGCAAATGTTCAAGTGCTGGGGAACTTGGCAGCCACAGGCTGCTTAACCCTTCAAAACCACTGAATGTCGCAGAAATAAGGTATATCATTGTAAAACAATAGAAGGGGGCTGAACTGCGTCTAACAAGAACGAACAGCGCTTATGATGCAACACAACAAACAGAAACAAGAAGAAAATTGTTGAATGCATATGGGTGGAGCACAGCACAGTATGTCTATGAAATACGGGCAGTAGGAAAAGCAGACAGAAAATGGTAGCAGCGTTGTGGAATGTTGTGATTCAGATGTATGAAAATGATAGCATTGACAGACAAAGTTAATAACATATAGGTAATAAAAATAGTAGTGGAACAAGGGCATTTGTGGAAAAAGAATAGGAGAAATAAAAGGGCAGAGTACGTTTTAAGGCATTTTTGGGGAGTAGTATGGGATACATTACAAGCAGAGATAGGAAAAAGGAGTTATATGTAGACCTAGAGCAGCTAGTGATAGATGTATGTTATGATCAAAAATTTTTTCAAAGATAAGCATTTGCTTACAATATTCGATTTCAATCTTGAAGACCGAATGGATTTTAGATCTGTTGAAAGAATCACTTCGCTATCGGTTTTAAAATTATTGAAAGGAATACCATATGTTAATGGAACCATCTTCTATTTAATAGTTATGACCTATTTACTAGCTGCATTTTTGAATAAGCAGTTAATGATGAGCCAACCGCTATACTATATGTGGCGTGCCGTGTTTTGCTTTTGTATTTGGGGATCATGGATTCAAGAAGAATTCAAAATGCAAAGCAAAAATTTCATTACAGATAGCTAATATTTATGCATAGAACTAAATGCACATAATCATCATTATTAGATCTTCAGTCCTGGAACTAGTTAGACGCGTACCTTCATTGGTTCCTATTCTGAGCTAACCTACACATTTTCCTAACATTGGCACACTCTGCGTGCAAAAGTCTGATCTCGGTCTACCTCTATCTCTTTTTTCTCTCTCTGTTTGTAATATATCCCGTACTATTCCCCAAAAATGCCTTAGACCGTATCCTGCCCTTTTCATTTCTCCTGTTTATTTTTTTTTGTTTTCCTTACATTTCTTTATAGCTCTACTATTTCAATAGCCTATTTGTTATTAACTTTGTCTGTCAATGCTATCATCCTTATACACCTGAAGCACAACATTCTATTCTATTCTTTCTGTCTGCTTGATTGATTGATTAACTTGGGAAGGGTGACTTAAAGCCACGCGCACTTAGGCCTCCTGGTGGGCCCATTGTGCTGCCTTCCTTGCCCTAGGTTGGTCCTTCATTGCTCAACCACCCGACCTTGCAGGTGAATTTGAGGATGTCGGACCAGGGGTGTCTCGAATTCCGGCCTTCTCGGGCCAAAAGTCCCCAGCATGGATCCTCGAAGTCGGGCGAGTACCGGACAGGTGCACAGAATGTGTTCCGCCGTCTCATCCTCCTGTTGACAACCGCGACAGGTGGGGTTGTCTGACAGACCCATCCTGTGCAGGTGCTTCCTTAAGTGCAATGCCCGGACAGAATACCTACTAGTAGCCGTAGTTTCTGTCTTGGCAAGCGTATGACAAATTTTTCTATTTTGGTCATGGGAGACCTTATAAACATTTTTGCCTGCCGGCAGCTTGATGTACAAGCCCACCTATCCTTGTGACGGCGGTGGGTTATTTGTCTTATCATGGAGAACACCACAGATGGCGCAATAGCAACCGATGGCTCAGGGCCGACAAAACCCCGAGCCGCTCCCTGCCTCGCCAAAGAATCTGCCTGTTCGTTACCATGTACTCCTGAATGCCCTTTGATCCAAACCAGTTCAAGGGCGTTTGTATCAGAAACGAGCTCGAGAACACGATGGCATTGGTATACCACCCCGAGAGAAGCTTCTGCTTGTTTAAGCTCAGAAGAGCTGCTCTACTATCGCTCAAGATGCGTATAGCTTTGTTCTGGATTCCACGTTCCAGTATGGCGTTAGCGCCGTGCATAATGGCTATGACCTCCGCTTGGAAGACAGTTACCAGCCTGCCCAGCGCAACACTTTCATGAAGGTCTAGGTCATCGGAGAAAATGCCTGCCCCGGTACCTTCATTTGTTTTGGAGCCATCTGTGTAGATGGAGATCTCCGTTAAGGAGGCGTCCTCAGTGTTTAGACAAACCCCAAAGCGCCTCCTGGAAATGATTATGGGTGCGATCGAATCAACCACTCCTCCCAAGATAGGTGTGTTCCGCACCGCCTCTTAGTATGTTGTGGTGTCTACCACCGCCTCCCTTATCGATCCATAGACCTTTGAACCGCAGCCTCATTGCCGCTCTCAAAGCCACCTCCTCCACATGTAGGTCCAGCGGAGGGAGGCCTAAGATGGCTTCTAAGGCTGCAGTAGGTGTGAACGCAATGCACCTGTAATGTTTAGACAAGCCACCCTTTGGATATGAGTAAGGTCTTGGACTGTATGGGCCAGTCTGGTCCTGCGCCACCAGACTACAGCGCCATAACAGAGCATCGGCCTTACTACCATGATGTATAGCCACAGGACAGCCTTTGGTGGAGACCCCAAAGTTTGCCTATGGCACGTTTGCATTGCCAGAACACTTGGTTGGCTTTGCTAGTTTTCATTTGTAGGTGTTTGGCCCAGTTCAGCTTCTTATCAAGTATAATGCCCAGATACTTGACTTCTGCTGATAAGGGCAGGGAAGTTTGGAAGAGCATTGGCAATTTAGTTACCGTCAGCTTCCTTTTATTGGAAAACAACACCAACGCCGTTTTGTTGGGGTTGATGGTTAAAAAGTTGTCGGAGCACCAGAGCTCCGTGATCCTTAGTGCTGCTTGCATCAAATTACACAGCACTTGTTCGAATTTGCCGACTATTAGAATAGCTAAGTCGTCGGCGTAACCTATCGTGAAGAAACCTGCCTCATTAAGACGTTGGAGAAGGCTGTCCACTACTAAATTCCATAGTAGCGGTGACAGCACGCCCCCCTGGGGACAGCCTTTATCCACCACCCTAATTACTGAGGTTTCCCCCACATTTATGTGTACCCGTCGACATTGCAGAATCTGCATGGTAAACTGCCGAAGGGTGTCCTCAGCTCCATGTGTCCGTAGAGCTCTATCGATGCTTGCGAAAGTAGTTTCGCTGAACGCACCCTCAATATCAATAAATGCGCCTAAGGCGGACATGTTATTGTTCAGGGTTTTCGATCCGTCCTACAACAGCGTGCAGGGCAGATTCCGTTGATTTACCTGGTATAAAGGCGTGTTGATTTGGGTGAAGTGGATAAGAAAGCATTATCCTCTCCTCATATCATTGTCGCACAATCTCTCCAAGGTCTTTAGCAAAAAGACGTGAGACTGATCGGTCTGTAGGATTTAGCCTGGGAGTAGTCCTTCCGGCCTGGTTTAGGAATGAAGACAACTCTAACCTCTCTCCAACTGCTGGGAATGTATCTAAAAGCAATACAGCCCCTAAAAGTGCCACAAGGAACGGTGTCAGCCTCTCCACTCCCCACTGTAGTAGGGCGGGAAGATGCCATCCTTTCCAGGGGACTTAAACGGTTTGAGAGTTGAGATAGCCCATTTAATTTTTCTCTCATCCACTACCCGGTTAGAAACCTCCCAGTCGGCCCCGTTAGCCGAGCAGGGTTGATCCAACCCGTAAGACAAAGGTCGTGACACTGCCTGGAAAGTGCGTGTCCGCGAGTAACTCCGCTGTTTCTGCCTCGTTGGTGGTGTATGTACCATCCACACGTTTCAGACAGCATGGTTGATGACGAGGGTCTTTGGACAAGATCCTGTTAATGCGAGATTGCATTGGTAGACTCGACTGAGTTACAGAAGGTCTTCCATGAGTCTCTGTCGTTTTCTAATTGTCGTTTTGTATAGTCGCTGGTGGCTTTTATATGCCTCCCAGTCAGCCATACTTCTGGTGTTCTTTGCCTTATTAAACAGTTTGCCCAGGGTCTTTTCAGCTTCTGTAGCTCCGCGCCCCACCATGGAGTACTGGAGCGAGTAGAATCTGTCCTGACCGGGCATGCCTGTTCAAAGGACTCTACGATGGAGTTTTGTAGAGACCGAGTATCTCTGTAGCTCTTCTATAGTTTTTGGGTTGTCAGTACCTTGTGATGTCAAAAGGCGTTGCTCCAAGCTGTCTAGGTAGACAGACCTGTTGGTCGCTTTTGGGTTCCTGTATTCTTTACAGACAGCTACTGCTGCCTTTAAATTAAAACTTAACAATCTGTGATCTGACAGTGTCGCTTTAGGCGTCACCTGCCAGTTCAAGATATGCCTTGAAATATCTGACGATGCAAGGGTTAAGTCGATGACTGTCTGGAAGCGAGATGTCACAAACGTGGGTTCGCTGCCCCAGTTAAGTATCTCCAGATTCTTACTCGATATATACTCGAGTAGTAGTTTTCCACGGGGTTAGTATCTGCGCTACCCCATACCACATGGTGCGCGTTGGAATCGCATCCGATAATCAGATGCTTTTGTGCCTATTACAGTGATCAATGACTGCCATCAACTCCGGAGGAGGTGGGTCATGGTCAATTGGAAAATAGGCTGAAACCAAGATTATGTCAGTAATTCCTCCCAGCCTGCATGTGATCTGTACGGCTGTGACGTCACGGCCACTCAGTTGTGGCAGGAGGAGGGCATTTATGTGCCTGGGTATGTAGATGCATGCCCTAGGCTTAGGTTGGTTACTAGCCGCAAAGATAGTACCATTTAGACTCCCTAGTCCCGAGATTCCTGAGCATGCCACCCAGGGTTCTTGGATAAGGGCAATGGGGATCATGGATTCAAGAAGAATTCAAAATGCAAAGCAAAAAATTTCATTACAGATAGCTAATATTTATGCATAGAACTAAATGCACATAATCATCATTATTAGATCTTCAGTCCTGGAACTAGTTAGACGCGTACCTTCATTGGTTCCTATTCTGAGCTAACCTACACATTTTCCTAAAATTGGCACACTCTGCGTGCAAAAGTCTGATCTCGGTCTACCTCTATCTCTTTTTTCTCTCTCTGTTTGTAATATATCCCGTACTATTGCCCAAAAATGCCTTAGACCGTATCCTGCCCTTTTCATTTCTCCTGTTTATTTTTTTTTGTTTTCCTTACATTTCTTTATAGCTCTACTATTTCAATAGCCTATTTGTTATTAACTTTGTCTGTCAATGCTATCATCCTTATACACCTGAAGCACAACATTCTATTCTATTCTTTCTGTCTGCTTTTCCTACTGCCTCTATTTCATAGACGTACTGTGTTGTGCTCCACATATATGGTTTGAAGAATTTTCTTCTTGTCCGCTGTTCTTTCTTGTTAGATGCAGTTCGGTCATCTTTAATTGGTTTACAATTATATCCCCTATTTTCCCGATATTCAGTGGTGTGTGAGAGGGGGGGCAGCTTTGTGGTGTAGTTTGTATGCGGGTGACTACTATGCCCAAGGTCCCGGGTTCAAATTCCCACACCGTCCGCTTGCAAAATGTTAGGCGAGTATTTTCCACAAAAATACGCCTTCGTTCGGAGAAGAGGCAAAATGGAGGTCCCGTGTATGAGTGTTGTCATGCACGTTAAAGATCCCTACCTTGCTTGCAATAGGGTTCGGCAAAATTTAAAATTTCAGGTAAAAAAAAAACGCGCTTCCTAATCAATGTAATACCTTCGGATGGAGCATTGAAAATCACATGTAGGGTATGTGAAGCCTGTGACTGCCAAGTTCCCCCAGCACTTGTACATTTGTCGAATTAATAGTTTTTCCAATATATCCAATCGACATCAGTTGAAAATATTTCTCAACCAACACCTGTAGTTGTTTATAATAATCATCAGATTTAAGTGCACTTATTTTTGTCATTGGGTTTTAGGTCTTGAAACTGGTTGGACGCGTACCTCCACTTATTTATGTTCTAAACTAGCCTACACAGTTCCCTGAAATTTCTACGACAGCCTATATACAGCTCATGTTCCCCTTTTACTGTTTTCTAATTATATGCCCTATTTTACCGAGATTCACTGGTATGTGAAGGGGTAGGAGGATCCATGGTGTAGTTAGTATGCGTGTGACTACTACGTCCGGATTCGAATACCGACCGGTCCGCTTGGAAAATGTTAGGCGAGCATTTTTCACAAAAATACGCCCTGTTTGGGATGAGAGGTAAAATGGAGGTCCGTGTGTGAATGTTGTCACACACGTTGAAGATCCTGCCTTGCTTAGAACAGAATGGGTTCGGCAAAATTCAAAATTTTTTATGTAAAAAGAACTCGCTTGCTGGCTAATGTTGTACCTTCGGGTGGGCATTGGAAAATCACATGTAAGGTATGTGAGGAGGTTAAACAGCCTGTGACTGCCAAGGATCCCCCAATATTTAGACACTTGCCGAATTAATAGTTTTTCAGTAAATGCATTTACGCAATTAACATTAGTTGAGAATTCTGGAAGACTAATACCTGTAGTTGTTTATAATAATTATCATGTTTAAATACAGTTATTTTTTTATCATTAGTTTTTCCATCTGGGGACTGGTTGGATGCGTACCTCCATTGATTTCTATTCTGAGCTAGCCTACACATTTCGCTGATATTCTCACAACCGACATCTTTCACTATCTGTGTGCAATAATCTAACCTAGGTCTACCTCTACTATTCTTTTTTACTATCTCTGCTTCTAACATATTCCCACTATTCCCTTATGTCTTAGTATGTGGCCTATCTTCCTATCTCTCTCATTTTTTACTGTTTCCCACATATTTTTTTCTTACCCCACCATTTCTAGTACTTCTTTGTTCTTAAGTTTATCGGTTAATGATATCTTCATCATACGTGTGTAGCACCACATTTCAGAGGCTTGTACCTTTTTTCCGCTTCTCCTACTGTCCGGGTTTCACAACCCTACAGTGATGTGTTCCACAAATATGTTTTAAGCAATCTTTTCCTTGTTTCTATGTTTGTTGTCTTTGAACACAGTAGTTGCTGTTTCTTGATAAATGTAGCACGATCTTGTGCTCATCCTTGTTTTATATCTTTGTGCTTTTCCCATCTTGCGTTATTTGGCTTCCTACGTATTTGAAATCCTTATTCTCTTGTAAGTTCTCGTTACCTATACGTATTCTTGTGTTTGATGTTATTTTCTCCGTTTGCATACTAGAACTTTAATTTTATTTGTTATTTTTTATACCGTATCTGTCTGATAGAACTGTTTCCATTTCATTAAGAGCAGCTTTTAACTCTACTCCCCTACCATTTTTAGTACCTCTTCGTCCATGATATCTTCATCATACGTCTGTAGCACCACATTTCAAAGCCTTTTACCTTTTTCTTGTCCGCTTCTCCTACTGTCCAGGCTTCACAGTCGTACAGTGCTGTGCTCCACGCATATGTTTTAAGTAATCTTTTCCTTGTTTCTATGTTTGTTGTCTTTGAGCACAGTAGTTGCTTTTTCTTGTTAAATGTAGCACTCCCTTGTGCTAATCTTTGTTTTATATCTTTTGTGTTTTTCCCATCTTGAGTTATTTGACTTCCTAGGTAACAGAAATCCTTAACCTCTTGTAAGTTCTCGTAACCTACTTGTATTTTTGTTTTTGATTTATTTTCCCCTCTTTTGCATAGTAATAGTTTTATTTTTGTTAATTTTCATACCATATCCCTCCGTTAGAACTGTTTCCATTTCATTAAGAGCAGCTTTTTTAACTCTTTTTTGCTAGATGCTAATACCGCTATATCATCTGCAAATTACTGCAAATCAATCTTTTGTCCCTGCAAATTAATTCCAAATGTCTTCCTGCATTTGACAGTATTCATTGCCTCTTCTATGTACAAGTTAAAAAAATATATTTTCCTATAATTCCCAATAATTCCTTGTAATTCTTAATAATTTTCGGTAATTCCTCTGGAGTGTACATCATATTCCCTTACGGTTTTTCCTCGAATACAGCTCGTTTCGTCTACATTACAAAAATCGCCTTCTGAAATTTTAAATAGTAATGCCCTCAAGAGTTCATCCATTACAAAGACTTTATATAAATTATTATACGCATTGGTCTTAGTAAAGTGATTTACCTATGAATTTCATTGAAATGTAAAGTAAAAGTACGTCAGCACATCAGAATAGGTCTATTCTATGGTTAGCACAAAAAATACTAAACTTAGTAGAAGCTATACAACTATTTTTACAATCTTCAGAGATATCCTGCTTATCCACTAAACTGTAATAAATTACAAAATAACGGAATCATATTCCACCAAGCAGTTAATCCATTAGTTGATCCATAAAGCAAACTCAACCCCTACGCGCATTCGTGTTAGCATCGTTAATACGTTTATCAACGCGTGCAATATATTTTTATCAGTTTATTCACACATAAATTAATTGTACTTGCCACATTAAAGTTATTAAACTTTATGCATACACTCTCGAGCAATAAATTATACTTTGTTGTGGGTTAACTAAAACGGCTATTCTTTGCGGTCTCGCATTGCATTAATGAAGGGGGTTAGGGAGTTTGAATTTATTATTGAGTAACTCTGCCTATGGCCCTGTATGTTGTGGTTATAACAGCGTATCTTTGCCCACAGTATTTGATATAATGCTTATTAAATAGCTGCCGACACTATATATTAAACCAAATTATATTATGCTATAGGAAGTAGTAATAATTGAATGTTTTGGTCTGTTGATTCAACCTTCCTGGATCAGTGTTTACTCAAAGTTTTAACAAGGGCAAGCACACAGCGTTGTGCACGCTAAGATGAATTTTAAAGCTTCCGTGAACTGCAGATTATACGATGAATGGCTTGAAGGCTATAATTTATTAAACATACAATCCGAAATGACTTGATTATACGTTTTTTCGATTAATGTTCCATTTTGAAATAAACAGAGAATGAACAACAACAATGCAATTCTATTTTGATATAAAATAACAAAACCATACTGTTGTTATAAGAATTTCTGTTGTTGCCGATTTTTGTGTATTGCAAATATATTTTCAACATTATTGCAAGACAATTTAACACATCTTACCTTCCTCCGTTTTCAATTTTTCGATCCCAAAAGATATCATGGGGATTATTATAAAAAAAGAAGATCCAACAGGTCCATTAGCGCAGCGCCTAACAAAAATGTGCGCCCTTTTCCACGTCATTGGTTTATGTCTCGTACCCCATACCAAGCTATGGACAAATTTATTTGAAGAAATTCAGAAAATAGTTTTTATAAAGCGAGTATAGAAGCGGCAACCTATCCCTAAAAAATTTTCAATTTCTAATAGCAATGGTTTGTACATAGGTGATGCACAAACGTGCGTGAACTACATGAAAGCAAAAAACGGCATATTTTGCCGTCTTTAAAATGCATGTTATCCTTATTACAGTGATAACGTATTGCATGGCAGAGTCGCTCCCTAGTTACAATTAAGACAGCATTTTAATTTAATCATCAACGCAGCGGTAAACACAATGCAGGCGGCTCCGCGGCATAGTTGGTATGCGTGTGGCGACTACGCACAAGGTCCCGGGTTCGAATCCCGACATGGTCGGCTTGAAAAATGTTAGGCGAGCATTTTTCACAAAAATACGCCTTCGTTCGAATGAGAAGTAAAATGGAAATCCCGTGTGTGAGTGTTGTCTGGCACTTAAAAGATCCCTACCTTGCTTGGAATAGCAAGGGTTCGGCAAACTTCAAAATTATTCAAGTAAAAAAAAACTCGCTTTCTGGGCAATGTAGTACCTTCCGGTGGAGCATTATTAAAAAGATCACATGTAGGGGTTTGTTGTTTGTTTGTTAGTTTATTGTTTAACACTATACCTAGGCCAAAGGCCTATCCTAGTGAATCGATGCATAAATTCTTATTTACAAAATCATAAAATCATAAACAAGTTCACAATATATACAATTTTCCTATGTAGGTCGGTCTTGCTGGTGGAAATTTTGCCCTTATCGCCGGATTGATCTGAGGTGTAGTTGGTGGTGGAGAATCTGTAGTATACTATAATGTTGTGGGAGTGGGGTTGATGGAGTAGAGGGTAATAGTTTTAGAGTTGGATTTTGGAGGAGATTTGAGCTATTTTATTGCACGGGAGGTTTAGTGATTAGGATTTCGTTAAGGAAATGGTCAAATTGAAGGGGATAATTTGTTACTAAGAAGTTTATACTAGGTAGTGGGGAAAAAGCGGATAGAAGGGTGCGATCATGTAATTGTATTGGTCTTTTATTCTTAAGGTTGCGGATTTGAACTTTGGATTGGAGCAGGATGTTTGGATGTAGTTCTTTCAGGATAGTGTATAATGCAGAGGTAGGGAGGTTCTGAATGCTCTTGTAGAAAATAATAAGAAAGGTCTTATAATTGGATTTAGGTTTCTGCAGGAATGGAGTGTTGTTAACGGGTACCAGGAATCGATTGCATAGCTTAGGATAGGTATAATTATTTGCTGAAGGATTAATTTACGAGTGAGACGAGTCAGTTCTGTGGATTTTGGTATGGATGGATATATATATTGTTTAGGAATGATTTTGTTTTGGATCGGAGATATAATAGGTGAGCGTGCATTTTGAGTCGGGATTCTATTTCGCTGGCAAGGTACTTAGTTGATTTGGTGAAGGTTAGGGGTGTATTAAACAAGTGGACTGTAGGGGCTCGTTGGAGGTGGCCTTTTAATAGGAGGATTTTTGATTTGACTGGTGATAAGGCTTGTTTATTCATTAGGAACCAGGATTTAATATGTTGGATTAGAATGCGGGAGGTGTTTTCTAAGGATCTACGGAGTTTCCGTGAATAAGGTAGATAAGTTCGTCAGCATAGGCAAATGTTGAGATATTAGCGATGTCTAGGCCTAGGAGGGGATTTATAAAAAGGTTCCATAATGTAGGTGAGAGAACTGATCCTTGCGGACAGTCCTGGGATAGGCACTTTGTGACGGAGAAGCAATTGGAGCTAAGGGTTGCAGTTTGTGAACGTAAATAGGATTTTAGGATTTAGTATATATTACGAGGAAAGTTGGATTTTTTAATTTGTAATAGGATATTCGGCCACCAGAGGAGATCAAAGGCAGCTTGGAGATCAAGGAAAATGGATACTACGTATTTGGAGAGGGATGTTTGAACAGTGGTGATAAGGGATCGGATGGTATCTTTGGTACTGTGTCCGGGGCGGAAGCCATTTTGATTTTAAGAAAGAAGGAAGTTTTTGTTTATATGGCAGTTAATCTTTTAAATAAGGACGCGTTCTAGGATTTTACTAATTGTCGCGAGCAATGCTACTGGACGGTATGATTTAGGATCTTTTGGGGGTTTACTGGGTTTTAGTATGAGAGTGACGGATGCTTTCTTTAAGGACGTTTGGAAATGTACCTGATTTGAGGCATTTAAGGATAAGTTAGATCATGGAGTCTTTAATGATAGGCCAGGATTTTTGGACAATAATATTGGAAATTTGATCTGGTCCAGGAGCTTTTTAGGATCGAGGTTTTTAACTATTAGGTTTAGTGAGTCTATGTCTAAGTCATAGTCAGGTGTGTTGCCTGGTGGTGTATTAGCCTAGTTTATTATTCTTTGTTGTTCTTGTGTAGATACGTCGGGGATGCTGTAGGGAATGACTGTGTCTGGGAAGGTGGTTAAGGTATTTTGAAATGAGGAGCAGTTTGGTTGGAGAGTGTAGATAGTAATGTAGTTAGGTTTTAACAGTTTCCGATTTGTCTTCCAAGGGTCGTTGTCGTGTTCTCTGAATACGTCCATGTAGTGTTGTTTTTTGGTTGTTGTGATTAGAGTTTTATATTCGTTCTGTGCTGTTTTGTATTCTTGTGTGAGTATGTCTAGGTTGTTGTAATGTCTACGTTTAGCGTTTTGTAGTTGGTGTCGCATTTGGCCTAGTGCTTGTCTTTTAGTGTTTAGTTCAGATGTCCACCATGCGTTCGATCTTTGCGTGTAGTATTTGTGCGGAATTGTGTCTTTAACGGCGGAGTGATATTTGCGATGATGGTGGTTGCGAGGGAGTTGAGGTCATTTTTTTTTTTTTTTATGTGTTGGAAAGAAAGCTAGGGGTAATTTTATTTAGGTTTACTAGGAGTTGTTGCTAGTTGACTTTCTGAGTATTGTAGGATGGGGTTTTAAAAAAGGTTCGTGGTGGAAGATTTAGTAGTATTTTGAATGTTGTAGGATTGTGATCGCTGGTTTGGATTATATGGGATACTTTCCAGGTGGTGATGATATTGGCGGCGGATGGGATAGCTAGTGTGACGTCTATATTGCATTTTTGAGTATAGGATTCCCATGTTGGGATGTGGGAGGGGTATTTAGGATTTGCAGGTTGTTCTGGAGGATAAGATCTTCAAATAGGATGCCTCGTTCGTCTGTGCTGTCGTTAAACCACAGGGTCGATCTGGCGTTGGCGTCCGTGCAGATGATTGTGAATCGGTGTCCTATTATTTTAAGTTCGTTGTCGATTTGTTGTAAGTGTATGTTAATGCCTTGACCATATTGAAAGTAGGAGTAAATTAGGAACAGGGAGCCGGTTTTCCAATGGATTTCTATTGTGGTTGTCTGGTTTGTGGAAAGGGATGGTATATATGAAGTATCTATTGTCGGATCTGAGATAATAATGGCTGAGGCTAGGATAGGATCTGATGGGACAGGATAGTTATATAATCTAACATATGGGTGAAGTGATGGGATCTTGTTATTAATCAGGTGAGGTTCTTGTACTAGGGCTATGCAAATGTGATTTTCAGTAAGGGATTTGCTGAATTCAAGGGTGGCTGCTAGGGAATGTTGGAGGTTAATCTGTATGACATTAATGAATAGAGGTCTGTGGGGTGAATCATACGTCCGTTTCCTTTGTACGGGTTTAAAGTCCATAGTCTATGCGTTTTTTACAGATGTCTAGGGCTAGTTTATAAACTGGGCAATCGGGGCTAGTCACAGAGTGGTCGTGTGGTTTGTTTATTCTTAGACAGTTCGTGCAAGTGGGGGTGGCTGGTGTTGGTCTGGTGTAGTCTTGTATTAGGCGGCTCCGTGGCGTAGTGGTATGTGTGTGACTACTACCCCCAAGGTCCCGGGTTCGAATCCCGACACGGTCCGCTTGAAAAATTTTAGGCGAGAATTTTTCACAAAAATACACCCTCGTTCGGATGAGAGGTAAAATGGAGGTCCCGTGTGTGAGTGTTGTCACGCACGTTAAAGATCCCTACCTTGCTTGGAACAGCAAGGGTTCGGCAAAATTCAAAATTTTCCAGGTAAAAAAAACTCGCTTCCTGGCCAATGTAGTACCTTCGGGTGGAGCATTGGAAAATCAAATGTAATGTAGTCTTGTATTGTGTGATGTACGGAACACCTGCCACAGGATACCTGAGACCGGCAGACCTTCGCGAGTGGCCGAACCTCTGACAGTTATAGCACCTGGTGACGGATACCAGGTCTCGGGTTCGGCAGGCTTTGTATCCTATAAACAGGTGCATGTGGTTTGTCAAGATCGTTCTAAGGCGTGGAGCAACGTTGATGATCATATTGTCCGTGTTGTCTGTTTTAGGTCTTCGTACCGCTACGTGTATTTCTTTTTTGTACTGGCCTTTAGGAATTAGGAATTAAGAATTCCTGAAGACATGTAAGGGTATGCAACAAAGAAAGATTTAAGTGTGCGTACTCGTACTGTATGTAAAATAATAAAAACTGTCATCTATACAGCGATAGTTAGTTGTTCACATTGCAGTGTAGAGCGCGCATGAGAACATTTTGCACTTATGAATACACAGTGACTTGTGTATAATTCAAGAACTTGGTGGTTGTTCAGTCTGACGAGCTGTAGCAACAGCGGACCGGTCACTGGAATTTTCCTTTGCAAGATATCTATTAATTTATATTAATTTTCGTTCATTATGTTCTTTCCCAGTGCCAGTCAAAATTACTCATTATTGTTTATCTGAAAACGAATTAGTTTCCGTTGACCAATTTCCCTATTTAGCATTGGGTCAGCCAGTGTTAAGTAAGTAATCGGTCATTTGTTTATGTTTATTAGAAACGCTGAAATACACAGTTACGTTACAATTACCACCTACCTTAAAAGACTTTTTCCATTAGCAGACTTAAAAGGCACAAAAACAGTTTTTTCTTAGCAATCCCTTCGATATTTTTTCTACCCGGAAGACGGCTATTCCGAATAGGTCTTCTTTGCTTTTGGTTTTTTAATTTTATTGCATTATACTTTACTTTTGTTATGAGTAAAATGAACGTTACATTATAATATTAGATTTGCCCTCAAGGGGCTGGTACCCTGTAGTAATTTTAGGGGTACACCGACTAACTACAGTGGTGTGTGAGTGGGTTCCTTCTATATAATAAGAATAATAAAAAAGAATAACATGTGCAATGCTGAAATACAAGATTACGTTACAATGACCACCAACCTTGAAAGACTTATTCTATTAACATAATTAAAGGGGAGCCAACCCGTCTTGTCTCAGCAATCCTTTCGATATTTTCCCTACACGGAAGACGGCTATTCCGAACAGGTCTCCCTTACTTTTGGTTTCCTAAATCTATCACATTATACTTTATCTTTGTTGTGAGTAAAGTGAACGTTACGTTAAAATTGGATTTCTCCTGAAGGGAAGGAGACCTCGTAACAATCTAAGGGTGTTTCTGCTAACTACAGTCATGCGAGAGTGTGTTTTTATGGAAGGAAATAATAAATGAAAATGGAATGATTCGAAATAAAAATGTGGCTGAAATAAAAAACTAGGTTTAAAAGTTTTCTTAATATATGTGAAAAATGCGCTACATTAAAGCCTGTTTTCTTTCTTTTGTCAATGTAAAATAATTCATTTACCTGAATTACGTGTTTTACTGTAAATGATTTTTTGATTTCGTAATTTGAGTTTCTTACTCTTTATAGAACTAAAATTTATTAAAATTCCTGCTTAATTAACACTACTATTAGTGCATTTATATATATATATATATATATATATATATATTGCTGTGATAAGGAGTTGTTTAAGGGTGTATTATATAGCAAGGGTCATGCAGTAATCATAAATTACAATAGGAAGCAGAAAACTGCATTTATTTAACAGAAAATTAAGTAATTTGGATATTATGTAAATAGTAAGCATTTAACACCTTGTATATAGAGCATAATTAGTTTTAAGCGACGTAAATAAACACATCTTACAACAATAGGACGCATATTTAGCATAGAAATGGGTAATTCATACATTAGGTAAATAACAAGTATTCAAAACTCGGTATATAGAGCTTTATTAATTTTAAGTAATGCAAATAACAATATTTTTCAGTAAAAGCATGCGTATTTGGAGGTAAGGATAATACATGTAATTAAACACGCATTCAAAAGGGTTCTAATTAGTTAAATATAATACGCAGATAAGAGATAAAGCTTAACGAAGCTTTGTGTAAGTGCGTAGAAACAATTAACACTTTTTGATAACAAAAGAACGCCACCTTTTGCTTCTTAACTCTTCGAGAACGAACAACTTTTGTTGGCCTTGTTTCACATTGAAACACCCAAACTGCCGACTGGCCTTTTCTTTCTGGCTCATACGCATAAATCCATGGCTCGTAACCTGTGACGATGTTGTATAACGCTTTGGATGCAGCACAGTTGTATTTTGAAAGCATTTTACGGCACCAATCAACACGAGCATTTTTTGAGCATTTGTCAACAAATGTGGAATCTAATGCACACACAGCTTTCCAAATACACAAATGTTCGTGCAAAATCTTATGTATGCTGGTCATACTAATGCTTGCGATTTCTTGATTTGTCACATGACGCTTTTCTTCAATTAGTTTTCACACAGCATCGTTATTTTCCGGCACAACGATCGATTTGGGACGACCTTCTTTAACTTCGTCCGTGAGCGAACTACATTCACGTTTGAATTCAGTGCACTAGCGATATACAAGTGGCTATGGACGGCGCTTCATCGCCAAATCAGTTGATTGATGCATTGTTCTTGAGTTAGACCTTGTCAAAGGTATAATAAATCATAGCTCGAAAAACTTCGCGAGTTAATTCCTTATTTTGGCTAAAATGAAATGTAAAACACTGGAAAAACACAAATATTGCTTGCACGTCAAAACATTTTGAGTACATATAACTCAAAATGTCAAACTTTACGATAGCAATTTCAGATTTCACCTGACAATACCAGTATTGCCAATTGTCAATACATAAATAGTGTCCCTCGTAAAATAATTAGTCTTGATTACTGCGATTTCAGTTTTAAAAACGAACCTTTAACCTAATTTTAAGTAAACATTACTAATTCCTTACTGCTCTTACCAAAATTAAATTACTTAGTTAAATTAGTCGTGACAACTAATTTATTTTTCTCAGTGAATCAGCTCTTATTATTTCTTACCTTTTCTTCGGCCCTCGCTACTCCATCGCGAGCCACGAGATGGAACCAGACACTTTTTCATTTTTTCATTTCTCGCTTGAATCAATTTGTTTAGAGTTGTTTCTCTGCGTCCGCCACTCATTTCTCAATTTTTAATTATCACAAGACCTTATTCTGTACTAGTTCTCAAATTTCTGATTTTTTTTCCTTTTCTCGTTCCCAAAATCGGGAAATATAAAATAGCACGTTTGGTTGTGAATTCAAATTTCTACTAAGCCTGTGATACATCAAGTTTTCTTGTTTTTTAAAGCCTGTTATAATTAACAAAATGATTTTGTAATTTAATGGGTGGAATTTTATGTTAATAGAACATTTACAAAAGATTACAAGTAGTCGATTATAATCAGTAATACTTGCTATTGAATGTGTACAGCAAAATCCACTAAGTAAATGAAACGAGGATTTCCACAGCGTTGGGTCTTCAACACTATATGTAATACGGGCTTATTCGCTAATACTCGATTATTATAGTATAAACTGTTTGATTTAAACTCACGACGGAGAGGCTGTGAAAGCATTTAATTATAGAAAATATCGTTTTAGCGTAGTTAGAAATTTATCAAAACTTTAAAGTTCGCAATGATGTTTATGGAGTTTCCAACACACATATAGTAAATGCCCTGCTTCGTGGCTATTTATAAACTTCTAGTACGTATCGTTCGTATAGACTCATATACTGTAGGAAGTTCTTTGTTAATTTAGACAGAACTATATATGGGTATTTCTGATGTATTCATTAGAAACGGAATTTCTAAAAGAACATCTATCAATATTGTATAGGAAGCTAAAGCATGAAATCAATACCTGTACTTATATACAGATATTTTTAGAAAGGATTGGTTTTGTAAAATAGCCAGGGCTTTGTTCATAAAATTTTTCAAAAGCCTTGTCTAGAGGTAGCCCGGATAATTTTCATTTATATAATTTCATGTACTGATAACGAAGAATGGAAGAAAAAAATATTATGAAAACATTATGATCATCATTAGGTCTTCAGTCATGGAATTGGTGAAACACTCACCTCCGTTGTTTCTTATTCTGAGCTAACCTAGACGTTTCCCTGAAATTCCCACAGCCTACATCTTTCACTATCTGCGCGCAATATCCTTACCTAGGACTACCGTTACCTCTCTTTTTTCTTCTCTGCGTGTAACATGTCCTGCAATATTTCGCAATTGCCTTGGAACTTGTCCTGTCCTTCTAGTTCTACTTTTTTCGTTTTTCATATATATCTTTCTTCCCCTACTATTTTTAAAACCTTTTTATTGTTAACTTGGTCTATCTATGCTATCACGTTCATACATCTGAAGCACCGCATTCGCTTCTACCTATTTCCTGTCTGCTTCTTCTATTGCCCGCCCATATTCCATAGCCATACAGTACTGAGCTCCTCACATATGCTTTCGACAATTCTTTCCTTGTTTCAGTGTCTGTTGTCTTCGAACATAGCCACTGCTCTTCTTGTTAGATAAAGCTCAGTTTCTCGTTCTATTGCTTTCTAAATATATACCCAGTGGTACGTGTAGGAGGCTAAGCATCTTGCAGCTACCAGGATCCTCCCCAATGTAGTACCTTCGGGTGGAGCATTGGGGACGAGGCCGCAGCTATAGCGACCCTTATTCAAATTATAATACCAAGATCCCCCATCACTTAACCGTCCACCGAATTAATCGTTTTTCGATAAATCTTTTCGCACAATCAACAATAGTTGAGAATATTGCAAAACTAACACCTGTAGTTGCTTACAATAATCATCAGGTTCAAGTGCAGAGATTTATTTCGTCATTAGGTTTTCTGTTTTGGATCTGGTTGGACGAGTACCTCCATTGATTTTTATTCTGAGCTAGCATACACATTTCTCTGAAATTCATCCAGCTTACATCTTTGTCTATATCTGTGTGCAATAGTCTAACCTAGGTCTACTTGTACCTCGCCTTTTTTTTTTATCTCTACGTCTAATACAATCCGCACTATTCCCTCATACCGTAGTATGTGACCTATCATACGATTTCTACTGTTTTTCAAATATATTTCCCCTTACCATTTCTAGAACCTCTTCGTTCTTAACTTCGTCTGCCCATGGTATATTTATTAGACGTCTGAAGTACCACATTTCAAAGACTTCTATCGTTTACCTGTCCGCTTCTCCTACTGCGCAAGTTTTACAGCGGTACAGTGCCGGGCTCCAAATATATGCTTTCGGCAATATTTTTCTTGTTTTTATGTTGTTGTCTTTGAACACAGTAATTGCTTTTACTTGCTAAATGTAGCACGACCTTACGCTAATTTCTGTTTTATATTTTTACGCCTTTCCCTTATTGCATTATTTAGCTTCCTACGTAGCAGAAAACCTTAACCTTTTGTAAGCTTTCGTTTCCTCTTTGTCTTCTAGTTTTTATTTGTTTTAACCATCTTTACATACTAGTAATTTAGTTTTATTTTGAAAATTTTCATACCGTATCTCTCTGCTAGAACTGTCTCCATTGGATTAGAGCTGCTTCTAACTCTTCCTTGCTAGATGCTAATACCGGTATATCATCTACAAATTTAAGCATATCAATCTTATGTCCCTGCATAGTAATTCCAAATGTCTTCCTACAGTTGACACTATTTATTGCTTCTTCAATATATAAGCTAAAATTAACGGGGATAGAGCACATCCCTGCCTCATCCCTTTCCTAATAATTACTTCTCTACGTTCCTGCCATAATTCAATTACCACTGTTTGTTCTTTGTATAAACTGTGAATTATCCGTCTTTCCCTAGGACTCATTCTAATCTTTATGAGTACTTTGAACATTTTTTTTTCATTTTACATTGTCGAATTCTTCTTTCAGATCTACAAATCCTATATACACGTTTTCTCCTTTTTCTATTGTCTTCTCCATTACCACCCTCAGAGCTAAAATAGCCACCCATTTTCCTCTGCATTGCCTAAACCCAAATTGATGTTCTCCTAGTATTAATTCAGCCTGTTTCTCCATCCATTATTGTACAATTCTACTAATTATGTTTGACACGTTTGCGGTCGAACTTAGTTTTAGCTAATTTGCACAGCTATCATCGCTACTCTTTTTTTTTGGTATAGTGACTATGAGACTACATTTCAAATCTTTGGGTATTTCGCCTATCTGATTTGTATAGCTTACAAGTTGAAGAGACGTTCTGTTACTGTTTGCCCAGTGACTTCTAGAGTTTCTGTTTGCGCCTTATCTACCCCCGGTGCCATACCATTTTTCAGACCATATAATGCTAATTCAAACTTATCGCTATAGGGTATCCCAAATCATCCTCTTCAATATGTGATTTCCTGTTCTAGAGCTGCTATTTTCTTTCCTGCATATAACTTCCTTACATATTCTTGCCAATTGACCACTTTCAGTACATTTTCTATAATGGTGTCTCCTTCCATGCCTCTTATATTTGTGCTATACGGTTCTATATTCCTTAAATTCTATCTAATTAGTTCGTATGCATCGTCTGTCTTTTTTATTTCGATCTTAGTTTGTATCTCTATGCACTTTTTGTCGATCCATTGTTATTTAGATTTCTTGCATTTGCGAATAATTTCCCATTTTATGGCTTTGTATCTCTGTTTGTTTGCTTCTTCTAGTCTGTTTTTGTGTTTTCGTCTTTCTCCTATTAAATTTAGGATATCCATTGTTTTCTATGGTTTCTTATTTTCTTTTTGTGTATACCCCAGAATGTTACTGATCGCCATGTCTAAACTGATTTTAATGTTATTCAATTCTGTTTATACTTCCTTGGTATCAAAAATTTTTCCAATACCTTTGAGCAATTTGTTTGACTTCCTCAAATATTTTGTGGATACCTTTATCTATTAATTTCTGAAAATCAAAGTGCCTTTTGCAGTTCCCCCATATCAATATGTATATAAAATTAAATGCATTTAGTATGTCTTAGTAATAGCTTGATACATTGTGTTAATTGAAGGTAACAATATTAAAGGTTAATCAGAGTTCATATCAGACATGAGAACGAAAGCAACTACTTTGTATTCCAGGCGCAACCTGATACTGCAGGTGCAGATAAAGCAGTCTTAATTAAAACATTACTTAGAACAAAACACTGTATGGTATCAATAAATGGCAGACGGTGAGATCTGCACTTTCCACAAGATGATGTGAGAGCAGGATTCAATACCAACGTACGATGAACATCAAGTTTTACTAGGAATTTTTATTACCACGTGCGAGACATTTCTAAAATCATTCTGCAAACAAGGGACATTGAACGGAACAATTAGCTATTAGGATTGTTCTAGGCAAGCTAACAACATAGCTTTGATCTTAATTGCGAGTAGGGATGACCTAACAGATTGGGAGGATTACAAGAAAATATTAATCGTGTATTTCGGCAACCAGTGTAATATAAAATGTCTCATCGGAGACTTATTAGACCTAAGAATAGAAAATAATAAGTCACCATAACAATTTGGTATGCGGTGTCAAGACGTTAGAAGTTTTATCCTAACTAAATTGAAACTAGAGGAACCAGACCCAAACGTACGTTTAATTAAAACAAAAATGTACAATGAGATGGCGTTAGACACTTATATAAACGCGCTACCCAAGCGATTATCGGACAAGATAAGATTCCGAAATCCCCAAAATCTAGAAGAAGCAATGAATTTAAATATCAAAGAGGAAAACGTGATGTATTACAGACACAACCTGATACTGCAGGTTCAGATACAAAAAACTGCAATAAAGCAGTCTTAATTAAAACATTACTTAGAACAAGACATTGTATGTTATCAAGAAATAGCAGACCGTGAGATCTGCACTTTCCCACAAGATGATGTGAGAGCAGAAATTACATAAATACTCCGAGGAGCCCCTGATGTCCAATCAGTCTCGAACTTCATAACTTTAACATTGTCGGTAGTTCAAGCTACCCATTGGTAATTATTAAAATATTAACTTTGTTTAACTTGTTAAATTAAAAGTCACGTTAATGAACATAACCTACAAGTTGTTAAACCATTTTAGTAATTACTGTTTAAAAATAAATTTGATAGAAGTGTTTTTGGGAAATAAATGTTTTAAAAAAAAAAGCTTCCAAAAGCCCAAAACCTATTTCGCGGCCTAATTACGATGTGGTAGTCAGTGTCTGTATCTAGTTCTGGGTAGTTTCTACAATCCTTTACTTGATTCCGAAACCGTTGTCTAACAAGAATCTAATCTATTTGATATCTTTCCATATCTCAAGGCATTTTCTACGTGTATCGTCTTCTAGCATGATGTTGAAATAATGTGTTTGTGATGATTAAATTGTTTTTGTCACATAATTCTAGCAACCTATTTCCCCTGTCGTTCTCATTTCTCATACATAATCCAAATAAACCTACTACCTCTCCTTCCCAACCTTCACCTACCACTGAATTAAAGTCCCCTGTATTTATTAAATTTTCATATCCATTTGCGCATAGTAGTGTCTTTAATATTTTTATAGATCGCTTCTACCCCTTCCCCCAGTATAGCCAGAGATGAGCATTTATATTTGTTTTATTACTCTATTTACCGGTTTCGACTCTAATCTAAGCAAGAATACTCTTTCATTCTTTTGTATCTAGTTTCCTACACAGTGTCGTATCTTTATTTCGTATAACTACCCAACACAAAAATTTCCCTGCTTTGATCCTGAATGAATTACCCTAAAGCCTTCACTCCAAAAGTCAACCGCCTCTGGCCACTGAATTTCGTTAATCCCAACTATGTCTAATGCTCATCTATCCATTTCAATTTTCAAGTTTTCTAGCTTACCGACGACTTCATACTTCTGACATTTCACGCTTCGACTTGTAAAATGTTCCTGGCTCTTCTTTTCAACTTTCCGATTACGTCTTTCGAAGTGGTTCTCTCCCGGAGATCCGAATGTGGAACTATTCTAATTTTGAAATCTTTTAGCACAGAGGATGCCATCATTTTACATAAAAATTTAAGTACGCTATGTACTTTAGAGTAATATGGTTTCCCGTTGCCTCCACATTGTAGTAGTGTGTCTTAGAATGCCATACCAACCCCTATGATTTTTGTCACCCTAAGTACCGAAAGAGCTGCGGTCCTTTTTCGGAGGGCTGTTTTAGTCTGGTTCCTCATTAAAGATCTCACTAATTTAAATAAATCTTTCGTACGGCTCTTTAGCTCAATGAAACGCGCAAGTTGTTTCATCCGTTCAAGTAATCTAGAACTTTTTTAAGGTGCAGGTCCAGACAGAACAGGAATGCATCATACTAAAACGAAAACTCAGTTGGCAATAATAACAATTCGTTATTTTCAAATTGGTTATACAAGTTCTTTTCAGCGACTCGTAGTTACAATAAAATTTGTAGCAGCTCCCCCAACTATTTATTTTTAGAGCTTTAATTAACTGCACAAGCATCATCTTCTTAACACTAAAACTAAAATGCTATCTTCTAAAATACTACTTAAGCACTATAATGAACTTATATTGGAGCACTAATTGGTCATTTATATTAATTTACGTGATCACTAACCGTAATTTATTTTGCATTACAACTTCCAAAGCTTTCGACTTGAACATATTTCAGTCTAATAATGTAAATGACATTAGGATAAATATTATAATTAAAGCGGCAATAAGAACTAACTTGCAATAAATATAGCTACAAATTTATATGCATTTTAATCGTACTTGATTACTCTAACACATACCAGAATTATGCAAATAACGTTTTCAATATTTTTTTATTTTAATTTAAATAACCCTTTAATGTAGAATTTTTGTACTTGTCAATCAAGTGGTTTCGCACAGCAGAGCCTGTCAATCATGTATATTTGAAGATGTCACGCCACGGTTTACGTTGGCTACGTTCTATTGTAATTATTGTGGTCGGGAGTATACCAATTGGCGCTACAATACCATTATCACAAATATCTTCATTCATTTTTCCTTCTATAGAAAGCAATGCCAAAACACTCAAAAAAAAATTCTTCTAAATATTGTTTTAGAACACTTATCAAGAGCTTAGTACATAAATTCAGCTCAATACAGGTATCATTTTATATTCTATTTTTACTGTAATAGGGAACTTACTAGCAATAAAACTGCCACACCACTGAGCTTCTTTATACAGGATTTTTATTCCACTAGAATGACAGCTTATTATTCTTTTGGGATTTTACATTTTAAGGAGCTTATTCTAAACCTTTTGTGTTGACGATTTCGTTAATCTCGAATCTATAACGCTTGCGCGTTAATTAGTCATTCATTTGTCAATAGAAAAGCATTTATAAAATTCAGCTGGTTCAGGTTCATTAGTAAGAAAATACTCTCAAAATTTTTAGAAGCATGGGCAATTTACAGTTAATAAAGTGACTATATCAATATATTGTTAATCAGGACAAGTAAATAAATCAAAAAGCCCCGAATATATTTATATATAAACAGCAATGCGGATTTTATAATAGTCGTATTCAATTAGAAAAATCATCCACTAAAATCAGAGACCTTATTGTACCACAATAATATTTGTATTAATTCTCATGGGGTTCAAGAAACGGCGACAACCATAAAATTATAATGTTCGTTCACATTAACCAAGGATACTGATCATGACACTAAAAAATCTTTAGACATATAATGTGTGATTATTCAAAAGATGGGAGATTAACAGGCTAAGTTTGTAGGAAATTAATACAGAGACGTGATCAAAAGAGGAATAGATTATACCTAAGTGACGACTGACGTGCTGTAGTTCGTTGCTCTTTGACGAGAAGGCTGACAATGATGAGAATAAAATGATGTTTGCGTGAGAGTGGATGTTTGATTATTGGTAAGGTAAAGGAGCGTCCATGGGCTGATATCAAATTATTTTGAGCTTTACTGAATGCGTATAGTCTAGAAAAGTTCATGCACGTTAAGCGTGGAACTGCATTCGTGTCAGTTGGGGAGATTATTCTAGAAAGAATGGTAAACCGGTTTCACTTATTAAGGGAAGTTGTAATTTTGTGGTGACTTACAATAGCTAGGGAGCACACACCAGGTGTATCATTGACGGTTTTAAACATTTTGCATCGTTACTCATAAGAAGACTTAGGAACAGAATGGTTAATATTTTATGAGCTTCTTGTTTTTAATGATGTACAGTTATATACTTGTGGATGTGATATGATAGTGGCCTTTATCTACGTAGTAGAAAATTAATATTCCGTTACTTAAATATTTTGTTACACTATGAAACAGCGACGGGAAGGGCTTTACTTAAAGGTAAGTATAATAGTATTATTGAAAGGTGTTTGAATATTTTAAAAGAGTATGAAATACGAACATGCAAGTTCCAGTGTGGAATTACTGTTAAAGAATGTGTAAAATTGCGGTGTAAATTTCGAATAGCTCTGTGGCAAAGAAAAGCGGACATGTACACAAAAATAAGTGATAATTAACAAATAACATATAATTATTGGTTTTAACCAAATCAAACATTTACTTCAAAGCATTCACCTGTTGTTTACGCAGCCGTGCCAACGGAAAAACAATGTAAACAAAACGGTAGAATCTGTCCGTCATACGGGAAACAAAAAACTACTCTTCATTTGGCGGGTGTAGCGAAGCACATTTATGTCGATAGCGGTTGTTCTGAAGAAAAGCGGTTCATCTAATTGAGGATTCTACGTAGAACATGTAAGCAAAGATGCAGCCTGCTAGAACGTCAATTCGATACTCTCCTTGCTTCGTGTATTTTCTCAATTACTACAACATTCTTGCACATGCGAAACAAAGTTTATCACTCGCGGCACTTGTTGGCGCGTGCTTGAAGTAAAACATGAAATTTCCACACTAACAAATTTAAATATACCAAGGGCTACATAAATAATCAACAAACTTAACGGAAAATAAATGTAGCTGTAAATAATTTACAATATAAACGGAACAGCATGTAAATTCAATATTTTAAATCAACGCTAGAATGGTTACGTGAAAGGTTGGGATTGTACTGAATTTTTCTCGGTCTTGTTGTTATGGGCATTTCCAAATAAATGTGATTTAAAATGTAATATTAATCAATCGGGGAAGAATTAGTACAGTGGAAGGGTAGTACTATTTATAGAATAAAGTTTTTTGCAGTTCTATTAATAATACCTGGCCGCTGAAGAGTTGTAATTACAAATGACAAACTAAAAGGGACATAAGTAAAGAGCTGGATATTAATATGTAGGATAGTTCTGACTTAGTTTTAGAAGAAAAATGCCTAAAGAACAAAAGCTTTGAAGTCGGCTTAAAAAATATGATCAACGCCTTTGGAAATATAAATTAAAAGGGATGTTAGGATTTCAAATAAAACAAAGCTAGATTACAAAACAGGTTTACTACTTTCGTTAAAAATAAAAGGCTGTAATAGGATCTAAAGTTGGTAAAGATATAAAACGGAAATATGCTTCCTAAGAATCTTGTGTAACTTGCATACGGAGCTGCCAGAAATAATATTGAGCAAGTCGAAGAGAAAAGTGCTGTAATTAAATTCGTGTTTTAGTTATTATGAGTAGATACAAAAAAGAAAGTGAAAAATAAGTTTAAATGAATAGAAAAAAATTTTAAATAGATATTTAACATGAAAATGATCAAGACCAAAACAAAGTGAAATGTAGTGACCAATAGTAGTAGCAGCGGTACCAAAGATGATAGGAAGCAAAGAGTTTTGCTTCATAAGAAGTTTGATTACGAATGACAGTAGGATTAAAAGGAAACAATATTGAATTCCTAGGTTTGGGGTGTAGCACCCATGACGGGAAAACTTAAGTATTATATAAAGAAAAAGGTATAAGGGTAAAAGTTATCGAGATGGAATGCTGAAGTTAATTTGGACATATAAGGTTAGTAACAATTGAGTATTACAAATGATTCAAGAACATAGAAGTAGCACAAGTGTAACTACACGAAAACTTTGTTACGTTATAAATTTTGATTTGCCCTGAAGGGGTGAGAACTTCGTAGCAATTTATGGATGTTTCGACTAACAGCAGTGATGCGGGAGTAGGTTTCTATAGAAGAAATAAAAAGAAACGAGAAGATTTTGAAATAACAATAAACAAAAATTAATAAATAAAATGGCTAAAATACAACTATATTACATTAATTTCTTACGCTAAAAGGCTTTTCTATAATTCTTTCAACATATTTCCTACACGTAGATGGTTATTCCGCATAGGTTTCCCTTGCTTTTGTGTCCTAAATTCTATCACCGTATACATCGTCACCTTTCTCCTAAATAATGTAAAACCACTCACTTATTTTGTCCTAACTAACGGAATTTTTAGAACAAAATGCACCTGGCGAATACGGCTTCATCACTCGGGTAGCAGTTGTACATCTTTCCACAAATTTATCTATACGTTGACGTATATTACAACTAATTTCAAATAAAATTCTACCTAAATTAAATTCTATTAACAATAAATTCTTGAAATGAAATTACACATACTGCATTCCTTAAACTTCGATAACCACAGATGGTGGAAATAGTGGATGTGTAAATAAGAGCAAAGTATATATACGAGCGGAACTTTCAAGTACTTACCAGTGGTGGTTTTGCATCAGGCTGGACGGGGTACGGTCGACGAGGTGGACAATCAGGGCTGGGGTTCCCCAAGGCTCACTCCTCTTGCCGACACTCTTCGGCATCTTCGTGAGCGACCTACCGAAAACAGCAGATACCAAGATGGCAATATACGCCGACGACAAAGTCATTCTAGCCAGGTCCCGTGCCCCGCACCTCATCATGCAGAGACTGCAAACAGTGATGAGGAGTGGTTAAGACTCTGGCGAGTCAAGGTCAATCCAGAAAAGAGTACGGCAGTTTTTTTCGCGAAGCGACGTTACCGACCTGAAGACGAGGTCAGAGCATTCGACGAACCGATACCTTGGTGTTCAGACGTCAAGTATCTAGGGGTGATACTTTCGAAGCTCACTTAGAAAGCTCACATCGAGTATGCAGCAAACAAGGTCAAGGGAGTTATGGCTCTGCTATACCCCTTGACCAATCGCCGAAGTAGGCTAAACGCTCAAACAAGCTTAGACTCTACAAGGCGATAATCAGACCGAGGTTTGCATATGCATCAGCGGTGTGGGGTAACGCAGTGGAAACGCACATGTGTAAGCTCCAGGTGATCCAGAACAAGGTCCTAAGGGGGGTCTTTGGAGTTCCCTGGTTCATTTGAAACGCTTAGCTTCACAGAGAGGTAAATCTGCAAACCATCAAGGAATGGCTCCGGTCAAACGTAGAGAGGTTTTACGGATCTCTAGAAGATCACGAAATTCAGTCCATACGAGCCCTGGGAGCGTATGAAGATGCCCTATGGCAACTACATAGACACCCCAGGGCGACGCTCCGACAATGATCTTTGATGCGATTCCATCAGACGTCCGAAAGGAATATCTGCGCGTAACATCATGTTTTTTCCAATTCGCGACAGCGGTGAAAGACCTAGTCCAGGTACGCTAGTCACGGGATTCCTATAAAGTCTATGACAAGGGATCTCGAGTCCGACACCAGAAAGGATTTTTAGGGGTATGTCCTTGCTCTGGCAAGGAAGAGTCCCACACAGCGAATATAAAACCTTTTACCACTATCAAAAATACGTACTTACCAGTAAGAGTTTTAACGACGGCGGCGGTGGAACTCAAACGATAACAGCAGCCTTTCTACAACTGTTGCAGTAGACCACAACTCAGATTACTTTAAGGCTAATCACTGTAAAACCCATAGATTACACTATATACTCGGCGGAGGGGGGTTGACCTACAAATTACATCTCATATATTATAATTAAAGTTAATTTTAACTATAATTACAAACAGAACACTTACACTAATCTTATAGGAAAAAAATGAACTCAAGGAAACATTCATCTAGCTAGATATTATAAACACAACTTTGAAAAACATTAATCCATAATTAATCTTATCATGCCATTGTTCTAGTTTCTAAGTTGATCTATACGACATATCGCATTACCAAATTTTTCATTAGCCATTCTAATGTCCATTAAAAATACTAACTTTTTTCTCTTCTGCTAACAATAGTTTTACCAACAAAGCTTACTTTTAAAATCAATATACACTAATTCTAACGTTAATTTCTTCCAACAATACATTTAATTTCATTATAAATAATTGCCTATTACTTTTATACAAACATTAATATTTTCTGTCCAAAAAGCAAAATATATGAATCTAAACATATAAGTTCATTCTACTTACTGTTTGAGTTCAGGATATCCAGCAACCATCTGTATTTTTCATTTTTCATCATTTCAGCTATCACGGCTTTCTTTCCACTAACACAGCTTCCTTAACCCAATATAACACAAAATTACAAATAAATTGTAACTTTCTAGAACCTAACCCCTTTTTAACTTGGCGGTTACGATATTATATCCACCAACTCCCTAACCCCGCGTATGCAAACGTATCGCCCGCCGTTTATGTTTCCTTGCGTGAAATTTAATCGCATTTATTTGTATTCCTACACTTTTATGTTTTCTAACTGCTTGAGGTTATGTGTTTGTCATGTTTAACTATTCTTATTTCTCCCACTATAAAATCTTGTTAATTACCATCAGCATCCGGTTCTACAGTATATCAATTTTAATTTACGCTGAATAAAGTTAATTGTCACGTTAACTATGTATGCAATTCGTATTGTTGTTTCAATTTGGTATTTTTGTCATGTCCTTGGTGATCGGGACAAATAATACTTGTCTATTGTAATTTATCTTGTTTATTTGAAATACATACGCATTCTTTTGTCTTATTGAGATGTTTTCGTTTGCGGTTAATTAGGTCAGTGTTGGATATTTACAATATATTTAAAAGAATTAATGTTATATCTTATTACTGGGATTACTTTTATAAAAACAAAATTTTAAACAGCATGTTTAATTAACAATTATTATTTGTGAAATCTGTCATGCAACGTGTGTCCATATCGAATTTCTCCATTCAAATGGTTCCCATTTAATTTATAGCTAACCTAATGCAACGCGAGTTATGTAATCCCCCAATTGTTATATATATATATATATATATATATATATATATATATATAAAAGAAACTAATAATTAAGAAGTTATTAGACATATTAGAAAATGCGCTAAGTGATGTGCAACAATGTAATGAAAAACAATTCATTCAGTTTATTAACGTTCATGGGAACGGAAACGCTACTTTGTAGCACAGAGATAAGTGACACTGCAGATGTCAGGTCACAGGTGGTCACAGACAGTCACGTGCCGAGATTACCTGGAAAGGAAGCTCGCAACAAAGTAATTATGAATAGATTTAAGATAGCAACATTGTATTATGAATAGAGTCAAGTGTAAGCAGACATTAGGTCTGCAAGTTCCCACAGCGATGTGAGGGGGGTAGGGATATTATAAAAGGCCCGGGAGCCCCACTCGAAGACAGTTAATCCATCGTTCAGCTTTAACATTGCAGTTCGTAGATAACTCACTTTGTACAATTAGTTAATTAATTTCGAACTTAGAATAATAATTCAAGATTGCCAAAATTCAACATTAATTTCTGTAAAATAATAAATAAATGTGTTAAGAAGTTGGAGATGTCTTTTTAAAAAGGACCGCTTGCAGCCACAAACCTTAACTCGCGTTACTACTTGGCGATATGATGTCATTTTTAGAGTCATAAAAGAATGATAAGTACAGTAACGGAGAGTAGAACAGAGAATAGATCGAAAAATCCAAAGGTTGAAGTATTTAAACCAAATTAAGAAGATCTTAAAAGATATGGTTACAGAGTTTCGAAAAAGGAAGCTTAGTATAGAAAACAGTGGAAAACTGCTCCGAAATAATCTGGAGACCGTGACTAAAAGAAGTAAACTTTCATTTGATAGTGATTTTCAAATGTTATTGGGAATGGAACAGTTATAAAAAAGAATGAACCTAGAGAACAATGTACGTGGTAACTTTGAAAATTTTTAGAGAGTTAAGATTAACCTTTTTTAACGCACGATACAATTTGGTGGCATTTGGAAACACAAAATCTCTCTTTAAAATTTGTACCACCTCATATTAAAATGTACTGATTTGTAGCTAAAACTTGGAATCGATTAGATTACAATTGTAGGTGCACTGCTGTAACTATAACCGTTTACTATTTCCACTGAATCTCACGAACAACTAACTGTATGTGTTAGAATTTTTATTGCTTTTGTATATATTTGAAAATAAACTGCTTTGGCATGAACCAAAATGAAACCACGTTAAACTGTAATAATTCCAGTCAATTCGATCTGTTACTATGTCAGGAAATTGGCGACTGTTTTTGTAATCCGCAGATCATAAACTACATGTATGTTTCCTATTGTGCATGTTAGCGATACGGTTGAACTATAATATCGACACTAAAATATTTATCTACTATTTGTACGGAAGGTCTATAAAATACAGAAATATGTATTACTGTGGTTATACGTTTTCTTTTATTGATTTTGAAATAAAACTACCCCTAAAAGACGATCGTAAACCTACATTCAGTGGTGATTCGTATGTTTCATGTCGTTAGTTTCCGTTGCGATGGTTCAATTGAGTGGATTTTATTAACTTTTATAGAGAAAGTATTATCAGCTGTAAAATGTTATTCCGCAGTATTCTGAGCAACTATAAATGATAACCGCAACAGGAAATCGTTTTTACATTCTTACTAGTGTTTCAAGTTACGAGTACATGAACATTACACAAACGCTTTTGCGAGTATTAAGTTATTTTATACTTTCAAATTTTCAGAATATTCACATTATCAGTTCTGAGTATATTCTAGAATCTTAAAAGTTAATTCGTTGCCTAAAGATAGCGCGTTATTAACCGTAGAAAACACATATACATCGAAACGCTTATAACGTACACATTTTGGATGTTTTGATTTTTTATGCATATAATACCAACTTTAAATTACAATTATTTCTTACAGCTAATGTTTCATCCAGGTCCTCGGTCCTGGAAGTTGTTGGACGCGTACTTTCATTGTTTCATATTCTGAGCTAACCTACACATTTCCTTGAAATTCCCACAGCCTACATATTTCAATATCTGTGTGTAATAGTCTCATCTAGGCCCACCTCTACCGCTATTTATCCTTTATCTACTTCTAAGATAAGCCGCGCTGTTTCCTAATGCTTTAGTATGTGTCCTATCATCCTATCTATTTTTTTTATCGTTTTTCCATATATTATTCCTTCGCCTACCATTTCTAGTACCTCATACATTCATAATAAATCTGTAAAACAGCATTTCAAAGGCTTTTTCCTGTCCACTTTACCCACTGTCTACGTTTCACAACCGTACAGTCCTGTGCTCCACACATACGCTTTCAGCAATATTTCCCTTGTTTCTGTGTTTGTTGTCTTTGATCATAGTAGTCGCTTTTTCTTGTTTAATGTACCACAGCCTTATGCAATTCCTTACTTTTTATCTTTTGCACTTTTCTCGTCTTGGTTTTGTTAATGCTTAATAGTTGTACTATGTCTTCATATCAAAATCCACTTAAAAACCCCTAGTTGTAATTTAGTTTCTATTTGTCATCCTTATTTTAATTTGGCTCGTACCATTTGGGCGTGTCATATTTTGAGGTAAAATTAAATTTTTGCCAATTTTTTTGAAATTAACAGCAATAGATTACAACACACAAATTTATGAAAGTTTAATCAGGTTCTGTTTTGATTTATTTTTTGACTTCAACATCCTCCTTTCTTCTAGGCCGCTAATACACCCTTCCAGTTTTTGATGAGTGTTGTAACCGGAATCAAATGACCTTGATAAAAAAAAGGTTTTTAATGATTGATACAGTTGTCAGTTGTTCTATATTCGAAATAAATAATAAGGCGTTTAATTTAATCTTTAAGAATAACCCAACCCTAGTACACCCACCGAACCAGGGATCTTTACTTAGACGGGTAGTCTAGAGATACGAGATCCCACATAAATTTTGGCGACCGTAACAGGACAGCGTGGGTATAGAAGACAGTAAAATCAGTATACTACTAATTGGGTTATTTTGGTTGCCTTATGGATTTGGAAAGCGCAAAGAGGTTGCGCAAAGTGATTTGTGGGTCTTTTACAAGATGTGCCACGGAGTTGGAGTCACTTTTATCGCAGTCCGTGAATGACATGGTAAAAGTTCAAGTGTGTATGAATATGCTGAAAGATAAATTCGATGAGCTTAGTGTTATTAGTTCCGAAATATTTAACGCGCTTGTTGCCGATACTGCAGTAAGCGAAGACCACTTGCTTTCTGACAAGGAGGGCAGTGATGCGTACTCAAATCGGTTTCAAGCATTAAATCTACGATGCAAAAAACTATTGAACAAAAACCAAAAAAAAGAAACATTGCATGATTTGTCAGACCTAACTACCATTTCTGGCAGACGTAGGTTTAAGCTTCCAGTTCTACAGTTCAAACAATATGATGGCAGTATTCGAGAGTGGCTTCCGTTCTGGGAACAGTTCAGAAAGATTCATGATGACGCGGATATTGATCCTGCGGATAAAGTAGATTATTTGGTTCAAGCAACAGTACCAGGAAGCGGAGCCAGGCAACTCGTAAACAGTTTTCCAGCCACAGGAAATAACTACACGCAAATCATAGACTGCATAAGAAACGCAGCTCCGATCTCTGGAAGTGTTGGGCATAACCTCCGATAAGTATTCAGCCATGCTTTTCCCGCTTGTAGAATCGTACTTGCCAGAAGGGTTATTACGTGTATGGCAACGAAGTACTTTAAGTTTATGTGTCGAGAATGTTGAGCGAGGCGCTAGCGTTTCTTTAGAAGCTCGTATGAAAACATTGATGCAGTTTCTACGGAGCGAAGTCGAAAATGAACAGCGCATTTCTTTAGCGTCAGAGGGCTTCGGTTTACGCAATACAAAGGCCCCTAGTCAGAATGATTTTGGCGAAAATACGAAAAGGAGGTCTAAGTTTGAATCTGGTTTATCGACGGCCGCTGATTTGATAAACAATAGCGAAAGCGTCAAATGTATTTTCTGTGATTATTCTTATGACAGTTCTAACTGTGTCAAAGCTAGAACTTTTCCGTTAGAAAAGAAAAGGCAATTGATTGTAGAAAAGAAGGCCTGTTTAAGGTGTCTAAAGAAGGGACATTTAGCTAAGAAATGTAATAAGCGTATTAGATGTTTAGTGTGTTGCAAACGTCATGTTACATTATTGTGTCCCGAAAGTAGAGCAAATCAAGAAACAGAAACTACGACAAAGGTGTGCAAACAGGAAGATCATGGCACACCGGATGTAAGTGCAGCAAATTTTACCAATACGCATGTGTTTTTACAAACTCTAAAAGTGTGGTTAATTGGCAAAAATATGTCATGAGAAGTGCGCGCATTAATTGACACAGGCTCTCACAGGTCTTATGTTTTAGAATCTACAGTACGAGAATTAGGTCTTATGCCCAAACGAAGACAAAAAATTATGCATTGTCTGTTTAGAGGAGCTATGGCTGAACATATGCACGGTTGCTATGACCTTAAAGTGGCGCGGAATAACTACTCCTGCAATGTAGAAGTTTATGATCAGACAAAATTATGTGCTCATGTTGCACATGTCTTGCACGGTAAATGGACTAAAGAACTTGAGGACTTAGGGGTAAAGTTAAACGACACTAGCCTATCTAAGGATATTGAGCTGCTAATTGGGTCTGATGTCGCAGGATCGCTTTATACTGGTCGTCGTTATGTTTTGAAAAGTGGGCTTGTAGCGATGGAGACGCTCTTGGGATTTACTGTAATGAGAAAGACACCCGTAAATCTATTGGAGAATACTATGTCTTTTTTTGCCGTAAATCTTTTTGTAGGAGATACCGCCATTAGTAATTTGTAGGAATTGGATGTGCTGGGTATTTCTGAGTCCAGCAAATCGGCGAATAGGCAGGCACTTGAGATAATCGCTAAGAAGTTTTTTTGCAAAACTGTTAAAGTTAACGAAGAAGGTCGTTATAAAGTTTGTTTGCCGTGGTTAGATGGGCACCCCCCCTTTACCTTCTAATTGCAACGTTGCGAAAAAACGGTTGCACGGTTGTACGATGCAGTTTTTAAAGAATGGTTACAGAAAGGTATTATGGAAGTGGTTAACGGCGAGGTTTCTGTCGATGTAGGTCATTACCTTCCTCATAGACCCGTGATTAAAAACAACTATACTACAAAAATACCCCCATTGTTTGATGCTGGTGCTAAAGAACGAGACAGACCTTCGCTTAATCAATGTCTAGAAAAGGGTGCTAACCTATTCGAAAAAATTCCTGATATTTTGATTAAATTTAGAGAAAATTGTTTTGGAGTAGTTGCTGATATGCAAGGCTTTTTTGTAGATTTCTATAAATGAATCTGATAGAGATTTTCTTAGATTTTTGTGGGTTAACTTGGAAGGTGAAAACATAGTTTATCGTCACAAGCGGGTTGTTTTTGGCGTGAATTGTAGTCCATTTCTCTTGGGAGCGACAATACAATACCATCTGGAGAGAGTCTTGGAAAAGTGCGATATCCATGAACTAAATTACACAAAAAATCTAATCTGCAAACTAAAAAAAAGCTTCTACGTTGATAATTGTGTGACAAGCATTAAAGATGAAGAATGTTTAAAAAGTTCATCAAAGAGGCTACTTTAGCCATGATGGACAAAAAGTTCGAGCTGAGGGGGTGGAAGAGGACACTTTACTCTGAAGACCGCAATAAAGACGTACACGTCCTTGGTTTGAATTGGAATACTGGTCGAAATACGTTGTCCTTGAAGGATTGCCTTAGTAAGTTAAACGAAAATGAATTTGAAGCGGTAACTAAACGTTGAATACTCTCGGCAGCGCAATGAGTTTTTGACCCAATTGGATTTGTCTGCCCAGTTACACTGGTTCCAAAATTGCTGCTGCAACAGACTTGGAAAAGCTGTTTGAAATGGAATGATCCTGTAGATGAGAGTATTCAAGAAGAAGTTCGTGCTTGGGTAAAGGATTTAAACTGCCTGGAACACTTAGAAATTCCCAGATGGATAAGAGCAGGATTTGGTGAAGGAAAAACTACTCATTGCACGTGTTCTGCGATGCCAGTAACAAAGCGTACGCTTGTGTTATTTATTTACGAGTCGAATGCAACGGGGAAGTGCATGTACGACTGTTGGCAGCGAAAACCAGAGTAGCACCACTAAAGAAATTGACCATACCGTGATTGGAACTTATGAGTGCAACAATAGCAGCGAGATTATACGCTAATGTTGCTAAGAATCTGGAGGTGAAGTTTTCTAGCTATTTTTGGAGTGACTCGACTACTGTACTCTTGTGGATCACAAGGGAAGAGGAATGGGCACCTTTTGTATGGAACACAGTTTCGGAAATACGCGGTCTCACTCAGGTTCTATCTTGGAGGTATGCTCCAGGGATGCTAAATCCAGCCGACCTCCCTTCGCGAGGTTGTTCAGCGAAACACCTGTTAAAGACGCGATGGTGGAAGGGTCCTCAATGGCTGCGCGACGAAGAAATAAATTGGCCCATATGTGATGTTGAAGGTGAAGAACTGTTAATAAATGTAGAGAAGAGAAAGACCATCACAACCCTAGTACACCCACCGAACAAGGGATTTTTTCTTAGACGGGTAGTTTAGAGATACGAGATCCCACAATGGGTGTAAACCTTGCCTGCTGCGTCTGTGACTTGTTTCACACATCTCTTTATGGATTGCCCATGGCAGAGCCATTGTGAGACTTTCATAGCTTCATCAATATACCTCTTTATTGCCGCTGCATCTTGCATGTCAGAGGTAGTTTATACACTTCAGAGCAGTCAATCGATTCCAACAAAAAAGATGCACTGTGATTAATGGTACTTCTTTTCCTTGACTTTAGAGGAAAATCTCCTATTGTATCATCATCACCACCTTTTAAGTCAATAATCGTTTCAACACCAGTTCTTCTCTCATTACCATCATCTGAACTCAATAATGTGTTACGTTTATTTTAAGACTAAATTAAAACCTACCCTGTACTTCATTATTCATTTATTCAGATCCTGTACATTTTACCGTTTTATAATAAGTACGCTTCCTAGCGATTCTTATTTAAACCAATTTGGTGCGAATTCGAAAAGCTTTACTACGTACCTAGACATAGCCGGAAGAAACGCAAATACCAGGCTAACTACCTGACGCGAAGAGTGGGGTGGATTCACATACATACCAAAGAAACGCGTCGCCCATGATTATCTATTAACAATAAAAGTAAATAAAAGATTCTGTATAAACAAGCAAAAACAATAAATATGTGTGACTATTTCAAAACAAACAATTATGTGATATGTACAATTTAGTACTTTAGATACGAAGTGCGCATCTCATATTTCACACAAAATAAAATTGATCGGCAGTAAATAAACATGTGAACTTTTGTCAAGCGTTTTCAAAATTTCACCCTAATACATTTTGGAAAATAAACTAATCAGTTGGAAAGAATTAATGTGTTAAAGCTTTTGGCAAACATTCTTTTTAAATTGTACATAATACCGTTTGTAAAATTGAACAATCAGTAGAAAAGAATCAGCGTGTGTCTGTCAAACCTTTTTAACAATGGTACATCACACCTGTAAAGCGATAATATCGATTCGTAGCAACAAACAATAGTCCTACAGTGTCACATTTCCTATCAAGTAACTACACCAAACGCTGATACGGAATATGCTCTTGGTATACACAAAAGAAAACAAGTTGTATACCTGTTTCTGTCTGGATACTTAACTTGCAAGCCGTCGAGGATGAGTCAGCACAGCAACGCCATGGTAGTCAGGATTCACTTACCCAGCTAACTGCATAACTGCAGCAGCGGTCTATGGACAAAAGCAGTTGGTCTACATAAAAAAAGAACCACTTCGGCCTCCAGCTAAAAGCTAAAAAGAAAATCTAAGTAGGATGGGTAAGCGCGGGATAACTCACCAATACACGTAAGACACCTCCTACTTGTCGAACAAAAAAAAACGTTCATTGCGTTTGAAGTATTCTGACGAATGATGTAGAAAATATTTCGACGCACAAGCTGTAGAATCAAATTCAAAAATGGTTCAAGTAACACGAATTCAAACTGCAAAATCCTCCCGTTATCGAAGCCCGATTAAAACTAGAAAACACGGTTTTATCGGCTAGTGCGCGACCTTATTTCAACAAGTTTTTACATTGCAACAATAGAGAAAACCATTATACGTTATCGGAGGGTTTAACAAACTAACGGATACCTAAAACACGACATAAACTCTTTAATTATCCAATAAATTTTCGTTTTAAAAACAAAGTGGATTTGAGTTAAAATTATGTTATGCGGGCTTATAATGAACAGGTTCACTATATAGGGTGTTGTGGAAGAATATAGGAATTGAAACGAAATTTATTCGAACGAGTAATTAATGAACAAAGGAGAAGAAAGGGTATTTCATTTAAGGGGGAAATAAACGTAACAGCTTATTCTATAAATCGAATAGTCAATACCCCGTTTTAGGTATCGGTAAACTCGTTATACATTGCGATAGCTTGTAATTACTTTCTCTATTGTTTCAATCTAAAACTATTAAAAATAACGTATTAAACTATCCGATAAAACCGAGTTTTCACGTTTGCTAATCACGTTTTGATAACACCAATATTACTTGGAGCTATGGTTGTTTAGTTAAACAAATTAATATTTACTTTCTCTTCCTTATACACGACGAAAACATTCGTATATTTTTGTTGTTTCCGTTTTCTTCGTGGGATTTTTGCGCACGCAATACAGCGTGGTAGGTAATAATGGTTTTACAGACCTGTTCTTTTCGGCGTAAATAAATTAATCTTTTTTGTAATTATTGTAGCTTCTTCTTTCGGTGGCCCTAAAGTCACGATGGATTGCCGCCCCTTGTTGTAACGGGAGGACTCGCATGGCGTAATCCCGGGAACATCTGTTTCGCGCTGTCCTTGAAGACGGTGTGACTAGCCTACACTTTGGACATGCTAGTGAGTGTTTCTTCCTTGTTTACGTCAACCACATATCTATTTGGACTTTACATTTTAAGCTTCGACATTTACAAAATTAAACAATCCGCATATCCGAAAATTATAGAACTATTTTGCTATTTATTGCCCTCCTATGAATGCAGTACTATTTGTTTGAAATAATTAAAAAAAAATTTTATGCTACTTATTAATGTTTAAACGGTTTAAAATGATTACCTTTAGGGGAAATGATATTTGGCAATAATATTGTACTTATTACGACTATGTTATGTACTGATATTGGTAGTTACACTGATACCTTAGGGCTGTGGTTTTTAGAGCTGCAATTGTGTAATTTTTCTTTGTGTAATTCATATGGGGAGGGACCTAGAAACTGCAGCTCGCCATTAAAAAAGTAATTTTTTTTGGTTCCTCCTGACATATGTGTATTGTGGTTATTGATTTTGTTTCGTGTTTTTTTTTTTGTATACTACGCTGCTATGTCAAACCAGAATGTAATTTAGAATAATTATAATTAGTACCAAGTCGTGCTAATTTCTCTTCTTTATTTCAGGATTTCTTTTAGATATTTTTTTTGTATGTGTAATACCCCGCCCCCTCGCCGATTAAGCCCGGTCATACTTACTTTTCTTGCTTTGTTTTTTCTGTTAGCTACGTCGATGTACGTAGCATAAATTCTGATGCCCTGGCGTTGCGCCCCTACTGTGTTTTGCTTCTGGCCTGATTTTTTTTGTACTGACCAAGTTACTACATTATTCGTTTTTCTCGCCCTGATACTACTTCTACTTTCTTCCTTTACGCTCGAACTTGTATTTATTTCTTTTCTTTATTTCTTGGGTGAGTTCGATTTTCTTAAAATTTAGTTTTGTTTTCCTTCTTAATCGCTCAACATCAGTGGTTGGCTAATTTCAGGTTATTGGACTTGTGCTTTCGCCAATAATTGTAGACTCTTTGAAAACCCTGGCGCCCTATTTCTGATTTTATTGACTTTATTCTTTTACGTTTCGTACTCGTTTTGAAATTCTATCCTTTTATCGCTTTCGTATTGAATAAAATCGTTTTGTTGCGACTCACTTCTGATATTTTATAGTTTATTCGGTTGAGGTTGGTGATTTTGCATTACTCTTATGTACAGTGTGTATTTCTTTGGTCACAATGGATAGGTGGAGTTTGGATGTAAATAGGCTGTTAAAACCCGAACTCCAATATGAGTTATCTTCTCAAGGATATGACTCTGACATTAAAGTCGAGGGGTTGCGTAAGCCGTCCGCACGCGATTCAAGTCTTTTACTCCTAGCCCTTATACGATTACGTTTACAGAGGATCATGAGGCTATTAAACGCGCGCTCACTAAACTTGGACTGTCTTCTGACGACTTTGTTGGGGATGTTACTGATACTAAGTTTGCCCGTTTACGCTCCTTATGGGTACACATTCAGCGACGTTGTGAGTTGATGGTGGCTAGCTTTGAGGAGGAAGTCCTTACGAAAAATAAATTATTATCGCTTTACAGACCATTCGTTCTGATGTTGAGGCGACTGTTAGAAAACGTAAGCGTGTTACTTTTGCGGATTTTACTTAACAGCATTCTTCCAGCATACAAAATCTTAATGTAACTGCCACCGTTACCGGAGAAGTTCCTTATCTGTCTTCTAATTCTGAGGAAGAATTGGGCACTTCTACTACTGCCCATACTATGACCCCTACTAAAGGATACCCGCTCGCAAAACTGAATGTCTCTTTCTCAGATTAGAGAAAATCGTCGAGTTTCAATCAGAATAATTTCAGAATATGTTGGTGTGAGTATCGGATCTGTTTATAGCATCGTACACAAACTAGGCTACAGCAAAGTTTGTGTGCAATGAGTTCCTCGCCTTTTGTCAGAGAACCAAAAAGACTTGCAAATGGGCTTATCTTTGCAACACCTCATGGAATACAGACAAAATGGTAACGATTTTTTCTCGTCAATAATTGCTGGCAACGAATCTTGGTCATTATTTTAAACCATCCAGTAAGCTGTTATCGATGCAATCGAAACACGCAAATTCTCCGCCACCAAAGAACTTTAAAGTTCAACCGTCTGCCGGTAAGGTCATGTTGACATTATTTTTTGACCATGAAAGACTCTTCTTGATAGAATTTACAGAACCTCGGGTGCATATCAACGCAAACCCGTAAAATAAAATGAATGTTAAGTATAGTAGCAATGTCCAGTATCTTACCAATATTTTCTGCCCATTTGTTGCTAGACAATGTTTTTCAATTTAGTGCTGTTATCAAGTGCCGAAGAGGTAGCTTATTGATGTGTAAGGCACAAACCAGCTAAATAAGTTTTCTACAAAGTTTTACTTTTATTCAATGCATAGCACCTCCATCACATTGAGTTTACATCTGTAGAAACTTCCTCGATGGTCTGCAGACTTTCGTCAATGCCCTTTTTTATACCAAATTCTACCAGATTATCAGCAACAACTTCTACAGGTTTTTTCTTCTACGACTATTTTTGTAATAAAGTTATATAAACATCTTTCCATCTGGTTCACTACATGCTCAATAATGTTTTTCTCTGGTGATACTAGGATAATTTTTCTGAATTACCAGCTTTCAGTTCTTTGTTGTATCATGGCGCTCTTTAAAAAGATGCATTAAATTTCCCCTATCTGACAATGATCATCAAATTCTTGATGTAAGGATTGGCAACTTTTTCGTGGGTTCTCTTGACTTTATTGTGATCAACAATAAACCTATAGGGTACTAGTCGACATCCAGATTTTAACGACAGAGCACGTGCAGTCCAGAGCGATTTTAACTAAATAGTACTTTTCAGTACTATTCAGTACTATTTAGTTCAGCGAGGTCAATTACAACGCCGTAATCCAGCAGAGCAGCCATTACAGAGGGTTTCAGTTGAATAACACATTCCTGTATTATTTAATTTCAACGGTTAACGTTCATCAGAAACAACGCACACGGCATCGTATCATCGTAACCGATTCTGTTAAACGCGCGGGAACTAACCAGTTAACGTGTATTTGCAGAGTTGAGTGGGTTTTATAAACACGTGGAAACAATTAGTTCCCGCGTTTTTATAAGACCTAACATGGAAGTGTTGCACTTATTTTAGTGCATTAAAAAAGTATCGCTCCGTGTTTTGATCTGCAAACGTGCGAAATCTTTTATTAGCTTTTGTACTTTGGTAGAGCTGAATACTGGAAAGTTCCGCTATTAAATCCGGTTCGATTTTCTAGCCTAAGATATCTTGGGTGTGAACGAGTTGTTGAGTCTGCCAATCTGTAGACAATCGTCCCGGATCAACGCAGTGGAACTCAAAAGTGCTTATTGTTAAGGCGTGGGTACAGTAGCCTTACGGGCACCCCCGCTTTTACAAGAGACCGTCTTCATCTCCGCCACCATCCAACCCGCGGGCGTTAGATTGAATTGCTTCGCTTAAGACACCTTGAACGCTGAACGGGCTAGTGAGCCTGCTAGTCTGGGACTAATTCAACCGACCGTGCGTGTCTGGAGGCGACGCTTCACTACATTGCGCGGGCGTAGTGCTTACACTGCTACCGCGCCATTTAACAGGACGATGGAGAACGAGGATGTTGCGATGGCACATGACACCGAAGCGAAGAACCCCCAAAAGCGCGCCATTGACGACCCTTCGGAGGAGACCTGTGACGACGGCTATACGGTGCCGAAGAACGTCGAAACAACCCAAGACGTCCACCGCCGCCGACCTGTCGACAACGAATCGGTATGAACCGATTGACACCCAGCTAGAAGAAGCAGTAGAAATAGAGTGCGATGCCATCAGGTGAAAACCTGCGTCGGCTCTGAGCCGCCGGCCCCTCCCTCCCGTTGTTCTTTGCAAGAAGGACAAGTGGATGACGATTGCTGCGAAGCCTAACCGTCGTAGATTACTGTTTACCAGAGCGCGTTAACACCCAGGACGAGATCAGTATCACACCGGCGACCCCGACCCACTACCGTGGGATTACGGTTTTTCCGCCCGAGCGCGGCGAGGAGTATCATACTTATCGCCTTCAGGACGACAGGCCGCTCAGGGTAGTCTTGAGGCATTCGAACAGAACTCGTCGGACGCGGACTTCCAGTACTCTCGTGTGCACGTATGCACAAGGAGCGACCGAGACGAGCCTTGTCCCTGGTCATGATCACCATGACCAAGTCCACGGAGGCAAAACAAATCTTTGAGCGGCAGCATGTGCTCACCTACGTGTACAGATAGAGATATCGCACTGGTTTTCTATATACTGATGTACTAACTGTTGTACCGTTTTTACTAACTAGAATATTTAAAAATGGAAGTTTTTCATGTTGCTTTAATTCATACGTGAATTAATAGTTGGTTCTATTTTGTTAATTGAATCTACAAAGTTTTAATTAGTTCTGTATTATGTGGTCAATTTTTAGTAATATATTCATGGAGGAATTCAAACAAGATGTAATATTCGCACAAGAATTGAAACCACTAATCTGGTGGAGATACGTAAATCATGATGTCTATGCTATTCGGCCTCATAATACAGAACTGATTAAAAACTTTGTAGATTCAATTAACAAAATAGAACCAACTATTAAGTTCATTTATGAACTAGAGCAACATGATGAACTTCTATTTTTAGATATGCTAGTTAGCAAAAACGGTACAACAATTAATACATCAGTATACAGAAAACTAACACACAAACAGATACTTAAACTTCGATTAAAACCATCCACACTGTGTCAAACGAGGAATTATCAAAACCATGTATGTTAGAGCAAAATTAATATCACCGAACGAAGAAATTTTGAAGAAAGAGAAAGACCTAATCAGATGTACACTAATAAAAAACAAGTATCCTAAAAGAATAAGAAATGAATAAAGTCCCAAAAATTAAAAAACCAGAAACCACACACAACGATGCGCATCAAAAAATGCTCTCAAGATACCATACATAAAAGGATTCTCCGAAAAATACAAAGAATAGGAAACAAATTTAAAATCAATACAGTATTTAGAACCAACAATACACTAAGTACACAACTAATAAAAACAAAATCCAAAACGCAATACAAAGTTCAAAAACTACATCTACAAAATACCGAGCGAATGTAACAAGTTTTACATAGGGGAAAGTTCCAGACTATTTGAAGTTAGATTAAAAGAACATAAATCATATATAAAAAATAGAAAATTTAAAAAATTTATGATTTGCCAACGAGCATGGGACTTCAGTCATAAAATAAAATGGAAAGACGCAAAATTATTGACAAAGAAGAAAACCACCAAAACGAAAAATCAAAGAAGCTGCTTGTATAATCCTACATAAAAATAACTGCGTAGTAGACGAATCCGTGACCTTTAGAAAACAATGGATTGCATTACTAAAAAAATAACAAATGAAATTACAAATGAAAATCAAATGCCCCAATATCTAGGTAGCATTGCAAGTTTTTCCTGGGATTTCCTTCCGATAATAACATGAAGTAAAGCCTACATACATGATTTCTATTTATACATACAACTAATTACATAACAATATACATATTAGCAGCCCCGGCTGCTTAAGCCTACGGTAACGTAATCACACTTCTTTAATAACCATCCCCTCAACCGTATAAAATTATTATTTTTACAAGGATTCTAGATCATGGATCAAAACGTAAATAAAGACAAGGTTTGGCATTATGGCCTACTCTACAAGATGTTTGAGAGGGGGGTTACAGCGCGCTCTCGTTTAACTGACGAAATCCTATCTTCATAATAGATGGTTTTGCATAAGGCTGGACGGAGTGCGGTCGACGAAGCGAAGAATCAGGGCTGGGGTCCTCGAAGTCTCTCTCTCTCGCCGGTACTCTTCGGCATCTTCGTGAACGACCTACCAAAACGGCAGACACCAGAATGGGATTATACACCGACGTCACAGCTATTCTAACCAGGTGCCGTGCACCGCACCTCATCATGCAGAAACTGCGATGGACGCTCTCGAGGAGTAGCTAAGACTCTGGTGAGTCGAGATCAATACAGTAAAGAGCACGGCAGTTTTCTTCCCGAAACGACGTTACCGACCTGGTGACGACGTCAGAGCATTCGACGAACCGATACCTTGGCGTTCAGATGTCAAGTATCTAGGGTGATCGTTGATTCGATGCACACTTGGAAAGCTCACATCGAGCATGCGGCATACAAGGCCAATGGAGTTATGGCTCTACTATATCCCTTGACCAATCGCCAAAGCATTCGAAACGCATTAGCTGTGTGGGCAACGCAGGCGAAACGCACATGTGTAAGCTCCAGGTGATCCAGAACAAAGCTATAAGGGGAGTCTTCGGTGCTCCCTAGTTCATTCGAAATGCTCAACTTCACAGAGAGGCAAAGTTGCAGACCGTCAATGAATGGCTCCGGTCGGACGCAGAGAGGTTTTATGGATTTTTAGAAGATTACGAAAACTAGCTCATAAGAGCCCTGGTAGTCTATGAAGATGTCTATGGCAACGACATAGACACCCCAGGGTGATGTTCCGAAAACGATCTTTGTTGCGATTCCATCAGACGTCCGAAAGTAATAAACTGCGCGTAGCCCCATGTTTTCTCCAATTCGCGACAGCGGTGAGGGACCTAGTTCAGGTACGCTAGCCACAGGATCCCTATAAACGTCTATGACAAGGGATCTCGAGTCCGACACCAAAGTGCATTTTTAGTGGGTATGTCCTAGGTCCGGCAAGGATTAGTCCTACACAGCGGATATAAAATCTTTTACCACTATAAAAAAAACAAACCTATAATTTTTCTTAATAACTAAACCAGTATGTATAAACGCAGCCGCAAAAATAGAGCTGTTCCCGGAAGACTAATACCATATCTGATATTTTGGATTGCAACATTATGAAGTTGTAGTGTGTTTTACCCTCTCCTTTCACTTGAGGTTGAAGGAGTAATTGATACTTGACATTTAGTTAGATGACAACCTCTTTTTCCAACATTATCAACAATTTGTTTACATTTTGATGCAATTATTTTGGTCACCGATAGATCGAGCGGTGCCACAATATTAAATAAACTTTTATGGGACATTTCTAATGCAAAAACAGTTTAAACTCAAGAAAGATAAAGTATCAAAATTCCATAGGTTAGAAAATGCAAAGGTTACTAGGAATTAATCAAACTTAAAATACAATAATCTTGAAAAAATATTGGTTAGACTAGAAGACCATATATCTCCTTTACAAATGATATAATTGCATTAAAATCCAGGTAATAAATTCTGGATCAAGAAAATTAAAAATGTTAGTTATTCCTAATTGTTCTGTAAAAAAGAATGTTTTGATTCTCTTTTATTTGCAAACACCAAGGGTAGTTTTTCATTTATATATCCTGTTTATCGATGCCTGTAATCTGTGCTGTACCTACTCGCCCCTTTACATTGTAGCACCTTTCGGCCTAACGTTCCGTGACATTTTCAAACATATGATGATTTACAAATCTTGCATTGCCACATCACTCGATTGACAAGTACAAGATCACATTGGGTATATTCGAAACGTACTGTACGAAATCTCGAGAAAATGATTTGCATAATTCTTCCAGATACTGGAGTTTTCGAGAACAATTAAAATGTGTATAAATTTGTGGTTATAGATGTTGCAATGGAGTTTTAATTGCAGCTTCGATTGTAATAAATCACAATTGTTCCGTTTGCAATTATAACTAATATTAACTTTAATTATGGTATAAGATGTAGCTTACAGAGCAATTCCCCTCCGACGTGTATATAGTATAATTTATGGTTTCACGCGATTACCCTTCAACTACTCAGTGTTGTGGTGTGCCGCGACTGTTGTATAAAGACAGGTGCGATCGTACCTATGGTGTTACAGAAATATTAACGTATGAGTTTCATCATAGGCCGACAGTTGCTCGTCCTGACACCACCGCTTAAGCATGAAGTATTACTGGTAAGTACTTGAAGGTTCCGCTTATATAAACTTTGTTCGTATTAACACGTCCACTATTCTCCACCATCCGTGGTTATCGAAGTTCAGCGTATTACAACGATGTTAGTTCTAATTGAAGTTAAGTTCTAATGTAAAGCTTGTATTACCATTTGTTTTAGTTCAAAACTTTAAAAAATGCAATATAGATTTTTATATAAATTATTGTAATAAATGAATAACTTAATTGAGGTGGTTCAAGATTAAATTAATTAAGAAGATGTCTTCGTATTGTTAAGAAGATAATACATGCTCTGGTAGTGATTGGTTCGGAAAGCAAATTATTGTGAGAGCTTTCAGTAACTTTATAGTACTACAAGTTGCTGCAAAATGCTTGTATAACCAGTTTGAAAATAAAGAACTGTTGTTATTGCAAATATAGTTGTTGTTACACTAGTTTGATTTAAAAACATTTGCGATTTTATTTGCATGCTAAAACCTTGTACTCAACGGAAAATGGATAGTGAAATTCTTTTGTTATTGAAAGAGTTCGTCAAGTCCTCAAGAGACCTTGAGTGGTCACTTCGCGGAACTCATGAAAAAGCTAAATAAGAATCTCGCACGCCTGAAAGAGAAAAAAACCAAAGCTTTGCAAGTTTGGCAGTAAAGTTAGAAGAATTTTTAAGAAAATTGAATGCAAATATTGAATAACAAGAACCGATTAATTCCCTAACAGTACAAGCGCCGAAGTCGACTGTTCCAGTGATACAACAGCACGCTCCAAAATTTAAAAGTATCGGGGAATGTGAATAGACGTCAAGGTTCAGAATAAAGCCACCAAGTTTGATGGAGGACCACCCACTAAAAAATATTTTTAACAATTCGAGGCTACCGAGATAGCTAACGGCTAGAATGATGGTGAAGGGGCACGGCATTGATTGCCGCGTTACGAGATGAGCACTTGAATATTCTGCAGACCACATCAGACCATGACCAAAGAAGCTACGGGGCTTTAACATCTAGATTGGAAATAAAGTATGGCGACTCTCATCTGCGAAAAGTGCGACCTCGCTCGAGTGAAAAACCGTTACCAACAGCTTAACGAAAGTTTATAAGATCTTGAAGCAGATATTGCTCTCTTGGTGAGATAAGCCTGCCCAACAGCACCAGATAGCGCTCTAGAGTTAGTGGCCTAGTGAAATACTTCACTTGTTGCTTTGTCTCGTGCTTATGAGATCGAGGCGACAAAGCAAGTGATGCATTTAATCTGTGGCTAGGTAGGACACTCTGAAGAGAAGTGGAGATAAGATAACGTGTAGAAGGTGATTCGATGGATGCTTCGTGACGAGCAGTTGGAGAGCAAGGGGTCGCGACTCCAGAACCGCGGATGTAGACACAGGCAGAACGACAGCTTAAGGAAAAACATGATAAGCCAAAATTAATGGACAGAGTCAACGGAACGGGGCAAAAATTAAACTGCAGAGATTTTGCTCTGAAAATGGTCGTCCCCATAGCGCGGGAATAACACGATCTTGATGGTCAGAGTACAGTGATCAACAATGATTAGCAGCCAGTGCAGTTGCGAGCACAACAGGAAAATGACATAAACCTAGGTGTCATTTTGGGTTGGAAAGCCAGGGGAGAACGTCCATTCTGACAAAACATTATCCCGTTGAGTAGCAACCTCAAATCGTATTGGTCACAATGAGAATCTCTGGAAGTAAGGAACGGTATCTTGGTGCGGTATTGCGAAAATGGAGACGAATACTTGAGTACGTTTCCGCTGGTGGTTCCTAAAAGTCGAATGTTGAAGGTGTCAGAACATCTGCATAATAGGACTTCGGAAGGACGCTTTGGTGTTACGAAGACTATGGAAGAAGCCAGAGCAAGATTTTACTGAATAGGTTGCAAAGACGATGTAACAGAATGACGCGGCAAGTATCATCTGTTCGCACCATTGGGAAACCGTAAAGCTCTAATTAAGCAAACAAACAGAAATGCTCATAAGAACGAACGAAAATTCGAACCGAGCTATGATTGGTTTACGCTTCCGTACAGCGACAAAGGAAGAGCGAGGTTTATAGTCTCAGAAGAGATTCAAGACGATTTATTCGATGTGCCATCGGAATCTGTAGAAAGCGTTAGTAGACCTCAAGGGCTAGATGATTGAATTTCAAAACAAGGAGTTATCCATACGATAGATCGGCTGTGGGTTCTTTGGTTGAACTGGACGGTGGTAAGAAATATACTAGAGGTACTATTCGAAAATACCGGGCCGCAGATTTTGGTATGATTACAATCCAAACGGTATGGCATCTGCTATTAAAAGGGTTGATTGCTGCTTCTATAAACATGGGAACTGCAGAAATGGTTTCGACTGTCCTTGCCGCCACAGCGCCTTTCACCTTGGCGTTAACCAGAATAATACATCGGGATTTAACTGAGCTTTTGAATACAAAAAAATAATTGCTGGCCGGCCCTTTGCGTGACAACTTCAAATATCTGATGATCTACTGGGCCTGCGGTGCGAGATCGCTCGATTGACAAGTACAAGGCGTTTACATTTAAGATTCCAATTGGTATATTTGAGACGTACAATATGAAAGCTCGAGAAGGTAATTTGCATACTTCTTGTAGATACTTGTGTTGTTGAAGACAATTAGAATGTGTATATATTTGCTGCTATAGATGTTGCAAGAGGGTTTTAATTGCAGTTTTGATTACGATCAATCACAATGTTAGTTCTAATTGAAGTTAAATTTTTATGTAAAGCTTCTATTACGATATGTTTTAGTTTAAAACTGTAAAAGATGTGATGTAGATGCTCATTGAAATAACTGTTCATATAAATTTCTGTGGTGATTAGATAAATTAATTGTATTGCTTCGAGATTAAGTTAATTAAGAAGATATTGTATTGTTAATGAGATAATACTTGCACTGTATGTGAACTTGTAGAAATTTTATAGTAGTACGAGTCGTTGCAAAAGGCTTGTATAACCAGTTTGCAAATAGAGAACTGTTGTTATTGCAAATAGAGTTCTTGTTACAATATAATTAATTATGCTGACGATTGATGTATTTTTACCGATGTGCTTAACTTTAACCGATTTAGAGCTTTTTGAAATCCCCTTCTTACTATTGTGTATCCTGTTCCTCGATCTTTTACCTCACCTAAAGGTTCCGAATTACCTAAATTGTATTCGACGGAATAATAGGCTTCTCTGAAACTTTTCTTCTTACTTGATATGTCTTTTGCTCATTCCATATATTACTAGCTCTCTTGCGGAAGTTTAGTCTGCTTACACATTTTATTCATCATATTCCAATTTTACCTTCCTTATTTTTTACTAAACTTAAGAATTCCTGTTTTATTCCCTCTTTTCTATCTACATACTTTTCGGTTTCTAATATAACGTGAGGTATCGTTAATACTAACCTTTAAAAATCTGCCACCTTCTTTTATGTACCTATCAACTTGAACTTTTTACTATTTTTCTTATTTTTATATTCCTTAATTATTTTGATGTTGTTTAGTTTAAATGTATCCAACTTGGGCAGCGTTTCATGTTAAACTTTAAATCATAGGTATTTCTATTATATTGTGGCCATTATCAATATCTGCACTTGAGTTAGGTTTACAATCTTTTACTTGATTTTTGATTTTGTAATTAGCAGACATGCAATTCATCTATCTATGTCATCAGGCATTTTTGACAAGCGTAACCATAACTTACGATTTTTAAAAATTTAGTTCACTACAGTTACTTCATATCTAATGTAAAACTCTATTATCTTCTCGCTACTTTCATTTCTCGTTCCTAAATTATACTCACCAACTAAATTTACCTCCCTATCTTCAATTAGGAAACTGAATTAGTTCTTCATAACTAGCAACACTTCTCCTTTTCTAATTCTCTGAAAAACCGTTTGAATGTTGTGATCATGCCTTTTTTAATTTTTCATTCTCGTGAACTGATGCAAGTATAAATACGCGAACTACCACTGTATCTTTTGGCTTATTATCAAGTCTCACAGTTACTATACTATCACATTCTTCACTTTCCCGCTGTTTTTCTTATTTATGGTAAATTCCACATCTGTATGAGTATTGGTGAGTTAGACTGAATAACTCAAAATTCTTCTAACCGAAAGTCCCCTTCTATTAGTCACCTGATTTCACTACACACTACCAAATCTATATTTACGACATCACACTATCAATCTCTTTCTTCGTGGTTTCTTTTTTTCTGCTCTTTGTATCTTCGGTAACAGTGTATTGTCTATCCCCAAAATCCGAATAGAGTTTATACAAAGTAGAATGGGACTCTTTATCCACCAAGGTATCAATTCTTGTGTGCAGTAGAAAAAAACTCCCTGAGGGAAAATGTTCCCTTCCTTTTCTATTAATGCAAAAGGATGGTGCTCTTGAAATCACGCAGAAGCCAGGGAGAAGCTAAGCATAAGAGAAATATAGACGCGCTGTTGCCGCTGTGTCTAACTTACCAATAACAAGTTACCATAAAGCATTTTGTTTGAAACTTATGTTTGGAAGTTGACATTTGGCAATAGAATTTTGACTGTCAACGCGGCAGGTTGCTACGTTATGCAGCGTACGGGTTAGATACAAAAACCGGACTAACTACCAATGCGGTTGAGGGGGGGATTCCGAACAACACAAAAATACATCGCCAACGATTTTCTATTTACAGTAAAAATTTTTTATCTAAACAGCAAAAAAAATTAAATAAAGTTACTATTTAAAAAAAGCAATTTGACTCTATAGACAAATTCAAAAATTGTTTCACGAAGTGCGCATTTCGCAGGTAACATGCAACAAATCTAAGCTGTAAAAGAATAATGCTGATACTTTCGTGTAAGCAGATGGGTAAGGAATAAAATACATTAAATTTAGAAACCTTTCTAGTAAGGATTTTACCATTAGAAACATTAGCGTATATAATTTCAAAGTGGGATTTTAAAAAAACGTGTTTTGTTCGTCAGCACGATGCGAATTGGGTTTATCCCTTGGTATGTTAAAAAAAAACAAGTCACATACATCTGTCGGGATACTTATCTTGCCATCCATCGGAAGAGGTTCAGCATAGCATCGCCGCGGTAATCAGCAACAACCATTCTGCTGGCGTAATGGCAACAGCTGTCTATACGCAATAGCAGTTGATCTACGTCAAAGAATAGTCAAGCCTACATAACAAGCAATTTGTCCTCTAGCTAAGAGCTAAAAAGAAAGTCTTACTAATATTAATAACGCACGAAAACTCACCGATGCAGTCAAGTTCTACACTTTTTATAAAAAAACGTAAGTAAGGACGAACTGCAGAATCAAATTGAAATTGTTTATATAACAAGAATTCGAGCTTCGATCCTCGCGTTATCAACATACCAAAAAGGCGATTAGGAAACCCAAGGAAACTCAAGCTTTATCAAATAATAGAATACACTATTTCAACGAGTCTTGTTACCACAAGAATTTGTAGCCACATAAGCTGCCTTAAAACACAAGACAAGACAAATATGCCGATGAAGCAGCAGGAGCCAGGCAGCATAATCCACAGCTAATGCAGTCACGAGGATGGGGTGGGCTCACTCCAATTCGCTCCCCCGCCGAGATGGTAACCTGGAATTCGATGATATTAATAACCCTTTAACATGGCGCCATCTAAGTTTAAACTAATACACAACTGAGCTCCTTCAAAATAAACCTAGGAAGTCCTTCAATTGCGGGAAGATACTCCAATCTACATACCTTAACATTTATATATAATAGTACTAGAAAAATAAACAAGGCAACACATAAATTTAATCCACTTTACTATTAAATCAAGAATAACATCATATGATTGTATTGATTTTACTTTTACCTGAATTTTCACTATTATGCGTGTGTAAATAATTTCTGTACCTTTACCAACATAAACATTAACGGTCAAATCAAACTACTAATTAAATATAAAAATATCATGAGGCGCTTAGTATACCTTTAACCTTAATGTTAATATAATAACGTTTCACACAACTTGCAATTATATTTTTGTTAAGAAAAATTCAAACCGGTTGACTCAAGTTCACTTTCTCTTGTATATACTTTAAATTTATTATCTCGATTAAACCAAGGTTGAGTTAGTCGCTCGTAGCAATTGTCCAAACACAAATAGCAATGCCAAACCAAAAATGGGTTTCTTACCAGATGTCCGATTCTCTACGATATACGGCTTCTAAACTGACAGGTGGATCGGTACACAAGAATCTTGCCTGTATGCGTGTCCTCAATATGTCGTCACTGGACATAGCACCAATAACAATGTAACCACATGAACACGATGAAGGCACAGAAGGACAACAATTAACAACTCCGGAACAAACAGTCGGTACAAACAATCGGAGTCAAACAATAATAATAATAATGACTTTATTGCACAACATAGACAAATTAATAACATTTACATTTATGTGTACATATAATTTTTGTGCAAAGGGCGAAGTTCAGTTGAGTTACAATGAACCCTCTGTTCTTACACTTAACCCTAAATCATAAATAAATATGTGTTATTTTGTACAGTTGGTTGGCAAAGTTTGACTTAATTAGCAATGAGAAAACAAAAGAAAAATAATAGGAAAAATAATCTACTTAAAACCTTGTTGTAAAAAATGATTTTTTAATTTGTTTTTAAAGCGTAAGGGTAACATGATTTTAAAGTCCAGAGGTATTGAATTATAAATATGTACTGCAGTATATGAGAAAGAACGTTTGAATATCTGAGTCTTATGTGACGGGATTGTCAGCATACCCTTTCGCCTAATATTTATATTATGTACATCCGTCCTGTATCTTATCTTATTATATAGGTATGGCGGTGTTTTACTAACTAAAATGTTGTGACAAAAACAAGCTAGATGTAGTAACGACGCTTTTCCATATTTAACCAATTTACAACTTTTAACTTATGAGAAATATGTTCAAATTTACGGATTCCAAAATTCAAACGCAGACAAGAGTTTTGAACCTTTTGAACCCTCCTGGAGTATTCTCTATCAAGACAAGGCCCATAAATAACATCTCCAAAATTAAACAAAGACAGCACCAAAGATTCGCATAACAACGTTTTAATTCCGACGTTTATTAAATGTTTATTGGCATACAGATGTTTTATATTAATATAAGCTCTTTGTAATAGTTTATTAACATGGCATTTAAATCTTAAGTCGACATCAATAATTAACCCCAGGTTTTTTGCCTCAACACAGTGTGGAATAATTATGTCATTGACTTTAATATGAATTTTTTGTGCTGCCACTATACGATGAATCTTACGTCCAAAAATTAAAACTTTAGATTTCGATGGGTTAATGTTTAACATATGTTGTTTAGAGATGTTAACTAACCTACTTATGTCACTATTTATTTTCAATTCTGCAACATTTAGTTCTTCTATCGGAAAGGAATAATACAGTTGTGTATCGTCTGCATAAAAGTGCACTGAACAACTACTAATTACAGATGAAAACTGAGACGTATAAATAGAAAACAGTAATGGACCAAGATATGAACCTTGCGGTACACCAGACTTTAATTTTCGAATATTGGAATATATACCAAATAAAGATACACGTTGTGATCTATTCCTCAAATAACTGTTCATGAGTTGACATGCACCACTGCCAAAGCCTATATACGATAATATATCAAGCATAACGTTGATATCTATTGTGTCGAATGCTTTTGTGTAGTCTAATAATATAAGTGCCGTAATTTTGTTGTTATCAGTGGCATATATTATGTCGTCAATAATTTTAGAAAGTGCTGCAGTGCAACTATATCCTTGTCGATATCCCGATTGCGTTGCCGGTAAAAAACTATATTTAGTAACGTGTTCCTTAATTTGAAAATTAATAATTTTTCTGCAATTTTAGAAAGCACAGGTAGGATACCTATTGGTCTTAAGTTCTTCATTTGTGAAGGATTATTTACTTTAGGTAATGGATGTACAAGTGCTTCTTTCCAACATGAAAGAAATACGTGCTCCGATAAAATATAATTAATTATATGCGAAATGTATGGTAGTAGGTATGGCATGCAATACTTTAACATATTTATACTTATACCATCAGAGCCTATTGATTGCGAATTAATGGAATATAATACATTTGACACAACTTCACTGGTGACAGTACGGAATAGTAAAGGTTCAGTTATATGTATTTTTGGTTTGCTCGAATAGAATGTCAGTGTGTCCCGTGGTGACCGTTTCGAAGTAGGAATTGAATCTATAAAATAGTCGTTGATTTTATTTACATCAAAAACATTTTGAGGTAATGGCTTTCTGTGTGTTTTAGTAGAAATGTTAAGTTCTCTTAACCCATTCCAAAGTTTTTTGGTATCACCATTAGCAATAATTAGAAGCGTTTCAATATATGCCTTTTTCTCCTTACGAATTGCAAGCGAACAATAATTTCTTACCGTTTTGTAGTAATCCCAGTGGCATTTATTTCCAGTTTTCTTAAACTGTAACATTGCTTTCTCCCTTAGCTTTATTAAAATTCGTATATTTTCAGTTAACCAGTATGCTTTCGGTTTAGATAACCGCGATGTAACTAATGGTGCATGTTTATTAAACAGTTTAATAATATTTTCATTAAAAAAAGCTACTTTTCAATTGATATCATTAATATGAAATATGCGTTGCCATGATATATGTCTTAGATCCCTCAGAAAATGTTGATGGTCAAAATTTTTAAAAGTACGATAGGTTTTGTAAATAATTGAATGTGAAATGATGATTTTAACTTCACAATGAATTAGCATATGATCAGCGGCATTAATATCTATAACTCCGAAGTTTACTACTAAATTAGGCACATTTGTAAATATTAGATCGATCAGTGTTGCACTGTTATTGGTAATACGAGTGGCTACCCTAAGTAATTGATTAAACCCGAAGGCATTAAGAGAGGAGGATAATTTCAATACAGAAGAGTCATGCACCTTAAACCAATTTATATTAAAATCACTCAGTATAAAAACACCATCACTTACTGGTAATACCCTGAATAAGGAATCCTCCAGTGTGCCCAAAAGGTCCAGAAGGTTAGATCTTGGTGGATTATAAATCACACCCACTGATATAATTCCAGCCTCGGTACAAATTTGAATCCACAATTGCTCAATGAGTGTGCTAGTAGTAATTACTTTAATTTTAAGGTATTTTGTAAATAAATCGCTACGCCACCACCATGCCCAGTCTTGCGATCCGCCACCATCCAACCCGCGGGCGTTAGATTGAATTGCTTCGCTTAAGACACCTTGAACGCTGAACGGGCTAGTGAGCCTGCTAGTCTGGGACTAATTCAACCGACCGTGCGTGTCTGGAGGCGACGCTTCACTACATTGCGCGGGCGTAGTGCTTACACTGCTACCGCGCCATTTAACAGGACGATGGAGAACGAGGATGTTGCGATGGCACATGACACCGAAGCGAAGAACCCCCAAAAGCGCGCCATTGACGACCCTTCGGAGGAGACCTGTGACGACGGCTATACGGTGCCGAAGAACGTCGAAACAACCCAAGACGTCCACCGCCGCCGACCTGTCGACAACGAATCGGTATGAACCGATTGACACCCAGCTAGAAGAAGCAGTAGAAATAGAGTGCGATGCCATCAGTGAAAACCTGCGTCGGCTCTGAGCCGCCGGCCCCTCCCTCCCGTTGTTCTTTGCAAGAAGGACAAGTGGATGACGATTGCTGCGAAGCCTAACCGTCGTAGATTACTGTTTACCAGAGCGCGTTAACACCCAGGACGAGATCAGTATCACACCGGCGACCCCGACCCACTACCGTGGGATTACGGTTTTTCCGCCCGAGCGCGGCGAGGAGTATCATACTTATCGCCTTCAGGACGACAGGCCGCTCAGGGTAGTCTTGAGGCATTCGAACAGAACTCGTCGGACGCGGACTTCCAGTACTCTCGTGCACGTATGCACAAGGAGCGACCGAGACGAGCCTTGTCCCTGGTCATGATCACCATGACCAAGTCCACGGAGGCAAAACAAATCTTTGAGCGGCAGCATGTGCTCACCTACGTGTACAGATAGAGATATCGCACTGGTTTTCTGTATACTGATGTACTAACTGTTGTACCGTTTTTACTAACTAGAATATTTAAAAATGGAAGTTTTTCATGTTGCTTTAATTCATACGTGAATTAATAGTTGGTTCTATTTTGTTAATTGAATCTACAAAGTTTTTAATTAGTTCTGTATTATGTGGTCAATTTTTAGTAATATATTCATGGAGGAATTCAAACAAGATGTAATATTCGCACAAGAATTGAAACCACTAATCTGGTGGAGATACGTAAATCATGATGTCTATGCTATTCGGCCTCATAATACAGAACTGATTAAAAACTTTGTAGATTCAATTAACAAAATAGAACCAACTATTAAGTTCATTTATGAACTAGAGCAACATGATGAACTTCTATTTTTAGATATGCTAGTTAGCAAAAACGGTACAACAATTAATACATCAGTATACAGAAAACTAACACACAAACAGATACTTAAACTTCGATTAAAACCATCCACACTGTGTCAAACGAGGAATTATCAAAACCATGTATGTTAGAGCAAAATTAATATCACCGAACGAAGAAATTTTGAAGAAAGAGAAAGACCTAATCAGATGTACACTAATAAAAAACAAGTATCCTAAAAGAATAAGAAATGAATAAAGTCCCAAAAAATAAAAAACCAGAAAACACAAACAACGATGCGCATCAAAAAATGCTCTCAATATACCATACATAAAAGGATTCTCCGAAAAATCCAAAGAATAGGAAACAAATTTAAAATCAATACAGTATTTAGAACCAACAATACACTAAGTACACAACTAATAAAAACAAAATCCAAAAACGCAATACAAAGTTCAAAAAACTACATCTACAAAATACCGAGCGAATGTAACAAGTTTTACATAGGGGAAAGTTCCAGACTATTTGAAGTTAGATTAAAAGAACATAAATCATATATAAAAAATAGAAAATTTAAAAAATTTATGATTTGCCAACGAGCATGGGACTTCAGTCATAAAATAAAATGGAAAGACGCAAAAATTATTGACAAAGAAGAAAACCACCAAAAACGAAAAATCAAAGAAGCTGCTTGTATAATCCTACATAAAAATAACTGCGTAGTAGACGAATCCGTGACCTTTAGAAAACAATGGATTGCATTACTAAAAAAATAACAAATGAAATTACAAATGAAAATCAAATGCCCCAATATCTAGGTAGCATTGCAAGTTTTTCCTGGGATTTCCTTCCGATAATAACATGAAGTAAAGCCTACATACATGATTTCTATTTATACATACAACTAATTACATAACAATATACATATTAGCAGCCCCCGGCTGCTTAAGCCTTACGGTAACGTAATCACACTTCTTTAATAACCATCCCCTCAACCGTATAAAATTATTATTTTTACAAGGATTCTAGATCATGGATCAAAACGTAAATAAAGACAAGGTTTGGCATTATGGCCTACTCTACAAGATGTTTGAGAGGGGGGTTACAGCGCGCTCTCGTTTAACTGACGAAATCCTATCTTCATAATAGATGGTTTTGCATAAGGCTGGACGGAGTGCGGTCGACGAAGCGAAGAATCAGGGCTGGGGTCCTCGAAGTCTCTCTCCTCTCGCCGGTACTCTTCGGCATCTTCGTGAACGACCTACCAAAACGGCAGACACCAGAATGGGATTATACACCGACGTCACAGCTATTCTAACCAGGTGCCGTGCACCGCACCTCATCATGCAGAAACTGCGATGGACGCTCTCGAGGAGTAGCTAAGACTCTGGTGAGTCGAGATCAATACAGTAAAGAGCACGGCAGTTTTCTTCCCGAAACGACGTTACCGACCTGGTGACGACGTCAGAGCATTCGACGAACCGATACCTTGGCGTTCAGATGTCAAGTATCTAGGGGTGATCGTTGATTCGATGCACACTTGGAAAGCTCACATCGAGCATGCGGCATACAAGGCCAATGGAGTTATGGCTCTACTATATCCCTTGACCAATCGCCAAAGCATTCGAAACGCATTAGCTGTGTGGGCAACGCAGGCGAAACGCACATGTGTAAGCTCCAGGTGATCCAGAACAAAGCTATAAGGGGAGTCTTCGGTGCTCCCTAGTTCATTCGAAATGCTCAACTTCACAGAGAGGCAAAGTTGCAGACCGTCAATGAATGGCTCCGGTCGGACGCAGAGAGGTTTTATGGATTTTAGAAGATTACGAAAACTAGCTCATAAGAGCCCTGGTAGTCTATGAAGATGTCTATGGCAACGACATAGACACCCCAGGGTGATGTTCCGAAAACGATCTTTGTTGCGATTCCATCAGACGTCCGAAAGTAATAAACTGCGCGTAGCCCCATGTTTTCTCCAATTCGCGACAGCGGTGAGGGACCTAGTTCAGGTACGCTAGCCACAGGATCCCTATAAACGTCTATGACAAGGGATCTCGAGTCCGACACCAAAGTGCATTTTTAGTGGGTATGTCCTAGGTCCGGCAAGGATTAGTCCTACACAGCGGATATAAAATCTTTTACCACTATAAAAAAAACAAACCTATAATTTTTCTTAATAACTAAACCAGTATGTATAAACGCAGCCGCAAAAATAGAGCTGTTCCCGGAAGACTAATACCATATCTGATATTTTGGATTGCAACATTATGAAGTTGTAGTGTGTTTAACCCTCTCCTTTCACTTGAGGTTGAAGGAGTAATTGATACTTGACATTTAGTTAGATGACAACCTCTTTTTCCAACATTATCAACAATTTGTTTACATTTTGATGCAATTATTTTGGTCACCGATAGATCGAGCGGTGCCACAATATTAAATAAACTTTTATGGGACATTTCTAATGCAAAAACAGTTTAAACTCAAGAAAGATAAAGTATCAAAATTCCATAGGTTAGAAAATGCAAAGGTTACTAGGAATTAATCAAACTTAAAATACAATAATCTTGAAAAAATATTGGTTAGACTAGAAGACCATATATCTCCTTTACAAATGATATAATTGCATTAAAATCCAGGTAATAAATTCTGGATCAAGAAAATTAAAAATGTTAGTTATTCCTAATTGTTCTGTAAAAAAGAATGTTTTGATTCTCTTTTATTTGCAAACATCAAGGGTAGTTTTTCATTTATATATCCTGTTTATCGATGCCTGTAATCTGTGCTGTACCTACTGCCCTTTACATTGTAGCACCTTTCGGCCTAACGTTCCGTGACATTTTCAAACATATGATGATTTACAAATCTTGCATTGCCACATCACTCGATTGACAAGTACAAGATCACATTGGGTATATTCGAAACGTACTGTACGAAATCTCGAGAAAATGATTTGCATAATTCTTCCAGATACTGGAGTTTTCGAGAACAATTAAAATGTGTATAAATTTGTGGTTATAGATGTTGCAATGGAGTTTTAATTGCAGCTTCGATTGTAATAAATCACAATTGTTCCGTTTGCAATTATAACTAATATTAACTTTAATTATGGTATAAGATGTAGCTTACAGAGCAATTCCCCTCCGACGTGTATATAGTATAATTTATGGTTTCACGCGATTACCCTTCAACTACTCAGTGTTGTGGTGTGCCGCGACTGTTGTATAAAGACAGGTGCGATCGTACCTATGGTGTTACAGAAATATTAACGTATGAGTTTCATCATAGGCCGACAGTTGCTCGTCCTGACACCACCGCTTAAGCATGAAGTATTACTGGTAAGTACTTGAAGGTTCCGCTTATATAAACTTTGTTCGTATTAACACGTCCACTATTCTCCACCATCCGTGGTTATCGAAGTTCAGCGTATTACAACGATGTTAGTTCTAATTGAAGTTAAGTTCTAATGTAAAGCTTGTATTACCATTTGTTTTAGTTCAAAACTTTAAAAATGCAATATAGATTTTATATAAATTATTGTAATAAATGAATAACTTAATTGAGGTGGTTCAAGATTAAATTAATTAAGAAGATGTCTTCGTATTGTTAAGAAGATAATACATGCTCTGGTAGTGATTGGTTCGGAAAGCAAATTATTGTGAGAGCTTTCAGTAACTTTATAGTACTACAAGTTGCTGCAAAATGCTTGTATAACCAGTTTGAAAATAAAGAACTGTTGTTATTGCAAATATAGTTGTTGTTACACTAGTTTGATTTAAAAACATTTGCGATTTTATTTGCATGCTAAAACCTTGTACTCAACGGAAAATGGATAGTGAAATTCTTTTGTTATTGAAAGAGTTCGTCAAGTCCTCAAGAGACCTTGAGTGGTCACTTCGCGGAACTCATGAAAAAGCTAAATAAGAATCTCGCACGCCTGAAAGAGAAAAAAACCAAAGCTTTGCAAGTTTGGCAGTAAAGTTAGAAGAATTTTTAAGAAAATTGAATGCAAATATTGAATAACAAGAACCGATTAATTCCCTAACAGTACAAGCGCCGAAGTCGACTGTTCCAGTGATACAACAGCACGCTCCAAAATTTAAAAGTATCGGGGAATGTGAATAGACGTCAAGGTTCAGAATAAAGCCACCAAGTTTGATGGAGGACCACCCACTAAAAAATATTTTTAACAATTCGAGGCTACCGAGATAGCTAACGGCTAGAATGATGGTGAAGGGCACGGCATTGATTGCCGCGTTACGAGATGAGCACTTGAATATTCTGCAGACCACATCAGACCATGACCAAAGAAGCTACGGGGCTTTAACATCTAGATTGGAAATAAAGTATGGCGACTCTCATCTGCGAAAAGTGCGACCTCGCTCGAGTGAAAAACCGTTACCAACAGCTTAACGAAAGTTTATAAGATCTTGAAGCAGATATTGCTCTCTTGGTGAGATAAGCCTGCCCAACAGCACCAGATAGCGCTCTAGAGTTAGTGGCCTAGTGAAATACTTCACTTGTTGCTTTGTCTCGTGCTTATGAGATCGAGGCGACAAAGCAAGTGATGCATTTAATCTGTGGCTAGGTAGGACACTCTGAAGAGAAGTGGAGATAAGATAACGTGTAGAAGGTGATTCGATGGATGCTTCGTGACGAGCAGTTGGAGAGCAAGGGGTCGCGACTCCAGAACCGCGGATGTAGACACAGGCAGAACGACAGCTTAAGGAAAAACATGATAAGCCAAAATTAATGGACAGAGTCAACGGAACGGGGCAAAAAATTAAACTGCAGAGATTTTGCTCTGAAAATGGTCGTCCCCATAGCGCGGGAATAACACGATCTTGATGGTCAGAGTACAGTGATCAACAATGATTAGCAGCCAGTGCAGTTGCGAGCACAACAGGAAAATGACATAAACCTAGGTGTCATTTTGGGTTGGAAAGCCAGGGGGAGAACGTCCATTCTGACAAAACATTATCCCGTTGAGTAGCAACCTCAAATCGTATTGGTCACAATGAGAATCTCTGGAAGTAAGGAACGGTATCTTGGTGCGGTATTGCGAAAATGGAGACGAATACTTGAGTACGTTTCCGCTGGTGGTTCCTAAAAGTCGAATGTTGAAGGTGTCAGAACATCTGCATAATAGGACTTCGGAAGGACGCTTTGGTGTTACGAAGACTATGGAAGAAGCCAGAGCAAGATTTTACTGAATAGGTTGCAAAGACGATGTAACAGAATGACGCGGCAAGTATCATCTGTTCGCACCATTGGGAAACCGTAAAGCTCTAATTAAGCAAACAAACAGAAATGCTCATAAGAACGAACGAAAATTCGAACCGAGCTATGATTGGTTTACGCTTCCGTACAGCGACAAAGGAAGAGCGAGGTTTATAGTCTCAGAAGAGATTCAAGACGATTTATTCGATGTGCCATCGGAATCTGTAGAAAGCGTTAGTAGACCTCAAGGGCTAGATGATTGAATTTCAAAACAAGGAGTTATCCATACGATAGATCGGCTGTGGGTTCTTTGGTTGAACTGGACGGTGGTAAGAAATATACTAGAGGTACTATTCGAAAATACCGGGCCGCAGATTTTGGTATGATTACAATCCAAACGGTATGGCATCTGCTATTAAAAGGGTTGATTGCTGCTTCTATAAACATGGGAACTGCAGAAATGGTTTCGACTGTCCTTGCCGCCACAGCGCCTTTCACCTTGGCGTTAACCAGAATAATACATCGGGATTTAACTGAGCTTTTGAATACAAAAAAATAATTGCTGGCCGGCCCTTTGCGTGACAACTTCAAATATCTGATGATCTACTGGGCCTGCGGTGCGAGATCGCTCGATTGACAAGTACAAGGCGTTTACATTTAAGATTCCAATTGGTATATTTGAGACGTACAATATGAAAGCTCGAGAAGGTAATTTGCATACTTCTTGTAGATACTTGTGTTGTTGAAGACAATTAGAATGTGTATATATTTGCTGCTATAGATGTTGCAAGAGGGTTTTAATTGCAGTTTTGATTACGATCAATCACAATGTTAGTTCTAATTGAAGTTAAATTTTTATGTAAAGCTTCTATTACGATATGTTTTAGTTTAAAACTGTAAAAGATGTGATGTAGATGCTCATTGAAATAACTGTTCATATAAATTTCTGTGGTGATTAGATAAATTAATTGTATTGCTTCGAGATTAAGTTAATTAAGAAGATATTGTATTGTTAATGAGATAATACTTGCACTGTATGTGAACTTGTAGAAATTTTATAGTAGTACGAGTCGTTGCAAAAGGCTTGTATAACCAGTTTGCAAATAGAGAACTGTTGTTATTGCAAATAGAGTTCTTGTTACAATATAATTAATTATGCTGACGATTGATGTATTTTTACCGATGTGCTTAACTTTAACCGATTTAGAGCTTTTTGAAATCCCCTTCTTACTATTGTGTATCCTGTTCCTCGATCTTTTACCTCACCTAAAGGTTCCGAATTACCTAAATTGTATTCGACGGAATAATAGGCTTCTCTGAAACTTTTCTTCTTACTTGATATGTCTTTTGCTCATTCCATATATTACTAGCTCTCTTGCGGAAGTTTAGTCTGCTTACACATTTTATTCATCATATTCCAATTTTTACCTTCCTTATTTTTTTACTAAACTTAAGAATTCCTGTTTTATTCCCTCTTTTCTATCTACATACTTTTCGGTTTCTAATATAACGTGAGGTATCGTTAATACTAACCTTTAAAAATCTGCCACCTTCTTTTATGTACCTATCAACTTGAACTTTTTACTATTTTTCTTATTTTTATATTCCTTAATTATTTTGATGTTGTTTAGTTTAAATGTATCCAACTTGGGCAGCGTTTCATGTTAAACTTTAAATCATAGGTATTTCTATTATATTGTGGCCATTATCAATATCTGCACTTGAGTTAGGTTTACAATCTTTACTTGATTTTTGATTTTGTAATTAGCAGACATGCAATTCATCTATCTATGTCATCAGGCATTTTTGACAAGCGTAACCATAACTTACGATTTTTAAAAATTTAGTTCACTACAGTTACTTCATATCTAATGTAAAACTCTATTATCTTCTCGCTACTTTCATTTCTCGTTCCTAAATTATACTCACCAACTAAATTTACCTCCCTATCTTCAATTAGGAAACTGAATTAGTTCTTCATAACTAGCAACACTTCTCCTTTTCTAATTCTCTGAAAAACCGTTTGAATGTTGTGATCATGCCTTTTTTAATTTTTCATTCTCGTGAACTGATGCAAGTATAAATACGCGAACTACCACTGTATCTTTTGGCTTATTATCAAGTCTCACAGTTACTATACTATCACATTCTTCACTTTCCCGCTGTTTTTCTTATTTATGGTAAATTCCACATCTGTATGAGTATTGGTGAGTTAGACTGAATAACTCAAAATTCTTCTAACCGAAAGTCCCTTCTATTAGTCACCTGATTTCACTACACACTACCAAATCTATATTTACGACATCACACTATCAATCTCTTTCTTCGTGGTTTCTTTTTTTCTGCTCTTTGTATCTTCGGTAACAGTGTATTGTCTATCCCCAAAATCCGAATAGAGTTTATACAAAGTAGAATGGGACTCTTTATCCACCAAGGTATCAATTCTTGTGTGCAGTAGAAAAAAACTCCCTGAGGGAAAATGTTCCCTTCCTTTTCTATTAATGCAAAAGGATGGTGCTCTTGAAATCACGCAGAAGCCAGGGAGAAGCTAAGCATAAGAGAAATATAGACGCGCTGTTGCCGCTGTGTCTAACTTACCAATAACAAGTTACCATAAAGCATTTTGTTTGAAACTTATGTTTGGAAGTTGACATTTGGCAATAGAATTTTGACTGTCAACGCGGCAGGTTGCTACGTTATGCAGCGTACGGGTTAGATACAAAAACCGGACTAACTACCAATGCGGTTGAGGGGGGGATTCCGAACAACACAAAAATACATCGCCAACGATTTTCTATTTACAGTAAAAATTTTTTATCTAAACAGCAAAAAAAATTAAATAAAGTTACTATTTAAAAAAAGCAATTTGACTCTATAGACAAATTCAAAAATTGTTTCACGAAGTGCGCATTTCGCAGGTAACATGCAACAAATCTAAGCTGTAAAAAGAATAATGCTGATACTTTCGTGTAAGCAGATGGGTAAGGAATAAAATACATTAAATTTAGAAACCTTTCTAGTAAGGATTTTACCATTAGAAACATTAGCGTATATAATTTCAAAGTGGGATTTTAAAAAAACGTGTTTTGTTCGTCAGCACGATGCGAATTGGGTTTATCCCTTGGTATGTTAAAAAAAAACAAGTCACATACATCTGTCGGGATACTTATCTTGCCATCCATCGGAAGAGGTTCAGCATAGCATCGCCGCGGTAATCAGCAACAACCATTCTGCTGGCGTAATGGCAACAGCTGTCTATACGCAATAGCAGTTGATCTACGTCAAAGAATAGTCAAGCCTACATAACAAGCAATTTGTCCTCTAGCTAAGAGCTAAAAAGAAAGTCTTACTAATATTAATAACGCACGAAAACTCACCGATGCAGTCAAGTTCTACACTTTTTATAAAAAAACGTAAGTAAGGACGAACTGCAGAATCAAATTGAAATTGTTTATATAACAAGAATTCGAGCTTCGATCCTCGCGTTATCAACATACCAAAAAGGCGATTAGGAAACCCAAGGAAACTCAAGCTTTATCAAATAATAGAATACACTATTTCAACGAGTCTTGTTACCACAAGAATTTGTAGCCACATAAGCTGCCTTAAAACACAAGACAAGACAAATATGCCGATGAAGCAGCAGGAGCCAGGCAGCATAATCCACAGCTAATGCAGTCACGAGGATGGGGTGGGCTCACTCCAATTCGCTCCCCCGCCGAGATGGTAACCTGGAATTCGATGATATTAATAACCCTTTAACATGGCGCCATCTAAGTTTAAACTAATACACAACTGAGCTCCTTCAAAATAAACCTAGGAAGTCCTTCAATTGCGGGAAGATACTCCAATCTACATACCTTAACATTTATATATAATAGTACTAGAAAAATAAACAAGGCAACACATAAATTTAATCCACTTTACTATTAAATCAAGAATAACATCATATGATTGTATTGATTTTACTTTTACCTGAATTTTCACTATTATGCGTGTGTAAATAATTTCTGTACCTTTACCAACATAAACATTAACGGTCAAATCAAACTACTAATTAAATATAAAAATATCATGAGGCGCTTAGTATACCTTTAACCTTAATGTTAATATAATAACGTTTCACACAACTTGCAATTATATTTTTGTTAAGAAAAATTCAAACCGGTTGACTCAAGTTCACTTTCTCTTGTATATACTTTAAATTTATTATCTCGATTAAACCAAGGTTGGAGTTAGTCGCTCGTAGCAATTGTCCAAACACAAATAGCAATGCCAAACCAAAAATGGGTTTCTTACCAGATGTCCGATTCTCTACGATATACGGCTTCTAAACTGACAGGTGGATCGGTACACAAGAATCTTGCCTGTATGCGTGTCCTCAATATGTCGTCACTGGACATAGCACCAATAACAATGTAACCACATGAACACGATGAAGGCACAGAAGGACAACAATTAACAACTCCGGAACAAACAGTCGGTACAAACAATCGGAGTCAAACAATAATAATAATAATGACTTTATTGCACAACATAGACAAATTAATAACATTTACATTTATGTGTACATATAATTTTTGTGCAAAGGGCGAAGTTCAGTTGAGTTACAATGAACCCTCTGTTCTTACACTTAACCCTAAATCATAAATAAATATGTGTTATTTTGTACAGTTGGTTGGCAAAGTTTGACTTAATTAGCAATGAGAAAAAACAAAAAGAAAAAATAATAGGAAAAATAATCTACTTAAAACCTTGTTGTAAAAAATGATTTTTTAATTTGTTTTTAAAGCGTAAGGGTAACATGATTTTAAAGTCCAGAGGTATTGAATTATAAATATGTACTGCAGTATATGAGAAAGAACGTTTGAATATCTGAGTCTTATGTGACGGGATTGTCAGCATACCCTTTCGCCTAATATTTATATTATGTACATCCGTCCTGTATCTTATCTTATTATATAGGTATGGCGGTGTTTTACTAACTAAAATGTTGTGACAAAAACAAGCTAGATGTAGTAACGACGCTTTTCCATATTTAACCAATTTACAACTTTTAACTTATGAGAAATATGTTCAAATTTACGGATTCCAAAATTCAAACGCAGACAAGAGTTTTGAACCTTTTGAACCCTCCTGGAGTATTCTCTATCAAGACAAGGCCCATAAATAACATCTCCAAAATTAAACAAAGACAGCACCAAAGATTCGCATAACAACGTTTTAATTCCGACGTTTATTAAATGTTTATTGGCATACAGATGTTTTATATTAATATAAGCTCTTTGTAATAGTTTATTAACATGGCATTTAAATCTTAAGTCGACATCAATAATTAACCCCAGGTTTTTTGCCTCAACACAGTGTGGAATAATTATGTCATTGACTTTAATATGAATTTTTTGTGCTGCCACTATACGATGAATCTTACGTCCAAAAATTAAAACTTTAGATTTCGATGGGTTAATGTTTAACATATGTTGTTTAGAGATGTTAACTAACCTACTTATGTCACTATTTATTTTCAATTCTGCAACATTTAGTTCTTCTATCGGAAAGGAATAATACAGTTGTGTATCGTCTGCATAAAAGTGCACTGAACAACTACTAATTACAGATGAAAACTGAGACGTATAAATAGAAAACAGTAATGGACCAAGATATGAACCTTGCGGTACACCAGACTTTAATTTTCGAATATTGGAATATATACCAAATAAAGATACACGTTGTGATCTATTCCTCAAATAACTGTTCATGAGTTGACATGCACCACTGCCAAAGCCTATATACGATAATATATCAAGCATAACGTTGATATCTATTGTGTCGAATGCTTTTGTGTAGTCTAATAATATAAGTGCCGTAATTTTGTTGTTATCAGTGGCATATATTATGTCGTCAATAATTTTAGAAAGTGCTGCAGTGCAACTATATCCTTGTCGATATCCCGATTGCGTTGCCGGTAAAAAACTATATTTAGTAACGTGTTCCTTAATTTGAAAATTAATAATTTTTTCTGCAATTTTAGAAAGCACAGGTAGGATACCTATTGGTCTTAAGTTCTTCATTTGTGAAGGATTATTTACTTTAGGTAATGGATGTACAAGTGCTTCTTTCCAACATGAAGGAAATACGTGCTCCGATAAAATATAATTAATTATATGCGAAATGTATGGTAGTAGGTATGGCATGCAATACTTTAACATATTTATACTTATACCATCAGAGCCTATTGATTGCGAATTAATGGAATATAATACATTTGACACAACTTCACTGGTGACAGTACGGAATAGTAAAGGTTCAGTTATATGTATTTTTGGTTTGCTCGAATAGAATGTCAGTGTGTCCCGTGGTGACCGTTTCGAAGTAGGAATTGAATCTATAAAATAGTCGTTGATTTTATTTACATCAAAAACATTTTGAGGTAATGGCTTTCTGTGTGTTTTAGTAGAAATGTTAAGTTCTCTTAACCCATTCCAAAGTTTTTTGGTATCACCATTAGCAATAATTAGAAGCGTTTCAATATATGCCTTTTTCTCCTTACGAATTGCAAGCGAACAATAATTTCTTACCGTTTTGTAGTAATCCCAGTGGCATTTATTTCCAGTTTTCTTAAACTGTAACATTGCTTTCTCCCTTAGCTTTATTAAAATTCGTATATTTTCAGTTAACCAGTATGCTTTCGGTTTAGATAACCGCGATGTAACTAATGGTGCATGTTTATTAAACAGTTTAATAATATTTTCATTAAAAAGCTACTTTTCAATTGATATCATTAATATGAAATATGCGTTGCCATGATATATGTCTTAGATCCCTCAGAAAATGTTGATGGTCAAAATTTTTAAAAGTACGATAGGTTTTGTAAATAATTGAATGTGAAATGATGATTTTAACTTCACAATGAATTAGCATATGATCAGCGGCATTAATATCTATAACTCCGAAGTTTACTACTAAATTAGGCACATTTGTAAATATTAGATCGATCAGTGTTGCACTGTTATTGGTAATACGAGTGGCTACCCTAAGTAATTGATTAAACCCGAAGGCATTAAGAGAGGAGGATAATTTCAATACAGAAGAGTCATGCACCTTAAACCAATTTATATTAAAATCACTCAGTATAAAAACACCATCACTTACTGGTAATACCCTGAATAAGGAATCCTCCAGTGTGCCCAAAAGGTCCAGAAGGTTAGATCTTGGTGGATTATAAATCACACCCACTGATATAATTCCAGCCTCGGTACAAATTTGAATCCACAATTGCTCAATGAGTGTGCTAGTAGTAATTACTTTAATTTTTAAGGTATTTTGTAAATAAATCGCTACGCCACCACCATGCCCAGTCTTGCGATCATTTCTAATTAGTGTGTAATTATTAACATTGATTAGGGCGCTCGGTATATGAGATTGACTCCAAGTTTCTGTAATTGCGATTAAATTATAACAGTTTGATAAAACGTAATCTTTGAAGATTTCAAAGTTCGCTTGTAACGAGCGAATGTTAACACAATAGTGACCAAACAATCAGGACCAAACAAACCTATCGATAAACATTGTTAGAATTTCGCGTATTAACATTAACACCACTTTCCGATATAGATCGGGTTATTCATTCAGAACAAAACAATCTATGCTTCTAAGATCGCCGATCGATAAGACAACAACTTCCTAAAATAAACGCATAAATTTTGTGCTTCATTGAAAACATACTTACGCTTCAATTACAAAACCCTCGCACGGAATATGAGAAGAATAATTTCTTAAATCTATATTCACCAAAACATTCTTCCCAAACGAAACCCAGGTTAACCCAAATACACAATATTTAGAGCAAACAACAATATGTCTATACAAGTTAACTGGATCTTTTGAAACGCAAAATATTAATCAGTTCGCTTTACTTAAGACCAACATTCAATTATTACACTGAAGATAACAGAACCAGAATTCCACTTGATAGCGTTGTAGAAGGATACTATAACTACGGTATTTCCTTAACCATATAAATTTTACGAATTAATTTTAAATAAAAGGCTATTAATAACGCAACCAACAAATCAGAGGCGTCGTAAAAGGTAGGTAATGAAATCGAAATTAATAGGAATGCCGTTGCGAAAATTTATAACGTAACAGTCTTTCGGTCGTAGCAGTATAAGGATTAATTTTACGCTATAGCAATGTGTAGCCAGTTAACGGATACTTAAAACAAGGTACTAACTATAGAATTTATAGCGTAGACTGGCCGTTTTAAAGTGGATAGATTGAAATTGAAAATTATTCGCAAGCGTATTTATTATAAACAGGTAAAATATATACGATGTTATTGACCTAAGGAAGAGTAGAAACGAAATCGACGTGGTTTTTAATTCATCGACCGTAATTAAACGTAACAAGGTGTTCCGTTTATTTCACTTAATAAAATGAATAAAAGTAGACGCGTCAAAATTGATCAAAAAAACGATTATCTCGGATTGCAATCAAGGTAAACCAGATATGTATTACGGTAAATTAAAGCTAAACGTCTAAATGGGTCCTTCATAAATGACGTAACTGTTTGAATAAAATCCCGAACCAATATTTTATTCCCATGAAAATGTTTTTTAAATTTAATATCTATAAAACAAAGGAATCTTTTCTCGGCATATATTCTCTTTGTGGTCGCGCATTGTCTAACTCTATCGCTTTGACATCTCTTTTAACATTGTTTATTAAAATTAATTCTTCAAAATGCATCTTACAGTAGAAAATAATTATCTCAAACTCTTAAATATAATAATAATTATCAATTGCTGTAAAACATAAACTTAACCGAACCTCGATAAAACGTCAAACTTTTCTCTATAGAAACCATTTCAATAAACAGCAAGAAATTTAGTAGATAATATTTTCTATAATCGGCTGTAGAAAATGTTTGGAAGGATAGGTAAAAGAGAATTTTTTATTATTTCTCGTACAATTTTTACTCTCCGATAATCGATTATCGACGCCCAGGGATTTGTACATGTTACAAATTACTTTAATTATATCGCCATATGTTGCTCTTTTTAGAAATGTGTTTGCTCAGAATGAGTGGTTTTCTGTTACCTTTCATAAAGGGTGGCAAAATAATAGTCCAGGAAATATATGAAGTGAAGGAAAGACCACTGCTTTAATCAGTCGCCTCAAAAGTTCGCCTGTGTTTTGTGAAGATAGTATTTAAGATGTTTGTAATTCCAAACAGAATTGATTGATACACACGTAGATTTATACATAGCCGCTTCATAGACCAAAGTTTTGGAAACTTTACACCAGTAAAATAGAAGAAGCCTCCATCTAGAATTTTAATAGGAACTACTAAAAATACAATCGCGTACTATATGTTTCAGCGCACTTTAAAATAACAGAATATATAATCAAAGGGTTTTGCCGAATCCCTTCGCCCTTTTACAGACCTACTTTTAAATTCTACCCGTATCTGCAATGAATTTTGATAAAGACAAACACGTAAAGAACACAATCGGAGTTTCTGAAACAACATTTTAATTCAGTGGAGCTCATTCAAGCTACTGAAGAGTTAAATAGTATTTTTTCAATTAGTGGATGTAGTAAATGCAAAATAAAAGATCGCCTTTAAAGCATTCATTTTAAAACAGCTTTTCGTTTAAAACCCAGCTTGCAGCCATAAGCGCACTTTCGTGTTTAAAATCATTTTGAATCCGAAAAATTGCTTTTACTTTATATTCTTTCAAAAGGCGTGGTTTTGCCATTTGTTTATCTTACATCATTTCTGTAATTATCATAGTCGTTAGAATAATTGGAGCAGGAAAGTATATTCTTACGAGTCGTTAAGCCGAGCGCATCTTATTGAGAAAAGCCTTCTCCTAAATCTCCCTCCTGCTTGGGTTGCAATAATTCTTGGTTTCCTACACACGTTTCTTTGTTTGTACAGTTAATGCAATCTAAAAGTTTTCTTAAGTCCAAACATTTTTTGATAATCGATCGTTTTAAAAGACAGCGTTGTAAAATATCCCACGCGTTTTTTAGAATCGCTGCAATGTATTACCCAACAACTTTTTTTTTTGCTCCACAATAACAGAAGCAGGCTTCCTCTACACGTGTATGTGATGTTTGGCGAAGTTCCAACTGCATTCAGTTGGCGCGTATGAATGCTGAAGCCACGCAATAACCGCTTTATATATGAGGGCGCATAGCAATTTCCGATATCTTGCAATATGACTTTTCTACTTTAGCCTAAAGCGCTGCAGTCTAAACAGACGAGCAAACAATGCTTTGATGTAATAATATAAAGGGTTATTATTCTGCTGCGGTTTAGTAAAGAAAGGAATTGTAATTCCGTTTCAAGCAGAAAGAGCAATATAAAATCTGCATACTTATGTAAAGTCGCGGTCTTACTCTTCTGAGGTCGACTAGTTTGACAAATTGGTTGTTGTTGCACATCAGAATGTTTACGAAACTCGTCTCAGTGGATATAATCTAATCAACAAAAATGTTATGAGAAAAACTTTATTATAGATGGAAAATGTACAGATATCAAACATAATCTTATTATGAAATTTTAACAAATAAAACGAAATTATATAACTAAAGAAAAAAAGAAAACAAGGTGCTGGATCTAGAGATACCACGAAATAAAAAATCATAAATTATGGGTAGGGATACTACTGCGTTACGCCAGTTCTACGACTCATTACTGTCTTAACCATCCTGGAAATTATGTTATTGAAAATTTTTGGCATGAAATTTCTTACAATTTATACGTGATGATACATTTATATGGTGATAGTTCTTACCCAAAAGTCGATAAAACAGTTTACAAAGTCGGTAATACAGTTTAAGAGTTCATAAATACATCGCGCAAGCGCAATGAGAAAAGCGGGCTACGCCTCTGGCGGATGAAAGCGCGAACCTTATACAGATTTTGGGCGCGGTCATCTACCATGACGTCACCATGCACCAAATTTCATTGCGTAATAATCGAAAATATAAAAATTTAAACAATGTATTACTTACCCCGGGAATCCGAACGTTCTGCGGGGTTCGGCTAAAGTTGGCTTCTTTTCAAGTCCATCAGGGCTCCATCCCGGAGGAATTAAAAGATGGTGACTCCTCATCTCGGGTCGTGGTTTGGTTTGCCTATGGCTTCAAATTCATCTACCTATCTAATATGTAGGGAACGGCAGGATAAGGTTTTATAAGGGACGACAAACAAGATAAAACAGAAGGGAAATCTACATACTAGAGATAAGGCACGATACGATACCTGACCGACCACACTCCTCGAAGAACAAAGGCAAAAAGCCACGTTATAGAGAGAACAGGAAACTTCCCCACTCTTTTGTCTTTTTCACGTCGGCGCGAAGTATTCGTCTAACCCTCCCGTGTCGTGCACTCTGCGCAAACTCACTATGACGTAACGGAAGTACACCCCTAGTCTATTTAAAATTCCCGCGCACCGCGTCTTTTGAAATTATGGCGCGAAACTCCCGTACATCAAAACTAACCTAAGTACAATGTTACAGGGCCACTTTGGCACGTAACAAGCGCGACAAAGCCACAAAAGAAAAAACTTAAAAAAAGAAAAAGTCTGTTAGCACAGTAACAGCTTAAAATCTAAGACCTAACTACCCTATATAAAACCTAACTTAAAACCTACAAAATGTTTATATAAGGCGCCACCTGGTTTTTTTGACCGATAACCGTCTAGCGAAGTACCAGGAAACGGAATAGGTAGCCCCATAGTCTTTGACTACACTAATTATCGACAGCACAAATTTGTCGTGGAGCATGAAACACTACTTAAACTAAAACGGGTGCGACAAGTCGCCTAAACTATCTAAACCTATCTAACTAAAGCTAACATTTGAGTTCTTATGTGCAAACACACATGAGTGTTGCATCAAAACTGTCTTTGTTTTGGCAAGACGTGCCCAAATTTAAAAATGTTCACAGAGTGCGTCACTCTACACTCCACCAAATTTCGTTACTGGTACTTTGGTTTTCTAACGATGCACATTTAACACTTGTCCATGACATAGTTGTGAATCAACAAATTTACCAAAAGTACCACCTACTAAATCCTTATATGCTAACCTAACAATTTCATGTCTATATCAGGCTAGCTTTTTCACTCAAATTTCAAAAAAATAATTCCCATGTCTGGTCATAGATACCACACGTTAGGACGATAAAAGATAAGGCAAGATCTCAAATTGTTGTTAAAGATAGTAGATAAGATAATGATATTAAGCTTAAATTGTTATCCTCAAAGGTAATAGACAAGATAACCGTATTAAACTTTAGTTATATTTGAGATACTAGATAAGATAACGCGATATTAAGCTAAAGTGATTATTAGAGATAGTAGGTAAGGTAACGCGATATTAAACAAAAGTTATTACTCATGGTAGTCGGTAAGATAACGAGAAATTAAACCAAAATTATTACTAACGGTAGTCGGTAAGATAACGAGACTAAACTAAAGTTATTATTGAAAGTAATCGGTAATATAACGATATTAAAACTAAGGGTATTATCGAAGATAATAAAGAAGACAAAGGTTTTGGCCTATTTATTACCCAAGACAATAGATAAATAACAGTTAGAGTGGCTCCAGTAGAGCCGTTATATAGGTAAGATAAGACATATAAATTAAAAAAAAATCTAGGCTCTAACGAGTGCATCCACTACGATAAGAAAATCAGACAAAAGTTGACACGACAACTTAAAAGTATCATTACAGATACAAACACACAAAAACAAACTGTTTTAAGGTAGTTTTTCAAAACGGTAGCACCCTAAACACACAAAAATGCCTAATTATAAGCAGTTAAATACAGGTACACTGTCCCAATATGCTAAAACAACCGAGAATTTAATAAGATAACAATAAAAAGCAATAGCATCTCACCACAAAGTTCAATAAAAAACAATGAAAAACAAATGTTTATAAGTTATGTTAATTTAGTAGAAAAAGAAACAAATAATAATGTAGTATAATGTGGGCGACTGCAATAATTCAGAAGAAAAACACATGGAATAGGCAATCCTAGTTTTTTGCAACTGCGAATATGAACTATTTCTTACAATGGCATAGATCGCGCGTGTCCTATGTGAGCCCAAAGAAGAAAAACATCCACTCTAACATCAGCTAAAACCAATCATAAAAATTCAATGAGTTATTACAACCAAAGTTACGACAATTACCACACAAAATTAAACAATGTAAGAAAAATACTAAAAAGCAAATAATATGTAGTAGGAAAAGTTCAAGGGTTAATTAAATGAAACAAGAGAGTTATATTGGGGGGTGTAAAGAATGAAGTGATATATAAGTAACGGTATGGTCAAGGAAAAGTCAACTAAAAGAAAAGATAGGTGATTTAAGGTAAGTAACGTTAAACGTGTAAGAAATTATATACTATGTGAGAGAGGGAATAAATAATCAAAGTTAACTAATTGATGGTGAGAACAAAAAATATTAAGTAAATCGTGAGGGTTTAATCATATTAAGGTACCAGGTATCAGGAATTAAATTTGGAAGGTTAAGAGAAACAACATCACGAGATAAGGCATCAGGTACGATATCTAATTTGCCAGGCCTATGCCTAACGTCAAAAGTGAATTGAGAGATACGCAAGTTCCATCTTGCCAACCGACCTGCGGGTTGTTTTAAGTTACTAAGTCAAGTGAGAGCAGAAAACATTAGGTACATTGTCAAAGGAGTAAACGTGAAAAGCTCTTAGATATACATAAGATTAAACGATTTTAAAGATAATTTTAAGGCATTTAATGAAGTTTAAATCGATATGTGAAGAGATAAGAGTAATTAAAACTCGATTCACTAATAAAATTGCTGAAAAACAAAAAGATAATCTATAAAGCATATATTTACTGGGATGGGAAGCTCTCATTTGAGTTCTACCTAAACCAACGAGGGAAAATTTCAACATCATTATTAAAAAAATGATTTACAAATTCTAAAGCGACAAACTTACCAACCGAATCATCGTCTAGACTTATAATGCTCTACGACTGGCCTTTGGGTCTCGTTCTAGACTTACAGAGCTATACGACCAAATTCGACAGTAAATTTCGCCCAACGGACGTTAAGGTACGTTGAAATATCAATAACTAAAAAAAATATGCAATCAAGACAAGATCAAACTCGCTACATGAAAGAAAAATTCCACGATACCTATACAAAAGGTATTCCAAATTATTGGAATGTTCTTTCAATATTAGGAAAGTTATCAACAATTATCGTAAATGAGTTTAAATAATAAACGTTAACGAAAATTTCTTCATTTTAGTATTCAAAGAAGCAGATATAAAGAGATGCAGTTTATTGCAACATTTTGGAAAGTAAAAATATGATTAGGTAATTTCGTTACTATATATAAAGCAAGAACCTCTATAAAACGCATTTATAGGTTATACTGTTTAAACATTCAAGGGAACAGCTTTTAAACTCTATGAGGCAAGGTTAATATTTAATAAAGGAATATATCATTGATAAACTACAAAAAAGGCACTCCAATTTATAACAACACGCAGGTAATGTATTCTTTAACAAAAGGAACAAAAATCCATAGTTTGACATTTCATAAAAAGATATTAAAAACGCAATTTATTTCGGTAGTGCCTTTAACCACAAGGTTTTCTTGTAAAGGTAATTGAGATATTATTAATTGAAGAGGTAAACACTAATGCAGTTTTAAAACCTAACATACAAGACAGTGCGTTCAAGTTTCAAAAATATCTTCTAAAGTTAAGAAAACAAATAAAAGTTATATTTTAATAGATAATTTTGTAATAAACTGTGTTTAAAGGTATCTAATTAAGGTAAATGCTTATTTATTTTATGTACTTACTTGCATAAAAGTAGGGTTTATTTAAGTGAAAAAACTGTTTAAATAACATTTAATACATTGTATTTTTATAAAGGAAATTATTATAACCTAAAAACAAAGAAAAAACCCCCCTAGCCTTACCACGTTGATAAAGGCGCCATTCTTACAATTTACTACGGTGATGCATTTATATGGTGATAGTTCTTACCCAAAAGTCGATAAAACAGTTTACGAAGTCGGTAATACAGTTTAAGAGTTCATAAATACATCGCGCAAGCGCAATGAGAAAAGCGGGCTACGCCTCTGGCGGATGAAAGCGCGAACCTTATACAGATTTGGGGCGCGGTCATCTACCATGACGTCACCATGCACCAAATTTCATTGCGTAATAATCGGAAATATAAAAATTTAAACAATGTATTACTTACCCCGGGAATCCGAACGTTCTGCGGGGTTCAGCTAAAGTTGGTTTCTTTTCAAGTCCATCAGGGCTCCATCCCGGAGAAATTAAAAAATGGTGACTCCTCATCTCGGGTCGTGGTTCGGTTTGCCTATGGCTTGAAATTCATCTACCTATCTAATATGTAGGGAACGGCAGGATAAGGTTTTATAAGGGACGACAAACAAGATAAAACAGAAGGGAAATCTACATACTAGAGATAAGGCACGATACGATACCTGACCGACCACACTCTCGAAGAACAAAGGCAAAAAGCCACGTTATAGAGAGAACAGGAAACGTCCCCACTCTTTTGTCTTTTTCACGTCGGCGCGAAGTATTCGTCTAACCCTCCCGTGTCGTGCACTCTGTGCAAACTCACTATGACGTAACGGAAGTATACGCCTAGTCTATTTAAAATTCGCGCGCACCGCGTCTTTTGAAATTATGGCGCGAAACTCCCGTACATCAAACTAACCTAAATACAATGTTACAGGGCCACTTTGGCACGTAACAAATTGTGCAAAATTCCATGAAGTCGAGCACGCAATTCCGCAACAATTTATGCAGGCTGCGAGGGTAGTTTTTTCTTCTTGGTATGTTGTAGAGCTTTGATTAAAAAAATCTAGATTACTGGATGTACATTTTAAAATATATACATTATTTTTGCATCTCAAATCTACCTCATTTTTTTTACAAACGGCACCATCTTCTTCAATAATACTTTAAACATTATTGAAATGTGTTTCTTCTATAAATAGTTTTAAATCGTTTTGTGGAACATGGTCGTATTTATCTGTGTTCATTACTCCTTGCAGTTACCTGACACCTTTAGTAAACATACTTTCCAAGATTATTAAAAACGCAAAAACTTTACCTTTTTTCTCAGATAGTTATTGCAAAAAGAATTCACGTTTGGTTCTTAGGACTCGACTTTGCGTACTAAATACCCAAACCTCAAATTTTCCTTGTCATTACCCACAATGGAGACATCCTAGTGATGGTACAAGCTCTGTATTGTAATTGCAAATTTTCAAAAAAGTACCGAAGATACATGATACCCATTTATTCATATTTTATACAATATTACAGACGTAAGATATCATTGACAGACAAAGTTAAGAACAAGGGGGTACTAAAAATAGTAGGGGAAAAAAGAAATATGTGAAAAACTGTAAAAAATAGGAGAGATAGGATGATAGGCCATATACTAAGGCATGAGGGAGTAGTACTGAATATATTACGAGGGGTGACAGAAAAGTAAGGTCTCCTATTTTTTTTTCATAGAAAATGACATTTATTTACAAAGTGTGATACATCGTTGGAAAGGTCAGGGTCTTGGCTATTTTTCAACATAATCGACATTTTTTTTCAACACTTTCCGCATCCGCGCGATGTACTTTTGTATGCCGGTGTCGTACCACTTTGCGTCCGCCTCGCGCAACCAGATGTTGCCCTCTTTTTTAACCACCGCGTCCGACCCAAACTTCTTCTTTCCTTCCAAGTCATTAACAGTCGCGCGGCGATTTCTGTGCTTTTTCGCCTTCACTGCGCCGCTCTCATCCGAGAGGGCGCCGGCCACTTCTCTCCTCGTCGTGAACGTTACTTCGCCTGGAATTAAACTCGCGGCACCACTTACGCACGTTTTTATTGTTCATACATTTTCCCCGTAAACTTCAACCAATTGACGATGAATTTCTTTTGGTGTCACCTTTTTCGCACTTAAGAAACGTATCACCGAACACAATTTGCACTTAGACGCTGACGCTAGGGGTACTTCCATTGTTGACGGCTGCTCAGCCAAGACTGAGCGGTCAGACAATGACGCACCCAGCAGCAAAGTTGTAGTGGGGGGAACCAGGCAACACGGAGCTGTTGCCAGATTTCGCCTAGCGCGGAACTCGGCAAAGTTACAGCGTTGGAGACCTTACTTTCCTGTCACCCCTCGTAGAAGCAGAGATAGGAAAAAAGAGAAGTAGAGGCAGATCTAGGTTAGACTATGGTACACAGATAGTGAAAGATGTAGGATGTGGTTATTTCAGGTCATGTGTAGGCTAGCTCAGAATAGAAATCAATTGAAATACGCGTCCAACCAGTTCTAAGGTGGACAACCTAATGATGAAAAAAATAATTGTACTTAAACCTGATCATCAGTACAAGCCACTACAGGTATTTGTTTTGCAATATTCTCAACTAATGTTAATTGTGTGAAAGCATTTACAGGAAAACTATTAATTCGCCAAATCTCTAAGTCTTGGGGGATCTTGGCAGCCAAAGGCTGCTTACCCCACTCACATACCACTTAATCTCGGTAAATAGAACATATAATTAGAAAAAAATAGAAAGGGGAACCGAACCGTATCTAGGCTGTGAAAATTTCAGGGAAATAACTGGAGGTACGCGTCCATTCAGTTTCAACACAAAAAACCTAATGACGAAAAAAAATAATTGCACTTAAATCTGAAGATTATTACAAACAACTAGTCTGTTTTGAAATATTTTCAACTAATGGTGAGTGTTCAAAGGGATATATTGGAAAACTATTATTTCGGCAAATGTTCGAGTGTTGGGGGATCTTAGTAGTCGCCGGTTGCTTAACCTCTTCACATGCCACTGAATATCGGGGAAATAGGGTTAACTCCCTTCACATACCACTAAATATCGGGGCAATAGGGTATATATTTGTAAAACGATAGAAGGGGAACCGAACTGCATCTAACAAGTAAAATCAGCTGCTATGTTCGAAGACTACAAACATAGAAACAAGGAAAAAAATTGTTGAAAGCATATGTAGAAAACAAAAAAACGAAAGATAGGAGAAATAGAAGGGCAGTATATGTTCTAAGATTTTTTTGGGGAATAGCGCGGGATATATTATAAGCAGAAATAGGAAAGGAAGAGGAAGAGATAGGCCTAGATCAGACTAATAGACGCAGACAGTGAAAGATGCAGATTGTAAAAAATCAGAGAAATGAGTAGGTTAGCGCAGAATAGGAAATGATGGGGTACGTGTCTAACCAGATCCAGGACTGAAGACCTAATGATGATGATACAATATTACAGAATACCTTTTCGACTGTAACAAATATATATTCTGTGGTACTAACTTTAGTAGCCATTTTTATTTAATACAGCTCTGTGGTATCTAACCCTTTCCATTCAGCATAATGATATCGGAAGAAACAATTTCATAATAAAACAGAACGTTACTATCATTTAATTAGCTGTAGATTCATCACAAGAAAACATCTAATAGTAACAAAAACTTAGGAATTGTCCTAGCGACAAAACACCTTTAAAAAGGATTACGTTATGAACAAGTTACTTGTGTTGCCTAATTGCTAAGCGGATTGCATTCACTTTTAAAATTAAGTTAATATAGCGCTTGTGCAGAGTGTTACGAAGTGCACGTAGAACAGATCAGCTGTTCTCGACGTGGAAGGTATTAAGAAGGAACTCAGCCATCTTCCTTGGACAGCGTTAGCGAAGCGAGTAGGAGAGAAGATGACGACATGTTTACGTGTCCGCTGGTGCCTTCGAATCGCAATCTAGATGAGGAGAGTTCGCGGTCGTTTTGGGGAGTCCCGGGATGTATAGATTCCCCGAGTTCCGGTCAGGCAACCAGAACACTGTATGTGGTGACAATGTGGTTACCTGTCCTCGACGTCCATCGACGGTGAAATTAGAATTAATAAATAATTCTTATGCTAAAAAGAATCTTTAATTTTCTTAGCGCTTTGGAAAATTATATAAGGAAGACACTTTTGTTATGAAAGAATTTGAGGCTTTTCGTAGAGCTTTTTTTAAAAAACCGTGATGAGAAGATGTTAGTCGTTTATTGTGGGATTCCCGTCGGCGAGGTTTTGTTAAGTAGATGAAGCCCTAAGTTTGTGGATCGGAATTTTTTTAGAAGCAACGGTTTTCTTACGTATGAAAAGTCCAATTTAAACCCTTGTAAAATTTAAAATTTCTAGCAATATTATTTGTCGACATTACCGCTATAAATTTGCTATCTTAGTTTTTACTCAACAACGTTTTATTCTATTATTGTTTCTAGTACTCTTCTATATTAAATAACCCAACCAATTTTCAAGGTACACGACAATTTCACTTGGAATTGCAATCTGCAACGTATTATGTGGTTCATGCTGATAACATATTTACAAACCATTTTTACGTGTTCTCTGTTCTTTAATTATGGTATCTACGATATTCCAGTTTGATCGTCTATTCGTGACAGATAGGCACTTTTCGTTTTCTTGCTAAAGTGAAAGGTTGCTTGCTGTTATTAGACAGTTAAGATGGCGCCAAAAATTAAGTTTTCCTGGCGAAAACGTCGAAACAGAGAAGTGAGATGATAAAGAGTTGTCTGATGCAACTCACGTGCCAATTATAACTCTATCTTCGTAACGGTTTGTGTGAATATGAAATTAATCTAAATTTATAATTCAATTTATTACAATGCAACTTAGTTTACGTTCAAATTAGTTTTACTTTCATGGAATTCGAGTATGATATTGTTACATTGGACAAAATTGGATTTCTCGTCTGCATTTAAGAATGCAATAAATTGTTAGTTAACCGACAGTTGGTTTGAAAGTTAACAGGTCATTGCTGTCGCTTGGTAAGACCGTTTAATTTTTTAAGATTATGCTGCATTTTACGGTGACTCATTCCGTATAAATGTAGTGATTTGTCGAACAGTTATAAACTACCACATACTGCTGTATGGAATCAACTATTTGTTTATTCATGAATAATTTTTGTGATATATTTTGCTAAAAAGGTTATTCTCTTTCTAAATTTGTATATAGTTGATGATGTGTTCAAGTTCATAAATTATTCTTAAACTTTGTCGGCTTTATACAAAAAAGTAGTTTGTCCAGATAAGTGATTGATACTTGTTAATTATAAAACCAAGTTCAATATTCAAATTTATTGATACTGTTTATCTTGTTTACCTCAAATTAATTACATGTCAAGATGTTCACCAAACAAAGCCTAAAATCAGAAAAGTGAAGGTTAAACTAAATGAATATTTAATAATTTTGTTGATAATTGAGTAATTCTAAAAAGTGTAAAGTCTTTCGTAGCGCTACCCCAGACTATTAATTATCAAAATAAATATTGTTACATAAAAACAGAAATCATATTAAGATTTCGTAGTAATTAAACTTTGAATTTAATGTTTTACGCTTTCTGTGTAAAACATAGAATATACGCTAATAAGAATTTTGTGTTTTAAATTATAATTATGACTCAAAATCTATTTTAAAAGAATATAGAATTATTTTTGACTATAGTATATTATTGAAAAATTATTAAATTCCTCCATAGTGCTAAGATAGTTGAAAGATTCCACTCGCAATAAATTCATATAATGATACAATAAAAATTAATTGAAACTGAAAATGAGGATTTTGTGTTTATACATGATTATAAGATATAAATGGTATCTTTATTAGTAGTGTTTATGTTTCAGAGTAGTCCTATGACTTCGTCAGTCCATTGAAGAAGAAGAACAGAAGTAAGTAACATATCTGTGGTAATCAAAACTTGTATTTAACGAGGTTGGTGATAATTTAGGTTTCCAAATTTTTCTTTTCTGCAAATTGATTCAGTCAGTTGCATTATAAAAAATTTAGGTGGCGTCCATTATTTTATTTTCCAAGTTTAATAAATCCACTGACTCAATCTCATGCGACCGCGGGTCAAAACCCGGTTAGCTAAAAGTCTTTCAAGAGATTTCTTTCTCTAAAAGCTGTATTTCATCCTAAGTTTACCCTGGGCTTGTTATTATAATATAAGAAATCTCGAACGTTTAATATAACTTCAACCTCAATTTTTTTATACACACACCTTCATTGACATAGGAGTCATTTCCTGGCAAGTGTTTGACTTTTTTTGAGGATAATTTGGTGCAGTCTTTGTTACTACGTCTTCTAGACTTTTGAAAATGTTCATAGAGTCGTTAAATAATATCAAATTTTAGGAGAGGATTAAGTTAATGATACTAAATTTTATAAACGGATTAATTTTATATTTAAGTTCAAACATAAAAGATCGTAGAAGTAATAATATTCTAACAATCTGATATCAGGGTTATTTTCTTAAATTGTGTTAAATCGATAGAAACGAAAAAAAAACACTTGACTCTTTAAAAAGTAGTCTAAAGTTGTTCTGCAAAACACGTGAAGTATACATGTGTTCAAAAACAAAAGATTGCAAAGTTCACTTTCCATTTAAAAATGTTTAATTATAGTATGCCCGATATTTAGTAGAGTAGCTATGTAATTTCTGTACCATGACAAATTTAAAATTTGATTGATTTAAATTATTTACATGTTATTCAGATTTTTATAATGAATACAATAAGCTAAACTCAGTTGAAACATATATAAACCAATCTAACAGATCTGTCAATTGGGTAATAAGAATTTTGTTTTAAAGTAATACCAAACACTAAGGTCTCATTATGTAAAGTGAAATTTAAAATTTTCAGAAATCAATTTTATCTTTTTGAATATTATATCTGTAACTTTATTTTAAAAAAAAGGGAATTACATTAAATTACGTCTTTGTTTCAAGTCTTTTTATTCTATGAGTAGTTAGCTTTAATAAAACCACTATCGAGATAATAAATTTTGAGTATGGAAATTAAAAGAATGCTGAAGCAGTATAAAATTATAGAAATGACGTACTTGATTTATCTTTGAGATCCATTTTTAAGAAAGACACCTTTGGTGTGGTAATTTCAAGATGGTTAGTTTAAAAGTATCGTTGTACTCTTTTGTCGAAAGACACAAATTGTGTGTTTTAATTAAAATTTACTGTGTGACATTTTCTTTCAGTGTCATCGTAATAGAAGCTAAAGTAGGTACGTTCAAGAGGTTTCCAGATGTGTTGTTTTATTTAACTTATAAGTATTTTTGATAACTATTATATCCTGCGAGTTTCTGCATCTTCTCATAGGATCCTTTTGTTTCTTTTATTATCCATATAGATGCGATGGCGCTCAATTCCCCTTTTCCTTTTTTATTCCCGTTTATATTTGAGTTTACTCTGTATCCACGCCTATTCTCATAACTCACCCTTGGAGTAATTCCCAGACTAAGCCGCGAATATCGTGAAGATCGTGAGACTAAGGGAAGTGATCACTATAAAGGTCACTTTGCTGACGTATCATACTCACCAAACAATTTAAGTTCACTTCACGACAATTCCTTCTTTATCATAAAATTGCTTCTTCATATTTTTATTACCGAAATTTCCAACTTATAGATAAATATTTATATCCATTGCCCCATAATTCGAAAAACATTACAGCAATTTTTTAAATTAAAACTTTACAAAAGGTGATGATTTTTTAATAGTCTCGGCATTATTTAAATAAGAACCTGCAAACATTAATTTTAATATACTTTCAACCACTAATTCTTTTGCAATAGAATGTTTTACATCTGTATGCACAGATTGGTTTGTCTGAAAAGTACTAGAAGCCTCTGTGCAAGCTTAATAATCTTCTTGTAACGGCATCATGCGCCGTCTAAAGTCTTTTTCATCAAGGTATGCGATTTCCACGATAAAACTTAAATGCGTCGAATTTAAGTAATTTTGTGGATAGCTGTTAAACAATCTAAACATAATATTACAGTCTGTAAATGGTGTGTATTTTTTTGCCTATGGAAGTTTGGTGTATACAATTTGTTTTAATTTTCATTTTTCCTATATCGAATTCTTTATCATGTGCTATGGTTTACTACGTATTTGTAAATTTACTGCCTCCTTAATTTAAAAACCAGTTTAATTTCTACTTATTTGAATATACGGGCTTTTGCACTTGTATTATTTCAAGGCTGCTCAGTTACGTGACCAACGTTGTTCGTACTACAATTCATAAGTCCATATGTTTATATTTCACATTCAGCCGACTCATCTAGGCATGTGGTTGATAAGAATCACCTGAATGTTACTAGTATAAAATATGAAATTGAAAATTATTTGTTGGTTCTGTTGATCTGTTGTAACGATAATTTCGTGTGCTGGTTTTTGGTAATGTGGCGATCTTACCAAGCCGTTGTTGAAAGTTTCTATGTAGAGTGGCCTAAGCGTATATCATGTATGGAACGCCTGGTTTAATTGAAAATTCTGACTTATTTATTCACTGCTGAACTATTTATTAACTGTAAATCCGACATAATCCTACAAAATCGAAATGCATTTGTAAACTGATTTCGATGATATGTTTTAGGAGATACCAAACCCTTCACGGCCTGCGTAAAGGCAAATCATTTTATTGTTTAGTTGACTCCTGGCGGTATGTAGATTTCCTACGTTCTCGAAATGTTACGAGGAATACCTTATGGTGTAATATTTATGCAATAATTTGATGACTTGTATTTAAATCTACTATTGTAAATATGCTTTTATTTTTCATTAGCACTATTTAGATTGAGCTCGGTCTACATAAATATAGTAAGTATTATGGTTTGTGTTAATATAGAGTAAGTTGCTACGTTCAGCGACGTAGTCTAAAAAAAGAAAATAAAAATGAGGAAGAAAGAGAAGAAATTGACTGAGCTCAATCGGCGAGTGGGAGGAGTATTTACCTACAAAAAAAATTAAGGAAGCCCTGAAATAAAAATATACTCACTCACGCAAAATCAAACATTTACAAACTAAAAAAACCTCTAATTTAAAAAGAAACAGAATTATATACAAAACACAATAGTACCAAAATTGAACACTTCGTAGGTACACAATATACATATTTACGAATAAAAAAAGAATCATTTTTAACATGGCGAGCTGCAGTTTTTAGATGACCCCCTATATTAATCTTGAAACAAGAAAAAGGAACAAAATGCCCCACTAAAAACCACAGTCGAAATCAGCATTGTAAGTACGGAATCCTATACATAAAATTATCCCAATAAAGAAATCAGTAAACATTATAATATCCTCGCACATACAAACAACTAGTCATTTTACCACCAACAAGGTGATGCATCTGTTGACCCGTGTACATATGTTGTATCCAACAACTACCGGGAACCCATATAAGAAAATTAGTGAATAAACTCTGACCCTCGAGTCACCACCGTTGAGTTGGATCTTACCGTCTGTAAAAACGGTACGAAACAGGGGTGCGCGTAATTCCACCTTGGGGCGACCATTTCATTGTGGCTTTAAGGGCCACAGAAAAGAGCTATAGTAATTATAAATAAAATTAATTTACTGTCGAAAAGTACAATTTTATAAAACCCGTAATACCCGCAACGCGATAAGGCGTGCGCGAACTTTTCATACAGAAAAACGTAAACCAAACCATTCTACACGTGTTTTCGCTGTACAGGTTGAAAAGCAAGTGGATATTCATTTTGCTTCACTAATGACCAGGGCTCAAAATAATATTGTTGTTGAGGAAATAAAACTGAAAGAACACGGTTTATTGGGATAATACGCGGCTTTAATTTTATGAAGCTTTCAATGGAAAACACATAAGAATTAATTATCAGATACCTAGAACCAGTTATCGCCTGTTTAATTTTAGCATAAACTTTAAGTTGAGGAAGTTTTAGAAGGAGTATTTATTATTAATTAGGCTCTAGAATGTAACAATAGGAATCAAATTTATACAAATAGATAAATGAATTAACACGTGAAAGAGTTATTTTAATTTACTGAATTAATTTTCGTTTTTAACGCCAAAGGGATTAGAGTTGAAAATTATTACACCGCGTATTTCTTATTAACAGAAAGAAACGTACGGCAAGTTCAAAATAAACGTAACAAAGAAGTTAGGATTCTGACGATATTCATTAGATGTATGTTAATGCCTTTGTGTAATAATGATTCATTAGCTGTTTACTGTGCCGATACAGATTGTTATTAATTACAGTGGTTAAATGCCACTAAGCTTTGTTATCCTATATTATACGGCAATATTTATGCGGTGTATATTGGAGTAGTTTTTGTATTTACGAGACACCCTTCAGTTTGTTTGTTACTTAGATATATTTAATATTCCTAGGTGAGAAGTGAAGAATTCATATGTTTTTACTTAAATTAGTAATTTAACGTCTTTCTGCCATTTAAATTCACAAAAGCTTTCAATAGAGTTATATTTTAAATGTTTTCTGTATTTAATTATCATTTCTGGTACATATGTTCTAAGAAAAAGACAATTTAGTTTGCGTGTACTGTCATTTCGTTCTTTAGAGCCTTAACCCCCCACTCCCTCATCAATCTCTGACTGTGTTTAGTGCGGAATTCGTTTTCTTTCTCTTTCCCTCCCTTCCTTTATTACATGTAATTCGGTCAAGGATTCTGTTACTGATTTTATTCTTTTATTGGTGGACCGCTGATCTTATGGGCAACACATGTGAGTGGCGCGATATTGAGCTGGAATCGTATGCAACATGTGTCGTATGATCAAGGAAGCGGCTGTGATTATCCTTTGATTTGGGCAATGCATGCGTAAATTACGATTTATTACCTGCTTACTCTTGCCAGCGTTTAGTGGTGCTTGATGAGCGCAAATATAGCCACAGTGGTTGCGCTTTTAAGTGCGATCTTTTAATTAGCGATTGTCCGACCAACGGTGAGCCTTGCATATTTTTGATTTATTTTCAGTGACGCCTGTCGTATTATATTTAACATAATCGCTCAGATACGTTGTAATAACTTTTAGTTATGATATACAGGTTTGAAAAACGACGTTATGTAATACTTTAATTAAAAGTTCTTCAGTCCTTCGTAAACAATGCAAAATAAGTTATTCCTAATTATATATTACTGAAGTTATTAAAAGAGTAACAGCTTATGGTTTCACCAGCGATAACGTGTACGCATGCCATTTATGTTTTGCCGTGTCCTTTGATGCAGGTTGTTTCGTTTAGAATCCCTATATAAGTTCAAGCACACTTTGTTATCACAAGTTTTGCTATACTAATAATAATTAAAGGAGTTATTGAATTTTTCTCTATAAAAACCATCTCGGTAAACAGCAAGGAATTTAGTAGATAATATTTTCTATCATCGGCTGTAGAAAGTGTTTGGAGGATAGGCAAAAGAAAATTTTTTATTATTTCTCGTACAATTTTTACTCCCCGATAATCGATAATCGACGCCCAGGAATTTGTACATGTTACAAATCACTTTAATTATATCGCCATATGTTGATTTTTTTAGAATTGTGTTTGCTCAGAATGAGTGGTTTTCTATTCCCTTTCATAAAGGGTGGCAAAATGATAGTCCAGGAAATATTTGAGGTGAAAGAAGAACCACTGCTTTAATCAGTCGCCTCAAAAGTTGGCAGGTGTTTTGTGAAGATAGTATTTAAGGTGTTTGTAATTCCAAACAGAATTGATTGATACACACGTAGAGTTATAGATAGCCGCTTCTTAGACCAAAATCCTTAAAATATCAACGTTTTGGAAACTTTACACCAGTAAGATAGAAGAAGCTCCCTCTAGAATTTTAATAGGAACTACTAAAAATACAACCGCGTACTATATGTTTCAGTGCGCTTTAAAATAACAGGAAAAATAATCAAAGGGTTTTGCCGAATCCGTTCGCCCTTTACCGACCTACTTTTAAATTCTAACAGTATCTGCAATGAATTTTGATAAAGACAAACACGTAAAGAACACAATCGGAGTTTCTGAAACAACATTTTAATTCAATGCAGCTCAGTTCAAGCTACTGGAGAGTTAAATAGTATTTTTTCATTTAGTGGATGTAGTAAATGCAAAATAAAAGATCGCCTTTAAAGCATTCATTTTAAAACAGCTTTTCTTTTAAAACCCAGCTTGCAGCCATAAGCGCACTTTCGTGTTTAAATTCATTTTGAATCTGAAAAATTTGCTTTTACTTTATATTCTTTTGCCATTTGTTTATCTTACATCATTTCTGTAATTATCATAGTCGTTAGAATAATTGGAGCAGGAAAGTATTTTCTTACGAGTCGTTAAGCCGAGCGCATCTTATTGAGAAAAGCCTTCTCCTAAATCTCCCTCCTGCTTGGGTTGCAATAATTCTTGGTTTCCTACACACGTTTCTTTGTTTGTACACTTAATGCAATCTAAAAGTTTTCTTAAGTCCAACATTTTTTGATAATCGATCGTTTTAAAAGACATCAGCGTTGAAAAAGATCCCACGCGTTTTTTAGAATCGCTGCAATGTATTACCCAACAACTTTTTTTTGTGCTCTACAATAACAGAAGCAGGCTTCCTCTACACATGTATGTGATGTTTGGCGAAGTTCCAACTGCATTCAGTTGGCGCGTATGAATGCTGAAGCCACGCAATAACCGCTTTATATATGAGGGCGCATAGCAATTTCCGATATCTTGCAATATGACTTTTCTACTTTAGCCTAAAGCGCTGCAGTCTAAACAGACGAGCAAACAATGCTTTGATGTAATAATATAAAGGGTTATTATTCTGCTGCGGTTTAGTAAAGAAAGGAATTGTAATTCCGTTTCAAACAGAAAGAGCAATATAAAATCTGCATACTTATGTAAAGTCGCGGTCTTACTCTTCTGAGGTCGACTAGTTTGACAAATTGGTTGTTGTAGCACATCAGAATGTTTACGTAACTCGTCTCAGTGGATATGATCTAATCAACAAAAATATTATGAGAAAAACTTTATTATAGATGGAAAATGTTCAGATATCAAACATAATCTTATTATGAAATTTTAACAAATAGAACGAAATTATATAACTATAAAAAAGAGAACAAGGTGCTGGAACTAAAGACACCACAAAATAAAAAATCATTAACTATGGTTAGGGATACCACTGCGTTACGCCAGTTCTGCGACTCATTACTGTCTTAACCATCCTGGAAATTATGTTAGTGAAAATTTGGCATGAAATTGTGCAAAATTCTTGAAGTCAAGCACGCAATTCTGCAACAATTTGTGCAGGCTGCGAAGGTAGTTTTCTCTTCTTGGTATGTCGCAGAGCTTCGATTGGAAAATCTAGATTACTGGATGTACATTTTAAAATATAAACATTATTTTTGCATCTCAAATCTACAACATTTTTTTACAAACGGCACCATCTTCTTCAATAATACTTTAAACATTATTGAAATGTGTTTCTTCTATAAATAGTTTTAAATCTTTTTGTGGAACATGGACGTTTTTATCTACGTTCACTATTCCTTGCCATTTACTGAAACTTTTAGTAAATATACTTTCCAAGATTATTAAAAACGCAAAAACTTTACCTCTTTTCTCAGATAGTCATTGCAAAAAAAAATTGTGTTTGGTTCTTAGGACTTGGCTTCGCATATTAAATACTCTAACTCAAATTTTCCTTGTCACTCCACACAATCGAGTCATCCCAGTGATGGTACATGCTCTGTGTTGTAATTGCGAATTTTCACAAAATCTGCATTATTCTCACCAACCACCGAAACTTGAATAGCAATTTCAACATCAAAAACCACAGTAACCGAGACAATGACTCCCGAATAATAAAAAAAACAAAAAAAATCGTAAAAAATAATAAAGATATCTATGTGTTACAAGCAGATAAATGTAAAACGACGGTCCTAATGCTTAAAGAAACATACATAAATAAAATGAAAGAAATCTTAAAAGATAGTACCACATATACGATTAAAAAACTCGATCCCACTCTACAATTACAGACCACAATTAACAGTCTACTAAACCAGTGGCACAAAAAAAACTATATAACACAACAAACAAAAATAACTTGATATGTCATAGTGGCCATGCCCCATATATTTACGGACTACCCAAAATCCATAAGATTAATACCCCGCTCAGACCAATTGTAAATACCAAAAACGCACCTACTTATAAATTAGCAAAATTCCTAAATAAAATAATTAAGAATATTGTTGGTCTAACAGAATACCATGTAAAAGACAGTTGGGAATTCCAAAAATTTATTATTAAACAAATAGTACCCATAAATTATATTATTGTCTCTCTCGAAAAGCATTCTTTATTTACAAACATCCCCACAGACTTAGCAATTAATATAATTAAAAATAAATGGAACGTATTAGCTCCACTAACAATCCCAATGAATGCATTTATGAAAGCTGTTAAGATTTGTCTAAACGAATCTTATTTCAAATTTAATAAAGACATATACGCACAAATTTTTGGAACTGCAATGAGATCTCCCATTTCATCCACTATTGCAAATTTAATATTAGAAGAACTGGAACACCATGCAATAAACCACCTAAAATACAAACCAGCATTTTATAAAAGATATGTTGATGACTGTATAATCTGCATACCCGATGATAAAGTTGACGAAACATTGAAAACCTTTAACAGTTTTCATAAACGTCTACAATTCACCTATGAAAAAGAAGTGAACAAAACCATCCCGTTCCTAGATACACTCATCACTCACAACGAAGGTAAAATTTCAACAGACTGGTACCGAAAAGATACACGGAGTGGTAGATATTTAAATTTTAATTCAAATGTGCCAAAACAATACAAAATAAACGTTGTGGAAACCTACCTGATAGCGCAATAAAATTAACACATAATAAGCACAGAAAGAAAAACAGAAAACTCATTAAAACTACGCTTAAAAATAACGATTATTTTGAATTTTTTTATAAACCAATTATTAAAGAGAAATCCACAAAATCTATAACGGAACTGATAATAAAAGCCAACTAATGGAACACACGATAGGAATCACGTATACCCTAGGACTTTTTGAAAAAATAAAAAAGTGCCTACATAAATACAACATTAAAATTGTACACAAACCTAACAATGCATTAAGTTATATGTTTACTAAGCTTCAGCCACCAATAGAACATAAAAATAGGACCCACACAATATATATAATTAATTGCACTGAATGCCCTGGAGTATACATTGGCAATATAAAACATTATATCCACAAGCGAATTTATGAACATAAATACACAATAAAAACGAACAATAAGAAAAGCACTGCACTTGCAACACACGTAATAGAAAACCTCCACCAATTTGATTTTAATAGTGTTAGTATTTTAGGAACAGAGCAGAATGATAATAAAAGAAACATAATAGAAACTTTACACGTACACAAACACACAAATGCCATAAATTCAAAAACCGACCAAGACGACTTTATTAATATTTACCACAACCTTATTGCTTAAATATTTAATTATCACAATTAATGCTAGAATGATTGTAAATATACATGTTATATGTATGGATATTAGTTATCTAACCTTCATGGTAACTCCCAATTTACACTGTGATCACACTTACTATACTAGTTTCATGCAATTTATTTATTGCCTTGTTAATAATGCATACTTGAAAACATTTGACTTATGGTCAAACTTATATTTAAACAAGTATGTATAATATCATCCTACAATTTATTATAATACTCATTTCAAAAAAGAAATTTTGGTTTATATAAATGTTTTATTAGTATTCTTGATTAACTTATTTTTTACATTACAGACAATTTTAATAGAAAATGGTCGCTGACCGAAACGCGTCTTAACAAAAAAAAAACTGATGTAATTTATTCCATATTTTTATTAACTCTTTTATTATACTGACAAAAGATATTGTACCTATAAATTACATATTATTTTGATGACCAAAATCCAGGAACTGCTGATTATTATTGTACTACAGATGGTCAAGAAATTATCAACAATTTATATATATATATATATATATATATATATATTATATATATATATGTATATATATACAAGGAGTTTATAAAAGAACTCCTTGATTTAAAAATATCATAATTAAAAAACGAAACCAGTAATAAACTTTACGGTTTTGAACTTGAGTTCAGTATATTGTCAAGATTGTTTTGCTAATATTCGATCGCATTGCGTGGCCTTGGAGCGAGCGTAATGGGGGAAGAATGCTACTGCTTCCTCCGACCTGCAGTCGCCACTCACCAGTCATGGCTATGTCACAGCAGAAAGCTTAGTGTGTGATTTGGTTTATTCAATCGAGTTCAGTGATTACAGTTCAGCGTAATTATCGACGTGAATATGGCGGTGATGAACCTACTAACAAAACTATTCTGCAGTGTTATAATCACTTTCGAGAAACAGGTAGTGTTTTAAAAATTAAGCCACCGGGTAGGCCTTCCTGAACAGAATGTGGAACGGATCCGTACATCTTGTATTCCTAGCCTCAAAAAGTCATTGGCAAGGCGAAGTTTGGAGTTGGGAATACCTAATTCTACCCTGTATAAAGTGATACGAAAGAGACTTAAATTACGTGGGTATAAGATTCAATTTCTTGATGATATCAAGCCCAATGACAAAGTGAAAAAATTCGATTTAGCAATCTACATTTTGAACAGGATTGAAGAAAATGAGAAGTTCCTAGGAAATGTTATTTTTTCAGATGAGGCGACTTATCACGCAAGTCGGTCTGTCAACCGTCACAACTGTAGGATTTGGGGGCTTGAATCACCGCATGAATTCGTAGAACATCAGCGAAACTCTCCCGAAGTTAATGTTTGGTGTGGATTGATACATGATCGTATTGTAGGACCTTTTATTTCTGCAGAGAAGACAATTAATGGAGATATTTATTGTGAAATGCTTGAACTATACGTTTTCTCACAGATAGATGATTTCGAACTAGAAAAGGGACCGCTTGTCTTCCAACAGGACGGCGCGCCACCTCACTTTAGCAACCGTGTCCATGATGCGTTGAACTTGCGTTTCCCTGACAGGTGGATTGGTAGAAGTGGGCCGATTACATGGTCACCAAGGAGCCCAGATCTGACTCCACTAGATTTCTTTTTTTGGGGGACATGTAAAAACATTGTTTATTCCGAGAAGATCCGTGGCATTACTCATTTTAGGGAGAGGATTGTTGCAGCTGTAGTATCCGTCACACCTAATATGCTGCTGAACACCTAAGAAGAAACTCATTATCGTTTAGACATGGCCAGGGCAACAAATGGTGCAGATATAGAGCTTTATTGGGTATCAAAAAAAATTTGAAAAGATTCTCTTTAATACTATATCGGTTTAACAACTATTATTTTAACTTTACTGTGTACAAATAAAACTTTAAATAAAGGAGTTCTTTTATAAGCTCCTTGTATATCGGTTAACAACTATGTTGAACTAATATTCTCAAGCGTAAAGCATGAAACAAGGCCAAGTTCTTGAAGTAAACTGTATTAATATAATAATGAAAATTGAGTTATTGTGCTATTATGAACTTTGCTTATATAGATTCTGATAATGATGTGAAGGATAATAGTACAAAGTTTCCCAAATTGTTGTTACATTCTAATTATCTATCATAAGGATGTGAAAATACAAGAGTAATTACAAACAAGGTAATGAGGTTTAATTTTTAAGTGTTGTTTATACTTTTAGTGATCATAAAGTATGCCGACATAATTCCTTCTACCTAAGAACAAAACGTCCTCGTTTTTGAAAGTTTAAGTTGCTGAAATGTTATCTACGTATTTTAGATCTAAGTCCACATCTTGATTAACTTTAAAATTTGATATTTTAGTAGAATTCTTAAAAGTTATACCAATAACATTTGCTGCAAACATATTGTCTTTCATAATTATTTTATAATTACTTTCAGAAATTATTAATACAATACCCTAAATTATAACTTAATTTGTATCTCTACTGCTTCCTTCTGTAATGTCCAAATTTAGTTCACAAGAAAGTTATATTTGATTGCTTGTTGAGTATGTAGTTTATAATCAATGCTAACTTTGGCGAAGTCGCACTGATCAGGTGCTTCCAACAGATATGTATGCACTTCAAGATTGTCAAGCACATTTTTTGTTCGTCTGATACTTTGCCCCTTTCGCAAATTCTTCAACATTTTGTTAAAGATATGTCTAAGGCGGTATAAAGATTTATTTTGGTGCATTTGGAATCGGGTAAATTTTCGAATATTCGTAAGTGTAATCCTTAATGATTGTACGTTGTACATTCCCATCTTTAAAGATTATTCTTATCATTCAGGAATACGAATTGCACATGCACAGTAAAGTTGCATTACACGATGAAAAATATCAGGGTGAGGAAAAAGCAAAAAAAAAGGAGTATGTCTCAACAAACTGTAATTTTGAAGCAGTATATGGCCCCTTATTCCGCTCCCAACCTATTCTTTAGAAACCAAAACTAACATCGTTTAATCTCACAGTATTGACGTGGTAGGCAAATATGGCTACTGCTGTATTTGGCCCGAGGTTGAAGGTAAAAGAGGAGCAAATGAGATTACTACCTGCAGAAACTGTTTCTTGAAGATCTATCAGCAAATGCTAAGCATGTGGTTCTACATTCAGATTGTTATCCATAGCCAAACAGGAATGCTATTGTGGTATACATACTACACCAAATCGTTCAAAGTATAAAAAATGTTGAAATTATCGATATAAAGTTTTTTGAACCTGGACGCATGCACATTTAGTGGGGTTCAATGCATGCGACAATTGAACACGCAACGGAGTATGCTAAAATTTATTGACCAAAAGATTTGCTGAATGTCATTAAGTTGGCGGCTAAGAAAAAGCTTTACAACGTAAAGACACTTGACGACACTTCATTCATGGAATACAAAGAACTGCAGCAAAATGCTAAGGTCCTCAAAAGAAATAGTTTAAATTAGAAACAAGTAAAATGGATTCGAGCTGAGAAAGCCAAACCTAATATGCTGTTGTAAAAAAATGAATCTTGGGGGAAGAACTTTCCAGTGTTACAACTTGTAAAGGTCGGAACATACAGACGCCCGGAGCAATACTATAATATCTGTATATCCCGAAAAGCTTCCGATAAATAAATTAAGGTATAACAATTTATTGTCTATGTGCAAAGGCAGAAATGCGTTCAACCCTCCACAATATAAAGATTTTCATGTTTTTTATCAGTTAAAGAAAATAGTCTGATGATTTTGATGATGAAGGATTATGATGATTCGTCTCTCCAGTAAATAAGGGAACAACTAATAAAAAGGAAAGGGTCCCGAAATTAAAGTGATACGCTTTTATGTAACAATTTTTGGTTTTTCTGTATTAATAGTGTGAAACACTTTTGTATCTACGTTTTCTATTTTAATAAGTTTAATAAATCACTCCTCGAACATCCTAATATCAGAAAGACGTATGAACTAAAAAATCAATTATTTTTTAATCGAATTAGATGCTAGATTTTCCAATAAATTGTAGTATTTTGGCCTTAATATACTGACAAAACAACAATTTTTTTTCAAATTTAGACTTTTAAACATTTTTTTGATATCCTGCAAAAATTAACTTTTGGTTCAAACGCCCTTTCGATATGATGCCCTCGATACTGTTTAGTATAAGAACAAGGTATAATATTAAAGCAGATGTTGACCCTTCAGCTTTTGTAATTATCTTTGCGCTTCGACGTCTCTATCAGGAATAATGCGGCTGTTTAATATTGCATAAGTCACCCCTTTTATCAACATCAAAGGTCGGTGATGTACGTAATTTAATAATTTAATTACAAATTTTCCAAACGCTATAAAGCAGTAACACACAGCGCTAAGAGGATCTAGACTCCGCTTAAGTCATTATCAAAATGGAGTTTTAAATTGCAAACATTGAGGATTGATTGACGTTCATTCACTATGTAATCCTGTTACATATTGTAGGAATCCAATAAGGGTGCAAGCCATTAATGAGGTCTGTCGGGGTGAACTTTAGCGAGCACTGGAATCATGAATATCGAATACCCAAGAAGGTTGTGCGGATGGGGAAGACTTATTGAATTTGTTGCATGTTGAGTGATGAAACGTCTTGAATCGTAGTAATCGTGCGTAGACTACAAACAAAAAAAAGATGTGTAAGTAAAACATATTTTAAACGTAATAAATCTCTGTCTTCTGAAACACGCAACAATTGCCCTCTTAAAAACCCGAACGAAGTGCTTTTTTTTTAATTTCCAGGGGCTTTAAAAACCAATTTAACATAATCACCTTGTCAGACGTTCAACAAGAAGACGCTTATTTTCTTCCAAACCGAGTCCCACTTAAATTAGTGTCAAGAAGCGAACCGTATGAAAAGCTTTCCGACAAACCAATTTTACATTTCACAAGCCGCTCGTCATTTCACAGAAAAACATAAGAAGAATCCACAGTCCGCTGCGACAGTCATGTCTTGTTGATATCCCGGAGGTGACGTCCCGACGGCGCTTTTAAGACAGTATTGCCCGTGGGGGTGGTATGGCTGGCTTTTGCTATTAAATTTTATGTCCCTCTTCTCCTTTGAACACCCGTCTCTAAGGGTGACGTCATTATTCAATTAGCCTCGAGCCGCTGCGTTGGAATAATGAGATGCAGCGTACCATGTTACAATAGAAAAGGTTTTAATTTGATTTGATTACGGTTCAGTTGAGGACGATTTCGATTGATGCAGACACGCTTTTAACATAGAAATTTTAGTTGCAATGTAAAACGCGGGTGGCGACTGTAGATTAGAAACTGCAAAGAAATGTACAAAAGTTTAATAAAGCTGGTTGTGACGCCTTGCAGCTGACGTTAAAGCATAAAACTTTTAGTATGTTTACTACGTTGCACGCTTTATATCGCATTATAGTTTGACGCTTATATTTCTACTGCGATTTTATAGAGCGACAATGGCATGTGTGGCAAAATTGGTTATCTGCAGATGCACACGGTTGCAGTTCACTCTACCGTTGTCTGTACAAAAAAAAATGTATGTTTCAGGTTCGTGACACTGTTTTATTTATACTAAAATAAAAACTAAGCTCTTTTGAGTTCAGAATAGCAGGGATTTTATCCTGACTAATAACATTGTATTTTTGGTATGCTAAACATGATTAATTATAAAGAAAAAGGGTTCTTTGCTATCTAACAACTGCGTGCATACACTATATACAAAAAGCATTGATTACCCAATATTATTTTAAAAATTGACCTCGAAGGTACGTATTTTCTTATTTAAAATGTCTTATATTATTTAAACCTTATTTAGTCATCGTATTAGCAAAGCAGCGTAATGGATATCCAACAATTATGGTAGTCTTGAGTGACGGGGAATCAAACACCCTTATCTCACACAAAAACATTTGTATAGTTAGCACAAATTCCAGAGAAAGACTAATTTTTAAATAATTATTATATTTAAATTTTAAATTTAAATTCAACTCAAAATTTTTAAAACAGGGATTTGAAATACATTTTATCAACACAAGAGACAGAAAAACTTTCCAAAATTCATTCATTTATAACCTCCCCGTTAACACCTATGCACAAATTAACCGCCATTTTAAACTATAAACCTTTTTTGTTGGCATATTTTCAACAACAATATCTGTATTGCCTAGTCATATTTTTCTTAAACCTTGTAAGATTATAACATATTCTTGTTGTGAGTTTTGCTTTATTTGTTTTACAGCTCTATAACTTGGTGTCAGTGTATTTTCTTTAATTATTTTGTTTAAACCAGTAGGTATATGATATGTTTCTCTCTATCATTACTGATAGAAACTTTAGATTGCTGGATTCCAAAAAATGCACACACCTAAAAGTCAAATAGGCTATAGTTCACCGGTAGTCACTAGAGTAGCCGCGATATAGAAACACCAGTGGTTGAAAACATAGCGGACGCAGACATTATCCGCAGACCATGTATAGTCTCACTTATCGGCATAAAATAGAGCGAAATCGTGGGTCATTTCAGTCATTACTTTCAATAGAAGTATAAACAGTAAACAACAAGGTACTGTTGCATCCAAAAATAAAACTAGACCACCAAAACGAAATACTAAAAAAGAATTGGAATGAGTTTTAGGGATAGACGGATAGTTCATCGCCTATACAAAGAACGAACAATTGTAATAGAATTAGAGCAGGAACATAGAGAAGTAAATATTAGGAAAGGAGTGAGGCAGGGATGTGCCCTATTCCTGTTAGTTTTTAACTTGTACATCGAAGAAGCAATGAATACTGTCAACTGCAGGAAGACATTAGGAATTACAGTACAGGGACATAAGAATGATATGCTTTGCAGATGATATACTGATATTAGCATATAGTAAGAAACAGTTAGAAAAAGCTCTTAATGAAATAGAAACTGAAAAAGATAGAAGCTTTTGAAATGTGGTGCTACAGACGTATGATGGGCAGGCAAAGTTAAGAACAAAGAGATTATACATATGATAGGAGAAGAAAGAAATATGTAGAAAACTGTAAAAAACTGGAGAGATATGATGATAAGCCACATACAAAGGCGCGAAGGAATAGCGCGGAATATATTAGAAGCAGAGATAAGAAAATAAAGAGGTAGAGGTAGACCTAGGTTAGACTATTGCACACAGATAGTAAAAGATGTAGGTTGTGGGAATTTCAGAGAAGTGTGAGGACCAGGTCTGAATAGAAATCAATGGAGGTAGGTGTTCAACCAGCTCCAAGACGAAAAACTTAATGACGATAAAAGTAGTTGTACTAGAACTTGATTATTATAAGCAACTACAGGTGTTGGTTTGGCAATATTCTTAACTAATGTTGATTATGCAAAAAAGCTTATTATTATTAATTCGGCAATTGGTTAAGTGACGGGGGGTCTTGGTAGCTGCAGGTTGCTTAACCCCCTTCAAATATCACTGAATATCGGCGAAATAGAGTAAATATTTAGGAAACAATTAAAGGGATACCGAGCTGAATCTAACAAGAAAGAGCAGAGGCTATGTTCGAAGACAACAAACATAGAAACAAGGATAGAATTGTTCAAAGCATATGTGTAGAGCACATTACGGTGGGGCTATAAAATAGGAACGGGCAGTAAGAGAAGCAGACAGTAAAAAGATCTTTTGGAATGTGGTGCTTCAGATGTATGATGATGTAAGCATGGAAAGACAAAGTTGATAACAAAGGGGTTTTAGAGATAGTGGTGAAAGAAATATATCTGTGAAAAATAAAAGGGAGAGATAGAAGGGTAAAACAAGTTCTAAGGCAATTGGGGAATAATGCAGTATATACTACAAGCAGAGATAGGAAAAAAAGAGGTAGAGGTCGATCTAGGTTGGACTATTGCGCACAAGTAGTGAAAGATGTAGACTGTGGGAATTTTAGGAAAATGTGTAGATTAACTCGGTAAAGGAAAGATTCGAGGTACGTATCTAACCAGCAATAGAACTGAAGACTGAATGATGATGAGACGTACACTATATGGTCCGGTCAAATTTTATAAACGTTTCAAGAACTCCTAACTTTTCTTTCAGGTTATGTGTTCGAAATGCTTGGAAGCTAAATTTTGGGTAACTGAGGAGCATATTATTCTATCAGGTGCTTGGCGGTTCAATTAACTTTGATACATTTTCAAACCGTTTTAGGTTTTGGCCAATTATAGTCGCTATTAATTTACTATACCTACTTTTATCGCCTTTAATCGTATTTCTGACGAATTCGCTTCCATGTTTTTTATTATGTTGAATATTTGTACCCCGCGCAAATTTTCGGCAAAATACGCTAATCAATTCGCTTCAAAAAATATACGAGGTTGGTAAATAAGCTGAAATGTAGCCAAATTCTCTTGAGGTTTTTCGTTTACTGTACACAAACATCGACACGTTACGAAAATTCTTTATAGCGTAACATAATTCCATCATGGAGGATATCGCGCCTGCATGTAATGCCAAAAAAATTCATAGAAAGAGTTTTATTAATACAAATGTTGATAGAATCATCCCACAAACCTCAACGCTTACTGCAGTCATTTATCACTTTGATGCTACAGTAAAGTTGTTTTTTTCAGATATGCTCTTGAAAGCAATAGTCTGATTCGTTTTGTAGATGATCTTCGGACAGATTTTAAACCTTTAGGCTGTGTTGAATAGATTTGCGTTACGTTTTATTTAAATTTTGACCTAACTATAGTTAACTATCCTTTGACGTTTAATAAAATTTGTAACAAATGTTTTAGTTTCAGAAATATAATAACACATTCGCCGACAAACTGCAAGTCTTAAGAAATTCAATATTTATTAAAGTATGAAACTTTATTCTCTGTGAAACAATCTTAAATCGAACTTGTATTTCTTTTATTCAATTTCTTCGGCACTCATAAATCTATGTTAAACAAAATTATTCATTGTGACAACTCGCCTAGGTTTCGCTCCGCAGTTTGCATGTTAGTTCACTAGAATAGTAATACAAGGGACACTATTTATATATTGAGAATAGGAAGAATAAACGAACGAATTTGATGAAAATACTTTTATTGCTTTTCAAAATAATCGACTTTAAGATCTGTACCACCCTTCAAAACACTTTGCTCAGTCAGAAGATGGTAGCTTTAAAACAAGCGTTTTGAAGGCCTTAACCGTTTCTTCAGGCGATGAAAATCGTTTTCCACGTAGTTTATCTTTAATTACTGAAAACAAGAAAAAGTCATTGAGTACCAAGTAGGGGCCGTAAGTCGGATGCTTCATCAATTTGATTTTTTCTGTGTCCAAGTACTCGTTTGTTGCATGTGATGAGTGTGAGATCGCATTATCATGTTGCAAAATTCTTCGTCGTTTTGGGTTGGTTTTTCTCAATTTACCGCAAACTTCATGCAAACAAATGATCGTATACCACGCTGAATTAACGGTCTTTTGATTTTCAAAAGCCACAGTTGCCGCAGTACCGGTTTTCGTGAAGGAAAACGCCACCATTTGCTTCTTAATGCTTCGAGAACGAACAACTTTTGTTGGCTTTGCTTCACATTGAAACACCTAAACTGCCGACTAGCCTTTTCTTTCTGGCTCATACGCATAAATTCACGATTCGTCACCTATAACGATGTTGTACATTGCTTTGAATGCACCACAGTTGTATTTTAAAATCATTTTACGGCACCAATCGACACGAGCATTTTTTTGAGCAACTGTCAACAAATGTGTAATCCAACGAGCATACAGCTTTCAAACACTAAATCTTCGTGCAAAATCTTATGTATGCTGATCATATTAATGCTTAAACATATCTGGATTTCTTGATAGATCCTCTTCAATTAGTTTTCGCAAGTATCGATGTTTTCCGGCACAACGACCGATTTTAGACGACGTCCTTTAACTTCGTCCTTGAGCGAACTACGTCCACGTTTGAATTCAGCGTACCAGCGATATACAGTGGCTGTGGAATGCGCTTCATCGGCAGAAGTTGAATTCAGTTGATTGATGCATTGTTTTTGAGTTAGACCACGTCGAAAGTCATAATAAATCATAGCTAGGAAATTTTCGCGAATTAATTCCATGTTTTGGCTGAGATGAAATTTTAAACACTGCAAAAAACACAAACAGTGCTCGCATGTCAAAACGTTCTGAGTACCTATAACCTCAAAAATATCAAACTTTGCGATGGCAATTTTAGATTTCACCTGGCAATTCCAGTATTGCAAGTTCTCAATACAGAAATAGTGTCCCTCGTATCGTTAAATGTCTGCTTAATTAACAAGAACACGTTCTTTATTGTTATTATGGTTTCGATTAACGGTGCTTACTTTTTTTCACTTTTCACTGCTATTCAATAGTGTTAATCAACAATATTGTTTCCAACGATACAAATTTATACATCAAACCGCCTACCAAAGATCTAGTACGTTTTTGCGATTGGTTTAAGATGTAAGTAGAAGCTTTACTAGGGGTTGAGAAGTTGACATACATCAATAGAAGTATTTTTGCAAACAATATTTTACCTACAGCAGGTTGAAATATATTGTTTGAGCACTTACATGTCTTCACACAGAACCATATAAGCTGGCTTCCTCTCTTAAGGTTGAATTTATACACAACTTACTAATATGTAATAAACGAACATATTTCTGACTTATGCTTGAGCAGATAGATCCAGAAAGCCAGTTATAAAATACTTCCATGTTAATGAAACACCCTCGAATGTTTAAATGTACGCTAAGAATCTACATCCTGGTTCAACTATAAAAAGCTAAACAATGTGCACATTAGAAATTATGACATGAAATATAAACCTTACTAATTTAAATGGAGCTTGTGCATTCTTCAGGGTGTGCGTACTCCAAAGGTGATTATGTTTTATTAATCAGAACCAGGAACTTTATCGCTACGGAAAGTAACATCTATTACTAAGTCAAGTTACTGTTTAAACATCATTAAACAGATATTTATATAAAATGCCTTCACATTTTAGCTACGTGCTTTACACCGTAACAACAACGATTAAAAATGCAGCTTGCTCCTTGCTTGGGATACATAATTTCCAGTTTCTAAAAATACCTTAAAATTTGACGTCAATTACAAAACTATCTGATTTTCAGGGCAATAAATGCCTCCTCATTCTTTTCGTCCCAGCCTTTCACACAAACTCAACTCCCACTCGTTTATTCAGAATTTTTATTTCAGAAAATTGCAATGTCTGACATTTCAGGCCAAAATTTTCGTGTTTACGATTTTTTGTTCTGGTGATTTGAATTTCGTAGCTGTATCTCAAAAATAATCTTTGATCTCCCTACCTCCGGGAAACTTCGGTGTGAATACTTCTAGTGTAAGTTAATCTTTTAGAACGTTATTAGCGGTATGGCACCAAAATAGGTATACAACTTAGGAGATTACCCTTTCCGAGGTAGTTTTGCGATGCTTTACTTTATACGGTCCAGATGTACTCGCATTAATAAATGAGGGAAGCTTCACAAATCCTTTACTGACAATTACAATAGTTACACAGGTGTGGTGTTTGCTAGTAAACCGATTATTAGAGTATTATGAGCACGTGCTTTCCACGTTGTTTGCGCTAAGAATTACATATACAAAGAAGTGTAAACTAACCCGAACAATCGCAAAAATGAAATCGTTTTTATTTAATTAATTAAATAATATGACAGGGCTATAAACTGACACTCAAATTCTTGCAAATATTCACCGGATTTCTACTTATATATGTCGAGGTAGAATGTGCGTGAGCTTGAAGTGAAAGTTGGGTTCACTTGTGTTCCGTTTGTGCTACACAGAATAAGCAATAATTCCGCCTTTGTGTACACAAATACGCAAGCTATGCATGTTTTACTCCACAGGAATCTTGAATAGATAACGCTAAGAACTAACAGTATTTAAACTTTCCTTATTTTCTTTATTTATGCTGCGCTTGTGTGGAGCATTACCAAAAATTTTGCGTCTGTTATACAAAATTGCGCAAGTAACACTATTGTAACTAAATGACAGCTTCAGGTTGATGTACTTTTAGTTTCTTACATCACCGTACAGAGGGCGTAATAATATTACACAAATTTTCAGTACAGGAATTAAAGATACCCTTATTAATATAGATATTTAAGGTAGAACTAAATACGGCATTTCAAAATAAGGTTATTGTTCCTCTGAATGTTCGTCAGAGTCCTGTTTGAGTCATTGGTCTATTTACCCTGTATTAGTGAAGCCGTTTCTGATACATACAACATTATAACTAGGAACTCCTTTAAGATATTAAGAAAAGGAAGGTAATGAATGCACGGGTAACGTAGCTGAATTTCACGCACTTACGCTACATGTCGGTTTAAGAAAGTGCCCCAAGGTAATATACCCCGATCATGGCGGCCGTTCACAACAATTGCAAAAACCCCACTACTATATCGCCGTTTTCATTGGTTTAAAGCAGTGACGCAAATTCTTTGAAACATGGAGAAACGTCCATTCCTACGAATAATAAAATAAACATAGTAACTTTTTCTTGCAGGATCCTATGGGAACTTAACAACTGCACTCTTATGCGTTATAACCTACTTACATTAGCTAAATTATAATGGAAAATTACTTTCAATTTTAGGATTTGAAATCCACAAAGTTCAGTTATTGAAATAAAGCTTGTGACGCCAAGAAAGACAAATAACACGTGATTTGAAGTGGATAATCCATCCTTGCAGTAAGCTCATATGGAGATCGTGCATATTCGAGAATTCTCTCTCTTTATAGACTTCGTTTGGGCTCCACTTGTGTGGAGCAATGCCAGAATTTACGCGCTTGTAACGAGAAATTGAGCAAACTGTCTGTACTTTACAGTATACACAATACGTAGAAAATCCTTTCTTGTTCACCTCCAACTTTGCATTGATTTTTGTTCTTTTGCAACGAGTAGGGCTAACACTGCGTATCCAGAAGGACTCATAGTTTACTATGCTGTAGTTCGCTGCCAATATAAACGTTTCAAAGTAAGGTTCTATCGGCGGTGTAGAAAATTAGGCTCGACATCCAAACTCCAAACGGTAAGACAAGCATTTTCTTTGCTATTTAACTGCTTATGGAAGTTAATTGTTCAGTGTAATCTATCGGATACCTCATTGAAATAAAACTCTATCGTCTTGGTATATCGTACGTTTGATTTGTGTGACATATCTTTTTAGAAAGGGTTTCAAGAATGCCATTGAGATAAATTTAATATTACACAATTTATTATTACATAGTTTAAAATGGAACTATTTTCAGTTACAAGAGCATGTGAGACTATTTTCAGTTTCTGCAGTATGTGGTTGCTTTATTAACGGATTATATTTATTTTAATAGTAATAGTATTATAAATTTGTTGTAGCAAAACTCATAACTGTATGTTGTGTGTTGGGTTCAAAATGTAAATATTTCAAAAAAAGGTGTATAAGTATCTTATTAATTTTTAACTTATTTATTAATAGTCGTTTATTAGGAGAAAACTATTCCCAGGCTTTAAGCACTTCCTAGTTGAACAATCAACAGTAATTTACATTCATAATTCGTAATATATGTATAATTTATAATATATGAACAAGCGAGTAAAAAAAAGATTTATTCTTCTGGTTGGAGCGTACTATTGTCGTTGAGTCCATGTGATATCAATTTTCGGTAAAAACTACGTAGTATTGGTAAAAGAGTGCCAGATTAAATGTATGTATATGATACTGTGTTGCTGGTTAGGCAATTTGAGGATTGTGATGAGGATTCCTTTTAAAAACATGTTGAATTCTTGTGGGCGGACGTAGACTAGAAAATTTATGCTAGAAAGTGGGGTGAGGGGATCTAGGTGCAGGGCTGTTTTACGGTTTGCTTGGAGGTATGCGGTCAGTAGAGAGGAGTAGATTAGACAAGTGGAGGTTTTGGGTATGATTGGTGTAAACATGGATAATGAGAAGAGAGATTAGTTGAAATTGGTACAGATTGTGTCACACTTTACTCTGCCTACCTAGGAATTTGACTGCTGGTCCGATGGAATAAGAGTAGCGAGTGCTAGTAATGTCTGCGAAAATTTTGCGTGCGTGTCTACTGGTAGTGAATAAGGACCAGTGTTATTGCGAGAAATGAGTAAGTGAATTAGAAAATCCAGATTTAATTTTTGTTTTGGTCAAGGCCAGGCAGTTATTGGAATGTAAGGTTCTGTCATGGAGGGTTACAGAACATTGTTGTCTTAGAGTGTAGATTTGTATGGTTGAGTTTAGCAAAATTTCTATAGCAAGGTATTTGGAGCAGAGTGTGTAGAACGGATGTGGGGAAGGTTCGGTAGGCTCTTAAGGAGTACAAAAGGAAGGGTTCAATAATGGTGTTTAATGAGCGTCTAGTGGAAGGCTTGTTAAGAGAAGCCAGGAGTAGTCAACTGCGTAACGTATGGCTGAGTGTATGACTTAGTAAAGGATCAGTTTGAGCGTGGGTGTCTTTAGGTACAAGGATTTTGGTAAAACACGTTGGATATTATTAAGGATAGGATTAGTTTTTGATCTGAGTTTAGAAATGTGAGTATTAGTTTTGAATTTCGCGTCCAAGTATAACCCTAGGTAAGAAGCTGTGGTTGAGAAAGTAAGGGGTGTGTTTAGAAAATGTACTGTGGGGCTTTGTCGGTGTCCAGGAAGTCTTAAGGAAAAACATTTTGGTTTTGGAAGAAGATATTGGTTGATTGTTTAGGAAGAACCAGGATTCGATTTTATGTATAAGAAGTGCCGCAGTGGATTCGAGAGATGCTCTGGAATTGTTTCGAATAAGGAGGGCAGGATCATCTGCTAAACGAAAGTTAAGCTATTTTGGATGTTCGTGTCACGGACTTGATTGATGGCCGAGTTACGAAACGTGGAAACGTGGGGACAACCGTGGGTGATTGGTTTGGTAATAGTGTGAAAGTTTGATAATAATGTGGCAGTTCGATATGAGAAAACCGGTAAGACAGGAAGCTAGATTATTTGAGTTGATGAAGGTTAGAAAAACAATGAAGATAGCTAAGCCGTATTTAGAAAGAGATAATTGATCGGTTCCAATTAATGATTGGATGGTTTTCCTGAACTACGACCGTATTATAAGCCGTATTGGTTTGAGGATAGGATGCAGTTAAGTTTAACGCAGGAGTTTAGTTTCTGAAATGTTATCTGTTCGAGGAGTTTCTCTAGGGTCAATAGGAGGCTATGGGTCTGTAGCAAGCTTGATGGTCAGGGGATTGGTTTAGAGTTAGGATTAGAGTTTTTGTGGCGTTTCTTAATGGATTTAGGAAGATTCATGTGGTCAAACATTACTGAAATAGTAGATAGATGGATTCTCTTGTAATGGGCCTGAATTTTTGTATAAGGTTCGTTATGTTATCAAAAGTAGGAGCTCTGCGCGGGTTTAGTTTGAGGATTATGCGATCTAAGAGGGTAATGTCGGATTCTCAACTTGGGTCTGTAGGCGGTGATATTTGAGATTCGTCCAAAAGTTATTGTAGAGCCAAAGTGAGTACGTCCACTGCTTGGAGCGGAGGAATTACTGTATCCTGCAGGGTATTTAGTGTACCTGCGTGGGATGGGAAAGTTGAGTTTTTAGAGAAAGCTAGGATGTGTGGTTGAGGTGAGGTTTCCGGTATGTTTTCAGGGATTTGCGTGTTGTTCTTTGGGACGATTGTAATAGTGCTGTTTTTTACTTGGTGTGATCTGTTCTTTGTATACTCGTCATGTGAAAGTGTAGGTGTGGAATATGCTGTTAATTATGTCAGGGTCAGTGTTGGATCTTCGTGCTACTTGAAGTCAGTGTTTGGCATGCGTGAGAGATTAACATGTGTGACTGAGTTCTAGGGTCCACCACAGAGTCGTTCGTGGAGTGTTATGTTTTCTGGGGGTGGTTGCGGTGGTGCCGATGATTTATATTGTTTATGATGTAGAAACTTTTTATTGGTTATTTTATAATATAGTATTCCCACTTGCCAATACTTCAGTTATTTACGATACTACCTAATAAATCAGGGCTGGTATAACGATGACATACACAAATGAAGCTGAAATTAAAAACAAAGTTAAAGAAATTTAACTCTCTGTGTTGTCCATTCCTGTACAGTTGAATTAGTTATTAAATCACGTATAATTAGCTCTATATTTGAGTATGGATGCGGAATTTTTGACACAAATGGAGTACGATTAAATCTAATAAAGAAAATAAAAAAATTTCAGTTCGTTACTTTAACTTCCCGCGAAGTTGGATTTGCCCCTACAAATCACGTATACCTTTAACAATTTGTTAGCACAAACACTGAACCCTCGACGCTGCCCAGCACACGCGGAATACAAACAAGAGAAATAAGAAAAGATACAAAATTTCAGTTTTTCATAGTGTCTATTCCAATGCCAATATAGTACCTGCGGGTGGAGCGTTGGGGACGTGGCCGTATGTGTAGCGGCCCTTACTTACATTATACTGTGTCTATTCCAGCAGGCGGCTTCGTGGTTTAGTTAGTTCGCGTGTGACTATTAAGGTCCCGGGTTCGATTCCCGACACGAACCGCTTGAAAAATGTTAGGCGATCATTTTTCAGCGAAATTTTTGAGCACGTACATTATTCGGCACAAACGTTGCACAATCACACCAAGTAGATATTTTTTGAAAAGTACGTTGTGTCCAGTACAGCTTCATGCGCACATAGGCGTGCGCTTTTTTTTGAAAATCGTGTTATTAAGTTTATTTTAATTTGTTTGAATTAGAGATTTGCAAAGCCAATAGTTCTTGACGATACGAATACGAAGAAGGAAAACTAGATGATATATTGAATAAACTGGTGTTACGTATTACTAATCATAAAAGCTTGCCATCATAAAATTTTTATGAAACGTTTAGTTGAAAATTAACACCTTTAAATTAATTAAGTTGGGTTTTCAACTTAAGCTTTGAAACTTTATATCTAACCTTGAGATACACAAACAGTAATATAAATTCATTCAAAGAGAACTAACTTCGGCTCGGTGATTCCTAAGGGTCTAGCAAGAAGATTGCGAGGGCTGACTGATTTATCACTGTTCTAGAGGGAATCATATAAGGAATGCAATTAGAAATGGAATGTCTGTGCTTTAATCTAACATTGGAGCATCTTCATAATTACCTGCACTTCAATTATTTTGCTCATAAATAAGGAATTGCGTGTTTCTAGTTGTAAGCAAGTTTGCGGATTAAACTATTCTTGGCTTCTTGTTGCATTACCGAGGTTCATATAAAAGAGGTTAATGCTTTGTAATGAACACCGTGATGAAAAGCGGTAACTGTTAATAAGCTGCTGCCGGTATGACACAACTTATCACTTGAAACATGACATTAAAGGAATATGTGCTGTGCTGCTGCTCATAAAACCGCAACGATATCTTGAGTTACTTATTTAGCGCAATTTATACGACGAAAAACTTTCTTAATTCCATTTTACTTAAATTCTTCTAGCTACCGCCAAATTAATTTATTTTGTTTAGTTTCCACAAAAGCATACAACTTAATGCTTCTTTTAATCTAGTTTCTGTACGAGAAAGATTGGTGTAGCGCACAGAAGCCTAAAATAGTACATTTTTTCAAACTCAAAAATAATAATTTTTAAATACCTCTATTTTTGATAGAGCAAGCATGAACTGTTTGAAAACATGTTGAAATGCAAATAAAATATTTTCTTTGTTTGGAGTTAACAATTCTCCTACGTTTGTTTTACCTAGATGATAGACACTTTGACAGTCAAGATAGAAACCAATGAACTAATTTTTTAATTTTACTTCCAAATAATGTTACAATTTAATTGAAACATAAAGCTGTAACAAAGAAAAATCACTTGCAAAAGCTACTCTTCTATTAGAAAATTAGTAATAATCATGATCCAACTTTATTGAAAATAAAAGCATTGATAATTTTTCTGTTTCTCGCATCTAATTATGGACGCTTTATTTCGACAGGTTGTTCTTATATTGAATGTTTAATGCATTTTTTTTCTGAAAGTACCCAAACGATTTTGAGCCAATTCACTATTATATTTTTCATATAGTTAGTTATCTTTACAATATTTTGCAATGTCGCGCCGTTTAGTCTACCTAAGACCAGAATAATGCATCAGAACGCAAACGAGGCATTTTTATACAAAAAATAAATGATATCCATCCTGTAGCGTGACACTTCGAAATGGATTTGACTGGCGGGTTACAAGAGTTTGCCTTTAAGTGGTTCATTAACTTCATAATAGGAAACCTATAAAATTTTAATTACATAATCCTTGCAGGTTCTTGAAATAATGTAGAACAATTGAATAATATATAATTGATTTAAGAGCATTAGTTAGTTCAGTTTTTATTTAAAGCTTTGATTATAATATTAGGTGGTTTTAATCAAGATACTGTTAATATAAACTACCCTGTGTGATATAAACTACATTAGTGATCGATATAAATTAATAATAATGCTCCGAAGTAAATGAATTATAGTAATTCGATAGCAATTAAGAAGATAGCATAGTGGCCTTAAGAAGTTGATGATTGCACTGTTAGTGATTAGCTGGAAATAAATTGTCGTGAATGCTTTAAGAATTTCACAGTAGCTACGAGTTGTTGAAGCGGTTTGTGTAATCAGTTGATATTGAAGAATTGTTGTTTTGCGAAAGTGTTTTCCTTAAAACTACAAGGAATTTGATATTTTCGCACAGGAAGCAATGTTAAAGCCTCTCACAACTCATGTACAGTTCTTATACCAAGGATTTTTTTTGCTGTAACATCTCAGTTGTTCTACTTTTTAAAATTCTTTGGTATTTTAAAAGGCATATTTGGGATTTCAAGACTTTACCTCTGGTGAAACTTTTAACATTTAATACACCCTTAGCATAAAAATATAGAAGATGCTTTTCTAAGATTTTACCAATGGTATGTCGTATAGTATATTCTGCCGAAGGTGTTGGTTTTGGTTACACTTTGCCTCATTTACAAGAGTTCCTGAAATTTTGTATAACATGTGGGCTAATTGATAAAGGTCTTATTTTAGTGACCGTTTTGACAATATATTTAGTGTAATGATTGCTTAATATTTCTTTAACTTTTGTACAACTTTTGTATTTTTATCCCGCAAACCCATCAATTTTTCAAGGCGCATATAAAAATTCTTCAGATGCCAGGTGCGTCCGCACTTCAGTCAGATTTTGAGAAAATACACATCGTTATCATCACGCTTGAAATTATAATCAGCCGGAAACTTCAGATCATTTCTGCGCTTTCCTATAAAAGCACGCGAGTGAGCTGAACTTCAAGCTGATGTAATGTACATCACGGACACTGGCACTTGGGCTACACCGTCGTTATTAACAGCTCGTTTTCGAGCTGATCTCAAGGGGATCGACAACTACTCCTTTTAGGACAAAGAGAGAAAATCAATCCTACATGACAAGGGCGCATACAACAGTCAAGGACTTCTTGAAGAAACAAGCGTCCATCAGCAACGCATACGACATCCTCTGAGAGTCCGCTTCGGTTTGTAGACGTCGACATGTCAGATCAGCATTCGAATCAAAAAAAGAAGAGCAAGAAATCCAACAACCCCAACCTAGGAACACAAGACGACGTCAACTTCACCACCGCTCTCTCTGACGAAAACAAGGACACTGCCGCCAAAAATTACACAAACGCCGTTGCCACCACCTCCATGGTTACATCACACAACAAACAACGAACACAGTCGCCCGGAAGAAACACGAGTAACGGCAGCTTAGCAATTTTTATAGAAAACTTCCTGCAACACGTAAAGTAGCTAAAGAACAAAGTACGAATAACGTAGACATCAGAGCTTCTGGACAAGGAGGTCCTGCACTAGCAACAGAAAGCAATGAGTTCAGATTCCTACAAGAGTAACTTAAAACAAACAACATCAAACTCCACACCTATACGATTAAGACCGACAGAAAACTAAATACGTCGTCTAAGGTCTAGATGTTAACACCACCGCTAAAGAGGTCAGCATCCAACTCACCGACATGGGTGAGCAACCAAATTATAAAACAATAATCAAATTTAGCAACACCTTCGTGGTGGGAGTAGCAAACAACCAGAAGTTAAGTACAACTTATCAACTGAGGAACTTCTTATTCTGCACAGTCGTCGTGTCCAAATCAAGCGTGGTGCTCTACCGGTGCTGCCAACGGTTTGGACACTTCATTCTAAGCTGTGGATTTAAACCACGCTGCGTCTAGTGCTGTAAAGAACATCTTGCAGCAAACTGTTAGACGGCTAGAGAAGCACCAACCGTATTTGACAGCTGCAGTAATCCATATCTTGGGAATTACCGTAAGTGCCCATCATTTCAAGAACTTTTTAAAAAAAGAACACGACGACGACGTTATGACAACGAGCGGCACCAACTGCTCCATGAACCGGTAAGATAATTTCACTGGAACCACATTAGACGACACGGAGCATTCACGACCACCGCAAACATCACACCGCTGCCAGACACCGTCACCGACACTACTACCACTTACGAAGGGCAATCCAGCTCCGACGACAAAGCGCACAAAACTCCAACAAAAGCAAAAGAAAGAAGAAGCAAAGAAGTCAGAAAACCGCAAAAACAGAATCGGCATAAGCCATAACCCAAACCGACAAAAACAAACAATCAGTCACGACAAAAACCGAATCAACTACAGTCCCACGACAAGTAGGGCCGTCCACAGAATCAACACGAAAGGGCACCAACATAATCAACAAAATATTACACTCGGGCTAGAGATTAATTATCTCATAATGGCCGGAGGTTTTGTACCCGCATCACTTTGAACGGCGCTGTGCGACATTTTGCAAATCCTCAATGGAAAATACATCATCAAGAGAAGCCTAGTGATCCTCTCTTGGAGTGCCAACGGGTTACAAAAAAAACAGAACTAAGGCACTTCCTAGAGGAGCACAACGTGGACATCGCTATGATCGGGAAAACTAGAATAACCGCAAACAGTCTACTTTAGCTTGGTGAGCTGCAGCATACACAGAAGGGATTGCGATTCCAATCCAAAACAACCAACTCACAGAGAAGTGCCGTGCTAATACAAAATCGACTACTTCTTGAGCGACTCACACTAATGCCGACTGCCATAGAAGCTGCCGGCGTTCGATTTAAAACAAGCCGCTATTTTATTCGTAAAATAGATGTTTACCAAAATTCCAACAACGTTGATATATATCCTGAGGATACTAACGACTTACTACAAGACGACATGCAAACAATAGTCCCGTGAGATTTAAACTTACAACACCAGACTTGGTGAGCAAAAACAACCAGAGGGAATGAGCGCATCCTCCTCATGTGCTCACTGGACAAAGACTTCGACATAGTTGTGCCCAACACTTTGGATCGACAGCAATAAGCAGACATTTTAAGTATCTCAATAATGTCCTACACAATGGAAATCAAGTCATTCAAAACCTTAGCCCGGACCATTTATCGGTGATCACAGAAATTCAAACACAACCTCAGACAATTTATATCTGCACAAGAATAAAATACAGCGGACGGGAATTAAACAAACGCACCAGAGAAAGATTACAGGCTAAAACCTAAATATAAACAACATGCAAGATATCGACGAACTCTTACAATAGTAGACCAACACTCCAAAGGAAGCACTACAACAAATCTCAGAGATGATTCCAGCACTGGACAAACAAGCCAATCTTCCTACATACATTAAGGGTGCAATCAAAGTCAAGGCAACCTTCGTTTGAGGATGGTAAAGTAACCGCGATCCCTAGGTAAAGACACAACTCAACCAAGGATAAAAATCATCAAACCCATGTTCGATGAATTTAGTGTTGAATCTTGGGCCAACCACGCGAACGGTACATTACACAAAGAGAGAAACTTACATTGACCAAACCGAAGACTAATGACGCGGAAGCACCCTAGTCTGTTCCATTTGTAATGACAAAATGGTATGTTATACAGTGCTGAAAACCGAACCGCCAACTTTGCCGAAGTTTTTTTAAAGAATTACAACAAATACGACAACAGACGACAACTTCTCAAACTTCGTAGACACAGTCATGAACCGGATACTTTACACTCCGACAGAAAACAGCATAGAACACGTATCACCGGACGAAGTCCAACAAACCATCAATCTGCAAAGTCAAGAAAATGCACCAGGACCGGAAGAAATCACTCAGAAAGCTTTGAAGCGGATTACGAAAATTACTCCGACGTTCATTACGAAGATTTTCAACAGTATGATCAACTTCAAAAACTTTCTCGGTGCCTGAAAACCCGGAAAGAAGAGGATGGACTGCGAAAACTACACGCCAATTTCACTACTATACAATATTCAAAATTTACAAACGATTACTACTAACAAGCCTAAAATCACTGCTACTGCACATAAGACAACAGTACGGTTTCAAACAACAGCATTTAATACACTACAAGCAATCAGGTTACTAACGAACGCCTCAAACAACTACAAAAGAGACTAACCACCGTTGCTGTTGCTATATACGTCAAATATGCCATCGAAAAAGTATTGCGTAACGTACTGCTGTTCAAACTCCAAGATATACTATACGTGCCCGTTGTTATATGTGCCTTATATGGAGACGATATGCTGTTCCTAACAACAAGATGAAACCCCAAAAAACAGTAGCCAAGATGCAACGATAACTCAAGAAATGAAAATGGAAAATCAAATTCAACGTACAAAAAGCAGAAGTAATAATTTTCCCGAGACGAATAATCAATAGACAAAACTCATTGAGACTGGAAGACCAGCAACTGCCATAGAGTATATTCTTCGGCAAGCATGTCACCGAGACAACAAACGAGGCCCGATGAGCAAAAGACTACCTCCACGGAATCCTCAACCAGATAAACTACCCAAACAGACGCCAGACATAAATCCTGCATACGACCAATTCTGAGCTACGCATCAGGGGCATGGTATACCTACACTTCAAACGGCAATACAGCCAAAATACAGGCCATCCAAAATAAGACTATGAGAACTATCACTGGAGCCTCTGGGTTTGTCAGAAATGAGACACTATAAGGCAGGACCTACAACTACTGTTGTATATTATCCAATAATATTTACTTGAATATTGTTCAGCAAGAATAGTCAGTTAATACTTATGTCAAAAGATATGTTGTACCTCTACACCAAATTGGTTTTAGAATAACAACCAAGGAATGATAAAAGCTACGGGTAAGCGCACAATTCCAGTTAGGACAGAAAAACAGAATCTACTGACAACATGGTGTACATTTTGTGTTTTTTTTAGATGTTAAATATACAGCTTTAAAGAAAGAGTCAAAGAATAGCAATAATTGGATGTATATAGGAAACAAAACAAAAAACGAGCTAAAATTTGCTTATATTTTTAGAGTTAAATATATTTTGCTACAATCTCACCTATTTCAAAGATTTTCGGTTTGATGTTTTGTCTTACTAATTTTAAAAATTCTTTCAAATATACAAGTAACATTGTGTTTATGCAGGTTATCAATAATTTCTTGATTATTAAAACATGTATTTTGCACCTTTTCTTACTATTTAGGATGATACGATGCATTATCAAGTACAATTATGCTAGGTCTTTCTAGATTCGCAATCAGAGAATCCTCAAACCGCTTAGTAAACAACTCTGCATTCATAATGCGATGATAATCTGCAAGTTGTGAATTTGTTGATAATATAAGTCACCTGAAATAAATCCATCTTTATATCCTGCATATAGTACAATAAATCTAAAATTACTACGAACAATAATTGTACTCTTAAAACTAACCCTTTCCCTCCCAAATCGCATTTTTCAATACTTTGTTTGGATTTGTCGTGCCAACTTTTGTTCGTAGAACCACTTCTAAGAATTCAATTTCGTTTAAAAATAAAGGATTGTTGAGCTCCATTCCTTTGTTTGAATAGTAATTTCCCAAAAAACTTAAAACGTGCTGTTGTTACATGCTACAACTCCAACGGACCAGGCCTGCCGTCATCCATTGTAAATGTAAAATCAATTGTTGATAATAAAGTTTTCAAATTTGTCGCACTCAAGTCATATATTCCACATGATATTAGTTTTTGTTGCAATAATTTTCAAAGTCGGAGTAGAATTTGACGGTACATTTTTTGAAAAAAGTTCAAACATAAGAAAAATTCCATTAACAAAATGCTATATTGCGGTGTTTATCTGCATGATTTCTAAAGCAATGCATTATAGTACTCATATCTAGCCTCTATACGAAGCTTTCATATTAATTCTTAAAACGTTCGTTCCTAGAAGAGGCACCCCTTCAATTATTTATAGCGGTAATACTACTAATTTGTTAGGTTCAAAATATCAATCGAAAGAGGTTTCCGTTTTTCAAAAGAAAGGCAAACACTGATTTGGTAGAAGATTTCTTGGCAGCTAGGGAAATATAATGACAATTCATTCTCCCTAAAAGTTCGCACTGAAGAGGTATGTGAGAAGCAGCTATTAGAAGTATAAAATTTTATTTAATCCGTATTATGGAAAAGTTGCGGTTTACGTTCGAGAAATTTAGTACAATTTTAGCCCAAATTGCAGCAATTTTGAATTAAAGACTTCTGCAGTCACTTTCTAGTGATTCGAACAATCCTAATTGCTCGACATACAAAATTTTTTAATCGGTAGTTGTACGAGATTAGGTTAATTGAGCAAGTAGGACTGTACACTTATTAAATTTATTGAGTATTTTACAAGAGTTGAGTATTATTATATACATAAAGAGCTTATACAAATAGCATCTTTTCAGAGCAAAGACACGACAGTAAGTGAGTAAGATCGTGCCACACACACACACACACACACACACACACACACACACAGATGTGCGCGTTCAAAGCAGTAAAATCTAGGAGTGCATGGCATGACGTCACACTACCTGACGTTAGTAATGAAATGAAAAAAGCGGTTTAATCCGATATCAAAAGTGTATTCGCGTACAGCAGAATTTTTGGAAAAGGTGGGCAAAGGAGTATCTAAATCAACTTTAGAATAGGCCAAAATGGCATAAAATATAGAATTGGCTGTGTAACGTGAAAGAATTAGAAAAAGTTTAAAAAGTGTTTAATGGTCAACGTATAATCAAGTTTATTGATTACACTTTGGCCATTATATTCTTTCCAAACTTTTTCCATAATGGCATACCGCTTTAAAGGATTTAAAGGTAAAGGACGTAGTTTTACTCAAGGAAGAGCATCTCCGTCCATTTACTTGATCTCTGACTAAAATGGTCGAACTAATATGCGGTCAGGATAATGAGGTTAGAACAACTAAAGTCTAAACTTAAAATGGAGTATTTATCAGAAGCATTACAAAGTTATACCGATTTCGTAATAAATAAAATTAATTCCACAGATAATATTTAGATAAAATGTTTATGTAGATTAGTTAGTTGTTTAGATATTTTGTTCAATACACAATTTTGTGTTCTTACCTAGTTAGTTATTAGTTTTCAGTTATTTTACAAACAGATAACAATTTGTTTCGAATAAAGAAATTTATTGTTTGTCGAAGACAAGCCTTCAACAGGGGGTAGTATATTCGAGAAATCGAACCGCTATATATATGTATCTTTGGTTTTCCCTGAATTTCGATATGGTCTATGATTATATTGCAAGTGTAAGGTGTTGCAATTTGTCATTAATTATTATCCGCTCTCGGTCGAAAGTTCTAAATATAATAATAATAGTAGAAATGACGTAGGCACCATAATTGTTAATTTTACATCACTCATCCACGATAAACGTTTAATTTCCTTCTGTATCTTATACGGATGATTATGAGAACGTTTACATCCCATTCTATAGTATCTAAATTAACGAAATTGTGTTTTCATGTTCCAAGCATCGATATGTCATAACAAAGTTTATTTGGTCCCGACTATACTGAGATATTTCAAGCCGTCTTTCTTGCTAGTTATTATCGCACGCGCACCTTAATATGTTATGTTAAGATTAGAATCTTCTAAATACGATGTTATACAAATATCTGGGCAGAGCTATAGTACGTACCTACTAGAAATAGCATCAATACGTTTTCTTAACAAGAAGGTCCATCATAAACGTTGCTCCACTAAAAGTCAAATAATATGTGCATGAAATAGTACATTACATTGAATTCAAATTTCTACAAATATTAGGGGTTTCGTGGTTTTTCAGTTCCCTTTTATGATGTCGAACATTTAACAATCGTTTGCTAAAGAACGAATTGTTATCGGATATTCCATTAGAGCTTTCTATTGTTTGAAATGATTACTGGATTGTAGAGTACATTAAGGACTAAAACAATTATTTGCATAGTATCATCAAGCTAACAAAGGACAATTCAAGGGATTTAACTGCGGGTATGTTTCTACCCACATCATTTGAATGGCAGCAGTGGAGGTAAAATCGACTCAAGCGTTACATTCGGAATTTATCACGATACGCACTTCGAGCACAAAATTGGTGACATTCGGTTTTACAAAAAAAGACAGTTAAGAACGAACGGGTATCGTTCAGTTCGAATAATTGTACGCTTTTGTCTATTAGCTATTTTTTGTGTTACATACTTTCAAGGGCTTCAACTCTATAGCAAGGATATTCACTAGCCTCTTCCTCTAAATTCTTTATTGAAATTATATCCTGAAAAGTAAAGGCGATGAGAGGAATCCCGCACTTATGTCATTAAAATTGTACTATGTAATTTAAATTTGTATTAAAGATGAAATGTGTAAGCCTTATTTATGTAGGTCGATCAATCCCTTTAGCTGTTTGGTATCTTTATACATCAGCATTTCTAACATTTGTGGCCTATAAAAACTTTTGTGCGTTAGTGCGTATTTCCCGATTTATAGATTGATAGGAAACTTGTTTCAAACCTTACTGATCTTATATTATTTCTATCTTATATTATAGGTTTCTTCCTTTGACATAGAAACCTGAAAGAAAAGCAGAAAAACATCTTGGATAAATAAACTGGATAACACTATAATCATAATGAATAGATGATCTTGTAATAAAGAACACCCCAGATAAAGCGACTTTATTTTGAATTTTACTGTATGAAACCAAAATGGAATGACATTATATCGACACCTAATATTCACTTTGGTATAAGAATAATAATCCTACTGTTGGCCAGTAGGCCAGTCGGTAGGTCGTTTTTTAGGTGCGATTGCGGAAATGAATGGGACCAAGCTGCAATATACTGTAGTCTCTATATTTTGATGTCTTTAGTGATATAGTAAATTTGCACGGTTCGTCGATGCCGGGTTTGGCCGCCATATTGAAAAATGACAAAAAAGTTTCATTTTTACGATTTTTGTAAATAACTCGGTCAGGGTTCACTTTTAAAGAAATTTCCAAATATCCGAAAATAAAGCTCATACTATTCTCTACAAAAAATATTGTATTCTTTTATTTCATAAACGCATTTGTTGCGGAATTATAATTATTAGAACCTATTGCATTTGATTAAGCAATTCCAGATAGCCAGCCAGGCAGCGTGGTCCCGTGTACTTACAAGATTAAAGCTAAAGGTCCTCTTTGCTCTTCTTTTAGTTTAGTACATTATCGCAAACGACACGCGTTGTATCCGGATTAGGCTATACAAAATTTTGTAACTTGTGATAGTGCTGAATGTTTTGAAAATACGGCCAGTCGCGACATATGTTTTATTTGTGAGGGAAATTTGTTAGAAGGACATGTAACTAGGCGTACGCCTGTATATTTCCAATAAATAAATAAATAAATAAATAAATATTTGCGAAGTGAAAGAAAGAGGATTACATACTCTGAGATCTTTCAGTCGTAGAAGGCTTGACGGTAAACATGCTCCTCTAAAACACTTAAAATGTATTTCAGTGCACCAAGCATGCCGTAAAGTGTACACGAAAAATTGATCTGTGGAAGCATTAATAAAATCGAGCCAAAAATTAGCTGAAGCATCTAGTTCAAAAAGAGATGTCGGTTTTGATTTTAGAAATAATTGTTTGTTTTGTGCTGAAAACGTTGCTGAAACATTTTTAAAAAAAGTGTAAAAAGCTGGTTGCAAACGCGATATAGTGCAACGTGTTGAAACAATAACGATGAAAGATGCCGTTTTGGGATGGAGCAACGAAGTGGTATTGCACATCGAAATTTTTGACCTGGTTGCTGTGGAAGCCAGGTACCATCGTATTTGTATGAAGAGTTTTTATAGAGTTCAAAATAGACGTAAACGTGGTCGGCCGGAACAAACAAAAACATCAGATACAATTTTTTGGAAGCTAAGCGTGATGAATGTCAATTTTCGTTCGAAGACTTGTTTGAAGGATACGAAGGTGATCTACCCACTACAAAAACAATATCAACGAAATTCATAGAAAAATACAAAGAAAAAATTACAATATCTACAGTTCCAAAAGCAAGGCCTATCATTTGTTTCAAAGACACAGACAAAAAAATATTAACAAAAGCATGGTATTCTGAACAAAAGAAAGACGAGCAAGAAGAACGCTTGAGAATAGTGAAAGCCGCAGAAGAAATCATTATTGAAGATATAAGATTAAAAACGTATAATATCCAGCAATATCCACAACCTGATAATTTCTTAAGGGACATAAAAGAGGATATTCCGCCAACTCTCGATTGCCTACTTCAAACCATCGTAATGAAAAACAAACGAGGTAGAACTAAAAAATTGGAGAAAAAATGTACAGCAGCAAGACCCAAGTCGTTTTTATCTGTGTTGCAAGTCGGTCTTGCGCCTTTTATTAATCAAAAGTTTGGTTTCAAGCATCTCATAAATGTACTTTTTGCTTGAGGTTTTTGTTCATCATATGACGAAGCAGGTTTGTTCCAAATGTCGGCTTTGCAACAACTACTTATTTCAGTGACTGAAGAAGCATTCTGTCAGTTTGTATTTGATAACGCAGATGTAAATATTTGCACAATTGATGGCCTAAATATTTTTCATGCCATGGATGGAATTCAAGCTATCAGTACCTCAACGGCTGTTTTTAAAGTAGGCAGATTTTCAAGGTTAAAAAAAATTCCTACCGCAGTTAACATTGATCACATATGACATGTACTATTAAAAATATTTCAAAAACCCAGTAACACTAGCTACACATCCTCCAAATCAATATATGTATAATTAAAAGAAATTACTAAGAATGTTAAGTTAGATGCAACATTGTACTTCAAGGATAAATAAAGAAATAGTTAATGAAAATTCACAAGCAAGTTGTGAGAACGGATGTGAATACAATGTATTCCAGTGATACTGTAGCTGCAGGTCACAGACGGTTATAAAACCGCAATTATTAGAATTAAGATTGATACTTTGTATTTTATAAATTAATAAAGAAACAAGCAGACATGAGCTCTGCAGTTCCCACAGAAATGTGAGGGGCAGGGACAACATAAATACCCCAGGGGCCCCAAGATAGTCAGTCAGGTTTGAGCCTCACTGCTTTTACATTATTGGTTGTTCAGACTACTCGCCCTAATTTAACTTCATTTAATAGTAATTTCGACTTTGATTAATTTTATATAGTTTGTCAAAATTCCACGTGTAATTTCTGAATAAATAAAAATTGATACAGGAGTTTTTGGAAGAAGACTTTTTAAAAAGGCCCAAAACGTAACTCGCTGGCATAATAAATATTAAAATCGAAAATCTTAATGTAGAAACTAATATATCAAATGAGGTTCTGATCTCCGATTGCGAATTTTTCTGGCTGTAGGGAAAATGGCAAAGCATGCCACACATTCCTGGATGGAATGGGTATGTGGTAAAAGCAACAGCAAAACAAACTTATTTTGCATTACGCATTCTTTACTTGCCGTTGATTAATGCTCCTCCTTCAGACTACGACACAATACATACAGCAGTTCTTAGCGCTACAGAAAAATGCAAGTCTTTAAAATAAAAAATTTGTATCATAACCTTTAATCAGCCCCTTTATATTAAGGCAAGCGACATGGTTGAATCATTCTACTCCAACCCTGAGTCTAATGAAATTGCGATAAGACTTGATGGATTTCACTTACTCTCATGTCCTTAAGGGTGCAATTGGTTACATTATGAACGGAAGTGGACTAAATGAACTATTCGAAATTGCAGATGCAGCTGCGTTTGCGGAAAAGATGTTAACGGGCCACGCTTATGCAAGAGCTTTGAGAGTGAATATTCTAACTCAATCTGCTTTGGCTCAAATTGTATTTAATGAGATCTACTTTACTACAGAAGAACGGGAATTGGTTGATAAAGGTTTGCTGGATATCGAGAATCCTGTCTTCTGTGATGACTTGGAAAAAGAATCATTTAAGCAGGTCTTACTAAAATTTTGTAAAAGTTTAAGCAAGTTGCAAGGTAATGGCTAAACTGCTAAACTATGGGTACAATATTTTAACATGGTTACTCTAGTTAAAAAATTTGTCGAGGCAGAACGTACAGCAAATTGGGACTTGCACCTGCAATGCGTCAAAAAAATACTGCCTTATTTCCACTCGAGCGGCCATTTTCTGTATGCAAAATCCTGCCCCTTTATTTGCAAGATATGCTTAAACTATAAGACATTATAATTTCAATAAGGGGCCGCTATACTTGCAGCCACGTCCCCATGCTCCACCCGGAGGTACTACATTGGGTTTAAACGCGAAAAAAAAAAGCGTGCTTCTAATTCATTCTAACTTCATAGTTGATCCACCCCAAATAAAAACTAAAATAAAAATCTAACAAACCTAACAAACTCTAACAATCTAACAAACCTAAAAATCTGACAAACTGAAACAAAAACAAAAACTAAAAACAGGGTTGTAAATAATGGTATCCGTAGCGCTGACTTTCGAGTGTACCCGATCAACAAGACACAAACAAAAATGAGAGGGGGAGGGATCCGTAATACCGGATAGTAGACGCTGGCTCTGCTTACCAGTGCGACCTGAAGGGTCGTCTTAAAACTATCCAAATCTAGCTAACTAATTTAAATCCATTCCTAGCTTTCCTTATCATTCTAACTGATTTATATTATGATTACAATCTTCACAATTTACTCTTCCTTCCCAAATATATACTGCAATTAAAATGACGACAGAACGTCAAACAAAACAAATATGCCACAAAATACTGCAATACATGCTAATAAATATAAAGTGTAAATATAAAATATAAATAAATATAATTATATAAATATATAAATAAATGTCTAATAAGCGTTAAGCATATAGCAGTGCACAAAATAGCAAAAGCATCACCCTATTTATCAGGTGCACTCGCACAAGCATTATGTCGGCTAGCGCCATTACGCACAAAACGTGCTTGTTAAATTATTTCAAAAACTACTAATTAATGTAAATCAATGCTTGTGCGAGTACAGCCGCCACAATTTAAGTCTTATCTCGATAATAAAATTCTCCAGCATCCGAAGATCTGGTCGTCTGCCTACATCTAACTGTAACTTACTTCTAAGGGGAAGATGGGGGTACACTGTTAAAGTCCTGGTGGGTATGCACTAAATGTTCTTGGGGGGGATCACAATCACTATCACTATCACTTCACTTTCAAGTCCTGGGGGGGATGCGCGATTTAACTCTATTTTATTATGTTTGTTTATTTAATTCATTTAATTTAATGAGGGTTTCTGATTTATTTGTTATTGTTTATTTGTTATTATTTATTCCCGATTTCCTGATTTTCCGCACATAATTATGAAGATAGGCAGTGATTGTATTAATGGTGTGGGGGTTTCTCGCGCATATTGGACATTTGGGTATAATTATCATGTTATTATTTTTTTTTATATTTTTATTTTTCATTTTTAATATCAGGTTTTGGTTATATCTATGCTCGTATCCTTACTCACGCCAAGTCAATCTAAAATTTTCCAATCCTCCCACCAACCCCACCGAATTTTACACGCGGTTATCATTGTCTAATCTCGCGACCCTTCCCGCGAATTCTTTTAAGGCTGTCCAGACTGCCTTCTGGTTAACCACTTCCCGACTTCCTCTAGGCTCTTTGGCCATGCCAGACCTAAGATAGCTAGTTTGCTATCAGCCAACCCTCGATTTCCCGCCTCAAGTGGGCAGTCGAAGAGCACGTGCTCTGCGCTTTCCGCGCCCTCACCGCATTCGCAGCGGTCGCTGTTGGTTAGCCCGAACCTTTGTAAATACGCCTTCAGGGCGCCGTGCCCTGTTATCAACTGCACCATTTTGTAATCGAGCTTAACCTCGATCCTACCTCTAGTTTCTATGCTCGGTATGAATTTGTGGGTCAACCTGCCCGTGACATTACATTTGATTTTCCAATGCTCCACCCGAAGGTACTACATTGGCCAGGAAGCGAGTTTTTTTTTACCTGGAAAATTTGGAATTTTGCCGAACCCTTGCTGTTTCAAGCAAGGTAGGGATCTTTAACGTGCGTGACAACACTCACACACGGGACTTCCATTTTACCTCTCATCCGAACGAGGGTGTATTTTTGTGAAAAATGCTCGCCTAACATTTTTCAAGCGGACCGTGTCGGGATTCGAACCCGGGACCTTGGGCGTAGTAGTCACACACATACCACTACGCCACGGAGCCGCTCCTGCCCGTGACAGCGTTGTTCCACCTCTCTTCCCATTGTCGAATTGATTTTTCGCGCAGCTTTCTTTTAATCAAAGACTTCGGTATTGACGAATGTGATATTCGAAAGTCTCCCGTCGCGGCCTTCTTTAGCTAATTCATCAGCCCTATCGTTTCCTACGTTACCATTGTGCGACCTGACCCAACAGAACTTTAAACGTCGAAACTCGAGCGCCGTACGCGCTATCCTCCAGACGTCCGCTTGGAGGTCTGTCGAGGTGTTCATGTTTGTTAAAGCCGTCAGCGCCGATTTACTACCACTGATTATATAATACTTGTCTCTGCCCGTATGGTTTATTACGTAATCGATAGCCTCTCGTATGGCTACCAATTTCGCACTGGAAGATAGTGCACCAGTTCGCGAGTTTGGTTTGAAACCGAAACACCTCCTTTTCCTGCTTATACACGACAAACGCCGCGCCTGCTTGCCCATCGTCCATACGTGAACCGTCCGTATAAATTCTGATACCCATCGCGTCCTCATCACCTTCGACAAACTCGATTCCTCTAATATCAGCCGGGTGCCCCAACTCAGATACAACGATCTTTCTTGCAATTTCCCTACTACCAAGATTAATATCTTCGATAATTTCGCGCCCTTTTCCTATATTTATTAATCGCTTATCTCTAATCTCCCTAACAACATATTCAATAGGTAGAGTCCTACTGATCACCAGGACAGCCTCCGTGGAGGTGGTCCTGTACGCCCTCGCCGCTTTTACCGCGGTTATGCGTTGTACGCTCGTTAATTGACGCATCTCCCGGACTTTACAACCTTTTGCCCATACAGAAGCTGCGTACAGTATTGCCGGCTCAGTGATTCGCCACTGAAACCCCACTTTATTTTAGCCGCCGCCATCATTGTATTTGATATTTCGCCGCCCTTACTTTTTACGTATTGTACGTGCGCTTTCCAATTTAATTTATTGTCGATCTTGACGCCGAGGTAGGTAATACAATCTTTAAACGGGATTTTCTTCCCTCCTAGCTCTAACCTAGGAGGTCTCTGTCCTGAATTCGTGCCGAAATAAAGCGCCTCTGACTTCGCCGTGTTAAATTTTAATTTTACCGCCTGCGACCATTCGTGTAATTTATTAAGCGCCTCGTTCGGTTTTGTGCGCATATCCATTAGCAATCGCGATCTTACAATTAAAAGAGTGTCATCTGTAAACCCAAAGATTGAGCATCCTGCGGGCAACTTGACCCTAAAGATGCTCTCATACAACAACTGTCTCTCTAAAACATTATAATTTGAATAAGGGCCGCTATACTTGCGGCCACGTCCCCAATGCTCCACCCGGAGGTACTACATTGGGTTTAAACGCGAAAATAATCGTGCTTCTAATAAACTATAAGGCAACTTAAATCCTGTGGAATATTTCAAATTTGTTAAAAACGGAATGTTTACCATAAGACGTTCTGAAAAATTATGGTCTGGGATTTGGTGAGATATAACGATTGAACAGACACTTATGAGGTCAATAAAACGTTGTGAAGGTTTAACCCACGGTCGTGGAATCACCGACTTTACATTGGCAAAATAGATTCTTGGGATGCCTGTTCTTTCTGGCGTATCGGATCAAATGGAGGAATACTGTAGTACGACATTTGTTATTCCTGAACAAGTTGATAGCAGAGCTTTGCCCATACAAAAAGACAATATGGATATCCAGAAATTTGTAAGCTGGTTTTTGGCTCATTCACCTTTTTCCATATACCAAAGTCATTATGTTTATAAGCACAGGAGTGATGAAAGATGAAAAAATCAATTGTCACAATGCATATGAGATTGGTATGTCAATGATGCAAAGTATTGTTAGAAGTAACTATCAAAATGTTAAGTTTCACAGGAAACAACGAGTAGTACCAATTGCATCCATAAATTCAGGAATTAAATTATAAAACACAAATGTGTTAATCAACCCAACGTTACACTTTCAATGAATTTCATATGCCAAAAAATCATCCGAACAGTTTCAGTAATATTTTCAATATGAGCTTTCTCCTTATCCACTCTCTGTTTTTGACGCTGGAGCAATGTGAAAAACAAAAAATCAGCCCTATATCAAATATTAACACCAGTGTCCATAAAACATTACTTTTACAGACCAATTATATGTAATAGACGGTACTATTCGTCTATCCCTATAACTCATTCCAATCTTTTTGAGTATTTCTAATATTTTTTTCCATTTTACATTGTCGAATGCTTTTTTCCAGATCTACAAACTTTTTATATACGCTTTCTCCCTTCTCTATTGTTTTCTCCATTATCACCCACAGAACTAAAATAGCCTCCCGTGTTCCCCTGTTTTGCCTGAACCCAAATTGATCTTCTCCCAGTATTTCTTAAGCTTGTGCGTGTGCTGCCAAGCTTATTATTCGAAAATTTTCACATCTATCCGCGTCTCTTTTTTTTGGTATAGTTACTATGATGCTACGTTTGAAATCTTTGGGTATTTCGCCTGTCTCATACATATAGCTTAAAAGTCGGAAGAGAAGTTCTGTTACTGCTTGTCCAGCGGCTTTAAGAGATTCTGCTTGCACCTTGTCTGTACCCGACGCCGTACCATTTTTCAGACTCTTTAATGCTAATTCAAACTAATCTCTAAGTATAGGATATCCCAAGTCATCATTTTCAATGTCTGATTCCTGTTCTAATGCTCTTAATTTCTCTCCTGAATATAAATTCCCTTTATATTCCTGCCATCTAGCTACTTTCTCTAAACTTTCTATAATGACGTTTCCTCCAGCGTCCCTTATAATTCTGTTATATGGTTTTATATCCCTACAAGTCATTCTAATTAATTTGTATGCTTCGTTTGTCTTTCCTATTTCCATTTTAGTTTGTACCTCGTTGCACTTTTCATCAATCCACTGTTGTTTAGCTTTTCTGCATTCGCGAATAATTTCCCATTTTATGGTTTTGTAGCCCTGTTTTCCTGTTTCGTCTGATCCCTTTTTGTATTTTCGTCTTTCTTCTATTAAATTCAGGATATCTTTTGTTATCCATGGTTTCTTATTTACTTTTTGTGAATACCCCAGAATATCTCTGGCCGCCATGTCTAAGCTGGATTTACCGTTATTCCATTCTGTTTCTACTTCCCTAGTATCAGAAATTTTCCCGATATCTTTCAGCAATTTATTTGACCTTTTTTCAAATTTTTCGTGGATATCTTTTAGCTTCTCACAGTCAAAGTGTCTTTTCCGTTCTTGTTTTTCAGATTTTTAAATTTAAGTGCAGCCTCCATAATTACGATGATGTGGTCAGTGTCTATATCTGCTTCCGGGTAGCTTCTACAGTTTTATACTTGATTTCTAAACCTTTGTCTAACAATAATGTAATCTATTCGATATCTTCCTATATCTCCTGGCATCTTCCACGTGTATCGTTTTCTAGCAAGATGTTGAAATAATGTATTTGAAATGGTTAAGTTGTTCTTGTCGTCAAATTCTACCAACCTATTTCCCCTGCCATTTCTCGCGCCTAAACCAAATAAACCTACTATCGCTCCTTCTCTACACTCACCTACCACTGCATTAAAATTCCCCGTGATTATTAAACATGTCCTTTTACGTATCTTAGTATGTCTCCGATATCTTTGTAGATCGCCTCTACCTCTTCCTCACTGTAGCTAGAGATGGGCATGTATATTTGTATTATTACTGTATTCACTGTATTTACCATGAGTACTTTTTCGTTCTTTTGTAGGTAGTTTCTTACACGTTGTCCTATCTTTTTGCGCATAACTATCTCCACACCCGAATCTCCTTTCTCTGATCCTGTATGAATTACCCTGAAGTCTCTACTCCAAAACCCCCCACCTCTGGCCAGTGAACTTCGCTAATTCCTACTATGTCTAGTGCTAACCTATTCATTTCGAATTTCAGGTTTCTCTAGCTTAGCTACTTGTTTCATACTTCTGACATTTCACGCTCTGACTCGCAGAATGTTCACGAATCTTTTTATATTCTTTCGAATCACATCCCCCCAAGTAGTCCCTTCCCGGAGGTCCGAATGGGGGACTATTTTACCTCTGGAATTTTTTACCCCAGAGGATGCCATCATGCTTCACAATCTGAGTACGCTGTGTACTTGGGAGATAATGTGGTGATTTCCCGTTGCCCTCCACATCTCAGTAGTGTCTTAAAATGTCATACCGACCCCTATGGTCTCTGCCACTCTAAGTACCGAAAAAGCTGCTGCCCTCTTTCAGGAACCTGACTTAGTCTGGTTCCTCATTAAAGACCCCACTAATTTGGTTAAACATATAGTTCGGCTCTTTAGCTCATTGAAACGCACAAGTCATTCTACCTGTTCCAGTAGTTTATAACGTCGTGAAGGTGCAGGTTCGTTCAGAATGGGGTATATACCCGTATGATTTTATTGATAATACTTCTACGTTCGATTATACTTGTTTAGCTAGTCAGCAGCAATTTTTTAACACATTGGAGGGTAGGACAATTCTAACAAACAATATGAGCATGCACAGAGGGTATGGACACATTTAATATTCAAAACTTGGGTGAATATTCTGATTTGTATATGAAAACTGATGTATTGTTGTTGGCAGAGGTATTTGAGCATTACCTAGGTATACTTGGAATGCCATGGTAAAGCATCATTGGGTCTTCAGTCCTGAAACTGGTTAGACGCGTATCATCATTGTTTCCTATTCTGAACTAACCTACAGATTTCCCCGAAATTTGCACAGTCTGGTCAGGTCAGGTCTACATCCGCCTCTTTTTTCCTATCTCTGCTTGTCATATATCCCATACTATTCCCCAAAAATGCCTTAGAACGTATTCTGCCCTTCTATTTCTCCTATTTTTTCCCAAAAATATCCTTGTTTCCTTACTGTTTCTAGAACCTATTTGTTACTACCTTTGTCTGTCCATCCTCAAACATCTAAAGCACGACATTTCAAAGGCCGCTACTGTTCTTCTGTCTGCTTTTCAGACTGCTCGTATTTCGTAGGCATATTGTCTGTGCTGTGCTCCACTCATACGCTTTCAACAACTTTTTGTTCTATGTTGGTTGTCTTTCATCATAGGCGCCGTTCTTTCTTGTTAGATGCAGTTCGGTCACTTTCTATTGTTTTGCAATTATATACCCTATTTCTCCGACATTCAGTGGTTGCAAAGGGGGGTAAGCAGCCTGGGCTGCCAAGTTCCCCCAGCACTTGAACATTTACTGATTTAATATTTTTTCCAATATGTCTTTTCGCACAGTCAACATTAGTTACAGATATTTCACAACAAACAACTAGTTGTTTATAATAATCATCAGATTTGTCTGCGCTTATTTTTTTCGTCATTGGGTTTCCCGTCTCAAAACTGGTTGGAAATGTACCTGCACTTATTTCTTTTCTAAACTAACCTACATGGTTTCCTGAAATACTCACACAGCAATACAGCTCGGTTCCCCTTATATTGTTTTCTAATATTATGCCCTATTTCACAGAGATTAATTAAAGGGGGTTAAGCAACCTGTGGCTGCCAAGATCCCCCCACACTTAGACATTTTCCGAAATAATAGTTTTCTAGTAAATGCTTCCACGCAATTACCATAATTCGAGAATATTGCCCATCCAATGCTTGTAGTTGCTTATAATAAATATCATGTTTATTCTATTGTTTTCTAATATTATGCCCTTTTTCACTGAGATTTATTGAAGGGGGTTAAGCAACCTGTGGCTGCCAAGATCCCCCAACACGTAGACATTTGCCGGAAAATAGTTTTCCAGTAGATGCTTTCACGCAATTACCATTATTCGAGAATATTGCCCCTCCAATGCTTGTAGTTGCTTATAATAAATATCATGTTTAAGTGCAGCTACTTTCTTCGTCATTAATTTCTCCATCTTGGGACTGGTTGGATGCGTACCTCCATTTATTTCTCTTCTGAGCTAGCCTACACATTTCCCTGAAACTCCTACAGCCTACATCTTTCACTATCTGTGTGCAGTAGTCTAATCTAGGTCTACATCTTCTTCTCTTTTTTCCTATCTCTGCTTCTAGTATAATCCGCACTATTCCTTCATGCCGTAGTATGTGGCTTATCATTCTAACTCTCCTATTTTTTACCGTTTTCCACATATTTCTTTCTTCCCTCTACCATTTTTAGTACCTCTTCGTTCTTAACTTTGTCTGTCCATGATATCTTCATCATACGTCTATAGCACCACATTTCAAAGACTTCTACCTTTTTCTTGTCCGCTTCTCCCACTGTCCAGGCTTCACAGCCATAGAGTGCTGTGCTCCACACATATGTTTTGAGCAATCTTTTCCTTGTTTCTATGTTTGTGGTCTTTGAGCACCGTAGTTGCTTTTTCTTGTTAAATGTAGCACGACCTTGTGCTAATCTTTGTTTTATATCTTTTGTGCTTTTCCCATCTTGCGTTATTTGGCTTCCTAGGTAGCAGAAATCCTTAACCTCTTGTAAGTTCGTGTTACCTATTTGTATTCTTGTTTTTGATTTATTTTTCCCTCCTTTGCATACTAGTACTTTAGTTTTACTTTTGTTAATTTTCATACCGTATCTCTCTGTTAGATCCGTTTCCATTTCATTGAGAGCAGCTTCTAACTCTTCCTTGCTAGATGCTTATACCGCTATATCATCTGCAAATCTAAGCATATCAATTTTTTATCCCTGCATAGTAATTCCAAATGTCTTCCTGCATTTGACAGTATTCATTGCCTCCTCAATGTACAAGTTAAAAATTAGTGGGGATAGGGAACATCCCTGCTTTACCCCTTTCCCTGATGTTTACTTCTCTACGTTCCTGATCTAATTCTATTACTCCTGTTTGCTCTTTGTATAAGCTATGTACTATCCGTCTATCCCTATAACTCATTCCAATCTTTTTGAGTATTTCGAACATTTTTTTCCATTTTACATTGTCAAATGCTTTTTCCTGATCTACAAACCCTATATACACGCTTTCCCCTTTTTCTATTGTTTTCTCCATTATCACCCTCAGAGCTAAGATAGCCTCCCGTGTTCCCCTGTTTCGTCTAAACCCAAATTGGTCTTCTCCTAGTATTTCTTCAGCCCGTTTTTCCATTCGTCTTTGTACAATTGTAGTTAATATTTTTGATACGTGTGCTGTCAAGCTTATTGTTCGAAAATTTTCACATCTGTATGCGCCTTTCTTTTTTGGTATAGTTACTATGATGTTTTGTTTGAAATCTTTGGGTATCTCACCTGTCTCATACATATAGCTTACAAGTTGGAAGAGACGTTCTGTTACTGCTTGACCAGCGGCTTTTAGAGTCTCCGCTTGCACCTTATCTGTACCCCGCGCCTTACCATTTTTCAGACCCTTTATTGCTATTTCAAATTCATCTTTAAGTATAGGATAACTCAAGTCATCATTTTCAATGTCCGATTCCTTTTCTAATGCAGTTAGTTCTTTTCCTGCATATAAATTCCCTATATATTCTTGCCATCTACCCACTTTCTCTACATTTTCTATAATGACATTTCCTCCCGCGACCCTTATATTTTTGCTATACGGTTCTATATCCCTAAAATTGATTCTAATTAGTTTGTATGCTTCATCTGTCTTTCCTACTTCCATCTTAGTTTGTACCTCTTTGCACTTTTCATCAATCCATTATTCTTTAGCTTTCCTGCATTTTCGAATAATTTCCCATTTTATGGCTTTGTATCTCTGTTTTCCTGTTTCGTCTGATTTATTTTTGTATTTTTGTCTTTCTTCTATTAAATTCAGAATATCCTTTGTTATCCATGGTCTCTTATTTACTTTTTGTGTATACCCCAGAATATCTCTGGCCGCCATGTCGAGGCTGGATTTAATGTTATTCCATTCTGTTTCTACTTCCTTAGTATCAGATATTTTCCCAATATCTATGAGCAATTCATTTGACCTTTTTTCGAATCTTTCTTGAATATCTTTCTCTTTTAGTTTCTGTAGGTCCAAGTGCCTTTTTCCGTTTCTTTTTTTCAAATTTTTAAATTTAAGTGCGGCCTTCATAATTACGATGTTGTGATCAGTGTCTATATCTGCTTCTGGGTAGCTTCTACAGTCTTTTACTTGACTCCTAAACCGTTGTCTAACAAGAATGTAATCTATTTGATATCTTCCTATATCTCCTGGCATCTTCCACGTATATCGTCTTCTAACATGATGTTGAAATAATGTGTTTGTAATGATTAAATAGTTCTTGTCGCAAAATTCTACCAGCCTATTTCCTCTGTCGTTTCTAGTGCCTAAACCAAATAAACCTACTATCGCTCCTTCCCTACCCTCACCTACCACTGCAATAAAATCCCCCGTGATTATTAAATTTTCATGTCCTTTTACGTGTCTTAATATGTCTTCGATATCTTTGTAGATTGCTTCTACCTCTTCGTCACTATAGCTAGAGGTGGGCATGTATACTTGTATTGTTACTGTGTTTACCGGTTTAGATCCTAATCTAACCATGAGTACTCTTTCATTCTTTTGTAAGTAATTTTCTACACAGTATCCTATCTTCTTCCGCATAACTATCCCCACACCCAAATTTCCTTCCTCGGCTCCTGTATGAATTACCCTGAAGTCTCCACTCTAAAAATCCCCCGCCTCTGGCCACCGAACTTCGCTGATCCCTACTATGTCTAATGATAACCTATTCATTTCGATTTTTAGGTTCTCTAGCTTACCCACTTGCTTCATAGTTCTAACATTCCACGCTCCGACTCACAAAATGTTCCTGACTCTTATTCTTAACGTTCCGATCGCATCCTCCGAAGTAGTCCCCTCCCGGAGATCCGAATGGGGTACTATTTTAACTTCGGAATCTTTTACCCCACAAAATGCCATCATTTTATTATAATTTAGGTACGCTGTGTACTTGGGAAGTAATGTGGTGGTTTCCCGTTGCCTTCCACATCGCGGTAGTGTATCTTAGACTGCCATACCGACCCCTATGGTCTCTGCCAATCTAAGTACCGAAAGAGCCGCTGCCCTCTTTCGGAGACCTGTCTTAGTCTGGTTCCTCACTAACGACCCTACTACTTTGGTTGGACCTGTAGTTTGTCGCTTTAACTTATTAGAACACGCAAGCCATTTCACCTGTTCTAGTAATCTAGAACTTCGGCAAGGTGCAGGTCCATTCGAAATGGAGCATACGGGTCAGGAACTGGAATTGTTGACTGACGTCCATCAACTTTTGTTCATCGAGAAAGTTGTACGAGGTGGTTTTAGTCAGGTATGTGCAGAACGATGTGTTACCGCTAACAATAAATACCTACCTACCTATAATTCCTCCAAATAAAATAAGTATCTAATGTACTTTGATGTAAATAACCAGCCTGAATTAGCCATGAGCCAACCTCCCCCGTACGGATGTGTCAAATGGACTGATACCACTATCGATGTAACCTCAATTCCAGATGATTGTTCTGAAGGTTATATACTAGAAGTTGATTTGGAGTATTCTGAATCGATTCACGACTTACATATGAATATTCCACGTGGTGGTGGTGGTTTTGGTGGTGGTGATGGTGGATCTAGAACCAACTTCCTCCCCCTGTGGTACTGGCAGTGGTGGGTCTAGAACCAACTTCCTCTCTCAGTGGTGGTGGTAGCGGTGGTGTGTGGTGGTGGTGGTGGTATGTGGTGGTGGATCTAAAACCAACTTCTTCCCTTTGTGGTGGTGGTGGTAGTAGGTCTAGCAGCAACTTCGTCCTTCTGTGGTGGTGGAGGTGTGTGGTAGTGGTGGTGGTGTATGATGGTGGATCTAGAACTAACTTCCTCCTTCTGTGGTGGTGGTGGTGGGTCTAGAACCAACTTCCTCCCTCTACAGGGTTTATGTAGAGCGTTTTGGGAACCATGTGGTAAGGACTTGACGTTATAGGATCATGTGAAACTGGAACGTAGGGGTCACGCAAGAGATGGGGTGAATGATCTGTGTATCTACTAAGAATTATCTTTTGGATTTTGGAATTGGTCCATAAGAAATACATGGGGCAAACCGGTTTATTATCCAGAACGAATATAGCTTATCTACTTGTATCCTCAGTAACACCGTTAATTCTTTTGTTGAACAAGTAACTTTGTGGTAATAATTGCTATATTTCTGTGAGTTACTAAGTTGTTTGTTAAATCGATGTGACTACAACACAAACACATTCCAGCAAATGATTCGCAACACCGAAGTACACTAACAAAACAAAAACTATTGTTTTTAAGTATTTGGAAAATTGTTCTGGTATTGTCATCGTATCTGTATAGTCTCCTAAAATTAATGCATACTTGTTTGAAAAAAAAGTAGTGCATAAAATTTGTGCATCTGCGATTTACAACTATTTACTTCAGAAAGTGTCTTTGTAAGGCATGGAAATTGTTTCTCCAGCGGATATAAAATAATTCAGTAGGACTAAGTATTGGGAAGTGTACAGATATTCATACACTGTGCATATATGTGCATCCGCGTCTACAAACAAATGACTCCCTGTATGTTTTTTGTGGTTTGTTTAGCATTCTTCTTAATTTTCTTTGGGAATTAAACCACTCATAGTTTTTAAAATCAACTTTATTTACGTTTCGATCCATGACCTAGGATCGTTGTCAAAATAATAAAAACTTCAAGTTTGACATTTATGACATAAATTGAAGGTGACTTTGATTTATTAATGTTCGAAATATTTGGTTTGAGTACACTAAGCAAAAATTTTTAAAGTTTAAAAGAATGATTGCCTTCAATTTGTGTTGCAACCTGGGATCGACTTTCCTTAGGTAGCCAATACGCTTAACGTGAAATCAGCTGATTAATTTTTATTGGTGAATTTTATATAAATTCAATAACTTGAAGTTTTTATTATTTTGACAACGATCCTAGGTCATGGATCGAAACGTAAATAAAGTTGATTTTAAAAACTATGAGTGGTTTAATTCCCAAAGAAGATTAAGAAAAATGACTCACGTGTTGAGATTTGTTTTGACGCGAGGAGGGAGGCGTTCCATTTCTGTAGGTCCTCAGATTATATTCCTATACCTTAGAATTAGAAAGTGCACTAACGTTTATACACTATAGATATATATTTATTTACAAAGTATAGCTAAAAGCCACAGCAAAAACTTTACGTTTTTACCGAAAAGGTGAAGGCTATGAAATGGAAATTATTAACCTTCTTATTTTACTAATTTCCAGGCATTGTCGTTTTATTTGAAAGAATCCACTTGTAGTAATTCGGTTTATTTAAAGAATATTGCGTGAGGTATGTAACCGGCACAAAAAGCTACGTAACATAATATTTTTCATAACAAGCTTTCATTTTTCCTTTTCTATTTTGTTCCATATTCTAAATCGCGTTCCACTTACGTGCATTATCTTGTTCTGGCAAACTCTTCTTAAGATATTTCCTTCTTTTTCTGCAGGATTATATGTCACCGCACTCTGCTTTCATTCAATCTAATTCTGAATAAAGCCGCTTTATTCTGCGTGTCCTTTATCAGAGAAGCATTCCCATCATGATGTCATCCAATTTATTTATCAAAGGAATTCTACTCGTTCTTCAAGTTTCCTGGCAAAGGAACAAACCTTTATAATCATAAAGAAATAATAGAAGATGAATAAAGTTTACGGCAAGTTTGCTATCAATCCAATAAATCAGGAAATACGCACTAGCATAGAAAAGTTTTTATAAACGACAAAGCTAGAAATGCTGATGTCTTGAAATACCGAAAAGCTTGTAAGAGATTGATCGACCTACATTAAATGAGGGTTGAATTCTTGGGTATAATGTCAATAAAATCAGTATCACATACTACAAACAATTCGAACTGTGCAGCAATCTCCTTTTTGTCCTGTCGTGGGTCTATTCCCCTTGGAGTTTAAAATAGCGCGAGCTTATTGCTTCATTAATTGCGACTTATTCTACACTCTGATACAGAGAAAATATGCATGACCCTTCGACTGAAATATTTACGCATATAATCAGCTTTTGGAAAAAGATGACGATATAAATTGCAAACGAAACGTTCTCAGCCCTTTTTCTCCTTCACAGTTGCGTATCAGATAACGAAGTGTGCGATAAAGAATAATCATTACAGTATTTTCGATTCCGAATACGAGCAAAATCATGAAAACAATCATATTCCGCTTAGTTACGAATTAAGTATCTAGTTTTGATTTTGCTGTTCTCTTTGGAATTAGGGATGGACACGAACCGAACCGAACCGGACATTTCATTTTCGAAATGAACTTCGAACCGAACCGGCAAATTTTTTGAACCGAACCGAACCTAGATAAAGGTTCGGTTCGGTTCGGTTCGAAAGGTTCGATTTTTAAATAAAAATTTAGTTTAGAAATTTAATTTTCACTAAGAACATGTCAATCGTAATTTCTCCCAAATGCACATTTTAAAAATCTCTAGTCGCAGGCATATGAGAAACAGAACGATTTTCTAATGTACATGGTCATCGAGTTTTAAGCCACTAAGTAAAAAAGTGTAATGGGTATTAGTGTTATACATCTAATAAATTTTGTCATCGAGGCGCGCTTTTTCGTTTTTTGATGAGGATGCTTCAAGATGCTTTTTTCATCGGTTTTGTCCAGGATTTAGTTTGCCAGGACGAAAGCAGTTAAAATGAATGATTTTAGAACAATATGACGTACTAAAAAAACGTTGTTATGAACATACTGCAAAACAACAGTTCAAAAATATCTTTTACGTTAGACGGATGGACTGCCATTAATAGAAAGTTCTATTACGGTATCACAGCACATTTTATTGACAATAACTGGGAACTCCAATCAATTGTAATAGACTTCGGTTTGTCTTACGGTGGACACACAGAATAAGACATAGCCAAGGGTTTTTTGAAACAGTAAAAAATACGGCATTGAACAAAGGTAGTATTGGAAAGAAGCTAGAAACAACTGTCATGGAGTAACAAGGACGGAGCATAAACGTATGAATACGAGTGAGAAACAGAGAGTTTAATTATAGATGTACTATAGGAGGGAAACGACGAATTAACTTATTTTAAAAGGGGTAACAAAATTATTAATTTTTAGGAATATTAGACGCAGACGCGCATTGATTGAAAGCAAGAGAAAGGAATTAAGCGAGATGATTGGACGATACAGGTATACGTGCGACGAATTTGTATTAGGTAGGGCAAATATTCAGCTGGTGGAAGCATATGTGTGAAAATAAGCTATATGGATAAGAGAGATAAAAAGATGTTTGTTTGAGTTTGAAGGCGTGAATTGTATTCGGAATTGCTTGACGATTGAGGTTAGTTTTGTGAAATCAGGGGGAGGGTTGGCCGTTGTGTACGTTTTACCAAATATTTTAACATGTTTGCTATCGTAATTCTAAGGAAACGAAGAGTCATTAGAGCTTTCCGCGGTAATATCGAGGAAGTTATGCGAGTTGTTTTAAAAAATAAAGAACGGTTAGTGCTCTTACACAGAATATTGTTGTACGTTAGAAAATTTACGCGCGAACGTGAAAACAGGGGAGGCGTAGCAAGGCTATATAAACCACTTTCAAAGGGGGTGACGCTCTCTTAATTTTTCTTCAGTCCTTCGCGCTTCGTCGAGTTACTTTAGTGAAAGTTAGTGAATTTATGTATAATTGCACATAAGTTAGTATGATGACAAGTCAAGTCAATTAAAAAGCGAATGAAGCATTTTATACGAAGAGTAAATTTTGTATGCAAGTACAAACGATTGTTATTGTGGTTTTGGAATGCACGAAAGTTATTACATTTTGAAAGTATTTGATGATGAAGGCAGCGATTTTTGATTAATTTATTTGGGAATATAAATAGTAAATTTTGGAAATTGGATGGTCATGGTTTTATTATAAATGATCAGATTTTGGGGTAGCAGCATGCATAGAAGGATGGTAATTCAACTGGAGAGCTGTTTTATGGTGTAGTGCCATATTGGACGGCATCATCTTCAAGGGCTGGGTGGCGGATACCTGTTGGGAAATAGTTACCAGGTAACCAATTGTATAAAATCATTTTGTGGTAAATATTTGCAATGGTTCTTTTAATTTTTTTTGTGCTTTGGAGTGTATCTTGTTTGATATATTTAATGAACTGAAAACTTATGAGATTTATTTAGATAGTCAGGGATAATTAATCTACAGATAACCAGGCTTATTTTCTTTTTGTAGTGCAGTAAATTTCCACTCACATTTAAAGATATTTACAATGAGCTCTTGATAAGACAAAGGGGTAAGGTAAGGTATGAGGAACGCCCTCTTACTCTAAGAAAATATTTGTTTAATAAGATTATTGACTTGAATTACTTTTAAAAATGGCAAGGTTCGGTTCGGTTCGGTTCGAATCCATCACTATTTGGAAATAAATTACTTATCATAAGACACACAGCTCGGCAGACCAATCACTTCTTCAAGTTGTAATCGAAGTATGAAGTGGTAAATTAGATCAAGTGTTGAAATAAACACATTTTATTTAGTATACATTGTTGGAGGTAGTGGTTGAAATAAATACGCGTATTTCTACATAAATTGGAGTCCAGCAATTAGCTAATTGTACAAAATAAATAGTGTTTCGAATATTAATTATAGGAGATAATGTATCGTAGTTTAAAGAAATTAATGCAGACACGTTGTTAATGATTAGCTTGAACCTTAATAAATCATCGGTGCATAGACATCTTTCTGTATTTGCGAACAAACATGCTTGTATTTATTCTATCAATAGATCAAGAACAGTTAAAAATAAAGCTCACTACATTATTATTTGTACTTAAATGTACCTTAGAATTTAATCTAGAAAGAAACATTCTTTGATTTACGCAAAGTTACTCATTAGAAGAATGCTCAAAATCTAACAAATTGTTAAAATTATAGCATTGTATCCATATGCTTTTTACTTTAACAAATTACCATACAAGAAAATAATGAATTATTGAATTGATAGTTACGTCAACGACCAAATTAAATACTAGATACCTATGAAGATTATACATTTTCACTAAGTCAGCACACTGCTGAAAGATAGCGTATGTCACATATTTGTGTTTATTTCTTTTTGATCAAACACATACCCAATAAATGTAGCGTATACCTCAAATGAACGCGTCTGGACACTTCTATAAATTTAAGTTTATCTCTTTAGCAATCAATCATAAAACTCGTGTTTAGTGTTGGTGTAGGATTTGTTTGGGTAAATTGGTGTGAACGATACAACTGTAACTAATTCCAAGAAGTGATATCCTACGTAGAAATGGAAAGAAGTCAAAGGATTGTGTTTGGACAGCATTTGGCATATCTATTGTGTATACTTATCGATCTCAAGGAATTTTAGCGCGGAGCTATCTTAACAGTTTTAAAAATTGTTAACCCTTTGCTACCCGATGTTATTTACGATGCATCTTATAGGACCCCAGCGCAAGTGGGAATCCTAACAAAATTGTCTGTAATTAAAATGTCGCAAAATCAACAACAGAAACAAAAAATTACAGAAAAGGGCGCAGATATTTAGAATTGTATCTACCTATTTATTGATTTCAAAGGTAATTAAAGTGGTTTATTCTATCATGAATCAGTTGCAAAAAATCAAATGTTAAGCGACATCCTGAAACAAAACATAAAGTGGAATATGGCAACGTTAAGGGACACTCGCTAACAGTTCAAATAGGGTTGGTAGTAAATGGTTTCGTTAAAGAAACTATGTCAGTGAAAAGTTTATTTGTTCGCCGAACAAAGAATAAAAATTGGAGAGCTATAAAATAGCAAGCAATATCACTCAGTAATATTAATTTTTCTCCAGTAGAGAGTTTATGAGTAAACTCATTCTCGCAATAGTGAAAAAAATTGCTCCAGAAAAGCTTTAATGCAATTGGTTTGTATCGTCAAACAGGTACGCGTCAGCCATCCTAATGTAGTGCAACCTACCTGAGGATTTGACAGTACCCGGTTCTATGATCCAGTAGTCTAGTGGCAGGGAGTCACGATCCCTACATTGTGTGACCAATACATAACTCAAATACACACTGCAGATGGCACTAAATTGGGAAGGTTTGATGTAAAACTACAGCATCAAGTAACAATACTTTTAATAAAATACGGTAATCTCTAAATTAGGTTACCAACAATTAAGACATATATTACACATATCGGGCAAACAATACGAGACTCAACTCTTAACCAGATATGCTAAGTATGGACGAAGTAGGGATACTGTAGTACAGCTACTTTTTTTTGGAGGGGTTGGAATCGAAAGTCAATGCAACCCGGCTAGAGATGAAGGGTTAAACAAAAAGCTGAAAAAGTACCCTTGACAACTAGGAGTTTTCCCCCACGGATATAAAATGTCAGTAAAACACAATAAGGCTCAATCACACACCCATATATTCAGACCTGTAAGTTTCCAATCCGTTTCACCGATATATTTCTTAATGACAATATGAGGCTAAACCCATAAACCTATGCTATAATGGTACCTGTTTGGTAAGGTTGATCTAGAAATGGTAATTATAGAGAAGAACCAATTGCTATTATGTAGCAATACCGATGGTAGTGTAGCGGTTATGTAATAAACAAAGCAAATACGACAAACTACTTAATAAAAAATATAAATATCTTAAAGCCTGTGCCGCACTGGGCAATAGAAGTCACACACAAAAGCTGGCGGACACCCAAGACCACGCGCACTCGGTGTGGTGTCGCTTTTAGGGCTCTCGTTCAACTGTCTTCTGTTACCGTCCGAGTACGACTGATGTTACTTCACGCACTCCCACTGGGGCATAACGTTTTACTCAAACTATAGGGTACCCGCACTAATGGTATTTATTGTCACCCCTATTAAATTGTTCAATGATGACGTAACAGTACCAAATGTACCTATAATTTGAACAAAATATCTCAAACATAGACATATACGCAGACGTGGAAATATATTTTCATCGTAACATCAGTCATCAAATTCAATATAAATTCAATATAGATTCGTGTGCTTAAAGTATCAAGTCACATACACACTTATCTAAGATTCGGTTACAAATAGAGGCGTAAACTACGTAGTTAAAAGGTACGACTGTAAGTTAAAATAAAACAATCAATTGCAACAAATACATACAGTCATTCATCATCATCATTAAGTCCTTAGTCTTTGAACTGGTTAGACGCGTACCTATATTGTTTCCTATTCTGAGCTAAACTACACATTTTCTTAAAATTCTCACTGTCAGCAACTTTCACTATCTGCGTGCAATAGTCTGATCTAGGTCTACATCTACCCATCTATTTTTCTATATCTGCTTGTAATATAGTCCGCACTATTTCCCATAAATAATTTACAATGTATTCTGTCTTTCTATATCTCTTATTTTTCTTTGTTTCCCACATATATATTTATTTTCCTACTATTTCCATAACCCTTTTATTATCAACTTTGTCTGACCATGCATCGTCATCAAACATCTGAAGAATAAAATTACAAAAGGCGTACTCCTTTTCATGTCTGCTTCTCCTACTGTCACTATTTTATAGGCGTACAGTGCTGTGCCCTACACATATGCCTCAAACAATTTTTTCCTACTTTCTATGTTTGTTGTCTTTGAATATATCCGCTGCTCTATCTTGTTAGATACAGTTCGGTTCTGCTTCTATTGTTTTGAAAATATAAGGTTATCATAAAGTAAGGGATATATTTTAAATTATGATAACTTTTTAACAAATTAAGTTAATAACAAGAAATAAATGAAATCTAATTGCTTATGAAATGGGATTTAGTATGCCCAAAACAGGTTACGGCAATTGCTCAATATGACCTCCATTTTGTTGTTGTAAGATCACCATCCTTACCTCCAAATTGTACACAGCATTTCGTAACATTTCTGGTTGAATTGTACCAATTTGCTCCGTAATACTGTCTTTTAATTCTTGTAGCGTAGTTGGTCGTCTTCTAAATACTAAACTTTTAAAATAACCCCACAGCCAGTAATCCGCTGGGTTTAGATCAGGTGATCTTGGTGGCCATGAATTTACGAAATGTCTGCTTAACACGCGATCTTGAAAAACGTTGGTTAACAATTCTTTGACTGGTCGAAAAATGTGCGGGGGTGCTTCATCCTGTATAAAAATGATGTTTTCAATTCCGTAGTGCTCGTTTTGCAGCTGTGGAATAACATAATTTTGTAACATTTGCAAGTATCGTTCACCATTTACAGTTACAGATACGGCTTGTCCATTCTGCATTTCCTCGTAGAAATACGGACCAATAATAAAATCAGCTGTAAACCCGCACCAAACGGTGACTTTCTTGTCATCAAGACCTTTTTGAACGATTTGTTGCGGATTTTTTGCAGACCAGATTCTACAGTTTTGAGTATTGACTCCACCATTCAGAGTAAAATGTGCCTCATCTGTCCATAAAATACGGGATAACCATTCGGGTTCAATTTCCATCTGAGCCATTACTCGCAAAGAAAAATCGTACCTAGTAGCCAAATCTGCGTCCTTTAATTCAAACAGCATTTTCAGTTTATATGGATACATGTTTAGAATTTTGCGTAAAATTTTCCAAACCGTGGTATACGGCATTTGCAATCGCTTGGATATCGCATTTGCACTGCTGATTGCGAGTGAATTGCTTCTGGCTATGTCTTGATTTTCATGAAGAACCTCTGCAACTTGGACATCACTAATTATTGGTCTTCCTGATCTTGGTAAGTCAGTTACAGACCCTGTTCTTTCAAATTTTGTATCAAATTGCGGTACGCTTTCATTTGACAGGGTCCCGCTCTCAAACCCATTCTCGTGCGAAATCTTCGTAATCCGGCGGTGTAATTTCTGCCGGATTCATAATAGCACTGAACTAAACCAATTCTTGTTTGTAAATCCATGTTATTACAGTTGAGTCGTTTGAACTCAACGTTTACTTGAGTTTTAATTTCAAAATAAAACTTCAAATTGAATAATTTCGTTTTGACACTAGTGTCAACAATTGTTATGACAACGCTTTTGTTTCTCATAGATACGGTAAAATCCCATTCATTAAGCAACTAGATTTCGTTTATTTTATGTTACTAACTTAATTTATTAAAAAGTTGTAATGATTTAAAATATATCCCTTACTTTATGATAACCTAGTATATACCTTATTTCACCAATAGGAGGTTAAGCAGCCTGTGGTTACTAAGATTCCCCCAACACAGACATTTGCCGAATCGATAGTTTTCCAATGAATACTTTCGTACAATCAAGATTAGTTGCAAATAGTTCAAAACGAGCACCTGCATTTGTTTATATTAATCATTAGGTTAAGTGCAATTATTTTTTCATTATTACGTTTTCCGTCTTAAAACTAGTTGGACGCGTACTTTCACTGATTTGTATTCTAAGCTAGTCTACACAGTTCCTTAACTTTTCCACAGCCTATATATAGCTCCGTTTCTTCTCTATTGTTTTCTAAGCATGTGTCTTATTTCACCGATATTCAGTGGTATATGAAGGAGGTTAAGCAGTCTGTATCTACCAAGATACCCCAACGCAGACATTTGCGGAATTAACTGTTTTCCAATAACCCTTTCCACACAATTAACATTCGTTGAGAATACTGCTAAACCAACACTTGCAGCTGCTTATTACAATCATCGAGTTTAACTACAATTTTTTTGTCATAATGTTTTCCGTCTTGGAACTGGTTGGACGCGTACCTAAATTGATATCTATTCTGAGCAAGCCCACACATTTTCTTTAAATTCCAACAGCCTACATCTTTGATTATCTGTGTGCAATAGTCTAACCTAAGTCTACCTCCACCTCTCTTCTTTCCTATCTCTGTTTCTAATATATTCCGCACTATTCCCTTATGTCTTACTATGTTTTACTGTTTTCTACATATAAGGTTCTTCTCCTACCATTGCTAGAACCTCTTTGTTTTTAACTTTATCTGTCCATGATATTTTCATCATACATCTGTAACACGACATTTCAAACGCTTCCATCTTTTTCCTGTCCGCTTCTTCTACTGTCTAAGTTTCACATCCAGACAGTGCTGTGTCCCACATATATGCTTTTCAGCAACCTTTTCTTTGTTTCTGCGTGGTTGTCATTGAACACAGTAATTTTTTTTTCTTGTTAAATGTAGCACAATTTTCTGCTAATCTTTGTTTTGTTTCTTTTGCGCTTTTCCCAAATAGCGTTATTTGGATTGCTTGGTAGCAGAAATCTTTAACCGTTGCAAGTTTCGTTTCCTATTTGTATTTTAGTTTTAGATTTATCTTCCCCTCTTTTGCATACTAGTACTTTAGTTTTATTTTCATACCGTGTCTTTTTGTTAGAACTGTTTCCATTTCATTAAGAGCTGTTTCTAACTCTTCCTTGCTAGATGCTAATACCGCTATATCTTCTGTAAATCTAAGCATATGGATCTTTCGTCCCTGCATAATAATTCCAAATACCTTCCTGCATTTGACTTCATTCATTGCCTCTTTGATGTACAAGTTAAAAATTAAAGGGGATAGGACACATCCCTGTGTCACCCCTTTCCTAATATCTGCTTCTGAACTTTCCTACTGTAATTTTATTACGGCTATTTACCTCTTTGTGTAAACTACGTACTATCTGTCTATTCTCAGAGCTCATTCCGGTCTTTTTGAGTATTTCGAACACTTTTTTCTATTCTACATTGTTGAATGCTTTTTCTACATCTACAAACACGATATACAAGCTTTCTCATATCTCTATTGTCTTCTCCATTATCACCTTCAAAGCTAAAATTGCCTCCCGTACTCCCCTGTTTCGCCTAAATTGATCTTTCCCTAGTACTTCTTTGGGCCGTTTTTCTATCCGTCTTTGCACAATTCTAGTTAATATTCTTGACACGTGTGCTATCAAATTTATTGTTCGAAAATTTTCACATTTATCCGCGCCTCTCTATTTGTTATAGTGACTGTGATGTTACGTTTGAAATCTTTGGGTATCTCGCCTGTTTCATACATATATACCCCATTCACGTTTAATATGGGATGACGTCATAAACAGTAATAAAGTGCTAGAGATTGTAAAATGTGAACGTAACTATGAACGTAGGTTTAATGATATTAGCATTTAGTTCTACCGACATGCATTTGAAATAAATGATGTAACTGTTTTGGGAGTAATGGTTATTAAAAATTCCAATGTGCGTGGCTCGTATTGCGCATACCTTTTCACATGTGTTTCGAGATTGGGTGGTTTTTAAATATAAATCCTACAATCTACTATTGCCACTGTTTTTAGGCCAAGCGCTTTTTTGAATGAAATAATCATGTTCTTTTGTATCTCTTCTATCTGGCCATTCCACAAAACATCTAAATATGCATAGTACCTACAAAATTTCATAAGATTTACAAAGGTTCTGGACACTGACTAATGACTTAACTTTATTATTAATATTAAGAAAAAATAAATTGTAATGTAACTTTAATTATTCAATAATAAACAAAGTAACAAAGATCATAGGTTACAATGTTAACATTCTGAAATTTGGGGTTATTTGGCTATCTAGTGCATATGTAGTCTAAGAAAAAATTATAAATCTGATCAGGAAATACACATAAAATAACTTAACCATGACAACGCAGCATTTATTTGAATTATGACGTTATCCCATATTTGACGTGAATAGGGTATAGCTTACAAGTTGGAAGAGACTTTTTGATACTGCATTTCCAGCGGTCTTTAGAGTTTTTGTTTGCACCTTATCTATACCCGGTGCCTTACTATTTTTCGTGTTCTTTAATGCTAATTCAAACTCATCTCTAAGTATAGAACATCTCAAATCATCGTTTACTATCGTTTACGTCTATAATAAAGTCTCCTTCCGCACCCCTTGTATTTTTGCTATACGGTTTTATATCTCTAAAATGTATTTTAATTAATTTGTGTGCTTTGTCTGTCTTTTCTATTTTCATCTTAATTTGTACCTCTTTGCACTTTTCATCAATCCATTACTCTTTAGATTTCCTGCATTTGTAATTAATTTTCCATTTTATGGCTTTGTATCTCTGTTTTCCAGCTTCGACCAATCTGCTTTTGTATTTTCATCTTCTACTAAATTCAGGATATCCTTTGTTATCCATGGTTTCTTATTTTGTTTTTGTGTATACCTCAGAATATATCTGGCCGCCTTGTATAAGCTGAATTTAATGTTAGTCCATTCTGCTTCTACTTCCACAGTATCAAAAATTTTCCCGATATCTTTCAGCAGTTCATTTGATTTTTTCGAATCTTTCGTGAATATCTTTATCTTTTAGCGTCTCAAAGTTAAAGTGCCTTTTTCCGTTTCTTTTTTTTTCAAATTTTTTAATTTAAAATCAGCCTTCATAATTACAATGCTGTGGTCAGTGTCTATATCTGCTTCTGGGTAGCTTCCACAGTCTTTACTTGATTCCTAAACCGTTGTATAACAAGTATTATATCTCCTGGCATCTTCCAGGTGCATAGTCTTCTAGCAAGATGTTAAAATAATGGTTAAATTGTTTTTGTCGCAAATTCTACCAACCTATTTTTCTTGTGCCTCGTGCCTAAACCAAACAAACCTACTACCGTTTTCTACCCTTATCTACCACTGCGTTAAAATCCCCCGTAATTAATAAATTTTCATGTCCTTTTACGAATTTTAGTATGTCTTCGATCTCTTTGTAAAGCACTTCTACCTCGTCCTTACTATAACTACAGGTGGGCCTGTGTACTTAATTATTACTGTATTTACCGGTTTAGATTCTTATCTAACCCTGAGTACTGTGTTCTTTTGTAGGTAGTTTTCTACACAGCGTCCTAGCTTTTTTCTCAAAACTATCCCCACACCCAAATTTCCTTCCTCTCATCTTGTAAGAATTACGCTAAAGCCTCCGCTCCAAAAATCTCTCGCCTCTGGGTACCGAACTTCGCTGATTCCTACTATCTCTAATGGTAACATATTCTTTTCAATTTTCAAGCTCTTAGCTTACCTACTTGCTTCATACTTCTGACATTCCACACTCGAATTTGCAGAATGTTCCCGACTCTTTTTCTAAACTTTCCGCTCGCATTCTCCGAAGTAGTCCCCACCCAGAGATCTGAATGGGAGACTATTTTAACTCCCGTTGTCTTCAACATCGCAGTAGTGGGTCTTAGAATGCCATACCAACTTCTATGGCATCTGTCACTCTAAGCACCGAAAGACCCGTTACCCTCTTTCGGGGACTTGTCTTAGCCTGGTTTCTTACCAAATACCTACTAATTTGGTTGCACCAGTTGTTTGGTTCTTTAGATCACTGAAACGCGCAAGCCATTCTACCCGTTCTAGTAATCTAGAACTTCTTCATGTGTAGATCTATTCAGAAAGAAAACACATATCATGTCCAAGCAAAAATACAAGCCGAAATTACAGAAGCTCAAATTCTACGTAAATGCATGTTAACAGCTATATAATGATCTGGTTAATATCCATTGAGAATTCTGTTTGTTGTTTTATGTAGTTGCATCGACTACATAAATATACATTTAAAATTAAACCCAGATCAAGTGAGTTAAACGGAGATATAAGTCTCCAAGTATAAATCAAACTACAAACATAACCTATAGTAAATAATATACATGACATCGATACTTTTTCCTCTAAATCTTCCTCTACCCTAAAACAGAAACCATCACATTAAATACGTACCTAAACCTTAGATGAAGCTAGATAACTTAAAAGAACAATACAATTTTAAAGTGCATTACCTATAAAATACGAAGAAGTTGACTGTTTTTTAAGACCCTTCTCTCCAACTAACGAAAGATAAAGTTAAGTGAGCTAAAACTAGTTGTTAGACAAGGAAACCTCTTTCTTTCTAGTTCCTATAACGGGTGAATAATGAAATATTGTTGCCAATAGCTCTTAATTTTAACATTGTCTTTAAAAAATTAGGAGAAAAAATTAATTGTACTGATACCGATTTAACACATTACGTTTATTTCAAGTGCTCATGATATAAAAAATACATCATAACTAACACACCTTGCAATGCCACAATGATTGAATAAAATTATTTAAACCGTCAGCAGTTCATCATTTAAAAATCCTATACCATCTTGGCTTTTTACTGAGACAATGCTTAGTTTTCTCCATTATTTACGGGTTACGCTCTCAAATTTAGACGAATGTGTTTCAGGTTTTGCAGAAGAAGCTGAAATTTCTTGAATTCCATTTGCAATTTTGCTCAAAAATAGATACTGCTTTATATTAAAATTAAAACCCTTTGCATTGCAAGGAACTAATCGTATTTTTAAATTATAGGCACCAATAATAGAATCAGTTTGGGTTTTATAAATGCGTTCTGTAACGCTCCCGCGCTAATTAAGCAGATATCTATATATGACAAGCATTTATCGATTTTAGTTACTTCAGGAACTTTAGTAATGGAATAACCATAAAGTTTTATAAAAGTTAGGTGGTTTGCAATTTACAAACAGGGCAATTTCATCCTAATATTAAACTAGAACATGAGTAGATAATATTCCCATGCACCAAAACCACTTTGACCTCAACCGCAAGTTCTGTTCAAATTGTAAAAATTGCTTGCATAGATAAAATTAAAGATACTCTAAAATAATATAGCTTATAATTACCACCATCGCAAAATACAATGAGCAATTTGTTAAAATTACTTAATTTAATCAGATTCATTAAGATCTTTGTATATAAACTTTTTGCTTGAGTCGAGCGACTAGTGACAAATTTGTAGTAATTCGACATACGATAATTTAATAAATTTGGGTTTGCTAGTGGAAGAATGCTCGTAAACCGTGAACGTGAACGCGGAGTTAAATAAATTGTCGTTACTATTGAAAGTGGTCCGGTAATGGAAAACTACTTCAACATCTGTTGGATTCCAAGAACTACCGATACCCAAACTTGCCTCACAGCGCAAGGGTTGATAGAACCTTGTTCTTGAACCACAAACCGTAAGTGATAGAATTTAGCTCTCTTGTTAACGTATATTCCAAAATATACAAACAACTTATTAAGATCGAGACTGTTAGTTGGTGCACGTTTAGTACGAGTGTAATGCAATAGAAATTTACATATAATATTCAAATCCGCTTGAATAAATTAAAAATATCTATTTTCTATTAGATACGCTCAAGTTGGCAAATTATGGTAGAGTTTAGTTTATTTGTGAATTGTTGTTTGTTCAATATTAAGACATGCATGTTTAATATAGCTTGTAGAAGTCTTGCTTTTTTTATTTGTGCTTAGTTTGAATTAGTAGGAGAAACGAAGTTTACACAGGGTTCCATTAACCTGTCAATATAAGAAGTAATTCTTTAGTCATCTTGTAGACCACCATCGCCAAGGGAGATAAGACCAAATTCTAGGTGAGCTGATGCTCAACATTTTATTGGTCAGACGCTTCAAAGACCTTTTCAAGTAGGTGAAAGTGTTAAAGTTTGAATACCCCTTGAAGAATGTGTTTCTACAAAACTCAAACCTCACCAAGAAAAGTTAGTTGGTAAATTTTTTTGTTACGTCTTCTCGGTAAATTAAATTTCAAGGGTCGTTAGAGTAAATTACACATTTAGCATTTTCACTGCCGATTGGGTACCGGAGCTCCTGTTCACTTTGTTTCTGGCAGTTCTTAGAGTGGTGAAATAAAGACACGCTTTTGTGTTGTCAAGGTGAGTAGAAAGTAAACGTCAATGGGTTGAAATTAAGTTTTTAATACAGAATATTTAGCATGTAACGAAATAAATAAATTATTATAATATTTGTATGGAGTCCGTTGGTAAACAATTCTTTCTGTCTAAGGTATTTTAGTTTCCATAACTGAATTGCGCGGTTAACCCTCCAAATTTGTTAATGATCTGTTAGTATTTGTCCGCTTAGTGCCAAGCAACACTATCTACACAACGTATGTTTTTGATTTGAGTAAACATATATATCTTCTTTGGTATTTGAGTTTTGTGAAATTACATATTTTTGTGGCACGAACTTTGTTTTACTTAATTTTCCACCCCTTCTTAAAATTACCAGTATACAAAATATTGGTTTAATACCTCAAACTAATTGGAAAATTCAAATTAGAAAAACTACTACCTAGTTAACTTTCTTCGGTTTGTTACCAGACAAAAAAACGTGTTTACCAGACAGAAAAACTCAGACGAACGTAATTCATTTTGCCGCGACCACGATAATCATACCTGCAATCCGAAATGGGAAAACACCTATTGACTGCTCCAAATCGATGAGAAATTCAGTCCATGTCGATTATAATTCAAGGAACACTTTTGCGATAGTTCTCCGAATATCTAGTATTACGCTAGGTACGAGCTTACGCTAATTAAATTACACTACACACAAACAGTGATTGTTTTTTAGGTTAACAGGATACTTTCGCAATACATCGCTGGCGATTGTTATCACAGTACGAACACTACACGGTCTGTGATTTTATATCCCGGCAGCACGCTTTTACTGCCGTATTACATAGCCAGTAATTTGTTCACTTACGGCATAAAAATCATTCCAGTACACGATCAGTAATTGCATTCTGACCTCACCTTATTCATTTACACCTGGAACGCAGAACATCACCCCGCTGACGCAGTCAGCCAGTTAGGTCTTAGTTGGGGATCAACGTCGTACTCCAATGAGCTGTGGAAGCACCAGTTCGGCAATCATCGCCGACAGTCACTTCATGAGTGTTTGCATCTTCTTTTGGGCTAATAGTAATCCTTCATTAGTTCATCATAACATTTCCTTAAGAAAAGTTTGTATATTTGTAGCGAAATAAGCTTCACGTCTATTCTCTCGTGTTAATCTTGTATTTATATTGTACTTCCTTCATTAGCCTAGGATTTATTTATACTTATCACCACGCGCCCGTGTTAATCCTGTACTTACTGCATTTGTTTTCAATTGCCTCAATGAGCTTGTTACCTGTATATTTGTTCTTTTATTATACGCAAGAATAGGCAACCGTTTGTTCTTGTTTGTGCTCATTAATACGCCTTCGTGTTAATCATTGTAAGACTATTAAGGATTATCAGTTAACATCCTAGGGATTTTAAGACCAGAAGGAAGGGATAGTTACTGTTGTAAGCGTTGCCACTAGTAAGCCAAATTTCCATCGGCAACTTCATGCCAATCTAAACGTAAAATCCATATCTTCTTAATAAATACCTTAATTAAAAGTGTTGCGGGAACGATAAACTTACAAGAATCAAACAATTAACAACAGTAAATAAAAAATTTCTTTTAGTGCAGTCCATTTCAACATTAATGCAGAATGTAAAATAGTCGAAGTAGGGATGCCATTGTTGATTTAGTACCTTAAAACCAACGTTGTCATAATTCACTATTTTTGAAAAACAATCTTTTTCCAGAACTATATTAAGCAATTCCTCTGAGATATTAGCCCCTTTGTAAAGTGAATTTAACCAAAGTTAAAAATATCTCTTACTTGCCAATATAATGATCAAGCTTTCTTCAAGCTAGCAGAAGAAAAAAGCAAATTATCCAAGTAAACATATTATTGAGTTACTACACGCGCTAGTGAAAACTCGCCTCCCTCATATTTTGCTAGCTGCTGAAGCGTTTTCGGTGCTAAAAATGTTGAACATTTTAATCAAAAACTGCAGTATTTAAACAATCGCCCCCATTGGATCGTTTCTTGAAAAGCACCATAAAATTTCCTATAATTTCCTTTGACTAGAGTCTACTTGAATTCTCAGAGCGACAGCTAATGGTATAGAGAATAATCGAAAATTTAGGAAAAAGTCAACTGCATTTATTTGTAGTTTCGGACCCGTGCATATTAAATCACTGCGGGAGACTTGAGTAGAAGTTTTTTTTTTTTTTTCTTAATCTTCTTTGGGTATTAAACCACTCATAGTTTTTAAAATTATCTTTATTAACGTTTCGATCCATAACCTAGGATCGTTTTCAAAATAATAAAAACTTCAAGTTTGACATTTATGACACAAATTGAAGGTGACTTTGATTTATTGATGTTTGAAATATTTGGTTTGAGTACACTAAGCAAAATTTTTAAAGTTTAAATAAATAATTGCCTTCAATTTGTGTTACGGCCTGGGACCGACTTTTTTAGGTAGCCAATACGCTTAACGTGAAATCAGCTGATTAATTTTTATTGTAAAAATTCAATAACTTGGGAATTGGAAAACATTTTTTAACATGTTTCTATTTATACAATTTAGAGGAGGTTATTAAAGAAGTGTGCAATTGCATTATTAAAAGGCTTAAGTAGTCGTTTTTATATTTATTTTGAAGGAAATCATTATGATTTAGGCTACCTCTTTGGTAGATTTTAACATTGTTCTGAGGTAACCTTATGGTGGGTTTACACTTGTCAGATACCAATGTTGTTCTATGAAGGTTGTATATGGATCTGAGGCGACCCTATGGCGGGTTTACACTTGTCAGATACCAATACTGTTTAACGGAGATTGTATATGATTGTGAGGTAACCTTATTGCGGGTTTACACTTGTCAGATACCAATGCTGTTTTACAGGGGTTGTTAATATGCTTCATCATCATCTTCATTGGATCTTCATCTCAAAACTGGTTGGACACGTACCTGCACTTATTTATATTTTGAGCTAGCTTCCTTTCTATTGTTTTCTAATTTTATGTTTTATTTCACCGAGATTCAGTGAAGGGGGTTAAGCAACCTGTGGCTACCAAGATCCCCCAACACTTAGATATTTGCCGAAATAATGGTTTTCTAGTTAATATGCTTATTGTTATATAATTAGTTATTGTATGTATAAACAGAAATCATGTATGTAGGCTGTATTTCATGTTAATATCGCAAGGAAAACCCAGGAAAAACTTGCAATGCTACCTAGATACTGGGGGCATTTGATTTTCATTTGTTATTTCTTTTAGTAATGGAATCCATTGTTTACTGAAAGTTACGGATTCGTTTACAACGCAGTTATTTTTATGTAAGGTTATATAAGCAGCTTCTTTGATTTTGCGTTTTTGGTGGTTTTTTTGAAAACGATCCTAGGTTATGGCTCGAAACGTTAATAAAGCTAATTTTAAAAACTATGAGTGGTTTAATACCCAAAGAAGATTAAGAAGAATACTAAACAAACCACAACAAACATACAGGGAGTATTTACAAGTCAGGTGTGGGCCTGAAATTTGTATTTGTTTTAGACAGTTGGACAATCTAAACCTAAAACTTTCGCATTCCAAAAATTCACTTACATTCCTAATAAAATGCAGAAACAACGAAATAATACCAAAAGGATTTAGAATCAAATTTGGAAAGACAAGCAATAAACTATCAAGGATTCTCGAAAGAACAAGCTACAGTATGATGAGGGAAAGACTACAAAACCACCGACACATTATTTATAAGTTAAAACAAGATATTGAGGGTATTATAAATTTCATACGAATAAAGGTAACAAAATATGATTTTGATAAAATTCTCGCTAGTGCAAAAACGTACTACGAATCAGTATTTTCCAAACAGAAAGAAATTCACTTAAAGAAATTTAATGACTTATTTATAGAGAAAAATAGCACTCAAACTAAAACGTTAGAAAACAGCAACACCATGCTAAACACCGTGATAAATTTATCAAACAGAACTATTAACGACACAGAAAAATCAATTCTTTCAAAAGGCCTTAACTTTGCAGTGACGCCAAAATCAATACCAACCTTTGAAATAATTAGCTGTATTGAGAAAACAGCAAACCAACTTGAAGAAGATCAAGCAAACGAATTTAGAGTACGATGCAAAATCGAAATAGAAAAGAATCACAAAATAAAACCAAATGTAAGTAGTAACGAAATACAAGCAATTCGCAATCTAAGAAACGATATCTCAATTATAATTCTACCTGCTGACAAAGGCAATGCAACAGTAATAATGAATAAAAACGATTACAACACAAAAGTCAACGAACTATTAAACACTGAAAATTACACCAGTTTAGAAACGGACCCAACAAAATCGATTGAAAATAAAATATACAAAACCCTATTTAAATTTAAAAATGAATTCGAAGACAAAGAAAGAAGTAAACTGGTCCCACATTACAGTAAACCACCCCACTTTTACGGTCTACCAAAAATTAATAAAAAAGACATTCCTTTAAGACCTATCGTAAGCTCCATAAATTCACCATGCCATAATTTAGCAAAATTTCTACTAAAAATTATAAATCCATTAGCAGGCAAAACGGATTGTTTCATTAAAACAACCAACATTTTTAGAAAAATTATCAAACATAAAATTGAAAATACACACACAATGGTAAGCTTTGATGTGGTAAATCTCTTCACAAATGTCCCTATAAACAAAACGCTTAATATTATAAAAACAAACTAGAAAAGATGACAATCTTAAAGAAAGAACAAAACTAAGCATATCATCGATTATGGAATTACTTGGTTTATGCGTCAATACCACATATTTTCAAATAAATGATCAATTTTACAAACAAAGCGTCGGAATGGCAATGGAAGTCCACTATCACCAATCTTTAGTAATATATTCATGGAGGAATTCGAAAAGATGTAATATTCACACAAGAATTGAAACCACTAATCTGGTGGAGATACGTAGATGATGTCTATGCTATTTGGCCTCATAATACAGAACTAATTAAAAACTTTGTACAGTCAATTAACGAAATAGAACCAACTATTAAATTCACATATGAATTAGAACAACATGGAAAACTTCCGTTTTTAGATATTCTCGTTAGCAAAAACGATACAGCAATTAATACATCGGTATATAGAAAACCAACACACACAAACAGATACTTAAACTTCGATTCAAACCACCCACACTGTGTGAAACGAGGAATTATCAAGACCATGTATGATAGAGCAAAATTAATATCATCAAACGAAGAAATTTTAAAAAAAGAGAAAGACCTAATCAGATGTACACTAATAAAAACAAATATCCTAAAAGAATAATAGAGAAAGAAATGAATAAAACCCTAAAAATAAAGAAAAGAAAACAAAACAATGATACACACAACAAAATGCTCTCAATACCATACATAAAAGGATTTTCCGAAAAATTCAAAGAATAGGAAACAAATTTAAACTTAAAACAGTATTTAGAACCAACAATACACTAAGAGCACAATTAACAAAAACAAAACCCAAAAACGCAATACAAAGTTCAAAAATTGTATCTACAAAATACCGTGCGAATGTAATAAGTTTTATATAGGGAAAGTTCCAGACCATTTGAAGTTCGATTAAAAGAACATAAATCATATATAAAAAATAGAAAATTTGAAAAATCCATGATTTGCCAACATGCATGGGACTCCAGTCATAAAATAAAATGGGAGGACGCAAAAAAAATTATCGACAAAGAAGAAAACCACCAAAAACGCAAAATCAAAGAAGCTGCTTATATAACCTTACATAAAAATAACTGCGTTGCAAACGAATCCGTAACTTTCAGTAAACAATGGATTCCATTACTAAAAGAAATAACAAAAGAAATAACAAATGAAAATCAAATGCCCCCAGTATCTAGGTAGCATTGCAAGTTTTTCCTGGGTTTTCCTTGCGATATTAACATGAAATACAGCCTACATACATGATTTCTGTTTATACATACAATAACTAATTATATAACAATAAGCATATTAACTAGAAAACCATTATTTCGGCAAATATCTAAGTGTTGGGGGGATCTTGGTAGCCACAGGTTGCTTAACCCCCTTCACTGAATCTCGGTGAAATAAAACATAAAATTAGAAAACAATAGAAAGGAAGCTAGCTCAAAATATAAATAAGTGCAGGTACGTGTCCAACCAGTTTTGAGATGAAGATCCAATGAAGATGATGATGAAGCATATTAACAACCCCTGTAAAACAGCATTGGTATCTGACAAGTGTAAACCCGCAATAAGGTTACCTCACAATCATATACAATCTCCGTTAAACAGTATTGGTATCTGACAAGTGTAAACCCGCCATAGGGTCGCCTCAGATCCATATACAACCTTCATAGAACAACATTGGTATCTGACAAGTGTAAACCCACCATAAGGTTACCTCAGAACAATGTTAAAATCTACCAAAGAGGTAGCCTAAATCATAATGATTTCCCCTTCAAAATAAATATAAAAAAACGACTACTTAAGCCTTTTAATAATGCAATTGCACACTTCTTTAATAACCATCCTCTAAATTGTATAAATAGAAACATGTTAAAAAATGTTTTCCAATTCTCAAGCTTTTGAATTTTTACAATAAAGATTAATCAGCTGATTTCACGTTAAGCGTATTGGCTACCTAAAAAAGTCGGTCCCAGGCCGTAACACAAATTGAAGGCAATTATTCATTTAAACTTTAAAAATTTTGCTTAGTGTACTCAAACCAAATATTTCAAACATCAATAAATCAAAGTCACCTTCAATTTGTGTCATAAATGTCAAACTTGAAGTTTTTATTATTTTGAAAACGATCCTAGGTTATGGATCGAAATGTTAATAAAGATAATTTTAAAAACTATGAGTGGTTTAATACCCAAAGAAGATTAAGAAGAATACTAAACAAACCACAACAAACATACAGGGAGTAATTGAGTAGAAGTTTTCACACTTCCATTAAAATACATCTTAGCGGAGTTGAAGAACTAGCCTTGAAAATGGCATGATGAGAGGAGAATAACTCGTAAGCGATCTCTCTCGAATTGGAGCCAACGACATATATTCTTCTTTTCCTTTAAATAACCTTTAATTACTGCTGCTCATTGGATTTCTAAAAACGGTGATGTATTAAATTTTCTCTCTAAAGCATAAAGGCGACTGAGTGCATCGAATAATAATCTCCCGATTTCGTTGAACTGTACTTATATGGTACAGTTTGCTGAATAACGACTACTTAATTCCCGTTCAACAGTCATATGCGTACATTCTCTCGCAATCTTGAACATCGAAATGTTCACAACTTTGCCTAGGAATGTCTTCGACTTCCTAAAGCTTACTAACTAAAGAATCCAAAACGGGTTCAACAACTAAATGAAAAGTTTGAAACCCCCTTCGCAGCGGACCACTTACTGGGGCGGATCCCTTAACGACATATCCTAATTTTGTTTTCATTGCAATTAACGAATATAAGAATCCAGAAGTCTTACGAGAACCGAACAAAGTGTAGGGAACAGTCCCGCTCCAATTATTCCATCGATAGTCCCCGGTATATCGAATTGTCTGCTAAGTGCAGATCATTTAAGTATTCCAGTAAGTCGCAACAAATTTTACAGTCTGGAAGTTTATCGGTAATTTCATCAACCAAAATAAACGTCTGAATTAAATCGAGACAAAATTGCTCTTGTAGTAATACCATACACCAAATTACTACAGCAACCAGTACCTTTAACTACTTAACTGCAGGTGTGAATGTCCAATTGAAGCATTCTAGAGCATTTTAGGGTAAGAAAATTCGCTTGACTACCCGAATCGAGCAAGAATCTAACCTTAAATTGTTCGCCATTTTTACCAAACATATTTACTATAGCAATCGACAAAATCACGGTACAACTACAGTATTGCCCGAAATAAACAGTACTGAAACTAAGTTGGCGGTGTTTTTATGCGTGCGCTGTCACACTCAAGTTAACTAGTATAGACCTGTCAAGTAAACCTCAAACAAGTAATTAGTAGGGCCTAATTGTTAAAAATGGTGTTAAGTACAGAGGAGAAAGTGTTTCTGGTAGAGCATTATTTTCATTCATACGGAATCGGCCGACGTAATGGTGCACGTTTGCTATACGTGTCTGATCAATTCACACAAAGGTTTAATAAACGTTCTCCAAGTAATGCTGTAATTTTGAAGGTTATTGAAAAGTTTAGAAATACAGGTAGTGTATTGTGCCAACGAAAAGGAAACTCAGGGCGTCCCAGGACAGTTAACAACAACAATAACCATGAACGTGTTTTGAGCAAATCTTAGAAAATCCGAAAGTCAGCCAGGCAAGGACAGCGTTACAACTTGATTTAAAAGAACTTCCTTTCAAAGAATCCTGAAGGAGCTGGGTACATTTTCGTATATGATTCAGGTACATCAACAACTACATCCTCGGATTATCGCAGTAGAGTGGAATATTGCGCCAGAATTCTCGCGTTACAGTATGAAAATCCTGAATTTTTGAAAAATGTTTGGTTTTCAGACGAAGCACATTTTCACTTGTCAGGCTATGTGAATCGTCGCACAAATCGATTTCTGGGCTTTGCCAGACCCGATGAGGTTCAAGAGGTTCCTTTACATAGTGAAAAAGTGAGTGTCTGGTGTGCTGTTTCCGGACACGGAATCATTGGTCCGTACTTTATCGAAGAGAATGGTAGGCAAGTCACACTTAATCAACAGAGGTACAGACAAATTTATCCCTGATCTACGTCAATTCTGTCGTGCACGTAACTTGGCATTTCGAAACCAATTTTTTTCAGCAGGACGGGGCAACTTGCCATACTGCTGCCGCAATTCGTCAATTTCTTCAAGAACATTTTCCAAGCAAATTCATATCACGATTTACTGACTTCCCTTATCCTTCACATTCTCCAGACCTCACACCTCCAGACGCATACATTTGGGGCATGGCTAAAAATGCCGTTTTCAAACGGGCACCACAAACCATCGATGAATTAAAGGATGCCGTTAGAGTCTTCTTCGCAGCCCTGAGACAACCCTTATTCAATAACATGACCAGAAACTTAGAACATCGTTATGAAGTCTGTCTCGAACGAGGAGGTGCACATTTAGAACATATAATAAAGTGTCAATAAAATGTATTTTTTAAATATACAAAACAATTACAATTTCAGTACTGTTTATTTCGGGCAATACTGTACTTGTAATGATATCCAAGACTGAACAAAACGACGATGTGCGTATAGAATCAAAATTCTACCACTGATACCTCATCCGATCTCCCAAGCAGGGCCATAAATATCGGGTGGTGAGTGTGACCCGCATCCCAACACACGGTTGTGGTTGTCGGCAAATTTTCTGCTTTAGTCGGCATCTTTTTAAACATTTATTTTCGTGATCGCTTACTAATACTTGAGTATTTACATAAAAATATAATGCCTACATATGTGCTATTAGTTTTGTCGGCAAATTTTCTTCACAACACCCTCCCATATAACGAGGTCTACTTACGGCCCTGCTACCAGGCACCCCGCAAACCACATTAAGGTGCTGTCCCTTTATCTCAACGACCATGCCATGTCTGTGACTATCAATTTTGCTGCCAGTCTAGGATTGAGGTACACTAACGTGTGTGAGGGAATTATGTTTAGATTTACAAAATTCGAAAGAAACACGAGTCTTGCAAGTAGCTACCCGGTGTTGCTCAAAACAAAGCATACCTAAATTTCAATCATTAATAAACTTAAAGCTTTCTAGCGGAGTGTTCGCCAAAAAAGTATTACATTGAGAGATTTTGTAATGTGACTGATAAATAATACACTAGCTAATACTTGATACCTTACCCTTAACAAAAAATGATTTACCTTTACTGTAATTCGTCGTTGTTCTCGTCTTCTTTTCAGGCGATGTCATAGCAAAAATCAGAGCTTGTTCCTTAATAAAACCTATTACTTCCTTATAAGTCAGAACAGTTGATTTTTGAGTATTGTCAAAGAGGTTCCTAGTTTGCCTATCTGTTTTATACAATATTGAGAAAGCATAAATAAACTCTAACAAATCGCATATATTCAGTTTTTGTAATGCTCCATATGCCGAACGAACCATTCTAAAATGCTGTTTAAACCATTTGCTGAAGCGGTTACTGCTGCGTTCAAATCTAAAATCTTTTCTAAAATTCAAGGATTATATCTTTACTTCAGCGATTGCCAAAGGCTTTCATAATTGACGCCTATAGGAGGTAGCCCTGCACATACATTTAAAGTTTTTCCTGTAGGTTACCCTACGAAGTAACTCATTTTATAGAGATCACTCAACTTGTCACTGGTTTTTAAAACATTCATAAAAACAGGAAATTTTAGAATATCTTCTGAGAATTGCGGTAGCGACAGTTTCGAAAGACGAGGAATGTTTGTATGAGAGGCGTCTCCGTGGCGTAGATGCTATGTGTGTGACTACTACGTCCAAGGTCCCGGGTTCGAATCCCGACACGGTCAACTTGAAAAATGTTAGGCGAGCATTTTTCACAAAAATACACCCTCGTTCGGATGAGAGGTTAAATAGAGGTCCCGTGTGTGAGTGCGTGTCACGCACGTTAAAGATCCTACCTTGCCTGAAACGGCAAGGGTTCGGCAAAATTTTAAATTTCCAAGCAACAAAAAACTCGCCTCCTGGCCAATGTAGTACCTTTGAGTGGAGCACTGGAAAATCAAATGTAAGGTATTTGTATGCGTATGCGTATCACAATCTAACTCCTGAACTATATCTGCAAGTTCCTTCTTAGACACAATCTTAGCGGCAGTCCCAAAATTACAATATAATTCATCAAATGCTTCGATACTTTGGTAGTTGACTTAAATTCGGCATTCAATAACAATTCCGTTTCATTAATTTCATATACAAGTTTTTCGAAATTAACCTTGGCATTTAAAATTTTCAGTCTAATAATAAAAATTTTTCACCATATTTGGGTTATCCAAATTCATAATGACATTATACAAGCCTTGAATCCTCTAAAAATATATTTCTTTCCTGGTATTCAACATTTATAGTCAATTTTTTAATTGCGCTTTACTTTCTGCCATTACGAGTAGTAACTCCTATATACACGAGATACTCCGTATAAATTTATATAAATTAATGTTTACCAACCAAACAAGCAAAATACTACTATTAACAAAGATCCATTATCAGCTGACCACAACAACAAAGTGACTAATTTCAATCAGGAATGATAGATGCAGACAAATTAAATTAGTTATCCCACTGATAACCAATTCCAAACATAATATATTTAAACTGGAGAATCGTGTTATACTATTTACGATAATTTATGTCCAACGCTTGAGGCACGACAGACCACATTCGAGATACACACGGAACCCGAACAATTCAATTCGTGTATCTAATATAAATCACGAAAACGATTTTATGTGAAGAATTTCTGGTCTATCGGCTCGGTACACAAATTAATAAACTAAAATTCAGACGGACAGAATACAAAAAATACTATGTTAATGCTATTCGTTAGTCTTTGCTTTATCGACTATTTTATCAAATAAATATTTCCATTAAAACCCAGAACTGTATGTATCCATAATAGATAAAACAAAGAAAACTTAATAATGGCACTTACCCAAATTCCAAGCGCTATAGCTTGCTTCTTCGACTCGTTCCGGAAAATAATGGAGGATAATAGGATTGTAAGGATTTGAGGATTTTATTTCACACCACTAAATCCCCGTATCTAACTCAAAACTGCCCGAATAACACCAAACTTTCTTTTTAATCAGGGAGTTCGACCATACGATTTCTACGACAACAATCATCTGCCTTTACTGGCTTATCAATTAACATAAAATAAATTCCTGAATGATACAGATAACGCCTTTATGTATACAAATCATTATACCTGCTAAGTAAACAAAATAACTTTAATTGGGTTAATATAATTAAGTGTTAGTGTAAACACTCTGCGTTTGATTTTTCTCCAATGCGAGTTATGTATCCCCCAATTTATGTATGTATTATAAAATAGAATCTAATAAGAAATTGTTCGAATCATTAAGAAATTATTAAATCAAGTACAACAATGTAATTCAAGAATAGATATAAAAAGGTTATTAACAGTTCATTAGAACTGATGCAATACAATGTATTCCAGACGATAGTAAAACTGCAGGTGCAGATCACAGGCGGTTAAGATACCGCGATTACCTAGAAAGTAAGATTGTTACAATGTATTAATGAATAGAGTTAAGAATAAGCAGACATGAGCTCTGCAAGTTCCCACAGAGTTGTGAGGGGCAGGGACAACATAAATACCCCGGGAGTCCTAAGACCAGTCAGTCAGTCAAAATATTTCAGCTTTAACATTGCAGTATGCTTAGGCTACTCACCCTCATATTAGTTCAATTAGTAATTATTTCGACTTAAGGTAATTTTAAATCAGTTTGTTAAAATTCCATAGTTAACGTCTGATTAAACTAATAAAATTTGTTACAGATTTTGAAAGTAGTTTTTAAAAACACAGGTCCTGAGGCCCGAAACGTAACTTGCGTCACCCGAAGTTACTCTCTTGACCAGGAAGAGAGTTTTTACCTGGATATTTTGAATTTTACCAAACCCTTGCTGTTCCAAGCAACGTGCGTGGAAATACTCACACCTAAAACCTACAGTTTACCTCTCATTCGAACGAGAGCGTGCTTTTGCAAAAAATGCTCGCGTAACATTTTTCCAGCGGTCCATGTCCGGAATCAAAAAAGTGACCTTGTGATTGGTAGTCAAATGAGAACTAACTAAGCCACGAATCCGACTAGCCATTTTTACAACAATGTGTCACACAAATAAGTCAAAGATTTTTAAGTATTTGCTGTCAATTTGTATATAGGCATGAACAGAATTGCACTGCACTTGAGCGCGTCCACCCTCAAAAAAACAATTATTCAATCAGGTGTGTATTCAAAATGTTTACAGCGTACATAAACGTAGCCAAACCGGTTCCTTCGTCACACGTGTCTAATATATAAATTACACTTGTTCCATCCTGAATAACGTCTAGCAAAAAAAAAATAAACACGACGCAACTTCAGGTGAGCCCTGTCCTGCCATTCCTTCATGCTACACAAAGTTATATGCATTCGTATTAGACTGTCAAGTTGCAAACGTTTATTCACCATTTATAAAAAATTGAGTTGATATTTACTTTTTGAGAATATGTTAAAGACTTTATATCAAATTCGTCAAAATGCAATTCACCTGCAACACCTTTTTGTTTATAAGTTTTTGAATTCTCCAGCATCTTTTTTTCTCGGAATGTGCTTTTCATAATTTTCCGCTTCTTCTCCATATTTACTGTCATTCAATTTATCAAACGTAAAGCATACATCATACATACCTTAACGGGGAGCGCAAAAGGACCGATCAAAGTAAGTATGGAAAATATATATGTAAAACAAAGATTTTTCAGAAATTTGATTCTGTTTCTGGCACGTTTGTAACTAAAGATTCTACATTTTTGTAAGATTTACATCAGCAGTTGATGTTTTACAATAATGGAAAAGAACTATGGGAGAAACTGCGTATATGGTCTTTAATAAATTCAATTTTGTCGTGAGATATTTTCTTGCTTGTTGTGGTTTTCCTGTTGGTCAGTTTCTATATATTGTTTAGCTTTCTTTTTATGACGGTTTGTATCACTGCATTAGATATATATTAAAAATTTCTATATAGAGACTTCGGCATTCCCTAACTTTTCACTGTTGTTAACTAGCCAAGTAACTCGTGAGTTATTAAAACACTGTTCTTCAATTGTCATACTTAAATAGAATTGTTTTTGTCGATATTTGCAGCATCCCATTAAGTTCTGTTAATTTTTTTCCTGTGATCTTCTGATATTAAATCATTACATTTTCTCGGATACTCAGAACAATTTTTAGACCGAGGTGTTGGCTTAATTGATATTATGTTACTATTTTTACTGGTTGTTTTATTAGCATCACCTCGTCTCACCATTTTTCGTGATAAACGTTTTTTCCACTGATCAGGGTAGGTTTCTTTTGTCCTTTTTCTTTGCACTACAAGTTTAGTGGCTTCATTCAAACTCTCAAAGTTTTTATTATTCTCATTCAATACAACTTTTACGTATTCAGCTGAAACTAAAGTATGGTCATCAGCTTCAGCATAAGAAAAAGTAGAATTCTCCTGCGCTTTTAAACAATTTACAGTATCATAAGTCTTATTTCAACCAGAGTAACTGTTCTCCTTTTTATTTTCGCTGTCAGAAAAACTTCTAAATACTATTCTCGGGGTTATACAAGGATCTACGTATTTGTCTATTTTTCCTATTTCCATCTTATTTTGTACCTCTTTGCAGTTTTCATCAATCCATTGTTATTTATCTTAACTACAATTGCGAATAATTTCCTATTTCGTGATCTAGTATGTCTGTTCTCCTGCTTTGTCTGGTCTGTTTTTACATTTTCGCCTTTTTTATTAAATTCAGAATATCATTTGTTACCCATGATTACCCATTTTTGGTCAGACCCCAGAATATCCCTGGTTGCCATATTTAAGATGAATTAAATGTTATTTCAATCAGTTTCTATTTCCTTAATATAAGAAATTTCCCGATGTCTTTCAGTAATTCCTTTGACTTTTTCTAAAGTCAAAATGCCTGTTTCCATTCCTTTTTCAAATTTTTTAATTTAAACTCGGGTTTCGTAATTACTGTGTTGTGGTCAGTGTCTATATCTGCTTCTGTGTAGCTTCTACAGTCCTTTACTTGTTTTTTAAACCGTTGTTGAACAAGTATGTAACCTGCTTGATATTTTCCACGGGTATCGTCTTCTAACATGATGCTGAAATAATGTGTTTGTGACGGTTAAATTCTTTTTGCCCAAAATTCTACCAACCTGTCTCCTTTACGGTTTTTCGAGTCTAACAGTCACACTCGGAACTTATCTGTATACCCGGCCAATATAGAACAGGTGGGTTTGTGACTGACTCCGGTTTTATTGAATGTAGAACTGTGGAATCAGGATCTAACCCAGCTATTTCTGTATATACACATTGCTTTACTATTTTTCATCAGATTGCTGTAGTGTTCCATCAACGATTTGTATTTTATTTTGCATATAATTAAGAAAAAATAAAAAAATGATTCATAATTTTAAAAAGTACACTAAATATAAACATAAAAGCCAAAAAGAGTCACACGGGATTTGCAGTGCATTGCGTACATGTTCCGGTTATAATATGTTGTTGAGAAAACATGCCTTGGACAAACGTATTTTACACATTTAGAGCATGCCTTCATAAACTTTCAATCGGCTGATCTAGGACAGATATAACCTCATTCTTTTTTGGGTATATTCTTAATAGCTGATCGGGTTGTAATTCTAGTTGGTTAACTATGAACAACACCACACGTAAATAGGACATCTTGATGCATACAAAACCAGATATCTACAACGCTGCAATATGGAGGTCTTGCAAACCTTTATACTTGAACCTTAGAATCTTTTAAAAACACCTTTCGTCCAGATTTACGTTTAGGTATTTACGTGCCCAATCTGTGTTGGCTTTGCTAATAATAAGGTAGGAGTTGAATGCAGCAATATCATCAAATTGAAAAGGTAACCTTCGGCCATCTCCTTGTGCCGTGCCGACAGCTATACCCTCTAACGCATTTATCAAGTGTATCCACAACGGCTTTTGTGGGATAATAATGTAATATAGTTTCTGGTTTGACATTCCATATTTGCATATCGTTATGCTGCGTAGACAAAACAATTACTACTTTTTTCTTTTTCGCACATAACTTACTAATGTTTCATTTTTCCTAAATGCAAATCGAACGGTTTCTGGACGTGTATCTTTCAAGGCTTTTGGTCTCAGTTCTACTGAAAAATCAACTGTAGTACTAAGTATAGTTCCAACCGTAATTTTTTTTCCAAATAGGTCTATTGCTATAGGAAGTGACGTAAATTTTCTATTCATTGTAATATTACGACCACTAGCTTCCTAGCGCTACAAGACGCTTTGCAATATTTTGTCCACTGTTATGATCTTTAGTTCGACCGTGAATATTCCCAACATATGGCTTTGCAGCAAAACAATAATAGTTTTTTGAGTCACATAAAAAACATTAGCTCAAATTCCATATTTCCCAAGCTTTGTAGGTATATATACTCGAAGTGAACACCTTCCGTGAAAAGTAATAAGTTCTTCACCTATCATTAGCGACTCCGATGGAGTCAGATAGTTTGGAAACATGTTTGTAACGTAGTCCAATAGCTTTCTTTCATGCTGCTTCAAGATTGTAATTTTCTTTTCTAATACTGCGAGTTACAAGATCGTCAAAACGAATACATTTTTGTAATAACAAAAGCCGGGATTTTGCAAACGTTGCTTTATAAATCGGTAAATTTTCTTCAGTAAACTGAATTTTATTTTGTCTATTCACACCAACTGTAATAAAAAACCCATATAGCCTATTATTTCTTCTTTTTCAAAATGCACGTTCCTTGAATAAAAGAAGATTGTGGGAAAGAAGCTTTTACAAGTTCCAGTTTTGGTTAGTACGTTGCACAACCGATTCAATCGTGTCATCACAAAAAATAACTAATAACAATCGCGAGCTGTTTTGGGAATTATTCCCCTTTTTACGCCAGGTTTTTCTTTTATTATATTGGCGGTAATGTGTCTTCTACGAACTATGGGCTTAGATTTCCAAATTGTGCATGATCGAGCAATCACGCCAGATTTAGGTTGATTTATTACTGCATTGTGCCGAGGACGACGTTTTTGGCAAGCATCTGAGTGCAACAATATAATAAATAAAAAATCCATACAATCATTAGCAATAATCACCAACATTATAATCTTCTCCCGCACTATCCTCCAATTCATCATCGCCTATCCGTACCCAAGATTGGGCTTGCCCTTGCTGGTCTATTGCCGGCGCTAATAAAAATAAAAGCTATAATAACAAAGGTCACCCGCACGCACAGTCGCGTAAAGCATAAATGATATTTCTTCACATGTAGTCTGAATAATATACTATGAGCTATACAACAAACTGTAAAGAAATTATATTTACATTCTTTTTTGACCAACCCTCACAGTCCATAAGACTTTATTATCCTCTACGACTACCACTTACCGTTTAGCGAATGATCTGCCTCTGGACTTTCTCTTTCATTATCAAAATAGGGTGGTGTTTCACATTCACTATCACCAGATTTATCTTCCGAACTTTGTAAATCCATATCTACTAACCAATTGTCATTACAAAGAGCTTCCTCAAGTTCCCATTTACTCAAACATTTTCTGTTCAGTATATTACAATAATTTCACACCTCGTGCATATTGACACAGTACAGCAATAATAGAACACTGCCAAGGAATGCCGGAAGGGAAGTGACTGCTCAATTCACAATAATTGCTACATAACCGTGTCACGGGTTATACTATTCACACTAAAAGCATTTCGGAGCATCGAAACAATACGCTACAAGAACTAAGATTTTATTATCATACTATTTACTTATTTATTTTAACAACTTATATATCTGGTTGATGAAAGATTAGGAATAAAACTATGAAAAGAACGATACAAAATATTTGTAGTTAAAAGATATATAGTAGAAATTTTAGAGTGGCATCAGTAATTAACACCCCGTTCCCATGGTCACTGCTGAATCAAATAAACCTACTACCGCTTACTCCCTTCCCTCATTTACCACTGTATTAAAATCTGCCGTAATTATTAAACTTTCAAGTCCTTATACAAATGTTAGTATGTTTTCGATGTCTTTGTAGATCGATCTACTTATTCCTCGCTTTAGCTTGAGGTTGGCGTGTATACTTGCATTATTAATGTATTTGCCGGTTTAAATTTTAATCTAACCACGAGAACTTTTGTATGTAGTTTTCTACACCGAGTTCCATCTTTTTCCACAAACCTATTCCCACACTCGAATTTTCTTCTTCCGCTCCTTTATGAATTACTCTAAGTCTTCGATCCAAAAACCTCCCGCTTCTGGACACCGAATTTCGCTAATCTCTACTATATCTAATGCTAGTCTAACCATTTCAATTTTGAAGTCCTCCAGCTTGCCTACTTGCTTCATGCCTCTAACATTCCACCCTATCAACTCGCAATATGTTCCCGGTTTCCGATTACACCCTTCAAAGTTGCCCGTCCTAAAGATCCTAATGAGGGACTATTTTAGCTTCGTAATTTTTTACATCAGAAAATGGCATTATTTTTTAAAATGATTTTAGAACGCTGTGTACTTGGGAGATAATGTGGTAGTTCCCGTTGCCTTCCACATCGCAGTAGTGTGTCTTAGAATGCCATACTGACCTTCAAGGTCTCTGCCACTCTAAGTACCGAAAGAGCTGCTAACCCTCTTTCGGGGACCTGTCTTAGTCTGGTTTCCCACTAAAAACTCCCCAAATTTACTTAAACTTACAGTTTGGGTCTTTAGCTTACCGAAACATGCAGGTCATTCCAGAGACAAATCACTTTAAGGAAAACCCACCATCGTAATGCGCACAAAGCAAGAATCGGCTTAGAAAAGTACATTACATATAATTGAGGATTACGGTATTCGGGATTCAGTGGCATGCAATTTTGTATAATCAACCGATCAGAAATTACCTTGCGTTCACCTAGATCTGCGTTGTAGAACACAGCCCACGTCACGCGTCGAGAGTATTTTGCTTTTTGTTGGTTCGACGTTTTGCAATTTATATTGATTTTCCAATGCTCCACCCGAAGGTACCACATTAGCCAGGAAGCGAGTTTATTTAATTGGAAAATATTGAATTTTATAAATCCTTGCTGTTCTAAGCACGGTAGGAATCTTTAACGTGCGTGACAATACTCACACTCAAGACCTACATTTTACCTCTCATCCGAATGAGGGAGTATTTTTGTGAAAAGTGCTCGCCCAACATTTTTTAAGCGGACCATGTCGTGATTTGAACCCTGGACTTGGAGCATAGTAATCACACGCATACCAATTTCGACACGGAGTCGTCGGCAATTTACATTAGCTGGTTTTTTATCCTTGTATATTATGTCATTCCCTGCTATAAAACAGTTTTTTTTAGAACTAAATTACGTCGTTTTGTTATTATGTGCGGGAGTATTTATAAAACGCACCTTCCTAACATCTCCGTAATAACTCAATTACACTACCGTTACTACATTTCTGCGCAATATTTCGAATGCCCTTGGTGTACCTGGTGTACCGCTGCTCGTTCTAGTATTTTAGAACCTCTAGTGGTGTAGGTCTATTTGGAATGGGTTCTGTATTATAATTTATAAGTGTTAGAACAATTTCACATTCGAGTAAAGTTGAATCACTTTGTCTATAAATGTATTCTAATCAAATTGGGATTATAAAGTTTTATGCATATGGAGGAGTGATTCAACTTCCCTCGAATGTGAAATTCTTTAAACGTCTATCCTTCACTAAAGCGACAAACGATTCATCCATTAATAGTGTGCAATTAAAACAATCATCCTCAGAATTTTTAGGAATCTCCATTTCTAGTTCGTAGGAAACTTTTCACGTTAGTTCCTATTTCCTTTCAAACAGAAACGACAACAAACTTGCCCTCAAACTTTATTCATCTTCTATTATTTCTTTTTTATTATGAAGGTTTGTTCCTTTGTCGACCTAACTCGAAAACGGAGTAGTAAAATTCCATTGATAAATAAATTGGATGACATTTTGATGGAAATGCTTCTCAGATAAAGGACGCACAGACTAAGGCAGTTTTATTCGGAATTAGATTAAATGAAACCGGAGTGCTGTGACATGCAATCATCCAAAAGACGAAAGAAATATCTCAGTCTGTTCCAAGAAATGAGATAATGCTCATAAGATAGAACCGATTTGGAATATCGAGCGAAATAGAAAAAGGAAAATGAAACGCCTGTTATGAAAAATATTGCGTTTTTTTTTTGTTTGCGCCTCTCTACATTTGATGTCGTTGCTGCGATGTTTCAAAGCGCTTTAGGTCAAATTGAGATAAGATTTCTAAGAAAGAACACGGTCGTTGTGTCTTTAGAAAGCTTGAATAAATTGAAAAGAAATGAAATTCGTGTTACATGGGATTTTTTACTAATTTAGATTTTGTTACATGAAAGAGCACAAAATTCAGGGGGATTTTTATAAATATGTTTTAAATTTGTTGGGAAATATGAATCTTTGAAAGTGGTGCAATACCTAAAAATAAATATATTTTAATAATTAACTTCTAAAAGTTTGTGTTTTTACGATTTGAACTTGATCATAAAGAATTACTGAAATTACATCTAGCCTTATGTTTTCTCCCACTTTCTTCGTTGCTTAGATTTATATTTAAACTGATATGGAATACTGATAAAGCAATCAAGCCCTTCCTTTATGCTCATTACTTTGGTTTTGTAAAACTCTTTACGTAAATTCTTCTTTTTATTTTCATTATTAGGTAAGATTTCTAAAGTATTTTACGAATTTTACAAAGACTTTAGACCTGATTTAAAATAATACTTAGCGTATGTAGGCTTTCGACAAGCGTCCACCTGTATTACTTCCTTGCTTCTTTTTGAGTATGACATGTAAGAATTTTGATTAATTATCTGTTTCAACTCCATAGTAGTTTTTTTGGAGTGCTTACTCTATCTGAACGGTGTATAAAATGATTTGGTTGTTTTTTATGTTCGCATCTACCAAACGGAGCATAATTTTTATTTATATAATTATATACATTTTTTATTTAATAACGTTTATATTACCACATTCTACCAAAATTTCATTTGTAACAAGAACAAAGCGCTTGTATATGACGTCATTGCCCGAATGCGTCCAAAACTATAAACCCAAAGCAAAGGATTGCGATTTTTAAACCAATTTAATAATGAAAATGTACTAATTAAATAGTATTCTGAAATATATGAGTCCATTACAGTGTATTTGGTTTAACAGAATGCCAGTTGTGAACCAATCCCGCTAAAAACACCTCGTTTTAAGGTAAAAAAAAGTTCCAAATAAAAATCCATTTAAGCTTCACTTGTGGGGATAAGACGAGTTACAAAATGTAATGCATATCCATTTTTATTAGTTGATATTTTTGCTACAAAGGTCACTGCTAAATTTAACTAATTATTAAAACAAAGAAACGCACCTGATGTTATTTAAATTCATTACTGCTTCTCAAAATATGCCCCTTTCATTATTATTCATGTTTGCAAGCGATGAAACCTATCTTTAGAACAGCTCCTATAATCCGAACGGGGTACCTCAGAACAACCGAATGAAACGTGGTAGCGCCTTCTTCGGGCGATGAAAAACGTTTGCCGCTGATTTTAATATTGATATATCGAAAATAAAATAAAATCATTGAGTTATTATTCCGGCGAAATGATCCATGAGTCATTTTTCCGATAATGTTACTGGTCAAAAACTCGAAACTTTATCGTGCAGTGTGCGCGCTTGGATTTTCATTATTAATAACGATTTGCTTGTTGGTTCTTCTGATTTCAGGCATTAACTTATGACAAAGAAGCTGTTGTATTCGGTGGCCCACTAGCTATCCTTCGATCGTCTAATGCAACGATTGCCGCATAACCATTTTTAGAAGGAACAATCAAACAATTTTTTTGAAATGCTTCTCAAACCCACCACTATTGTTGGTTTAGGTAAACTTTAAAACGTTAATGTAGTTAATTGCTGTAGAGTTTCAGGTTCAATTCAATAAATATATCATTCGCCACCTCTTACTATGTTTATACAGAATTTGAATGACCATCATAGTGTTTTTTTATCATTTCCTTGCACTTTTTGATGCGTGCCTGCGTTTGCGGGTACCCTAAATTGCGAGGGATTCATCGACGGTAAAGCTGGCTGACATGCAGCTGATAGTGCAAATCAGATGTGTTTGTTTCGCCTTAATGGCATGAGTTGCCGATCTGCTGAAGTCATGCCAGGAACGTCATCAATATTCTTAGCGACAACAGAAGTACTTGGACTACCTTAGCGAATTAGGTTAAAATACGTTGGTTTCCCAAGCGTGAATTCTGCGCATCATTTGTAAACCATAGTTTGGTCTGGTGTTTCATTTCCAAATAACAAAATAAGGTTTTTCACGCATTGCTGAGGTGTCAAACCCGTCAAAATGTATAAAAAGTTATAACACGAAATCACGAGTCGAAATCTACATTTTTACGTTCAAATATTGTAGACTGATTTATTTGTTTTATATTTATGAATATGAAGATTACGCTGACAATACAGGGTGTACTGTACGACTTTTAGCAGTAGTCCTCGTATTTATTACTCTAAGAATCTAACAAAGAGCTATCTATATAAGTAGAACAAGCGGTCAAAAGCATCGTCTCAATACTCCTGCAACTTCATCAAGAAGTTACTATTACAGATTTATTCAGAAGGTTTCAACTTCGATATCTGCAAACGCCCTTTCCTATATATTGCTATATTTTGCAGTAGAAGGTACAGGAACGTCAGTTTTCTCTGAATGTTTATGGTAAAAACTGTCTTTCACTTAACGCAGAAAAAGTGTGGAACCCTTTCTAGAAATTTTTCCTGCCATCTTAAGTATGGTGTCTCAAAAACGAAATATTTGAATTCCAAATTTATTATAATTTTTAATCTGCGGTATACAATTAAGCCAGAAATTTGTATTTTTAAAAACCTAGTCGTACACTCGACATTAGATTTGTAATTCTGAAGCTTTGTAACTCACGGCTCTTGATCTATTAAATCACATTGTTATACGGACGAATTCTTATACACCGTTTACCCGTAATATCCACTCATGTCCAATTTTTTACTACAAACCTCCAAATTCAAATTTTCTTAAAAATTTCTTCCATTTCGAATGGACCTGCACCTTGCCGAAGTTCTAGATTACTAGAACAGGTGAAAATGCTTGCGTATTCCAATGAGCTAAAGAGCCAAACTGCAGCTCTAACCAAAGTAGTAGGGTCGTTAGTGAGGAACCAGACTAAGACTGGTCCCCGAAAAAGGGCAGCGTCGCTTTCGGTACGTAGATTGGCAGAGACTATACGAGTCGGTATGGCAGGCTAAGACACACTGCCGTGATGTGGAAGACAACGGGAAACCATCACATTACCTACCAAGTGCATAGAGTACCTAAATTGTAATAAAATGATGGCATACTCTGGGGTTAAAGATTCCGGAGTTAAAATAGTCCCCCATTTGGATTGCCTAGAGGGGACTACTTTGGAGTATGCGATCGGAAAGTACAGAGTAGGAGTCTGGAACACTTTGCGAGTCGGAGCGTGGAATGTTAGAAGTATGAAGCAAGTAGGTAAGCTAGGGAACCTAAAGATCGAAATGAATAGATTATCACTAGACATAGAAGGCATCAGCGAAGTTCGGGGCCAGAGGCGGGCAAATTTTTGGAATGGAGACTTCAGGATAATTCATACAGGAGCAGAGGAAGGAAATTTGGGCGAGGGGATAGTTATGCGGAAAAAGTAGGATACTGTGTAGAAAATTACTTACAAGAGAACGAAAGAGTACCCATGGTTAGATTAGAATCTAAACCGGTAAACACGCTAATAATACAAGTATATATGCCCACCTCTAGCTATAATGACAAAGAGGTAAAAGCGATTTACAAAGATATCGAAGACATACTAAGATACGTAAAAGGACATGAAAATTTAATAATTACGGAGGATTTTAATGCAGTGGTAGGTGAGGGTAGGGAAAGAGCGGTAGTATGTTTATTTGGGTTAGGCACGAGAAAGGACAGGGGAAATAGGCTGGTACAATTTTGCGACAAGAACAATTTAATCATCACAAACACATTATTTCAACATCATGCTAGAAGACAATATACGTGGAAGATGCCAGGAGATATAGCAAAATATGAAATAGGTTACATTCTTGTTAGACAACGGTTTAGAATCAAATAAAAGACTGTAGAAACTACCCAGAAGCAGATATAGACACGACCACAACATCGTAATTATGAAGACCACACTTAAATTTAAAAATTTGAAAAAGAAACGAAAAAATGCACTTTGACTTAGAGATACTAAAAGATAAAGATATTCAAGGAAGATTGAAAAATAATCACATGAAGTGCTCAAAGATATCGGGAAAATATCTGATACTAAGGAAGTAGAAACAGAATGGAATAACACTAAATCCGGCCTAGACATGGCGGCCAGAGACAAAACAAAAATAAGAAACCCTGGATAACAAATGGTATCCTGAATTTAATAGAAGAAAAACGAAAATACAAAAATAACTCATACGAAACAGGAAAACTGAGATACAAAGTCATAAAATAGGAAATTATTCGCAAATGCAGGAAAAGTTCAAAGAGGTACAAACTAAGATGGAAGTAGGAAAAACAAATGAAGCACACAAACTAATTAGAATCAATTTTAGGGATATAAAACCCTATAGCAAAATATAAGGGACGAGGGAGGAAACGTCATTATAGAAAATGCAGAGAAAGTGGATAGATTGCAAAAATATGTAGGGAATTTGTATGCAGGAGAGGAACTAACAGCATTAGAACAGGAATCAGACATTGAAAATGATAACTTATACTTAGAGATGAGATTAAATTAGCATTAAAGGGTCTGAATAAGGTGCAAGCAGAAACTTTAAAAGCTGCTGGACAAGCAGTAACAAAACGTCTCTTCCAACTTGAAAGCTGTATGTATGAGACAGGAGAGGTACCCAAAGATTACAAACGTAACATCATAGTAACTACACCAAAAAAGAAAAACACGGATAGATGTGAAAATTTTCGAACAATAAATTTGACAGCACACGTGTCAAAAATATTAACTAGAATTGTACAAAGACGAATGGAAAAACGGGCTGAAGAAATACTAGGAAAAGACCAATTTGGGTTTTGGCGAAACAGGAGAATACGAGAGGCTGTTTTAGCTCTGAGAGTGATAATGGAGAAAACAATAAAAAAATGGGAAAGCGTGTATATAGGGTTTGTTGATCTGGAAAATGCATTTGACAATGTAAAATGGAAAAAAATGTTCGAAATACTTGAAAAGAGGAAAAAGTTATAGGGGTAGACGAATAGTACATAGCTTATACAAAGGGCAAACAGCAGTAATAGAATTAGGGCTAAAACGTAGAGAAGTAAAATTTAGGAAAGGAGTGAGACAGGGATGTGCCCTATACCCATTAATTTTGTACATTAAAGAGGCAATGAGTACTGTCAAATGCAGGAAGACATTTGGAATTACTGTGCAGGAACAAAAAATTGATATGCTTAGATTTGCAGATAATATAGCGGTATTAGCATCTAGCAAGGAAAAGTTAGAAGGTGCTTTTAATGAATGGAAACGGTTCTAACAGAGAGGTATAGTATAAAAATTAACAAAACTAAAACAAAGGTACTAGTATGCAAAGAACGGGAAAATAAATCAAAAACAAGAATACAAATATGTAACACGAACTTACAAGGGGTAAAGGATTCCTGCAACCTAGGAAACCAAATAACGCAAGATGGGAAAAGCGCAAAAGATATAAAACAAGGATTAGCACAAGGTCGTGCTACATTTAGCAAGAAAAAGCAACTACTGTGTTCAAAGACAACAAACATAGAAACAAAGAAAAGATTGCTTAAAGCATATGTGTGGAGCACAGCACTGTACGGCTGTGAAGCCTGGACAGTAGGAGAAGCGGACAAGAAAAAGGTAGAAGCCTTTGAAATGTGGTGCTTCAGAAGTATGATGAAGATATCATGAACAAAGTTAACAACGAGAAGGTACTAAAAATGGTAGGGGAAGAAAGAAATATGTAGAAAACGGTAAAAAATAGATGAGATAGGATGATAGACGACATACTACTGTATGAGGGAATAGTGCGAAATATATTAGAAACAGAGATAGGAAAAAAGAGAAGTAGGGGTAGACCTAGGTTAGACTACTGCGCACAGCTAGTGAAATATATAGGCTGTAGGAATTTCAGGGAAATGTGTAGGCTAGTTCAGAATGGAAATCATTGGTGGTACGCATCCAACCAGTTCCAAGATATATAAAGTAATGACGAAGAAAGTAACTGTACCTAAACATGATGATTAATATAAGCAACTACAAGTACTAGTTGGGCAATATTCTCGAATAATGTTAATTGTGTGAAAGGATTTACTGGAAAGCTATTAATTCGGCAAATGTCTAAGTGTGGGGGGATCTTAGCAGCCACGGGCTGCTTAACCCCCTTCACTGAATCTCGGTGAAATGGGGCATAAAATTAGAAAACAATAGAAGGGGAATGGAGCTGTATACATGGTGTGTGAGAATCTCATGGAACTGTGTAGGCTAGCTCAAAATATAAATAAGTGCAGATACGTGTCCAACCAGTTTTGAGACGGAAAACCTAATGACGAAATATAAGCGCAGATTAATCTAATGATTATTATCAACAACTACAGGTGTTGGTTGTGAAATATCTGCAACTAATGTTGACTGTGCAAAAAGATGTATTGGAAAAAATATTAAATCGGTAAATTTTCAAGTGCTTGGGGAACTTGGCAGCTACAGTCTGCTTACCCCCCTTCACAACCACTGAATGTCAGAGAAATAGGGTATATAATTATAAAACAATAGAAAGGGACCGTACTGCATCTAATTAGAATGAGCAGCGCATATGATGAAAGACAACAAACATATAAACAAGAAAATTGTTGAAAGCATGTGTGTGGAGCACAGCACAGTATGCCTATGAAATACGGGCAGTCTGAAAAGCAGACAGAAAAACGGTAGCAGCCTTTAGGAATGCTGTGCTTCAGATGTATGATAAAAATGGTAGGAGATCAAGGATATCTGTGGAAAAAAATAAAAAAAGTAGAAAGGCACAATACGAGCTAAGGCATTTTTGGGGAATAGTATAGGATACATACATTACTAGCAAAGTTAGAAAAGAAAAGGTAGATGTAGACCTAGATCAGATAGTGATAGATTCATACTGTTCAAATTTCAGGGAAATGTGTAGGTTAGTTCAGAATAGGAAACAATGAGGGTAAGCGTCTAACCAGTTCCAGGACTGAAGACCTAATGATGATGAATAATTTCTCCCTACCTGAAAAATTAATTTAATTTCTGAATTGTTAGTCCCCAAAACTTTTGTCTACCTCCAATATTTTTAATTTCAAGTTCTGAAAATTTCTTCTGGTAATTCTAAACTCCTTACTAGCATTACTTGGCTGGTTAAGTTCTATTTCAAAGAACTGCAACGTTTGCTAAAAATATTCAAAAATCTGTTTATTACATTTCGTTTTTAAGAGCAGTTATTTAACTTTCTTCGTGTTCACTTCGCAAACTATCTAAAACGAAAGAAAATTACAATTTTATTTTACAAATGTAAGTACATATATTATATATAACTTAAATGAAGCGGTGCACAATTCAGCCCTTTCTCGGTCATCCAATCTGTTGAGATATATTTTCCGTGACTACTGTCCTTACTGGATTCCAATTCTATTATATTTTTAAGTATACGGAGGAAGGAGACGAATACATCAAGTAATTACAATAGTGAGGGTAGATTTGATTCAGCAGCTATCTTTAAGTGTTCGTCCAACTGGTGGAAAATTAAAACATATGCATTTTTTCTATCTCCAGTTTTAGGAACACTTATAGTACAGTTGAAATTTGTTTTGACTAAGATATCCTAAAGAACAGAACTATTTTTGTTGGAAAATATTTGGTCCCTTTCTGCTTTTAGGTGAGAAAAAGTTCCAGCAGCTTCGTCGTTAGGTTTCGGCGGTGGGGGATGGGACAATGTTGCAGTATAAAAATGGAACTCTGCAAAGTTCTTCTGGTAGTCTCTCAAAGGATAGCTAAAATACCACCGTGTACAAAAGTACTTTATATACAACATTCTACAAAATAGCTCTAAGAAGTCTCTTGTTTAACCAGCAGTTAAGGTACATATCCATCAAAAGTCATGTAAATGAAAACATTACAGTTGAAGAATTTTAAGGTAGTATTATAGTAACGGGAAGAAGATGGAAGAGTTCAGGTGAAGAACAAAAATAATTCAAATACAGTATTGCCCGAAATAAACAGTACTGAAACTAAGTTGTCGGTGTTTTTATGCGTGCGCTGTCACACTCAAGTTAGCTAGTATAGACCTGTCAAGTAAACCTCAAACAAGTAATTAGTAGGGCCTAATTGTTAAAAATGGTGTTAAGTACAGAGGAGAAAGTGTTTCTGGTAGAGCATTATTTTCGTTCATACGGAATCGGCCGACGTAATGGTGCAAGTTTGCTATACGTGTCTGATCAATTCACACAAAGGTTTAATAAACGTTCTCCAAGTAATGCTGTAATTTTGAAGGTTATTGAAAAGTTTAGAAATACAGGTAGTGTATTGTGCCAACGAAAAGGAAACTCAGGGCGTCCCAGGACAGTTAATAACAACAATAACCATGAACGTGTTTTTGAGCAAATCTTAGAAAATCCGAAAGTCAGCCAGGCAAGGACAGCGTTACAACTTGATTTAAAAGAACTTCCTTTCAAAGAATCCTGAAGGAGCTGGGTACATTTTCGTATGTGATTCAGGTACATCAACAACTACATCCTCGGGATTATCGCAGTAGAGTGGAATATTGCGCCAGAATTCTCGCGTTACAGTATGAAAATCCTGAATTTTTGAAAAATGTTTGGTTTTCAGTCGAAGCACATTTTCACTTGTCAGGCTATGTGAATCGTCGCACAAATCGATTTCTGGGCTTTGCCAGACCCGATGAGGTTCAAGAGGTTCCTTTACATAGTGAAAAAGTGAGTGTCTGGTGTGCTGTTTCCGGACACGGAATCATTGGTCCGTACTTTATCAAAGAGAATGGTAGGCAAGTCACACTTAATCAACAGAGGTACAGACAAATTTTAACACGATTTATCCCTGATCTACGTCAATTCTGTCGTGCACGTAACTTGGCATTTCGAAACCAATTTTTTCAGCAGGACGGGGCAACTTGCCATACTGCTGCCGCAATTCGTCAATTTCTTCAAGAACATTTTCCAAGCAAATTCATATCACGATTTACTGACTTCCCTTATCCTTCACATTCTCCAGACCTCACACCTCCAGACGCATACATTTGGGGCATGGCTAAAAATGCCGTTTTCAAACGGGCACCACAAACCATCGATGAATTAAAGGATGCCGTTAGAGTCTTCTTCGCAGCCCTGAGACAACCCTTATTCAATAACATGACCAGAAACTTAGAACATCGTTATGAAGTCTGTCTCGAACGAGGAGGTGCACATTTAGAACATATAATAAAGTGTCAATAATATGTATTTTTTAAATATACAAAACAATTACAATTTCAGTACTGTTTATTTCGGGCAATACTGTATATGTATCTGACAAAGAAAACTTTTATTGTATTGTTAACAACACTGTGAGTTCATTCTTAAAAAGTTGGTTTATAAGAGTTATATATACAAATTCAAATTCAAATATCATAAACAATCATACGAAAAACATAAATAAATAATCATTAAAAGGATATAAATGTTAAGTAAATTTTCTTCATATTCCACTCCCAGTTCCTCTATATCAGCCTCTATGTGGTAACCAAAAAAATTCGTGCAGTTTTTGATGAAAAAATATAAAAATTTGTTACCAACCAGCACTACTCTATTGTTCCGCGAAATAATCACTTTAGCACTTAATGACCTTTTGTCAACATGGCACCAACTTTGGTATGCCGGCATTGTAGAAATCTAGAAACTTGAAATAAAAACATTTGTGAACTGCATTTAAACCATCTACTCGAAGTTTGTACTACTGTGGTATGAGGTTTAGTGCTGTTCTGTAAGATTAGCACTTTTTTTCGATTGTTCAAAGAATGATATTATTGAATGAGTGTTGCTTGTAGTCGCTGAAACTGATTGCAATAGATCACAGCAGTAACAGTTTGGCCCGTTTCCAAGAACTTATAATGGGCAATTCCGGTTCTGATCTACAAACAATGAAACTGTTTTAGGTGCAAGGGATTCCTTGGAGTGTGCAGTATTGGATCAGTTGGTGACAATCAATGATAGGATCTTCTCAGAATTGAAGTACAGCTTAACAAATCGATCAAGAAAAGATTTATTTTGATAGTGTGAAAAGTTTGCCAAGCAAATGGTGATGCGGCTTAATTTGTTATTATCTAACAATTTGTATAGGACTCACTTGCATAATTTCTACGTCTTCCCTAGCTGATGAAAATGCAACTGACTGGTTTCATCACTCATATCGGACCTCGCTACAAGCTCTAAGCACCTTGCATTGAGATGTGCCTACACAACCTCTTTCAGATTCTCGTTGTTAGTTATCTTCGGTTCATCGATCAAGCTGAAATCTTCCGAAGAAAATTTTTTAAACTACTTATGTGCTATCTGATCACTTACAGCATCATCTTCAAATGCGGTACATATTTTTCACGCCGTCTCGGTCGCTTTGGTGCCAAGTTTGTACTTATAGAGTAAACAACTTTTAGTTAACGTTTTGTTCACGGCCATTTTAAATTACTTCACAAGGAATTAAACAATTACCTTAAAATTTGTATGAATCAAATTAAAGAAAAATGCATAGAAAAGTAAGTGACAGTATATAAATAAGTGCTATCAATAAATCACTAAAAAAGTATACATGGCACTGCATCAGAAAAACCGCACGAACTTTTTTAGTTATAAGATGTATGTGGTGGTTCTACGGAATCCTGCTCGAAATCAACCGCCTATTTTTATTACTGCACTTGCTACCAGTGCAGTAAACACAAATAGATCAACATTTTGTTGCATGTTTACGACACTCAGGTTAAATCGCAGATCTCAGTGCGGAATATTGAACACATTAGTTGTTCTGGTGATATTAGTTCGTTGTAATAGAAAAATAACCGTACTTTCAATTTAGTTCCTACCTTGGTGGAAAGAAACCCTAAAATACCATAAATAGACCTGACAAAACTTCTAAGAAAAAATAGAAGTAAGTAGTCCATATATAACCAAAGAGTATAATAAGCATATTAGTGGTGTCGATCCTTTGAATGCCAACATAGCTCGACATAAAATGTTCACAAAAGTAAAAAAATGGTACATTCGTATATTCTACTTTAGCAAGTACAAGAATATTATATCGAAGAATAGCCACTTTAAAGCCCTTTCTTGATCAAAAAGTAACGTTCCTTGACTTTCGTAGAAAAGTTGCAATGCGTCTGCGTTAAGTTAGACAATCAAGCAATGTCAAAAGAGGACGTCCATATTAAAACAACATAGAAGAAATTATGACAAAGAAGAAAAAGTATGAACCATCTCAACATGCACCTCCAAAAAATGTACGGCAAGGCCAAATATGATACTGGATTCTATGGACAAACAGAAACAGGTGTGAGTTTCTGAAGTATCCAGAATATTCCCAAACTGCCTGTGAAAAATGTGGCTAAACTTGTGCTGTAATCCGAACAAAAATTGTTTTAAATTGTTTTATACACGACACAGTGACAGTACCACCAACACAAGTTGACGCAATTGGAATATGTACCAAAACAAATGGAATTCGCATTTGTCTCATTTCCGTTTATCGCGACCTAAAATCGGACATCTTTTGACCTGTAGACATAGATAGTCTACTAAATAGCTATTCAACCACCATAATTACAAGTGATCCTAGCGCTAAGCACACAGTATGGGATTTGATGGTGAAAAACATAGAGGGACGCCATATACTACAACATACTAGGTAAAGGCTACGAGATCATCTGACCTGATGCCCTCACCAGAATACCGGCGAACAAAGACCACTAACCGCAAGTTTTGTACATCACGATCTCCAGTACCATCTTCCCATTGTAGTAACGATGAAATCACAACCAAACCGACTGAGAAAAAAACACTATTAAGAAAACCATCGAGCGGCGCAGGCTCAATGACGAAATGGAGCTAAGAATAACAAATGGAAACCCACTTATTTTATCGGTAGCAGACAAAGATAATACCATAGAAATGTTCAACTCCGCCAAAAAGGACGCCATCAATAAGAATACCAGAAACGTCACCTACGACGACATGAAACGCTCGCTACCACAACACATATCATACGCCATTCGAAGCACATTGAAATTTGTGCGAAGATGGCAAATAAAACGCAACCTCCAAGAAAGTATCAAGAACATGCTGTATGATTACAATATCCGGACATGGAACTAATACATCAACACAATGATAGACAAAAGGCAATTTTTTCGCATAAACAGAACCCTCAAGTTCAAGTTGAATCTAAGTGCAGCTCTTTTAAAAGGATCATTAAGAAAAATGTATAACGCCAAAGAAAGGGCCAACAAGTTTGCTGAAACCCTGCAGAACAAATTTGTATATAATCCAATTTTCGACCGATAAAATAAAAGACTGGTCAACAATACAGTTGAGCAGCTCTTCGCGGCACAACCAAAACAGTAAATCCCGCTAACAATCCCAGCAGAATTTAAGAAATTATTGTGAAACAGGTTAAACGCAAGTCCTTTGGACATGATTGTATTAACTACTAGTCACTGAAACAGCTGCCAACCTGTACACTCACCTATATTACGAGAATTTGCAATCTATACTCATTTTCAGACACTACTCCAAAGAATGGGATCCGTCGCGGTAATAATGTCACTGAAATCTGGAATATCTAAAGCCAAAGCCAATAACTACAGACCGATTTCTCTCTTAAATACAGTATTCAAAATCTTTAAACGATTCTTACTGGTCAGGATAAAGCATTTTGGCTTTAAGGAAAATCATTCCACGACTCTCAAACCACCGAGTAATAGATGAAGACGAGTGGAATGATAATAGGAGGAGAGTCAGCGTGGCAATCTATATTGACATAAAGAAAAGCCCTTGACAAATCTGACACTATGAAGTTCCTTTCGTGTTGACAGTCATTTACGACCTTCCCTTACACTACATTCAACTCATAGCAAGCTGTTTACAGGATCGATTCCCGGGGTTAAGGCCAAAAACAAAACATCCCGACTGGTGCAACTACCTCAAGAAGAATGTCTATAATCGACTATTTTCAACGACTACCTGCACGACATATGCGTAATGTACACAAACGGTACCATTTCCATGTCTTAAAGAAGAAGCTCGTCCCAGGCCACAATTCGCTATAAAGGCAACTATACCAACTACCTGAGTGGCTCCAACGATAAAAGATCGCCCTTCTTCCGGAGAAGTCAGCCTCGACATCGTATATCACTACAACAACTGACGCTCGAGAGGCTAAACGTTGAATGAAAATCACAAGTTAAATACCTAGGAATTACTATCGACCGCAATCTTGGCCAAACATTCAAACGAAGTCCACATGAAATCTCCGCGTGTTCGAGGCAATCTATACTCTACAATCACGTATCGGAACTATACACGGGACTGCAGATTTACAAGATGTACTGCGAACTATCGTGAACTAATCTTCGCCGACTTTGTTAACAAACCTCAAAGACACAAACGAAAGGAATGTAGAAGCCTTTCAAAATGTCATATTTCGCATCATCACATGGTTCGTAGAAATCGAAGTAATTAGAGGGGACCTAAACATGGAAATTCGTTACGAACACTGTAAAGTGTGTCGCCAAGATGTACGACACCATAGACACATCGTGCATAACATAGAACCGCAGGACCGCTCAAACGCCAGGAAAGGAGACGATTCCGCAACATACCGGAGAATGAGAAGACCTAAGACATCAACCCCCTACAAAACTAGTGGTCAAAACAAAAACAGGATTCCCGTAGACACTCAACAGGCAGTTAAAATCTTAGAATTCATAATGCTAGAGGAGGTTGATTTCCAGAAAACCAGACCCGACTAACTCTAGATGATTAATTTAAGTCAAAACTTGACGTATTCTATTTATTCTAGAGCAACTTCCTCATATAATGTAGTTTTACATAGCTTCCCCCTCATTATCTTCAAAAGTATGTGGTATATGGAAAACATTAACTGAACTTATTTTGTACAGAATTGCATACACATCCCTTTTGTATACGACGGTCCTTTAACTACAGCCCATAATTTTCGAGATATGGACGAAAAACTCACACAAACAATGATACTTTACAACACGGCGCCCCCCACCAGCGCCCAAATTCGACGCTGAAACTACGAGGAGTTTACACGACTAACGACTTGAAGGGGGTAGGGTACCGAACATTTTTCCACCTACACTATTTTGCTATGTTGGATGTCCGTGTATGAGATTTAATTTTACGGTATTATTAGTCTTAAAATTATTATTCGGGTAATAACCATCATTTATCTTAAACAATTTCATATTATGAATTATCCTATTTAAATAGTTGCTAAAACACTTCAATACTGTTATAGAAACGCAATGCTTACTCTGTCAATCGGTAGAATCCGCTGTAAACTTTACAGCAAATTAAAAACAGACTTATTCAATAAAAAGTATTTCTTAAATAAATAGGTGTAGAATCGGCAAGGCACACATTTCTATATTACTTTATTTAAAAAATTTTATTAAGTTTGTTGCAACCTACTGTGCTAACTAACTATTCTGTAACTCATTGTAATGTCAAAGCTATTATTATCGCTTTATATTTAAAATTTGATTTCCGGGAACTATAGGAATTATAATTTTAATTCAGTCTAAGCTTTTCACATAATCTGACAGGGAGTCGATCTAGTCTTTACCCATAAATCCAATTAATTGAAAAATCCTGACGCAGAGCAGGATTTGTTAGTGTCAAAAATAAGACCTAAACCTCACACGTTTCATTGTTGTACGACAGCAATTAACACTGAATTCCCGTCGCGGCTGCACAAATATGAGTCGCGCCAAACGATAAGAAGGGGCCTGTCAATCATCGCGAAGTTGAATGCTGTAGGGATTACCATTTCAAAGAGACCGACAGGCTACGACCCACCACTAAGTGCCTAATTTTCTGTCAACTAACATTTGAATCGCTACGTTTGAAATGGTCCGGATATTGGATCGCTCATGTGTCATTTCCAATATTAGTAGGTGATGTGATAATGGAGGTACAATTGTGCTCAGTTGAATGAAAGCTTCTGAATACCAAATGCATTTTGCATTGCAATATGCGTTTTTAGTTTGCCCTGGCATTGTTAGCTAGCTCAGGTTGAATAATGCAAGCAAGCAGAATAGTTGGGATTTATTAGGGTGGAAATACTAAATTTAGGAAAAGTACAAATTGCTGTTATAGTTAAAAGTTTTCGCTTCTAAGCGTACGTAAGGAGAGAGCTTTGAAATATGACAGTTTTGTTTGTAACTCAATCTTTCTTACTACAGAACTTTGCGTCCGCTTACTTTATCATAATAAGCAATTTTAAGGCAGTCGTAAGAAATTCGAGATGCTACTACAAAATGCAAAAGCGTCAAATACATTTTTCCGAGGTGCGTGAAATTGACAGTTTGCTATTACGGAACCGTCTGGTAGAGTAACCTAAATTTGCGCGACAAAATATGCAGACTTTACGAATTACAAAAATGTTTGCCTATGCAAAATGCAACAGAACAATAGATGGTTTTATATTAATGCGAAATACGAAACCGACAAAATGAAATTGCTCAAATTAGGAAGGTTAATAAGATTTTAAACGTAAAAATAATTGGTAATTGTTAGATAAGCGCAAACGCGTGCTTGTTGAATAGCAATTAAAGAATCCGAGATTCGTTACAATGTTTAATTTTCAAAATTAATAAATACAGTCAAGATAACTGGAAGTTTGATGGCTGCACCTAAGGTTGCGCTGCGCCAATCATCAGCCATAATATAATAAAGTAGTAATAGTAAATGCATCAAACTATTATCCTGGCGGTGGGCGGCGGGCATCTGCATTCGACTCGAACACGCGCCTGTTAAGAATCGACTCTTTGAGCCACCGAGGTGTTTATTACGGGCTCTGTAGCTTATGTTTAACAATGCTAAACGCAGTTTGCTTCTTTCAAAGCAATTTGCTATTAATAGATTGACTCTGTTTATAATTATTAAAATAACTACTTTTCTTTTTAGGTCAATGCCAAACCAGACACTGACAGCACGACAAAGCCGTATACGCAGAAACGAGTATCAATCACCTTGATCCACGAAACTGACATGGAGACCGACCCCGTGAGCTGCCACCGTCCCAGACACCAGCAATCGTCTGCTTCCTAAAACGATACGAAGAAAAAGGAGAAGACAGCAACGATCAAACCTTAGTGAAACCGACAAACTCATTAAGCAGAACCGAAAATAATCAACAGTCAACACAGCATCGGCTTCGCAGCAGACTATAAGTATCAAAATGCCGCCCATCTACGCGCATCTGGAACAAAACACTTTAATAAAGACCCCACATATAACCTCAAATTTACTCGGGGGTCAAGCTTGCCGACGCGACGAAATGCGTAGGAAAGTTATTAAGGATATCACTTACCCCGGTATTCTGCTCTTGTTGAAGTGATTTCCTTTGTTGGGGGGGGGGACCTATTGTGGTCTACTGCTTTTTTGGCACTTGCCTTGCCGCAACCTTTGTTAACGACGTGCCGATGCAATATGGGATGTGAACAAATGGTGGGGATCATTTGATCGATAAGTCAAAGCACCACCAACACGTCAGCAGTCGAAGGAAGTCGGTAATCGAATCCTTTATTTCAATTCATTTGCTGCCACGAAAATGTCTCTCCTCTCCAAGAGAGGTTAAAGTTCTCTGACGTTATGCCAAAGTAATATGTTCACAGATCACAATGACTCGATTTTCCCTGCAAATCAGAACTTTGTGGTTTTCACGTACGTCCGCATTAAAATTATTACTATGCTGGGAATTTTCCTGCATTGGAAGAGGTCACCTAAACCTAATCAATACAATAAATGTTACAGCTTTTAAAAAAAAAAGCGTAAGAAAAATAACATCGAATTTCATACCTACACAAATAAAGGCAGAACGTGAGGTCGAAGTGGTCATCTGAGAACTTACAAACAACATTTTCACTGACCACGTCAAAGACAAGTTTATCGACATAAGTAACCCATGTGACGAAACAACAAAACAGATACCGGAACCACTACAACACGTTCCCGCTAATCTTAGAGATGGATCCCGTTTCCCGGGAAATATACAATTCGCCTGTCAGAGGTTCGAGCACACCAACTTCAGCTGCAGTTTCAATCCCAGAAGTATCAAGTGCTCTAGACAGCACCACGCAGCGCAATGCAAGAAAAACAGAAAAGAAGCATCTGCTTGTGTAAATTGTAATGGCACGCGTTTGGAACTATGGAAATTGTTCTGCGTACCATCGCCAGCTACAGTTTAAGAACAAGGGGTTCTAACATGGTCCCTACTACAATTAGCTACAGATATCGACACCGAGGAGGAGAGAGAATGGACCAAATTAGGACGTAGGCGAACTAAACCTACGAAGCCCCAAACTAACGAGCCATCGACGAATACGATATTAACACCGAAAAAACTTACCGCTGAGCGCAATAGAACCCGCCTATCAACTCATATTCACACGAGGGTCAAACAACAAGCTTCCAAGCTACCGACGGCTTCAGCATTGAGCGACGCCGAATTAAGTGTACACTCAAACCAAGCCTTCAGGATAACCAATCGTAGGCAATGACGATTTCCCTACCGAAAGGCCACCAAAAGAGCAACGGAAACCAAACCGAAAGGACCAACAACCTCCGCGAACTGCAGTACTACAGACACCGTAGTTCCACAAGTTTCACCAAAAGATGACGACCTCAACCTAAAAAAATTGCAAGCCAATGCACATAATTCAAAAGGACATCAGTGCATATCTGGCTGACAAAACCGTCATTCTATTATCCGGACTGCCCTGAATGACATTATTTCGTTTTTCAACGGATAATACGGCGCAAAACAGGAAGGAAAAATACTCATCATTCACGCAATAGCAAAGTATTTTGACGTAGTGACACCGGATCATACAACCAGAATACAATCCAAGGCTAATCTGCCCCCAGACAGACTGAACGTAATGGTAATCAAAAGCATCCCGTACGATATCTCGACACATGTCGAGAACCGCAGCTCTGACCACATTCCAGTCATCGCTTCTCTGCGCACGAACTCCATAACGTTAACGAACCACAAACTTAGAAGAACCACCTATTGTGGGAAGTTTAACTGATTTCCACAACGTTTGCTTCCCAACGGAGACCCTTTCAGTATCATTCTAGATAATGTAAACGTTGCAGTAACGACTTGACGCAGTCGCTAAAATAGGATCTAAAACACAGCACGACCACCACCAAGCACACAACAAAAAGAGCGAACTACCACAATGCACGGTGGACTTTGTTAAGGGAAAACAACGCCCCGTGAGAAGCTGGCAGTTTCAAGAGACCGTGCAACAATAACCAAGCTCAACTGCAAACATAAACTCTAAAAATACTAATACAAGAACTCTGCGAAGAATCCCGGACAAACTATTTCAACTCGACCATAGACAAAGAACGAAACTTATATAAGTTTCACAAGGCTCTCAACAATGCAGAAACACGACCACCATCCAAGCACACAACAAAAAGAACGCACTACCACACTAAATGTTGGAACTTGTTAAGAGAAACCGGTGTCTCATGAGAAGCTGGCAGTTTCAAGAGACCGTTCAACAATAACCACGCTCAACTGCAAACGTAAACACTAAAAATACTACTAATAGCACTCTGCGAAGAATTCTGGACAAACTATTTAAACTCTACCATAGACAAAGAAAGAAACTTCTGTAAGTTTACCAAGGCTGTTAAGAACGGAGAAGAACGACAGGCTGCTGCATTATTCGGACTAACTGGACTTCTCTACACAGTCGTCGACAAGATTTACGAATTTGCCAGAACCCTCCAGGTGACGTTGACACTAAATCCAACAGCAGCCATGATACACCCCAATTTTATTAGGGCAAACGTTAGACTTATCCAAGAAAAATCTAAGAACGTCAACCTGAAGTAGGTAAAATACGTGATATTCATCCAGGACCGCAAAAAAGCACCCGGCTCGGACGATATCACAAACACAACACTACGATACATCACCAAACACACGCAAGTGCCCTTAACACGCATCTACAAGAGCATCATCCTACGGCGATACTTCCTTGAGACAGAAAGAAGCTACAGCAGTAACAATCATCAAACGCCCAAAAAGCCAAAGTGATCCCAAAAATTACCGACTTGTATCAATACTGAACACGATGCTGAAGGTATTCGAAGAATTGCTCTTCCAGCAATGGAAGTTGCACTTGATTGACCGAGATGAGTAGTTTAGATTCCCGAAAAACACTCCACGGCGCACTAAATCATACGAGTAGTAGACCATATAGCTGAAAATTACAACCGATAAAAAGTTAACGTCGTATTAGCCTTGGACGGTGGCAACACTTTTAACAGTCTGGCACACAGGACTGCTCGCTAAGTTTGTAACCATTCACAAAGTGCCGATCAGCACCTCACTAGCACCTACAGGTAGTAGGTGCTAGTGAGGTACCTAACGGAAGCAACGTTATGAGTTAAAATTGAGAACGAACTCTCCCGCAACATCCAGATTCCAGCTGGAAGCCTACAGGGCTGCTACCTAGCACCTGCTCTGTGTAACGCATACTACTACGACATTCCATGTTAGAAGAACACTCGATGTGAGCTCCACGCGGGCTATACTATATGCACGAAGGACAGTAGGAACCCTAGAACAGCAACAGTCGGGATGCAAAGATATCTTGACTGTTTACCTCAATGGCTAATGAAACTCAACGTAAACACAAAGGAGACAATACTATTCTTCAAACACGAGACATCACTGCAGGATATACCAACACCGGATGCCTAGGGGTCAATATCGAGAAATAACTGAAAATCAACCAGCACGTTCAGCAATCCATCTCCAATGCACGACAAATCAAAGGACTCCTACGTCCGGCACTAACCCACAAAAACAAATTTCCGTTGGAAGCACCGCCGAGGATCTTCAGAACGTACCTTTTACTGATACTGAGGTTTTTGTCCAAGGCATGGTACACCTACCTAAAGGACAGTAAAAATCCTGTCTAGAAGCCTTCTAGAGCATCATCATACGACTATTACGGGTACTTTTAGTACTTCAGGATAGAGACCATCAAACACGAATTCACATCATCACCTTCCAGACATACGGCAAGGTGCTGGAAAATAACAGCTACCAGAAGATAAATGACTCAGACCTTCGGACCATTCGAAATGTTGCACAAATACACGACATACGCCAGCGAATCAAACGAAGACAAAACTTGAAGATCAATGCTGTTTAAGAAAGATTACCATGAGAGAATCAGGATCAGGGTGTGAAAACTGAAAATAGATAATATAAATGCACAGATCAATTAGCAAGATTGTAAAGAACGATAACAGCTTTAACGATCTTACAAAGTAGATGGGAAAACCCGCAATAACCAGCTCACACAAAAGTATTTTACATTCATTTAGTAAAGATGCCAATAAGGAAACTGCAGTATGTTTTTTACGACTTAATAAACTAAAACTGGTGGCTAATTTAGATAAAATAAACGTGTTAAATAAACTGTTTTGACGAAATTACAACATTTTATGTGAGCCAGAACAATTAGAGGGTTATAAAAGTTTTCCAGAGTTTATGACGTAAAAACCTTTATACTATAAAAGCGGTAGATAATCAGGACAGAGGAAGAATGATCAATTGTGGGTTTGTGGGTCACTACGAGTAGTAATCATCATAAAATTACGTTCGAGTTACTAGACCGAAAAAAGATTTGTCAGTAACGATGTATTTAAAAAGTGATGGAGTACAACGTTTGAAGTGTAAAGTAAATATTATTAAAATAAGAAAAAATTAATGGAGTTAATGAAATAAATTACTGTATGATGTTTAAAATTTCTTGGAATTTCAAGAGTATTTATTGATGGATTATTTCTGAAAATGGAACAAAATAGAAATGGAAATTTAATCGACGATTTGGTTTCAGAAATTTATGAGTCCCTCAGAATTAATCGTGATAACGCAAGTATTTCATTGTTTAAATCTTTAGATGGACGATTTCGTGATGTAATTATTTTAAATAAGTTAAACCTGCATAAGATCTTGATATATAAATATTTCTTGTAAATGGATAATTCATATCTTTGTTGAACGTAAGTTCAAAAAATAAGTCTTTGTGGGAGTTCATATTACATCTTAAACTTGAAGCTGTGTTTATTTTCAACTTCCAACGCCCTTGCTACTTGCTTGTATTATTACATTTGATAATTTGCTGCTAGCGAATAATTAATTCATTTTTTCCATCGAGATCTAACTACCGTCGTTTGTCTCACTATAAAAATCCTGTTAATTGTGGTCAGTATCCGATCGCACAATGTAAACATTTTAATCTATGCTTATGTACAACTTTATTGTCACGTTACTTTGATGTAATTTATTTTGTGTTGTAATAAAATATTGTTTTTATGTCTTTGGTTGTCGGGACGGTCGATATCTGTCTATTGTAAATTATCTTATTCATTGGAAACGCACACGCAGGGTTTTGTAATATTAAGATATGCTTTAATTTACGGTTTTATAATATTTCATCGTCCTTGATTATTATTATACTTACACTGTATTAAAAATATAATTTTACATTTTATTAACTGAATGTCTATTATAGAAGCAAAATTTGAAATACCATGCTCAATCAATATTATTTATTTGCAGAATCTATGATACAAGATGGATCCATATTTAGTTTGTCCAATAAATTTTACTAAAGTTTAGTTTCCCATCTAGTTTACAGCTAGCGTAAGGCAACGAGTTAAACAGTAACAACTAGAAGAACGACAGTAAGCTGTTTTAAATGTCACATGTATTTAAAACAAATGTTTGTAATTATAATTGGATTAGTATTAGATTTTAGCCGCATTATGCTCCAGTATTTAATGAAGTTAAAAAAGTAGAAAAGCTTTTTGTTCGTCTAAAACGAAAAGACTAATAGACTAGATATCTTTCAAGGTATAGAAGTAGGAAGAGAATTCGACTAATGCCTGATATACCTACCAACCTTTACAGAACTATTACACCTATTTATAAAAGTCTATATTAATTGAAATTTAACTGTCAGTAGAACATCATCGCTTATACTGCTTCTTACTCAAAAATAATTATTATTTCAAATTGTTATTCTTCTATGTTTTTGGAAACTTTTCAGTTATGCGAGAAGTAATTCAATTCTTAACATTTGTATAGCGAAACCGCTTGACGTATCACAAAATTTTAAAAGAGTTATATTTTACACGTAATATTTCCAGGCTTCCTTTATGTTTTTCCCAGATATTTAAGCTTACACTACATGCTCCTAAATTACTTTTTAATCTTCTTTTCCTTAAATTTGAGTTTGCTTCAATCTATTTACTGCTATTGCTATCTGTAATTTATACAGTCTCTACCTGATTTTTGAAGTTATCTTTAAATAATTTACAGTCTATTTAAAAGGCACCTTTATCCATAGTCACTTCCATGCATAAATCTTGCGTTAAGGTCCTTTTAAAATTGTATTAGTTAGAATTAATTCATTTGTGATACAAAATCCAATTAGCTTATCATCCCTTACACTTTTTATTCCTAAACTATATTGATCTACTACTTTTTCTCCCAATCCTGTCGAACAACTGCAGCTAGTCTCGTATGATTATTAGTTCGTCAGTAGAAAAGCTATCTTCATATTAAACAAAAACCGGTTTCTTTATGGAACTTAATGTGGAATGTTCTGAGGTCCTTTCTGATCATTTTTGTATCATTCAAAGTCATTCGTTCCAGGATAAAGTGACGTCATCGAGGCAAGTCTAGTACTTTCACTTTCACTTTTTGGGCTCAAAATTCAAATGTACACAATTTTCGTCCCATTCTCGTTTGGACAAATGGGAGAGCACAAAATGCCTTTGATAGAATAGTATATCCTGGTTCTTATAAGAGGCACAATTGGAGGCTTGGGGTATGGGTGTTACATGTACAATGAATACCTATAGTCTGTCTGAAAAAATTGGATAGAATTTTAAAGGATAGTAGTTTCTTTCTATGGTGCTCATGATTGAATATAAATATGGAAAGAAGCCATAATAATAAATAAAAATAAAAACTTATTAAAAATATACACATAACCAAGCAATTTGGACATGTCCAAAATTGTTGCGCTATATGTATAAATTAATTTGGAATGTCTAAAATTGTTTCGCCATACTCCACAATGCTTTGTCATGGCCAAATTGATCGGTTATATGTGAATCCTTAAGGAATTTTTATAATTATTTATTGCGATATATGTCTATTTTCATGTTGTCGTCGATACCAGACAACAAAAACTACTCATCATCACTAGATGTTCAGTCCTGGAACTGGTTAGAAACGTACTTTCATTGTTTCCCAGTCTGAGCTAACTTACACATTTTCCTAAAATTTCTGGAGCCTAAATACAGCTCGGTTTCCCTTCTATTGTTTTTCAAATGTATACCCTATTTCACCTTTATTCAGTAGTTTGTGAAGGGGGTTCGGCAACTTGCGGCAACCAAGATCTCCAACACTTAGACATTTGCCGAATTAAATGTTTTCCAATAAACCCATTTGCACAATCTAGATTACTTGAGAATATTACAAGGCCAACACCTGTAGTTGCTTATAACACTTATCATGTTTAAGTACAATGGATAGTACTTGCAACGAGGTATTTCAAACACATCCTTTGATGGAACCTTTGGAGCACCTTCCAGGGCTAAAAGTGTCATATCTCATTAACAATCTACATTTAGCATAGCCACAAAGTTGAATTAAGAATAGTGAGTAACCGTGGGCAGTACCGGGTGATTTCAAAATCTCACCCACAGAATGCACTATATTTAATTAAGTGTAGATATTTCAATGCAGTAAGCCCCGTAGTTTACACAACGAAGGTTGAATACATTTATGAATTTGCAATCGGTGAAAGTTATTGAACTGTATATGATCATATTCGTATGTGGATGCGTATTTCATATTTAATGTAATATTCTGGTACTCGCTTGGGTTACTTTTTTTATTAGTTATCATTAGGTCTTCAATCCTGGAACTGGCTTGACGCGTACCTCCGCTGTTTCCTATCCTGAGCTAACCTACATGTTTTCCAAAAGTTCCCACAAGCAAGATCTTATACTATCTGCGTTCAATAGTCTGATCTAGGTGTACTTTTACCTCTGCTTTTTTCTACCTTTGATTGTGATATATTCTGCACTATTTCCCAATTGCCTTAGAACGTGTCCTGTTCTTTTAATCTCTCGCCTATATTTTGTTTCCCACATGTATTTTTCTCCCCCTACTATTTCTAATACATCTTTGTTCGCACACATGCTGTCAATTCTTTCCGTGTTTCTATGTTTGTTGTCATTGAACATAGCCGTTCCGCTTTATATTATTTTCTAAATATCTACCGCATTTCACTGATATTTAGTGGTGTGTGCAAGTGCTTAAGCAACCTGCGGCTAGCAAGATTCCCCAGCACCTACCGTTTACCGAATTAATAATTTTCCAACGAATCATTCGCATAATCAACATTAATTGAGAACATAGCAAAACCAAACCTGTAATTGCTTATAATAATCGTTAGGTTCAAATACAAATATTTTTTTCGTTACCAGGTTTTTTCCGCCTTGGAGCTGGTTAGACATCCATTCATTTCTATTCTGCGCTGGTCTACAAATTTCCCTGAAATTTCCACATCCTACTATATGTGTGCAATAGTCTAACCTAGGTTTATCTACACCTCCCTTTTACCATATCTCTGTTTCTAATATACTCCTTCATGTCTTGGTATGTGGCCTATCATCCCATCTCTCACGTTTTTTACTGTTTTTCACATATTTCTTTCTTCCCTTACCATTATATATCTCTTTGTTCGTAACATTGTCTGTCTATGATATCTCCATCGTACGTCCGTAGCATCACATTTCAAAGGTCTCTATCTTTTTCCTGTTTACTTCTCCTACCGTCCGAGTTTCAAAGCCGAACAGTGCATTTCTCCACACATATGCATTCAACAATCCTTTCCTTGTTTCTATGATTGTTGTCTTTGAATACGGTAATTGCATTTTTTTGTTAAATGCAGCATGACCTTGTGCTAATCTTTGTTTTATATCTTTTGCACTGTTTCCATCTTGCGTTATTTGTATTCGTACGTAGTAGAAATCCTTAACCTCTTATAAGTCTTGTTTCCTGGCTGCATTCTGTATTCTTATTTATTTTCCCTTTCTTTACATACCAGTACTATAGTTTTATTTTTGTTAGTTTTCACACCGTACATCTCTACTAAAACTGTTTAAATTTAATTAAGAGCTGCTTCTAACTCTTTCTAGCTAAATGCTATTACCGCTATATCATCTGCAAATCTAAGCATACCATCTTTTGTCCCTGCATAGTAATTCTAAATGTTTTTTCGCATTTGACAGTAGGCATTGCCTCCTCGTTGTATAAGTTATAAATTAACGGGAGTAAGACACATCCTTGTCTCATCCCTTTCCTAATGTTTACTCTACGTGCCTGCTCTAATTCCATTACCGCTGTTTGCTCTTTGTAAAAGCTATGTACTATCTGTCTATCCCTAAAACTCATTCCAATCATTTCCAGCATTTCTAACATTTTTTTCAATTTTACATAGTCGAATAGCTTTTCTAGATTTACAAGCTCTATATACACGCTTTCTCCTTTACCTAAAATAGCCTCATGTGTTCCCCTGTTTGGCCTAATCTTAAGTTGATTTTCTCCTAGTATTTTTCAGCTTGTTTTTCCATCCACCTTTATACAATTGTAGTTAATATTCTTGATACGTGTGCCGTCAAACTTATTGTTCGAAGAATTTCAGATCTATTTGCGCCTCTCTTTTTTGATATAGTGACTATGATGTTACGGTTACGTTTGAAATCCTTGGGTATTTTGCCTGTATCATACATATAGCTTACAAGTTGGAAGAGACGCTCTATTATTGATTGTCCAGCAACTTTTAGAGTTTCTGCGTGCACCTTACCTATTGCCGGTGCCTTATCATTTTCTATGATTAAGTCTCCTTCCATGCCCCTTATATTATAACTATACGGTTTTATACAACTACAGTATTGCCCGAAATAAACAGTACTGAAATTGTAATTGTTTTGTATATTTAAAAAATACATATTATTGACACTTTATTATATGTTCTAAATGTGCACCTCCTCGTTCGAGACAGACTTCATAACGATGTTCTAAGTTTCTGGTCATGTTATTGAATAAGGGTTGTCTCAGGGCTGCAAAGAAGACTCTAACGGCATCCTTTAATTCATCGATGGTTTGTGGTGCCCGTTTGAAAACGGCATTTTTAGCCATGCCCCAAATGTATGCGTCTGGAGGTGTGAGGTCTGGAGAATGTGAAGGGTAAGGGAAGTCAGTAAATCGTGATATGAATTTGCTTGGAAAATGTTCTTGAAGAAATTGACGAATTGCGGCAGCAGTATGGCAAGTTGCCCCGTCCTGCTGAAAAAATTGGTTTCGAAATGCCAAGTTACGTGCACGACAGAATTGACGTAGATCAGGGATAAATCGTGTTAAAATTTGTCTGTACCTCTGTTGATTAAGTGTGACTTGCCTACCATTCTCTTCGATAAAGTACGGACCAATGATTCCGTGTCCGGAAACAGCACACCAGACACTCACTTTTTCACTATGTAAAGGAACCTCTTGAACCTCATCGGGTCTGGCAAAGCCCAGAAATCGATTTGTGCGACGATTCACATAGCCTGACAAGTGAAAATGTGCTTCGTCTGAAAACCAAACATTTTTCAAAAATTCAGGATTTTCATACTGTAACGCGAGAATTCTGGCGCAATATTCCACTCTACTGCGATAATCCGAGGATGTAGTTGTTGATGTACCTGAATCACATACGAAAATGTACCCAGCTCCTTCAGGATTCTTTGAAAGGAAGTTCTTTTAAATCAAGTTGTAACGCTGTCCTTGCCTGGCTGACTTTCGGATTTTCTAAGATTTGCTCAAAAACACGTTCATGGTTATTGTTGTTGTTAACTGTCCTGGGACGCCCTGAGTTTCCTTTTCGTTGGCACAATACACTACCTGTATTTCTAAACTTTTCAATAACCTTCAAAATTACAGCATTACTTGGAGAACGTTTATTAAACCTTTGTGTGAATTGATCAGACACGTATAGCAAACTTGCACCATTACGTCGGCCGATTCCGTATGAACGAAAATAATGCTCTACCAGAAACACTTTCTCCTCTGTACTTAACACCATTTTTAACAATTAGGCCCTACTAATTACTTGTTTGAGGTTTACTTGACAGGTCTATACTAGCTAACTTGAGTGTGACAGCGCACGCATAAAAACACCGCCAACTTAGTTTCAGTACTGTTTATTTCGGGCAATACTGTATTATTCATTTTTCTTAATTCGTATTCTAGGTTTATCTTTCTTTGCTTAGTTTGTATTTCTTTACACTTTTCATCAATTCATTGTTCTTTAGCTTTCTTGACATTGCAAATAATTTCCCATTTTATGGCTTTGTATCTCAGTTTTCTTGCTTCATCTGGTCTGTTTTGTATTTTCGTCTTTCTTCTATTAAATTTGGGATATCCTTTGTTATCCATCGTTTCTTATTTTCTTGTTGTGTATACCCCAGAATCTCTCTGTCCGACATGTCTTAGCTGAATTTAATATTATTCCATTCTGTTTTTATTTCCTTGTTTTAGAAACTTTCCTGAGGTCTTTCAGCAATTTATTTGACTATTTTTCAGGTTTTCGTAGATATCTTTATCTGTTAGTTTCTCAAATTTAAAGTGCCTTTTTCCGTTCCTTTTTTTAAATTTAAGCGCAGCTTTCATAATCATGATGTTGTTGTCAGAGTTTATGTCTGCTTCTGGGTAGCTTCTACGGTCTTTTACTTGATTCCTAAACAGTTGTCTAAAAAGAATATAATCTATTTTATTCTTGCTATATCTCTTGGCATCGTCTACGTACATCGTCTTATAGTATAATGTTTAAATAATGTATTTATGATGGTTAAATTGTTTTTATCGCAGAGTTCTGCCACTCTATTTCCCCCTGTTGTTTTCCATATAAACCTACTACCGCTCCTTCTCTACCATCACCTACCATTGCATTAAAATCTGTTGCAATTACTAAATTTTCATGTCCTTTTACACATCTTAGTATGTCTTCGATATCTTTGTAGATCGCCTCTACCTCTTCCTCACTGTACCTGAAGGTGGGCATGTATACCTGTATTATTACTGTATTTACTGGTTTAGACTCTATAGTCTAACTATGAGTGCTCTTTCGTTCTTCTGTAAATAGTTATCTACACAGTGTCTTATCTTTTTTCGCATATACCCACCCCCGAATTTCCCTCCTCTGCTCCTGTATGAATTACTCTAAAGTCTCTGCTCCAAAACTTCCCCGTCTCTGACCACCGAACTTTGCTAATCTCCGCCATGTCTATTACTAATCTATCAATTTCAATTTTCAAGTTTTTTAGTTCATTTACTTCTCACATTCCACGCTACAACTCGCAGAATGCTCCCCGCTCTTTTAAATTTTCCGATCAAATCCTCCGATTTGGTGGTGTTCCGTTGACTTCCACATAGCAGTAGTGCTGCTTAGAATGCCATACCGATCCGTATTGTCTCTAAAGCCAATCAACCCGTTCTAGTAATATACAACTTTTTCAAGGTGCATGTCCATTCAGAACGGCAAAAACTACCTTCCTTTAAATTTTTAGGTAGTCATTGCGCATGTCAACATCGATACTCGGAACTTCCAGTTGTACCTCTGAAGGAGGATATATTAGTCTATCAAATACTTTTTTAAACTCTACTCTTGGTTATGACGGGAATAGGGGGACGCGGTGCAGGTATGAACTGTAAACATGAAAAATGAAGGTGAAGGTACTAGACTCGCCTTGATGACGTCATATGGTTTTGGAACAAATGACTTGAAGAATACAAAAGCGACCAGAACGGACTTAATAATTTTCCATGTTGAAACCCATAAAAAAACCTTTTTTTTTTATTTTAGAACGAAAGTTTCTAGTTTACGTTTCTCTCCTCTTCTAATGCTTTGAATAGCCTATTCAGTTTGCTGATATATTTGTAACCATTTGTATAGAAGTGTTAAAACCAAAGTTTCATTTCAATTAATAACTTCAATATTGGGAGAATTCTAAATACTACTTTATTACATATATTTCATTTATAGCCAATATCGAATCTAGACCAAGTTTATACTGGGATTTTACTAGAAAAATTTATTTTGAATTAAGTCTAATTTAATTTCAATTGAACGTTTTTGATTAAAGGAATTTTAATAACTCATTATCATCTATTGAAAAGAACGACCTACGCATCTCACATGCAGGAAAATCCTTCAACATACTTTAATCTTGTATTTCTGGGGCTCTTTCATGGCGTTCTTAATATTTTAATGCAATTGATTTATCTTAAACAGATTTGTTCGTTTTGGTCATTTGCGGTTGTTAGAGATATCCTGATAGGTGTTGCATATAGAATGTTATATCCTGAGACACTCCCTTCAAATTCGTTGAAGTATAAACATGTAGAATCTGCTGTAGGTGTAGTTTAAAAAAATGCTTACATCCTAGTTGGATGGTTCGAACCAACTTAATACGATTTAAACTTCTTGTTATAGGGAATTGATGTTTTTTCAAATAAGGTAACATGATAAAGGTAACATATCATCCGTGGACGTTTTGATACAGCAATTAAAATATCCCAATATTTCCTTCATCCTCGTGAAATTTAGTGTACACTGAAAGGGTATTGCACGATTTATTTCAGCCGATTTTTGAATTTTCATTTCTAAATTGTTATTTTTAAACTTAAAGAAACACTGAGAGGTCCGTTTTTCCGATTTCGGATTAAGGTTCTTTAACAAATATTTTGTACAACCCCATTACGAATTTTTATACCGAAGAAAGAAACTTCGGCATAATAAAGTTTTATTTATATATCTTCGATGCTGCATCAAAACACTATTCGAAATAAATTACAATATTTACAGTGCAAGAGAGTAAAGTCATCTATATTTGCATTGGTTTACATTTTAGAATAAAAACCTAAAAATCCCGACTTTGAAAAATATAGACTTTGCGGACCAGATTACAGTAATTTTTCACTCGCGCGTGCAGAGCCGGATTAATACATAATTTAAGAAAGTTGTAAATGCCAAATGATCCAATGACTATATCATAGCAATAACGTTACTTGAAACCCAGACGTACAATATTATCAAAGTGCATTCACGTGTGCACTTCGCGCCGATAGAACAATTTAGTACGTGTTAGAATAGTAAATTTCGAAATGCTGAACTATACATTATATAATTGGGTATTGTATCAGTTTGTCACGGATGGTTGCAGCAGTATTTCTCTGGTCAGGACATAACTGGTGGTAATAATTTATGCAAAAGGCGGTTTAGACCGTGTGGTGTTACGCGACAGCTGCGAACTGCACTGCCAGTTCGAGATATTACCCCAAAATATTGTATTTCTGGTTTGTGTAATCGTTCCGAATGTCTGCCATTTGTGTTATGCAATGGTATAGACAGAAGGCACAAATTTTGAAATATGATTTTCAGGTTGATAGCAGCATAATAACGTACATACATGAGGGAAAATTTAATTGCGAAGTTCAATTTACATAAAAGCTTATATGGTTCTCATTTATAAAATGAAAGTGCTTTTTAGAAAATCTATAGAAATAATGTTTCGATTAAAAACAATTACTTGATGTTGTTATCCTACGCCGACTTTACTCACTAGGTAATAACGTCGTCATATGGAGTAATAAATTGTGCGGTGATACCAAACGTTAATAATTAGACAATCCTCAAGTGAAATCAGAAGAATAATTATTTTTCTATAATAATTTCATTAACTAACTTATACCAACCACTTCAGTATTTCATGTATAGCAAGTCTAACCTTCAGATACTAAAGCGTGCTTCAAATTAGCTTTGCTTTTCAACAGTTTTCTAGGTTTTCGAAGGCAGTGCCCTTGTTAAAATTAAGCTCTGGTATATTACACGTCCAAAACGATTAACTTTCAAGTAGAACCCTTTTACTATTACAGTGGTCTTCAGTAATTTATTATAATCTCGTGTTTCATCAAACTGACATAGTCTAAGTTTAACATCGTTGACAACTTTTGCGATTCCAAGCGCTACACCCGAAAAGCGTCAGTAGTAAAGGCACAAAAATGGTTATACACCATGGTATAATTGTAAGTTTAGTTATGATAAACAACGAACTTATTATGACTTTTACTACCGCCCATTGCAAATTGAGCAGATCTTTGCAAGATTGATCGGACGAACGCTTTTGATGTTGCTTAAAATGGTGTTATACTTAAACGCGCGTATTTTACCCGCCATTTTATAACATATACGGACCACGCTTTACGAGTAATGCAATCGCTATTTAAGTCAAATTTACATGCACAAATTAAATAAAATCAAACTACTTACGTGGTGGCGTCTCGGAACTTAAATCTCAGGATCCAGCGGTGGTTTGCAGGTTAAGTTTGGTTACACCATGTTGAATATCAGATTTCCATCCATCCTAAATCTCTACTGCGCTCTTAGGGGGTTGAAAGGGGATAAAGTACCAAGTACAATAAAAGGTAAGGTACAGGGAACCTACATACCTGTTCCTAAAAGAAAAACACGCACACCACCCCAGATAGTTGTTGCTTGGTTCACGTCTCGTAGCCTAATCCCGCTTTCGACACTCGCGCACCCCTGCATTCACTCTGCGCAGGCGCGATTGTCATCGACGACGGAAGTTAATGTTATTAATTTACAAATACACGGCAATTAACTTATAAATTATAACTAAAGGTACTAAAGCTACTGAATGAAGACGCTAAACACTGCATTGCGCATGCATCGCATTTTCTAGCAGCAGCCCAATCAAAGCCTAATTTTCTTTTTATTATAGTTTTAGTTGCTAAGGTTGCTTGTTATTTAACTAAAAATTTGTCTAGTGATCAACAATATTAGTATGTTGCATTAATAACAAAGTTCATTATAAACGACCGACACGACACCGTACCGCTCAGAACGGACCAACTCGACACAACACATCGGAACTGTACGTAGTTCATTTGCAACAACCGGCACAGGACGGCACAGAATAACCCGTTCCAAAATATGTGTTAAAGTTGTCAGTTATTATAGAAAACTCATCAGAGGATGAACTATTTGTTGTTGCTGCAGTATGTGCAGGAGAATAACTCGTTCGGCAAACAGATCGATATTGGGTTCACCCAATATTTAGCAGAACAAAGAGTACAGGGAATTATATCATCTTTTATTGGATCTCATTCAGGAAGAGAGAAAATTTTCTTGTATTTCCAGATGTCTCTACTGTAACGTTCTAAATTCTTCAAGGCATTAAAATCATGAATAAATTATTTTTAAGTCGTTTTGGAGTCGACAACCTGTATTTTGTTTTTTACTTTCTATTGTGTTAGAAAATCTTAAGGTCATGCATACTGTGAAGCATCCAGGATGTTTTCTTTATTAAATTTATTGTAAACGGTATATAAACTATTAACCTGGTATTACATACGAGTATTCCCAGCTATTTTTAACAGACACGTGTGCAAAACCGTAATTACAAAGTTCACACATAATATGTAGCGCATGCTTGTTGCGTTCTAGATTTACGACCCCTGATTGTCATTTCAATTTGGACAGTTTATCATTAGAGGATAGCGAAGAAATTTCCTTTGAGCAATTTACTGTTTGCTGTAATTATTATTTGTGTTGGTGTCTGCAGGTGTAACGTTAAAACGCACGGGTCAAACAAAAACGTAGAGGACAGTTAAGTAGGGAACCGCACGAATCAGGATTATGATACGTTTATTTTACGACTAAATTAAAACCTACCCTTTACTTCATTATTCATTTATTCAGATCCTGTACACCTTACCGTTTTGTAATAAGTACTTTTCCTAACGATTTTCATTTAAACCAATTTGGTGCGAATTCAAAAAGCTTATTTTATAAATTAAATAGTCACTACCCTGTTTTAGGCATCCGTGAACTCGTTATACATTGCGATAGCGTGAAATTACTTTCTCTATTGTTTCAATCTAAAACTCTTGGAAATAACGTATTGAACTATCCGTTAAAACCGTGTTTTTAAGTTTGCTAATCACGTTTTGGTAACACCAATATTACTTGGAGCTATGGTTGTTTTGTTAAACAAATTAAGATTCACTTTCTTTTCCTTATACACGACGGAAACATTCGTTATATTTTTGTTGTTTCCGTTTTCTTCGCGCACGCAATACAGCGTGCTTCTTTCAGTGGTCCATAGCCACGATGAATTGGCGCCCCTTGTTGTGATGAGAGGACCACCCCCAAGGCGAGATCACGCGCCCCTCTGTTTCGCCCCGTCATTAGTGACGGTAGGAGCCAATCCGACGGTGTGAGATAGTATGAAACATGAATATTACACCTATTGTGATCATTTTCTCCGCTTTATTGTATGTATGTAATCGTAGGTGTACGATGATAATTTATAACTGTTGGTTTATCTTTTTTTTTCTGAGTTATAAAATTTTATTAGTTAAGACATATGCAATTGTATATTTACAACAATTTAGAGCTGTGTTTTTTTAGTGTTGCATTTGGGTTTTTTTTAGTTGTTGCTAAATAATGTAGTGGGGTAGATACCTAAAAACGGCAGCTCGCCATTTTAAAAATGATTTCTTTTGATTGTGTAGATATGTGTAACTTTTAATTATGGATTGTTCATTTTTTGGGTACTATTGTGCTTTTGTACATATTTTTTTTTGTAAATTAGAAGTTTTTCGGTTGTGTATGTTTAATTGTGCATGAGTGAGAATGTTTTTATTTCAGGCCTCTCTTTATTTTGCATGTGTAAGACCCCTCTTACTCGCCGGTTGAGCCCGGCCATTTTCTTTCTTTGGTTTTTTTTCTTTAGGCTACGTCGATGCACGTAGCAATTACTTATTAAGAGATAAGAAAATTCAGAAATACTGGGCTAACTACCACTGCGGAGAGTGGAGTGCTTCACATAGACTAAGAAACAGTAACAATAAGAATTTGTATTTTAAACAAAAAATGGCGACTCAGATTTCCGGCTATTTCGCCAATTGAACATATTCGGAACATTTTCGATAGAAGAATGGGAAACTTAGCACATCCACCACATACACTGGAATCTCTCCAGTATAGTAAAAGTTTAGCTACGTACATGTTTATTACAACAAATGTAATTGTAACGTCTGTTCCATATGAAATATTGATATTGTTTATTTCAAGTAGTAATTTTTTAATTCTTTTAGGGGAATAAATATCAACAGAGAATTTGTGAGCCCCTGGATAGTAAGCTTTGGGATATACCAATATACAACCTTGTAATCGGATGTCAAAGGCCTTTATCTTTGGGTAAATTTATAAATCTGTCGTAAGATAACTACAAATATATTTTTCTAGAAAAGAACGTAGAACTTGGACAACGTTTTGCTGAAATGTGTCCATCAGTCATGCAAGTTTGGCATTCCTGCGTCATTCCAATTGACAAGAGGTACTTACAAATTGTTTTCAAACTCATTTTTCATAGCATTCCACATTACACTACAAAATTCTACATTGTTCTTACGAGACGACTATCTCATTGGATACATTTCTTTGAGGTATATAGTAAATTTAACTCATCGATAAGAAAATATGCACACTTTATGAACCGACAGTGGACATTTCGTAAGTACAATGTACAGGCACTTTGGGCTAAAATGAATTCCGAAGATCAAAAGGCATTTGAATTCAATTTTGAAACACCGGACATTGATTTATATTATAACACATTAATAAGAGGAAGTGTTTTGAAAAAGCGTCAAACTTTGTACATGATTCATTTTGGTTTTATTGTGTGTTTTGTAATAATTTTAATAAAGCTAATGTTGTTTATTATCTAAATTATACAAACTCTACGGCTATTCTAGAATTCTATTGTATCGTAATAGGTTTTATTATCTTTCTGGTGAAATTATTTTAAAACATGCCAAATTGTTCTATGCAATCCTCCAATCCTACCTATTCTACGCTAATCTCTTCATATTATAACAGCGAACTCTTTAATTGTCTTTTGGCTTTTATTTCCAATAAATACAAGTCTAATGATTATTTTTTACCATCACAAATATTTACAGAGTTTCTAAGCATTAATTAAATCGTTTAAGTACGACGAATTAAACACATAGCACTAATCTTACTCGTAATTTAATTATCTAACACATTTATATCACGTATGCGAGGTTATATTTACATTAATTGATGTACATCCAACGCTTATTAGAACCGAATTCAAACTACTACTGATCCATCGCAACAAGGTTCACCATTATATACAATAATCTTATGTTAAAAAAAAATACAAACAAATCTAGGATGTAAATATGCATACTTTTGAGAACACCCCTATGATAGTACAATATTAATTATCCACTCTTATATTAACTACCTTTACATTGCCCGTCCCCCATCTTAAAACTCTTTTGTCACAGAATGTTCCATAACCGTTCACTATACATTATCCCTACCTACATAAAACTAACCAAAACCAAGGAACAGATAAGAAACGAGAATGCTCGAGCATCCTTCAAGCAATCAACACGCGTCCTTCGGTATGCCATGCATCTACTCGCGTTAAAAGGCGTAATAAGTTAATAAATGTTACATTGAAGTGCGTGACAAAATGAACATTAAAGCAAGAGACAATTCATCATCAAGTGTAAGCCGTTTTCACCACTTCAAACAACAAGAATATAGTCAAAACTACACCACATGTCAAATCAAGGTTAGTTATCCTATCATTATACTACAAAACAATCTGTTATAATTATTATCTGATTATTCATTATTTTGCTGGTCATTTAGACTGTTAACCTTTCATTCAATCATCATACACAAGTCTACACTAAGCCTATCTTGCTATCAAATACGCATGCTACAACTTGGTATTTCATTATCTATACTTTTCAACCCCTAAACGACAACGCGTGTTTTCAAATACGCACGCGCCACAGAACATTTTCGAGGCTGGAAGTTGGATGTTCCTGTTACGATAAGAACAACCGGAGCCATTTTTCCATTTGTCATATGGATGAAAGTATCAATCGACACTCTTAGTAGCAAGTGCCGTTACATGTGGGTTAAAGTCGCATACCAAGATTTGAACTCCGGTTTTCTGGAATAGTACCTACAGCGTGTTTCGTACTATCCTCCAGTTTAGTCTATCAATACTACAACCAATTTTAAGTATGACCGACTTCTTGTCCCCAAACACCATTATCTAGTCTTCGAGAACCACTAATGGCCTCCACAGGTTCTGACAACTGGGTTTACCAGAAGACAACTGCTTTGTCAATAGCTAATAAATGCGAGGACATCCATCTCTAAGATGTATGGTTTTGACCAGCTTTAGTTGTTGCTGGCGAATATGGTCCATACCACAAAATTTACTTTTGTACACCATAGCGATTTCCCAGGTCATATTAAGATTCGTCGATACGCAATGTGCAAGAGAGTATTTCGACGGCACACTAAATATATCCTTGTTGGTCTCTTCGGTTATTTCAAATCTCGCCTTCCAGGTGTAGCTGTACACGGACATGAACCACTCATAATTTGGACAAAGCCTTGATTCGGATTTTTGGCTACATATCCGCCTCACTTTATCATGTCCTCCGGCATTGTCGTAATTGTCACCGTAGTAAAATCACAGCACGTAAATGTGCAATACTATTGTCCTACATTTTGTAAGCTTAAGGATCCTATATACTACATCGTTGATTCGTTCTACGGACAATTTTAACAATTGAAATACGAAGTGCTCACTTCGTAGTGTAACATAAAAACAATTAATCGGTCTTGAACAAAAAAAGTAAAGTTTAGTTATTCTTTTGGACAAACATTTTACGATACATATAGTACATTTAGGATACTCCCTAATTAAGCAATTTAAAATAATATTAAACACCAGAAAAGCTAGTTTTTCAAACCGGTTCGGTACACGTGTTTCGCCTGTCGGCGCAATACGACTTAGTTGGTTCTTTGTAATGAAAGAAAGAAAACTAGGTCTCATACCTACACATGTCGGGATACTTATCTTGCATCCATATCTGTGGGGGCGAAAGAGCTAACCATGTTGAATTCTCTCACTGATAAAGCGTCGCAGCATAGCCAAATCATTAGTGTTGCGATCAAAACTACAACCGTGGATTACGTCAGAGAGCATTTGCGTCTACATGAAAGAACAATTTGGCCTACGTGAAGGAACAATTGGGTCTACGGAGAAGAGCAATGGGGCCTAGGTAGAAGATAAACGCGATGTACAGTAGATGGAAGCTTTCTGTAGCCGACAGGCATGCTTCTTAGAGCAAAGAATACATGTTAGCACGAAATGCAGAATTAAAGTGAGCTTAGTTTTGAAAACGATATCATAATTGATTTAAATTTTAGGATACCACATGTTAAAGAACACGTCTAAAGTCTTTGTTAATCACACATGTAGAAAAATTATGCTATTCAAACTTGCATTATTACTTATAAATAAAGCGAATATATTCAGAAAGCAGACTGTAGATAACCAAGTACATTTGCGCAACTACGGGGGGCCTAAGGGGGCTAGTGCCCCCCCCCCTCCCCCCCAGTCAAGTGTTTATTTTAAAAGCATTACTTTAATGATTTTAATACACTATTATTACCAATAATTACACTAACAATTAATCTTCGGAAACTTATTTGTTTTTACCTTCACGTTTGCGATTGTAGAGAGCAGTTGTAAAACTGACTATATCCAACTTAAGGTGTACAGTTATTTACTTTTGTATTGTAACCCTCCCGATGAAATCCTGGTTGTGCCACTGATGTCGAACATTATACATAGATTGAGATACTTTTACCTAAACTAAATACACTAATAACATTCTACAAAGTGTTAAACAAATACTTGTTTCAATTGTATTAGGAGGAGTTATATAGGAACAAATCGATTTATTAAATTATAAAGCGTGATCAGGGCGTCTCTCATAACATGTAGTTATATAAAATATGGAAGGGGAAGTGTCGGAATGTTTATGAAAGCAAAATCGAAGCTAAAATTAAGCTAAATCCATCATGTAATGCTTACGGTTCAAATCTGAAAAATACGCAAAAATTTGCCAAAAATGGTTTTTATTATTTTTAAACATAAATACGCTATAAGTTAAAAACATATGCCTAACAAATTTCCATCTTCTCAAATACTTAGCCAATTTATTGTATATATTTTAAAATTGTTGTTGATGTTTATTTGAAAAAAAATAGAAACATATTTTTGTTATTCGATCTTATGATTTCAGTATGTAACAGTGCTAAAAGTATTGTGAACACGTGTCGATGAAATTTCCAAAAAAAGGTATATGGTTAACTCTGAAAACAATATATTAAAAGTGGGAGTAGTCATTTCCATAACAAGTAGAACACCCAGGTGGGTATGGGTTCGAGTAAACATGGTCAGTATTTTTACACTTTAGGTTGTCTTTTTTTGGATAAATATCCTTTTATTTAAGAATTATAGAGTGGTGATTGCATACTTATGTGCACATTTTCTTTCAGGTTCCTCAACAAGTGTATTTCAACTAAAGCAATTACGCTTCGATCCGTTATTTACCATTTAGTTCCTACAGTTTCTAGGCGGTATTCCTAGCTAACATTTGTTGAGTGCAGTGGCGCTTAAGGGCAATCCGTCCTTTCCCCCCACCTTTGTTAGTCTCATCAAACTGCACTGAAGTTAAAGTTTAGAGATAGTCCGGAGGTGTTCTCGCATTAAAATTTCATCCTTATTAAATTATGACTTTGGAGAAGGTACGTTTGTCGAACTCATCCTTTAATGCAATCGTACCCATACAATTTCTCGAACCGGAATCCAGCTTTCCGCAAAGAAAATTGCAACAATAGCCCCCAACGCTGGCGCTTTAAAAATTAAAACATTGGCACCGCAACGTGTGGGGTACGATTTTTTTCGGACTTATTTGTTCTAGTTTGTGTATATCAGTAGTCTATTGTTTAGAGTAGCTTCAGTGGTAATTTGGTTACCAAAATTAAAAAGCTCTTTCAATGGAATAATTTATTTTCAGTAGCTGAATAATTATATATAATCAGAAAACGTTTGTTCAAATTTTTTGATCGTTTTTTGTTCCGTGACACGCTGATATCTGAGTCTTTTTTATCATAAAAGTGTTGAGATATTTTATTACAGTTTTCTTAAACGAAATCATTTATCGATGTTCGAAGTTTCAATACGTGATTGTCCAAGTTCGTACCAATATTTTATTGTGTCGAGTCCTTTAAAAAATTTTCATCGCGTTACAAACATATTTTCTATATTGAGCGTGTCTACGAAAACTGAATTCTGAGCGTATAAATTAGTTTTTACAAATTAAAAATATAATAAAATTCTCAAAATGACTGAAATGTTTAAAGTTGTTAATTTCTTAAAAGAAGAAATAGAGTATGAATTAGAGGCATAATTAATAGTAGAGAGGTTGGTGAGAAACGAAAAATGTTAGGTAGACAATTGGCAAAAAGAGTACAAAGCCAAGTTTTCTAGTTAAGTTGGAGAAATATCCAGAAAATTCCGAGGATGAAAGTGAGAAATAAGAACATCTATGGAATATGTTAAAAGTGTTTTGTCAAAATTTGAAAGAGATCCTTCATATTCTACATTTAAAAGGACTTTCTCGAAATTAGTGCATCTTAATGGTCGTATAAATTTAATTTTAATGCCTGTTGAGAATTTAGATGAAGATTCAAAATTTAGAAATAAAGCTTTATCTACAGTTCTTGTGCTGGAGGCATAACTTTTTAAAAAGGCAGTTAGAGTTAAAACTACGAATGGTAATAATGAGTCCCTAGAATTTTCTACTAGTGTTAATCTACCTGTACTGACGGTAACTTATGTTTGACCTCCCGTATCTTTTGATACGTGGGGTATCAAATCCTCTTGAAAAACCGAAATATTATATTCGTTCTTAGAGAGGTTAAGTGAATAAGCGATTATATGCAAGATTATCTTGAAGAACTATACAGTTTCGCAGTCGAACTTTTTAGCAATAGCGCGTTCGTGCGGTACTGAAGTATAAAAAATTCTCTATCAAATTGGAATTCATTAGCTTCCCGTTTAAAAGAAGATTTCGTTCCTACAAATCCAGAAGACGAAATCGTTAGCAAAAAGAAGGTAAACCGATAATTTTATTTACACTTCATACCTAAAAAATTTTTGTCGACTACCAAATACTCCTGCTGATATTACTAAAGTTAGGCTAACAACAAACAGTTTACTTCCAGATTACATCACTCCTCTAACTCTGTCAGAAATTCCTGACATGCAAATTTTAATGAAATTCTGCAAAACATTAAAAGAAGCACTAAATTCGAATTTAGTAGTAGCCGATTCATCTTCCAATTTCCAAAGAAAATCTAATGTTAGTGTTAACAAGTGCGTATTAGTTTGCCACCCAACTTCATTTAAAGGTTATCATCCAATTTGAGTTAAATAATAAGATCACATTATCCGAAATTAAATAAGACAACTACTGTAGAACGCATTATGTCAAACAATGAATTAATTTTGCACGCGTCAGTTACACACTTTGTGTCTCTTTAGCTCAATAAACTATAAACTCCACGAAGGTTAAATAGATGTTCTACACATGATGTTTCTCACTACTCGCTCTTAAATTACACGAAGACCAATTGCACACTGAGTGTTTAAGTGGTTTTTGAATAAGGCCAATTGTCAAACATTTAATGGTCCTTCAAGCCGGATATTGGTATTGAGCTAACCCTCAAAATTACATTTTTCCTTTTTAAATTCTTACCACTTGGGCAAGTAAGATTAGTACTACAGTTCATGTTGCAAATATGATAGAACTAGAAACTCTTAAAAGGCTTAGAGCTTCTGCCAAGGGCATGTTGACCCGCAGTAGCAATTAGTTTAAAACACACAATATAGATACTCTTTCAATAGAGGAATTGTGCAATCGAAAAACTCTTGTAACAAACGCGTTTCAAAAATACAATGACACTCAAGATCAAATTGAAATGATCGTTGGGGAACCTTTACATACGCTTAAGCCAAACGAAAATCGCGATTATTGGGAATAATAGTTTGTTGGCTTTATTTCCAAACTACAAAGAGTATCTCGAAATCTTCCGTTAACGTCAAGTGATCCTGCGCTCCTTATCAAGAATGAATACGTTGCTACACCCGTAGCGAATTCGGTTCGTTTGCCAGAAATCAATTTAAAGTCGTTCGAAGGTAACATCGCCGAATAGCCGTACTTTTATTATTTATTCAAGGCACTAATAGAAGACAATCCATATCTCTCTCTCAATCTTTCAGCGGCTTATGTATTTGAAGGCGTTCCTTAAAAAGGAGTCTTTAAAATTGATAGATTATTTGTCGGTCACGGATTCTAGCTTCGGTACGGCCATAGAAATCCTAGAGAAGTGGTATCAAAATTCAATGACACTCATAATCATTTATTTTTCACAACTATTCGATAGCCCTCCAATCACAAAATGCACTTCGCAGAACTTGCGTGACTTTTGTACAAATGTTAAACGCTCCTTAGATTCTCTCAGAAACTTAAATTACACTGAAGTACAATTGTGGAAGGTTTTGGTTGTGTATTTACTAGAAGAAAAGGCTAGATTATGGCTCACGTAAGGCCGTTGAGCAAGACAGAAATTTAAATCATTACCAAAACCCAACGAATTTTTAAAGTTTTTAGAGCGCAGGTGTTTAGTTTTAAAAAATCTGTCAACTACAGACAATCTCCCCCCTAAAAAAATATTAAGGATTTCTTTACATGTCAGTAATGAAACGCCGCACATCGGCATTTGCTCATATTGTAATAAAGGTACTCATAAGATTTATTCTTGCGGCGAGTTTAAAAATCTGTCTCTAGCATCTAAACAGAACTTTATTCGCAAGCGTGAATATTGTTACAATTGTCTTGGGACACTACACACCTTCCAAAACTGCAATTCTGGTCGGTGTTACCACTGCTCTAAAAAACATCACGCTCTACTTTGTACTTCCAACAGCGCGATGAAAGCCGAACGTACATCGACTTTCCGGCACTGCGCTTAATAGTGCATATAAAAGCAATGCTCTCATCAATCGACAAGGTCGTAATGATTTGAATTCAAGGCCGAATCCTCTCAGAAGCAACCAGCAAGAAGCTTGCTTATCTCAAGATAGCTCACATTCACAAGTGAGCCCCATCAAAATATTTTGACATTGTCGTCTATTTCTCAAGAACACGTTTACGTGCTGTTCGCCACCGCACACGTGGGTGTTTATGATAGTAATGGAAACCGCATTTTGGCAAAGGCATTGTTGGATAATTGCAGTCAAAATTTGTTCATTACCTAAAGGCTCTAGCTCACAAGCTAGGACTTACGCTTACTCAAGTGGCGGTTTGAGTGTCAGGAATCTCTCAAAACGACACTCCTTGCAACAAAAGGGTAAATTTAACGCTTTGTTCACGTTTTGAACGCACTACTCAGTTTAACTTACTCTGTTCTGTACTCTCAATGATCACTCATAAGTTACCCCAAGTTCAATTGAATACGAGAAAATCAAACGTTCCAATCTGCATGCCGCTGGCGGACCCCCCTATGACTATCCTTCTCAAATAGATCTCTCAATGAGAGGGAATTTGTATTACAAAGTTTTGTTGCCTTACGTTCATAAACTAGGAATTGTTCTCTCAGTCATGCAAAACACCTTGCTGGGGTTGAACATTGCTGGAAACGTACCCCAACAATCCTTAATATGAAATGTCTCACATCTGTCGCATGTCTCCTGTTTTGCCCGTAATCAAGAGGTACCTGAAATAGGGTGTCTCCTCGAAAAATTATGGAATTTGAGAGAAATTTCCCAGAATGTTCTGCATTCCGCAGAAGATCAACAAGTTGAATCGATATTCTTAAACACCACTAAGATACTCGAGGATGGAACTTATCAGGCTGATCTCCCATTAATGTCTCCTACGGAATATAAAATATTAGGTGACTCTTTCTATATAGCACTCTTTCTATATCAAAAATTCCCCACTTTCAAGATTATAAAAATTTCGTTGTTGAATACCTCTCGCTAAGGCACGCAAAGGTACTACCACTTCGACTCACGAATGACTCTAGGGCAACGAATATTTTATGCCCCATCACGCGGTTATCCGCGAAGAAAGCACCACGACGAAATTGCGTGTCGTATTCGATGATTTCTGCAAGAGCTCAACTGGCTATTCTCTCAAGGACATCACGTAAAAGGGCTTCCAAGCGCAGCCTGATTTGTTTAATATAATGCTACATTTTCGCACCTTTAGGTTTGTAATTACGTCGGATATTAAAAAAATGTACCGACAAGTGAAGATTAAACCCGCCCTAACGTTCCTTCAAAATGTTTTATGGAGAGAAAATTCCTTTCAACCGATTCAATGAATTGAATTGTCAACCGTGACCTATGGAACAAATAGCGCCAGCTCTTTAGCCACTCGTGTTCTGCAAGATCTCGCTTCAAAAAACTAATCGAAATATCCCTTTGCCTCTCGGGCAATAATGCGCCAGTGTTACGTTGATGACGTCCTTTGTGGATGTGATAATCAGCATAAATTGGAAACTCTACATAATCAATTGAACGCCTTATTAAATTCCGGAGGATTTTACCTTCACAAATGGTGCTCTAACTCCCCTCAACCCCAAAAAACAATTGCCGAACGCACTTCACTGGGCGATAGTTTATCTTTTAAGGACACACAAAGTAAGGTGTTAGGTTTAAAGTAGAAAGCAGATTTCGACGCTCTACGTCGCTGTCCCAATTCAGGCAGTATTTTGGGCCTTGACCAAATGGCAGGTATTGTCAATCATTGCACATATGTACGATCCATTAAGCCTTATAGGCCCGGTGGTGTTAACAGCAAAACTGTTTATGCAAACTCTGTGGTTGTGTGGTTGTCTAAATTGAAATGCGATATGTCACGTGAGAAAATTTTTTTTCAAGAGTGAGACAACTTTGCAAGTTCACTTTCTTGACTTTCTCAATTTGGGATTCCACGATGTGTCTTTCATCGCAAGGATATATTGTCTATAGAACTTCATACATTCGCGGATAGCTGTTTAAAGGCGTACGTTTGTTGCGTATACCTTCATACCTTTTATACCGATCACACTGTTTCTTTAACTTTCTTGACTGCCAAAAACCTAGTAGTTCCTATAAGGGCTCCAACTTTCGATAGGTTAGAACTCTGCGGATGCGTTTTATTAACTCGACTGGTTGGCTATGTTATGACTGTACTTAAGAATGAAGTGACGATAGACCACGTCAACTTGTGGACTGATTTACAAATAGTCCTTTGTTGGCTTGATTCGCATCCTTGTAGATGGTCCATTTTCGTAGCAAAAAGAATTTCAGAAATCCAGCAAATTACTTCAAAATTTCACTGACGACATGTACATTCCGCAGACAACCCTGCTGATTGTCTTTCTCGTGGAATTAAGCCTCAAGATATTTTAGATCTTCCAATATGGAAGCATGACCGCCGTTTTTGTAGGATTTTAGTTTTAACTCCCGCAACAATGTGACAAAATTTAGTTTGGAGAATCTTCCCGAAGAACGTCAAAGGGTTTTGCTCGTGGTGAAGCTCAATGTCAGGTGCGCGTTTTGGTCAATTGTTTTCGCAAGGTTAACATTTTTGATGTTGCAACGCACCGTTGCTTATTGCCTTAGATTCATGCACAACATTACTTCGCCATCTTCAAAAGAATATGACTCACTGTAGGTGAAAGAATTGCACTCAGCTTTGGATATAATCATTAGGGTTACGCAAGAAATTCACTTTTTAAAGGAAATACATAAACTGAAGAACAACAAACCAATTTTCAACAAGAATCTGTTATCTTTGTGTTTCTTTTTGGATGAACAGGGGCTCATTCGCGTCTGTGGTAGACTATCGAATACCGATATTTTGTTTGAACGTTACGTTTTTTCGTATTATAGTTGTGTATTGAAAATGCAAATGACATTTCAGGTGCTCAACGCAAGTATTTGAATGTTGTGTGTCCTTTCATTAACCTTTAAAAGTTTTTAATAATGTAGCGGGCTACTACTACCGCGTTTCTCTAATTTAAAACAAGTAATAACAAGAGTCTTTAACTCACTGTTCACAAGTCTAATTAACAGCGTATGCCTTATTTATAGATGTTTTCAGTCTAATTAACAATGAAGCACTATCACACTAATGCTATTTACAAGCACTCATATCTTCTTAAACTAAACTCCTTTACCATAGGTCCATTAATAACATTAACACAAATATTATTTATTACACTTCTATCTATTTATGTATACTACAAGCTGCATGTACATTAGACACAGCATATAACATTTATGTATATTCTTGAAATTCCAAAAGCTCAACTACTTTTACTTTACACGATATAATTTATATTCGACATTCTGGTATAGACTAACCCTGTACTTCATCATCGGTCTTATTTATACCGTGAATTAAAAAGGATGACTCATCCGCCAGCAATTGCCAGAAGCTTCTCGGTCCGTGTAGAATATGCAGTGCTTGCGGCGCTTGTGTATGTTTGATGGGTTGCCTAATAGTAGCTCGCAACAATAATTTTCTCAAACATTAAGAGCTTCTATATTAGAAATAGTACAGAAACCAAATATAAAATAGATTGTAACTCGTCCGACATGGATTAATGATTTAAGAGCACCATTACTTTAGATTCAATAATTGAGTGACATTTAAAACCAAATAGAAATCGACATATGCGCGATTTAAAAGCTTCATCGAAACGATTCCCGTATGATAGCTGGTGTCAGTTGTGCTTCGAAAAGGTAAAAAAAGAAATGCAGCAACTCGAGATCGAACCTGGAACTATGTGCACCCTATCCGAAAGCATTAGCACTGAGCTACCGTGTTGGACGTTTTTCGAAATATCGATCGTTCTACATAGGCATTTTTTAACGATACGCAAAGATGCTACAATTTACTGACAAATTCACGATTAAATGTAACTAATCGCCCGTAGATAAAGTTTGATATATTTTTTTAAAAGTAAAAAGTAGACACTCAGTATTCAAAATCGGTAAAAATTAGATTGTAAATCGCTTTTAAAGACTTACAATACATATTACGCACTTTATGGAGTCGTAATTTGTTACGTGCCGAAATCGGCACTAAACATTCTCAATTAAGTTTTAATTTGTAAAAATTTCGCGCCATAAATTTAAAAGGACGTGCGCGTATTTCGGTCACTTTGGACAGTGCGTTTGCGCGAGATTGCGCCGACGCGGTGTGCCAGGAAAAGGAAAGGGTGATTTCCGGTATACGTGACGGGAGACCAACGAATGTAGTTGTCTTTTGTGTCTTATCGTGTCTTTTTTTGTTATGTAGGTTTCCTGTTATACCAAATTACTGTACCTCTACCTGTCTTCCTTACCGTACTTTTACCTACATATAGGAAGAAGATAATTGAATTTGGATTCAACCGGGCCCAGCGAAAACCCACGCCCGAAGCAGATTAACGGAGCCCGTGATCATGGAGTAGCGCTGGAGTTGCCCTACATGTTTACGTAAGTACCCTGTTAGGCGTTTCTTTAAAATTAGTATAACTTTTTATTGTGTTGCAATAATTCGAATATTGCGTGACGTAATCTTTTATTTGCGCGTCAAATCGCAATTATCTAACATTGCTACCAACTGACTGTAGTGTCTCGCGTACCCGCGCGACGGGGGTATAATAGTGACGCATCCAACGTGTTTAGGTTGATAATAATTTTTTTCTGATCTTCTTATATCTTATAATGTATTAATTAATTATATTTGTAGCTTTTTCATTTAAAGAATAAATAATTATTTGAATTTTTAATATCTATTAACTTATAAAATTTAGAGTGGTAGCTCTGAAAGTTACTATGTTAATCATTTGAAGTGAAATGACAGCTGTTATGATAATTTAACCTGAGTGGTCATATTGATATTGATTTCTCTGGTATATTTTTTACAATGTATTGCAAATCCAAGTAATTCTCGTAACATTATAAAAAATAGTGTGTTTCTAACTTAAATTCTTTTAAATAAGCACCTAATTCGGTTCGGAATAGAAATTAAAAGTGCATATCTTTCAGGAGTGTCTATTATATAACCTAACCTCATTTACACACATGTTTAGATTATATAATTTTGCCTGTAAGTATTTCTAACTATAAGTAAATAGCTTTATTTTCTATCCATTATGAAGAAGAAGAGAAAAAAATCTTTTATACTGACTTAAGGTTAGTTAAAATAATCACTTTACTTTTGAAATTTTCTTTAGCCTATCTTAACTTGATTTTGAGATCAATTTTTTAAGCTACCGTTTAAATAACACATATAGTGTATTTTTCTATAATTTTAAGTGTCTCTTTATAACCTAAATAATCAATTATAAATTACAAATTCCTTTTAGAGAAAATTTTGCTTGCAAATACAGTTAACGCAACCAATTGAGTTTTAGTTTACCTTCTAAAACGTTATAGTAACGTAATGTTGTTATACCTGTTCACTTAAACGTTGTCTTGCTCTGATATCGTGCTAAAAGTGTTTTCTTAGTAATTTAAACAATTATAACCTACAAATCCCTTTTTAAAGAAAATTTTGTCTTCAAATACAGCTAACCCAATTATCTAAGTATAGCTTTTACCTTTCAAAACCCTGTAATAAACCGGATTTCTTTATATCTGCCTCTCTAAACACTACAATAATGAAGTTGTTGTTAACGTTTTATATTTAAGCTCATTTCCGATAGTTGTTGATAAATTCCGCGATATCAAAAAAATATTTTAATAATTTGGAATACTGTTTCTCTATACATGTATCGTAGAATATTTCTTTTGTGTAGCGAGTATGATTTTATTTTGATAACATATTTTTTTAGACATCGATATTCCAACGCAGCATTTTAAGATCTATTAAGCGAGATTTACTGTCGAATTTGGTCGCCCAGCTGTATGTAAGTCTAGACGAGACCCATGAAGGACCGGTCGCTCATCATTACGTAACTCTCGACAAGAATTTGGTTGGTAAGTGTGTCGTTTTAGCAATTTGTGAATCATTTTTTTAAGAATGATGTTGGAATTTTTCTTCATTAGTCTAAGTGAAACTCAAACGAGAGCTTCTCATCCTAGCAAGTATATGTGTTACAAGATATCTTTCCGTTCTTCAACAATTTTATCAGTAAATCGAGTTTTGATTACTGTTATCCATTCACATATCGATTTAAACTACACTAGATGGAATCAAATTATATTTAAAATTGTTCAACCCTACGTACATTCAAAATTTTTTTACGTTTTATTTCCTTAACGATTTACCGAATGGTTTTTGTTCTTACTATCAATTAATTAACTTTAGTAACTTATTCCTTCTCTTATACAGCATATACCGTCTACACGTTTAACTTATTTACATTAAAGTACCTATCTTTTTACTTCTGATTGATTTTTCCTTGAATTTACCGTTAGTTATATATCGCTTTATTGTCTAGATCCCCAGTATAACTCTGTCGCTTCATTTAATTAATCCTCGAACTTTTCCTACAACATATTATTTTGTTTTTAGTATTTATCTTACATTGTTTAATTTTGTGGTAATTGTCGTAACTTTGGTTGTAATAACTCATTGAATTTTTATGATTAGTTTGAGCTGATGTTAGAGTTGATGCTTTTTTCTTTGGGCTCACATAGGAGACGCGGCCTATGCCTTTGTAAACAATAGATCATATTCGCAGTTGCAAAAAACTAGGACTTTATGTGTTTTTCCCTCTGAATTATTACGGTTGCCTACATTATCCTATATCATTATTTGTTTCTCTTTCTACTATATCATCATAACACAAACATTTTTTTTGTTGTTTTTTATTGAACTTCGTGGTGAGGGGTTATCGCTTTTTATGGATATCTTATCAAATTCTCGGTTGTTTTAACATATTGGGACAGTGTGTCTGTATTTAACTGCTTATAATTAGGCATTTTTGTGTGTTTAGGGCGTTACCGTTTTTAAAAAATTACCTTGCAACAGTTGGGTTTTCGTGTGAATGTATCTGTAGTGATACTTTTAAGCTGTTGTGTCAACTTTCATCTGATTTTCTTATCGTAGTTGATGCACTTGTTAGGAAAATGACTGTACTAGTTCTCTTAAGAGTCTAGTGAATTTTTTAACTTATAATATGCCTTAACTTGTCGGATTAATATCGCAGGTGGTCATTCAGACCGACCCGTGTTTTAATAGGGACAACTCTCTACCTTCTCTCGGACGCTTGTCCAAAAACTTTACTTTTTTATATCCCGCTGTCTCCGTTTCTGCCCTATCTTTCTTTCGGTAGACCTGTTCTCGTCCCGGAACACCCGTCTACCACATAAAAGTGATTTTCCCTCACTCCGGGCTATTGACCACATTGGCTGGTTGAGTAGTGCTTTGCTATCTATCTTTTCTGTCTCTTTAGCTCAATGCGAGCCCTTCCTCTATGTTCTTCTACCTGGAAGTGCCTCTTATGCATTCCAAGTACCTGCATTCCTATTTCTACTGCCTTTTCATTTCCGTTAGTCACCGTGTGGTTGCGCGGGGGTATTCACAGACACCCGTACCACGTCTTTGGGAATCTTTCGTGAGGTCATGCGGTGCCCTGTCAGCGCACATGGTCGCTAACAGTGAACGTATGTATGAGTGTGTGAATGTGTGAGTGCATGAATATATAAGTATCGTTATATATAGTGTGGATATCGGGTGATTATATCACCGATATCAATTAACGCCGGGTGCAGGGATGCACCCAAATGCCTTTGCCGGTCCCTCGTGCCGTTTATTGCAAATGGGCCTGCTTCACAGGTCGCTCTTTTTAGGTGGCACGAGAAATTCCCATATAACGGCTCCAAGGAGCCACTCTATCGTTATCTTACCTGTTATCTTTGATAATAACTTGAGTTAGTATCTTTATCTAATTTATTATTTTGGATAATAACCTTAGTTTAATATCTTTATCTTACCTATTACCTTTAATAATAACTTTAGTTTAATATCGTTATCTTACCTATTATCTTTAATAATAACTAAAGCTTAATATTGTTATCTTACCTATTACCTTTGATAATCACTTAAGCTCAATATCGTTATCTTATCTATTATCTTCGATAATAACTTGAGATCTTGTTTCATCTTTTTATCTTCCTAACGTTTGGTGTTTATGACCGGACGTGGGAATTATTTTTTGAATAATAAGTGAAAAAGCTAACCTGATGGTAGAGATGTAATTTGTTAGGTTAGTATTGTAAGGAATTAGTAAGGTGGTACTCTTGGTAAATTTGTTGATTCACAACCATGTCATGGACAAGTTTTGATGTGATTGTTTAATAAACCAGAGCACCAGTAACTAAAAATTTGCTAGAGTGTAGAGTAACTCATTCTTTTAAACATTTTTAAATTTGGGCATTTGCCAAGAAAGTCTAGATGCAACGCTCATGTGCGTCTGCACTTAAGAAACTGTAATGTTAGCTTTAGTTTCAGTATATAGGTTAGGCGACTTCTCGCATTTGATTTAGTTTAAGTAGTGTTTCATGCTCCCCGACAAATTTGTGCTGTCGATTATAACTGCGCCACATCAAAGACTCGTGTGTGCACTTTTCCGTTTCCTGGTAATCCGGAAGACGTGTTATCGGTCGGAAAAAACCAGGTGGCGCCTTAAATAAACATTTTGTAGGATTTAAGTTAGGATTTATGTAGGATAGTTAGGATTTAGATTTTAAGATGTTACTGGGTTTAACAGTCATTTTCTTTTTTTAATTTTTTTCTTTTATGGCTTTGTCGCGATTGTTACGTGCCGAAATCGGCACTAAACATTCTCAATTAAGTTTTAATTTGTAAGAATTTCGCGTCATAAATTTAAAAGGACGTGCGCGTATTTCGGTCACTTTGGACAGTGCGTTTGCGCGAGATTGCGCCGACGCGGTGTGCCAGGTAGGAGGAAGAGTGATTTCCGGTATACGTGACGGACTGGTGATCTAGAGATCAACGAATGTAGTTGTCTTTTGTGTCTTATCGTGTCTTTTTTTGTTATGTAGTGTAACGGGCATTTTTTATAGTTTAACATTTTACTCTATACTCAATTCGTAAATGCATTTCTGCAACTACTATCTCTATGTTTTATATTTATTAACTCGTTTGCGAATAATCCCTTTATATTATATTACGCGATTATCGACTTTCACTCTCTACAAGTCGATAGTGTGGTTAGGTGATCGAGATTGAAACACATCCTTAGGTGAATGCGTCGTATTATAATGAGTGGATATTATTGATTTGCTAGTTATCGATAGGAGATCGTTAAAACCAACACCTGGGAAAAGATGATTCCTGCGCGGTCCTTTGAAACGTGAGTTGTAGTTTGTTCTTCGTCCCTATATATTAATTACGGTAAAAATACTGCTTTCCATTTTGCTTTGAAAATAGTGAGAATTAATTAGTAGATATGATGGCTGCATTCACGTTTTGGTTGTTCCTTATGTTATTAGCGAAGTTTAGATAATAGTCGACAAGAGTTTATGGTAACAACGAGTTTAGAAAACAGATGAAGAGTTGTAGTTTGTGTTTTGTGCTTCGTTCCTATTAATTACGTGAAAAATACTGTTTCCTTGTGGCTTTTACTAATTGTGTTTTTCTGTGGCGTTGTCCTATTCTTATGTGAGTAGTTCATACTTTGGATTATCCAAATACTGTGGATACTGTAGTTTCTGAATTTTCCAACCCCAAAGAATCTACAACAGATCTTTGCTTGTGCAAGTTTCGTGTTTGCGAAATATAACAGATTACCGGCTTACAAAGGCATCGGTTGAAGTTTCTCACTGCTTTTTGGGATGTTTATAAAGATAATAAACATTTGGTCCCAGTTGAAATTAAACTAGTGCTACAACATATTTCGAAATTATTGCCTCAGGAAATAGAAGTAACAAGAAATTTATCAATGCTACATAGTTCCGTCGCGTGATAATGTCTGTTGCTAACACCAGTGAAATAGGTAGGTGTGATTAGGGTAACGTGTGATAAGTTCCTTCAACACCCTTCCAGTAAAGGGTGAAGTGCTTCGCTGGTGCAGGACCTCGTGAGTCCTACACTTCAAGTGCGAGGAAGCGTTCCTGAAGGACTTTTTGTAAGTTGAACTATTTTCTACTTGTTGTTGTTTTAAGTATCTATCCGTTGTTTTGCCATATCTTCGTCGTTCTGATACCTTTTACAATAGACTTGCCTGCGATTAAGAAAAAAAAAAGAAAGAAAAAAAAATCAATGCTGCTGAATTACTCATATCAATTGTGTTTTATCTATTTATCTTTTGTTAATATTTTGTCTGATTTATGTTTAATTGGTGTGTGAGGAAACGTTTCTGCTACTCCCCAATATTGCCTCACTTTGTACTGAAAATTTTTGTATTGCTGTTACCGTTGTTATATTATATAGATTATCTAAACAGTTTTTTTTTTACATTCTACCAAGTACTGAATAACTTAAACTTCTCATTGCTGCTATGCTTTTTCTTTATTTCAGGTTTGCTGGACTAATCTTTTTTTATTGCAGGTTTGCTATTCTAATTTCTTTTATTGCAGGTACTGTTACTAGCTCCTTACCGTCGCATACATCATAGGTCAGTCTGCTTTCTGCAACCCCCCCTACTCTCCGATTGAGCCCGGTCATGTTTTTGACTTTCTTTGTGTTACGTAACAGAAATTTGGCGCCCAACGTGGTTGCCACGAAAAAAACGTAACAGGAATTTTGGCGCCCAACGTGGGGCCACGACGAAAAAAAACGTAACAGTGGGTTTCCTGTTATACCAAATTACTGTACCTTTACCTGTCTTTCTTACCGTACTTTTACCTACATATAGGAAGAAGATAATTGATTTTGTATTCAACCGGTCCCAGCGATCACCCACGCCCGAAGAAGATTAACGGAGCCCGTCATCATGGAGTAGCGCTGGAGTTGCCCTACATGTTTACGTAAGTACCCCTTTGGGGGTTTCTTTAAAATTAGTATAACTTTTTATTGTGTTGCAATAATTCGAATATTGCGTGACGTAATCTTTTATTTACGTTTCAAAACGCAATTATCTAACATTGCTACCAACTGACAGAAGTGGCTCGCGTACCCACGCGACGGGGTATATTAAATTTTAAATTTACAAAAAGTTGCGATTCCTTAGATTATGACGCTAACGTTTCGACCGCATCCGTTCGTGTCCGCGAACCAGTTTTAACTAAAGTCAAATAATTTCGTGTAACTTAACTCGCAAAATTTTTGAAAATAAACCTCCTGCGTAAAAACAGCGTGGAATTTAGGTTTTAAATCGATTATTGGATCTTCACGTGCTTATCAGGTATTTTATAAAGCTAGGAAGCGAATTTCGGATACCACTTCTTGTAAGATCGACACCTTGCCGTCTGTTTTGCACCGCGCGATTAGCTCCTATGTTCAGGGAAATCGTTGCTCTTTACATGCAACATACAATGTTACCGAAAAAATCAAAAATCGTCGAAAATACCAATTTTCGACGATACTATCCCGTTTCACTTCGCAAATCCGTGCTAATCCCACGTAAAACTTAATTCTGCGTCGAACCCTACCGACCAATGCTCCCTATCTCGGATAAGATACGCTTCCTCTCGAATCTCTTAACTCTAACTAGAGCCAGCTATCAAATCTTCGTTTGAATGGAAGCCCATTCCATAAAATAAACTAAATTTTGTAGTTGTTTTAAGCCCAACGGATACTCATTATTCATGAAAATATGTACAAAAACCTTATTAAACCTGCCTTTTACGGAAATCATTATTCTTCAACATCGAAATCATAATGTTGATATTAGAGATTCAGTCAGAGAATAATTAATCAAAGTGTGCAGTTAACCATATTAAAGTATCTATATTACGGACACCGTAGTAGCCTGAAATATACACAATAATAAATTATTTAATCTAACAGAATTTCCATTTACATAAAAGAAATTATATCGAATAACCAGGAGTATAACATCTTAATTCGACAATAAATCTTGATATACTAAAGGTGTGTCGGATCAGGTAGTGTACTATATCATACCCAAGCCAGCTATATTCTCTCCACGTTTCAACTATGAACTTTGAAAGAGCTACCAGTACTTCATTCTACTTACAAACGAGCCATTTTTACTCTAATTTGGAACATCCCCCAAGCAAATAAGTGTACTGCAGGCTTGTTAAATCGTTCATATCTACTTTAAATTCAAGATGCGGTAAGCTAAATTGCTTTAGAGTAGGAGAAAAGAAGAGCGGTTGTATTTGTATACCTCCATTGGAACTTTACAATGGTTTTTTCAGCTGCTCAATCGTCCGTTCTAAAATGGCATTTCCGTCTCTCAAATCCCGATTCAGCTTAAGTCGCTACTGTTATCTTATAAAATACCGCAATCTCCGAGGGTTGAATGATGCTCACTGAATGCGAATAAAATTTTGTATTTGCTGTACCGAAACAAAGTATAAATAATGCTCAGGATTAAAATGTGCAATTGCGGTTTTTCCGCTGTTAAGTGCGTGTTAATCACCAGATTTTTCGCGTCGAAAAACATGTGTTTAATCGGGATTTTACGGTGGTTTGTAAACCTAAATGACGCTGCGTATATTATAAATTATATAACAACCACACTGCAGGAAGCTCTTCTACGTGATTATTTAAAGCCAGCTGGATTTTTAGATTAAATAAAAAATTTGTAGTTAATTTGTTTTTCTTTGATGTTAAAATGAAAGCCATCTTGTTCCACACTAATGAAATCGCTTTTTTGTAACAATTTGAGGATTAATGTATATCGATTAAAATTTTAAACTTTAGAGTGCAAAATTACATTTTAATAAAAAAAGTATAACATTGATGATATACTTGGTTACTGAACTGATTAGAGAGCATTTATGCAAATTTTCTGACAGAAATTGAGTAACTTGTGCCAGAACCGGGTAAGTTTGGGGAAAATAGGAAAACAGATTATTTCATTCAAAAATAGAAGAAAAGGGGGACAGTTTCTATCTTAGGGTGTTGAGAACGTAATAAAAAAATGACATGAATAGCGAAATATTATCCGTGATTGTAAAAAATAGCGGTGTAATATAAAAATATTTTCTTATAATGAGATACTTTCTATATTATTCATTATAAGCTTTATCCTCGTGACTATCAGCTATAAATTAAACCTTCCAATTTTCTAACCCTTAATCTGATATCACAAGGTCGAGAATTTCTTCTTTTTCTTGTAAGCCCAAGGTACTGTTGGATGGAGAATGGCTTGAAACAAAGAAAAACTTTTAAGATATAAACGGCTAGTCGAGTGTTAGCTCTGGGTAGATCATGAGCTTGGGTCATGGGTGGATAAAAGACCAAAAATATTTTTAATGAGCGCCACCGTATTTTTCAATACAATAACCAACAAAATTTAACTGTGCTTGTATAAGGGGAATGCGGAAACCTTATCTTAACACCACTAACATAGCCATAAAACCTGAATTTCACTCTTTAGGACACACTTACCAAGACCTCAACCACCAGATGTCATACAGATGTCTCAGCTTTACCTGTGAACAAACAAAAGCACAACATGGACACCATTTGTGTCCTCAAAAACATTTGCCAAAAATAAAATAATAGAATTTAGGCATCTAAAATATACTGAAGGAATTTGTTTTCATTTCACTCTCTTTCTATTCCGGGAGGACTTGCAATTTTTGAATGTTAAATAATAAAACGTCTTTCAAAAACAAAAAGGATTCTATTTGGATAAATTTCTGATTATATGTGTACAACTGCAATGTTTAAGTTTGTATCTTTATAAAATTTTCTCATAATAATTCTAATAAAGTTTTGCATTCAAAAGTAAGAAGATCTCTGAATAGATCTTTTCTATAAAATTTAATTAGATAGACGTATAATTTATAAGTTATTCATAATACATAAAAAAAAAATTTTTAATCAGCGAAGTACTTCCTTGATCATTACAACAGAAATTAATTATCAAAGTGCAGACTTTGTAAAATGTAATTATTCTAATTTATTTGTATTCTATAATAAATACGCGAATTTCATATGTCGATGAAAGTGCCTGTACATGACCTCAAAATCTATAAACACATTGTAAATTAAATCAAGACAGCATATGGCGTCTAGATAGAAAAACTGAATCTATATATTTTTTATCTGACATAGGTTATCATTCAGAACTTTATAAAATACACTATTTGCGTACATGTGCAAACATTCTGACAAGCAAGCAACATATTATTTAAGTTACTGATTTCTTAAAAACTATTTTCTCTTTACGTTACTCAAATATTTAATGTTGGATAATTCATAGTAATTTACTATATTTTCAAAGTTATTAAATGCTAAAGAACACTCACGTGCATCGAAAATGAACTAAAAGTGCTGGACCTTGACCTCAGCTGTCGGAAATTTCCATCATAATCTCCTTGTTTAATATTGTTCATCGGTAAGGTTGAAATATAAGGAACACATGTGAAATCGGCTTCCACGTTACTGCATGTTATATTAAATAGAACGAAACCATAAATTCTTGTTTTAAAATAATGCCTTCAGAAATTATTTTAATTTATTATCGGAAATATTATTTAAAATATGTCCTTAAGATATTGCACTAAGATGAAAAATATTAGTATAATCTATTGAATTAATATATACCAACTGTCTAAATGATGTCCAAAGGGTGTTCCATCTTCTTAGGCCTGTCGGGATCAACTAAACTGTTCGGAGCGAGGCTTATCGAAAATCATGCTCACGTAACCGCTGTTAGGCTCGAACCTCCAGACACCAAGAATTTACCAATCCTTTACTTTTTTCTAACTTTGTTAGAAGCCGCGTGTTTACACAGGGCCATCTCGACTTTACCTCTTCTGCAAATCAGCTTGCCCTTTCGAACGCTGAGAATGAAGTGCCGACTGACAACTTGACAGAGCTTGGTAACGAACTTTAGAGTATAAACGTATAAGAATCTATGCGTTATTATGAATATTATATATTAATTTTTATTGGATGATAGATAATTCACAAATTAAATATTTTAAATTATAGCTGTTTTATTTTTATTTTATTGTACTAAATGTAACTAGAAAAAAAATACGTTACAGCGGGATAAATCTTGTTTTTTTAGAAAACAATTAACTATGTAAAAGTGTGTATAAACGCAGTATCATATTAAGGATAAGTGATATATGTCACCGAGAACATGCATGATTATTGCAATTACTTATACGTTTCTTAACCATTTCAAGTAAAACATTTCGTAATTTGGAAAATCGGTTTTAGCGGTATATATAGCTCAATATTCCAATTAAAGTATGCAGTTTTCTGTATTGTACTTGTGAGTTTAGTAGACATAACACTTTTTTCCGTATTAAATTTTGTAAAATTTTTCTGTTCACATTAAATCTTTGAACATCTTGCTCTAGGAAAATAATCATTATCATCTTGGGTCTTCACTTCTGGAACTGGTTAGACGCGCTCCCTCACTGTTTCCTATTCTGAAATAACGTACACATTTCCCAAAAATTTCCAGTCTGCGTTTTCACTATCTGCGTACAATATTCTGATCTAGGTTTACCTTTACCTCTTTTTTTTTCTGTATTTGCTTGTAACTTATCCCGTACTATTTACCAAAAATGTCTTAAAACATATCCTACCCTTCAATTTCTCTTACATTTTTTTTGTTTTCCACATATGCTTTCAAAAATTTTTTCCTTGTTTCTATGTTTGTTGTCTTCGAACATTAAAACCACATTAAAACGTCTTATAAATAGAAAATTAAGATTGTAACCTCAAAATTACGTCATCATCATTATCATAGACACGTATCCCCATTGTTTCCTGTTCTGTGCTAACCTACACATTCCCCTAAAATTTCTACAGTCTACATCTTTCACTATCTATGTGCAATAGTGCGATCTAGGTCTACCTATACCTCTTTTTTCCTATCTCTACGTATAATACATCCCGCAATATTCCCAAAAATGCCTGCCTGTCCTTCTATTTCTCCTATTTTTTTGCTTTCCACAGATATCCTTATTCCCCTACTATTTCTATAACCTCTTTGTCTGTCCATGGTACCATCCGCATACATATGAAGCACAACATTTCACAAGGCTTCTGCCGTCTTTCTGTCTGCTTCTTCTACTGCCCCTATTTCATAGACTCCACACATATGCTTTCTACAATTTTCTTCTTGTTTCTATGTTCGTTATCTTTGAACATAGCCGCTGTTCGTTCTTGTTATATGCAATTCGGTTCCCTTTTATTGTTCACAAATATATACCCTATTAGCCGATATTTAGTGGCATACGAAGGGATTAAGCAGCCTGTGGCTACCACGATACCCCAACACTTGAAATTAGCCAAATTAATAGTTTTTTAATATATCCTTTAGCACAATCAACATTATTTGAAAATATTTAGAAACTCACACCTGTAATTGTTCATATAATTGTCAGGTTTAAAGACAAAGATTCTTATCGTCATTAGATTTCCGTATTGGAACTGGTTGAACGCATACCTCCATTGATTTCTATTCTGAACTAGGCTACACCGTTCTTCGAAATTCCTACATCTTTGATACAGCTTAATTATACTCCCTATTTCACTGAGATTCAGTGGTATATGAAAGGGGTTAAGCAGTCTGTGGCTACCAAGATCCCCAATACTTAGATGTTTGACGAATTATTAGTCTTTCAGTAAATTCCTTCGCACAATTAATTTTAGTTGAGAATATTGCAAAACCAATACTTGTAGTCCATTGCGAATGGACCTGCATCTTGCCGAAGTTCTAGATTACTAGAACAGGTGAAATTGCTTGCGTGTTCTAATAAGTTAAAGCGACAAACTACAGTTCTAACCAAAGAGGTTAAGGATTTCTGCTACCTAGGAAGCCAAATAACGCAAAATGGGGAAAGCGCAAAAGATATTAAACGTAGATTACCACAAGGTCGTGCTACATTTAACAAAAAAAAGCAACTAGTGTGTTAAAAGACAACAAATATAGAAACAAGAAAAGGATTCCTTAAAACATATGTGTGGAGCATAGCACTGTACGCCTGTGAAACCTGAACAGTAGGAGAAGCGGACAAGAAAAAGGTAGAAGCCTTTGAAATGTGGTGCTACAGGCGTATGATAAAGATATCATAGACAGACAAAGTTAAAAACGAAGAGGTACCAAAAATAGTAGGGGAAGAAAGAAATAAGTGGAAAATGGTAAAATACATAAAACCAAGGTTAGCACAAGGTCGTGCCACATTGAATAAGAGAAGGCAATTACTGTATTCAAAAACAACAAACACAGACCCAAGGAAAAGATTGGTGAAAGCATATATGTGGAGCACAGCACTGTTTGGATTTGAGAGGACAGGAAGAAGATAGAAGCGCTTGAAATGTGGTGCTACAGCCGTATGATGAAGATATCATGGACAGACAAAGTTAAGAACCAAGAAGTTCTAGAAATTGTAGGGGAAGAATTTTATATGTAGAAAACAGTAAAATATAGTAGAGATAGGATAATACGCCACATACTACTACATGAGGGAATAGTGCGGAATATATTAAAAGCAGAGATAGGAAAAAAAGAGAAGTAGAGGTAGACTTAGGTTAGACTACCGCACACAGATAGTGAAAGATGTAGGCTGTATGAATTTCAGGGAAATATGTAGGCTAGCTCAGAGTAGAAATCAATGGAGGTGCACATCCAACCAGTCCCAAGATGAATAAATTAATGACGAAAGAAGTAGCTGTACTAAAACATGATGATTATTATAAGCAACTACAAGTATTGGTTGGGCAATATTCTCAAATAATGTTAATTGTGGGAATGGATTTTCTGGAAAAACTGTTTATTCGGCAAATGTCTAAATGTTGGGGGATCTTGGCAGCCACAGGCTGCTGAACTTCCTTCACTAAATCTCGGTGAAATAGGCCATAAAATTAGAAAACAATAGAAGTATCTGTATACAGGCTGTGTGAAAATGTTAGGAAACTGTGTAGGCCAGCTCAGAATATAAATAACTGCAGGTACGTGTCCAACCAGTTTTGAGACGGAAAACCTAATGACGAAAAAATAAGCGCAGATAAATCTGATGAATATTATTAGCAAGCTCAGGTGTTGGTTGTGAAATACCTGCAACTAATGTTGACTGTGTAAAAAGATATATTGGAAAAAATCTTAAATCGGTAAATGTTGACGTGCTGGTTGAACTTTGCAGCCACAGGCTGCTCACCCCCGTCAGAACGACTGAATGTCGGAGAAATAGGGCACATAACTGTAAAACAATGGAAGGGGACCGAACTGTATCTAACAAGAAAGAACAGCGCCCATTATCAAAGACAACAAACATAGAAACAAAAAGAAAATTGTTGAAAGCATATGTGTAGAGCACAGCACAGTATGTCTATGAAATACGGGCAGTAGGAAAAGCAGACAGAAAAACAGTGGCAGCCTTTTGGAATGCTGTGCTTCAGATGTATGAAGATGATAGCATGGACAGACAAAGTTAATAACAAATAGGTTATAGAAATAGTAGGGGAACAAGGGCATCTGTGGAAAAAAAATAGGAAAAATTGAAGGGCCTAATACATTCTAAGGCATTTTTGGGGAATAGTATGGGATAAATTACAAGCAGAGATACGAAAAAGAGGTAGACGTATACCTAGATCCGACAGTGATATTGTAGACTATGCAAATTTCAGGAAAATGTATAGATTAGTTTAGAATAGGAAACAATGATGGTACGCGCCTAGCCAGTTCCAGGACTGAAGACCTAATGATAATGATGAATACCTGTAGTTGCGTATAATAATCATCAGGTTAAATACAGTTATTTTCTTCGTCATTAGATTTTCCATCTTTGAATTGGTTGGACGCGTACCTACATTGATTTGTACTTTGAACTAACCTGCACATTTCACTGAAATTCCCACAGCCTACATCTTTCACTATCTGCGTGCAAAAGTCTAACCTAGATCTACCTCTACCTCTCTTTCTCCTATCTCTGCTTCTAATTATTCCGCACTAATCCTTTATGCTTTAGTAAGTGGCCTGTTATCCTATCTCTCCTATATATTAATGTTTTCAACATATTTCTTTCTTGCCCTACCATTTCTAGTACCTCTTTGTTCTTAACTTTGCTGTCCATGGTATCTTCATCATACGTCGGTAGCACCACATTTCAATGGTTTCTATCTTTTTCCTGTCCGCTTCTCCTACTATCCAGATTTCACAGCCGTATAGTGCTGTGCTCCACACTAATGTTTTAAGCAATCCTTTCCTTGTTTCCATGTTTGTTGTCTTTGAACACAGTAGTTGTTTTTTCTTGTTAAATATAGCACGATTTTGTGTTAACCTTTGTTCTATATCTTTTGCACTTTTCCCTTCTTGCGTTATTTTGCTTCCTATGTAGCAGAAATCCTTAACTTCTTATAAGTTCTCGTTATCTATTTGTATTCTGGTTTTTGTTTTATTTTCCTTTCCTATGCACACTAGCACTTTAGTTTTATTTTTGTTAATTTTCGTACCGTATCTCTCTGTTACAGCCGTTTCCGTTTCATTAAGAGCAGCTTTTAACTTTTCCCTGCTAGATGCTAATACTGCTATAATGTCTGCAAATCTAAGCATACCAATCTTTTGTCTCTGCATAATAATTCCAAATATCTTACTGCATTTGACAGTATTCATTGCCTCTTCGATGTACAAGTTAAAAATTAATAGGGATAGGGTACATCACTGTTTCGCCCCTTTCCTAGTATTTACTTCTCTACGTTCCTGCTTAATTCTATTACCTCTGTTTGCTCTTTGTATAAGGTATGTACTATCCGTCTATCCCTAAAATGCATTCCCGTAATTATTAAATTTTCATGTTCTTTTACGTATCTTAGTTTGTTTTCGATATCTTTGGTAGATTGCCTTTACCTCTTCGTCACTGTAGCTAGAGGTGGGGCATGTACTCTTGTATCATTCTTTTATTTATCGGTTTAGATTCTAATCTAACCGTCAGTACTTTTTCGTTCTTTAGTAGGTAATTTTCTACAAAATGTCCTATTTTGTTTTGCATAACTATCACTACACCCGAACTTCTTTCCTCTGATCCTGTATGAATTACCCTAAATTCTACACTCCAGAACTCCACCGCCTCTGACCATCGAACTTCGCTAAAAGCTAAACAAAATAGCCCTACAACTGCTCCTTCTCTACCCTCACCTACCACTGAATTAAAACCCCCCCTAATTATTAAATTTTAATGTCCTTTTACGTTTCTTAATATGTCTTCGATATCTTTTAAATCGCCTCTACCTCTTCCTCACTGTAGCTAAAGGTGGGCACGTATACTTGTATTATTACTGTGTTTACCGATTTAGAATCTAATTTAACCATGAGTACTCTTTCGTTCTTTTGTAAGTAACTTTCTACATAGTATCCTATCTTTTTTCGCATGACTATCCCTACACACAAATTTCCTTCCTATGCTCCCGTATGAATTACCCTAAAGTCTCCACTCCAAAAGTCCCCCGCCTCTGGCCACCGAACTTCGTTAATCCCTTGTATGTCTAGTGCTAAATTATCCATTTCAATTTACAAGTTCCTGGTTTACCTACTTGCTTCATACTTCTGATATTTCACACTCCGACTCGCAAAATGTTGCTTGCTCTTTCTTTGAACTTTCCGATCACATCCTCCGATGTAGTCCCCGCCCGGAGATCCGAATAAGGAACTATTTTAACTCCAGAATATTTTATTCTAGAGGATGCCATCATGTTCATTACAATGGAAGTACGTTGTGTACTGGGTGGTAATGTGGTGTTTTTCCTTGCCTTCCACATCGCAAATAGTGTGTATTATAATGGTCTCTACATACCGAAAGAGCTGCTGCCTTCTTTCTAGGACCTGTCTTTTTCTGGTTCCTTACTAAAAAGTCCGCCAATTTGGTAAAATCTTTGGTTCAACTCTTTAACTCATTGAAACACTTAAGCCGTTCCACCCGTTCTAGTAATCTAGAACTTCTTCAAGATGCAGGTCCATTCGGAGCGAAGAAAAATAATGGCACGTTTATTATTTTACAATATTAATGATAAATTCCCTTGTAGTAAGGTTTTTTACAATTTTAACTGACAGTCAGCATTATCTTACAAATGGTATCAGGTTAGTTATCTATGATTGCACACTCTGTCTATTCTTACCGCCTCGTGAAAATATCTGTTATAAGTATTATTACTACTCAAAAGAAAAATGACATCAAGAATGGAAAGAATTATGGTTTTGGTATACAATAATCAACATTCACTTGTAAGTGTAAATTTCATAAACGTTAGTTCTTCATTTTTACATGCTTTTGATTACAGACAATGGTTCTCAAAGTGGGAGACAACGATATTAGCGGTAGAGATATAGCTGTTGTATAAAATATGTCAAATTCAAACTACGATAATACTGATTCACAGATCAAATTTAAGCAATCTGTCGATGATTCTGTTAAGAACTAAGACTATGCTCCGAGTGCGGCATTATTTACAGATGAAATTAAGGGAGAATAGCTATTAGCAAACCTATTAGGAAGTAACAACATTATTAACATCAATAATAACAACACTGAATTGGAGCAGTTATCAGTACGAAAACGTATTAAACGTATAAAACTCGATGCAACATCTTCAGCATTTCGCCCGCTGATGGCTTTATGCCATAAAACACATAGATTTTCATATGCCTTATTCAAAGCAGCAAAAGTCTCATTGAACGTAACTAATCTACTAATAAAAAATTATGATTTCAGTGACATTTTAGGAAGGAGCAAATTTTTTGCATACCAATCGAGAAAAACCTGTAACACTTATCCCACAGTTTATCCCGATTAGATGAATATGCTGCTTTAGCATCAGTATATAATGTGTGATGCAGATCAAAAGTTAGGCATGACGAACAAGAAGAAGCCCTATCCCTACCTTCTGTAAAATCTATACATCCTACTTTTTGATGATGTTTATGTTGTGTACAAACATCAAAGTCATCTTGACTGGGCTGATCAAACCCGACATTCTCCGCATTAAACTCTTACCTGCACATCTCATAGCATATGTGCTCAAATTTCTCGCAGCAGTCTTTCCATATAGTAACAATACTTAAATCAGATGAAAGGTATCTTTTATTGGGAGCGTGAGCAAGCTTGTAATGAGAAACTTGCGGATGGTAAGAGTTAATATGCCATTTCAACACGGATATGTTTTTTTTATTAGATGGAGCTGATTTGTCTCTTTGATTGACGCACATCTTCTCAAGTCCAGTATTATTTGATATATCTAATTGTTTTATTAATTCTATTATCATTCCATCTGTTTTAAGGTCATGACTATGAAGAAACATGGTTTAGCATACCACTTTCTTTATTCCGTCAGATATAACCATAGTATATATTAGCGAGCATTTTCTTTTATTAGCAACGTTTGCCTTCCTTCGTTTTACATCCTTGTTATGTGACCCTCCAAATATTGCCTTCTCTCACCAAATGTCAGTTTCCAAAATGACTGGGATATTTGCAATCGCTTCTCTTCGGTATAATATTGCGAACAGTTTTTTAAACATTCACATGGAGGAAGCGCCTTGTATTTATTCAAATTACGGGTTATTTTTTGCTTCTGTGTTCGAGCCCGCTTTTTGGAACTGGTGTTTCTTTATCTGTAAGTTTCTTGCTTAAACTTGGTATTTTGAACAAAATGAAATTACTCACCATCTATTTCTGTAACATCCCCCTTTCCATTTCGAATAGAGGGCTTACTAGTAATTCTATTTTCTAGACTCCTTACTTTTATAATTTTTTCTTGGATGTTGCTATCGCTTGTGTGGACGGTTAGATTGTTTATTATTGCTCCTAAAGTTGATTTTTTTCAATTTTTTTCAGTTGCTGTGGGATCATAATCGGGATCAAGATCTGAATCATCTAGTAAGCTTTCGCTCTCGCAGTCGTTAACTTCGTCATAGTCTTGATTTTGTACTAAAAGGGACTCTAAATAGTAATACTGTAATATATGTTAGAGTAAGAATTACCATTGCAGAATACTACCGGTTGTAATTCAGTTAAAACTACTTCTTCACAGGATACATAATCAAAATTCGTTTCATCTCCCACTTCGTCATTGAAATTCGAAACGTTTTCTTGTTGAGAGTTGTATTCTCTTGCTGGTCTAATAATTCATATATAGGATATGATTCATCAGCATTCAATCTAAAAAAAAACAAATTGCAGCTTTTGTGAGACAACGTAAAGTGCCACTTTTAACATAATTAAGCATCTACGCAAAATAACAAAGAAGTATCAGTAAGCAATCTTGTATATTATTTGAACTAGACTAATTTTTAAACTAGAAATACAAATATGTACCCTTCTGCCTGAAAAAAGCTGCAGCTGCTGCTGTTATTCCCTGAATTTTTAAACATCAAGTCTTTTGCTGCCCAAATCTGCCTGACTCTCTAACCTACCGTTGTTCTTCACCACTTTATCGCGTGTTGTTCTACCAAACCTGAATAATAAAATCAAGATATATAAACTATAATATGTAGATAGGTAAATTTTGAATAAATTGGGTTTTGCTGATATTCAGAAAATAAATTAAACAACCTTACTATTTACCTACAACTGCTAACATTAATCGCCAACATTACAAGAAGCTTTCCCGATGAAGACATGGCACTAACATAAAGGAGGTTATTGCGATAATACTATATAGTATATACCACAATTCCACAAAAACACTTCTTTTCTTGATGTAGATATTTATAAACGCCTGTCCAAAACGGAAACAAAACAAACTACCAAAGTAAATGTTGCAACGAAAGAATCACTTCAAATAGTAGCATTAAAGACTAACTTGCGTAAATTATATTATGTGAGTGCGGCGAATCAAAGTATAAACCTAGCAAACCGCAGCCTGGATTAATTGATCTGATTAAAATTCATACACTTATACCAAGAATAAATCTAGTAAGTGCTGTTGCATGTTTATCTGGAGCATATTGTTCTACATATAAACAACAAGAGAAAACCTAGTAAACTACATTACTGTATTTTCAACGAACTTCGTTCGTTTATGAAATCTATTTGTCTGTGTGTCCGAGGCCTTTTTAATGGTCGGACATCAATGTGTGATACATCAATCGATTCAGCTCGGTGTCCAGAGCTTAAGTTTTGATGTCAGTTAAAATCGGGCCACGGGGACGCTGAGCCCCCGGAAAAATCCACAGGGATAATTAAAATTTTAAATAAGTTTAAAATCAATATGCGACACATATTTGAACAATTTATGGCATTTCATGCCAATTATTCCAATATCATAGACATTGTTTAAACTTAAATTTTGATTACCGAAAATAATTAGATTCATATTAAAAAAAAAAAAATTCTTATCTTATTGATGAGAACTAATATATAGCTTTTAAAATATTTATTCAATAAAATAAAATATATTAAAATGTCTCTTTTGTTGTTTATAAATTTTTGTTTTTATCTGAATACTTATAATTATTACAACATAATAATTTTAATTTCTTTAATTTGTTTTAAAGTAAGTCTACATTTGGAAGTTCGTTGCGACAATGCCTTGCATTTTCAACTTGTTTCATAATGAAAGTTGAAACATTATTTTAAAATTCCACTTTTATTTTAAACTTGCTAGTTTTTTCCGTCATATGCTATGTTTTTCCTTTGGAACAGTTACAAAAACGTACTTGCTAGGAAATTCCATTGGCCCTACTGTGTTTATTTAGTGAGATATCACTACGAAACAAATACCGGTAGAATGGAGAAACCTAGCATATTCCAAATGTGCAAATATCACATTTTTAAAAAAATGCGAGTTACTAGGTTTTGCCATTATGCGGGATAAAAAGTATTGATTGTTTGTCATAATTTGTTGATACTTTTTAGAACCAGAAAATTTGAAATATTAGTATATAGCGAGATTACATCTAAACATATTAGTACATAACCATTTGGTAGTTGAAAGTTACGTATAAAGTCAGAAAATTCAAAAGAATCGTATACATTGTAATTACTAATATTGATAGATATCTATAGTATATTTGCTCTAAATTTTGAAAGATTTTCTGTAGGACTATTATTTGATGCAACTATTGGTCGTAGAGGACATTCTGTTTTATGAATTTTAGGTAGTTCGCATAGTTTTGAACTTGCAGAACTATAATTACTTAAGGTTTTTACTTGCTCTTTACTGATGCATATATATATATATATATATATATATATATATATATATATATATATATATATATATATATATATATATATATATATATATATATATATATATATATATATATATATATATAGCTGTGTGTCCTACAAAAAGCCTCACCAGAGTAAAAAAAATATTCGAGCCTCTCAAACTGGGCACCAAGATTTGCTGTGATTCTCGCCCTGTTGAATCTCTTCTGATAATCGCCTCTGTACTCTTTCCGCCTCGGCTGCTCCCCTAGATAACTTTCATCCTCATTCATAAAAAAAAAACAAACACATTCCTACCACAAACATCAACGTTAAATCTATTTACATCAATATTCATAATACATTAAAATTTCAAAATTAAATTTCAGCATAAATTTCAGTATCATAAAATTTCAAGTTTAAATTTGTCATCAGTTTTAATTTGCATCCAGAATTAAAGTCCTGGTAGTATGCATACTAATTAAGTTACAATATGTGCAGACCTAAGTCTGAATAAAAAAGAGCATCTTCCACCCCTTTACGTTAATTAAACAGGTTAGTCTAATTGAGCTCAAAACAGACCCAAATTTTCATCATAATCAAAACATAAACTGCTAAATACTCCTTTCTACTTAAACAAGAAAATTTTACCTTAAATTCAAAATTTGTTGTTTATACAAATTCACTACTGTCCATTTTTTTTATCAAATAAATTATAAAGATATCCAACACACACCAAAACATCAAAGTTCGAACAAAATTGTATAATTTACCTGAAGGTTACTGCACTAGTGGCTTCAATGTACATCGTCCTTGCTAATTTCACCATTCCAACTGGGTTATGTTTCCGTCCTCAGATTCCTGGTCGCCTTTTAAAATTCATCTACAACACCATTCGTTTAAAAAGTTTCAGGGCTTCTCAGGAACGCATCTATGTATATCTAAATCTTGTTTCGTGAATTCAATCACGTTTACGAATAACATTTGATTATTAACGCCCCCGAAAAACAGCACTGAAATTCATAATTCTTTCACGCTATACCCAAAACTGCCTACTTTTGTTTATTCATTTATCGTTACAAATTTGGATAATTGGTACAGTAATACTCGCAAATATAACTAGACTTTATTACCTTGTATCTTCTTTTCTAAGTGCACTAATGCATAATAACTTGTATCGTAGCACGTAAAGAGCAAACTGTTTTAAAGTATTCAATAATCACAAAATATAAGAGCAAACTGTTTACAGTATTGAATCAAAATCAAAAATCTAAGAGAGCGAAACTGTTTAAAGTCCGGGTTTATATATTAGCTCGCCTGCACGTCGGTTTTGTCCCGCGACGGCCAGTTTTCAGCATTTCGCATACTATGTTCCCTTTTCGACAGTCCGGCACAGCGATTCTAAAAATTTGCACACGCGCCAGTTGAAAATCTAAGAAATTTTCACACGACACGCAACACGTCTGCAAACAACTAATTAATTTTGTATAGAAATCGTTACGTTTACACCTCTCATATCTGCATTTTATTTCCACCAATCGCAAACCCAGTGACGTTGCTTAAATCACGTCCTCTATTATCCGTGTCTCGGCTTTGCGCGTTTCATCCATCTTTTTCTACCCTTATCTGAGTGGTACAAATCGATATTCTTTATTATGGGCTTTTTCAATCCACGTGGATTCGCGACGTGACTTACTTGAGTTAAATAACCCCGTATCTAGCCTTCCCGTTAATATAAGCTACGGTATATCCGACCGTTTGCAATATACGCAGAATTTTCATGTTTATCTATTCGAATTTATTAGAATTTGACATTTAAAAATACGCAGGTGTTCACTCGTAACACTTTAAATAACACTTCTACGATTTGAATATTATTGGGTTTTTAAAAGCTTTTATGCATATTATATATTACTAATGGTTCAATTAACTCCAATTAAAATAATGATGAATGGCATTGACTTCTACCTTTTAATTTTTAGCGAATACCAATTAAATATTAATTATTATTTGTACATTTTGTTTAATACTCGTTACTTAAAAATTAAATTACTTAATATAAATTTTGAACGTAATTTCTATTTGTTTCTTTCTACTTAGAATAATTAAATTACATACAAGTTGAGCATTTTAATACTGCTTCTTTTTATAGAAAGCGTCTAGTGAATAATTTAACTCCCTTATTTTTAATGAAACGAATAAATTTTTATGCTCCACGTTTTAATAACGCGTATTATGTAATAAACTTCTATACAAACCCTATATTCTAATTGAATGATTTAAATCTTTACACTAGGCATTTAATTACGCGTACTTTTTCCCAAAGCTTTCTTATACACGGTGTTTAAAATTATTTGATGTCGTTAATTAATTTTCTACCCTGGTCTAAATTTGAGTATTTTATATATATATATATATATTTATATATATATATTAAATATATATATATATATATATATATATATATATATATATATATATATATTTTAACGTGCATTTTATTAAGTTTAACATTTTACGCTTTTCTCAAATAGTAAATACCTTTTTGCAATTACTATTTCTATATTTTATTTATAATGAGTGGATCGCTGTTTGTATAAAATAAATAATTTCGAATAGGTTTCAGAATTGTACACAATTTAACTCGTGTGTATTAATTTTAAAAGTAGTTTAGTTGAGGATAAGTTGAAGTTTCTCACTGCTTATTGGGATGTTTATGAAAATAATATACATCTGGTCCCAGTTGAAATTGAACTGGTGCTGCAGGATGTTTCGAAATTATTGTCTTAGGCAATAGAATTACCAAGAAATCTATCAACTAAAAATAGTACATTTGTTTAGAAAACCAACATATTTTAATAACAAATAAACACCAGACGGTTAATTGTACGATAAGTTTTGGACTTTTAAACGACAAATATAAAATACAGGACTGAATAAAAGCAATATTTAAAAATTCTAAGAAGATGATATATTGAATGTCTACGTGTGGGATGGATGGTAGGAACAACAATTAAAACCAGAGAATTTGAGAATTACCAAGGTACTACAGAGATAAGCGGAGTTATCAATAAACACGCGACGCGCACCAATTAAAGCATTGATAAGAGGGCTTATAAATACAATGGAGAATGAATAAACATTGAGTTCATATATAACAAGGCACGAATCACGTCAGTATGCAGTAGAAATTTACGCGACAGTATTAATTAGTGAAATGTTTATAATCTAGAATAAGTAAAAATTTGAAAGTGCCAAATTTGTGTAAACGAGTAATAGCCGATCTACACATAAACGTAAGTTAAACTATTAAATAAAATTTATTCTAATATTTTACAATTCAAGGTTCTAAAACAATATCCTGATACAGATCTAAGTTAATATCTTGATACTGATAGAAGTCAATATCGTTCCACATCTAAATTAAATATCTGAATATATTTTTAAAATTACCTCTAAAAGGAAAATATAAAAATACGTCTGAAAATACGACCAATTAAATAAAAGTAAGGACACTCAGGATTCTGAGGCAAACGACAAGCAATAAGTAGAACAAGTATAGCAAGGGATGCTAAACATAGATACTTTAAGGCGATTCCAGTAAAAGAAAAGAAAAACGCAAATTGGCGATCTTAAATATTTTATTGGTTAAAGACTGCTTCAATTATAATATGTGCTATATATTGTATGTCTATAAGGGTCAACAAAAAAGTTATTTGAAAATTTGAAAACAAGGAAAGCAACTTAGAACGTTCAAAGGTATTTAAAAGTAATTTAAAAGATATTTTTGCTGGCTTTCAGAAAATCATAAATTTGGGAAACCTTAATGTTTCATTCAGGGGCTAAATTTTGAATTTATATAAAATTGTTCATATTTTTATCAATCATTATATTGTGTTATCTTTGGATTGCTTGATTTAAATTTATTTAAATTATTTAAACGTAGAAGGAGTAAGGGTTAAACAATATTTATTGACGTATATTCAGGGATATCGCAGCAATTAAAAATAACGTCCAATCGTGAGGCTTAATAGAAATTTTATATCAAAATTAATAACCCCCAACTATAAGAGCGATATCATAGCAAAAAGAATTGCGCACCAGTCGTGGGGCTAGTAAGGGGTATATCACAACAAAAAGAATAACACTCATCATAGAGGCTTAAAATCCAAAAAGTCTATTTCATATCGTAGCAATATATATATATATATATATATATATATATATATATATATATATATATATATACAGGGTGTCCACGTTCTCCGTGAAAGTTCTATAACTTTTATGTTATTTAAGATATCAATTTCCGGTTTTTTTAAACGATAGCCACGGCTAGGCCGCACAATCTAAAAATATTTTCACCTATATACAGGGTGTGCCAATATGGTTTCCAACCCAAAGTTATGTTTTTTTAAATGAAACACCCTAGATTTGATACCATATTCTAAAAGCTCTTTTGATGCTTATAAAAATTATATAGAGGTACTATAGGTCTATAATGGACGGTTTGCCTTTTATGAGTCATTTTATGTCAAAATCATGTCAACTTTGAAAAATTGCAGAAGTTTTGTTATTGAACTTGGAGAGTTGATTCTTTCACGACATAATTTTCCATATCCTGTTGTATTATTATCGATAGCGCGATGTACTTGTTTGTTCCTTTTATTGCACAAGGTGAAGCAAAACGCAAAATGAACAAAAAGTCAATTTTTTTAAATGACACCCGCCATATTGGATTTTGCCACTGAATAGCGTTTTTGTGGAGCTTTCTATTGACATATAATGTTTTATAGGTTACATGAAAAAAAATTCTGAAAAATTGAGAAAACGTGTTTTTTATGCAGTTTTGGGACTAGAGAAAACTAAGTAGGCTACTAGCATAAAATCTGACATATCTTGTCAATATTAATTATCTTACAAATTTTCCGTTTAATTTGTTGATGTCTCAATGAATTTCACACGTCAAGAATTAATTAATATGATATACTGTATTAGAGAAGCTGATCGAAATCCTTTATTGGCAATAAAATTGATTACCTTTTGCATTAGTATGCGACGCCACAATAATAGTATATGTGTTAAAAAAGAAGACGCAGCGCGCGTCACGAATAAGTGAAATCAGATAACAAGACAATAAAGCTCAGTAGAGTATAATTGGGGCATCCACCGCCTCATTTCCCCCAGAATCCCTCATTTCCCCACACATCTGGACCAATTTACATGTAAATTCCCATAATGGGGAAATGAGGAGAATCATTTCCCCACATCTGGACCAAAAAGTTTTCTTCGACTAACCATTTTTCATCTTTCGAGATAAATGAGCATCCACATTTCCTCCCACATCTGAACCAAATAGTTTTCTTTGTCTAGCCATTGCATCTTTCGAGATAAACCTATCTTGTTTGGTATCAATTAACATTAGATTTTTCTCAGCTACCCGAATCTTTAAGAATTTTTAAGATATCATCACCCCAAGGCAGCTACCCTGATTTTAAGATTTCTTACCTGTAGCGACTTTTGAGCGTTCTTATAAATTTTTCTCAGCTACCCGAATTTCTAAGATTTTTAAGATATCATCACCGCCAAGGCAGCTACCCTGATTTTAAGATTTTTACCTGTAGTGACTTTTGAGCGTTCTTATAAATTTTTCTCAGCTACCCGAATCTCTAGGAATTTTCAGATTGCATCATCCCTAAAGGAGCTACCCCAATTTTAAGATTTTGTACTAAGATCAATTTCTAATCACCTCTCCTTTTTAATATCTACAATCCTTTAACCAAACACGTAGCAGTATTAACATAAATTAAGCATGCGAAAATTTATTTTATCAATTTACAGTTTAATAAACTAATTACAATTTTACAAAGTATAACATTATTTCCGGTGTGTGCGAATCCAACTAGTTTAACCTGTAACAAAAAGATTAATGTGTTGTTTAAATAGAGCTATAACAAAAAGAGATTAATGTAAAAGAGGAAACGTGTTTTCGGTTAATAAGACATATTATCGTTAACCTAACAATATGTTTTACCGTCCAGCGACACCACGTGGAGGTAAACACATCCCAATGTAATGGGTTTTAAATAGGAAAGTACGCTAAATGCTAGTCAATTAACAGCAATTAAATATTGCTTACTGACCTACCTTAATTAGGTTGCTGTACTATTAGGAATGATGTTTAAGACCTCGTACGTATTTTCCGGATTATATGTTGTATTCTTTTTATTAAGTAATCGAATAAATCGTTCTTTCTGCTTCCAAAGAAACTCAGGCACCCAATCGTCGAGACTGGCGTTCTTTATGCGATAGCTAGCCATACGGTTGTTAAACGCTGTACTAACCATTTCTACACCATCGTCGCTAGTAGCGGTAACTGTGGCATTTTATGTCTGTTGCTTCTCAAGTGTGCGGCATATGTATTCTTTCCATTTCGAAATCGCATACTTTACACATAATTCGTGGTTGTTTCGTACAAGGTCCTTTAACAGCTGGCGGAGCTGAACGTTTAGGCTTAATGACATACCGTGCTGTTTTTCCTTGTGTCGCAGTAAGTTGTCCATTCTCGTAAAAGCGAAACCGCAAGTCCCACAGTTTAAGTACTTTGCTGCGGACGGCTTAACCGTGGACGATGTTACACCACGACATTTGTTCTGGTACCGTTTGAGAGCATTTTTCCAGGTATTTTGGTCCCCGATCGCACTTAAAACGTTTGCAGATACCATTTTAGTACAAAACAAAATCCGCACTATAAGACTTGACTTGTAAGCGAACTAACTTATAACTAAAAGTTTACTCCAGCGTACCTGCTTATGTTCCTTATAGAATGCAAACCGAAGGTTTCGAAGACCACCGAAGGAAGTTGAGGATTCACCGGGGAACTAAATGACGTCATGATCCTCGCAGCTCGTCCAATACATTTAGCACCAATGTATGCGCCCGGTTCGCTTTGTCCATGCTGCGAATGCAGTTAGTAGAAACACCAGAAAACGTCTTCCATGTTATACAGGATCGCATGCATATTAAAAATCCAAAGGGTGGTAGCACACGCACACAAATTGGGTGCAAGTCGTGCTGTAGAAGATGCAGTGCTACTATAACCAAAAACACTTTAAACCATTACTAAGAAAATACCAACTTGTTGTCTACAGGATACTTACAACAATTTAATTTTAAATAACTTCTACGTCATATTTTAGGTGGGCTTGAATATTTTCCAAATGAATCACCAAGCGAAAGTATATGCTTAGCAGTATTAAATTAACCATTAATTTCCCATTTTACGACCATGGTTAATTATAGATTAAAATTTAATTTGTGCACGTTCGAGCTTCTCGTAAACTAACATATTTTATAGCAACAATGCGTTGTATAATACATGCATACCCCTTCTGCGCTACTGCTATTCTTGTAATTGCTAGAAAAGTCACTCTCCTTTTACTGTTAGGACTGGGCAAAGCACCATTTTTGTATACTTTCTATAGCACATCGCGCACTTTTCGTCTGATAATTATGCTTCTGTAGGCTTTTACACTTTCGCATAGCGGTCGGCCGCATGTAATGATTTCTAGAACCGGTAAGTACTCGATATCGTCCAAATAGAGAATTAGATGCTCGATGTCTGTCAACTTCCAATTCACTCGTAAAAGGTAGCAAATACTCAGTCAATCATCCATTAAACTTCGACCCGCTCCTGTTCTGATAATTTACAAACATTTTCAAACGACAATGGCCGAGAATTTTAAACCTCCGAGGGATCTTTAAGTCGTGATCAATTACACATCCGAACTACGCGTAAACTAACATATTTTGTAGCAACTGTATAATACATGCATACCCCTTCTCTGCGCTACTGCTATTCTTGTAGTTGCTTGGAAAAGTCAGTCACCCTTTTTACTGCTAGGGCCGCTAAAAAGCACCATTCCATACTTTCTTTATAAGTGTAGCACATCGCGTACATTTTGTCGGATAATTAAATCTTTGTTTATGTAGGCCTTTACACTTTCGCTTATTTAAACATCTAATACGATTGATTAACCACTTTCGATTATTCTAACGGAGACCACCATACGCACCGTTCTTTTTGAATCCAACGATCCTATGGGCTTCCACGCACTGACACCTGACGTATTTTTCTTACTATTTGTTAAACAAAAACTACCGGTATCGCCATTGTGGACGTAAACAGATGTTTGTGGATGTGTACGAGAATATGTAACCATATACATTAACCAGTCTAAGCTATTTTATTTAGTCTACGAAAACTACTATTTTTCTAAACCACAATTAATAATCGTCTTTATAGGTTCCACATTTCGACCATTACCCAATGGCTGGTGCTACGTACATGGAAACTTTAATTTCTTATTGGAGAATTCTTATTCTCCCGCGCACTGCTGCGTAGTTACATGTCCATTCCTTTTGAGGTATATGCTCGTTATAGGTTGTAAGACCCTCGGTTTTACTTAACTACAATTCGTGAGACCCTTTAATCTTTTTAATCGTATCTTTCTCGCCTACAATACAGTAGGACTTAACATTACTACCAACAAATTCTAATACTGGATCCCCATTAAATACGTCTTTAATTTTCCCTACAAGTTTTTATCGAGAAGTGTTATATTGTATTTACTATACGCGGGTAGTCACTCTTTTAAGATAAATATATTTTGCTAGGTATCAACTAATATTAAATTTTCTAGGGACCCCAAATCTGTAAACAGATTTTAAATAGAACCACCCCATACAAAGTTATGCGTTTTAAAGACTAATTTTTACCCATCTTTATTTAACTCCATCTTTAAAACCTTTTTCGCTAACCAAGACATATGCCTTAGCCAACCATCGCCCGAGAAATCTAAAACCGCCGTGTCCCGCGAATACCACGTGGAGATAACACGTATACTCTGTCAACCAGGATAGAAGCCGGAAGGATTTGGAAGGTGGGAGAAGAACTTAAAAAATATGGAATCTTAAAACTAATATATACAAATATAAACAACTATCTTATATCTTTACGCCCCATGCGTAATTGTTGTACTATTAGGAATGATGTACCTTTTGTCATCTTCCTCGATAAACTAATTTTATTAATAAGCTGCGTATACAAATCGTATTTTTTACTCCGGATACATACGCAGGCAAGTACTCGATACCATCCAAATAAAGAATTGGATGCTTGGTGACTGTTAACATCCGCTTCCCTCGTGTACGCCCAGACACATCCCAGCCCATGAGCACCCTGCGCATGCACACCCGCCCATGCGCACCCTGCGCGTACGCACCCCTGCCCATGCGCGCTGCCCATGCGCCCCCTCTCTGTGCGACTGCTATTTCGTGGTAACGTCACAGCCTTTTATAAATAAAGAACAATGTTATATACTATTATAAAATGTTTATTCCGACATTATACATAACAAATTTAAAAATATTTAATGCCAAGCATGGGGTCATTTAAACTTAATTTTAATACAAAGTTATACACAGAAGACAGTCCTTTCTTTATGTTTGTTTAGAGTGGCTTTAATTTTATCTAATTTTATTCGCAGCTTAAAATTTAAATCGATACCCAACTCCTCTATCTCCTTTTCTAACCAATAGTTTGATACATAGAGACCGTCTAGGTTTTCGAATTGTAAAATGTACCGAAGTTTGCCTCTATATTTAAAGTCTTTGATTCCGCCGACAACCAGATCCATTCCTTCGTGTAATTCTTGCAGCTTGCGACAATCTTTTAATCGCAGCTTTCCCACTATATCCTGCATACGTATCTTGTTAGCTTGATCGACTTCTTCTTGTCGGTATTGGAGGAAATCCTTATTCTCCCACAGACTGTTGCGTAGTTGCATGTCCACCACTTTTGGGAATATATGGTTGTTATAGGTTGTAAGACCCTCGGTTTTAAATGATCCGAAAGGTTCTTTACTAGGCAAATATACAATGTTTAACGGACCCCCTTTGCGTGTGGTGTACACAAAGATTACGAAACCCGCATTCCTTAGTTCGTCTTTGTTATCTGCCATTTTGATAAATACGTTTTAGAATAACCTTTTAAAAGTATACGGATTTAGTACCATCCTTTTCTGCAAGAACGCCTACATAACTAAAGAGTCTTTCTTACTAACCGCAAATGCATACAACTTGTAGAAACCAGATGTATCTAAGTCAGTCCATCGGCACATAAAATAATCTTTTAATTCTTCCTCATTTTCTCTAATAAGATGTTCTTTGTCTAACACATCTTTGTATTGATCGCGTATTGTCGCAGTGTTTTCCATGTAGTCCAATTTTCGCCTTTTGCATCCATTTCCTCTAATTCCAGTTGTCTTTTCCTTCCACTTACAGCGTATGGTATACATAATGCGGTAATTTCCTTTAGCGTAAACGGATAGAGTTTACTACCAATATTTACGCGTTGTCGTACAACCTCTGGACGAATGTTAGGCGTATCTATCAATTCCAAGTCCGAAATTACTATTTCTTTTGGAATTGTAGAATATGGTGTTGCAGATTGTGTAAAATATGTACTACCTGCTTTAATGTAGCACTTGTGTAAGATTTTATTTTATCTTGGACATCTTCCTATACTATCTCCAAATAATTTACAGGTAAATAGTTAAAACTAAAAGCCGAAAGCACATACTTTATCAATTTTCCTTTTCCTCTGGTTTTTGGACAACTTAATTTGCAAGCCCGTCAATTTCTTTGTATTACCATTCCCCCAATACACGTACTGTAGCAGGTTATTATACACTAAACAGCAGCTATTTTGTAGCTTGTCCGATAGCTTACTCCACATTTTGGTAAGTGGTACCGAGTACATTGGCGCCTTTAGGAAGTATAACTTACTATCTTCCAATAAGGTTAAACAGTCTTTTAAGGGTTTATACACCCGTTCCGCACTGACATAGCTTCCAATTGCACAGTTGTATATTGTCGCTTCCAATCGCGTAATACCATGTTCTTTGGCCAAAGTAGACGCAAATGTTTCCCTTAAACGTACATCTGGACAACGTAAAAATCTAGTATATGATTGCCAAGTTGTTTATTAACACCAGGACTTGTTATCTGGCACACAAATTTGTTGTAAATCTTAATTCTTGCATTGGTTGTTAGCCATGTTAAACAATCAACCCCGCAGTTTTATCGTTGTCAACTATAATATTACACTTTTCTTCGTATTCGCCCTTATAGCAAAAGTTATGGTTTGTAGTTAAATAATTACACATCTCCATCTTGCTAAATATGCCTGCAAAATCTTGGGTTACATCCATGTCAAAAGATAGAAATAATCTTTTCGACTTCGTCTAATATATCTGGTAGTTCCTCCAATAAAGTTTCCAACTTAACATCTGCTAGTTCCACTTTGTATGGAACACATATAGGATTTTGGAATTTTTATTAATGCATTCGATGTCTTCTTTTCCGATAATTTCTTTTACTCTCTGGCCTATCTTGTTACTGCTTTCCAGAGAAAACGGAAGCTTAGCTTTAACACCATGCCTAGCGGAAACAAATCAGGTTGAACTTTCTTCGTAGATAGCTGTTAAATGCACCACAAATTTCTTTTTAGGATAAACATCCGTTTGTTTGCAGATGCTTGTTCGGTGTCAGAAAGGTCGCAAATTTTAACCAACATTATATTGTCACAAAATGGTTCTGTAATTGGTGTGTGTAGTCCGCCAGTCAGCATCTTTTCGCCTTCGACATAACAAATATTACTAATATCTGTCACCAGATTATTGTTGCACATATTTTCTGCCAAAAGCCATAATCCAAATCGCTCATTTGTCGGTTTCACTTTATTCCCAAGAAGTTGAGAAACGTTAATCACCTTGGAGACGCTCATGTTTACCGTTCTAGCTACCGTCAAATAATAGGTTAGGCCAGCGCCGGGCGCTGGCCTAACCTATTAAATTTTCCTTTTATCTAACCTAGGTCCACACTTGTTTTTTAATGGAAAAACTCATTAAAAAGCAATTAGTGCTAATGGGTTTTTAATGAGAAAACTCATTAAAAAGCAATTAGGTCATATGGTCATGCGGTCATATGGTCATGTGGTCATATGGTCATGTGGTCATATGGTCATATGGTCATATGGTCATGTGGTCATGTGGTCATGTGGTCATATGGTCATGTGGTCATGTGGTCATATGGTCATGTGGTCATGTGGTCATGTGGTCATGTGGTCATATGGTCATGTGGTCATGTGGTCATATGGTCATATGGTCATGTGGTTATGTGAGCAGGGAGATTAAATTTGGTATATAAGGAACCTACATATATCCGGACATGTGTTGATGCGCAACCCTGCCGACCTAGGTCGGATAACAAAACAGTTCCTAAACCAGAGAATGTAAGCGATATGGCGGTGTCCGACATATTCGACTATTTTCGGTAATATACGCCCCACTCTGTAGGATACATAAGGGAACAGATTTTCGTATTCAATTTATTATTTGACGGTAGCTAGAACGGTAAACATGAGCGTCTCCAAGGTGATTAACGTTTCTCAACTTCTTGGGAATAAAGTGAAACCGACAAATGAGCGATTTGGATTATGGCTGTTGGCAGAAAATATGTGCAACAATAATCTGGTGACAGATATTGGTAATATTTGTTATGTCGAAGGCGAAAAGATGCTGACTGGCGGACTACACACACCAATTACAGAACCATTTTGTGACAATATAATGTTGGTTAAAATTTGCGACCTTTCTGACACCGAACAAGCATCTGCAAACAAACGGATGTTTATCCTAAAAAGAAATTTGTGGTGCATTTAACAGCTATCTACGAAGAAAGTTCAACCGATTTGTTTCCGCTAGGCATGGTGTTAAAGCTAAGCTTCCGTTTTCTCTGGAAAGCAGTAACAAGATAGGCCAGAGAGTAAAAGAAATTATCGGAAAAGAAGACATCGAATGCATTAATAAAAATTCCAAAATCCTATATGTGTTCCATACAAAGTGGAACTAGCAGATGTTAAGTTGGAAACTTTATTGGAGGAACTACCAGATATATTAGACGAAGTCGAAAAGATTATTTCTATCTTTTGACATGGATGTAACCCAAGATTTTGCAGGCATATTTAGCAAGATGGAGATGTGTAATTATTTAACTACAAACCATAACTTTTGCTATAAGGGCGAATACGAAGAAAAGTGTAATATTATAGTTGACAACGATAAAACTGCGGGGTTGATTGTTTAACATGGCTAACAACCAATGCAAGAATTAAGATTTACAACAAATTTGTGTGCCAGATAACAAGTCCTGGTGTTAATAAACAACTTGGCAATCATATACTAGATTTTTACGTTGTCCAGATGTACGTTTAAGGGAAACATTTGCGTCTACTTTGGCCAAAGAACATGGTATTACGCGATTGGAAGCGACAATATACAACTGTGCAATTGGAAGCTATGTCAGTGCGGAACGGGTGTATAAACCCTTAAAAGACTGTTTAACCTTATTGGAAGATAGTGTTATACTTCCTAAAGGCGCCAATGTACTCGGTACCACTTACCAAAATGTGGAGTAAGCTATCGGACAAGCTACAAAATAGCTGCTGTTTAGTGTATAATAACCTGCTACAGTACGTGTATTGGGGGAATGGTAATACAAAGAAATTGACGGGCTTGCAAATTAAGTTGTCCAAAAACCAGAGGAAAAGGAAAATTGATAAAGTATGTGCTTGGCTTTTAGTTTTAACTATTTACCTGTAAATTATTTGGAGATAGTATAGGAAGATGTCCAAGATAAAATAAAAATCTTACACAAGTGCTACATTAAAGCAGGTAGTACATATTTTACACAATCTGCCACACCATATTCTACAATTCCAAAAGAAATAGTAATTTCGGACTTGGGATTGATAGATACGCCTAACATTCGTCCAGAGGTTGTACGACAACGCGTAAATATTGGTAGTAAACTCTATCCGTTTACGCTAAAGGAAATTACCCCATTATGTATACCATACGCTGTAAGTGGAAGGAAAAGACAACTGGAATTAGAGGAAATGGATGCAAAAGGCGAAAATTGGACTACATGGAAAACACTGCGACAATACGCGATCAATACAAAGATGTGTTAGACAAAGAACATCTTATTAGAGAAAATGAGGAAGAATTAAAAGATTATTTTATGTGCCGATGGACTGACTTAGATACATCTGGTTTCTACAAGTTGTATGCATTTGCGGTTAGTAAGAAAGACTCTTTAGTTATGTAGGCGTTCTTGCAGAAAAGGATGGTACTAAATCCGTATACTTTTAAAAGGTTATTCTAAAACGTATTTATCAAAATGGCAGATAACAAAGACGAACTAAGGAATGCGGGTTTCGTAATCTTTGTGTACACCACACGCAAAGGGGTCCGTTAAACATTGTATATTTGCCTGTAAAGAACCTTTCGGATCATTTAAAACCGAGGGTCTTACAACCTATAAAACCATATATTCCCAAAAGTGGTGGACATGCAACTACGCAACAGTCTGTGGGAAAGATTTCCTCAATACCGACAAGAAGAAGTCGATCAAGCTAACAAGATACGTATGCAGGATATGTGGGAAAGCTGCGATTAAAAGATTGTCGAAGCTGCAAGAATTACACGAAGGAATGGATCTAGTTGTCGGCGGAATCAAAGACTTTAAATATAGAGGCAAACTTCGGGTACATTTTACAATTCGAAAACCTGAGACGGTCTCTATGTATCAAACTATTGGTTAGAAAAGGAGATAGAGGAGTTGGGTATCGATTTAAATTTTAAGCTGCGAATAAAATTAGATAAAATTAAAGCCACTCTAAACAAACATAAAGAAAGGACTGTCTTCTGTGATAACTTTGTATTAAAATTGGTTTAAATGACCCCATGCTTGGCATTAAATATTTTTAAATTTGTTATGTATAATGTCGGAATAAACATTTTATAATAGTATATAACATTGTTCTTTATTTATAAAAGGCTGTGACGTTACCACGAAATAGCAGTCGCACAGAGAGGGCGCATGGGCAGCGCGCATGGGCAGGGTGCGTCAGGGTGCGCATGGGCGGGGTGTGCATGCGCAGGGGTGCTCATGGGCTGGGATGTGTCTGGGCGTACACGAGGGAAGCGGATGTTAACAGTCACCAAGCATCAATTCTTTTTGGATGGTATCGAGCTTGCCTGCGTATGTATCCGGAGTAAAAATACGATTTGATACGCAGCTTATAATAAAATTAGTTTATCGAGGAAGATGACAAAGGTACATCATTCTAATAGTACAACAATTACGCATGGGGCGTAAAGATATAAGATAGTTGTTTATATTTGTATATATTAGTTTTAAGATTCCATATTTTTAAGTTCTTCTCCCACCTTCCAAATCCTTCCGGCTTCTATCCTGGTTGACAGAGTATACGTGTTATCTCCACGTGGTATTCGCGGGACACGGCGGTTTTAGATTTCTCGGGCGATGGTTGGCTAAGGCATATGTCTTGGTTACCGAAAAAGGTTTTAAAGATGGAGTTAAATAAAGATGGGTAAAATTAGTCTTTAAAACGCATAACTTTGTATGGGTGGTTCTATTTAAAATCTGTTTACAGATTTGGGGTCCCTAGAAAAATTTAATATTAGTTGATACCTAGCAAAATATATTTATCTTAAAAGAGTGACTACCCGCGTATAGTAAATACAATATAACACTTCTCGATAAAAACTTGTAGGAAAATTAAAGACGTATTTAATGGGGATCCAGTATTGAATTTGTTGGTAGTAATGTTAAGTCCTACTGTATTGTAGGCGAGAAAGATACGGTTAAAAAGATTAAAGGGTCTCACGAATTGTAGTTAAGTAAAACCGAGGGTCTTACAACCTATAAGCAATCTCAAAAGGAATGGACATGTACTACGCAGCGTGCGCGGAGGATTCTCATGAAATTAAAGTTTCCATGTGCGAGCCAGATTGGGTAATGGTCGAAATGTGGGTGATGTGGTTTAGAAAATAGTGTTTTCGTGGACTAAATAAAATAGCTAGACTGGTTAATGTTATGGTTACATATTCGACATCCACAAACATGTTTACGTCCACAATGGCGATACCGGTAGTTTTTGTTTAACAAATAAAATACGTCAGGTGTCGTGCGTGGAAGACCAGGATCGTTGGATTCAAAAGAACGGTGTGGTCTCCGTTAGAATAATCGAAAGTGGTTAATCAATCGATGTTTAAATAAGCGAAAGTGTAAAAACAATTGTCCGACAAAGTACGCGATGCTGAAAGAAAGTATGGAATGGTGCTAGGCCCTAGCGTAAAAGGGCTGACTTTTCAACTAGAATAGAGTACGCAGAAGGGGTATGCATGTATTATACAGTTGCTAAATATGTTGGTTACGCGTAGTTCGGATGTGTGATCGACTTAAAGATCCTCGGAGGTTTAAAATTCTCGATGTCGTTTGAAAATGTTGTTATCAGGGCGGTCAGTTTAATGGATGATTGACTGAGTATTTGCTACGAGGAATTGAATGACAGACATCGAGACATCTGTTGGTATCAGTACCGGTTCTGAAAATCGTGCGTATGCGAAAGTGTAAAGCCTACAGAAGCATAATTATCAGACGAAAAGTGCGCGATGTGCTAAAGTATGCAAAAATGGTGCTTGCAGTCTAACAGTAAAAGGAGGTGACTTTTCTGCAATTACAAGAATAGCAGCGCGAAGGTATGCATTAATACAACGCATTGTTGCTATAAAATATGTTGGTTTACGGATCGAACGTGCGCAAATTAAATTTAATCTAACCATGGTCGTAAAATGGGAAATTAATGGTTAATTTTATACGGTTGCGGTGATTCATTTGGAAAATATTCAACCTAAAATATGACGTAGAAGTTAAATTGTTGTAAGTATCCTGTGACAACAAGTTGGTATTTTCTTAGTAATGGTTTAAAGTGTTTTGGTTATAGTCGATCAAGCTAACAAGATACGTATGCAGGATATAGTGGGAAAGCTGCGATTAAAAGATTGTCGCAAGCTGCAAGAATTACACGAAGGAATGGATCTAGTTGTCGGCGGAATCAAAGACTTTAAATATAGAGGCAAACTTCGGTACATTTTACAATTCGAAAACCTAGACGGTCTCTATGTATCAAACTATTGGTTAGAAAAGGAGATAGAGGAGTTGGGTATCGATTTAAATTTTAAGCTGCGAATAAAATTAGATAAAATTAAAGCCACTCTAAACAAACATAAAGAAAGGACTGTCTTCTGTGTATAACTTTGTATTAAAATTAAGTTTAAATGACCCCATGCTTGGCATTAAATATTTTTAAATTTGTTATGTATAATGTCGGAATAAACATTTTATAATAGTATATAACATTGTTCTTTATTTATAAAAGGCTGTGACGTTACCACGAAATAGCAGTCGCACAGAGAGGGGCGCATGGGCAGCGCGCATGGGCAGGGTGCGTACGCGCAGGGGTGCGCATGGGCGGGGGTGTGCATGCGCAGGGGTGCTCATGGGCTGGGATGTGTCTGGGCGTACACGAGGGAAGCGGATGTTAACAGTCACCAAGCATCCAATTCTTTATTTGGATGGTATCGAGTACTTGCCTGCGTATGTATCCGGAGTAAAAAATACGATTTGTATACGCAGCTTATTAATAAAATTAGTTTATCGAGGAAGATGACAAAGGTACATCATTCCTAATAGTACAACAATTACGCATGGGGGCGTAAAGATATAAGATAGTTGTTTATATTTGTATATATTAGTTTTAAGATTCCATATTTTTTAAGTTCTTCTCCCACCTTCCAAATCCTTCCGGCTTCTATCCTGGTTGACAGAGTATACGTGTTATCTCCACGTGGTATTCGCGGGACACGGCGGTTTTAGATTTCTCGGGCGATGGTTGGCTAAGGCATATGTCTTGGTTACCGAAAAAGGTTTTAAAGATGGAGTTAAATAAAGATGGGTAAAATTAGTCTTTAAAACGCATAACTTTGTATGGGTGGTTCTATTTAAAATCTGTTTACAGATTTGGGGTCCCTAGAAAAATTTAATATTAGTTGATACCTAGCAAAATATATTTATCTTAAAAGAGTGACTACCCCGCGTATAGTAAATACAATATAACACTTCTCGATAAAAACTTGTAGGAAAATTAAAGACGTATTTAATGGGGATCCAGTATTAGAATTTGTTGGTAGTAATGTTAAGTCCTACTGTATTGTAGGCGAGAAAGATACGGTTAAAAGATTAAAGGGTCTCACGAATTGTAGTTAAGTAAAACCGAGGGTCTTACAACCTATAACGAGCATATACCTCCAAAAGGAATGGACATGTAGCTACGCAGCAGTGCGCGGGAGAATAAGAATTCTCCAATAAGAAATTAAAGTTTCCATGTAGGTAGCACCAGCCATTGGGTAATGGTCGAAATGTGGAACCTATAAAGACGATTATTAATTGTGGTTTAGAAAAATAGTAGTTTTCGTAGACTAAATAAAATAGCTTAGACTGGTTAATGTATATGGTTACATATTCTCGTACACATCCACAAACATCTGTTTACGTCCACAATGGCGATACCGGTAGTTTTTGTTTAACAAATAGTAAGAAAATACGTCAGGTGTCAGTGCGTGGAAGACCATAGGATCGTTGGATTCAAAAAGAACGGTGCGTATGGTGGTCTCCGTTAGAATAATCGAAAGTGGTTAATCAATCGTATTAGATGTTTAAATAAGCGAAAGTGTAAAGGCCTACATAAACAAAGATTTAATTATCCGACAAAATGTACGCGATGTGCTACACTTATAAAGAAAGTATGGAATGGTGCTTTTTAGCGGCCCTAGCAGTAAAAAGGGTGACTGACTTTTCCAAGCAACTACAAGAATAGCAGTAGCGCAGAGAAGGGGTATGCATGTATTATACAGTTGCTACAAAATATGTTAGTTTACGCGTAGTTCGGATGTGTAATTGATCACGACTTAAAGATCCCTCGGAGGTTTAAAAATTCTCGGCCTATTGTCGTTTGAAAAATGTTTGTAAATTATCAGAACAGGAGCGGGTCGAAGTTTAATGGATGATTGACTGAGTATTTGCTACCTTTTACGAGTGAATTGGAAGTTGACAGACATCGAGCATCTAATTCTCTATTTGGACGATATCGAGTACTTACCGGTTCTAGAAATCATTACATGCGGCCGACCGCTATGCGAAAGTGTAAAAGCCTACAGAAGCATAATTATCAGACGAAAAAGTGCGCGATGTGCTATAGAAAGTATACAAAAAATGGTGCTTTGCCCAGTCCTAACAGTAAAAAGGAGAGTGACTTTTTCTAGCAATTACAAGAATAGCAGTAGCGCAGAGAAGGGGTATGCATGTATTATACAACGCATTGTTGCTATAAAATATGTTAGTTTACGAGAAGCTCGAACGTGCACAAATTAAATTTTAATCTATAATTAACCATGGTCGTAAAATGGGAAATTAATGGTTAATTTAATACTGCTAAGCATATACTTTCGCTTGGTGATTCATTTGGAAAATATTCAAGCCCACCTAAAATATGACGTAGAAGTTATTTAAAATTAAATTGTTGTAAGTATCCTGTAGACAACAAGTTGGTATTTTCTTAGTAATGGTTTAAAGTGTTTTTGGTTATAGTAGCACTGCATCTTCTACAGCACGACTTGCACCCAATTTGTGTGCGTGTGCTACCACCTTTTGGATTTTTAATATGCATGCGATCTGTATAACATGGAAGACGTTTTCTGGTGTTTCTACTAACTGCATTCGCAGCATGGACAAAGCGAACCGGGCGCATACATTGGTGCTAAATGTATTGGACGAGTTGCGAGGATCATGACGTCATTTAGTTCCCCGGTGAATCCTCAACTTCCTTCGGTGGTCTTCGGAAACCTTCGGTTTGCATTCTATAAGGAACATAAGCAGGTACGCTGGAGTAAACTTTTAGTTATAAGTTAGTTCGCTTACAAGTCAAGTCTTATAGTGCGGATTTTGTTTTGTACTAAAATGGTATCTGCAAACGTTTTAAGTGCGATCGGGGACTAAAATACCTGGAAAATGCTCTCAAACGGTACCAGAACAAATGTCGTGGTGTAACATCGTCCACGGTTAAGCCGTCCGCAGCAAAGTACTTAAACTGTGGGACTTGCGGTTTCGCTTTTACGAGAATGGACAACTTACTGCGACACAAGGAAAAACAGCACGGTATGTCATTAAGCCTTAAACGTTCAGCTCCGCCAGCTGTTAAAGGACCTTGTACGAAACAACCACGAATTATGTGTAAAGTATGCGATTTCGAAATGGAAAAGAATACATATGCCGCACACTTGAGAAGCAACAGACATAAAAATGCCACAGTTACCGCTACTAGCGACGATGGTGTAGAAATGGTTAGTACAGCGTTTAACAACCGTATGGCTAGCTATCGCATAAAGAACGCCAGTCTCGACGATTGGGTGCCGAGTTTCTTTGGAAGCAGAAAGAACGATTTATTCGATTACTTAATAAAAAAAGAATACAACATATAATCCGGAAAATACGTACGAGGTCTTAAACATCATTCCTAATAGTACAGCAACCTAATTAAGGTAGGTCAGTAAGCAATATTTAATTGCTGTTAATTGACTAGCATTTAGCGTACTTTCCTATTTAAAACCCATTACATTGGGATGTGTTTACCTCCACGTGGTGTCGCTGGACGGTAAAACATATTGTTAGGTTAACGATAATATGTCTTATTAACCGAAAACACGTTTCCTCTTTTTACATTAATCTCTTTTTGTTATAGCTCTATTTAAACAACACATTAATCTTTTTGTTACAGGTTAAACTAGTTGGATTCGGGTACACACCGGAAATAATGTTATACTTTGTAAAATTGTAATTAGTTTATTAAACTGTAAATTGGATAAAATAAATTTTCGCATGCTTAATTTATGTTAATACTGCTACGTGTTTGGTTAAAGGATTGTAGATATTAAAAGGAGAGGTGATTAGAAATTGATCTTAGTACAAAATCTTAAAATTGGGGTAGCTCCCTTAGGGATGATGCAATCTGAAAATTCCTAGAGATTCGGGTAGCTGAGAAAAATTTATAAGAACGCTCAAAAGTCACTACAGGTAAGAAATCTTAAAATCAGGGTAGCTGCCTTGGCGGTGATGATATCTTAAAAATCTTAGAAATTCGGGTAGCTGAGAAAAATTTATAAGAACGCTCAAAAGTCGCTACAGGTAAGAAATCTTAAAATCAGGGTAGCTGCCTTGGCGGTGATGATATCTTAAAATTCTTAAAGATTCGGGTAGCTGAGAAAATCTAATGTTAATTGATACCAAACAAGATAGGTTTATCTCGAAAGATGCAATGGCTAGACAAAGAAAACTATTTGGTTCAGATGTGGAGGAAATGTGGATGCTCATTTATCTCGAAAGATGAAAATGGTTAGTCGAAGAAAACTTTTGGTCCAGATGTGTGGGAAATGAGGATTCTCCTCATTTCCTTATGGAATTTACATGTAAATTGGTCCAGATGTGTGGGGAAATGAGGGATTCTGGGGGAAATGAGGCGGTGGATGCCCCAATTATACTCTACTAAGCTCTACAAATTTGAACGCTAATGAGAATTTCTAAGAAATTAAGTAAGTTAGGCGTTTATTATTTAGAATGAAATTGCGCAATTCTACAACATTCTGAAAACATATAAAATCGCGTACATAAGAAAGCGTTTATTAAAAACGGAGATTTGTTCATTAGATTCATTTAGTCGATTCATTTGATTCTTAAGTGCGATCGCGAAATGTTATTTTAAGTCGCGAGCTGTTGCTTTGCGAAGATAATATTTGAAATATGCAGTTAGTATACCTTAATTTAATAATTATTACGTTGGTACAATAAATATGAAGTAATGTTTTAAATGCAAATGATATTAAAAAATGGAATTTATTAATTACAATCAAGAGGGAAAATTCTTCAATATAATAATATTTTAAAGATTTTATTAAAAGGAAGATTTAACCAAAAATGTACTAGCATCAAATCTGACATATCTTGGTTACCAATAATACCTCCTCATGCGTTAAGGAACCATTGATGTCGATGATCAACAGTTCTTAACCAATGTGGATTTTCGGTTGCATAGTAATGCATATTATGCCTATTGACTGATTCGTTGCTTTTGAACGATGCCTCGTCATTGAACAAAATGTTCGAAATGTAATAATTTTCGGCAAACACACCGCTCATTCTACTTGAAAATTGTATGCGATTCTCAAAATCATTTCCATATAGTTCTTGATGAAGTTCGATGTGATAAGGGTGGAATGGATGTTTCAATATTATATTGTTTACGCTGATTTTTGAAATATCAGTTACTGAGCGATTTCTCTGGTGCTCAGATTCCGATTTTCTTCTATTATCAGCAAAACTTCTAATTCGGATTCGTCGTCAATTCGTTTTGCTATTATTTCACACTTAGAATATGCAACGTTTCCAGTAGCTTCAGATCTGTCTCGCAGCTTTTCAAAGGTTACAGTTCGTGGCGTTCTCAAGTTTGAATATTTTTGATGATAGATAACTTGCCAATAAAGGGTTCCGATCAGCTTCTCCAATACAGTATATCATATTAATTGATTCTGGACATGTGAAATTCATTGTGACATCAACAAATTGACGGCAAATTTTTAAGATAATTAATATTGACAAGATATGTCAGATTTGATGCTAGTAGCCTACTTAGTTTTCTCTAGTCCCAAAACTGCATAAAAAACGTGTTTTCTCAATTTTTCAGAATTTTTTCTCATGCAACCTATAAAACATTATATGTCAATAGAAAGCTCCACAAAAATGCTATTCAGTGGCAAAATCCAGTATGGCGGGTGCCATTTAAAAAAATTGACTTTTTCTTCATTTTGCGTTTTGCTTCACCTTGTACAATAAAAGGAAAAAACAAGCACATCGCGCTATCGATAATAATACAACAGGATATGGAAGATTATGTCGTGAAAGAATCAACTCTCCAAGTTTAATAACAAAACTTCTGCAATTTTTCAAAGTTGACATGATTTTGACATAAAATGACTCATAAAAAGCAAACCGTCCATTGTAGACCTATAGTACCTCTATATAATTTTGATGAGCATCAAAAGAGTTTTTAGAATATGGTATCAAATCTAGGGTATTTCATTTAAAAAAACATAACTTTGGGTTGGAAACCATATTGGCACACTTTGTATATAGGTGAAAATATTTTTAAATTGTGCAACTTAGCCGTGGCTATCGTTTTAAAAAAACCAGAAGTTGATATCTTGAATAACATAAAAGTTATGGAACTTTCGTATATATATATATATATATATATATATATATATATATATATATATATATTGTAGTGGTTTTAAAGGGTTAAAATTTAAGTATAAACAAGGCAATTTCAAACACCCTATATAAAGAAAACAACCAGAATTTACGTGCGAAATTTATTTCATTTAGTGAATTTAAAGTAACAAGTATTAACAAAATTTTATAAGTAGGGATTAAAATTTAGTTAGGGTCGTAAACAAAATAAATTGTAGAAGCCAATGCAAATCATTAATTAATTTAATTGAGTTTAGTTAAAAGGGTTATTACGTCTAATACGCATAAGTGCTTGAAAAATCGATAATACCAAGGTGAAACGCTTTGCTAACAAACGAACGGCCGTTGAATATAAAATACCCTGAAACGTAAAATCCTAAAAATGTTGTTTTAAAACGTTTGTTAATTGAACACCTGCATGTTTTCAAAATGTCAAGTTCCCCTTATTTGTGTAGATAAAAGACAGTATTCGCGGTATATGGGGTAAACGGTCGGACGGTTCGCACAAATGCTAACTAAAAGTTTCCTTAAAGTGTGGAAGGGATGGACAATCAAAGATATGCTTCGGAATAAGACAGACATAAAAGCAGTTCATTTCGAAACCCACGTATTCAGTCCACATGGGTTAGTTTAAAACGCGGACAGTAATATTGATTTTCTACCACTCAAACAAGGTTAGAAGGAAACATAGAATATGCATAAAAGAGGAATAGCGTTAATACAGGCGGGGATTCAAGACGGCAGAGAATATCTCATTGGTCTATATAGTTAGTCGTAAAACAGACAAACACGAGAATATTAAATGTGGGTTTTTCGGAAAAGATAATAACGACGAGCTAAATTTTGAAGATTTCGAAAACGGTTGAACCAAAACTTTAAGAAGTATTATTTAAATGAAGGATTTCGCGTGAAGAGTGGCCGAGAGGTGGCATTTCGAAGTGTATAAATACTTTAAAAAAATTAACAGGGGTCTCTTAGTATTTTCATCGCTTCAGACTACGTACAGAAATTTACCACAAGCTTGTAAGTATATAAAAATTTTTTAAACTAAATAGTACAGTGTTGGCCACATAATGTGAACGCGAATAGTGGCCAGTCTAAATTTTATTGAGGTGCAACATATATTTTTAACAAGCTCGTGAAATGACGTAATGTAACGTAAATTAAATTAAGCGATTATAAAAGAAGTGTAATATACTTGGATTTGGATTTGGATGTATCGTGTATGAACAGCATTGCAGCAGAACTTAGAGGGTGTTCATCTACAAATAGCTGGAGGCGGCGAGCAGAGCAGAACCACGAAACCGAGAGCGAAACAACTTAACGGCATCATCAACGGAGTAGGGATCTTCAAGAAATTCCAGGTAACGCTTTAGAATTTGTTGTTTTTGATAAACTATGAAAATTATTGTTATGTGTGAGCGTGAACTATGAAGGTATTTTGCATTATTTTGCGTATTGAAAATAATACGTATAACTAACTTTTATTATGGTATTTAATTATAAATCTAAAAGTGTGTATAAAGCTTATTAACGTTCCTCAGGAATTTAAATGTTTTATTGTTAAGAGTACATGGGTTCTTTTTGTTTGTAATAAGAGTATGCAAAGTAAAAAGCATACATTTGTAACGTGCATTTTTGTAGTTTAACATTTTACGCTATACTCAATTCGTAAATACATTTCTGCAACTACTATCTCTATGTTTTATATTTATTAACTCGTTTGCGAATAATCCCTTTATATTATATTACGCGATTATCGACTTTCACTCTCTACAATTCGATAGTGTGGTTAGGTGATCGAGATTGAAACACATCCTTAGGTGAATGCGTCATATTATAATGAGTGGATATTATTGATTTTCTAGTTATCGATAAGAGGTTGTAATAGCAACGAGTTGAATAAACAGATGGGGAGTTGTAGTTTGTTCTTTGTTCCTATATATTAATTACGGCAAAAATACTGTTTTCTTTTTTGCTTTGAAAATAGTGAGAATTAATGCGGTATGAATTTTCGAATTGTTCATGAACAAGCACGACACGATTTTAGTTGTTTTTCTTGTGAAATAAAAGTTGTATATTAACTGTAGGCAGTGTAGTTCTAATTCCTTTTGAAGGAAGTATGTTTTATAGGCGAACGTGTTTGGTTGACCACACGTGCGGTTTTAAGGTCATTGACGGGCGGTTCTAGTGATACGCGTTGCTTTACTAATTGTGTTTTTTTGTTGATTTTCTGTTGGAAATAAAAGTGGTAGAACTTGTTGGACTCGAACTGCACGCGTGTTGTGCGGAGCATTTGACGGACTTGCTTAGTGTTTGCACGTGCTTTATTGATTGTGTTTTTTAGTTGATTTGTCTTTTTATATTTGAACTGTGTGTGCAATCTAGTTTTTGTGGTCCCTTTTTTTTATCAGAGTAGTGCATGCTTTGGATTATCCAAATACAGTTTTAAGCTTGCATGTTTCTAAAAAAAATGATGATACAGTTGTAGCAGGTTTAGTAGATGGGCTGGTTTGCATTAGTCGACGTGAAGATCAGATTTCCAAAAAAAATCTGGAAAAAAAAGGTTGCTTCTTATAAACATGTATCTCATTCACATGTAAAGACAGTTGATACTGTAGTTTCTGAATTTTCTAACCCCAAAGAATCTAAAATAGATCATTGTTTGCGCAAATTTCGTTATTCAAAAGCATTAGATTTTTCTTTGTTACCATAGGTAGCAAATAAAACACCTCATGTTACTGTTAGTTTAATGCATTACATCGTGCCTTGAAAGCCCGTAATTCTAAATTTTTATTACCATTTTTTTTACGATTTGCGTTACAAAATATTTCGAAATTATTGTCTCTGGAAATAGAATTAACAAGAAATTTATCAATGCTACATAGTTCCATCAGCATGATAATGTCTGCTGCTAACACCAGTGAAATACGTAGGTGTGATTAGTGTAAAGTGTAAGAAATTTCATCAACACCCTCACAGTCAAAGGTGAAGTGCTTCGTTAGTGCAGGACATCGTGAATCCCACACTTCAATTGCAAGGAAGCGTTACTGAAGGACTTTTTGTAAGTTGAACTATTTCCTACTTGTTATTACTTTAAATATCTATCCGTTGTTTTGCCATATCTTTGTCGTTCTGATACCTTTTACAATAGAATTGGGAAATTAGGAAAAAAAATCAATACTACTGGATTACTCATATCAATTGTGTCTTACCTATTTATCTTTTGTTAACATTTTGTCTTATTTATGTTTAATTGGTGTGTGAGGAAACGTTTCCGCTACTCCCCAATATTACCTCACTTTGTACTAAAAATTTTTGTATTGCTTTTACCGTTGTTATATTATATAGATTATCTAAACAGTTTTTTTTTACATTCTACAAAGTAGTGAACAATCCATGCTCGATCAGCATGCTATGCTTTTTCTTTATTTCAGGTTTGCAGGACTAATTTTTTTTTATTGCAGGTTTACTATTCTAATTTTTTTTATTGCAGGTATTGTTACTAACTCCTTACAGCCGCGTACATAATATGTTGGTCTGCTTTCTACAACCCCCTTTAATCTCCGATGGAGTCCGGTCATTTCTTTGATTTTCTTGGTGTTGCGCACGGCTACGTTCAATGTGTTTGATATTTCTAGTTAAAATTTTGGACTTTACAAAAATCAAATTTATTGAGGTGTAACTTGACCACTGAAAGGTAGATAATCTTGAAGTTTTATTTGTAAATAGTAGTAAATAAATAGTGTATGATTGTTGTATTATTTTGTGGTTTTATTGAGAGTGTGCGTGAACGATAAAGAGTATGATAGTGAATCTAGGTATCCAAGAGGAGGCCCAACTGAGCTAGCCAGGGAAGCGGTTGAAGAATTAAGATGATGAAGAGAGGAATCTGGGTAAGAAATTATATTTTGAAAAATTTAACTATTGTGTGAAATTTATATGACGATTTTTGGGTAAATTAATAAAATCCTCGAATGTGTTTTGAGAAAGTACTGGGCTTACTAAGGTACACGGCAATATATATATATATATATATATGTGTGTGTGTGTGTGTGTGTGTGTGTGTGTGTATGTGTGTGTGTGTGTGTGTGTGTGTGTGTGTGTTGTATAAAAAGTCACATAATTCGATACAGCAATCTTTTTAGTTTAAGTATTGTTAAGTACATAAAAGGCTACTCGGAGTGAGAAATGCGGATGGATCACCAAACAGATATTAATAAATGCGGCCTTCAATATTCTTACCTGATGTCCAGTTAGAGCGGCGAAGGTTCTTGGATCCAGAACACTTCTTACTGCACTCGTAAAATTAGTTAAAGCGGTAAGGTAGTCCGATACAGGAACTGACCTCCGAAACACAAACTTATTGTTCAAGTGGTAACAGCCGCGCGAACACCAAACATACAGCAAACAAGGTAGAACATTGAAGGCGATAACGCGACCAAGTTTATCAAATAAATTTAAATAACAGAGCATTTTTACCATTAACAAAATAAACTTAAACTCTATAGTAATAGTATAAGAAACTAAATTAATATATTATACAGGGACGGTACAAGTATAAATTTGCGAATATTGGGAGATAAATTATTGAATAAAGCTCTAAAATAAATACGTTTAATGTGCATACAAATAACTGTTGTTAGATAAATTATATAGGGATAATTTATTATTGGTCGTGTTAAGGAGGAATTTAGTGTTAGTAAACATTGTTATAGTTATCATCAATACAGTGCGTTTTTTTTATGTAGTAGTGAGTAAAGAGGCTTATATAAACCGTGTAAAAAAAGTTAAAAACGTAGTTCGTTGGATTTTTATATAAAGTTGTTATAAAGGAAGTTCACCAGAAGGCTATGAAGAACATTCAGTCGGTAGTAATTTAACAAACCAGATTATTGGTGGTTTTAGCAGTAGAAAAGTACTCAGAAATTCATTGTTAATTATAAGAAAAATATGATAGTGGGGTAGTAATTACTGTAGTAAAATGTGAGATATAGTATTGAAATAGGAAATAGGAATAGGAATAGGAAGAGGAAAAGGAAAAAAGGAAATAAGAAATAGGAAATAGGAAATAGGAAATAGGAAATAGGAAATAGGAAATAGGAAATAGGAAATAGGAAATAGGAAATAGGAAATAGGAAATAGGAAATAGGAAATAGGAAATAGGAAATAGGAAATAGGAAATAGGAAATAGGAAATAGGAAATAGGAAATAGGAAATAGGAAATAGGAAATAGGAAATAGGAAATAGGAAATAGGAAATAGGAAATAGGAAATAGGAAATAGGAAATAGGAAATAGGAAATAGGAAATAGGAAATAGGAAATAGGAAATAGGAAATAGGAAATAGGAAATAGACGACACGCAGATGTGCGTATTGTAGCACTACGAAATAAGTGAAACTGTTCAATATTACAGTGTAAAAGTGTTAAGTGGTTTTGTATATAAAGTGTTTCTTCGTAGTTCATAAATAAATAAGGTGTTGTTTTATAGCATATACATTGATTTTTATTCCCGTTACCACCTATTAAGCTTTAGATAGTTTATATATCCAGCATACTTGAATACATTATACTAATTTGCTACATCTATTTTCCGTACAATTTTAATTCAGGAGTTACTACAAAAAAAATTGAAACGTGTTGATTTATTTTGCCCTACAAAGATTAGGTTGATTGTTCGCGCATTTACCTAAATTCAATATGCAATATAGCAATGTCGAATTTATTATATTGCACCTGTTATTAAATAAAGCATTACTTTACACATCAAAATCCGATTTCAATGTTTGCAAGATTAGTGTACACGGAGAATTATTTATTCATAGAATCCGGACAATTCAAAATAACATTTAGTATTTCGGGCAACATATACTGATTGACCAATTACGAATTGCAATGTGTATCGAATAAATCTATCAAAACTGGTATGCTGCTGATTGATAACAGGTTACTGCGTAATTTTAAACCACAGCGAAATTATTGGTGTATGTTTGTAAACAGACATGCCTAAAGCACAATACCCATCATTTGCGAGTTGACATTAGAAAGGGTTAAATTAGTGCAAAGCAATCTGCTCAATTGTATGCATATGGTGCACGTACATCTATTGACGAATATGTATATTTCTTATTATTTAGTTTAGGTCGATGAAAGTTATATTTACGGCCAATTTCGTAATCGACTTAAAGGAGACTTTAAACTCAAAGCACTTTTAAATTGTATACATGGATTTCATAATATAAAGGTGACTATAGTACTATAGACTAAAACTTACTTTAAAGTTAAAGTAGAAAATTGTGGTATTTAAATCGTTAAAGGCGCTTCTGTATTGTTTGGCATCTTACGGAAGAAGAACTGTTAGTTCTTCGCAGACCTATGGTATAGAAAGAAAGGGAATTATTTTGAGCTTTATAACGATTTACATTTTTTGATAGATTTTGTCTTACAAAACCAGCAGTACCGCATTTATTGCAACGAATATAACCACACATTGTTTTGCAAATTAATAGGTATGCATGCTATATATTTTAGTGTTAAATACTGTCAACAATTTCCCAATTTTGAGCCGTTATATCAGCTTTTACTTACCCTGAGATTTTATGTAACACGCAATATGCAAATTACTGTAACAGCTTTCATTGGCATTTCAAAATGTACTGCATGCCGTATTATCCAAAGACAATCACTTGCATAACTTAGTCCTGAATTTATTTAAATGTGTTTAAGGAAACAGAGATGCAAAGTTTCAGAAAAATTTGAAGGTATCGCTTCGTTTCCACACACCATGTACGAATTAATTGTTACAGAAATTACAGTGGATATGCACAAATTAGATTAAATAAATTATATACGCACAATTTCAGTAATCATTTTTAAATTTTAGTGAACGTGTCTTGATAATTTAAGGTCATTAACACGGGAACAAAATACAGTTGTACAATTTGTTACCCTATACCAAAGTGCACAAGCACATGCTGGAAACAGAACGAAACTCCGAGGAACGCCCGAAAGACCCTACGGAAAAACGAATTATTCTAAACCCTGCATTTTCATTGGTTAAAGTCCTATATACTTTTTCCACATACTAAACCTAAACCTTGCATTCCCATTGGTTAACGACATATAGTCTTTTTCTACATACCAAAGATAGGGAAAGAAGACTATAAAAGAAATTGGCGTGCTCGGCAATAGGCATTTATTTAGAGCTCTTCATAGCCCGAGGAATAAAATAGCAGTGCTGTCTTACAGTCTGCCTACTTCTACCGTTCCAGCAGCGCTGTCATATAGCCTGCTACCCTCCATAGCACCTGCGGCGCTGTTGCATAGCCTGCTTACACCGACGCCTCGACTAGTGATGCGCTGCATCACGATGCCTACGTTACCTCATTTACACCTTTGCTTGCAGTGCTTAAACCATAGTCAGCTTACGCCAATGCCTCCACGAATGGGGCACTGCATCACTTCGCCACCGCCTCCTATATCCACACCTTTGCTAGCAGTACTTGAACCATTGCCTGCTAACGTCGACATCTTATCGAATGATACGGTACGCCACGATGCCGACGCCTCCTACACTCGACACCTGCAGCAAGCCACAGATCCAAAACTCACACACCGTGCCTAAGAATTTAGGAGCTGCTCACAACCACCGTAACAAGTGGAACGTAATTGGGCCGTCGTCACATAAGATATTGCAAGCAGGAACTTGCACGGACCAAGCAACATGCTCGATACGAGAAATCAAACAGTCACCAACATCCAGCCGAACACTAACCAGCCCCCTCCAGTCTTGGATGACACAAATACAAATAGTTCCGGGACTGCAACAAACCAGTGGCGTTCAATCACAAACCATCAACAAAGTGGTCACAAACAAAAGGCTAGTGAAAGTCCGGCGACCACAAAAACCGAGAAACCCGTATTTTCTGGCACTCTTCTAAACGATCCAACATAATTTCTCCAACAAATAGGAGTGAAGGGGACAAGCCTATCAACCATAATCGCCCAACTGCAAGGCCAAGCAGCCAGATAGTGGACAACTTTCAAGGCTTTACAGCCCAGCTACAGCGACTTTAGGAAGTTCTTCGTGGAGAAATACGACAGTCCTGTTATCAGTGCGAAAACCACTGCAGATTATTATGGGCAGCACAGATGGAGTATCAACCGGTAACTGCTTTCCTCAGCACTAAGTTACGGCAGACCCGCCGACTAAAAATAGGGATCAACCACGATATAGAGTTGCTTACGAACCTCCTTTTTCTAAAATTGAGAAATGCAATATAATGCTACATGCCGACAACTCTGGGAAATAGTCACCAGTCTCTCCAGGATAGAAGAGAACAGTAAAGGAGCAACAAAAGGCACAAACGACCCCATGCCTGCAGCTAGACTTCCACCCGCAATGGAGCGACTGTTAAGATGCGTCCATGTAGGAAAGGCTATTGTGATTTAAATGTGCAAAAAATATTACTGATGCAAAATTAAGAATAAGAAATCTTGTTGCAAGATATGGCCTGGTTATGAAATTTTGTAATAACTTTTTCCTTTGAAGTGAATTTATTTGTGATTTTACATTCGATAATACTTAATTTCGTCACTTCTCGCAGTGAAGGCAACTCCTTGTTCCTTGATGAAATTAGAGGACCTGTGTCATTTCTGATCGAGTGTCTTAAGCAGCCTTTTAAATATATGCACATTTAATCTCATTTAACAAGCACAATACTTTAATTAAAACTCACTGTAGATGTCTAAAACAAACTGCTAGTTTCATTAGGTGCAACTTTATAAAATAGATATTTTCAGTAGACGCTACACAACGTAAAAAACAATTAAAAACACCTACAAACAACTGCTGTGTTTTGATAATTTGAACTAATGCTGATGTGGAAATATGCAACCAATCATACTCCTAACTAACTGACCAATAGGTACGCAGCATGCAAATAATAGACTCGTCCGACACCCCTCGAAATACATAATAGAACCGTGCGAAGGTACAATACAAATAAACCCAGGATATAAAAGGTGCTACAAATGCTAGAGCAAATTACTTCTTAAATGTTTTCTTTCTAAGTAGTCATCAAACTTCTTCAAGGAAAGTAAAGGTTAGTGCAAGACGAAAGTCACCAAGCTCCTCGTGCACCAAGGAGAAGGACTTTCCATCAGATTGTATCGTTGTGACTACTAAGTTTAACCTGATAAATGAAGTCAACTCTTTATAACCACACTACAGACGCAGGAGCTTGCAATAACACAACTTGACTCGCGCCACTTACCACCACCTAAAATTCAAGTCCTGTAAATAAACTATTACGCAAGTGACGAGTCATCACAAGTAGTTCATTAAATTAGAATTTGTATACATACGTTTGTATAAGGCTTACTGCAGAAATTTCCTAAATTACTATTTTGATGTTATTTCACTTCTACGATTAGATAATTTATGGTAATGAATAATATTATATAGACGGCTTGGACATATTTTATAATAAGTTATTGAATTGAGCTTTTGGTTAAGTCTGAGGACAAGCAGTAAAAGCACGTCTCTTCCTACTTGTAAGTTATCTGTACGAGACAAGAGAGATACCCAAAAATTTCAAACGTAACATCATAGTCGCTATGCCAAAAAAGAGAGACGCGGAAAAATGTGATAATTTTCGAACAATAAGTCTGACAGCACACGGGTCAAAAATATTAACTGAAATTGTACAAAGATGGATGGAAAATCAATTTGGGTATAAGCAAAACATGGGAACACGGGGGGTTATTTTAGCGCTGAGGGCGATAATAGAGAAGACAATAGAAAAAGGAGAAAGCGTGTATATAGGGTCATAGAGTTTGTAGATCTGGAAAAAGCATTCGCCAATGTAAAATGGAAAAAATGTTCAAAATTCTAAAAAGCTTGGAATGAGATTTAGGGAGAGACTCTTACAAATAGCAAACAGCTGTAATAGAGTTAGAGCAGGAACGTAAAGAATTAGATATTAGGAAAAGGGCAATATCCCCGTTAATTTTTAGCGTGTACAACGAAGAAGCAATGAATACTGTCAAATGCAGGAAGACATTTGGAATTATAACGCAGGGACAAAAGATTAATATGCTTAGATTTGCAGACGATATAGCGGTATTAGCATCTAGCAAGGAAGAGTTATAAGCAGCTCCTACTGAAATGAAAACAGTTCTAACAGAGAGATACGGTATGAAAATTAATTAAAACAAAGCTAAAGTACTAGAATGCAAAAAAAGGAAAAATAAATCAAAAACTAAAATACATATAGGGAACGAGAACTTACAAGAGATTAAGGATTTATGCTATCTAGGAAGCCAAATAACGCATGATAGGAAAAGCGCAAAAGATATAAAACAAAAATTAGCACAAGGTCTTGCTACATTTAATAAAAAAAAGCAATTACTGTATTCAAAGACAACAAACATGGAAACAAGGAAGAAATTACTGAAACCATATGTGTGGAGCTCGGCATTGTACGGGTATGAAACTTGGACAGTCGGAGAAGCGGACAGGAAAAAGGTAGAAGCCTTTGAAATGTGGTGATACAGAGGTATGATGAAGATAGCATGGACAGACAAAGTTAAAAACAAAGAGATTCTGTAAATGGTAGGGGAAGAAAGCAGTGTGTGGAAAACAGTAAAAAATAGGAGAGATAGAATTATAGGCCCCATACTAAGGCCTGAGGGAGTAGAGTGGAATATATTAGAAGCAAGGATAGGAAAAAGGAGAGGTAGAGGAAGACCTAAGTTAGACTATTGCACACAGTTAGTCAAAAATGTGGGATCTGGGAATTTTAGTAAAATGTGTAGGCTGACTCAGAATAGAAACCAATGGAGGTACGCGTCCAACCAGTTCCAAGACTGAAAATCTTATGCTGACAAAAGATAATTGTACTTTAATCTGATGATTATTATAAGCAACTACAGGTATTGGTTTTAGAATATTCTCAACTAGTGTTACTGAAAAACTATTAATTCGCGAAATGTCTGCGTTGGGGATCTTGGCAGCCGCAGGCTGCATAACACCCTTTACGTACCACTAAATATCAGTAAAATACGGCATACCTATCTAGACTGTAGGAATGTCAGGGAACTGACTGGGCTAGCTCAGAATAGAAATCGTGAAGGTACGCGTCCAACCAGTTCCAAGAAGTAAAACATAATGTGGATAAAATAATTACACTTAAACCTGATGAGTACTATAAACAAATACAGGTGTTGGTTTTGCAATATTCTCAACCAATGCTGACTGTGCGAAAGGATTTATTGAAAAACTACTAATTCGGCAAATGTATAAAAGGTGAGGGGGCTTAGTAGCCACAGGTTGCTTAACCCCTTTCACATACCCCACATGTGATTTTCCAATGCTCCACTCGAAGGTACTACATTGGCCAGGAAGCGAGTTTTATTTACCTGAAAATTTTGAATTTTGCCAAACCCTTGCTGTTCCAAGCAAGGTAGGGATCTTTAACGTGTGTGACAACACTCACACACGCGACCTCCATTTTACCTCTTATCCTAACGAGAGCGTATTTTTGTGAAAAATGCTTGCCTAACATTTTTTAAGCGGAGCGTGTCGGGATTCGGACCCCGGACCTATGGCGTAGAAGTCACACGCATACCAACTACGCCACGGAGCCGCCTCCTCTTCACATACCTTACATGTGATTTTCCAATGCTCCACCCGAAGGTACTACATTGGCCAGGAAGCGAGTTTTTTCACCTGGAAAATTTGGAATTTTGGCGAACCCTTGCTGTTCCAAGCAAAATAGAGATCTCTAATGAGTGTGATAACACTCATACACGAGACCTCCATTTTACCTCTCATCCGAACGAGGGTGTATTTTTGTGAAAAATGCTCGCCTAACGTTTTTCAAGCGGAGGGTGTCGAAACTCGAACCCAGAACCTTGTGCGTAGTAGTCACACACATACTACTACGCCACGGAAACCTCCCCCGCCCCCTTCACATAGCACTGAGTATCGGTGAAATTAGGTTAATATTTACAAAGTAATGGAAGGTTAACCGAGTTGTATCCAGGCATTGAGATTTTCGGAAGGCTGTGTAGGTTAGCTCAGAATAGAAAACAGTGAATCTACGCGTCCAACCAGTTCGAAGAAGAAAACCTAATGACAAAAAATAATTCCACTTAAACCTTATTGTTATTATAAACAACTACAGTTGTTGGTTTTGTAATATTTTCAACTAATCTTTATTGTGCAGATGGATTTAATGGAAAACTATTAATTCGGCAAATGTTCAAGTGTTGGGGATCTTGGTCGCCACAGGCTGCTTAACCCCTTTCACATATTACTGAATATCGGTGAAATAAGGTATATATTTTCATTTCGAATGGACCTGCACCTTGCCGAAGTTTTAAATTACTAGAACAGGTGAAATGGCTTGCGAGTTCTAATGAGCTAAAGAGCCAAACTACAGGTCCAACCAAAGTAGTAGGGTCGTTAGTGAGGAACCAGACTAAGACAAGTCCCCGAAAGAGGGCAGCGGCTCTTTCGGTACTTAGATTGACAGAGACCATAGAGGTCGGTATGGCAGTCTAAGACACACTACCGCGATGTGGAAGGCAACGGGAAACCACCACATTAACCTCCCAAGTACACAGCGTACCTAAATTATAATAAAATGAAGGCATTCTCTGGGGTAAAAGATTCCGGAGTTAAAATAGTCCCCCATTCGGATCTCCGGGAGGGGACTACTTTGGAGGATGCGATCGGAAAGTTGAAAATAAGAGTCGGGAACATTCTGCGAGTCGGAGCGTGGAATGTTAGAAGTATGAAGCAAGTACGTAAGCTAGAGAACCTAAAAATCGAAATGAATAGGTTAGCACTAGACATAGTAGGGATCAGCGAAGTTCGATGGCCAGAGGCGGGGAATTTTTGGAGTGGAGACTTCAGGGTAATTCATACAGGAGCAGAGGAAGGAAATTTGGGTTTGGGGATAGTTATGCGGAAAAAGATAGGATACTGTGTAGAAAATGACTTACAAAAGAACGAAAGAGTACTCATGGTTAGATTAGAATCTAAACCGGTGAACACAGTAATAATACAAGTATACATGTCCACCTCTAGCTACAGTGACGAAGAGGTAGAAGCCATCTACCAAGATATCGAAGACATATTAAGATACGTAAAAGGACATGAAAATTTAATAATTACGGGGGATTTTAATGCCGTGGTAGGTGAGGGTAGGGAAGGAGCGGTAGTAGGTTTATTTGGTTTAGGCACGAGAAACGACAGGGGAAATAGGCTGGTAGAATTTTGCGACAAGAACAATTTAATCATCACAAACACATTATTTCAACATCATGCTAGAAGACTATATACGTGGAAGATGCCAGGAGATATAGGAAGATATCAATTAGGTTACATTCTTGTTAGACAACGGTTTAGGAATCAAGTAAAAGACTGTAGAAGCTACCCAGAAGCAGATTTAGATACTGACCACAACATCGTAATTATGAAGGCCGCACTTAAACTTAAGAATGTGAAAAAAAGAAACGGAAAAGGGCATTTGGATTTAGAGAAACTAAAAGATAAAGATATTCAAGAAAGATTCGAAAAAAAGTCATATGCATTGCTCAAAGATATCGGGAAAATATGTGATACTAAGGAAGTAGAAACAGAATGGAATAACATTAAATCCAGCCTAGACATGGCGGCCAGAGATATCCTGGGGTATACACAAAAAGAAAATAAGAAACCATGGATAACAAAGGATATCCTGAATTTAATAGAAGAAAGACGAAAATACAGAAATAAATCAGAGATACAAATCCATAAAATGGGAAATTATTCGAAAATGCAGGAGAGCTAAAAAAAACAATGGATTGGTGAAAAGTGCAAAGAGGTACAAACTAAGATGGAAATAGGAAAGACAGACAAAGCATACAAATTAATTAGAATGAATTTTAGGGATATAAAACCGTATAGCAAAAATATAAGGGACGCACAAGGAAACGTCATCATAGAAAACGTAGAGAAAGTGGGTAGATGGCAAGAATATATAGGGAATTTATATGCAGGAGAGGAACTAACTGCATTAGAACAGGAATCAGACATTGAAAATGATGACTTGGGATATCCTATACTTAAAGATGAGTTTGAATTAGCATTAAAGAGTCTGAAAAATGGTAAGGCGCCGGGTACAGATAAGGTGCAAGCAGAAATTCTAAAAGCCGCTGGACAAGCAATAACAGAACGTCTCTTCCAACTTGTAAGCTATATGTATGAGACAGGCGAGATACCCAAAGATTTCAAACGTAGCATCATAGTAACTATACCAAAAAAGAAAGGCGCGGATAGAGAAATTTTCAAACAATAAGTTTGACAGCACACGTGTCAAAAATATTAACTAGAATTGTGCAAAGACGAATGGAAAAACGGGCGGAAGAAATACTAGGAGAAGACGAATTTGGGTTTAGGCGAAACAGGGGAACACGGGAGGCTATTTTAGCTCTGGGAGTGATAATAAAGAAAACAATAGAAAAAGGGGAAAGCGTGTATATAGGGTTTGTAGATCTGAAAAAAGCATTCGACAATGTAAAATGGAAAGAAATGTTTGAAATACTCATAAAGATTGGAATGAGTTATAGGGATAGACGAATAGTACATAGTTTATACAAAGTGCAAAAAGCAGTAATAGAATTAGAGCAGGAACGTAGAGAAGTAAACATTAGGAAAGGGGTGAGACAGGGATGTGCCCTATCTCCATTGATTTTTAACTTGTACATAGAAGAGGCAATGAATACTGTCAAATGCAGGAAGACATTTGGAATTACTATGCAGGGACAAAAATTGATATGCTTTGATTTGCAGATGATATAGCGGTATTAGCGTCTAGCAAGAAAGAGTTAGAAACTGCTCTTAATGAAATGGAAACGGTTCTAACAGAGAGATATGGTATGAAAATTGACAAAACTAAAACTAAAGTTCTAGTATGCAAAGGTGGGGAAAATAAATCAAAAACAAGAATACAAGTATGTAACACAACTTACAAGAGGTTAAGGATTTCTGCTACCTAGAAAGCAAAATAACGCAAGATGGGAAAAGCACAAAAGATATAAAACAAAGATTAGCACAAGGCCGTGCTACATTTAACAAGAAAAAGCAACTACTGTGCTCAAAGACCACAAACATAGAAACAAGGAAAAGATTGCTTAAAACATATGTGTGGAGCACAGCACTGTACGGCTGTGAAGCCTGGACAGTAGGAGAAGCAGACAAGAAAAAGGTAGAAGCGTTTGAAATGTGGTTGTACAGACGTATGATGAAGATATCATGGACAGACAAAGTTAAGAACAAAGAGGTACTAAAAATGGTAGGGGAAGAAAGAAATATGTGAAAAATGGTAAAAAAGAGGAGAGATAGGATGATAGGCCACATACTACGGCATGAGGGAATAGTGCGAAATATATTAGAAGCAGAGATAGGAAAAAAGGGAAGAAGAGGCAGACCTAGGTTAGACTATGTAAATACTCCCTGTATGTTTGTTGTGGTTTGTTTAGTATTCTTCTTAATCTTCTTTGGGTATTAAACCACTCATAGTTTTTAAAATTATCTTTATTAACGTTTCGATCCATAACCTAGGATCGTTTTCAAAATAATAAAAACTTCAAGTTTGACATTTATGACACAAATTGAAGGTGACTTTGATTTATTGATGTTTGAAATATTTGGTTTGAGTACACTAAGCAAAAATTTTTAAAATTTAAATGAATAATTGCCTTCAATTTGTGCTACGGCCTGGGACCGACTACTACACTGAATCTCGGTGAAATAAAACATAAAATTAGAAAACAATAGAAGGGAAGCTAGCTCAGAATATAAATAAGTGCAGGTACGTGTCCAATCAGTTTTGAAATGAAGATCCAATGAAGATGATGATGAAGCATATTAACAACCCCTGTAAAACAGCATTGATATCTGACAAGTGTAAACCCGCCATAGGGTCGCCTCAGATCCATATACAACCTTTATAGAACAACATTGGTATCTGACAAATGTAAACCCACCATAAGGTTACCTCAGAACAATGTTAAAATCTACCAAAGAGGTAGCCTAAATCATAATGATTTCCCCTTTAAAATAAATATAAAAAAAAAACGACTACTTAAGCCTTTTAATAATGCAATTGCACACTTCTTTAATAACCATCCTCTAAATTGTATAAATAGAAACATGTTAAAAAATGTTTTCCAATTCCCAAGTTATTGAATTTTTACAATAAAAAATTAATTAGCTGATTTCACGTTAAGCGTATTGGCTACCTAAAAAAGTCGGTCCCAGGCCGTAACACAAATTGAAGGCATTTATTCATTTAAATTTTAAAAATTTTTGATTAGTGTACTCAAACCAAATATTTCAAACATCAATAAATCAAAGTCACCTTCAATTTGTGTCATAAATGTCAAACTTGAAGTTTTTATTATTTTGAAAACGATCCTAGGTTATGGATCGAAACGTTAATAAAGATAATTTTAAAAACTATGAGTGGTTTAATACCCAAAGAAGATTAAGAAGAATAGGTTAGACTACTGCACACAGATAGTAAAAGATGTAGGCTGTAGGGGTTTCAGAGAGATATGTAGGCTAGCCCAGAATAGAAATCAATGGAGGTACGCATCCAACCAATACCAAGATGGATAAACTAATGATGAAAAAATAACTGTGCTTAAACATGATAATTATTATAAGTAACTACAAGAATTGGTTGGGCAATATTCTCGAATAATGTTAAGTGTATGAAAGAATTTACTGGAAAACCATTACTTCGGCAAATGTCTATGTGTTGGGGGATCTTGGTAGCCTCAGGTTGCTTAACCCCCTTCACTGAATCGCGGTGAAATAGGGCATAAAATTAGAAAACAATAGAAGGGGAACGAGTTGTATACACATGCTGTGTGAGAATTTCAGGGAACTATGTAGGCTAGCTCAGAATATAAATAAGTGCAGGTACGTGTGCAACCAATTTTAAGACGGAAAACCTAATGACGAAAAAATAAGCGCAGATAAATCTGATGATTAATATAAACAACTAGTTGTTGGTTGCGAAATATCTGCAACTAATGATAACTGTGCGAAAAGATATATTGGAAAATACATTAAATAGGTAAATGGTTAAGTGTTGGGGAACTTGGCAGCCACAGGCTGCTTACCTCCCTTCACAACCACTGAAGGTCGGAGAAATAGGGTATATAATTGTAAAACGATAGAAGTTGACCGAACTGCATCTAACAAGAAAGAACAGCGCCTATGAAGAAAGACAACAAACAGAACAAGAAGAAAATTGTTGAAAGCATATGTGTGGAGCACAGCACAGTATGCCTATGAAATACGGGCAGTCTGAAACGCAGACAAAAACGGTAGCAGCCTTTTGAAATGCTATGCTTCAGATGTATGAGGACGATAGCATGGTCAGACAAAGATAATAACAAATAGGTTATAGAAATAGTAGGGAACAAGGATATCTGGGGAAAAAAATAAGAGAAATAGAAGGGCAGAATACGTTCTAAGGCATTTTTGGGGAATAGTATGAGATATATTACAAACAGAGATAGGAAAAAAGAGGTAGATGTAGACCTAGATCAAATAGTTATAGATGCAGACTGTGCAAATTTCAGGGAAATCTGTAGGTTAGTTCAGAATAGGAAACACTGATGGTACGCGTCTAACCAGTTCCAGGACTGAAGACCTAATGATGATGATGAAGGTATATATTTACAAAACAATAAAAGGGGAACGGAACTGTATCCAACAAGAAAGAGCAGTGACTATATTCGAAGACAATAAACATAGAAACAGGGACAAAAGTATTGGAAGCATATGTGTGGAGCACACCACTGTACGCATATGAAATAGGGACAGTAGGAAAAGCAGACAGAAAAGGAAGAACCCTTTTGAAATGTTATGCTTCAACATGGACAGATAAAGTTAATAACAAAGAGGTTATAGAAATAGTAGGTGAATAAAAATATCTGTCTGAAACAAAAAAAATAGGAGAAATAGACGGGCAAGGTACGTTTTAAGGCATTACAAGCAGATATAGGAATAGAGGGGTAAATGTAGACCTAGATTAAAATATTGCAGGCAGATAACGTAAAATGCAGACTGTGGGAATTTTAGGGAAATGTGTAGGTTAACTCAGAATAAGACACAATGGAGGTACGCGTCTAACCAGTTCCACTACTGAAGACTTAATATGATGATATGGAATTTACGCATACTCTGAGCACTACAAATTGTTTAAAATCTCGTCGAGGTTGAAAACTGCATAAGCATAAGTTTAGTTAAAGTAATTTACTCAGTTCTACAACTTTTCTGATATATTTTTAATCGTATATTCACGGTATATATAGAACAAGACCTCATTTCCGATTTCAAAGTTAGCAGAAACTTGATACGAATAGTTTTAACTCAGTTATTTATTCACTGCCCTGTGCTTTTTTAATTCCACCTGCACGAACGCAGATTGGAAAAGTCTTTTAAAAAGTTACAGAAGCATTTGGGTTTCTTGTTCTGTTTGCCATTCGCTGAACAAGTTTAATCCAACGGAAAGGAAGGAACTATAAAGTAATACGTAGTACAGCTGTTGCACATTCTTTCAAGAAGTATCGGCTGATTAGTATCGATATTACCGTTTCCACACTAAGTGATATTTTTTACATAATTCTTTTATACGTCATTAATGTTTTGATAATATGTGCATTTCCAAGCAATTCTAATATATTTTAGCTGGATTAACCTAAAAACCATATATCGAAGGACAAAGGCATATTGTTAGGGTATTGGGGGTGGATAGATGTACATAACGTCTCTTATGTTATATAATCAGGATCGGATCAAGGGCAAATGCACCCCGCTGCATAAATCAAAATTACGCTTTTTGAGTCAAATAAAAACGAGAATATATCATAGGATTTGAATCAACTACACATATTAGAAAATATATTATTTATTTAAATGAATTACAATAACAGTAGGAAGATAGGCCGGTCCTGGCGCAGCGGCACCGCAGCCGCCGCTGCCGCCGCCGCCGCCGCAGCCGCCGCCTCCTCCGCCACCGCTTCCTCCGCCTCCGCCGGTGTTTAATATTTAAAACCATTTTTTCATCTTTCGAGATAAACCTATCTTGTTTGGTATCAATTAATATTAGAATTTTCTCAGCTACCCGAATTTCTAGGAATTTTTCAGATAGCATCACCCCCCCAGGGAGCTACCCTCATTTTAAGATTTCTTACCTGTAGCAACTTTTGAGCGTTCTTATAAATTTTTTAGTCATGCGATACATTAAATTAGTCTAGAATTTTACACAGAATTCGAATCTGCAAACAGATTTGAAATCGCAACACGCCCTGCAAAGTTACACTTTAAAGCTCTCAAACCTCTAAATTTTGCTCTTTACTCTATAAACAAAACTAACAAATAGTTTTCTTTATCTAACCAATGCATCTTTTGAGATAAACCTATCTTGTTTGGTATCAATTAATATTAGAATTTTTTCAGCTACCCGAATCTTTAGGAATTTTTCAGATAGCATCACCTCCCAGGGAACTACCCCAATTTTAAGATTTTTTATCAATGTCGATTTCTAATCAGCTATCCTTTTTAATATCTACAATCCTTTAACCAAACACGTAGCAGTATTAACATAAATAAATTAAGCACGCAAAAATTTAATAATTTATTTTATCCGATTTACAGTTTAATAAACTAATTACAATTTTTACAAAGTATAACATTTATCTTCTTTGTTTAACTAAATCCAAGCAGGTTAAAGTAACCTGTAACAAAAAATAAAAATTAATGTGTTGTTTAAAAAAGACCTATAACAAAAAGAGATTAATGTAAAAAAGAGGAGACGTGTTTTCGGTTAATAAGACATATTGTCGTTAACCTAACAATATGAGAATAATGTAAAAACGTTCCAATGTAATGTGTTTTTAATATATAAATGGGAAGGTCGACTTTGGCGTAATCATCGCTCCGAATTATATGTGAAAGCTGTATATAATTTCTTTTTAAAAGTGTATATCCTCTCCAAACAAATACGGTTATTACACGGAAAACCACGCTAAATGCGAGTCAATTAATAGCAATTTAATATCGCTTACTGACGTACCTTAATTAAGTTGCTGTACTATTAGGAATGATGTACTTTTTGTTGTCCTCGCCCGACAAACTGATTTTATTAATTAATTTGGGTATAAAGTTGGTGTTTACATGGTTTCGTTTAAGACCTCGTACATATTTTCCGGTTTACTAGAAGACATTATAACCATACTTTTTGTGTTAAAGGATTTCACATCGGTAGTCTCTTCTCCCATTTTGGTGTAAACGCCGTAGAGTTCGCAATCGACTTTTATTGCTGTATGTTGTATTCTTTTTTTATTAAGTAATCGAATAAATCGTTCTTTCTGCTTCCAAAGAAACTCGGACACTCTATCGCCCACACAGGCATTCTTTATGCGATAGCTAGCCATACGGTTGTTAAACGCTGTGCTAACCATTTCTACACCATCGTCGTTAGTAGCGGTAACTGATGCATTTTTATGTTTGTTGCTCCGTAGATGACCAGGGTATGCAGACTTTAACACCTCCATATCGCACACTTTACACATAATTTGTGGATGTTTCGTACAAGACCCTTTAACAGCTGGCGGAGCTGAACGTTTACTGCTTAATGACATACCGTGATTCTTCTTAATTTTCTTTCTTTAATAACCATCCTCTCAATTGTATAAATAGAAACATGTTAAAAAATGTTTTCCAATTCCCAAGTTATTGAATTTATATAAAATTCACCAATAAAAATTAATCAGCTGATTTCACGTTAAGCGTATTGGCTACCTAAAAAAAGTCGGTCCCAGGCCGTAACACAAATTGAAGGCAATCATGCATTTAAACTTTAAAAAAAAATTTTTGCTTAGTGTACTCAAACCAAATATTTCGAACATCAATAGATCAAAGTCACCTTCAATTTATGTCATAAATGTCAAACTTGAAGTTTTTATTATTTTGAAAACGATCCTAGGTCATGGATCGAAACGTTAATAAAGATAATTTTAAAAACTATGACTGGTTTAATCCCCAAATAAAATTAAGAAGAAGCACGGTATGTCATTAAGCAGTAAACGTTCAGCTCCGCCAGCTGTTAAAGGGTCTTGTACGAAACAACCACGAATTATGTGTAAAGTGTGCGACATGGAGGTGTTAAAGTCTGCATACCCTGGTCATCTACGGAGCAACAAACATAAAAATGAATCAGTTACCGCTACTAACGACGATGGTGTATAAATGGTTAGCACAGCGTTTAACAACCGTAAGGCTAGCTATCGCATAAAGAATGCCTGTGTGGGCGATGGAGTGTCCAAGCTTCTTTGGAAACAGAAAGAACGATTTATTCGATTACTTAAAAAAAAAGAATACAACATACAGCAATAAAAGTCGATTGCGAACTCTACGGCGTTTACACCAAAATGGGTGAAGAGACTACCGATGTGAAATCCTTTAACACAAAAAGTATGGTTATAACGTCTTCTAGTAATCCGGAAAATATGTACGAGGTCTTAAACGAAACCATGTAAACACCAACTTTATACCCAATTAATTAATAAAATCAATTTGTCGGGCGAGGACAACAAAAAGTACATCATTCCTAATAGTACAGCAACCTAATTAAGGTAGGTCAGTAAGCAATATTAAATTGCTATTAATTGACTCGCATTTAGCGTGGTTTTCCGTGTAATAACCGTATTTGTTTGGAGAGGATATACACTTTTAAAAAGAAATTATATACAGCTTTCACATGTAATTCGGAGCGATAATTACGCCAAAGTCGACCTTCCCATTTATATATTAAAAACACATTACATTGGAATGTTTTTACATTATTCTCATATTGTTAGGTTAACGACAATATGTCTTATTGACCGAAAACACGTCTCCTCTTTTTTACATTAATCTCTTTTTGTTATAGGTCTTTTTTAAATAACACATTAATTTCTATTTTTTGTTACAGGTTACTTTAACCTGCTTGGATTTAGTTAAACGAAGAAGGTAAATGTTATACTTTGTAAAAATTGTAATTAGTTTATTAAACCGTAAATCGGATAAAATAAATTATTAAATTTTTCCGTGCTTAATTTATTTATGTTAATACTGCTACGTGTTTGGTTAAAGGATTGTAGATATTAAAAAGGATAGCTGATTAGAAATCGACATTGATAAAAAAATCTTAAAATTGGGGTAGCTCCCTGGGAGGTGATACTATCTGAAAAATTCCTAAAGATTCGGGTAGCTGAGAAAATTCTAATATTAATTGATACCAAACAAGATAGGTTTATCTCGAAAGATGAAAAAATGGTTTTAAATATTAAACACCGGCGGAGGCGGAGGAGGCGGAGGCGGAGGTGGAGGAGGCGAAGGCGGAGGCGGAGGAGGCGGAGGCTGCGGCGGCGGCGGCGGCGGCAACGGCGGCGGCGCCGCTGCGCCAGGACCGGCCTATCATCCTACTAATAACATAACGTAAATATATAAAATTCAATTAATACTAAAAATACAAAGTATACTTTTATGTATTCTCCTACTGCAAATTCGCGTTGGCCCTTGGTAACGGTTTTTCGCCTGAGTGTGGTACACCTGTTGCTGTTCGCCTTGACGTTAAAGTCCCGTAGGTTATTTGCTCATGGTCTGGTGCGGTCTGCAGAATGTTCAAGGTCCCACCTCGTAACGCGACAATCAAAGCGGTTGTCCTTTCTGTTCCAGTCGTAATCTTTTGCGGCAGCCTTGAATTGCTAAAATCGTATTTGCCGAAGTGCCTTTCCATCAAGTGTGAATGGTTTTACTCTAAATCTTGACGCCAGTTACATTCCCTGACACTTTACGCGAGTTTTCTAGTAATTTTTCTGAAAATCTATCTTCTACTTCTTGCCAACTTTCTAATAATTTATCTCAAGGTTTTGTTTCTATGTTTTTGCAAACCACCAAATAATTTGGTTTCCAGTGCCCGAAGACTCTCTGAAAGTTTCTCTTTATTTGCGAATTTAGCGTTTTCCTTTGTAAACTTCTTTTTCAATTACTTAACGACTTTCACATTTTGATCTAATTTTTTTGTAAAACTTTTCTGTTGTTTTGTGGAATCTTTAGGCATCTTGTCCATTGATTCCACAAAGGTACTGACCAAGAGCTTCGCAAAACTTTACTTAAAACCTTTTAAAAAGGAAAGGATTTAGCTGTCCATTTAATTTTTTTGGCTACCAGTGTCAGGCATGCAAATGGATATTGTTCAAAAGTTTTTAATTCCTCTATTTGGCATCAGCGTAACGACAACTGTATTTGCAATAACAACCATCTTATATTTTCTAACTGATTATAGAAACCTTTTCAAAAACTCCTAGATACAATGGAATTTGCTAAAAGTTCTCGCAACGCTTTATTTTCAGCTAATCGCTAACATTACAAGTATTATCTTTTAGAATTACCATCTCACCTTTTTAATTACTCTCAAAGCAATATAATTAACTACTCAAGCAATAATCATTAATATATAAAACTACTACAGTAATTCATATCACATCTAGTAATTTATAACATATCTTCCAAAGCTTTAGGTTAGAGAATATCGTAATAACAGCTTCGATCAGAAGTGGACTACAGAACACTTTAACGGCAATGTATACCTAACCAATTGTTTTATATTATTCTAAAACATGCCTGAATTTGCAAATAATATTCTCGAAATTTTCTATCGTAACCTACATAACTCTTAAATTCAAAACCTTTGTACCTGTTGATTATCTTTATTGGAAGATGTTACGCCACAGGGTGTCCAACAATTCCCTTTTATATGCAGTTGCTTCGCTTACGTTTTAGCGTAATTATTCTGGTTGGATGCAGACAAATTGGCGCTACAATATCAGTTTCATTGTTTATTTAGGTTGATGATGCTGCTTCTGATACTGCTGAATTTTCTGCCGATTTTGATGTTAATTTAGAAATCATATCAATAAGACATCTGGCATAATGCATCAACCATTTTTTATTGCATTTTGCGTCCAATATCAAAAACAATTCGAACACCCATTTCTAAAACGTTTAATATTAGATGCATAACTTTTAGTATTTAAATTTAGTAACAACAACGCCAGTTGGATCGAAATAGACTTAATAAAAACAATAATTTAAACGCGCTATCTTCGGAAAGTTCTGTTTGCAGTAGAATTTTCTGATCTTGATGGTTTTAATTTGGTATTATAGGTTTCTCTACGATAATGTATTGCATATTAATTGACCCATATTTAGAGGTTAAAGGATAACGGGTTAATGTTGTGTTGAGGACGCGTATCGCTTGTTGAAAGCAATAGTGGGATATCCCAAAAAACTACTTTGGTCAATTATCACAGTTTAAGATTTTGGTAGATAGTAAAGGTATCATATCAATTTATTCTACTTTGAATTTAATTTTGTAAGCTTAGGCTCTGTATTCGTCTTTTACATCACGTTGACAAGAAAAATGTGTATTTGAAAAATGGTATTAAATGGAGTAAGATTTGGAAAAAAATTAAATATCTCGCTGTTGCATTTGATAATTTTGTTTCTAGCCGTCAAAGATGCTGTTGAGATATAATGACAGTAGATAAGTTTCCTTAGTACGAGCGCAAAAAACCGGTTTTTCATAAGATTTAACATTGGAAATTCTAAGGTCCAAAAAGACCATTTTTGGTATACACAAAGGTCATTCACCCTACCATTGACCTGTAACATGCAGACCTCCACAACGAAAAAAACCGGTTTTCTTATGGGATTTAACACTGGAAACTCCGTTCTGGTCATTTGTGTCAGATACAAAGGTCATTCACCTCGGGAGATCCTAGATTCATGGTTCATGTGAATTTTGATTATACGTTTTATATAGGAATTCTAGTGCAGCCCCGATCCACAATCTTCCCCACTCAACCTCACCCTCTCCACCTAAATAAAAATGTGCATTTCATTAATAGGTTTTATTACACATTGCACTCACATACATTGATTTTATATACATATTCTTAATATTACATATATTGTATTGGTTTATCCGAATTAATACGCTACACATACATTGATTGCTTATATCTAAGTTAACAATATTTAAAGTAACACCCAAATACTGCATTAACAAATAACTACATTTACAATAGGCTTGGAGATACCAATTCAATTAACATATAATATATAACTCTACATGTATTACATATAAATTAACATTTTATTTACATATTTACACTTATTCACTAGATGAACATATTTACACTTACATAGTACATGCATATATTAGAGTAATTTATTATAATTTAAATTGCCTCCTCAATTTCCATGCTATTTATGGAATAATGACCTATGGGTAATGTCCTGTATGATCCTGGTATTAAATATCTTTTATCGTCGTGTGGACTAAGGCTATTTTATCTTGAATGATTGTATGAACATGATGTTTAGATGAGTGGATCAAATTTTGTGAAATGAACTTTTCTTTATACTCGTCTACACAACGAGCAAAGTCGTCAAATGTGATATGGTTTTTAATGACAAATTTTTTAATTCCCTTGACCTTTTAGTTACACCGAAATTAGAAAGAACTGTTCGCAGCATAGAAGTATCTTCTTGTATACGCAAGCTTTCAGCTTCCTTCTCTTCCGATGTTTTGAAAACCATCGTCGCATACATTTTAAATCTCAATTCGATAAAGTTGGTCATCATCCGTCCATTGTTCTCATCTATTATCAATCCCAATACTTTTTATTTACTAGAAGAATTTTATAGATGTTATCTTGTGGATAGTCTGAAGTTTCAAAATATTTGTGACACTCCCGCCTCATAACCTCATAGGGATCGCGGTTTATTATTTTATAGATAAGGGTATCGGTATCAGTATATAAAACACTACAATCGTTTCTAAATCTGACACTCATATATTTATAATGGAAGTTATAGATCGTGAGCTTGGATAAATCCAAGACACACATGCCCATGTATATCGGTTTATTAAAATAGATTTCTGATTTATGTAATTCAACTAGTACAAGATTTTCATCAAATACCGTTAGATTTTTGAACAGAGGATTGGATATACGAGCTTAGGTACCATACCTACCATCCCAATTTTGAACAAGCTTAACATTACAATGTTTTCGCTCTTTCTCCATTGTTTTTCCAAAAACAGCATTGTTCATTAATTTGAACAAATTTTTTTCGAATTCATTCTTTGCACGTTTCCGAAGCTCAGTATTCAGGTCAATGTAGGACTTTAACCAACAACTCTGCTTAAATTTGAGAACTCTATGAATGGTTTCTAATTCGAGTTCATTTAACAACACCTGCTTCAGATTCCTGTAGTGGATCACATACTTACATTTAGAATTCAATGTGGCGATTAATTTAGTATTTTGGATTCTCTCCACAGGTGGTCCTCCAGTCTTCGGATCAATGTGCTCCGAACAGAAAGGAATATCTATATGTAGGTCATGGATATATTTAGGATACTTCAAATCAATCTCCAAGATATAACCTTCTGGAGCATCATCCGAAATTAAAGCAACATCGAGATCAGTGGGCGCCCATCCAAAGTCACCATACGGAAGCGGTTGACTCATAGCCCACCCATACTGCTTGTTTATATCGAAATACATTAGATATTCATCGGATTTGGATGAATCACAAGTGGGTAGATATTTATTGTTAGCAGAAGCACGGCGTTCCGACCACAGTTGACTAAGACCTCTTCGTATACCCTTCTCAATAAACAAGAGTTGATCAATATCAGTTAGTAGTTCCAGTTCCTGGCCTGTATGCTTCATCATCGCGTCCCAAGTATATCCAGGCAATGTATAGTAGTGGGCAGGATCAAGTCTGTAAGTGGAATGACAACTTGAACGGAATTGTTCAAAACTTCAGCTAACAACAATACGTCAGTTCTAGGTATAAACCAGAATATTGACCCAAGTTTTGAATATTAAATGTTGTACATACTCTTTGAGCATGCGCATACTGTTTATTAGAGATTGCCTTATCTTCTAATGTATTATAAAATTTATGCTGGCTAGGTAAGCAGATATTGTTAAGCTTTGCAAAACAATCAATGAAATCGTATGGATAGACACCGTTTCGAGTCAATAGTTGAAACTGTTCATCGTTTAAATGTGAGAATCGGTTTTTTAACAGTGGATATTTAGTCAGAAATGAGGCTAGTGTGTCTAAGGAGGAGCTCATGAAGCGAAAACTATCAATGAATCGCAAATTGACTAGGTTTTCAGGAATAAATTTAGTGAATGATATGTACTTTTCTTTCGTTACCGGTAGCACATCTACACGGCCTTCTAAATTAATAAAGCAAAACTTAAAACACTATCACCCTTTGTTCAAACGAATTTGAGTTCCTACCCTTTATATGCTCACGACTTCTATGATACCCATGACATCGACAATGTCAAAACTGTTTAACTACTTGTTAACTACAGAAGGTAAATTTTTATTTAGAATTCTTTATATTTAATTTATAGTTTGTAGCCAGGGGGGACATTTTCTATTAAAAAATGATGATCGTATTAATTTGACTGGAGAATTGTCATCGTTTATGCGCCTTATACATAAATTAGGTTTTCGGTGGAAGAAACCGCAGGATAATCGAAAAGTGTTAATTGAAAATCTAACATTCGTAAAAAACGAGTTGAGTTTTTACGGCAATTACAGTAATACCAGAAAGAAGGAAGAAACATTGTATATTGTAACGAAACATATTTACATAGCTCACATACGGTTCCTTTAGCTTGGGATGATGGCAGCAGTCAATGTTTAAAAGAACTGTAGCCTAGGGTCAACGTCTGAATATTCCTCATTCTGGTGGTAATAAGGGATTTATTCCGAACGCTTTGTTAATGTTTAAATCGGGGCTTAGAACGAGGGATTATCATGATAATATAAACAACCGTAATTTTGTAAAGTGCATAGAAGAGAGATTCCTTCCAAATTGTGAAATGAATTCAGTTTTAGTAATGGGTAGCGCAGCATACCATAATGTGACAACAGAACGTACTCCTAGATTTTCTTGGAAAAAAAGGGATATACAGAAATGGTTAACAGAGAAAGAAATTATGTATGATGTGAGTGAAACAAAAAGTGAACTATATTCAAAAATACAGATGAGCAAACTCAATTGTAACACGTATGTTGTCGATACACTTAAAGAACAATATGGGCATGTTGTCCTTCGTCTACCGCCTAATCATACAGAGTTAAACCCCATTGAAAAAATAAGTGCATCCGTTAGAAACTTTGTTGCTGCAGACAACACAACTTTCAAGTTAGACAATGTAACAAAAATAGCAAAGGACAAGTTTAGTGTCGCGTTAACGATTAGGAAAATATTTGTTTACATCTTGAAAAAATTGAAGACAAGTATCTGAAAAGAGAATATATATATAATGGACGATATTCATGATATAATGATCAGACTTGATGAAGCTTCAGATGGATCACATTTATTTGCAACTCCTGATGAAGATAGTGCTAGTCATTAAGAGACTTTAGGCTGCATGCCATATCATAATATTAATATTAAATTATCTTTCAAACATAGTTTAGTTTATATAAAAATGAATTTTTTAATTTTTACGTATTTTATGATTATTGAGGCATAATTTAAATTTTTTAGACTTATTTATCTTTGTATACATTTGAATATTGTTTGATATTAATAGAACATACTAATTGTTATTATTAAGTCAGTTTGCCTTTTTTGGCCATTTCGTGAAACAAATACATACTACAAAAAGCAACGAAACCAGTTGCACATTATTGATTGAAGTTGCCATTTTAGTTTGTTTGGGATATTGTTGAAATCCAGTGGAAAGAGAATAGTTATACTAAAACATAAATAGGCAATATTTTAACAGTGTTAGTTAGCTGCACTCAAGCTGATGAAGTGGCACAAAATATTAACATTAAATAACCATACTGTTAAAACTTTTCTGATAGCCGTTTGTGGTAGAATGTTACTAGTGATAACTGGATGCGGTGCATTAATCATGTCATTGATAAGCAAACACTAGTGTGTGCAGCTTAGATGGTATTGGCATGTCGACAGCTTAGAAAAATAATTAAAAAGATAGAAGGCACATGACATAAAAATAACGTCACGTAAAAAACAACTAATTTATATAACACTGCTTGAGTCGTTGAAAAACTTATATTGCAGTTAAATTTGATCAAGTTCTACTGTAACCTTTTAGGTAAATTTTAGCGTGAGTATCAATACAAGTTGAAACGCTCAAAATTTGGTTTACTTCTTATTCCCGACGTAATAGTAAAGTTTGCACCAGATGGCATAATTGGCAAACTCGTTAAATCTCTAATTATTAATGTTGGACATAGGGACTCTGGCAGTGATAGTGATATTTGATTTTTCAGATTAAATATTTTATGATATATGCATTCATAAAAAATAATAAAAGGGCAGTATTTTGGCTGCCAAGAATTTTAAAAAATTTAGCCTGTCTATTTTCATCTACACACGGACAGAAACCTAACCCAAAAAAGAACAATACATAGTACACCAAAAAAGTTACAGGTTCCGCACACAAAATATAATTTTGTAATTTATTAGTTGATAAATTACTGGTTAACCAATTTACATAGCTTACAGGTTGAATTATCTCAGAATATGTATCCGGAAAATTAATGTTTTTAGATTTCACTTATATTGTATTGTTTTTTCTTTTTATATAATATCTCTCGCTTTCTTCATTACGCATCTCACTCTCCATGAGATTTTGAAAGACCCTATACTTTGAAAACAAATATTTGTTTTGATTTTGGGCTACACAATTATAACTGAAGAATATCACTTCATTCTTACCCCAGCAATGTTTATTTAAAAATCGAAAAATGTGGGTTGCCATCTCAATGGCACCATTTTAGGAACCCCTCAAGCCACAGGTGACAATACCATTGTTAAGTCGTTGCTTCATAAATAGTAAAGTTAGAAATGTTTAAGTTACTCTTATAATAAAAAGTGGAAATATTACCATCTAGTAATGCAATCGCAGCATTGCTGCAGGAAGTTACAAATCCCACTTATTTTTTCGCCAGGTAACAATAAATTCCTGAACATCAATGAGATAAGTTCTATCGTAATTGCTTTAGTCCTTTGCATGTTGGTTCAGGGAGCAGTGAGACAATTCACGTATCTCAGTATAGAATACTTTTTAGAATTTCTGTATAAGGGTTATGCCAGTGTTGCACAACAGAATTGAAAATTTCAATACTGAGATAACTGCTCTCAAGGGTTTGTGTTGTCAAACCATTAATATCTCAGTGTTGCATCGTATAGACCTCGTTTTAAAGTATATTTTTACATAATAATCCAAAATTCACTTTTTTTTAGAGATATCTCACTGTTGCTTTCAACAAACGGAATATTAATTTGAAAAAATGCACGTTGTATAGTAGTAACATTTCTCTATCTACAGATGCAATAACAGCTATCACTAAGCTTTATAGCGATAACTTAATAAAACATTGGATTCTATGTATACAGATGCGTATTGTTAACAGTAATTTCTAATTCTTATTAATCAAAAATTTTACAACGTTTTCGGAACAATAAGTACAAAACAAATTTGTAAGTATAGCTAACGCAATAATTTATTTTCTTCTTATTTATTTCAAAGAAAGTATGAATATCAAGTTCTATGGAACTGATAAAAAGACATCATACTTTAAATAAGCCAAATCAGTTTAAGGCTGTCGTTAAAAAGATTAGACCTATTCAAGGCAAATTAATTACACGCACGTGGAGTGACACGCACGTACTACTCAACAAATACACGCAAGCTTGTTATTTCTTATTTATGAAGATGGCAAATTGAATTTAGTTTTACGGGGAAAGGAAAAGTGGCTTTCAAATTATTCATGATACTGTAAAGGTACCTTGGAACCATTTAGGAATATCCCCGGTTGTTTAAAAGAAATTCTCTGGAGTTTTAAAAAGCCCTGCCAAGCGTAAGAGTTTAATTACCAACATTTACTTAGTGCTTTTTTAATACCCGAGTAGTATTATTCTATAAGTCTATCTACGTAAATGAGGTAACGAGGTGATAAAAACGCATTTCCGAGTTTTCACATTGCTGAAATTTATTTAACCTACTTCTATAGTCAGCAGATCGCAAGTTTTATTGTTTCCAACGCAAGGTACGCGTGAATATTTAAAAATTTATACAAGTTGAATATTTTATTCCCAAAGCTCCGCACACAATTGACGAATGGAACGTGAATTTGGTAAAATCAGAAACTAAACGCCGTAGTTATACGAGAAAATTCTCTTGCTTTCAGAAAGTTTAAGGCAGTTTGAAGTCCGCATTAACGTTAAAATTGCGTGTTATGAACTCCAAATGCTAGAAATACATAGTTACTATTTCAAATGGTTCGTTGAAAATTTTAATAATCGTCAAGGTCTAAGCAATTGGGACGTTCAGTTTGTAAAAAAGATTATCCCCAACAATTTGCGTAGTTAATCAATTATTATCTTTGGCAAGCATATGCTACAAGGAGATAATAACGTGAAACAGGATATCTAACTGGGCATGTTTTCTGACCAAATTTATTTGCGAGGTATCTATTCTTGAGTTTATAGGAAACGAGTATTTTCGTGAAAATCTTTTTATACTCATTTTCATTCTCCACTTCTGCCAATCATATTTCTTTATTTTGACATATCAGGAAAGCGAATATACACAGGAAGCCGACTGCATTTATTCTATGCCTGTTCGCTGATTGGTTGTTTCTAAACGGGTGGGAATATTATAGTAATATTAAAAAAACAGTTTGGTCACAGATCGTTCAACCTAAAAAGGTTAGTGAACTGTAAAATTTATAGATTTATAGATTCTCATTCTGCACTAGCGTCAAACAAATTTTCAGCCGAGTTAACGAACAAAGGGGCGGGTTTTATGACAAGATGTAACCCAAAAACTAAGCAGCATTCGTTGAAGCGCATGCAAAGTGTGGCTGCAGTGACGAAAGATAAAATAATTCAACAGTGAATTTAAGAACAGTATTAATCCTTTAAAATTTTAAACTTACCACGATCTTAAACAAAATGTAAAAGGTCGGGCTTCAAAATTAAAATTAAGAGGCAGGGTGCCAACACAGCAAGTGTTTGATAACACGAAATACAAATATTGTACATGATACAGCCTGTCGTTGTTTCTGGCAAAAGTGACATTGCAGAATCAGCAACGTTTAACTTTGAACGGGTATACCATAATCCATTACAATTTTGTAACACTATATACAAGTCATTTATAAACGGACACGCCGTATGGTGGAAATACAACTGCAGAAATTGTAGATTATTCCACGTGCAACCAAATGAAAACATTTCTTGGGTATCAACACCACGGCTAAATATTCTTACAGACATACGAAAAGCTTCAAGCTTCAGTTAGTATTGGACACATTGTTGTTGTTGGTGAAAATTTTTTGAATATACATATGGTGAGAAAACCGTATTTATGTAATTCAAACTTAACTGCATGCTATAAATTTATGAGCTCCATTTATGCTTGCATTAAATTTTCTTATTGATTTAATTCAAAGAAGTAGTTGCATACATAGTATTGAAGCGGGCTACTGCTACCGCGTTTCTCTAATTTAAAACAAGTAATAACAAGAGTCTTTATTACTCACTGTTCACAAGTCTAATTAACAGTATATGCTTTATTTATAGATGTTTTCGTTCGAGACCTTTTTATGATTTATACGTAAGTTTCAACGTATTCAATGTTCCTGTTGACTCCATACAAACTTTAGAGAAATTTAATGAATTCAGTGTTAAAATTTAAATTTGAAAAGATTCCTTAAAACTAGGCAGCTCTGACCTGTGATATTTTGATGAGTTGTTGCGTGTTGTGGATTAACACCCCCTTGTTATCTTCAATCGAAAACTCATGCTCTGCTTTGTACTCTTTATGTTTGAACTAATAATTCAGTACAGTTACCTTTTGTTTCCAAAAATCGCCTCGTGCTTTATTCTATATTTTTCTGTATACGTTTTGTACCTCCTCTTCCTTAAATATCACTTGGAATTCGTAGGTTTCTTAGTATTGTGAATTTAGAATTTAGAATTGTCTTAGACGCGGATTAGAATTACCGCCTTAGGACCATGGATTAGAAGTAGACCAGAATTCCAGACTTCGGATTAGAAGTAGACCAGAATTGAACCAGAACTGAACTAAAAGCCCCATATCATTATAAATATTTAAATAAAATTAAATTAAAACCCTTAACCACAAAAAATATTTAAATTACTAGATACGTATTTCGACCACTATGTAGTCATCATCAGTAGGGAAAAAGAAAAAAAAAAATTAGCTGTATAATTTACTATATTGTTGCTTTAAACACTATCGAGGATATTCTCCTCACCCGCAGGCTGGTGTTCTCAACAACAAACAAGTGAATTGTGACATTATAACTTAAATCTACCTAATTTATACTAATTCTAAATCTACTGAAGCGGAACCAGTTTAATCTTGCTTTCTCATTGGTTGTTGGCCAATAGGGAAAGCAAAGCAGATGACTCTATTGGCCCTTTATCGGTGTTTAAGAGGGGTCCTTTATGTTTAACAATTTTAATTGATTCATAGGCATTTAAGGAGGAAAACGTTGGTACCGCTTTTAACAATTTAACATTTTCTAGTTTAACGGGTGGCTGGTTTCAAATATATGTTTGGCGACCTGAGACCTTTCATATTTACCATATTTGAAGTGAGCAATGTGTTCTTTAAATCTTGTTGTTATATTCCTCTTGGTCTGACCAATATATTTTGAAAACACCCTGGCCCTGCACAACTAATTTCATAAATCCCCGACTTTTGCAATTTTTCCACCTTGTCTTTTGGATTACCTAGCAAATCTTTAATTTTATTATTATTAGTGAAAGCAATTTTGAAATTACACTGTTTGAATATTTTATCAAGACCCTTTGTGGTTTTGTGAAACGGAAGTTTAACATATTTAACATTATCGTTAGAGGTGGTTGATTGCAAAGTCGTTGATTTACGGATGTTGATCCTATTTTTACACTTTCTAAAAATATTATCTATAATATCAGAAGAGAAACCATTGTAATTCGCTATTTGTTTAATAAGAGCAAATTCCTTATTAAATCTGTTTTTATTTAAAGGAAATTCAATAATCTATTAATTAAAAAGTTAAATGAAGCCAACTTATGTTGTATGCTATGATTAGAGGAAGACAAAATAAAGCGATTTACATTGGTTTCTTTTCTATAAATGTCAAATTCTAATTTATTACCATTTCTAATTACTAATGTATCTAAAAGGGTAATTGTCCATTATTCTCTAGTTCATACGTAAATTTTATGCTTTGAAATTTTGAATTCATTTCTTTAAGAAAATCATCAACATTTGATTTAGAAGTGTCAAAACTGCAAAAATATCATCCACGTACCTTAACCATATTCTTGGGAAGTATTTGGAGTTTTCTTTTAACTCGGTTTCAAAACGAGACATAAATAAATTTGCTATGAAAGGTGATAAGCTATTTCCCATTGCTGTGCCTTCATGTTGTTCGTACAACTTGTTGTTGAATTGAAAACAGTTCTGGGACATGCAATGCGAAACAAGCTTGATATAGTCCTCAACTTTATCATCATCAATATCACTATCTATAAGAACATCCTTTAAATATGTTAAAGTACGTGGTATTGGAACACTAGGGAATAATGAACTGACATCAAATGAAATTAAGATTTCGTTCTCCTCTAATGTGATATTTTTAATTTTATTAATGAACTCTAAAGAGTTTTGTACAGACAAACTATTAAACTTTAAATTCTTAAATTCATTTGACAGCCATTTGACTTTGCAACCAACCACCTCTAACGATAATGTTAAATATGTTAAACTTCCGTTTCACAAAACCACAAAGGGTCTTGATAAAATATTCAAACAGTGTAATTTCAAAATTGCTTTCACTAATAATAATAAAATTAAAGATTTGCTAGGTAATCCAAAAGACAAGGTGGAAAAATTGCAAAAGTCGGGGATTTATGAAATTAGTTGTGCAGGGCCAGGGTGTTTTCAAAAATATATTGGTCAGACCAAGAGGAATATAACAACAAGATTTAAAGAACACATTGCTTACTTCAAATATGGTAAATATGAAAGGTCTCAGGTCGCCAAACATATATTTGAAACCAGCCACCCCGTTAAACTAGAAAATGTTAAATTGTTAAAAGCGGTACCAACCTTTTTGTCCTTAAATGCCTATGAATCAATTAAAATTGTTAAACATAAAGGACCCTTCTTAAACACCGATAAAGGGCCAATAAAGTCATCTGCTTTGCTTTCCCTATTGGTCAACAACCAATGAGAAAGCAAGATTAAACTGGTTCCGCTTCAGTAGATTTAGAATTAGTATAAATTAGGTAGATTTAAGTTATAATATCACAATTCACTTGTTTGTTGTTGAGAACACCAGCCTGCGGGTGAAGAGAATATCCTCGATAGTGTTTAAAGCAACAATATAGTAAATTATACAGCTAATTTTTTTTTTCCCTACTGATGATGACCACATAGTGGTCGAAATACGTATCTAGTAATTTAAATATTTTTTGTGGTTAAGGGTTTTAATTTAATTTTATTTAAATCATGCCACAGTGTTCCTATAGATTAATAAATATTTAATTTAAATTAATTAACCAATTTCTACTCACGTTTTCTGCAAAAACGGCAAAAGCTTTTTGGCGTAATTCTTATACAGCACTATTTTTACTATAATGTAAATTTTATTTAGTTGACGCGTAAAAATTTGGTTAAAAGTATTGTGGATTCGACGTGCTTCAAGTTGCGACTGTTCTATCTTATCATCTTTGGGCGTTATATAGCTTTTCCCACTACATTTGGACTGGTTTTCTAAGCAGCTTTACAGATTGTTGCGACCAACCACGTTTGTTTTTAATATTCCTAGTACTTTCAAGCTTATTTCTGATTAAACTATTCTAGATTTAGGTATCATGCTGGTATTTACTATTGTTATCGTGGCCGGATTTTTAACTTATGTCTGTTGTTTTGTATAGATAAAGCTTTTGGAGAATTGTACAAAATAAATGATGTAACACGAAGCTGTTTTCGTTTATGTATTTATTTATTTAAACTCATATTTGAAAGTGCGTTTTCTTTCAGATCATAATTTTATTTATTGTTAACAGCAATATTCAATTCATGTTCAATCTAGGTACTATTACTCGTCTCAATGTCACCGTTCCAATTACTTTCGTCTGAACTGTTGTTATCGCTCTTTTCAAAAACTGCGTCATCTCCAGTACCATCTATAGGCTTACTTATTCCTCATTTTTTAAATGAATTTATAATCATCTCTTCATTCACAACCTTCCACGAATTTTTAACTCAGGTACAAACTTCTGAAATTGTGGGTCGTTTCATACGTCCTGTTGCGTTGACATTATGGATTGGCTTTGCGATTCATTTATTCCACTCTTCTCGTATAAACTTTTAAATGGATTATTGATAAAGACATCTAATGGTTGTAATTGACTTGTGAAGCCTCCAGGGATGACTGGGATATCTGTATTTATTCCTTGTAGAAGCTTCTTAGTTGATTCTGTTGTATGCGCTCTGAATTAATTCCACGCTAACATCGCAGGCTTTTTAAACAATGCACCTGGACGTTTTGTTCATCTTTTTTCTATCCATAACTTCATTTCTATCTCATTCATCCAGCCTGTTTCTTGAACGTGAATAACAATACCATTAGGAATTTTATCTTTTGGTAATGTTTTTCTCTTGAAGATTACCATATGCGACAGTTTTTTCCGTCCGCGCAACAAGCTAAAACTACAGTGTAGTTAGTTTTTTCGAGACTTGTTGTTTTGATCACTATTGATTTGGTGCCTTTAAAACTACAGTCCGATTTGAAGGAACATCTAAAGTTAGAGACACCTTATCCATATTCGTAATTTGCTTAATTTCGAAATTATATTTACTTCTCGCTGGTATTACAAATCTATGGAATTCTATAATTTTAGATTCGTATTCAGCTGACACCTTTGGGGTAGTGTGATAATTGTACGCATACATAACCCATGTCTTTTCATAAATCTAAGCACCAAGACTGTGATCCGGTAAAATCTAAAATTCCGTTAGCAGTTGCCCCTCTTTCCGCTTCAAAAATAACCATTTTTGTAGAAACAGATACTCCCATGATTCGACTGTTTGTTACCCAATTTTTTACTTGTACTTCTAATTCTGGCTATTTTTCTGAGTACGAACGGAATATTTTCTTGTCTTTACTTAACAGTTTTAATTGTCCTTCTTGTGTTTTCCATTCACGAACCATTTTCGTTGTTAGTTGTGGACGAAAATGTCTTTTTGCTGCTCTGTTTCCACATTGTGTTGCATTATTGATCACATTTAGTTTATTCTTCACGATATATGGAAATCTTTTTTGTTTTACGCTTATTTGTTCTAACTTTAGAATAAAAATTTTAAAGATTTATAAAAGTATCTAATTCAAATAAATAGTACAAAAACGCACACGATTACAGACTGAGCCGAATACTAGCTATCGACGATCATAGACAAAGAGTGTGAGTAAATCGGAGATTCCTCCGCTTGTCTTGTCTTGTCTTATTCTCAATAAAAAAAATTATCTTAGTCAGCTAAGAGAATAATTGTACGAACTGTAGCACTAACTAGGAATAGAAAAGTTTTAGCTAGTAAATTTTGCTAACGTGTTATTATATAATAAATTTCTTGTATAAGAGTTTTATTCCTAGTAAAACATTATTAGCTAATATTAAAATCTAATTGTGATTAAAAGTTTGTAAATTCCATTCCATAGCCTAGAAACTAAGTACACAGTTGGAATTATTTATGAATACAGTTCAAACAACTCTAATAATTTATTTTAGTAGTTTAAGGCAATAATAGAACTCCCAGATCATTACTCTGCATGCTGCGGTTTTTGTACAAATTATGATGTCCCCATAAATCTGTCAAAACTGATTCACTACTGATTAGTATCGCGTAATTCCGTATTTTCGAACCATTTGAAAGTCAATATGTTTATGGATTAGAGTAACGAATTAAAAACTCGAATACAAATCAGTTTAAGTTTAGTTATGGAAGACTATGAATCAATTCAATAGCAGGTTAGTATTACAAAAAATACGCACCGTTGTTAATATTGTTGTATTGAAAATACAAATTCATAGCAAAAATACAAACCTTAAAGAATTAAGGATGATAAAAAGGAACCTTCTATACAGGGAAATAAAAATGGAAAGGCGGCTAAAGATTTAAAGCGCCAAAAGCAAACTGGCCGTATTTCCTTCTACCTTTGTCTAACGGATACATTTTACGATTTAACATCAAATTCGGCAGAAAACTAAGCAGAGCAGAAGAAGAAGAAGCAGCAGCTTCGGTAGCTGAAATTGACCAACAATGTATGCAAATCATTACCAAGACTATAAACCAATCAATAGTTTAACAACATCTAAGGATAAATGCGAAAGAAACGACTAGGAATTGCATCAAATGCTTTGTGTTACGGTTACATTGCCATCACGTTAGTGATTCTACACGAAACTTTTTAATACAAAAAAGGCCAACGGTAGAAAGTAAAAAAGAGATTCAGCAATGAATTTTATTACAGAATTTTGCCGAGTGCTGAATTAGTCTACAGAAGTTGGTTGATTTACCTCAGAAATGGATAATAGTGTATTTTATTTTTGTAAACTATTTAGTACTCATTCGGTAGGCAAAAGTTAAGTGTATTAATTATCACAGATATTCAAATTGACAAAATCTTTTGAAAACAAAATTTATAAAGATTAGCCATATCTAAAAAAAGACTGTTCATAAAATAAGTAGTATATAGGCAGTATATAGGCGACTTTAAATCCGTATACATTTATATATATATTGAATCATATTCACATGTTTTAAAAGGAAAACCCTGTAAATAAAGCAAACCTCATTTAAAGGGGGTTTGATACGTATCTGGTTGATAGAACCAACATACCAGAGTTTCAGCGACACATACAAACGCTAATTCAGAAAAAAATATATTTGCGTCGTTTGACATGATTGCTTACCAACAACTAACGATTATATTATTTTTAATAAAAGTACATATGGATATTTTAGTAAAAAAAAGAAACAATAAATGCAGGCAAAATGTAACGCAGAACGTACGAAATACGTTATTCAGATGCACTAACACAAGCATTTTTTTACAGTATCAGGATCTACAATATGAGGCAAAAAGGTTTTTAAATCTTCATAAAACGTATAAAATGCATGATCAATATGCGGAAGGAGATCTAAAAAGTTTTTCTTATCTTCCTGACTAATTGGGACTTGTTCACCGTGAAGTTGTTGTGGCATATTTATTGAAAATGTTGTCTGTACGTTTCCTTTATTATACACAGATTCTCTTTTATAGGGAATTGCTGAAAATAGTTCTTCCTTATGCAGTGACGTTTTATAGTGCATTGAAGCGCATGAAGCTTTCATACAGTGACACAACTTCATTTCACGCCAATTAACCTTCATGCCAAGAGTGCTTACCTTTCTCTGAACCAACGATCCTACATGTACTCAACATAGAATTTATTCTACAATAACCTTACAGCATTCAAAAATTTTCATGCTCCATTAGAATAACCACAAACTTTTTAGTACCACATGTTTAACTAGTCTGTGCCGATCATATGGATGATTAATTCCTATGTTTGTCCTTTGTTTTTTTTTTAAATGGAATGATCCGTCACTCACCATATGAATGTGAACAGGAATCAATGATCTCACTAATCGGCCATTAAGTTTAATTACAGTTTGCCTTGTAAACACTATAAAATTTTCTCACATCCTTTCATACAAGCTCCTTTGTTCATTTATATTCAAATATTTTCCCGCGATATCTTGTATTCGATTATCAATTATTTATGGCCGGTTATAAAAAGAAAGCGTTGTTATATCATAAACTGTTATTTTTCGTGTTTATAAGAACACTCTATTATAGTTGATTGTAGTGCATGTCGTCGGTCGTAGCACTGAAAATTATGACACTAGATCTAATAGTAAAACAAAGGGATGCCACATACTTTCTACGAAAGGAGCAGTATATCTAGGTGGAGGCAATTACGGAAGCGCCATCACGCACACGACGTAACATACAGAAAGCCATTATTGTCTCTAGACCTGACTAACCTACATTGCAACTAATCTTAATGTAACCTTTTGTGAAAACACTCTGGAATAATCACTCACGACACCACCACACCTGAGACTGTACGTGGCTCCCCTGGTTTCTGGCTAACGATGGCCAGGACACGTGCAGAAATGCAGACTTCTTGGTTTCTGATTTCCGGCTGCCGACGGTCGGGAACTGGAGGAGGAAGCAGTGCCATGACACCATCTATGACACCACTACATATAGACAAATACACACGTACAGTTTCGCACTCGCACACAAACATCACCAGCACAAATACAAATATACTAACACGCAAATACACTGAGATTGTACGAGACGCCCCTGCTTCCGGCTGCTAGTGACCAGGACACGTGCAGGAATGCGGACTTCTCGGTTTCTGATTTCCGGGTGCCGACGGTCGGAAGCTGGAGGGGGAAGCAGTCCCATGACACCACTACACACAGACGAACACATATACACAATCCTGTACAAGCATGCGCGCGCGCACACACACACACACACACACACACACACACACACACACACAGACACACACAAACCATGGTGATTTCGAACACCCCAACAACAATAAATTTTCAACTTTCAACAACGGGTTAGTCAGAGAACGGGTCAAATTTGTTTTAATTTTTTAGGTATCAGACTAATAAGCAATAAAGTTTAGGTGTAGGTCGCCGCCTTGATATTTATAGTGTTCGTATAATATAAGTATCTGGAACCGTGAGAACTAAACATTGTTGTTCTTCTTAGGGTTTATGATTTTATGCCGAAAGATATGCCGTTTACAAAAAAAAAGCACTCGCTTAAACACAGCAAAGGTTTTTTGTCGCTCTTAAGAAGAACTATTTCGCATTTTCAAGAGTAGTCGTCGTTGCTCTTAGATATAGACATTCGCATTCGTAATTTTCGTGATTTGTGCGTAGAGGGTCAATATTCAATTATTCCGCGCTCGCACATTGTAGTATAGTTATATATTAATAAAAGACAGTGGAAGACAATTGTTTGGTCGTTACTAAAGGAAGCAAGAACACCATTGGTCGGCATCGTGAACCACCTTCTTGGATGTTACAGTTCCCACCCTATAGTAAGTGATTGCATGATTTCGATAATTAACATTGCACTAATCGGGTGTCTCGATTACTAGTCTGTCATAAATTATATTAACTTGCTAACACCTCCTCGCCTCCTCTAATCATTTGGTCTTTAAGCACGGATGTGTTTTGTTTCCCTATAAAAAAATCCCACCTATTTACAATATTAAACTTAAATTGTCGATTTGCGTTCAAAGAGCAATTTTAGTCTAGCACTTACAATCGGATCGGTTTCGTTTTCAAAAGCTGATGAGTGGCGTTGACATAATTCATGGCTACCAGCTGTAGTTAATCGGTTAAAAGGTTGCTTAAGTGATGTTTGTCAGTTTCTCGGTTTATTACATTGGTATATAAAATTTGTCATGTTTATGGTTGTTATAGTGAGGGCGAAAAATTGGAACAATTTGTTGCTAGTTTTAGTGTTCAACATGTGTTTAATCAAAAATGCATTACGAGAAAATAACACAGTGTTGCAAAGATTAACAAATATTCATAATCAAATTTTAATCTTAGACCTTATCAAAACTAATGTAATAGTAATTAAAACTTGGATAAATTTAGCTATTGATTTAGAAAGCAAATTTGATGAAACTTTTCAAACCATTATGTTTGATGAAAGATCGCTAGATATCTTAGAATATCGTCAATCAAAAATAAATATCGATGAATGTCTTGCGGAAATAAAAGTTCGTTTGTGACAGTTTGAAGATACATTTCTCAAACCAATAAATACTGAGTCCGTGGAAATTAAACCTTTGACTCGTTTTTTGGTAAGGATATTAAACCGAATCACATTTCTAAGTTCAATGGTGGGGTCACTGAATTTTGTTCCTGGGACGCGGTATATAAAAAGCTAATTTATGATAATCCGAGTTTATATCCCGTAGATAAATGTTTGACGCTTATCAAACCGTTGCAAGAAAGTACGCTCTGTATGATAAAGTACTCCCCCATCGATGATGAAGGCTTTGAAAATGCTTAAGAAAAGTATTACAGATCGTTTTGAATCGAAACATTTGTTGGCATCGACTTGCTGGAACTTCAGGGTGCGTCAAAAGTAAATCCGTCAAATTTGCCTCAAGAGTTACGATTACTTATTACTTGTATCGATGGAAATTTATATGCATTACAACAAATAGTTTTAGATTTGTTGGATTTCAAAATATTTAATGTTCTCCTAAAGAAATTAGATGGGGGCGAGTAGAGGAAAATCAGGCACCACCGTTCGTTTCCATCAGGTGCGTCATTTCCAGAGTCATCTGGACCAAATTTACATTTATTAAAACTATAAAGTCTACTTTAGATGAATCTACTCAAACTCCTCCTTGCTCACTCCTAGTCGGATTCAACAAGCGATTTCATTACATCACACGTGCGTTCTTTCCACAACTAGAGATAAATCTGTGTCCACATTTCCGACTTACGAGATAAACCTATCTTGTTTGGTTTCAATTTAATCTTAGAATTTTCTTAGCTACCATAATCTCTAGGAATTTTTATTTTGCATAGTCCCCAGGAAGCTACACCCATTTAAGATTTCTTAACCTGTAGCTACTTTCAAGCGTTCTTATGAATTCTTTTAGTCATGATACATCTTGTTAGTCTAAAATTTTATTCAGAATTCAAATCTGTAAACAGATTTGAAATGGAACCACGCCCTGTAGGTTATACCATTTAAAGTCCTGATCTTCTAATTTTGCTATTTGCTCTATAAGCAAACCTAAGCAAATAATTTGTTGTACCAATGTATCTTTCGAGATAAACCTATCTTATTTGGTATCGTTAATATGGAATTTTCTCAGGTACATGAATCTCCTCACATTCTAAAGATTGCATCATCCCCGAGAGTCTACCCTGAGTTTAAGATTTCTTACCGTTGCGATTTGCGACGATCACTTTAACATTTTTTTAGAGATGCGATACATTAGATAGCGAAAATTTATGTAGGACTGAATTTCTAAATGGATTTAAGATCGGACCAACCCTGCAAAGTTACAGTGGACCCTCTGCGAGATAAATCTTTCTCCACATTCCACCCACGAGATAAATCTGTACCTTGTTTGGTATCAATTAATATTAAATTTTTAGCTTGGTGAATAGTTATACAAATTTGACATAGCACCATCCCCATGCAAAGTACCAATTTAAGGATTTTAAGCAGAAACAGAGATTATGCCGCGTAAATATAAATGGGGTTTAGACATGCGACACATCTTGTTAGTCGGGAATTTTATGTAATCCGAATCTGTAAATAGATTTAAATCGAACGACCGTTCAATTTCAGACATTCCGTTTAAATTGGAAGTTCCAAGCGGCTTATACATAAACGAAAATCTAAAACCATTCTTAAAACGGTATTACAAACAATTTTTATTAGTAGGATTTCAACTTTGTAAATTCACATTTCTAAATATATGTTTGCAATTTTTTGTTTTGATTTTGCCCTTGTCATATCGGGTCATACTTATTAATATTTATTTCTAAATAGAAACTTTAGGGAAGACCACGGGACCCGCATGTTTCAAATTCCTCTGAATTTTGGAATTAAGATTTCGCTTAAGACCTCGTACATATTGTACCAGATTACTAGAAGACGTTATAACAACATTTTGAATTGAACATTTACATCGGTAGTCTCTTCCTCCATTTTGGTTTTAACGCCGTAGAGTTCGCAGTAGAATTGACTGCTGTATGTTGTATTCTTTTTCATTTATTAATCGAATAAATCGCTCTTTCTGCTTCCAAAGAAACTCGGCACTCCATCGTCGACACTGGCGTTCTTTATGCGATAGCTAGCCATACGGTTGTTAAACGCAGTGCTAACCATTTCTACACCATCGTCGCTAGTAGCGGTAACTGATGCATTTTATGTCTGTTGCTTCTTAAATGTGCGGCATATGTATTCTTTTCCATTTCGAAATCGCATACTTTACACATAATTCGTGGTTGTTTCGTACAAGTCCCTTTAACAGCTGGCGGAGCTGAACGTTTAAGGCTTAATGACATACCGTGCTGTTTTCCTTGTGTCGCAGTAAGTTGTCCATTCTCGTAAAAAAACCGCAAGTCCCACAGTTTAAGTACTTTGCTGCGGACGGCTTAACCTGGACGATGTTGCACCACGACATTTGTTCTGGTGCCGTTGAGAGCATTTTTCCAGGTATAGGAAGCACCGCAAGAGTTGCACTTAAAACGTTTGCAGATACCATTTTAGTACAAAACAAAATCCGCACTATAAGACTTGACTTGTAAGCGAACTAACTTATAACTAAAGAGTTTATTCTTGCGCACCTGCTTTATGTACCCTATAGAATGCAAACCGAAGGTTTCGAAGATACCGAACGAAGTTGAGGATTCAGCGAGGAACTAAATGACGTCATAATCCTCGCAGCTCGTCCAATACATTTAGCACCAATGCATGCGCCGGTTCGCTTTGTCCATGCTGCGAATACCGTTAGTAGAAACATCGAAAACGTCTTCCATGTTATACGGATCGCGTGCATATTAAAAATCCAAAGGGTGGTAGCACACGCACACAAATTGTGTGCAAGTCGTGCTGTAGAAGATGCAGTGCTACTATAACCAAAAACACTTTAAACCATTACTAAGAAAATACCAACTTGTTGTCTACAGGATACTTACAACAATTTAATTTTAAATAACTTCTACGTCATACTTTAGGAAATGGTAGGCTTGAATATTTTCCAAATGAATCACCAAGCGAAAGTATATGCTTAGCACTATTAAAATTACCCATTAATTTCCCATTTTTACGACTGTGGTTAATTATAGATTAAAATTTAATTTGTGCACGTTCGAGCTTCTCGTAAACTAACATATTTTATAGCAACAATGCGCTGTATAATACATGCATACCCCTTCGCCGCGCTACTGCTATTCTTGTAATTGCTAGAAAAGTCACTCTCCTTTTTACTGTTAGGACCGATGCAAAGCACCATTTCTATACTTTCTATAACACATCGCGCCTTTTTCGTATGATAATTAAATTTTGCTTCTGTAGGCTTTTACACTTTCGCATAGCGTCGGCCGCACGTAATGATTTCTAGAACCGGTAAGTACTCGATATCGTCCAAATAGAAATTAGATGCTCGATGTCTATCAATTTCCGATTCCCTCGTAAAGGTAGAAAAACTCGGTCAATCATCCATTATACTTCGACCCGCTCCTGTTCTGATAATTTCCAAACATTTTCAAACGACAATGGGCTGAGAATTTTAAACCTCCGAGGGATCTTTAAGTCGTGATCAATTACACATCCGAGCTACGCGTAAACTAACATATTTTGTAGCAACTGTATAATACATGCATACCCTTCTCTGCGCTACTGCTATTCTTGTAGTTGCTTGAAAAGTCAGTCGCCCTTTTACAGGGTAGGACCGATGCAAAGCACCATTCCATACTTTCTTTATAAGTGTAGCACATCGCGCACTTTTGTCGATAATTAAATTTTGTTTATGTAGGCCTTTACACTTTGCTTATTTAAACATCTAATACAATTGATTAACCACTTTCGATTATTCTAACGGAGACCACCATACACCCTGCCGCACCGTTCTTTTTGAATCCAATTATGGGCTTCGCACACTAACACCTGACGTATCTTTCCTACTATTTGTTAAACAAAACTACCGGTATCGCCATTGGGACGTAAACAGATGTTTGTGGATATGTACGAGAATATGTAACCATATACATTAACAGTCTAAGCTATTTTATTTAGTCCACGAAAACTACTATTTTCTAAACCATAATTAATAATCGTCTTTATAGGTTCCACATTTCTACCGTTACCCAATGACTGGTGCTACGTACATGGAAACCTTAATTTCTTATTGAGAATTCTTATTCTCCACGCACTGCTGCGTAGTGCATGCCCATTCCTTTGAGGTATATGCTCGTTATAGGTTGTAAGACCCTCGGTTTTACTTAACTACAATTCGTGAAACCCTTTAATCTTTTAATCGTATCTTTCTCGCCTACAATACAGTAGGACTTAACATTACTACCAACAAATTCTAATACTGGACCCCATTAAATACGTCTTTAATTTCCTACAACTTTTTGTTGACAAGTGTTATATTTATTTATTATACGCAGGGTAGTCACTCTTTTAAGATAAATATATTTTGCTAGTATCAACTAATATTAAATTTTCTAGGGACCCCAAATCTGTAAATAGATTTTAAATAGGACCACCCTATACAAAGTTATGCGTTTTAAAGACCCAAATCACTAATTTTGCTCATCTTTATTTAACACCATTTTAAAACCTTTTCGCTACCCAAGACATATGCCTTAGCCAACCATCTCCCGAGAAATCTAAAACCGCCGTGTCCCGCGAATACCACGTGGAGATAACACGTATACTCTGTCAACCAGGATAGTCCGGAAGGATTTGGAAGGTGGAGAAGAACTTAAAATTATGGAATCTTAAAACTAATATATACAATAGATTTACAAAATTTTTACAAATATAAACAACTATCTTATATCTTTACGCCCCATGCGTAGATTGTTGTACTATTAGGAATGATGTACCTTTTGTCATCTTCCTCGATAAACTAATTTTATTAATAAACTGCGTGACAAATCGTTTTTACTCCGGGTACATACGCAGGCAAGTACTCGATACCATCCAAATAAAGAATTGGATGCTTGGTGACTGTTAACATCCGCTTCCTCGTGTACGCCCAGACACATCCCAGCCCATGAGCACTCCTGCGCATGCACACCCTGCCCATGCGCACCCCTGCGCGTACGCACACCATGCCTCATGCGCACCCCTTTCTGTGCGAGTGCTATTTCGGGGTAACGTTACAGCCTTTTATAAATAAAGAACAATGTTATATACTATTATAAAATGTTTATTCTGACATTATACATAACAAATTTAAAAATATTTAATGCCAAACATGGAGTCATTTAAACTTAATTTTAATACAAAGTTATACACAGAAGACAGTCCTTTCTTTATGTTTGTTTGCAGTGGTTTTAATTTTATCTAATTTTATTCGCAGCTTAAAATTTAAATCGACACCCAAGTCTTCTATCTCCTTTTCTAACCAATAGTTTGATACATAAAGACCGTCTAGGTTTTCGAATTGTAAAATGTACCGAAGTTTGCCTCTATATTTAAAGTTTTGATTCCGCCGACAACCAGATCCATTCCTTCGTGTAATTCTTGCAGCTTGTGACAATCTTTTAATCGCAGCTTTCCACTATATCCTGCATACGTATCTTGTAAGCTTAATCGACTTCTTCTTGTCGGTATTGGAGGAAATCCTTTTCTCCCACACACTGTTGCGTAGTTGCATGTCCACCACTTTTGGGAATATATGGTTGTTATAGGTTGTAAGACCCTCGGTTTTAAATGATCCGAAAGGTTCTTTACTAGGTAAATATACAATGTTTAGCGGAACCCCTTTGCGTGTGGTGTACGCCAAGGTTACGAAACCCGCATTCCTTAGTTCGTCTTTGTTATCTGCCATTTTGATAAATACGTTTTAGAATAACCTTTTAAAAGTATACGGATTTAGTACCATCCTTTTCTGCAAGAACACCTACATAACTAAAAGAGTCTTTCTTACTAACCGCAAATGCATACAGCTTGTACAACCCGGATGTATCTAAGTCAGTCCATCGACACATAAAATAATCTTTTAATTCTTCCTCATTTTCTCTAATAAGATGTTCTTTGTCTAACACATCTTTGTATTGTTCGCGTATTGTCGCAGTGTTTTCCATGTAGTCAATTTTCGCCTTTTGCATCCATTTCCTCTAATTCCAGTTGTCTTTTCCTTCCACTTACAGCGTATGGCATACATAATGGGGCAATTTCCTTTAGCGTAAACGGATAGAGTTTACTACCAATATTTGTGCGTTGTCGTACAACCTCTGGACGAATGTTAGGTGTATTTATCAATCCCAATTCCGAAATGACTATTTCTTTTGGAATTGTAGAATATGGTGTTGCAGATTGTGTAAAATATGTACTACCTGCTTTAATGTAGCACTTGTGTAAGATTTTTATTTTATCTTGGCTGCCTTGCTCCTCTACTATCTCCAAATAATTTACGGGTAAATAGTTAAAACTAAAAGCCGAAAGTACATACTTTATCAATGTTTCCCTTTCTTTTGGTTTATCGGACAACTTAATTTGCAAGCCCGTCAATTTCTTTGCATTCCATTCCCCAATACACGTACTGTAGCAGGTTATTATTCACTAAACAGCAGCTATTTTGTAGCTTGTCCGATAGCTTACTCCACATTTTGGCAAGTGGTACCGAGTACATTGGCGCCTTTAGGAAGTATAACTTACTATCTTCCAATAAGGTTAAACAGTCTTTTAAGGGTTTATACACCCGTTCCGCACTGACATAGCTTCCAATTGCACAGTTGTATATTGTCGCTTCCAATCGCGTAATACCATGTTCTTTGGCCAAAGTAGACGCAAATGTTTCCCTTAAACGTACATCTGGACAACGTAAAATTATCTAGTATATGATTGCCAAGTTGTTTATTAACACCAGGACTTGTTATCTGGCACACAAATTTGTTGTAAATCTTAATTCTTGAATTGTTTGTTAGCCATGTTAAACAATCAATCCGCAGTTTTATCGTTGTCAACTATAATATTACACTTTTCTTCGTATTCTCCCTTATAGCAAAAGTTATGCTTTGTAGTTAAATAATTACACATCTCCATCTTGCTAAATATGCCGCAAAATCTTGGGTTACATCCATGTCAAAAGATAGAAATAATCTTTTCGACTTCGTCTAATATATCTGGTAGTTCCTCCAATAAAGTTTCCAACTTAACATCTGTAGTTCCACTTTGTATGGAACACATATAGGATTTTGGAATTTTTATTAATGCATTCGAGGTCTTCTTTTCCGATAATTTCTTTTACTCTCTGGCCCATCTTGTTAGTGCTTTCCAGAGAAAACGGAAGCTTAGCTTTAACACCATGCCTAGCGGAAACAAATCGGTTGAACTTTCTTCGTAGATAGCTGTTAAATGCACCACAAATTTCTTTTTAGGATAAACATCCTTTTGTTTGCAGATGCTTGTTCGGTGTCAGAAAGGTCGCAAATTTTAACCAACATTATATTGTCACAAAATGGTTCTGTAATTGGTGTGTGTAGTCCACCAGTCAGCATCTGTTCGCCTTCGACATAACAAATATTACCAATATCTTTTACCAGATTATTGTTGCACATATTTTCTGTCAACAGCCATAATCCAAATCGCTCATTTGTCGGTTTCACTTTATTCCCAAGAAGTTGAGAAACGTTAATCACCTTGGAGACGCTCATGTTTACCGTTCTAACTACTACCGAATACTAAATTAAATACGAAAAATTGTTCTCTTACGTATTCTACAGAGTGAGGACGTATATTGCCGAAGATAGTCGAATATGTTGTTATCCAACCTAAGCCGACAGGGATGCGCATCGACATATATCCGGATATATGTAGGATGTTAAGTTAGGGTGAAATTGCCCCATAGGGTGAAATTACCCCCACATGACCACATGGCCATATGACCACATGACCATATGACCACATGACCATATGACCACATGACCATATGACCATATGACCACATGACCATATGACCTAATTGCTTTTTAATGAGTTTTCTCATTAAAAACCCATTAGCACTAATTGCATTTTAATGAGTTTTTTCCATTAAAAACAAGTGTGGACCTAGGTTAGATAAAGGAAAAATTAATAGGTTGAGGTCAGCGCCGCGCGCGCTAACCTATTAATTTTCCTTTATCTAACCTAGTCCACACTTGGTTTAAATTTTTCTATCCTATGAGAGATTCCTATTTTTTGCAAAACCCTGAACATAACAATCCAATTATAAATCTATTAACAATTTCCGTAAACGGATTATATTCAAACATAGAGTCATGTATAATACTATTGATAACTGCTTAAATGAGGAGTGAAAGCGCATTACTTAATATCACCCATTTACCTAATGCGGGAAAGCTTAGTTTAGTTCATAATATATAATAACTAATTTACGCTGTAATTATCTAGGAATATTTCGGGTTAGTAATAATTCATACGAGTAGGTTTATGATTTTTCATTCTCAGTCTATTTTCTGCTGTCTGCTGCGAAGGTTCACCTTATACCAGTATAAAATATAGATTGTGAGTAGTAGTTATGAATACCGAGCTAAATAATCGACTTATTGCGCTATTTAAATGCCCTATCTGTTATGACATTGCATTGCCACCCATTATGCAGTGTATGAATGGGCATATACATTGTAATAAGTGTATAAAAAATAGTTTCATGCGCTGTATGTAGAGTACCGTTGGGTAAGGTGAAAAGAGTGGAAAATGATTTTTATAATATATGTATTTTTAGAAATGCTCGAAACTTAGCAGTCGAGGAGTTAGGAAGATATTTAATATTTAATTGTGAAAATACAGAATTTGGATGTCAGTTTGTTGGTGAGCTTCAAGATAAAAGGAGCATGAAGCCGTTTGTACGTTAAAACGTTATAAATGTCCTCTATTGGATGAGGCGTGCCAGTTAGAGGTATTGTATAGGTGTGATATTATATATGGTGTTTACTAATTATGATAAATGAATAGGGTAGTTTGGAAGATATATATAATCATTTCCAGTCTAACCATACTCGATTGGCTGTTCGTCATATAAATATGACTGATATAATTGTAAGGTTCCGCAGTACTGGTTATCGGTTATGGACCGTTCTGATGCGGTGTTTCAATAAATATTTTATAGCATCAATTTTAAAACAGTTAACAATGATCAGAACGAATTTGATGTATATTTTATAATACGAATGCTTGGTGTAGGAGGTAGTTTTAATTATAGGTATGTATGCATCGATAGATTATTTAATATTTTTATATATTTATTTTTATTTTAGTGTTTCCTTAGGACCCGCTCGATTATTAATATATAATGGAGATGTGTTGTCAACTGAGGATTCTATAGATGATATAATTGATAGTCCTCGCTGTGCTAAATTAACTTCAGGTGTATTAGGAAATGTTGGTATACCGGGTGGGTATAATAGAATCTTTTTAGTTATAAGCGAGAATTTACATGGGGTGTGAATAAGAATAAATATGTTAGAGCACATACATCTTGTTTAACATAATTAAAATTCAGATTTTTTTTTTTTTTTTTTATAATATTCGATGATGTACCTTTATTAGATGATAATACAGAAACAATTAATTGTATTCTGGTATATATCATGCACTATTTCGGTATGCTAACGCAATTGCTAACCCCTCCCCAATATATAGATGATGAGTGTTTTGTATAGGTTCTGCTATCTTGATTTGTTTGCAAGTTAGCATAAAAAGACTATTTTAGGGTGTAATGTGCTCAAACGGTTAATAATACAATTATCTTGAAAAGTAGCTGGAATTTGTGAAATAACGTTGAAAATGTTGAAATATTTGGTGCCCCCCAAGTTTTTTTAAAATTTGTTGTTGCGTATAACTTTTGTGATATTGTAATAATATTAAACTATTTCTTTATTTGCATAATCGGATTTAGGTCTGGTTGTGGGGCGTATTAATGGTAAAGTTCCTCGAATTTATCTCCATCAGAATAGGGTGAAATTGCGGATTTAATCCGAGCTAGATCGGATAACAAAACTATTCCTAATCAAGAGGATGTAAGCGATATGAGGGTGTCCAACATATGCCCTGTCATCATAACTGCATTTAATGTAGTATGCGAAGCTATTAGGGGTATGGTTATGCATATTATTAGTGAATGAAGTTGAGGTGTCTGGAGCAACAGAGCGAATACATTCGGCATTTTTGTAACTACTTTAGATTTCGAATATTTTGGGGTTTGGTGAAATTTTTAGTAGTTCTGATTTAGAAAAATTTTAACATAAAACTGGAAATTTTATACCAAGACCTCTATCTCGTAATGTGCCCCTACGCACCCCTGGCCATGCGCATCCCTGCGCGCGCACCCCTGTATTTTTATTGCATCCTAACAATACCATTATATTTAAATAAAACCAAAACGTTTGAAACAATATTTATATTTCAATTCAAATACTTAACAGGTACACTTCACATAGAAATATATTTTATTCATTAAAACTAATACACACAAAAGTCACTTTTTCCTCCTTTTAATTGGTAAATGTGTAGTATACATATCCAAATTTTGCACACGATTTTCTTTTGATCTGAGTTTCGTATAGAGTGTAGCTTTTGGAACATTGTAGATTTCGGATGCTTCTGAACCAGTAATCCATCCTTTGTTTATTTCGTCAAGGGCTTTATTTAAATCCTCTTTAGTATACGATTTAAGTTGTCTCTTTCTTTTTCTGTCAGAAACGTCTGACTTGGAGTCTATGTTCTGATCTTTCGCATCAACATTATCATGTGTAGGTTTATCTTGCACTATTTTAGTATTTACCAGAGATTCATTAGACATACCATTCAAATGTTGGCTAGTTGAATTGTTTGATAAACTTGTTTTCATCTCCTTGACAACTTCTTCTAAAATTTTTATAGCATCTAAGGATATAATTCTTTCCCCGCTCATCTTATTACGATGTTTACTTATCAAAATGCAAATGCAGACTATTCCAATTTTACAATTTCAATAAATATTTTATGTATAAATATTTACCCCCATCTAACTTTGTTGTCGTTCTATTTTATAATCCCTTTTTGTCGAAGTTTAGATATTATAGAGATAATTTCATTTAGGTTATGCATATCTCGATGGTTGTGATAATCAACAGTAACTAGCAACTGCAGTCTTTCAATCAGCCCATGCACATTAAAGTGAATATACGTCGGTATTTTAGTGTCCCGACTATTGCTTTCCTGTGTTGAATCCTCATCTTCAGAATTTGGAGTGTAATCCATAGAACTTGCTTCATCTATTATTTGCTCTGATAGTTTATGACGAGCATGTTCATTATTTTTTGCAGAGTTCATTTCCTCAATATTAAACTTTTGTTTTTGCATCCTAAAACTTCTTTTACAAACTTCTTTATCATCTTTACCATCTGAGTAGATAGGTGTTGCTGTACATCTTAGAGTACTTCCTGTGCACATTTCCGCAGTTTGTAAATTAGTTGTTTTTTAAATTTGTTATGTATAATGTCAGAATAAACATTTTATAATAGTATATAACATTGTTCTTTATTTATAAAAGGCTGTGACGTTACCACGAAATAGCAGTCGCACAGAGAGGGGTGCGCATGGGCAGCGCGCATGGGCAGGGGTGCGCACGCGCAGGGGCGCGCATGGGCAGGGGTGTGCACGCGCAGTGGGCGCGCATGGGCACAGGCGTGCTTAGGCGTACACGAGGGATGCGGAAGTTAACAGTTACCAAGCATCCAATTCTTTATTTGGTGTGGAGTACTTGTCTGCGTATGTATCCGGAGTAAAAAATACGATTTGCATACGCAGCTTATTAATAAAATTAGTTTATCGAGGGAAGATGACAAAAGGTACATCATTCCTAATAGTACAACAATCTACGCATGGGGCATAAAGATATAAGATAGTTGTATAGATTTTGTAAATCTATTGTATATATTAGTTTTAAATTCCATAATTTTAAGTTCCTCGCCCACCTTCCAAATCCTTCCTCTGCTTCTATCCTGGTTGACAGAGTATACGTGTTATCTCCACGCGGTATTCGCGGGCACATCGGTTTTAGATTTCTAGGGAATGGTTAGTTAAAGCATATGTCTCGGTTAGCGAAAAAGGGTTTTAAAGATGGCGTTAAATAAAGATGGGCAAAATTAGTCTTTAAAAGGTATAACTTTGTATGGGTTGGTTCTATTTATAATTTATTTACAGATTTGGGGTTCCTAGAAAAATTTAATATTAGTTGATACCTAGCAAAATATATTTATCTTAAAGAGTGACTACCCGCGTATATTAAATACAATATAACACTTGTCAACAAAAAGTTGTAGGAAAATTAAAGACGTATTTAATGGGGTCCAGTATTAGAATTTGTTGGTAGTAATGTTAAGTCCTACTGTAATGTAGGCGAGAAAGATACGATTAAAAGATTAAAGGGGTCTCACGAATTGTAGTTAAGTAAAACCGAGGGTCTTACAACTTATAACGAGCATATACCTCCAAAAGGAATGGACATGCAACTACGTAGCAGTGCGCGGGAGAATAAGAATTCTCTCCAATAAGAAATTAAAGTTTCCATGTACGTAGCACCAGCCATTGGGTAATGGTCGAAATGTGGAACCTATAAAGACGGTTATTAATTGTGGTTTAGAAAATAGTAGTTTTCGTGGACTAAATAAAATAGCTTAGACTGGTTAATGTATATGGTTACATATTCTCGTACACATCCACAAACATCTGTTTACGTCCACAATGGCGATACCGGTAGTTTTGTTTAACAAATAGTAAGAAAAATACGTCAGGTGTTAGTGCGTGAAGCCCATAGAATCGTTGGATTCAAAAGAACGGTGCGTATGGTGGTCTCCGTTAGAATAATCGAAAGTGGTTAATCAATCGTATTAGATGTTTAAATAAGCGAAAGTGTAAAGGCCTACATAAACAAAAATTTAATTAACCGACAAAAAAGTGTGCGATGTGTTACACTTATAAATAAAGTATGGAATGGTGCTTTTAGCGGCCCTAGCAGTAAAAGGGTGACTGACTTTTCCAAGCAACTACAAGAATAGCAGTAGCGCAGAGAAGGGGTATGCATGTATTATACAGTTGCTGCAAAATATGTTAGTTTACGCGTAGCTCGAACGTACACAAATTAAATTTTAATCTATAATTAACTATGGTCGTAAAATGGAAATTAATGGGTAATTTTAATAGTGCTAAGCATATACTTTCGCTTGGTGATTCATTTGAAAATATTCAAGCCTACCTAAAATATGACGTAGAAGCTATTTAAAATTAAATTGTTGTAAGTATCCTGTAGACAGCAAGTTGGTATTTTCTTAGTAATGGTTTAAAGTGTTTTTGGTTATAGTAGCACTGCATCTTCTACAGCACGACTTGCACACAATTTGTGTGCGTGTGCTATCACCCTTTGGATTTTTAATATGCACGCGACCCGTATAACATGGAAGACGTTTCCGATGTTTCTACTAACGGCATTCGCACCATCGACGATGCGAACTGGGTGCATGCATTGGCGCTAAATGTATTGGACGAGCAGTAAGGATTATGACGTCATTTAGTTCCCCGATGAATCCTCAACTTCGTTCGGGTATCTTCGAAACCTTCGGTTTGCATTCTATAGGGTACATAAAGCAGGTACGCTGGAGTAAATTCTTTAGTTATAAGTTAGTTCGCTTACAGTCAAGTCTTATAGTGCGGATTTTGTTTTGTACTAAAATGGTATCTGCAAACGTTTTAAGTGCAACTCTTGCGGTGCTTCCTATACCTGGAAAAATGCTCTCATACGGCACCAGAACAAATGTTGTGACGTAACATCGTCCACGGTTAAGCCGTCCGCAGCAAAGTACTTAAACTGTGGGACTTGCGGTATCGCTTTTACGATAATGGACAACTTACAGCGACACAAGGAAAAACAGCACGGTATGTCATTAAGCCTTAAACGTTCAGCTCCGCCAGCTGTTAAAGGAGTTGTACGAAACAACCACGAATTATGTGTAAAGTATGCGATTTCGAAATGGAAAAGAATACGTATGCCGCACACTTAAGGAGCAACAAACATAAAATGCATCAGTTACCGCTACTAGCGACGATGGTGTAGAAATGGTTAGTACAGCGTTTAACAACCGTATGGCTAGCTATCGCATAAATAACGCCAGTGTCGACGATGGAGTGCCGAGTTTCTTTGGAAGCAGAAAGAGCGATTTATTCGATTAATTAATGAAAAAAGAATACAACATTCAGCAGTAAAAGTCTATTGCGAACTCTACGGCGTTTACACCAAAATGGGGGAAGAGACTACCGATGTGAAATCCTTTAACACAAAAAATGTGGTTATAACGTCTTCTAGTAATCTGGAAAATACGTACGAGGTCTTAAGCGAAACCATAAGAACAAAATCAGAGGAATTTGAAACATGCGGGTCCGGTTGGTCTTTGGAAAAGGTGCTCTATTTAGAAATAAATATTAATAAGTATGAACCGATATGAGAAGTTCTAGGTTCAAAATAAAAAATTGTGAATATGTATTTAGAAATGTGGTTTACAAAATTTAAACTGTATTAGTAAAAATTGTCTGTAATAAAAAGTTTTAAGAATGGTTTTTAGATTTTCTTTTAGGTATAAGCTGCAGGAAAGTTATAATTTAGAGGGTGTGTGTAAAATGGTAAGGGGTGGTCCTGTTTTAAATCTGTTTACAGATTCGGATTCTACATAAAATTCTAGACTAAGAAGATGTATCGCATGACTAAAAAAAGTTTATAAGAACGGTCAAAAGTCGCTACAGGTAAGAAATCTTAAAATCAGGGTAGCTCCCTTGGGGGTGATGATATCTGAAAAATTCCTAGAGATTCGGGTAGCTGAGAAAATTCTAATATTGATTGATACCAAACAAGATAGGTTTATCTCGAAAGATGCATTGGCTAGACGAAGAAAAGTATTTGTTAGTTTTGCTTATAAAGCAAAGAGTAAAATTTAGAGGTTTGAGAGCTTAAAGTGTAACTTTGTAAGGAGTAGCCCGATTTTAAATCTGTTTGCAGATTCGGGATGTGCATAAAATTCTAAGCTAACAAGATGTATCGCGTGACTAAGAAAATTTATAAGAACGCTCAAAAGTCGCTACAGGTAAGAAATCTTAAAATTAGGGTAGCTCCCTTGGGGGTGATGATATCTGAAAAATTCCTAGAGATTCGGGTAGCTGAGAAAATTCTAATATTGATTGATACCAAACAAGATAGGTTTATCTCGAAAGATGCATTGGCTAGACGAAGAAAAGTATTTGTTAGTTTTGCTTATAAAGCAAAGAGTAAAATTTAGAGGTTTGAGAGCTTAAAGTGTAACTTTGTAAGGAGTAGCCCGATTTTAAATCTGTTTGCAGATTCGGGATGTGCATAAAATTCTAAGCTAACAAGATGTATCGCGTGACTAAGAAAATTTATAAGAACGCTCAAAAGTCGCTACAGGTAAGAAATCTTAAAATTAGGGTAGCTCCCTTAAGGGTGATGATATCTGAAAAATTCCTAGAGATTCGGGTAGCTGAGAAAATTCTAATATTGATTGATACCAAACAAGATAGGTTTATCTCGAAAGATGCAATGGCTAGACAAAGAAAACTATTTGGTTCAGATGAAAGATAAAAAAATGGCTAGTCGAAGAAAACTTTTTGGTTCAGATGTGGGAGGAAATGAGGATGCTCATTTATCTCGAAACATAAAAAATTTAAGATAGGTTTATCTCGAAAGATGAAAAATGGTTAGTCGAAGAAAACTTTTTGGTCCAGATGTGTGTGGAAATGTGGATGCTGGTGGAAATGTGGTCACAGGATCCTTGATTATACCCTACTGACCTTCAATTATACAATGTAACATTCTATTTCTTAAAACTTAATAATTATATTTAAATTCGTCTACATATTAATTGGGGGATATGTAACTCGCGTGCCACGTAGCTTAGCAGAATTTTAAGATTTTAAATTAAAAAGTAACATAGATTGGGTAATCCGGACAGTTGTTGACACTTTAAGTCCTATAGTATAAAATAAATTGCATTGTTGTGTGAAATATTAAAAAATGATAAGTTTTGGTGTTGTAGAAGATTTAGCTGCTATTTCATTGTTAAAAATGTAATAAATAAACCTAATTTATCATCACTTATTTACAACATAAAATCTAAGTATACATATTGACACCCTAAAAACTATTGACAGTAACTGATACAATTGTCCCTTTTGTTTTAACTAAAAAAGTATAGGTAGATATCTAGGTACCTATCTGCCTCTACCTACCTGCTAGGTACTTATAGGACACTCAAAATACAAAATAGCGAAAATTTAAAAGATGTGAAGTGTACAGTTCATTTTCTACAAAAAAATACTAGAAAAACTACAGGTGAAACCAGTTAAACTTATAATACCATGTTTTAGTAAACAAAAAAAGAAAGATATGTTCTTATACAACATATTCACTTTATTACGTCGCTTACAATATTCAATGTACAAATAGAGTTCAACTCTTTACACTTCTGTACATTATTTTTATATGTTTCCTGAAGCTTTAGCAGCTGTTGTTGCTCAATTTCCACATTTTTTTCATGCAAGTATATCTCTGGTTTCGCATTTTGAGCGCTTGGCAGAGTTATTGGCATATCATACAAAATGTTGATGTTCTTTTTCTTTTTAACTTTTTCCAACGTTGTATACAAATGATTATTGTCGTCTTTTTCAGGTAAATTTAGTGAAGTGTATTCGTTCTTATTTAGGACCCGCTTAGTGACATTATTCATTCTAGTTTGACCTACTTTCGTTCTTTTAGTTATTACGTGTGTTATTTTTTTCTTTGCGTTATTTTGTCGATTTAAGATTCCTTTTTGTTTTCTTTCTTCCTTCAATTGTTTTTTCTCTTTTGCTAATTCTTGTTTAGTTTGTTGAAGTTCCTCCACTTTGATGAAGTAATTGCAAATGGAACACGTTCTCTGGCTTTCTTACCATTCCTTGTAAGCGTTACTAGCCAGTACAATACCGTGTGTAGGTCTATCAGTGAATCATCTTGAACAGGCTGGGTTAAACCCCCTTTTTGGAGTTACTTCTATTACCTCTGGGCCTGTACCATTAGTAGTGTTTGGTGTATTAATACCACTATCATTGACTACAGATAAAACACTTGCATCAGAATGAGCGTTTACGGTTCTCTCGTCTTGCACATAGTCATTGGTCGATATATCATTTCTAAAGTAGGGATATAAAGCAACTCGCCCTTTTTGTCATACAATAATTTACTTGCTGCATTGATAGTGTTAAGGTCACGAGACTGGATAGGCACTACTGTACTTGGTATTTTTACCCTGGGTTCATTATTGTTTGATTTGCCGCTTCGAAAATATTTTCTTATTCCACAGAGCTTAGAAAATGAATCATGTACTGGCATATCTTAAAAATTTTCAAACTTCTTGATCAGTTCACTTCGGACTATATCTTTGAGTGTTACAAAACTCATCTCCAAATTCAGTTTCACTTCCGATTGTTAGCGATTAGAGTTTCCTTGACATTTAGTGTACTATAGAGTATCAGGGTTTCACGGGAATAAACCACATGCTCTAAATTCATTTTGATAGTGTCAGCATTTAAATGATTATTAACTGCTAGTTTAAGTGTAGGGCCAAAGTTTTCTTTCGTCAGTGATTTTGATAATTGGGTTCTTCTCCATTTGCACACTCCTTTCTTCTACCCATTGTAAGAGGCATTAATGCTGCAACGTCTGCGGGCTGTAATATTCACGTAGCGTTGGAATATAAAGCAATTAGCATAATATCTAATTGACAACACAGATTACTTAAAGCATATGACATATGTGTGTAGTGTCGGTTTACAAATAATGCAATTGAAAATTAAGTATTACACTTTTTCAGGTATGGATAGAGAGTATTGCCTATGTATTTATAAAACACCTGAGCTTTCATCCACCCACTGTCACTTATTCTGTATCCCCAAACAGCTGGTAAACCTTAAGAAATTTCTATTGATCGCCTTTAATTTAGATTAATAACCATTGGTAGCATTACTTCACTGTTTGCTGAAAAGGTGAACATAACAGCAATGGTTGATTTAGCATGACCAGCATCAACTTTACAAGTACCTTTGGAAGCAATAACCTTCTATCTCTTGAGACAATTGAAAATTTGTCTCATTTCCATTAAAAACACCTGAAGATTCCTACAAAATGTTCATATATTCCTCTTTAGTAAGGTATTTGGTGAAAGAAGCAAACCATTTTCGGATATCATATTCACTAACAGTTGCACTAGCCGCTGAGACTCCGTTTGCAACTCTAAACGTAATCTTAGGGTGACGCTTGAAAAAGGCATTAAATCAACCTTCACCGGAAATGTTATCTTTGAAAAAAATTTTTCTTGGCACCACATCTAGAAACTGCTGAACACTAACAGCAATGTCTACTCGACGGCGTGGAAAACATTTTCTTACACATATACATATCCATTCACACAAAGCATTTTCTTCATCAACTGTTCAAATGGGATTCGGACCATGATTTGATATAACAAACTTTTCGCGTAGAACCCCCAAAGATTTTTGAAGCCAATTGTTTTGACATGCCTTGCTTAACGGCTTCTATAGCTTGGGCATTATTATCTTCCGCATATTTTTTGTGGTAAGGTTTTCCCTACTTCAGTTTTGACATTTTCCTAAACAAACAGTACATTATTAGGTCCGTCATATAAAGCGTAGATGCGTAATTTCTATTTTATGTACATAAGTACTGACCTACGTAGCTACCTCCTATACGTATATCGATAGACAAGTAAACAATTGTATTAGAAAATGTTATGGATGAGTCAATTTAACAGGATTTAGAAAGGTATTTGCAACAATACAGTACCTAACACTTTTTTGTACAGTTATTGACATATTGTCAACAACTGTTTGCAGCTGCATACGTACACAAACTAATAGTTTCATTCACCTGAAGGAATTTATTTCTTATATTAGGGCTATTAAGAATATAATTCAAATATTCTACTTTGGTACAGTTATTGACACTGTGTGCCAATGACTAACTTGAAGCCGAAATTTATTTACAATTATTAACACCCCCAAAATCGACGGAATATAACAATGAATGGAGTTTAATATTTAAAAGTATTTACTTACCCTGTAAAACAATTATAAGAAACTCCAAATGCTTAAAGTTTTTGAAATGCCTGTCCACAGATACCACTTTCTTAAGCAATCAACACTTAACAAGCAAATTAACACAAAAACCTAGCAGCTCTACATTCAATGACTGACATGTGGCATTGACACTAACGTACAAAAACGAAATTTCAGCACTGCAACTTTGAAAAGTGCACTTCCCTAATAATCATTGAGAAGAAATTGAACAGACAGCCATAATTATACTGAATATTTAATTCTGTTTTTAAGTGTGTCAACAACTATCTGGTTTACCCTACCTGCTCGTATGTCAAAATACTTATCTTCCAAGTTAGGTTGAACATGTGCAGCTTAAGAGCTCATCATAGCAGGTTACCTACCATCTGCTGTAAAAGCGCGGGTTGGGGTGAAGTAGAGTAGGGCGGGACGAAATGGCGAGATGCAGATATTTATTAGAAAAGGATATGAAGTTTAATACTTCGCCTACTTGGTTTATGAAGTACTAGGGAGCACATATAGACGGCAGTGCAGTGGAACTTATTAGTCCAGTTATAAACCTCACAGATATTTTAATTATACATATTCTCTAACATTTGTAACCAGAGAAAACCTTTAAAATTCCGATATTTAATGTAAAAAAATTATTAGATAACAAGAAATTATAAGATTTAACATTCCTACATTTGCATGGCACAGTTATTTTACAATTTCTAATATGCTATTGACAAAACTGTTACATTAATTAGTTGGCCAATAAATGAAAAAAACAGAATAATGGTTTAAAAATATCTCTAATAAAAAATGATTAGGTAAATTGTCAAGTGGGTTTTGATTACAGTTTGTGAAAAGCTACAAATGTTGGTTTGGTTTCTTTTCTTATCACACCTTCGTTTCCTTTATCATTTTCTAACGACAAAATAATAAACAAAGTGGTCCCAATTAAAAATAAATGTAAATATAAAATACAAATTTTCAATATGTTTACATTGCTATTACATATTTAAAATTGTACTGAATCGGACCCAGTAAACATTCCTCTAGTAGTTTAAAAATGTATGTCTTGCATTTTTAAGTAGTCCAAAGTGTGTATTGCTTTTACTTATTTACGTTTTGTATGCAGCTTGTCCAATTTTTTTTCATCACAATTGCGTATGGGAGTTTGTAAATGGTGAATTTGTACCATAATGAACAAAAGTACATTTTACGTGTATTAGAGAAGTTTGGAGGAAAAAACTTAAATAAACATGGTTTGTAAATTCTAATTAGCCGTAAGAATTTTTATCACATTATTCCTTATTACTACATAAACCTAAATGTGAGCGAAATATTACTGGTGGATTTTTAAATTGATCCCAAAACATTAATTGAATGGGCATAAAAATTAAACAATTCTGTGTTAATTCTTTTTTACAAGTCCTACACTACACTCATGCAGTTTCATTATCATTTACCTCAATACTAGAGAATACCAATTACTTACTTCACTAAATAGGAAGCCCAACAAAAATTTATATAAATCTAAGGTTTATGAAGAACAACTCATTTCTATAATTGCTGAGACGCTAAATAATATTCTTAATGAAAGTTATAAATAGATTTGCGAACAATTACGACTATAGTCGAAAACTCTCATAAAGACAATTTGATCTCAAGAATCATTTCCTATATGTTCGTTGTGTTTTGTTTTGTATAGCACCTATTCGAAACATTTCTGTTTTACAATAGTGTGTGACATAGAAGTTCTGAATTTTTCCACGGCAGCACATTGCAGGTGCATTTTTCTAAAAAATACTAATATTTGATTTATTCGATAAATAAAAGTGAACTGTAGTGTGCAATTTTGATGAAAATTCATAAAAATTATTCACACATTTGGGAAAGTTACTGGTTTTGTTTAAATCGCTCTATTATCAGCAAAAAAAAATTTTTTTCGGTTAAAAACCTAAATGACTTTCCCACATAGACAATTATTTAATAAGTAACTTTTATTAAAACCGTTTTTAATTTGGGTACCTGATAGGAAAGACATTTGGATCTTTAGAAATTTTAAGATGGCTGCTACTGTGATGAGCTCTTAAGAACATACTCGTCCTTGCATAAATGAGTATGATTCCAAAAATAATTCGACCATTTGTTATCTATCCATCTGTTTTATACTTGAATTAACGATTATTATCACTACTTCAACGTAAATTCCAAAACAATAATTCAAATACAGGTAGAACTAAACTGCTACGGTATTTGTTCAATTTCATTGCTTAGGTACATCAAATACATGACACTTCCAGATTTTACACAAATTCAAAATAAACATCCAAACTACAAATTAATTTGTTGTGCTACAAAGTGCAAACGATACTCAGGAGACTCTAAAATTTTATTAATTTTCAAAGACTTACTACTGATCGATCGTAAACGCTTAATTAGACCATCTCGTTAAAATAGTGGCCATGACAATGACTGGGAGTCTTGCAGGCACCGTCAATTATTCAGGCATTCAGACTATCTCTCAAATTATAAACTGCTCAAAACACCGGTCTAACACACAAGCTCAAAAGTACAATCAAATAAGATAATAAGTTGTATAACTAGAAAATTGGACAAATACAAATTGTAAACACTAAATTATTTCAAGGATTTCTTATTTTCCTAAATTTAAAACAAACATAACAAGTCCAAGGCAATAAATACGTCACAACTCTAAAGTACTAAAATTAGGAACGCGCGTCGTTCTTTAGTAATTTCGACTATACTTAGATTTTGTTTTCGCCTTCCGAAGAATTTTCTGGAGTTTATTAAAAAAATTTTGTAAAAGAAAAAGAACGGTGCTGATGTACGCATTAACACAGAATCAGCGTATTTGTTAGGAACCTAAAAGGGCTAGATACGCAACTGCCTGTACACTAAATAAACGAATAAATAGGCTTCCTCCGTTCTACGGTCCGTATAGCCTTTGTCGTTCTTGGATGCTGATCTAAACGTTTCTAACCCATAAATTTTCTCTTAAACTTAAACGCGTTCCTAGTTGTGTGTGGAATACATTAAAATAAAATAACCTCGAAATTCTAGTCAGTAAATCCTGGAAAATATATCTCGCGTATTCGTAAAACGATTGCTGAAAGTTGATCTAAGTGTTCGCCGACTGTAATGTGGAACCGTTCATCTGTCATAGCACTCGTGCATTTCATCAAGTTAACCTCGTAGCAGATTTGCCTGTTTACGACTTCTAGAGAAATTTCTTGCTAGCTCTAGCACAATCTTTTCCTATTCGGATTAAATTAGCTATTCCTTCCGAGCGGATCGAAACTTACAAGTACGTCGAGATGTCATTACTTGTAATGCGTATGCACCTACCATCCTATTATTGCGTGCCTCTTTCCGTTTATTTCTAAAACAACTAACTTCATATACACATACTAAATCAAGTCACATCTACCTAAACACGAACTTTGTATATTTTGAAACACAAACTGTTAAGACCTTTGCTGTTAAAACGCATGGTGCATTTTTACAACGTTTAGAATTTTAGAGTCCTGATACTGAATTAGTTAGCAGATGGGTTGAGACAGATTTATGAGTACGCATTGCAATTCGTTCAAAAGCCGCAACATTTAGTGTAATTGATTAGCGACAGTACGTTGTACGGTAGAATAAACTATTTTGGCATTAAAATTAATCACAAATAATTGTGTTATAAATATTTATCTTCTAAGCGAAATTTTATTCCACTATGTAGAACATATAATTTGCAACGAATCGCAATTTTAGAAAATGCATTCCTAACTAGTGGCTTAACTACACCGACACCGAAATGTGTGTGGGCGGGGGGGAGAAAGCAAATTGAGAGAATACCCAATCGATAAGAAATTTCAAATTAAAAATTGTGGACGATGTTTTACACTTTATAGAATATTTAGTACTTTCCAACTGTTTTCTTAAACGCTAAAAAGCGACGAACAAATTATATTTCATCAACATCATTGGGTCTTCAGTCCTGAAACTGGTTAGACGCGTACCATCATTGTTTCCTATTCTGAACTAACCTACAGATTTCCCCGAAATTTGCACAGTCTGCATCTATCACTATCTGATCTAGGTCTACATCCGCCTCTTTTTTCCTATCTCTGCTTGTCATATATCACATACTATTCCCCAAAAATGCCTTAGAACGTATTATGCCCTTCTACTTCTCATATTTTTTCCCAAAGATATCCATGTTCCCTTACTGTTTCTATAACCTATTTGTTATTAACTTTGTCTGTGCATCCTCGAACATCTGAAGCACGGCATTTCAAAGGCCGCTACTGTTCTTCTGTCTGCTTTTCAGACTGCTCGTATTTCGTAGGCATATTGTCTGTGCTGTGCTCCACACATACGCTTTCAACAACTTTTTGTTCTATGTTTGTTGTCTTTCATCATAGGTGCCGTTCTTTCTTGTTAGATGCAGTTCGCTCACCTTCTATTGTTTTACAATTATATACCCTATTTCTCCGACATTCAGTGGTTGCGAAGGGGGGTAAGCAGCCCGTGGCTGCCAAGTTCCCCCAGCACTTGAACATTTACTGATTTAATATTTTTTCCTATATGTCTTTTCGTACAGTCAACATTAGTTGCAGAAATTTCACAACAAACAACTAGTTGTCTATAATAATCATCAGATTTGGCTGCGCTTATTTTTTCGTCATTGGGTTTCCCGTCTCAAAACTGGCTGGACATGCACTTGCACTTATTTCTTTTCTATACTAACCTACATGGTTCCCTGAAATTCTCACACAGTAATACAGCTCGGTTCCCCTTTTATTGTTTTCTAATATCATGCCCTTTTTCACTGAGATTTATTGAAGGGGGTTAAGCAACCTGTGGCTGTCAAGATCCCCCAACACTTAGACATTTGCCGAAATAACAGTTTTCCAGTAAATGCTTTCACGCAATTACCATTATTCGAGAATATTGCCCTCCAATGCTTGTAGTTGCTTATAATAAATATCATGTTTAAGTGCAGCTACTTTCTTCGTCATTAATTTATCCATCTTGGGACTGGTTGGATGCGTACCTCCATTGATTTCTCTTCTGAGCTAGCCTACACATTTCCCTGAAACTCCTACAGCCTACATCTTTCACTATCTGTGTGCAGTAGTCTAACCTAGGTCTACCACTTCTTCTCTTTTTTCCTATCTCTGCTTCCAGTATATTCCGCACTATTCCTTCATACCGTAGTATGTGACCTATCATCCTATCTCTCCTATTTTTTACCGTTTTCCACATATTTCTTTCTTCCCCTACCATTTTTAGTACCTCTTCGTTCTTAACTTTGTCTGTCCATGATATCTTTATCATACATCTGTAGCACCACATTTCAAAGGCTTCTACCTTTTTCTTGTCCGCTTCTCCCACTGTCCAGGCTTCACAGCCATACAGTGCTGTGCTCCACACATATGTTTTGAGCAATCTTTTCCTTGTTTCTGTTTGTGGTCTTTGAGCACAGTAGTTGCTATTTCTTGTTAAATGTAGCACGACCTTGTGCTAATCTTTGTTTTATATCTTTTGTGCTTTTCCCATCTTGTGTTATTTGGCTTCCTAGGTAGCAGAAATCCTTAACCTCTTGTAAGTTCGTGTTACATATTTGTATTCTTGTTTTTGATTTATTTTTCCCTCCTTTGCATACTAGTAATTTAGTTTTACTTTTGTTAATTTTCATACCGTATCTCTCTGTTAGAACCGTTTCCATTTCATTGAGAGCAGCTTCTAACTCTTCCTTGCTAGATGCTATTACCGCTATATCATCTGCAAATCTAAACATATCTATTTTTTGTCCCTGCATAGTAATTCCAAATGTCTTCCTGCATTTGACAGTATTCATTGCCTCCTCAATGTACAAGTTAAAAATTAGTGGGGATAGGGAACATCCCTGTCTTACCCTTTTCCTGATGTTTACTTCTCTACGTTCCTGCTCTAATTCTATTACTCCTGTGTGGTCTTTGTATAAGCTATGTACTATCCGTCTATCCCTATAACTCATTCCAATCTTTTTGAGTATTTCGAACATTTTTTTCCATTTTACATTATCAAATGCTTTTTCCAGATCTACAAACCCTATATACACGCTTTCCCCTTTTTCTATTGTTTTCTCCATGATCACCCTCAGAGCTAAGATAGCCTCCCGTGTTCCCCTGTTTCGCCTAAACCCAAATTGGTCTTCCCCTAGTATTTCTTCAGCCGGTTTTTCCATTCGTCTCTGTACAATTCTAGTTAATATTTTTGATACGTGTGCTGTCAAGCTTATTGTTCGAAAATTTTCACATCTATCTGCGCCTTTCTTTTTTGGTATAGTTACTATGATGTTATGTTTGAAATCTTTGGGTATCTCGCCTGTCTCATACATATAGCTTACAAGTTGGCAGAGACGTTCTATTACTGCTTGACCAGCGGCTTTTAGAGTCTCCGCTTGCACCTTATCTGTACCCGGCGCCTTACCATTTTTCAGACCCTTTAATGCTATTTCAAATTCATCTCTAAGTATAGGATATCCCAAGTCATCATTTTCAATGTCTGATTCTTTTTCTAATGCAGTTAGTTCTTCTCCTGCATATAAATTCCCTATATATTCTTCCTATCTACCCACTTTCTCTACATTTTCTATAATGACATTTCCTCCCGTATCCCTTATATTTTTGCTATACGGTTCTATATCCCTAAAATTGATTCTAATTAGTTTGTATGCTTCATCTGTCTTTCTTACTTCCATCTTAGTTTGTTCTTTAGCTTTTCTGCATTTTCGAATAATTTCCCATTTTATGGCTTTGTATCTCTGTTTTCCTGTTTCGTCTGATTTATTTTTGTATTTTCGTCTTTCTTCTATTAAATTCAGGATATCCTTTGTTATCCATGGTTTCTTATTTACTTTTTGTGTATATCCCAGAATATCTCTGGCCGCCATGTCAAGGCTGTATTTAATGTTATTCCATTCTGTTTCTACTTCCTTAGTATCAGATATTTTCCCGATATCTTTGAGCAATTCATTTGACCTTTTTTCGAATCTTTCTTGAATATCTTTCTTTTTTAGTTTCTGTAGGTCCAAGTGCCTTTTTCCGTTTCTTTTTTTCAGATTTTTAAATTTAAGTGCGACCTTCATAATTACGATGTTGTGGTCAGTGTCTATATCTGCTTCTGGGTAGCTTCTACAGTCTTTTACTTGATTTCTAAACTGTTGTCTAACAAGAATGTAATCTATTTGATATCTTTCTATATCTCCTGGCATCTTCCACGTATATCGTCTTCTAGCATGATGTTGAAATAATGTGTTTGTAATGATTAAATTGTTCTTGTCGCAAAATTCTACCAGCCTATTTCCTCTGTCGTTTCTAGTGCCTAAACCCAATAAACCTACTATCGCTCCTTCCCTACCCAAACCTACCACTGCATTAAAATCCCCCGTAATTATTAAATTTTCATGTCCTTTTACGTGTCTTAATATGTCTTCGATATCTTTGTAGATTGCTTATACCTCTTCGTCACTGTAGCTAGAGGTGGGCATGTATACTTGTATTATTACTGTGTTTAGCGGTTTAGATTCTAATCTAACCATGAGTACTCTTTCATTCTTTTGTAAGTAATTTTCTACACAGTATCCTATCTTTTTCCGCATAACTATCCTCACACCCAAATTTCCTTCCTCGGCTCCTGAATGAATTACCCTGAAGTCTCCACTCCAAAAATCCCCCGCCTCTGGCCACCGAACTTCGCTGATCCCTACGATGTCTAATGATAACCTATTCATTTCGATTTTTAGGTTCTCTAGCTTACCCACTTTCTTCATAGTTCTAACATTTCACGCTCCGACTCGCAAAATGTTCCCGACTCTTATTCTTAACTTTCCGATCGCATCCTCCGAAGTAGTCCCCTCCCGGAGATCCGAATGGGGGACTATTTTAACTCAGGAATCTTTTACCCCAGAGAATGCCATCATTTTATTATAATTTAGGTACGCTGTGTACTTGGGAGGTAATGTTGTGGTTTTCCGTTGCCTTCCACATCGCGGTAGTGTGTCTTAGACTGCCATACCGACCCCTATGGTCTCTGCCAATCTAAGTACCAAAAGAGCCGCTGCCCTCTTTTGGGGACCTGTCTTAGTCTGGTTCCTCACTAACGACCCTACTACTTTGGTTGGACCAGTAGTTTGGCTCTTTAGCTCATTAGAACACGCAAGCCATTTCATCTGTTCTAGTAATCTAGAACTTCGGCAAGGTGCAGGTCCATTCGAAATGGAAATTATATTTAGTACATATGTATTGTAGGGAATTTTTCTGTAGAATTATTTTAGGGATATTACACATAATTGTGTAATCTTGTTTTAAAAATACGGTATTACGCCTTATAAATGTGATCTAAGATTCTCCGGTAATGTTTTAAAGAGGATAACCTTTATTATTATGTGATTTTCTGGTAACAACGCTTCTGTCGTATCGTGGAATGGACATGTTGTTTTATCGAACAATCAGAACGCGTAACGTAAGGCGGTTGTGGTAAACAAGTTGAAAAAGAGACAGCAGCCATGGCCACTTCTGATGTGACCAACTATCTCGACTGAGAATTGCGAAGGTGCATTAAATGACTTAACCATCTTACATCTCCGATACTTATTTTATGTCAAAATTTCATAGTTTTCTCGTACTTATTTAAAAAAAAAATTCAAGCACTACACTTAAATAATTTCACGTTGCTTAAAGATTCAGCGTTCATTTCCCTATTATTCCTATCATCACACAACTTACCGCATTCTTTAATCGTGGTTGGCATATCTTTCATTTGAACAACTCAAGAAATATTTAGGACTTGTAATAGCTCTTGTCGGGTTGCTGTTTTATTCTTTGAATGCATATAGCGCGCGCAAACTATACTTCTGTAGTGAACAGCCGACTTACACAATTGCAACTATGAGAAATTTCCATTTGATGTGTTTTGTTTCGCAAATATCTCAATCATTTTCTTTACAACTCCATTTCTCAACAATTCCTGTATATCATAGGGGCGTTTGTACATTTCTTTCTGCTTCTTCCTGAAAATGTGGGCCGCGTTGTTGTTTCATCGATACTCCCTTATTGTTTTTGGTATATTAGGAAACCATGCTACTTTTATGTTTAAATAACCGTCTATCGTTTAATTATTTTTGTATGGTTTTAGTAGCTATTGTTTTTGAAATTACCGCGTAGGTATATTTGAGTAGGTTGTTTGATTTTCTTATGGCAGTGGATGCACTCGGTAGTAAGACGATTTGTCTAGATCTCATATGCAGCCTAGTTATCAGCGTGTTAGTATAGGATTTACGTTGTCGATAACGTTACAGGTGGTCCCCATCTTTACTTTCTACCATTTCTCTGGGATGCTCATCCTAAAAAATATAGTTTTTCGTATCCCTTTATCTCCCATTAAGGCTTATTTTCCTTCGTTGAACCTATGTTTGTACCGAAACGACCGTCCATTATGTAAGAGTGGTTTTCCTTTACTCCAGACGGCTGCCTATATTTTAGATAGTTGAGCAGTGCTTTGCTATCCACCCTTTCTTTCTATGCTTTTGCTGAATGCAAGTCCTTCCTCTTCCCCCTTCTACATGCTTTCTAGGAAGATCCAAGCATGCCACTTCCCACTTTAATCTTTTCTATTTTTTTTGTTTACTTTTGAAGTCGCTGAATAGTTTACAGAGTTGAAATCTCCAAAATTGGGACATGGGTGTGAGGACTTCCGTCTGGCTTTGTATTGCTGCCGCATTCTGCTGGGCTATATCTAGTCTTTGTAAGTGCAATCGGTTCTTGATTTCGCCAGTGAACTAGTTCTCCTTTAATCAACGCAGTGGTGCAGGGTCTGCATTTAAATTTCTACCTGGTGCTCAAGCCGTGTTTATGAACGGGTGGCGCTCTACGGAATCTTTCCTTCTGGAGAACATGCGGAAAATTGCATTTTAGGATTTTACAAAGTGTTGCTACTTGCTAGGAAAACAATTTCAGTTATATATTACTCAAATTTAGATCAGGGTAAAAAATTAATTAACGACATCAAATAATTTTAATCACCCTGTATAAAGAAACAAATAGAAATTACGTGCGAAATTTATATTAATTAATTCAATTTTTAAGTAACGGGTATTATACAAAGTGTACAAATAATAATTAATATTTAATTGGTATTCGCTAAAAATTAAAGGGTAGAAGTCAATGCCATTAATTATTATTTTAATTGGAGTTAATTGAACCATTAGTAATATATAATAAGCATAAAAGCCTGTGAAAATCCAAGGTTGGTAACAAACAGCTAAAAGGAAGGTTAAAATACCATGAAACAAAGCTCGGAGAATTATATTAAAACGTTCATTAGGAGCACACACCTGCAAACTTGTAAATGTCAAATTCTAATAAATTTGAATAGATAAACCTGCAGCTTCTACGTATATTGGAAACGGTCGGATGTTTTAGCAGGAAATGCTAGATGAGGGGTTATTTTACTCACGTGGATTTAAATAGCATATAGACTGGAATGTTGATTTGTACCACTCAGACCAAGATAGAAAGGGACGGATAAAACGCGTAAAGCAGAGACACTGATAATAGAAAGCGTGTTTTGTGAAACGTCACTAGGTCTACGATTAGTTGAAATAAGATGCAAACATGAGAGGGGAAGCATAACAGTTGGTGTGTATAATTAATTAGTTGTTCACAGACGTGTTGCGAGGCGTGTGGAAAATTCTTAGATTTTCAACTTGGACGTGTGCAAATTTTTAGTAGAATCGCTGTGCCGAGCCGTCGGAAGGGAAAATAGAATGCGAAATTCTAAAAATTGTCCGTTGCGGGACAAATTCGATTTGCAAGCGGGCCAATTTGAAATTGAAATTTTATAATGCTGCAATTTATGCTGAAATTTAATTTTGAAATTTTAATGTATTGTGAATATTGGTGTAAATAGAGTTAACGTTGATGTTTGTGGTAGGAATGTGTTTCTTTATAAATGAGGATGAAAGTTTTAGCTAGGTGAGCAGCCGAGGCGGAGAGAGTAAAGAGGCGATTATCAGAAGGCAATTCAACGGACAAGAGAATCACAGCAAATCTTGGCGCCCAATTCGTGAGGCGCGATTTTACAGGATCTTGACGGCCCAATCTGTGGGGCACGAATGATTAGCAGAAAGTACCAGTACCCGTGACCAAAGAGGCGCATTTCACAGGAATATATATATATATATATATATATATACATATATATAATTATACTTTTCTTAGGTAATAGGTCAAATTAAAAACACTAATTCAATCCATTTAATTTATCACTTCAAACGTTTCAACCCTAATTGCGGGTCTTTTTCAATGACATAGTTCTATAAATAGAATACCATCTATTCTCAGACTATTGTATTATTCTCTCCGGCTTCAGAACTTGGATTTTTCTCCCCGGCTTTAGAAGCCCTATTATTATTGCACTTTAGTTTAAATAAAATTCCCCCAAAACCTACTTACGTTTAATCGGCAATCGTAATTTTCATCTTCGCACTTATACAATTTTTCACTTTAAATTATTACGTATCACTTTATTTCATAGTGGCGCACCTCGGCCTTTGTTGAGTTGAAAACTGACTTCCTTGTCACTGTACCTGCTAATATATCATTTACCTCCTACTCCCTCAGTGGGTATGGTCTACAAACTCGTCGCTCATTATAACCAATCAAATCTTTGCATTTAAAGTAGTTTCTGATGTAATTTTCTATGCTTTCAAATAATTGTGACCTGCTCGCAGCTGTCTTCGTTATCAAACATGCGGTGTTTTGATGAATTTAATTGCTTTTCCATAAACAACTGATGCAATTCGACTTTTAATTTTCATATCTGCCTGTTATTTACGCAATTTTTAATCACCTCTCTTTATCAAAGTTCTTAACTACTTGCACGCATTTACATTATGCTTCCTGAAGCTCTATCTCTTATCTCAGTATTAGCCTAATTGTCTGGAACTCTTTTGAATGCGTGTTTAATTACACTTTATTATGTTTACTTATAAAATACGCGTGCTTCCACTGAAAAATATCAATACTCTCCTTACCTAAATTAACTAAAACTTTATCTACATGGTGTTAAATATTTACTATCTACTTAATGCATGTTTTCCTTATTCCTACGCTAACTATGCGTCTTCCTATGTCTATCTGCGTCGCTTAAAACTATTTATACTTTATATACAGGGTTGACTGCTTACTATTTACAAACTATTTCCATTTCTCAATTCTTTACTAAATAAATGCAGTTTTCTGCTGCCTATGGTAATTTCTCATTTCTAAACGACCTTTACTATAAAGTACACCCTTAAACAACCCCTTATCACAGCAATATATATATATATATATATATATATATATATATATATATATATATATATATATTATTTTATGACTTTATTTTATTATATAATATAAGTAATGGGTTTTAGGTCTGCTAGATGATTAATAAGACTCTTTTTTATTACCTAAATTTTCGAATATATTTTTATTCTTCTTCAGAGGTATAAATTGAGGTTTAAAATATATGTAATGGCATCAGATCATCATCATTAGGTCTTCAGTCCTAGAACTGGTTAGACGCGTACCATCATTGTTTCCTATTCTGAACTAACCTACAGATTTCCCTGAAATTTGCACCGTTTGCATCATTAACTATCTCATCTAGGTCTACATCTACCTCTTTTTTCCTATCTCTGCTTGTAATATATCCCATACTATTCCCCAAAATGTCTTACAACGTATTCCGCCCTTCTATTTCTCTTTTTCCCCAGATATCCTTGTTTCCCTACTATTTCTATACCTTACTTGTTATTATCTTTGTGTGTCCATGCTATCGTCCTCATACATCTTAAGCACGGCATTTCAAAAGGCTGCTACCATTTGTCTGTCTGCGTTTCAGACTGCCCGTATTTCATAGGCATATTGTGGTTTGCTCCACACATATGCTTTCAACAATTTTCTTCTTGTTCTATGTTTGTTGCCTTTCCTCATAGGCGCTGTTTTTTCTTGTTAGATGCAGTTCGATCACCTTCTATTGTTTTACAGTTATACGCCCTATTTCTCCGACCTTAAGTGGTTGTGAAGGGAGGTAAGCAACCTGTGGCTGCCAAGTTCCCCCAACACTTAACCATTTAACGATTTAATATATTTCCCAATTTATTTTTTCGCACAGCCAACATTAGTTCGAGATATTTCGCAACCAACAACTAGTTGTTTATACTAATCATCAGATTTATCTGCGCTTATTTTTTCGTCATTAGGTTTTCCGTCTCAAAACTGGTTGGACACGTGCCTACACTTATTTATATTCTGAGCTAGCCTACATAGTTCCCTGAAATACTTACACAGCATGTGTATTCAGCTCGTTACTCTTCTATTGTTTTCTTATTTTATGCCCTATTTTACCGGGATTCAGTGAAGGAGGTTAAGCAACCTGTGGCTACCAAGATCCCCCAACACTTAGACATTTGCCGAAGTAATGGTTTTCCAGTAAATCCTTTCACACACTTAACATTATTCGAGAATATTGCCCAACCAATTCTTGTAGTTACTTACAATAATCATCATGTTTAAGCACAGTTATCTTTTCGTCATTAGTTTATCCATCTTGGGATTGGTTGGATGCGTGCCTCCATTGATTTCTATTCTGGGCTAGCCTACACATCTCCCTAAAACTCCTACAGCCTACATCTTTTACTATCTGTGTGCAGTAGTCTAACCTAGGTCTGCCTCTTCTTCTCTTTTTTCCTATCTCTGCTTCTAATATATTCCGCACTATTCCCTCATGCCGTAGTATGTGGCCTATCATCCTATCTCTCCTATTTTTTACCGTTCTCCACATATTTCTTTCTTCTCCTACCATATTTAGTACCTCTTCGTTCTTAACTTTGTTTGTCCATGATATCTTCATCATACGTCTGTAGCACCACATTTCAAAGGCTTCTACCTTTTTCTTGTCCGCTTCTCCTACTGTCCAGGCTTCACAGCCGTACAGTGCTGTGCTCCACACATATGTTTTAAGCAATCTTTTCCTTGTTTCTATGTTTGTGGTCTTTGAGCACAGTAGTTGCTGTTTCTTGTTAAAAGTAACACGACCTTGTGCTAATTTTTGTTTTATATCTTTTGTGCTTTTTCCATCTTGCGTTATTTGGCTTCCTAGGTAGCAGAAATCCTTAACCTCTTGTAAGTTCGTGTTACATACTTGTATTCTTGTTTTTGATTTATTTTCCCCACCTTTGCATACTAAAACTTTAGTTTTAGTTTTGTTAATTTTCTTACCGTATCTCTCTGTTAGAACCGTTTCCATTTCATTAAGAGCAGCTTCTAACTCTTCCTTGCTAGACGCTAATACCGCTATATCATCTGCAAATCTAAGCATATCAATTTTTTGTCCCTGCATAGTAATTCCAAATGTCTTCCTGCATTTGACTGTATTCATTGCCTCTTCTATGTACAAGTTAAAAATCAATGGGGATAGGGCACATCCCTGTCTCACTCCTTTCCTAATGTTTACTTCTCTATGTTCCTGCTCTAATTCTATTACTGCTGTTTGCTCTTTGTATAAGCTATGTACTATTCGTCTATCCCTATAACTCATTCCAATCTTTTTGAGTATATCAAACATTTTTTTCCATTTTACATTGTCGAATGCTTTTTCCAGATCTACAAACCCTATATACACGCTTTCCCCTTTTTCTATTGTTTTCTCCATTATCACTCTCAGAGCTAAAATAGCCTCCCGTGTTCCCCTGTTTCGCCTAAACCCAAATTGGTCTTCTCCTAGTATTTCTTCCGCCCGTTTTTCCATTCGTCTTTGCACAATTCTAGTTAATATTTTTGACACGTGTGCTGTCAAACTTATTGTTCGAAAATTTTCACATCTATCCGCGCCTTTCTTTTTTGGTATAGTTACTATGATGCTACGTTTGAAATCTTTGGGTATCTCGCCTGTCTCATACATATAGCTTACAAGTTGGAAGAGACGTTCTGTTACTGCTTGTCCAGCGGCTTTTAGAGTTTCTGCTTGCACCATATCTGTACCCGGCGCCTTACCATTTTTCAGACTCTTTAATGCTAATTCAAACTCGTCTCGAAGTATAGGATATCCCAAGTCATCATTTTCAATGTCTGATTCCTGTTCTAATGCAGTTAGTTCGTCTCCTGCATATAAATTCCCTATATATTCTTGCCATCTACCCCACTTTCTCTACGTTTTGTATGATGACGTTTCCTTGTGCGTCCCTTATATTTTTGCTATACGGTTATATATCCCTAAAATTCATTCTAATTAATTTGTATGCTTCGTCTGTCTTTCCTATTTCCATCTTTGTTTGTACCTCTTTGCACTTTTCATCAATCCACTGTTCTTTAGCTTTCCTGCAATTTCGAATAATTTCCCATTTTATGGTTTTGTATCTCTGTTTTCATGTTTCGTCTGATTTGTTTTTGTATTTTCGTCTTTCTTCTATTAAATTCAGGATATCCTTTGTTATCCATGGTTTCTTATTTTCTTTTTGTGTATACCCCAGAATATCTCTGGCCGCCATGTCTAGGCTGGATTTAATGTTATTCCATTCTGTTTCTACTTCCTTAGTATCAGATATTTTCCCGATATCATTCAGCAATTCATTTGACTTTTTTTCGAATCTTTCCTGAATATCTTTATCTTTTAGTTTCTCCAAGTCCAAGTGCCTTTTTCCGTTCCTTTTTTCAGATTTTTAAATTTAAGTGCGGCCTTCATAATTACGATGTTGTGGTCAGTATCTATATCTGCTTCTGGGTAGCTTCTGCAGTCTTTTACTTGATTCCTAAACCGTTGTCTAACAAGAATGTAATCTATTTGATATCTTCCTATATCTCCTGGCATCTTCCACGTATATCGCCTTCTAGCATGATGTTGAAATAAGGTGTTTGTGATGATTAAATTGTTCTTGTCGCAAAATTCCACCGGCCTATTTCCCCTGTCATTTCTCGTGCCTAAACCAAATAAACCTACTACCGCGCCTTCCCTACCCTCACCTACCACGGCATTAAAATCCCCCGTAATTATTAAACTTTCATGTCCTTTTACGTGTCTTAATATGTCTTCGATATCTTTGTAGATCGCTTCTACCTCTTCGACACTGTAGCTAGAGGTGGGCATGTATACTTGAATTATTACTGTGTTTACCGGTTTAGATTCTAATCTAACCATGATTACTCTTTCATTCTTTTGTAAGTAGTTTTCTACACAGTGTCCTATCTTTTTCCGCATAACTATCCCCACACCCACATTTCCTTCCTCTGCTCCTGTATGAATTACCCTGAAGTGTCCACTCCAAAAATCCCCCGCCTCTGGCCACCGAACTTCGCTGATCCCTACTATGTCTAGTGATAACCTATTCATTTCGATTTTTAGGTTCTCTAGCTTACCTACTTGCTTCATACTTCTAACATTCCACGCTCCGACTCGCAGAATGTTCCCGACTTTTTTTTTTAACTTTCTAATCGCATCCTCCGAAGTAGTCCCCTCCCGGAGATCCGAATGGGGGACTATTTTAACTCCGGAATCTTTTACCCCAGAGAATGCCATCATGTTTGTAACAATTTAAGTACGCTGTGTACTTGGGAGATAATGTGGTGGTTTTCCGTTGCCTTCCACATCGCGGTAGTGTGTCTTAAGACTGCCATACCGACCCCTATGGTCTCTGCCAATCTAAGTACCGAAAGAGCCGCTGCCCTCTTTCAGGGACCTGTCTTAGTCTGGTTCCTCACTAACGACCCTACTACTTTGGTTGGACCTGTAGTTTGGCTCTTTAGCTCATTAGAACACGCAAGCCATTTCACCTGTTCTAGTAATTTAGAACTTCGGCAAGGTGCAGGTTCATTCGAAATGGAATGGCATCAGATATATAATTAAAAAAATGTAAAGGATTGTTGAAACATAATAAAATTACTTTGTGTATGTTTCAACAATCTTTTACATTTTTTTATTTATATATCTGATGAAACAAGAAACAAAAAGAACTTTATCAACACTAGAGAAAGGGGCAGAATCAGGTAGTTCGGTAAAATTAGATACAGGAGTAAATCAGGTAGAACTTAATTAACATTAGATAATGGATCAGAATCAGGTAAAACTTCAGCAAAGTTAGATAAAAGCGTAGAATCAGGTAGAACTTCGTCGACATTAGATAAGGTAGCATAATCAGGTTAAATTTCATCAACATTAAGTAAAGGAACAAAATCATGTAGAACTTCAGCTACAATTGAAACTGCTTTCCCTAAAACAAGAGATAAAGAAACAGAATCGGGTAAAGTATCTGCTATAATAAGATTTGCTTCTTTGACAACGACAGAAAAAGGAAACATTAGCAGGTGAAACTTTGACAGCAAGCGCAACAAGAAATATCGATTCGCGTTCACGAACTTCAACAGGACCTCCTCTGTCGATATGATAAGTTATCGTCATTTCATTTACATCTACTATTGCAGACACGACAGGAATTTCTTTTGTAGAATCATTTAAGGCAGTATGAACAAACTCTTGAGTTGCTGCCTTTTAGTCACCAATTTGAAATATGGACTCCAATCATGGAGCAGGCACAGTCTGAGGTGGAAATGAATACGTAGGATTCGTTTGATCATCATTTGAACAGCTAAGGACGAAAAAAGTTTGTTTTTTATTAAGAGGTGTTTGGTGAGTAGAGATGTGATAGCCGTGGAAAGCAATATTATAGTTCGAAGGTTCATATAGTGAAAAGAGTATGCTGTGATGGTAGCAGGACGACTAGAAAGAGGTGCAGGGAAATACGCAGAACTAGAAGCACGAGAAATGTTGTTCAAAATAATACGAGGAACACTATTTATGTATTGAGAACTGGCAACACTGATATTGCCCGGTGAAATCTGAACTTTCATCTTAAAATTTGAGATTTTTGAGGTTATAGGTACGCAGAACGTTTTGACGTGCGAGCATTATTTGTGTTTTTTGGTGTGTTTAATATTTCATCTCAGCTAAAATATGGAATTAACTCGCGAAAATTTTCGAGCTTTGAAGTGTGGTTCAATCGCATGCTAAAGTATATAGATCTTAAAAGCGATTATTTTGAAAAACAATAAAAGTATCTTTCATGAAATTCATTTGTTTATTCTTTCCATTCTCAATATATAAATAATGTCTCTCGTATTTGCCGAAGAAGGGTCTGTCTTGGTAGTAGTAGGATGACAGGGATGAGGTACAGCTGAGAATGTAGAACTAAAAATAAAAAGAATTTGGTTCCTATTAGTAGTAGGATAACAGTTCGGACGGTTGCTTCCGGTAACTATCTTATGCTCGCAACCATAGCAATGTAGTACTTGAGGACTAATACAACGTGTTGGCACATAATAACCAGGTCGATCACAATTGAAGCATGTGACTTGACGGATAGACGTAAACATAGGAATAGGAACAGAAGAAGCACCAGAAAAAATATTTGACATAATAGTGGGCGTTGGCGGAATCTTAGCAGTTCGGTTATGAAGCAGTAGTGGTTTTTCCAATCAAGGCGGATTTATAAGCAAAATCCAGTTCAGCGGTAAAAGTGTGAGTAGGACTAGAAGTAGCCACCGGAGTAGTGGCGGGACAGAATGTTTTTATTTTAGTTTCAAAAGTAGTGCGAAGATCGTGAAAAGTATAGAGTAATTACCAACGAATTTGGCACTCTGCTTCTGTTGAAGGAAGCTCACTACAGCGACGTCCCGTGTGGACCCACAGGGAACTCGTACGTTTGAACGCGAGTGAAAATTTGTCACCATCAAATTCAGCAAGGAATCGTGGAAGCTCTTGTATAAAAGTTGTGCTGCATGGTGACCAACGTAACAGAGTTTGACAGGAATAGGAAGGAGTATCCCTTCGCGTTCGACGCGATAAACACACTTTACAGATCTACGTAGTTCGTCTTCGTAGAACTTAGGATGAAAGGCACGAGAAGCTAATTCGTACTGGAGTTTGGTTTCTCGCAAATGGTCTACATGTATAATCCAACGCCCCTCTTAATTCAATAAAAGAGTATCGAAACCAACACAAGTTAAAATATACCTGAAGAAGTTATCGAAATCTAAAGAAACCAAAAAGAAAAATTGCTAGGAATTATAAAATAGAATCTAGAAATACTAATAGAATTGGAGCAACAAAATAGAATCTAGGAATTAAAATAGGGCACAAGTGTTTATAGAAACTGGAATTGCCAGCGAAAACACAACTCTGGTAACTCGACATTAAGAATACACAAGAATTAGATTTCGGGCTTGCTCAAAATGTCATAGAGTATGGTGGGTCATACAGAAAGAAAAAATAAGTAAAATAACTGTTCGAGAAATCAAACCATTAAATATATTTCAGTTTAAAATTAGGGTTCATATATATTATTTAGCAGACCGAATGTATGACTAACACAGGGAAAGTTTTTCAATCTTCCTTCAACTTGCAAAGGGTCCTATCACATGTTTTAATCTATTGCAGTCAGTCTCAGGTAAACTAGGAATGTATGAGTAATACTTTAATGTTTTCTAACAAAGGGGTTTGTGGAATTTCTAAGACAGGTAACGGGTTTTATGAACAGGACTAAGGTAAAATGTTTCTTAAGAAAGTGTGTGTAAAGTTAGTTCATGTTTATACTTTGAACTTGAAGGTGCGTCTTCAAGTTGTGCTTTTCTACATGTAATTAAACTTCAAGTTACCTAAAAAATGTAATGTTTTTAATCAACCATTATAATAATAAACTTTTAATTGGTCCTTCGAAAATTATTTAATTAGTAAATAAATAAACGTAAAATATTTACGCATTAACGACCTATGGTGTAACACTTCAATATGTACTTCTGCTACATAGTTGAAATTGTTTGTACATTTCTGTTAAATTATCTAGTGAATTACTACCACATAAAATGTCATCAACATAGCACTGCGAAAGGAGTGCATCTGATGCAAGAGGATATTTTTCTTTATTTTGAAATGCTAGTTCATTTAAAATACGGGTCGCTAAATATGGAGCGCTATTTGTACCATATGTTATCGTTAGAAGTTCTAAGCACTTCAACGGTTCTTGTGGAGTGTTGCGCCACAGAATATTATGGAGAAACATGTGAAAAGGATTGATTCGGATCATTCTGTACATTTTTTGTATGTCACAGGTTAAAACAAACGTAAAGGTTCGGAAACGACATAGTATGTCAAATAATTCTGGTTGGACAGAAAACCCTTTAAACATTATATCATTTAACGAAACACCTGTGGAGGTTTTTATACTTGCATCAAAGACGACGCGCAATTTTGTTATGCAACTATCTTCTCTTAATACACAATGGTGGGGAAGAAAATATTTGTTTTCATTGATCTCATTTTTGAAGGATAATGGAATATATCTAGCATGATTTAGTGAAACATACTCATCTAACAACGTTATAGAAAATTACAATTTATTTGTAGTATGCAGAAATCAATCAATCTCGGAAGTTCAACGTATCAGGGCACGAGAAAAATGACTAAAGAAAACCGCTAATGAAGAAATTTCTGAAAAATATATAGTAAGCATAGAAAATAAAAACTACCAGCTACAAATGTGTACTTTAGGGAAGCGCTGAGCTGCCATGGATTTTCTAATAATTTACAGAAAAACTGTAAATTTACAAAAAAACTGTAAATTTACAGAAAAACTGTAAATTTACAATTTAAGCTCAATATGTTCCGTTGCAGTGACTACGCTAAAACATTTATTCGAATGGATTCGATAATGAATGAATCCCAACAACAATATCAGTCGTTGTATCTAGTGTGTGCTTCGACAAGATGACCTTGACCCTCCCAACAGCAAATTATTTTATTTTCTGTATAGCACCTTATTGCACCAACATTGCATCACATAGCACCACAAGACTTGTAGCTAGCACCCAAAAACGATGTCAATTATTACAGTTCAAAGTTTGGGGAGCTAAAGTGATGCCAGCCACCCCACTACACTTTTTTTTAAATTTTTCTCTTGCACCTGATGGCACTAACTTAGCACCACATAGCACCACCATTCTCACAGCAGGACCCAAAAATTGGCGAAGATATAGCAATTCAAAGTTTAGGGCTTCAGCTCTCCCCCCCCTCCACTACATTTTTTTCAAATTTTTCCTCTTGCACCTGTTAGAACTAACATAGTACTACATAGCACCACCAGTCCCAAGGCTAGCACTCAAAAAATGACGTGGATATATAGCAGTTTATAGTTTATGCCGTTGGCGATGTTAGCCCCCTACTCCACTTTTCTTAATTTTTTTCTCTTACACTTGCTAGTACTAAATAGCACCGCATAGTACTGCCAATCGTATAGCTGGCACCCAAAAAATTGCGTAGATATAACAGTTTAAAATTTAATCTTTTCTCGCATTTGCTAGTACATCAGCCATCCCCACACACGCTTTTGAAATTTTTCCTCTTGCAACTGTTAAAACTAATATAGCACTACATAACACCGCCAGTCCCATAGCTAGCACCCAAAAAATGTCGTAGCTATACGATTGGTGGTGCTATGCGGTGTTATGTTACTACTAGCAGATGCAAGAAAAAAAAATTAAAAAAAGTAGAGTGGGGGGCTAACATCGCCAAAGGGCATCAATCTTAAATTGCTATATCTACGTCAATTTTTGAGTGCTGGTCTTGGGACAGGTGGTGCTATGTAGTACTATGTTAGTTCTAACAGGTGCAATAGAAAAAATTTGAAAAAAATGTAGTGGGGAGGCTGACGCCCTAAACTTTAAATTGCTATATCTTGGCCAATTTTTGGGTGCTAGCTGTAAGAATGGTGGTGCTATGTGGTGCTATGTTAGTGCTATCAGGTGCAAGAGAAAAATTTGAAAAAAAAGTGCAGTGGGGAGCTGGCATCTCCTTAGCGCCCCAAACTTTGAACAGTAATAACTGACATCGTTTTTGGATGCTACCTACAACTCTTGTGGTGCTATGTGATGCAATGTTGGTGCAATAAGGTGCTATACAGAAAATAAGATAATTTGCTGTTGGGAGGGTCAAGGTGATCTTGCCGAAGCACACACTGATATTGTTGTTGAGATTCATTCATTATCGAATTCCATTCGAATAAATGTTTTAGCGTAGTCACTGCAACGGAACATGGGCTTAAACTGTAAATTTACAGTTTTCTGTAAATTTACAGTTTTTCTGTAAATTATAAAAATAAACGTTTTGGAAAATCCATGGCAGCTCAGCGCTTCCCTAGTAGTTGCCAACACAAACGAGTCCAATGTTGTTTTTGAAAGAAAACAGTGGAATAGTTGTTGCTAACACATCACTCAATAAGTCCGTAGGATAACTAAGAAAAACACATTTTTTGGCGAAATTCGATTTTATTCATCAACATATATTCCTTCAAGAGTGATACAATCAGTCCAACGCCGTTCTAGCATTTCGATACCTTTTTTGTAAAACAATTCGTCTTTGGCCTCAAAATAAGCTTCAGTTTCAGCGATCACCTCTTCATCCGAGCCAAATTTTTTCCGGCGAGCATTTTTTCAGGTCTGCGAACAGGTAGTAGTCGCTGGGGCCAAATCTGGAGAATACGGTGGGTGCGGAAGCAATTCGAAGCCCAATTGGTGCAATTTGGCCATCGTTGCGATCGACTTGTGACACGGTGCATTGTCTTGGTGAAAGAGAATTTTTTCTTCTTCATGTGTGGCCGTTTTTGGCAATTTCTTCCTTCAAACGCACTAATAATGCCATGTAGTATTCGCTGTTGATTCTTCTTCCTTTCTCAAGATAGTCGATGTACAAAATTCCGTGCGCATCCCAAAATACAGACGCCAAAACCTTACCAGCCGACTTTTGCGGTTTTGGCCGCTTTGGACGTGGTTCTCCAGCTGCAGTCCACTCAGCTGACTGCCGATTAGACTCTGGAGTGTGGTGGTGGATTCATGTTTCATCCATTGTCACATACCGACGCAAAAAGTCCTTTTTATTCCGGTTGAACAGCTCCAAACAGCTCTCAGAATCATCGACACGTTGTTGTTTTTGGTCCACTGTGAGTAAACGCGGCACCCACTTTGGGAAAAGCTTTCTCATGGACAAATGTTTATGCAAAATAGTGTGCACACTGCCTTCTGATATCTTCAAGGTGTCAGCTATCTCACGCAATTTCACTTTTCTGTTTTCCAAAACGATTCGGTGGACTTTTTTGATGTTTTCCGGTGTAACAACCTCAATTGGCCTTCCAGAGCGTTCAGCATCGTCAGTGTCTGTACGGCCACGTTTAAAATCAGCAAACCACTTCTCCACCGTTTGCCTCGATGGAGCAGAGCCCGGATAACACTTATAAGCCATGCTTTGGCTGCAATGGTATTTTTACCCATCAAAAAGCAATGATAAATCAACACGCGAAATTGCTTGGAATTCATTTTTTGGAAAAACTCAAAAGTATCGTCACTTGAACCTCTGTAACTTGTAATACTAATCGTCGGATTGTCATGAAATTTTGACAGATATCTTTTTAAGGTTAGTACTTCCTACAAATCATATGGATTATTACTTAGCAACGCCATCTATGTATCATCCTACGGACTTATTGAGTGATGTAGTAAAACAAATTATATTTAGTACGTTCTTACTAAACACTGATTTATGCAGCAATGATAATTCTATTAAAAACGATCTTCCAACCTTGCTTTTACTGATTGTAAGATTAATATTACTTGTTACAATGAAGGATCATAAATAAATAACAAAATGAGAGGTGCGTGAAGTTAGCCGCAACATTTTTGAATTTTTTAAAAATATTTATGTCATAATTAGGCGCCAATTAGGCGCCATTTTGCGCCGCTAAAACTAAATTTTGCGCCGTCTTGGCAAACAAGTTATTGATAAAATAAGATTTTTCCGGCCAAGTTCACGAAGCCGCACTTTTTTTCAATTTTCAGAAAATCTTTATTCCATAATTTAGCGCCAATTAGGCGCCATTTTGCGCCGTTGAAACGAAATTTTGGGCCTTCCTGTGTATCAAGTTATTCGCAATATACTATTTTTCTGAACTCCAAAAACGTGAAGTTGGCCGCGACTTTTTTTAATTTTGAAAAAAATTTTGCACCACAATTAAGCGGTAACTAGGCGCCATTTTGCGCCGTTAAAACGAAATTTTGCGCCGTTCTGTGTAACAAGTTATTCGAAAAAAACCATTTCTCCAAACTAGCCTAAAATCGTGAAGTTGGCCGCGACTTTTTTGAATTTTGAAAAAAATTTTGTACCACAATTAAGCGGTAATTATGCGCCATTTTGCGCTGTTAAAACGAAATTTTGCGCCCTCCTGTGTAACAAGTTATTTGAAAAAAACTATTTCTCCATACTACCCAAAATCGTGAAGTTGGCTGCGACTTTTTCGAATTTTGACAAAATTTTGTACCAAATTTAAGCGTTAATTAGGCGCCATTTGCGCCGTTAAAACGAAATTTTGCGCCCTTCTGTGTAACAAGTTATTCGAAAAACCATTTCTCAACTAGCCCAAAATCGTGAAGTGCCGCGACTTTTTGAATTTTGAAAAATTGTACCACAATTAAGCGGTAATTATGATTGCGCCGTTAAAACGAAATTTTGCGCCCTCCGGTGTAACAAGTTATTTGAAAAAATATATTTATCCGAACTGCCTAAAAGCATGAAGTTTTTGGGAAAACGGCGCAAAATGGCGCCTAATTACCGCTAAAATTTGGTACAAAATTTTTCAAAATTCGAAAAAGTCGCGGCCAACTTCACGATTTTAGGTCGCTTAGAAAAATAGTTTATTTCGAATAACTTGTTACACAGGAAGCGCAAAATTTTGTTTTAACGGCGCAAAATGGCGCCTAATTACCGCTTAAATTTGGTACAAAATTTTTTTCAAAATTCGAAAAAGTCGCGGCCAACTTCACGATTTTGGGTAGTATGGAGAAATAGTTTTTTCAACTAACATGTTACACAGGAGGGCGCAAAATTTCGTTTCAACGGCGCAAAATGGCGCATATTTACCGCATAATTGTGGTACAAAATTTTTTTCAAAATTCAAAAAAGTCGCGGCCAACTTCACGATTTTGGGCTAGTTTGGAGAAATGGTTTTTTTCGAATAACTTGTTACACAGAAGGGCGCAAAATTTCGTTTTAACGGCGCAAAATGGTGCCTAATTACCGCTTAAATTTGGTACAAAATTTTTTTCAAAATTCGAAAAAGTCGCGGCCAACTTCACGATTTTGGGTAGTATGGAGAAATAGTTTTTTTCAAATAACTTGTTACACAGGATGGCGCAAAATTTCGTTTCAACGGCGCAAAATGGCGCACAATTACCGCTTAATTGTGGTACAAAATTTTTTTCAAAATTCAAATAGTCGCGGTCAACTTCACGATTTTGGGCTAGTTTGGAGAAATCGTTTTTTTCGAATAACTTGTTACACAGAAGGGCGCAAAATTTCGTTTTAACTGCGCAAAATGGCGCCTAATTACCGCTTAATTGTGGTGCAAAATTTTTTTCAAAATTAAAAAAAGTCGCGGCCAACTTCACGTTTTTGGTGTTCAGAAAAATAGTATATTGCGAATAACTTGATACACAGGAAGGCCCAAAATTTCGTTTCAACGGCGCAAAATGGCGCCTAATTGGCGCTAAATTATGGAATAAAGATTTTCTGAAAATTGAAAAAAAGTGCGGCTTCGTGAACTTGGCCGGAAAAGTCTTATTTTATCAATAACTTGTTTGCCAAGACGGCGCAAAATTTAGTTTTAGCGGCGCAAAATGGCGCCTAATTGGCGCCTAATTATGACATAAATATTTTTAAAAAATTCAAAAATGTTACGGCTAACTTCACGCACCACGAAATGAGGAACTAGAAACGCAGAAAAATAATTTCCTACATCATAACAACTGTATATAATCGGGATTATACCATTCAAGATCTTAATAGGAGTGTTATTATAAAGAGTGAAATGGAAACGGATTATACCAAAATGTGTAATTTGGGATTGACGTCACGTGACATTAAAAAAAGACGTAGGGGGATTTAGTAAATGTTTAGCTAGAAAAACGGGTTTACGAACAGAATATCTACAATATTCATATTTCAAACACAGGTTACAGATAAATACTATATATATGTGAAATCCGATATCAAATGTTTGAGTAATTTTATACGCACACTCAAGCCAGTCTTTTATTTCAGACATCAAAAGGAAACGATACCCAATTTCTTATGCTATATTATGATCTCCCCGTCAACTTTCTTACCTGCTCATTTTTTGTTTTGACATAATACATAAATATAATAAGCCCAAGGGTTGCCCCAAGACAAATGCCTCGTTATAAATACCTAATTTTAGCTGCATAAAAAGCATATAAAGCTCCAGTCAACAGCTAATTTCAATTTGTATTTAGGCTAATTATCACATAAATGAGAAGAAGCCCTAGTTAAGGATACATAAAACCCATTTAGAATACAGTGGAGAAATATTATGTAGATGCTTGAAATGAAAAACGGTGCCCCCTAGGGAACGCGAACGGTATAACTTTATGTACTAATTTATTAGACGCGCTTTTACCTGGAGTTTATCTTTTCCATAATACTAATTAAAAAGACTCATTTCAAGAAAATTAATAAATAATAATGCTAATTAAACTGGCGGAAATTGTAGCTTGAAATATGTTCATTGTTTTATGTGGATGAGTTGCTTAATAAACTTGGAATCAGATATTAAAACAATCTCATGTAATATGCATACGCACGCAGTTGTTCGGAATATGATCTGGGGATTTTGATATTACATGGCTTTGTTCGATTTCGTGTCAAATATAAATCACAATGAACTGATAGCGTGGTTTACCGTAATGAAGGGGTAGGTCAATAGTCTTACACAATGCGGTGCCACCACTCAAATGAAGATGAACTGGCATAAAGAGGCCAAAGAAGGGTTTTAATGAAAAATATTGTCATTGTTATGTATCTGGAGTTATTTATAGGTATTCCGCAGTGGCTTTTTACACTTTTATTCCTAGATATCACTGCCGAGGACGGTAGTTCATCGATTTCTAACGTCAGTTCTATCAATTTTCATTTAGTTTCTGAGCATTTGTATTGTATTTAGTAGAAGAATGCTGTTGAATGTAACTAGTATATATAAATGTGCGCTGTGTGTCTCTATAAAATTAAACTAAATTAAGACAAGCTTTGCTAAATAAACAAGTTTATTTTAAAAAAAAAATACTTGGTTGTAGAAGTATTTAAGTAGGTTTTGAATACAAAAATTGCAAACATTTGGTAAAATGATCGTAAAAACTTTGAAAATTCTTAATTTAATTCAACCTCAAAAATCCTGTTATTTTGCATGCTTAAGAACGATCCTGCGGATTGTATATTCATCATCATTAGGTATTCAGTCCTAGAACTGGTTGGATGCGTACCCTCATTGTTTCCTAGTCTGAACCAACCTACGCATTTCCCTGAAATTTGCACAGTCTGCATCTATCACTATCTGTGTGCTAAAGTCTGATTTCGGTCTACCTCTACCTCTCTTTTCCTATCTCTGCTTGTAGCATATCCCGTACTATTCCCCAGAAATGCCTTAGAACCTATCCTGTCCTTCTATTTCTCCTATTTTTCGTTTTACATGGATATCTTTATTCCACTACTATTTCTACAACTTATTTGTTATTAACTTTGTCTGTTCATGCTACCATCTTCATACGTCTGAAGCACAACATTCCAGAAGGCTTCTATCTCTTTCTGTCTGCTTTTCCTACTGCCCCTATTTCATAGATGTACTGTGCAGTGCTACACACTATGCTTTGAACAGTTTTCTTCTTGTATCTATGTTCGTTGTATTCGAACATAGCAGTTGTTCCTTCTTGTTTGATGCAGTTCGGCCACCTTCTATTGTTTAACAGTTTTATACCCTATTTCACCGATATTCAGTGGCATATGAAGAGGGGTAAGTAGTCTGTGGCTGCCAAGTTCTCCCAGCAGCTGAACCTTTGTCGAATTAATTGTTTTTCCAATTTATCCTTTTGCACAATCAACATTATTTAAAAATATTTCACAAGCAACACCTGTAGTCGTTTAAAATAATCATCAGATTTAAGAGCACTTGTCTTTCGCCATTGGGTTTTACATCTTGAAACTGATTGGACTTGTCCCTAAGCTAATTTATGCTCTAAACTAGCCTACACCGTTCCTTGCAATTCTCACAACAGCCAATATCCAACTCGATTTCCTTCTATTATTTTCGAAATTATCTGCCCTATTTCAAGGAGATTCACTGGTATGTGAAAGGGGTTAAGCAGCCTGTGACTGCCAAGGTTCCTCCAACACTTAGACATTTGCCGTATTATAGTTTTCAAATAAACCTTTCGCACAATTAACATTAGTTGAGAGTATTACAAAACCAATATCTGTAGTTGTTTATAATACTCACCATGTTTAAGTACAGTTATTATTTTTGTCATTAGTTTTTCCATCTTGCGACTGGTTGGAAGCGTACCTCCATTGATTTCTATTCTAAGCTAGCCTACACATTTCTCTGAAATTCTCACAACCAACATCTTTCACTATCTGTGTAGTAGTCTAACCTAGGTCTACCTCTACTTCCCTTCTTTCCTATCTCTGCTTCTAATATATTCCGCACTATTCCCTCATGTCTTAGTATGTGGCCTATCATCCTATCTCTCCTATTTATTACTGTTTTCCACATAGTTTTTTCTTCTCCTACCATTTCTAGTACCTCTTTGTTCTTAACTTTGTCTGTCCATGGTATCTTCTTTATACGTCTGTAGCACCACATTTCAAAGCCTTCTGCCTTATTCTTGTCTGCTTCTTCTACTGTCCAGGCTTCACATTCATTCAGTGCTGTGCTCCACACATATGTTTTAAGCAATCCTTTCCTTGTTTCTGTGTTTGTGGCTTTTGAACACAGTAGTTGCTTTTTATTGTTAAATGTAGCACGACCTTGTGCTAATCTTTGTTTTATATCTTTTGTGCTTTTCCCATCTTGCGTTATTTGACTTCCTAGGTAGCAGAAATCCTTAACCTCTTGTAAAGTTCGTTACCTATTTGTACTCTTGTTTTTAATTTATTGTCTCCTCTTTTGCATGCTAGTACTTTAGTTTTATTTTTGTTAATTTTCATACCATATCCCTCCGTTGGCACTGTTTCTAATTCATTAAGAGCTGCTTCTAACTCTTCCCTGCTAGATGCCAATACCGCTATATCATCTGCAAATCTAAGCATATCAATCTTTTGTCCCTGCATATTAATTCGAAATATCTTCTTGCATTTGACAGTATCCATTGCCTCTTCTATGTACAAGTTAAAAATTAATGGGGATAGGGCACATCCCTGTTTCACCTCTTTCTTAATATTTACTTCTCTACCTTCTTGCTCTAATTTTATTACTGCTGTTTGTTCTTTGCATAAGCTATGTACTATTCGTCTATCCCTAAAACCCATTCCAATCTTTTTGAGTATTTTGAACGTTTTTTTCCATTTTACATTGTCAAATGCTTTTTTCAGATCTACAAACCCTATATATACGCCTTCCCTCATCTCTATTATTTTCTCCATTATCACCCTCAGAGCTAAAATAGCTTCTCGTGTTCCCCTGTTTTGCCTATACCCAAATTGATCTTCTTCTAGTATTTCTTCAGCTCGTCTTTCCATTCGTCTTTGTACAATTCTAGTTAATATTTTTTAAACGTGTACTGTCAAGCTAATTGTTCAAAAATTTTCACATCTATTCGCACCTCTTTTTTTTGGTATAGTTACTATGATGTTACGTTTGAAATCTTTGGATATCTCGCCTGTCTCATACATATAGCTTACAAGTCAGAAGAGACGTTCTGTTACTGCTTGTCCAGCGGTTTTTAGAGTTTCTGCTTACACTTTATCTGTTCCCGGTGCCTTACCATTTTTCAGACCCTTTAATGCTAATTCAAACTCCTCTCTAAGTATAGGATATCCCAGGTCATCCTTTTCAATGCCTTATTCCTGTTCTAATGTTGTAGTTCCTTTCCTGAGTATAAATTCCCTATATAATCCTGTCATGTAGCTACTTTCTCTACATTTTCTATAATGACGTCCTCCCCCCGCATCCCTTATATTTTTGCTATTTGGTTTTATATCCCTAAACTTCATTCAAATTGGTTTATATGCTTCATAGTAAGAGTATAATTGGCAATACTGCCGCCACATTTCCACCAGCATCCACATTTCCACACACATCTGGACCAAATTAACATATAAATTCCCATAAGGAGGAAATGAGGAGATTCATCTCCGCATTTCCACAAGCATCCACATTTCCACACACGAGATAAACCTATTTTTAAGATTTTTTTTACCGCTAACATTCTGGACCAAATAGTTTTCTTCGACTAACCATTTTTCATCTTTCGAGATAAACCTATTTTGTTTGGTATCAATTAATATTAGAATTTTCTCAGCTAGCCAAATTTCTAGAAATTTTTTAGATAGCACCATCCCCAAGTGAGCTACCCCAATTTTAAGATTTCTTACCTGTAGCGACTTTTGAGCGTTCTTATAAATTTTTTAGTCATGCGATACATCTTGTTAGTCTAGAATTTTACGCACATCCCGAATTTGTAAAACAGATTTGCAATAGGACCACGCCCTGCAAAATTATACTTTAAGCTCTCAAACCTCTTTAAAATTTTTGCTCGTATATATTTAACTCCATTTTTAATCACCTATCCTTTTTAATATCTACAGTCCTTTAACCAATACAAAGAAATAAGCACACAAAATTTTAATAATTTATATTATCCGATTTACAGTTTAATAAACTTATAGAATGCAATTTTACAAAGTAGAACATTATTTCCTGTGTGTAGTCGAATCCAAGCAGGTTAACCTGTAACAAAAAATAGAAATTAATGGGTTGTTTAAATAGCCCTGTAATAAAAAGAGATTAAAGTAAAAGAGAGGTAACGTGTTTTCAGTCAATAAGACATATTGTTGTTAATCCAACAATATGTTTTACCGTCCGGCGAGACCACGTGGAGGTAAACACATATCGCCGGGAACGAAGGAAATTATTAAGGATGGGGATGGTAGGTATGCTTATAATTAACTTATATACTACTAGATATACACACTAAAATAAATACAAATATGAGCAACTATCTAATATCCTTATGCCCCCATGCATATGTGGAAGTACTACTAGGAATGACGTACCTTTTATCATCTTCTGCCGATAAACTAATTTTATTAATTAATTGGGTGTACAAATCGTGTTTTTTACTACGAATACATACCATGCTATGCATAAGGGCACCAGAATTATTATGCACAATGTCCTTAAAACTATCCACACTAATCTCCGCCACCACACCACGCGATAACCCCTTGATCTTTTTAATTACATCCTTCTCACTAATGATGCAATACGACTTGGCCCTAGTCCCAACAAATTGTAACACCAAGTCGCCGTTGAATTTGTCCTTAAACTTGCCGGGGATCTTTTTGTTCACAAGTGGTATATTGTATTTGTTGTCTCCAGGGTAGTCACTAGTGTCAAAATTGTTAGTGTTTACACTAATATCACTATACAAGTCTTCTGTTTCCATACTATACACTAAAGAGTCAGTGTCTGTGTAAAGTAGTGAGAGTTTGGCTCCATACAAATGTTTCATGGTGTTATAATGGAATTCATACATGAGGGTTTTTGAAATATCTAAAACTGAAAAACCTGCATATATAGGCTTGTTGTAAGTGACTTTTACCCTATCCATCTGTATAATAACCAAATCCTCACCTAGCACTATACTACTGTGAAAGTTTGGGCGGGCGATAAGTCCACTCGCGCACAATTTTTGTCCATCGTGTCCCCACCACGTAATTATCTTCACATCCACCCTCTTGTAGACATTCTCCATCGTTTTTCCAAAGACTGCGTTATTCATTAATTTAAAAAAGTCTTTTTCAAACGCATTTCTGGCAGATGTCCTAAGGGTGGTGTTCAAATCGATGTAGGGTTTTAACCAAGGCGATTGGTCGAATTCCAATACTCGATGGATGCCGGTGAGTCTAAGACCATTACGTAGCGCCTGCTGCAGGTTTCTGTAATGTATAATGTAATGACTCTTGTCGAGCAAAGTGGCGAGTAGCTTCGGAGTCTTGGAGGATGGTGTTGGGGGTACCATGGCCTGCGGACAAAACGGTAAATCGTTATGAGGACCGTGTAGGTCTTCTGGATACTCCAGATCTACTTCCAGGATGTACCCCTTGTCCCCTGTTACAGATATGTTATCGATGTGGGCGTTCAGGAGGTTAAGCTCTTTCTCTTTCAACCACCTGAATCCGCTTATCGGTAGCGGTTGTGACATGGCCCATCCATACAAATTATTGGCATCGTAGTAAGCCAAGTATTTGGAGGGTTTGCTGGAAACGTAATTCTCCATATACTTATTATTGGCTTCGGCATACCGAGCGCTGCATTGGGTTAACCCACCGCGAATGCCTTTCTTAACGAAATGATGCATTTCTACATCGGTGAATAGATCCAGTTTAACCCCAGTATGTTTCAGCATGGCGTCCCAGCTTAGACTAGGCGCTGTCATATATTGGCAGGGATCCAAGTCGTACGTTTTCAAGCACACACCCCGGAAATTTTCGAACACGTCGGCTAATAATAAAACATCGGTCTTCAAGTAGAGATCACTATATTCGCCGAGTGTGCATATGTTGAAGGCGTTCCATACATTCTGAGCGTGATCGTATTCAGACAACGAAATCACAGTATTCGTGAGATCATTATAGAATTCCTCTCGGGGTGGTAGACTTGACCTATTTAATACTGTCGCGTCTGTCACATACCTGTACGGGAACACACCCTTTCTGCGTAGAAAAGAAAACTGTTTGTCGTCGGGGAAACACTTCCTCATCTCAACAAACTGATCAGGTTCTAAATTTTTTACCAACTTGTCCAGGGACGATGCCATGAAACGCAGGGAATCGATGAATCACAGCTGTACTGTGGAATTGTTAGATTCATCATCATCTTCTTCTACGTCTGCTTCTTCGTCATATAACCTCACATGCTATGTGAAAGAAATGAAACGTTCTTTGTTATTTGGGATCACTGTAACGCGCTCCTTATCGCACCCCAATTCCTTAATTATAAAATGGGAATCATATCCTGTAAGGTTGTGGAATACGACCGGTATGAAATTTGGCATCCGGTATTGGATGTTGCATTGGCGATGTGCTGCGAAGCGGAATTTCCCTGTAAGATGGCAGTGGTCCCTTACTCGATCATCCCCCAATGGTTTCTTGCAGATACCACAATCATCCACCATATAGTATAATAACTCGTCTAAAGGTTCCAACGCTGTCATGGGTACATTAGTTTCAAGGATTTTACCCAATCTGCGGGCTTCCTCCTTCAACTTCTGCATAAACACTTTAGCAGCATCAACTCCTCTATTCAATTCAAACTTATCCAAATCCTCGTCGTAGGAGCATTTAATGTAATATGCGAAGCTGTATGGTTCGTGTTTGTGGGTTCTGTTAGTAAAGGAGCTGGAGGGATCCTGTACTGCCGAAGAAATAGGCTTCAACACGCTTTCAAAGTCCGCGTAAATCACGAACGGCACCCTCATTTGCTTGTACACGTTCGTAAACTCTAATATGTTGTTGAAGTGGTTGGGCATCTTTGTCGCAACGTGGTTGCAGTCTTGTTCAACGTGTTGTCGTAATTTATCTTCGGTGTGGAAAAAGACAAGACATCCATCGCAAACCCATTTGTACCCGTCATGCTTAGACAGCTGTTTTCTCACTAGCTTCCCCAAATCCTTGATCCAGCAGTAGTGGGACTTGCCCCCATTCTGAATGTGAAGGAGGTTAACATGCCGATCCGTCTTATTAGCGGTGAAGTAGAGGGGTCCCACGATGGACTTGCCTTACAACCCAAACACGTTGACACTGATGTTATTTTGCTCCTCGAATTTTGGTATATCTTTTATGGGCATCGGGAACTGTAGTCCTGTCACGTCGAGTGCGGTGCTGTAATGGGGTAGCTATGCACTCTTTGCGGATCGTGAACATCAGGGTGTAGGGCTGCTACCACGCTCCAGGCAAAGCATGCGTCATCGTTGTTCTGCACGTTAACAACGGCATGTTTCTCCCTTATCCATTTGGGGAGCTCAATGTGGGACCCCCCACGAAGAGGTTTATACTTGTTAATATTCACCTCTAAGTATAGCACATTTTTCAGACTCCATCCTAAAATTTAAAAAATTAGAAACAAAATAATAATTTTTCAAAACTTACCAGAATCTCGTTCTTTGAACTCATCTGACTTAGCCGACATCCTTTCCACAAAGGAATTGTACACATCCCCTAGGTTGCTGGATGAGGTGATAATCATGTTTTTGGTGTTAAAAGATTTCACGTCCTCAACACCCTCTTTCACAGCCATCTTGGTGTACCCACCAAACACCTCCAAATTCACCTTTAGGGAGGTGTGTATACCTAACTGTTTCCCGACTAAGGTTATGAACCTCTCCCTCTGGTTGCGGAGGAAGTCTAGGATACCTAGAAATAACTAAGTTAAACACTAAATACTTATAAAAGAAAAAATACGTACTTGTAGAATCGACATTATTAATTCTGTATGTAGCGATTCGACTTTTGAATGCGGTGCTCACTACTTTTACACCCCCATCCAGGACCCGGCTAGCAGCAGTCTTGTGCGCGTTGGAGCGCTGGTGGGCTGCGAAGTTGGCAACATCCACACCACACTCCTCGCATCTTCGCAGTCTCTTGAGAGCAGGTCCCTCAACGGTCGGCGCAGCCGGTCGTTTCACCCTAGATGGACCTGCAACGGGAACAACCACACCATGCTTGGCATTCTTGTGCCGTTTTAGGCTGTCCTTCCGCGAGAAGGATGCCGGGCACACTTCGCAGGTGAACAAGCCGGGCTTCTCATTTGACACCAACCCATGTTGTTGGAACTGGTGTCGTTTTAAACTATCGCTTCTCGAGAAAGCTGCCCCACAGACATCACCCACGAATGAAGACATTTTTCTATAAGAAAATTAAAAACTGGTTAAAGACTTTTAACAGTTGTAACTAGTCAAAGACTAAAACAGAAACTGGATTATATTGCCTCGTACCGTGGTTTTATACACATAATAATTAAGATTGTTTCCTAGTCTGAACCAACCTACGCATTTCCTGAAATTTGCACAGTCTGCATCTATCACTATCTGTGTGCTAAAGTCTAATCTCGGTCTACCTCTACCTCTCTTTTCCTATCTCTGCTTGTAGTATATCCCGTACTATTCCCCAGAAATGCCTTAGAACGTATCCTGTCCTTCTATTTCTCTTATATTTTCATTTTCCACAGATATCTTTATTCCACTACTATTTCTACAACCTATTTGTTATTAACTTTTTCTGTCCATGCTACCATCTTCATACGTCTAAAGCACAACATTCCAGAGGGCTTCTATCTCTTTCTGTGTGCTTTTCCTACTGCCCCTATTTCATAGATGTACTGTGCAGTGCTACACACTATGCTTTGAACAGTTTCCTTCTTGTATCTATGTTCGTTGTCTTCAAACATAGCAGCTGTTCCTTCTTGTTTGATGCAGTTCGGTCACCTTCTATTGTTTAACAGTTTTATACCCTATTTCCCCAATAATCAGTGGTATATGAAGGTGGGGTAAGCAGCCTTTGGCTGCAAAGTTCCCCCAGCACCTGAACCTTTGTCGAATTAATAGTTTTTCCAATGTATCCTTTCGCACAATAGACATTAGTTAAAAATATTTCACAACCAACACCTGTAGTCGTTTATAATAATCATCAAATTTAAGAGCACTTGTTTTTTCGCCATTGGGTTTTACATCTTCAAACTGGTTGGACTTGTACCTCAGCTTATTTATGTTCTGAACTAGCGTACACCGTTCCCTGCAATTCTCACAACAGCCGATATCCAGCTCGATTCCCTTCTATTGTTTTCGAAATTATCTGCCCTATTTCACGGAGATTGACTGGTATGTGAAGGGGGTTAAACAGACTGTGGCTACCAAGGTTCCCCCAACACTTAGAAATTTGCCGTATTATAGTTTTCAAATAAACCTTTCGCACAATTAACATTAGTTGAGAGTATTGCAAAACCAATATCTGTAGTTGTTTATAATACTCACCATGTTTAAGTACAGTTATTATTTTTGTCATTAGTTTTTCCATCTTGCGACTGGTCGGAAGCGTAACTCCATTGATTTCTATTCTAAGCTAGCCTACACATTTCTCTGAAATTCTCACAACCAACATCTTTCACTATCTGTGTGTAGTAGTCTAACCTAGGTCTACCTCTACTTCCCTTTTTTCCTATCTCTGCTTCTAATATATTCCGCACTATTCCCTCATGTCTTAGTATGTGGTCTATCATCCTATCTCTCCTATTTATTACTGTTTTCCACATAGTTCTTTCTTCTCCTACCATTTCTAGTACCTCTTTGTTCTTAACTTTGTCTGTCCATGGTATCTTCTTTATACGTCTGTAGCACCACATTTCAAAGCCTTCTGCCTTATTCTTGTCTGCTTCTTCTACTGTCCAGGCTTCACATCCATTCAGTGCTGTGCTCCACACATATGTTTTAAGCAATCCTTTCCTTGTTTCTATGTTTGTAGCCTCTGAACACAGTAGTTGCTTTTTCTTGTTAAATGTAGCACGACCTTGTGCTAATCTTTGTTTTATATCTTTTGTGCTTTTCCCATCTTGCGTTATTTGACTTCCTAGGTAGCAGAAATCCTTAACCTATTGTAAAGTTTGTTACCTATTTGTATTCTTGTTTTTGATTTATTGTCTCCTCTTTTGCATGCTAGTACTTTAGTTTTATTTTTGTTAATTTTCATACCATATCCCTCCGTTGGAACTGTTTCTAATTCATTAACAGCTGCTTCTAACTCTTCCTTGCTAGATGCCAATACCGCTATATCATCTGCAAATTTAAGCATATCAATCTTTTGTTCCTGCATATTAATTCCAAATGCCTTCCTGCATTTAACAGTATTCATTGCCTCTTCTATGTACAAGTTAAAAATTAATGGGGATAGGGCACATCCCTGTCTCACCTCTTTCTTAATATTTACTTTTCTACCTTCTTGCTCTAATTCTATTACTGCTGTTTGTTCTTTGCATATGCTATGTACTGTTCGTCTATCCCTAAAACCCATTCCAATCTTTTTGAGTATTTTGAACGTTTTTTTCCATTTTACATTGTCAAATGCTTTTTTCAGATCTACAAACCCTATATATACGCCTTCCCCCTTCTCTATTATTTTCTTCATTATCATCTTCAGAGCTAAAATAGCTTCCCGTGTTCCCCTGCTTTGCCTATACCCAAATTGATCTTCTTCTAGTATTTCTTCAGCTCGTCTTTCCATTCGTCTTTGTACAATTCTAGTTAATATTTTTTAAACGTCAAGCTTATTGTTCAAAAATTTTCACATCTATTCGCGCCTTTTTTTTTGGTATACTTACTATGATGTTACGTTTGAAATCTTTGGATATCTCGCCTGTCTCATACATATAGCTTACAAGTCAGAAGAGGCGTTCTGTTACTGTTTGTTGAGCGGCTTTTAGAGTTTCTGCTTACACCCTATCTGTTCCCGGTGCCTTACCATTTTTCAGACTCTTTAATGCTAATTCAAACTCATCTCTCAGTATAGGATATCCCAGGTCATCCTTTTCAATGTCTGATTCCTGTTCTAATGTTGTAGTTCCTTTCCTGAGTATAAATTCCCTATATAATCTTGCCATCTAGCTACATTCTCTACATTTTGTATAATGACGTCCTCCCTCCGCATCCCTTATATTTTTGCTATTTGGTTTTATATCCCTAAACTTCATTCAAATTGGTTTGTATGCTTCATCTGTGTTTCCCATTTCTATCTTAATTTTGTACCTCGTTGTACTTTTCATCAATCTATTGTTCTTTAGCTTTCCTGCATTTACGAATAATTTCCCATTTTATGGCTTTGTATCTCTGTTTTCCTGTTTCGTCTGATCTATTTTTGTATTTTCGTTTTTCTTCTATTAAATTCAGGATATCCTTTGTTATCCATGGTTACTTATTTTCTTTTTGTAAATACCCCAGAATATCGCTGGCCGCCATGTCTAAGCTGGATTTAATGTTATTCCATTCTGTTTCTACTTGGTTTGTAGATTATGAATTATTTAATTACTAAATACTTGTTATGAAAAAGCGTTAAGAGTTTTCCAGTTAGAGTTGCTCCTAATATACCTTTGACATTGTTATTGGAATTTTGTGAACACCAAATAACACTACATTTGTTTATTAAGAAAATTACGCTTATGCATGAAATATAACTGTAACATCCCTTTTCATTTACAGCTGTCGAGGGTCTAGCGAGAAAGGGGAGCAATGACCTTAATATTCTTGATGTCGCAGGCAAAGCCGTAGCTTAAGGGGTAAATGGGAAGAGTGCTCCCCGCGCCCATGAAAACTTAGTTTGCAAAATAGGGATCAAGATGGTAAAATGAAGATACGATCTTCATAACACGTTGTTACTGAAATTATAAATGTTTTTTAATACTCGACATATTAATATAAATGCGTCAATAAAAATGATTGCATACAGGGTTGTTTACAACTTCACAGAAATATTTTAACTGATGCTTAAGGATGGGACGTAGATTTATATTTACGCAAAATTAAATTTTCTTAAAAACTAAAAGCCCAAAATTTGAATTCATGTTTTTAAGAAAGAGTGTACATGTAAATGTATTGTAAGGAGGTGACAGGTGACACACCACAGTTTCTATCAGTAGTTTATTGTATCATACGAAGTTGTGATTCAGGTTCTTCTCAACTCAAGCTTTGTAAATCTCATATTTAATATTCAATAATTTCAGCACATTTTTTTTTAAAAAGCCTTTTTACTTAACACCATCCCCAAGCTGAATCATCAGTTATCATATTTCTACAAAGTTAAAGAACACTGCGTGAGTCACAACTTCATATGGTACATTGAACTTCCGGTTGAAACTGTGGTGGATCGCCTCCTTACTTGATGTAGTGTGTCGCCTCCCTACCATACATTTACATGTACACTCTTTCTGAAAAACATCAGTTCAAGTTTTGGGCTTTTAGTTTTTAAAAAGAATTTTTTTTTGCACAATGTGAATCTACGCCCCTTTCTTAAGCATTAATTAAAATATTTCTATGAAGTTATGAATCACCCTGATATTAAATGTCGCATTAAATTAAAATTATTGCGCGGAAGTCTGAGGTAGAGCAAAACACCATTATATCCCTGCTCATGTGAGTCGGTCAATGACTTGCAGTGATTGCGAACGCATACACTTGTTAAATCTTGTAGTTGCCTGTCTGGAGCTGTTGCTGTATTCGTTTGTGTATTCGTACTAGGCCGGGCCTTAAAGGTAAGTGAGTATGCAAAATGCGAGAACCGCATTCCACCGTTGGATTTGAGTTAAAAAAAGGTCAAAGATTAGTATAATGCGAATATTATCGGTCAATTTTTGGGTCCATTTTTTGTTTACTCCCTCTACTCTTATTTGTAAAGGGGATGCATTGAGTACATGCTATAAAATTATTTTATTGATTATTTCAGTAATAATTTATAGTTTTTTCTGATGGTATAAGTGAGGATGTATTGTTGAATGAAAAAAAGACAAAAATAAAAGTAATAAATTTTTTTTTTAATAAAACAAGTTATATATAAAAAACAGTAAATTTAAACAATATACGTAAAACAATTACTCATTTATATTTAGACAATTGTAATTAATACATCTACATAAAAAAATACAAAATAATTTTGATTTTTTGCAATTGCAAGACATTGTGCGACAATTCGCAGTTTGCAAGGTTGAATTAATGACTCTGTAAAGACGGCTTAGTCATTTGTCGTGGACGTAAGTCACAATTCATCTTTTCATAACTATATAAACAATAATCAGTTGGGTGTAATTGTGTTTGATCGAATTTTTTCAAATAAATGTTTGTACTGTAACCTTTAATAAAGGCAAATGTAAAGCATATGATTTGCATATCACTTTCATCAAATTAAAATCGAAACCTATGTTTTGAGAAATCAGTTTATATGTGAGTTCATCAGCAAATAACTTTTTTAGAAAAAAAACAGGTGCAAACTATTTCTGTTTCAATTGCTCATTATTTAGGTCAAGGTTTCCCAAAGACACAAGGGCTGTTTGTACAAAATCTACAGACGCAACTTTCAAACATTGCATTTTACTGCCAAATCTGCTCGTAGTGTCGCAACCACTAATAGCATGTAATGCTGGCTATATATCACATATTCTTTCACCCAGGGATTCAGCTGCCAAATGGCATACTAGAAAATATTTTTTTGTATAAGAACCGTCGAACCATAGAACAAGATCACCAATATTTGCTAAGTATCTTCCGAAATAAATTGCCAAAACGAATACATCTGTATCAGCGCTGATTATAATACTACGAGCAGATGAAATTCTTACCGCGTGGAATTTGAGGCAAAACATTCTTGAATCGGCTTCTAAGTGAACTGATTGTAATTCAAGTATCTCACAAAATAAAGACTCTTGTAACTTGAAACATTTAGGTGGATCGTCCAATCTTCCACAATTGTACATCCTGCAGTCTTCTTCTGTGCATATTTTGGAGTATTAGTGCAAAGAAGACGAACAAGTTGTAATTTATTTTGTATGTTTGCAAGAAAAGCTTTACAATCAGCAGGAATTTTTATTAAATGACTTGAAATTATGATATTTTTAATAATTCGACCTTTACTCCGTAAGTTTGACTCCAAAAACTTAACAGAAATGTCGTCATATGTATCTAATATTATATCCATCCTTTTCATGCCAAACAACGTAAAAAATTGCATAATTTTTTTGAAGAAAGCCTCGGCAAAATCACAAAAGTATTGAACTTATGTAACTGAATTTTGTGAACAAGTGCCATACCATCAACAATATAAATTTTGAAAGTATTTAAATTTATTATATATTGTTGAGAGCTTGTACCGCAGTTATAGTTATTTGAATTTCAACGAGTTGTGATTTTGGTGACTTCCTGTAAAATCCGGCATTGTCAAAGAAATACTTGCAGTGATCCAATACTTCTAACGATGCTAATATCTTTGTATCAAATCCACGTTGAGAAGCCACCAGAAATGATTTTTGGAAAATTGTTGTCTGTTACGTCTTGCAATTTTTTGTAAGTATTTTTGTTTGTTTTCGCAGGAGTATCGTCAAAGTTGTAAAATTTAGTTTTTTGTATAGGATCCGATAATTTCTTAGTGTTATTGAACAATCGTACGCTATTTTTTTATTTTTAGTAATACCAATTAAGCCTCCAGTCACTGCATAGACTGTTACTTCCTCTTATCTCTTGAAGACAGATATTTAACTGCTGTAATTGCTCGTTAAAATTCCCCTCTATAGATAAATTCTGTAAACTGTATGCTTTTCAATTCTTCATACATAAGTTTATGTGCTCTGATGCCTCTGTTGTACCGATTACCTTTAAGAATTGATGCCAAAGTATTAACACCATAAACATTGGCTTCGATAAGAATGCCGTCGAGTCCACTTCCTTCTATATATTGGCCCAAACATAGTAAGAAATTTTTTTGTAGATGAAATGTTCTAATTCTTAATATCAATCACTCAAATTCTTCACTACTTTGTTGGACATTTTTTGCTATCAGTAAATAGGCATGGTGCATGAAAGAACATCCATATTTTTATTTAATGATTGTTGACATTAGTTAACAAAATTTCTCATAGCAGTATGCAAAACATCTTTTGAAGTACGTGGCCTATGAATTATCGGGCTAAATTCAATTGTAGAGATAGGAGAATTATCACATGATAGTAATTGTTGGAATGGAGTCCATCCTGGTATTGAGTTCTTCAATGATCGACAAAAGTTGTTTAACAATTGATCATGTTGCAATCTACATAAAACCCTGAGCAAAGTATCAAATTGTGAGTAATTGTGAGTAGAAGTTAATAGACTGTTAAAAAGTTAAAAAACTGATGTTAACATAATTAAATATTGAAGGCTCCATACTTGCTTTGAAATGATGAATTTAAGGTTCTCAAATCATACTCACACAGTTCATCTGTATCATATTTTTTAATCTTCTTTGAGAATTAATAAAATAATTTTGACAATGATGCTAGGTCATGGATCGAAACGTAAATAAAGATTATTTTAAAAATTATGAGTGGTTTAATTCTCAAAGAAGATTAAAAAAATACTAAACAAACCACAACAAACATACAGGCAGTGTTCATCTGTAGGTTTTAATTTAACGAGATTTATTTCGTTCTCGATAGGATTTTTTTCTGAATAATTTACCCTTGCTGTTACATGGGTAGAGTCTTTAGCACTTCATGTTTCTTCATTGAAGCCATAGATGTCAATAGCGCCATGAAGAAATAATGATGAATTTCTCTTTATATTCTTAGAAGTAAGCAAATTTTTTCTGCATCCTCACACGCAATTTAAATTGTTACTTCTAAATAAAGCTGATACAATGTCCAAACTTATTCAATATGCTAATCAACTGTTTTGAACTAGTCAAGTGATGAATTGATTCAGCTAAAGCTATATGTTTTTGTGTCTCTTTCTCGGTAGCCGTAAAAAATATGCCGTAAAACACAGGTAATGCTCTTCTATAATAGTAATTGCTCAATTTTTGTTTTTTTGCATTAAGCAAAGCTTGCAGAAAAATCTCCCATGTTTGTGGCAATCTTCCATTTTCTAAGAATTTTTGGAGCAAATTTTCATCACGTAAATAGCCACCAAGTATTAATTCTGTTTCAATAGTTCTTGACGCAATGCTTTTGCACTCTGATTGATGTAGCTTTTGGAATTGATGCTACGAGCATGTTCTATTATTTCCGCCAATGGTACATTTCCTATAACCATTAATGAAGATTTTGATCTATCAGTTGGGTAAGAAAATAAGATGTACCAAATTTATCAATAAGTTGTGATTTCACTAAATGATTCTGAGATCACAGCATCTTCTATGTTTGTAAGTACAGCGAGTCGCCGAGTTAAGAAGTGCACTTCAAAAGAATGAGTTAAAAACTTATATTTAATTTCGTCTATGAGTTTGTCAAATGCATCGTGAAGTATTTCCCGAGGGATCTGGTTTGAAGGTTGATATGCTGGATTTGTAGAATTTCTCGGTATTCTTAAATAATCACGGTAACAATTTTTGTGATACCTCGCTTCGATAGCAAATAAATTTTCAGGTCATTGACAAGTACTAAGTTGGATAAAAACATGGTCTTCTTTACTGCGTGCAGTATTTATAATTTGTTCCGCTGCTGAAATTTCGGAACACAAATACAACTGCTTATCTTTGTTCCGCGTTAATTTTCTACAAATTAAGCATTTCAACTGTTTATTTATTCCTGCAAGTGTCTTTGATGTTAAACGAGATTTTCGAGAACGTAACAGACGCTTGCTTCGGAAGTTGAAGCATACTTTTCTTTTTCTTCTTCTTTACACAACGCAATTTCTCGACGCCGTAATTTCTCCTCACTTAAATAGGTAGCTAAACAGTCTTGGTGCCATGAAAAGTCTTGTCTTGTGGTGTATGGTGTATACAGTTTTGAAAATTTTTCACTACTGTTGTCTTTTCTTCTATCTGCTGCTTTTTTTAATATTAAGCAGCGTGCTTGACTTTACTTCTTTCACTAAATCATTTGGTTTACCACAAAATAAAGAAAACTGTTCGTTCCGTCTTTTTCTTTTCAAATTAATCACTTCCAACGGCATTTCTAACGTTTTTCAATACAGCACACTTTTAACAGACTCTCAAAAATAACAAATATCAAATTATTTTATGCGAATAGAACAATCACGACTTAATAAGGAAACGTTTTTACGTCAATAGATGCAGAAACACACTAACTACCTAAGTGCGCTATGCTTACTGCTGGCCCGAAGAGACGTGTAAAGGGAGCTATATGTCTCTATAATTAAATTAAATTAAAACAAGCTTGTGATATAGGAAATAAATCCTGCTATTAAAACAAGTTAATTTTTAAAAAAAGTTTTTGGATTTTACAAGTATTTAAGTAAGTTTTGAATACAAAAATTACAAACATCTAGTAAAATTCTCATAAAAACTTTTAAAATCTTAATTTTAATTCAACATTAAATATTCTGTTATGCTGCATGCGTAACTACGATCTGCGGTTTGTATAAATTATGAACTATTTAATTCCTAAATATTTGTTATGAAAAACCGCTACAGTTTGTTACGTGTTACGGTATTCTGTGCGGACAAAAAAAAACGCGGCACCGTAAGTAGTAGAACATTGCCTACACCGAATACCGCAACCAAACACAGGGTCAGAGTCGACTCGAAAAGAATCAGAGTTTGGGTTAGCTCAAAAACGTCAGAGAGTGGGGTGAGTGACCTAGAATAGAAAATTGAATTGAAAACATCAGTAACAAAAAATTTTTTATACGAACCTGTAGGAAAACGTACAGTTCCAAAAGAATATTTGCAAATGTCGAAAATACCTAGTTGCGGAATCGTTCGTTACATGCGTAAATTTACATATTATATAGTAAACAGTCTACATAGAAAAATATCAAGCACAAAATCTTACTATCTAGTTACAAACATACTTACAACATGACTAAACACCAATAATGTATAAGAAATATATAGTCAGTAAAAAGTTCTATAGGAAATGCATCTGGTACCACTAAAATTTTAAACAGCTCATTATTTGACGTTCACATTAATTTAAACAGTAAAAAGCAGATAGCAGAAAAGCGCTCTAAGCGCATTAAAATTCTTGCAGTAATTTACACATAATTAAGCGTGCATTAACGTCGGTCTGCAGTGTATTGTAGAATTAATCAATAGCAAGTGTCTATTTTCTAAAACACAAAATAAAGTCTAGAGATATACATATTGTGCCTGGAGTTATCTTCTCTCGGGTGCCATCTCACGAAATTAGCTAGCGTCTGAAACAACTTAACGGCACTGCACTAGCACAAACGCATTTTAAGTACGCGACTTCACAACGTTCAAAAACCAGTCGAATCAGTAAAGAAGCGTCGAATTAATAACACAGGAGTCGAAGTAGTAAGAGCTGTCAAATAATTAAGAGACCTTTTTAAAGTTCAGTCATATTTATACAGCTTATAAAATCACGAAAGCAAAAATATCAAACAATTCCCACCGATATTTGTGTAGAATATTCTGAGAAGGCAAGCGAAAATATATACAACGCCAAAATCTTCCTTCAACTCAAAAAGCAAAATACGATAAGTAATTCTATTGAATTTTGTTGGTTGCAGAGGAAGCAAGCAACATTTTAAAATGCCCCTGCGATTTATGCAATTAAAAATCCTGTCAAGTAAGTAAGTTACTGACTTTTAACAAAGAATAGAGGTGTGTATAATTATCGATCCTCGTTACAAAGGAATAGCTTAATTAGGACGGCGAATTTCATTGTTCATATAACTTGAGTGACCAATATAATGGAATAGAATTTCGCGGAATCGGAGCAAATAACAGTCCACTAAAGTATTTGATATTTTCAACGAATAACTAAAGAACATAACGAGCACGTATTTCCAGGGAAGAGATATTATTTAAAGTCGTTTGAGAAGCAAATAGTTCAAAGAATTCTAACGATTTAGTAGAGGCAAATGCTTGTTTGTTTGTAACAAACTGATAAATGGTTATAGGGTATCTTTCACGTATTGAGAAACATTTTTATGCAGGACGGTTTTTAATACTTGAATATTTGTTAGGTTTAGATTAATTGGAAAAAATAACACGAGGAGGGGTTTATATTATCGGTTTCAATTACGATCGTTGTAATTTCATGCAGAATCACTCTATTTCGGAAAATTACCGTAACAAGCTTTCTGTTAGAGTTGTTCCTAGTAAACTTTTGACATTGGTATTGGAATTTTGTGAACAACAAACAACACTACCGATTACATTTATTTATTAACAAACTACGCTCGTGCATGAAATATAATTATAACGTCCCTACTCATTTACAACTATCGAGGGACTAGCGAGAAAGGGTAACAATGAACTTAATATTCTTGATGTCGCAAGTACAACCTTTACGTTCATTCACGCAGACTAAAGATAATAACCAGTAACATTCTTCCGAAGCCGTTCATCCTGAGAACCGTTCCTCGTACTCCAAAAACCCTTTTGACCATACCATATGCTGCCTCTGAACAAGCATAAAATAGAATCGATCACAGACCAGCTGCAATAAAATACAAGGTTTCCACAAAAAAAACTCAGGGGTTTTGAAGATAAAAATTTTTATTAAATCAAAATCTTAGTGTAAACTGTTAAACATGAATTTAAAGGTCATCATAATTTTGTTTTCGACCTTACTTAAGGTCGGTTTGGCGCAGCTCTAACTTCTTTTCTATTCTGAGCTAGTCTAAAAAGGTCTACATTATCTTCACAACCTAAATCTCTAATAATTTGACTAATATAGCTTTGTCTAGGCCATCCTACTCTATTTTTATTTGGTAGTCTATAATCTAAGACTTTACTAAATAGTCCCTCATGACTTAACTGGTGCCCTATCATTCTATCTCTCCTGACCTTCAAATGTTTCCACATACAGGTATCCTCACCTATTGTTCTATAAACTTCCTCGTTTGTTACTCTATCTGTCCAACTAATCTTTAACATTCTCCTATAACACCAAGTTTCAAAAGCTTCTATCTTTTTTTTATCTACTTCTTTAATTGTCCAAGTCTCACTACCGTATAGTAGAACGCTCCATACGTACGACTTTAAGAAACTTTTTCTATTATCTAAATTAATACTATTAGCTATTAGTAAGTTTTTCTTTTTTAAAAACATTTTTCTAGCTTGAGCTATTCTAGCTACTATATCCCTTCTGCTACGTCCATCTTTTGTAATTATACTACCTAAATAGCAAAATTCATCCACCTCCTCTAACTCGGTATTACCTATTTTTAATTTTGGTTTAGAACTAGGCTGTAACTCACTTGTCATTATCTTTGTCTTTACTGAATTAATTCTCATACTATAGTTACTTTGTAGTATCTCATCTAAAATATTTAAAAACTCTCCTAACTCTTTTCTAGACTCTGCTATAATGGCTATATCTTCTGCAAAACGTAACATGTCTATTTTCTGTCCCTGTACACTAATACCTATCTCTTTCTCTCTCTAGCTAAGTTTAAAGCTTCCTCAATATAAACATTAAAAATCAAGGGAGACAGTATACAACCCTGTCTAACACCATTTCTAATCTTAGCTTCCTTTTCTATTTCATCAAATCTAATTACTACGCTTTGGTTTTTATATAGACTGTAAATAATTTTTCTATCCCTATGAGAGATTCCTATTTTTCGCAAAACCCTGAACATAACAATCCAATTAACCCTATCAAATGCTTTTTCTAAATCTACAAACGCGAAATGAGTCTTTTTATTTTTTTGTAACCTTTTTTCGATAATTACCCTAATCATTAGTATCGGTTCTCTAGTCCCTCTGTCTTTACGAAAACCATATTGGTCTTCGCCTAAATAATTCTCTGTCAAAGCTTCTACTCTATTTTTAATTATTATTGTTAGTATTTTGAAAGCATGCGAAGTTAAACTAACCGTTCTAAAATTCTCACACCTATCAGCTCTTGACTTTTTTGGGATTGGGATAATAATATTTTTTTCGAAATCTATTGGAACCTCACCTGTGTCATATATTACATTTACTAGTTCATATAATCTGTCTAAAGTCTTCTGACTTGCATATTTTATTAATTCTGCGGGAATATCGTCTATCCCTGGCGCTTTATTTAATTTAAGATTCCGAACAGCTCTATCAAATTCCTCTCTTAATATTCAGAACCCTATTTCTACATCCTCTTCTTGGTCGTTCTCTAACTCATCCATATCGTCTCGCTTATATAAATCTTCTAAATATCTATTCCATCTATCTACTACCTCAATCTTATTTATTAGAGCTCATTATTCTAATTCTAATCTTTAATACCACGAAAAACTTTTTAACTGCCTTGTAAGCCCTATCTGTCTTACCTACTCTCAAATCATCTTGTATTCCCTTACAATTTTCCTCCATTCATTTATTTCTAGCTTTTTTACACTCATGTACTAATCTTATTTCTAACTCTATTAAATTTCTGCTTACTTTCACTAACCAATTCTCTGACAGGTTTAAGCTTTCCCCTATTCTCTATTAAATCTAATATCTTCTTTGTTACCCAGGGTTTGCTTGCTTCTGCTTTTTTCTTACCTATTGTCTGTGTTGCTGTATCAAGTACAGCCTTTTTTATTTTTTCCATCTATTTTCTACGTTCCCTCCTATAGCTATCTCTTTGCTCTTATTATCTAATACTTGTTTATATTCCTCTTTTACCCTACTATCATTAAGCTTACCTAGATCCCATCCCTCTGTTTTAGCCTTTCTCAATTTTTTGAATTTTAGTTTACACTTCATTTTAACTAAGTTATGATCGCTACCTATGTCAGCCCCTGGATAACTACGACAGTTTTTAACTTGGTTTCTAAATCTTTGTTTAACTAAAATATAAGCTATTTGGTATCTAGCCCTATCACCTGGGGCTTTCCAGGTATATCTTCTCCTAACATGTTGTTCGAATAGGGTGTTTACAGTTACTAATCTATGTTGCTGGCAAAACTCAACTAATCTTTCTCCTCTATCATTTCGTCTGCCATACCCAAATTTTCCTACCATTTTTCCCTCACTACCTTCTCCCACTGACGCATTAAAATCGCCCATAACTATTAAATTCTCATCTCCTTTTACTTTTCTCACTATACTATTTATATCCTCGTATACCTTTTATACTTCCTCATCCTCGTAGTGAGTGTTGTTGGCATGTAAACCTGTACTAAAACAGTGTATGTGGGTTTTGTACTCAATCTAACCATAATTATTCTATCACTAAATTGTAAGTACTTTTAATTTATGCCCTAATCTTTTACCTAACACTATTCCTACCCCTGCCTGTCCATTAGTTAAAGAAGTTGTAATTATTCTATAATTATCTTTCCAAAAGTCATTACTATCTGGCCATCTCACCTTACTAATACCTAAAATGTCCAGCTTTTCCTTTCTCATTTCGACTAATAAATTCGTTAACTTATCTACTCTAAGTAATGACCTTACATTCCAAGTCCCTATCACTAAATCGAACTGTTGTTATATTCTTACGATGACGAGCCCCAAGTACCCCCTCCCGGAGATCCGAATGAGGGAGTATTTTACCTCCGGACAAGAATTTTACTTGTGAGCTCTCCATCATATGTATTTCGTGTTTTAGGCCACGCACACCTGGGAAATATTGTGGTAGGCTCCCATATCTTTCCACAACGCAGTTTTTAAAGATTTTAGCAAAAAGCCGTATCCGTCACGGCCAACCCCCAACAAGCCTGTAAATTATTAAGGATCGCCCGAGACCAACCGACCCTCCTCCAACATCTGTTAGCCGGTAAGGCTGCTGCCCCTTGCTGCACCTTTTAATCGCCTTTTACGATAAGCAGGCTTACTATAGTAGTATTCTTTATCCCCTACTATAGGGAGTAATTTAAAGGTACTATTCTCAAAATTTTATTGCACTTTAGTAAATTCCAATAAGTGATACTAATTTTAAATAAATTCCAATAAGAGCGTTGACCTTAAAATAGCGTAGAAAAGCTTCACGCAGTCTCGAGTTGGGGATACTGAGATCAACTGTTCAAAAGATAGTTCAAAAAGGTTTTCATTAAACTGCTTACAAGTTACAACTTTACATAAAATTAAACCAACAAATAAGGACAAGAGATTTTAGTTTTCTATTAATATGCTAAATAAATTGACGAAAATAACGATTTTTTTAAAAAATGTCATTTTTTACCGATGAAGCAATTTTTCATATAAACGTTACTATGAATCGACACAATTTCAGAATTTAGGGTTCACAACCGTTTTGTGAGTTCATTGAGTATCGTTAACGTTTGATGTCGTCTTTACTATGAAAGAGTTACAAGTGGCTTCATTTTTGTTGGAAAGACAATAACTGGTGATGTCTATTGTGACATGTTAGAAGGGTCGCTGATATTGAGGCAAAGAAGGGTTTTGTCCACTTTCAGCAAGATGACTTCCCGCCTCACTTTAGTTTGCGTGTGCGAGAAGCACTCAATAATCAATTCAGCAACAAGTGATTTGGATAGGAAGCGCCTACTCCTTAGCCTCCAAGAACTTCTGATTTGACACCCTTGGACTTTTTCTTCTGGGGACATGTGAAGAACCTCGTGTATTGTAAGAAAATTCGAGATCTAACCCATCTCAGACAACGGATGTTCGCTTGCGTGGCAACCGTCACCTTAGACATACTGGGCAGAACCTGGCAGGAAGTAGATTTTCGTTTGGATGTGTGCCGTGCCAATAATTGGACCCACGTTGAAATTTACTAAATTGTAATAAAATCTAGAGAATATTACCTTTAAATTCATCTATAACACATCACACTAAGATTTTGATTTAATAAAAATATTTTACTGTAAAACCCCGGAATTATTTTGTGGAAACCCTGTGCATTTATTGAACTTTCAGCTGAACAAAATTTACAAATAGACATCGAAATGAAATTAGCGTTCAACTAGACTTACAATTAAGAATAACTTTCAGATACACTTACATTTCAGATTGAGGAAGAACTGAGCAACTAGGCGAGAAAAACGTTCGATTAGGCTTACAACTTAGAATAAAATAACGGAATTGGGGGACCGAGGTGCAAAGCATCGCTTCCTTCCTTCGCCTCCGTTTCCGCCTCCGCCTCTGCACTCACCACCGTATCTGACCGCTCCCTACCACCTCCCCTCCGCCTCCGCCGCCACTTCCGTCTCTGCCACCGTCTCCGCCACCGCCTTCGTCTTTGTCTCCTCCGCTTCGATCTCCGCCTTCGCGTTTGCCCCCGTACCCATCCCCGTCACCGTCAACGCCTTCGTCACCGCCTTTGTCACTGCTTCCACCCTCTTCTTCTTTCTCATTCGGTGTGGCTTATTTTTATCTGGTTTTATACATAGTTCAAAATTCATATCAATGCCCAAGTCTTCTATTTTCTTCTCTAGCCAATAATTGGATACATAGAAACCGTCGGGATTTTAAAATTGCAAAATGTAAGTTTATTTCTAAACATAAAGTCTTTGATTCGATAGACAACCAGATGCATTCTTTCGTGTAATTCTTTCCGTTTGTGGGAATCCTTTTGTCATGGCTTTCCAGCTATGTCCGCATACGTATCTTGTTAGTTCGTTCAATTTCCTCTTGTTGGTATTAAAAGCAATCCCAATTCTACAACACACTGTTGTGTAGTTGTACGTCTACCACCTTTGGGAATATATTACGCTAATAGGTTGTTGGACCCTCAGTTTTAAATGATCCGAAAAGTTATTTACTAAGTAAATAAAAAATGTTTAACGGAACCCATTTATGTGCGGTGCACGCAAAGGTTTCAAACTCCACCTTCCCTAGTTCGCCTTTGTCAGCTGCCATTTTGATAAATACTTTCTTAGATAAAATCTTTTATATACATGTAGTATACTAATTTAGTACCATCTCCTTCTGCAAGAATGCCCGCATAACTAAAAGAATTTTGTCTACTATACACAAATACCAGTAGCTCGTAAAACCCAGATGTAACTAAATTGGTTCCATGCCACAAAATAATCTCTAAATCTTCCTCATTTTTCTAGAAAGATGTTCTTTGTCTAACATCTTGGCATTGTTCTCATATCGCGGCAGTTTTTCCATGTAGTCCTACTTTTGCCTTTTTGCTGTGTAAAATATGTAGTACCTGCTCTAATATAGTATCCGTGTAAGATATTTAATACATCTTGGCTGTATCCTTCCACTACTATCTTCAAGTAATTTACAGGTAAATAGTTAAAACAAAAAGTCGATAGCACATACTTTATCAATTTTTCCCTTTCTTCTGGTTTTTTGGACAACTTAATTTGCAAGCCAGTCTACTTTCTTGTATTACTGTTTGTCCAATGAACGTACTAAAGACTGTTACTAGAAATACAAGACAGCAACTATTTTGCATATTTTCGATTTTTGTAGAGGTAAATTTAAAAATAATAATTTAAGTGGTTAGGTTACCACAACCAGCAATAAACACAAGGAATTCGCAGGCGTGTGTTGCTCGGTTTCGATTCCTTAAAGTGGAAAAAGGAAACAGATCTAGTTTGGTTAAGAATTATGGTATTAGGAGGTGGAGGTGGAGGTGGTGTGTGGCAGTGAAGGTGGAGGTAGAGGTATATGTAATTACAGCATCCAGCAGTAGACAAAGAATTTGCAGGGGTGTGTTGCTATGTTTGGACTTGTTGGAGTGGAGAATGGAAATAAAAATGCTCATTATTTGTTATAGTTTTATTAAAACTAATTGCAATATGTAGCACCATACAGAATGAGCACAAAATGCTTCTTAAATGATCAGAAATGATCCCAAAATCTGGGTCCGCGCTCCAAACTCCAGGCCTATGCCTGTGCGTAAGCCTAATTTCTTATACATTTATATGCTTAGGAGATGGAAGTTATGCTTCCGAAATGAGGTTATGTATTCGGAACCCTGAAGTTTTACCTGATCCCTGATATTGTAGCACCCGCCTCAGTAAATCGAGGTAATCGACTTTTTATTGTATTAAGTATATATCTTTTAAAAATGGGGTAAGCTGGTTTTAGCAGCGGTACGAGTTTTGGCTGTGAAAGCATTATAACCCGATAGATTTTATTATATAATTTGAAATATTCTGTAATAAAATGGTGGTTATGTACAAAATAAGCACTGTTTAAAAATAAATATAAGTACGCTACATATATTTATATTCAAAATATGTCATACACCTACGAAGAAATTGTTAAAATTATCGTAATTATGAATAGTATAGCGATAAATCAGTTCATAAAATGACAAGTTCCTTGTTAAGAAAGAGATATGTGTGTGATCTTTAATAGTAGTCTGTACGGGAAGTTCTAGAAAATTTGTATAAGCTAGACACGGCGTAAAAGCCAAAACATGTGGGGGTAAAATGTTATTGGACAGAAGGTTTGGAATGTATTATCATGGAGTATACACATTCCATATATGTTTCGGGTAGTGTTCCATCTTGTTGACGAGTCGTTATGTCCGCTCTCAAGCTTATGTTCACCGCAGACCTGGAAAGTCTGTTAACCGTTTTGCCAAATTAGTTTTTCTTATTTTCACTGGTCATTTTCTCGCACTTCTAACCCGGAGTCTCATATTTAAATGGGAAACCTGAGCTTCTTTTGTCATTATTATTTTATGATTAGATTCCCAAATGCAACGATTCAAAGGAAGTGACGTCGAATGCGAGAAACGACGATAAAATGCATTTCAAGAATTGGCAAATCGGTATTCTATCTGACTCTTGAAGAGAAACTATTATAATTCTTCTATTAAGCCGTATAAGGACACAACAGGCGCTAGCAGTTACAGATCAATTTATTAACGAGTTGTCACGGCACAAAATTAGAAAAAGTCGTCAAATCGCAATTAATATGGTATCTTGAAACAAACGATTTATTGTCTTCATTTCAAGTAGGCCTTCATAAGCTTCGATATACCATATATCAATCGGTCGAATTAGAAGCGAATATTTTAAACAGTGTTTGCAGTACGCCAGCATCTTGTGGTTGCTACATTTGCCATACTTGGCGGTATATTATAATGTGCGCTTTATGTAACTGGAGCTTAAGAGGTCTTCTGTCCCAATTTATCCAATACTTTCTGATGAACAGATTTTTCAGTCAGAGTTGGAAGTCAATTATCTAAATAACATCTTCTAGACAACGGCGTGCATCAGGGGTCATTAACGTTACATTCTTTTCCGTTTGCGTAGATGCCCTATTGCGATCAATTACAGAAAATATTGTCAGGTCAACGCATGTAGATCACCTTATTTGGCTAGTTTGATAAACAAAATTAAAGATGTGCTTCAAAGTGCCATGGACAACATAGTAACAGAAGCAAACAGTATAGGAATACCGTTGCTGTCAGCAAATCACACTTCATGCATTTCTCCAGTCTTCAACATTTGCATGGAGATCCCATTCTATCTATTCAAGGTAACAACTTAAAGAGTGAGGACTGTATCACGCTCCTTGGGGTCATTTTTATAACAAACTGATATGGCAATCTCATATAAACAATTAGTTAACCGCTCCCGTATGGTGCTGGACACTTTGTTATTATCTTACTTTAATTGTTAAACATGTACAAAACTTTGGTGTTAACGAAAATGGACTATGGAAGTGCTTTGTATTTATCTGCCCGAAAAAGTCACTCAGGTAAGTTAGATTCAATTCAGGGAAAAGCCATTCGTTTAGCAAGAGGAGCTTTTTGAACATCGTTTAAGCACTCCTTTACTGCGAAACTAACATCTTGCCATTAGAACTACGTTCACAAAAAGTTTTAAAATTACAGTATAAACTTGCGCTCTCAGTATTTTCCACCACGTTCGACTACTTATATTTCCTCCAGGGCATTTAGAGCTAGTTTCCGTGCAACAGACTAGATCAAGGCCGCTTGGAGTGAGATGTCATGCAATTTTATCATTGTTTAATCTAGAAATCCCCTCTTTATGTGAAGAGTTACAGCTACACAGATTCGTCTTGATTGCTCCAAGCTTTTGAAGCGCGATATGTCACCATAGCTCTTCCGTCTCTAGTTCCACATCCTTTTCTACACCTCTTTCTGCTCGCCCTACTACCATCACCTCATACCCCTATCAGCCATATGAGCCTTTGACCTATAATATTGATTTTTACGCCTATCACGTCCCTACTTACCAAACCTCTACTAACAAGAACCAAATTCCTTCCGTCTTTCGCGATCCAAAAGATGACCAACTGGACCCGACGTTTTTACTTCCACCCCAAACTGTGCTTCCAACAACAGTTCAAGCCATACTTCGAATTAGTGATTTGCAGCTAGCTTCTCAAGAGTTTGTTCCCGCTTTCTTAAATGATTCTATCCAAGAAATTCCCGTCGTGTCTGCAAGCACAAATGTCGCTGAAATGACGATACTTTCTAATTCATTCAGAGAGGGCCCCATTGAAGTCCATGAATCTGTATCGTTAATGCCTGTTGCAGTTTTGTGAAAATTTTACCTGTTTCTGCTTTCATAAAAGATTCTAGTCAAGAAATTGCTGTCGTACCTACAATATCAGCTGTAGCTAAAGTGACGATAATTTCTAGTACGGATAAAAAATTCCTGTTGAAGTTAGGGAACCCGTAGCTATAATGTTTGTTGCTGCTATCGTCAAAGTTTTGCCTGACCCTGTTTCTTTAGCTACTATTGTTAAGGAATCAGTTCCTAATGTGGCTGAAGTTTTGTCTGTTCCTAGTCCGTTGTCTAACATTGATGAAATCTTATTTGATTCTACTCCTTTATTGGACGTTGATGAAACGTTACCTACTCTTACTCATTTTTCTTATGCTGACAAAATTCTATTTGCTTCTGTTCTTTTAACTAAAGTTGGCCAAATCCTAGCTGATGTCCTGTTGTCTAATGTTGACGAAGATCAACCTGATTCTGCTTCCTTATCTATTGTGGATAAAGTTCTTCCTGATGCTGTTTGTTCTTGTAAAGTGGATGAAATTCTGTCTGTAGCTGCTCCTTTGTTTCACGTTGATAAACTTGATTCGACTCCTTTATCTAACATTGGTAAAGTTCTGCTTGTTTGTTCTTGTAATGTTGATGAACTTCTACTTGATTCTGTTCCTTTATGTAATATGGTTGAAGTGTTATCAGATTCTGCTCCTTTTGCTAAGGTGGATACTCCTACAGCCAATGCTGTTTTCTTTCCTAACTGTGATACTTCTAGTTCTATATCTAACATGGTTGAAATTTTATCTACTTCTGTTCCTGTATCTTACGTAACTAAAGTGTGCTTTGCTTGTGTTTTTTTTTCGTAAGGTTGATTCTTCTACAGCCAAAACTTTTTCTTTTTCTACCGTTGATATTCTGACAACCCATGATATTTCCTTTTCTGCCGTTGACTTTTTTACCACCAATCCTAACAACAAACAGCGTTCTTGAATGATGCGTTTTGAGTTTTCTAAACTACCCTGGCCACCTCCTGAACCTCATGCTACAACTACTACACCCCTGCTGTTCCTGTTTGGCAGAAAACTGCCCATAAAAGGCAGACATTAGTCTATGCTGCATCCGAACTGGAAGATATATGGCGGCGAAGACCTAATGTCCTTGATCTTGTTTCATTTTGTTGCTGCTGGCGCAAACGTCTTATGTTCAATACCTAGTCCTCGCGCCCCAGATTTTTACGCCGATTTTCCTCTCTTTAAGATTTTATTTCTGGACGTTACAATTTCTCTTTACTTCCCTGTTTTGCTGGGTTTTCTTTCTTGTTCTTTCACCCGTGTGGGTCCGGGAATAGAATAGCCCATAGTACGACCTGCCTGTCGTATGAAGCGACTAAAGCGATCTAACACATACACACACACTTCATACGCACATACACACACACACACTTCATAAACACACAGATTACTGTTTGGTTCTCCTTTCTTCCGTTTTCTTCTTTTACCTCAACACCCGTGTGGGTCCGGGAATAGAATAGTCCCACGGTTCGACCTGCTTGTCGTAAGAGGCGAATAACGCGGTACAACATACACTCACTTCATACACATACACACACACTTTATACACCCCCCCACACACATACTCATACATCAACACACACACACACACACATACACACACATACACACACACGCACGCACGCACGCACACGCGCACAAATAGTCATACATAACTACACTGAGATTCTGTTTTATTTTCTTTTGGGTAATTCTTAGGGTTTTTTTGTGGCTTGTGTACTTGTTCCTTGGTGTTATTCTTTTTGGGTTTCTGCCTTTCTTCGTTTTTTTCTGTCGTCCCTTTCGTTCCACATTCCTCGCCTCTCTCCTGTGGCTGGTGTTACATTCTCTTGGTCTTCGCGCTGAGTTAGTTTATATTTTCAATCCGCTTCCTGTGGTAGGTGTTTTCTAGTCCATTTTTTCTTTTCTTCGGAAACCACGACTTAGTCGACTTTAGGATTAGTTAGCATTTCTTTTCTTTAGTTCTTCGGTTGTTGCGACTCTTGGGTACCACAGTTTGAAGTAATTTTATTTTTTTATATCCAGCATTTCTGTTGTTCTAGAGCATACTTTGAGGCATAACACTTTTGTCATTTTGGCTGTTAATGTTGGTTTTCTTTCTCGTTTCTTTCCTTTACTGTTGGTTTTCTGCAGGGAAACAATTTTCGGTTAAGGTTGAATACTTTACTGTTTCTTTTCTGAAGAAGTATAATGTATTGAACTATCGGATAAACCGTGTTTCGAGTTTTCTACTCACCTGTTGGTGTAGTAGGATAACACTAGTATTACTTTGAACTCTGGTTATTTCAAAACGAATCAATATACATTTTCCTTACTGAACACAACAAAAGTACTCATCGTTATTGTTGTATTTTTCGTTTCTGTTTTTTATTTAGGGGATTTCGCGCACACAATATTGTGTGGTTCGTATTTCTGGTTTTAAAAAAAAAGTACTTTGCAGCGACAATGAAGTAATTGTCTAGCTTCACCCCTTGGATTGCTGCTCTTTTTTGTGATGGGAGGACACCTCCAAGGCGGGATCACGTGCCTCTCTGTTTCTCCCAGGTCATTAGAGACGGTAGGAGGCAGAACTACGTTGTGTTTAGTCACCATTTTATTATATGGGGTTAAGTAGTTGTTGATTCTACATATGCCCATGGTCCTATAAAGGATTGACCTTGTTCTGCGTAAATGACTGTGTTTCTGTGAGGAGATATTGAAATGAAACTATATCAAATGATATATTTCATCGTGAATATCAGATAGCAAATTGGACCACCATATATCATAAACCCTTACCTGATCTCACAAGGTCGAGAATTTCTTATTAATGATGGAAGCCCAAGGTAAAGTTGGATGGAAAACGGCTTGAGGAAAAGTAAAACTCATTAGACATAAACGGCTAGTAGAGTATTAGCTCTGGGTAGATCATGAGCTTGGGTCATGGGTTGTCTATTGACCAAAAATATAGATAAAGAGCGCCACCGTATTTTTCAATACAACATGATACAAAGATACATGTACTTGTATTAGGGGAATGCGGAAACCTAAATCTACACCGCTTATATAGCCACTGAACCTGTATATCACCCTTGCAAAGCACTTACCAAAATCTTAATTGCCAGATATTTTACAGATGTCTCAATTTAAACCCGTCAACAAACAAATGCACAACATAGACACCGTTTGTGTCCTTAAAGAAATTCATCAAAAATAATATAACTTAATTTAAGTTCCAAGACTATATACACCTAGGGTATCTGTTATCATAGGACACAATTTTTGCTCATTAAGGACATAAATTTCGCTTGAATTTTTAATAATAAAAGAGTTAAGCAAAAATGGATTCTATTCGATTAAATTCTCTTAGTTTGTTTCTACATTAACTTTTTTTTTAACAAAAAATTTACATAAAAAGAAATTGGTATGGTTCTGTCTTCAAAAAAAAAACATAAAGATGTCTAAATTGAATATTTCTACATAAATTTACTATAAAGTTTGTGCTTACTTAATAATTCATATTTCATATTTTCATTTTAGTCATCTGTAGTACTACGTCGACTTCACAAAAAAAATTGATTATTTAACGTCTTATAATATTGCATCATTCAACAAAGAGTTAGCGTTACTTTATTTCTTATAAAAAAATTCATCATGTTCTATAAAAATCAAACTACGTGACCTCAAAATTAATAAAAATATTTTTAAAGTAATGCAAAATAACATGTGATATTTATATTGGATAGCTAGATATTTTTGACATCATATGTCAATAACAACTGTTTCAGTGTAATTACTAGTGTCTGCTTGTGAAACATTTACGACACGTAAACTACATAGCGATTTTTAAAATTTTGCAAAGTTACAAGTTTAGTACGGGATCTTTTTTTTCTAAATGAAATTAGGATAACTAAATCAAGGCAAAATTTCAACCTTCTATCATTTGTAAAACATTTAAATAAATATAACTGGAATTATAGATTTAATTTCACTCACGTGTCGAGGTACAGTTTAATTAAGAAAACTTGAACTTTTAGACCATAACCATATCTAACCAGATGTGGACCATTCCATATACATCTGCAATGCACGCAACAGGAAACATACCATTACGACAGAATTTAACGCAGGAATTATAAAAGATCTTCTGAACGAAAAATTATCTAACCAAACTAAATTTCAATTAAGTACGTCCTATTATTTCTTGTATTTTAAATCTCGACTAAATTTTCATTTCAGCAGTATTTATGGTATTGAGAATATTCACGGTATTGACGATATTTACCGTATTGACGATATTCACCGGATTGCACTATGAAGAAAGCATTAATAAAATTTATCTAATTAACTATACTAACTGTTTTAATGATGAGGGGGAGCTTCTATCTTCTTTGGTCTGCAGGAATCAACTGAACTGCTAAAGGTGGAAACAAAATAAAATCATCACACAACAGCTGCCAGGAACCACATTCAGACACGAAGATTAAATTAATTAAACTTTCTTGCGGACCGTATTACAGGCCACGTGCCTGGATACCATCTTTGACCTTTCTACGCCGCAGATAGCAGCTTACCTGTTCAGACGCTGATAGAAAAGTGACACAAAATGACAATTTGACGATTCTTCTTATAGAAACTTAGACTTCTAAAGCGAAGGAGCGCATATCCCATTATGTATTTTATGAATTATTTTAAGTGATCAGATATTTATAAATTATATTTTTATTTTATTGAGACATTATATTAAACTAATAGAGAAAGTGTAACCGAGTAAAAAAATACTTTACAATATGTGTGGTCCAGAGAAGGATGTCTACTGATTATTTTCTGTGATAATTTTAGATAGTTACTTCTGTATTTACTATGATTTAGAGCTGTGGTTTTTAGAGGAGAAATTTTGTTCTTTTCTTTTCTTTCTTTTGGTAATTTACTTAGGATCGGAACCTAAAAACTACAGCTCGCCATTTTGAGTAGAATTTGTTGTGTTTTACCCGATAAATGTATATTACGTTTATGCATTACTCTTGTTTACATTTGTTTTGGCACTACTGTGCTATGACATGTTATTTTTTGGTTATTATAGTTTTTTTATGTTTTGTGGGGATTAATTGAATGAGTGCGAGCATGGTTTTTTATTCAGCCCTTCCTTTATTTTTGTAAGTGAAATTCGCCGCATACTCACCGATTAAGCTCGGTCATACTTACTTTTGGTTTTTTTGTAGGCTACTTCGCTTTACACGTCTAAAAGGAGAGCTTACAAACCTAACTAAATAATACGCACTTTCAGGTATCTGAAGAACAACATGTCCAACTTGCAATGTACCCGTTTCTGTTAAACGTATGGTAGAAGTGCAACATATACTTCATAGAAACAGCTAAAACTTCTTTCAATTTTGCATAATAGTTTTAAAGTGTAGAAGATTTAGTCATAACCTTATAAGCGGTACGTTTATTCGCAATATTCTTGTTAGTGTTACAATCTTTAAACGTCCCAAAGATATGTATTTTCGTGTATAGGAGTATGTTAAATAGTATAAATAAGTAAAACTAATAGCTGTAAATGTCAAAATTATTTCAGAATTACGTACTCATCTAGAAAAACGTACTTGCCTTACCGTATTTACCCAATATTGTTGGCTTTAAATCTATCGTATATACTTTCTTTCGCCATCTTAAAGATTTGCATTAAAATTTCAAACGTGCTATAATTTAAAGCTTTTTCACAAAGGTTTCAGTTCAACCCTATTTCTCAACACACGCTAGAACCAAGGCACTTTAAAAGTTATTCCATACCGAAAAAAAGGATTGATCCTCACGCCCCAAAGTGTAAGTAAGTTCTCGGGTTATTCGATATTTATGAAACCTGTTCGGTCTCGATTGCTTTAGCATTATAAAAGAAGGTGTTGGTGCGTGAAGCGCGTATTTTTTAACTGGAATATAACAAGTCTGTCAAGGGAAACCCCCCACGGGGATCTAAATAAAATGTTATTATATTGAGAAATGGCTAAGCACAAGCAGCTGCTACGGATTAAACCACATATTTCTATACGTTTTACGGCTACCAATAGCTTTATATATACCGCGAGAGCTGTCCTTCTTTAAACACGTACTGCCTTCATATATTAGAAGCTAATAATAGAAAACTAATAACCGGAGGATATAAATTTTGCTTTAGCATTCGAGTTAAATGGTTTTTGATAGTAAAGTGTTTCTAGCAACAGCCAATCGAGCCATTTAATCATTATATAAAGATATTATTATAGATCTGGATGCTCTTGTTAAAGTAAGAAAATCCGGCTTAAGGTTTTGAATTATTACGTAGTGGAAAAAGGAGCTTATCATTATATGAATGAAAGGCGGATTACGTTCCAGTTAAATCCGATCTCTTGATAACTAAGAAGATTGTTGGGTTGGAATTCTTTCTGGGCAATTTGTGTTTGTCTACTTGAACTTTAGCCACAACACAGAACCGTATCTTTAGATTCCCATTGTTTTATTACAAGCCGTTTAATTCTCTGATAAAGTAAAACAGCATTTTATTTATATAGTTGGTACACTAGAGAATTTTAGAACATAATTCGTTTCAAATTGGTGCGCTTGAGTAAATGACTTCTAATTATAATAATGAAGAAGCATTTTTGTAAACAGTTTTTTAACAAATTGCGCTAAAACTCATTATGTTGCTACTGGGTGTGAGTAATTTAAACCAATTGCGTTTCATAATTCCGCAGCGTACATACAAATATGAGTCGATTCATTAAGTGCTGAAGTGTATAATTGTAGTAAAATGTTTGTCACGGGAAATTTAATTACTGGTCAATTAAATTTTGAAAAATGTATGTGAAGTTCGGGTCGTCAGATAACAACAAATGTATGGACTAATAGGGTAAACGTTACGGAATACCGGCCACTATCAGTGGTCGTCCAACTTGGTTTTTAATCAAGTATCACTTAAAACTACTAATAGCAACATCTCATTTAAAATTTCCGGTATTCCGCATTTATTGGTTTTCCTGTCATAGTTTTCGCCATCTATAAGTGTATACTTGAATTACGGACTTGGCTCCAAACGTATCTTGTCATCATAGTGTAAACGTGATTAGGCGGTTCGCCTTATAGATCCACTAAGGAAACTCATGTGGCAAAAGGGGGAGTGGACTGTATTAGGTATAGCGTATAAATAAATAAAACAAGTTGAAAATGCAAGGCATTGTCGCAACGAACTTCCAAATGTAGACTTACTTTAAAACAAATTAAAGAAATTAAAATTATTATGTTGTAATAATTATAAGTATTCAGATAAAAACAAAAATTTATAAACAACAAAAGAGACATTTTAATATATTTTATTTTATTGAATAAATATTTTAAAAGCTATATATTAGTTCTCATCAATAAGATAAGAATATTTTTTTTATATGAATCTAATTATTTTCGGTAATCAAAATTTAAGTTTAAACAATGTCTATAATATTGGAATAATTGGCATGAAATGCCATAAATTGTTCAAATATGTGTCGCATATTCATTTTAAACTTATTTAAAATTTTAATTATCCCTGTGGATTTTCCCGGGGGCTCGGCGTCCCCGTGGCCCGATTTTAACTGACATCAAAACTTAAGCTCTGGACACCGAGCTGAATCGATTGATGTATCACACATTGATGTCCGACCATTAAAAAGGCCTCGGACACACAGACAGACAGACACACAGACAAATAGATTTCATAAACGAACGAAGTTCGTTGAAAATACATTTTGGGTTGAATTGCATGCGGGTAAGGGATTGAAATTTTGACTTAAGCGGCTGGTAGCTAGTTAAACAATGTTACATACATGAGTAGTGTGAATATCCAATTCTGGAAAAGAAAGACTCCCATTTAAATAACATTGTCATCTAAAATTTGACTCCCATAAGCAAATGCACAGGCAAAAAAAAATTGCACACATCTGGTAACAAAATTTGCACAATAGTTTTCTTCGACTAAGCATTTTTTAGCCCCAGGCATGAATAATTTCAACACTTGCAAAGAATTCGCACATCTGGTAACAAAAATTTGCACAATAGTTTTCTTCAACTAAGCATTTTTTAGCTCCAGGCATGGATAATTTAATTAAATTCTAATTCGCCCTTATCTTAGAGCAGGGATGGGCAAACTTTTTTAGGATGCGGTCTACTTCTAATTTTTTTACAATGTGTCGGTCCACCAGATATTTATTAAAATAATTATAATAAACAATATGGTATAAATGTACATAGGTAACTAAAAAAATGAAAATAGAAAGGAACTTAGGTATATATTTTCAAACAAAATTTAAAGATTATAAAAGTATAAAAATATCAAGTTCATAAAAAATATTCCGATTCGAATTATTATTTAAGATAAAGTCATGTGAAATTGTCCGCATTAGAAGATTTACACTGCATATCCTCTGCTAATTTAGTAAATCTTGGTATATAATTACTAACTGCCAGTCTTGTACTGCATTCGAGGGTGATTGTCTGTAAGACGGGAGCGATATTTTGATTTAATTATATTCATCGTAGAAAATGCAGATTCACATAGGTAGGTAGAGCCAAAGAACGATGTTAAATTTAATGCGAGATTTTTAAATTAGGATACTTAACTTCGTCTATTAAATTCCAAAAATATTTGTAGGATCTGAACTATGTGCTTTTAAAATTATGTCATTTTGAAGAAGAAGAACTTCATCTTCCTCAATAGTTATAGAAAACAATTCGTTTATATTTTTGGTTATTTCTTCCACATCAACATTCCCAAATGGGTAAGACATAAATGCAACTATTGGTTCTAGTTTTGTAAATTCTTGAAAACGATTCTCAAATTCAGAGCTAAGATTACTTAGTTCCCCATAAAATTTTTCCATATTTAAAATACCTCCGTTTTTGCAAAACTCGTCAGAAATGTTTTTGAAGTTTTTTAGTTCATTCTTTATTAACTGGGAGGAAAGTAGCTTTAGCTTACTTTTGAAAGTATTAACATATCCGATCAATTCTGCTATTGATCGATTTTGTCCTTGTAATTGCAGGTTTAATTCATTAAGATGATTTGTTATATCCACAACAAAAGCTAAATCCATTAACCAAACGTCGTCACTAAGTTCAGCATACTCTTCATCCTTTAATTTTAAAAAATCTTTGATCTCTGGAAGTAGCTCCCTGAACCTTTGTAAAAATATATTCCGACTTAACCAACGAACATCCGCATGATATAACAATTCCCCGGCATCAGATTCATTTTCTTCTAACTGTGCCCTAAACATTCTTCTTTGAAGACTTTTTCCTCGAATCGAGTTGACAATTTTCATACAGATTCCCATTATATGAGACATATTTATTACTTTGCAACACAAGGCTTGTTGATGAATTATACAATGATAGCTCAAGAAATTTGGTATATCATCATCGCGTTTGCAAATAGCCAAAAATCCTTTGATTTTTCCTGTCATTGCAGGGGCCCCATCGGTCGTCATTGATGCTATTTTATAAATTGGAATTTTATTTTCAACTGCAAATGCATCGTAAACATCTTCACCTCGGGTTTTCTTTTTTAAAGGCAATATGGTTAACAATTCTTCCTTCACGCTCATGTCCTTGAAAACCATCCTTATAAAAATGCATAACTGAGAAGTATCTACTAAATCTGTAGATTCATCAAACTGTAAAGAAAAGCAAATACATTTTTCTACATCTTCTCTCAGTTGATTAGATATATCAGAATTCATCATTTCTATACGCCGCGTAACAGTTCGACGCGAAAGTTGGATGTCTTTAATTTCCGAAATGATTTCTTTTTTGTTCTTAAAAGTGTCAAATAATGAATCCCCGGCTTCCAGAAAGGCTGTTTTTACCAAATCTCCATCTGCGAAAGGTTTGTTGTGTTTTGCTAACACTTGACACACACGAAAAGATGCAACAGTTGCAGCTTTAGTAATGGTAATCGATTTAGTAAAATATGATTGTTGACCGATTAATTGTGATTTAAGTTCTTTTAACTTTCGTTTGCGCAATTCGCTGTTTAACGGATAATCCTTATCAAAACTACCGTGCATGGTTTTGAAGTGTCTTTCAACGTTTCCTTTTTGGGAGTGCTACACTTGCACTGCATATAAAACATACACAGTTTTCTTTCACCATTGTAAAGAAAACTGTTCTTCCCATTTTGAATTAAAGTTGTATGTTTTCCTTTTCTTGGCACTTGTGCTTGAAGATTCCATATTTAAAAATTTAATAATTATTTATATATGTTAACAATAAAATACTCGGTATAAAAATCTTTTAGCTGAGTACTTGGTTAAGAATCGAACGTCGATGAGAGAATGTAGCTCGAGCGCGTAGAAAGCTTAACGCTATCTAGATACGTGCATACTAGAAAGAATATAAATACGACCTCTGCTTTGCGTGCGTTAAGAGCTACATCGTCCCGCATCGATGTTCAGTTCTTTAACCCCGAGTAATGGAATTTTTTATATTCTAAGGAGTAGTTTAAGTAAAAAAGGCAAATATTAAAGGCGATCACTCTAAAATGACTCGGCGGTCCACCAGTCGATCGCGATCGACTTCATGCCCACCACTGTCTTAGAGTATACCCTCCACCATACTAGCAAATATTCGCACATCTGGTAACAGTATTAAATTACATTGTCATCTTAAATCTGCACAATAGTTTTCTTCAACTAAGCATTTTTTAGCTCCAGGCATGGATCTCGCACTCGACACCCCGATCAGGGTGCTATACCCACCACTCTACAACCGCCAACCGCACTTGCAAAAAATAATCGCACGTCTGGTAACAGTAATAAATAACATTGTCATCTTAAATTTGCACAATAGTTTTTTTCAACTAAACATTTTTAGTTTCCGGGGCATGGATCATGCTCTCGGCACCCTGATCTGGACCGTCGGGGCCCCGGCATCCTTCCCCAGGACCACCGGATAGGCAAATTCTTCCGCTAATTTATTTAATCTTTTAAAACTAATCTAATACATAACTAGATTAATCCATTAAACCTAATGCAATCGCTTGCAAATTAAATTCTTATTTGTCACAATCTCAAATATTTGCATAAATCTTGTATTAACATTGATTAAGTACTATATTGCAATGCGGAATATTTTGAGATAAATCTGTCACCGACAATCCTAAGGTATTGTTATTGGCTTGGGATGCAGAGATGATTAAGAGTCAATTTAATTACATCAATTAATTAGTTATTTATTAAAGCATTACATAATAAAATACAGTGTCATCTTAAATTTGATTCCCATTTGAGCATATGCATGGCAATTTCTAAATTTGCCTTAATCATCTTAACACCCCAGATCTTTACCAATACCGCACAATCAAACCACATAAAAGTTTGCCAAAAAAGGTACCATTTTTGACTATGACATTACAGTAGTATCATCTACAGGAATGCATCATTAATCTAATACAGACACCACCATTTTGCAATAAGTGCAAACAATCGGTTACCATTCTTTGCCACACAGGTTAACACTATACCAATTTTTAGCACAATTTGTATTTTATATAATCCAAGTTTACAATAAGTATTTTTTGCATGCATTTTCGCACAACATTTATGAATGCAACTTTAAGTCTTCTCCTATTACCAGTATAACTACTATGCCTAATAACCTGAATGTGGATAAAGTACTTTTAGTGTAAAAAAATAATTTGCACACCACATAACAAATTTGCAAAACATGTTGTTGAATGACAATTTACCATAGGCAAACAATTTTATTTGTTAATACGTTTTTGTTAAAGACAGGTTTCACGCGTAATGAATACAGTTCTAGTACATATCAAGTTATACTATTGTAAACCAGAAAAAACTATTATTAATTGGTTGTATATAAATGTGATTTAAAATCTATAATTACCTGGAAATTTTAAGATGACGTGCCGCATAAGCTAACTCCGGATGTCTCTGATTCAAAGCGAAAACATTAGTTTGAATAATGATGTAGTTAATATATACATATATATATATATATATATATATATATATAAATATATATATATATATATATATATATATATATACACCCGTTCTAGATGTGTATTTAATGAATATTGTGGTACAAATTTTCGCATCTACTAAACCTAATGCAATCGTTTGCAAATTAAATTTTTATTTGTATCAATTCCGCTAAATTTATTTAATCTTTTAAAACTAATCTAATACATAACTAGATTAATCCATTAAACCTAATGCAATCATTTGCAAATTAAGTTCTTATTTGCCACAATCTCAAATATTTGCATAAATCTTGTAGTAACATCGATTAAGTACTATATTGCAATGCGGAGTATTTTGAGATAAATCTATCACCGACAATAATTAAGTAGTTCACTTTTAAATTAGAAAATCCCAACGTAGTTTTAGCCTTGAATTACATTTCAAACCAGTCTATTTGCGTCGGTGAAAACCAATTAACTTTTCGCTCACGCATTCTAAATCACTCGTGTACATTTTACGCATGCGCAACAACAACCCTGCAACATTTAAAAGAATGATCTGCATAGGATCCTTAATCTGTCATCTCGGTAAAAGCAGTGTGAAGCAATGGAGTTTGAACATGTTAATAATGCACAAGTCTCGCATACTGAAAATCTAATCAACAGGTTTAAGTATAGTTTAAATGAGTTGGGTGAACACCCTCACGATGTGGAAATTGGGTTTGTTATAAACCAGACAATAAAATCCGCATTACGATTGGTGTGTAGCAAGAAATATTGTATCAACCATGTTCTGGAATTAGCATACGAAAATTGGATAGCCTTTACTAATTTTCAAATGGAATTACAAATTAACGTATTTTCTTGTGACGTGCTAAACAGCCGATTAAATAGTGCACCCGAAATGGAAGATCTACACATATAACTAGGAGGACCGTTTTTTATCACTCTATCACCAGTGTCTGGAACAGCTGAAAACGAAACGTTCCAGTTAAAAATGATAATGGGTAATAGTTCGATAGTTATAAACGAATTGGAGTGTCGTAAACTATTCCATATGCGCGAGCTGTTTGAGTATTAATTTAAGCAGTTGAAAAGCCGCGACTTTCCAGCAATGTACAGCAAATTAGTAGGGTTTGTTGCTAATTCTAATTTAAATGATGGTGATCGGTACTACGCTGACTAAAGGAGAGAAACGAATTAAAGTCTTGGTTGAAGGCGAAGTTTGAATTGGTAATATTTTATTCTACAACGAGTTGAATCACAGTGCACTAAATGCTTTAGAGCTGGTTATACGTTTTCCGGATATATTTGTGCGAGACATGACACGTAGAAGAACATTGGTAGGGATGTTTAGACGTTTAGATTTGCCGGATTCTGAAGATGCCGGTTATAGTTATGGATTGTCGGCGATAGATTTATCTCAAAATATTCCGCATTGCAATATAATACTTAAACAATGTTAATTCAAGATTTATGCAAATATTTGAGATTGTGACAAATAAGAATTTAATTTGCAAACGATTGCATTAGGTTTCATGGATTAATCTAGTTATGTATTAGATTAGTTTTAAAAGATTAAATAAATTAGCGGAAGAATTTGCCTTTTCGAGTGCGAGATCCATGCCTGGAGCTAAAAAATGCTTAGTTGAAGAAAACTATTGTGCAGATTTAAGATGACAATGTTATATAATACTGTTGCCAGATATGCGAATATTTGCTAATATGGTGGAGGGTATACTGTAAGATAAAGGCGAATTTGAATTTAATTAAATTATCCATGCCAGGAGCTAAGAAATGCTAAGTTTAAGAAAACTATTGTGCAAATCTTTATTACCAGATCTGCGAATTTATAGCAAGTGCTGAAATTATCCGTGCCTGGGGCTAAAAATGCTTAGTTGGAAAAACTATTGTGCAAATTTTTGTTACCAGATGTGTGCAATTTTTTTTACGTGTGGATTTGCTTATGGGAGTCAAATTTAAGATGACAATGTTATTTAAATGGGAGTCTTTTTTTTCAGAATTGATTTATTCACACTACTTACATGCAAGACAAACACACAAAGAAAACTTACCCCAATTTTGCTATTAATGGGCACTTGCATTGCGGATATAGGCGATTCTCACAGCGAGCATGAATTTACTGGTGAGCGGTTTACAGTTGAATGTCCAATTCTCTACTACGACTGGCCGCTTTATCTTTTGGAGCGTTATCAATTTTAAACCGGCCGTATTAGGAAATTGCAGTACGATTTTATGCGCGCGATAATTGCCTATATGTAAATTTGCCAAACCAGAAACTTTTGTGAATAAATTCAAATGAATTTATTATACGTGGAGTTTACAAAAGAACTTCTTGATTTAATGATTTATTTGTATACAGTAAAGTTAAAATAATAGTTATTAAACCTATGTAGTATTAAAGAGAATCTTCTCAAGTTTTTTTTTATACCTTATAAAGTTCTATAAGTGCACCATTTATTGCCCTGGCCACGTCTAAACGATAATCAAATTCTTCCCAGGTATAAAGCAGTATATCAGACGTGACGGATCCTACAGCTGCCTCCAAATCCTACAGTTGTGTCGGTTGACAGACCCAAAGTCGCATCATCTGAAAACAACATTTTCCAGGAAGTTCTCATTTTCTTCAATCCTGTTCAAAATATAGACTGCTAAATCGAATCTTTTAACTTTGTCATTGGGCTTGATTTCATGCAGAAGTTGAATCTTATACCCACGTAATTTAAATTTCTTTCGCATCACTTTGTACACGGTAGACTTAGGTATTCCAAACTCCAAACTTCGCCTTGCCAATGGTTTTCAGGGCTACCAATACAAAATGTACGGATCAGTTCCACATTCTGTTCAGAGACTGAAGGCCTACCCGGTGGCTTAATTTTTACACACTACCTGTTTCCCGAAAGTGAGTATACCACTGCATAATAGTTTTGTTAGTAGGTGCAACACCGCCATATTCCCGTCGATAATTACGCTGAACTGTAATCACTGAACTCAATTGACCCAAATCACACACTGAGCTTTCTGCTGTGACGTAGCCATGACTGGTGAGTGGCGACTGCTGGCCGGCGGAAGCAGTAGCACTGTTCCCCACTACGCTTGCTCCAAGGCCACGCACTGCGATCGAAGATTAGCAAAACAATCTTGACAATATACTGAACTCAGGTGCAAAACCCGAAAGCTTATTACTGATTTCATTTTTTAATTATGATTTTTTTTAGATCAAGAAGTTCTTTTATAAACTCCCTGTATTACCTTACATTATGATTTTCTGCAGCATTTTAGCTTAGGTATGTATATTGACTCTTCCCAGATTTTACATACCGCTAGATTTTAAATACAAGTCTTCAGTTTTGAAAAATGCTAAGAATCATTTTCAAAAATGCCAGCGTCATAAAATGTCTGTCATGCTTGCTCCCACATCATAAATAACACCGAAAGAAAACGATTTAAAACAAATCTACTTAACCGAGAACCAAAATGTTTGATTTTCCCACTTACAGATTAGCTATAATGTTAAAAATTTTGTCAAGTTATTTCATGTTAGAAGCTTTGTACATATTAAAAAATGCATAAATAGGACATTACCCATTTTCTTTTAACTTTTAAGGTAAAAATTATTCAAAACCGACAAATTATACCATGTCTTAGAGAATTCAAGTTATCTCATTTTTTACAAATCTACAAGTGAAAGCTTTTTACGCAATTACTGTTCGGTTTAGAAATGAAAAGATTTACAATCTCGAATGTCTGGGAACTGTATCGGTAAGGGTTGCTCCGGAGTTAAAATCAAAGCATAACTTAATTAGTTGAAAAACGTTATTTGATATATTGACAAAAAGCTATTGCGGTAATTCTGCAAACAATGAAGAGTTTTTTAGGCTGTGCTTTGCTAAGAATCAAATAACAAATATGTTAATCACGAGTCAATAGGACAACTAGTAAATAATTGTAAAAAGAAAGGTGAAGAACGCGTAAGTGGGTACCAGGGCGAGCAGGCCCCGAGTAGTTCAACAAATTACTTCTGTAGTACGTAATACTAGAGATTTTGACCGTGGATGTGCTGCGGTTTGGAAAGTTTTAAGAGGAAATTTGTTAGTTTTTAACGCAGAAGGTTCAATATACTTAAACTTTTCTTAATAAATTCAGAACTCTAATAAATGATCCGCAAATTTACCGCAGTAAGCTGGTGGTAGTTTCGGTTAACTCTATTCGCGATATCGTGGTAAATTGGACAATTGAAAAAAAGCGTCATTCGACGACTTGGAAGCATATAAAAGAACTTTCCGACAACGATATTAGAAAACGGAACATGAAAGGGACTCTCTCTTAAAACTTAAGCACGGTAAATTTGAAAAGGAAAATCGGGCGCAATATTCCTTAAATTTAGCAAAAAGAGCCACATACCTAATCAATAATTATCTCTAAGTTTTATTTTTCAATGCTCCACCGGAAGGTACTACATTGAGAACGAAGCGAGTTTTTATTTATATAAAAATTTTCAATTTTTGCCGAATCCTTGCAGTTCCAAGCCAGGTAAGGGTCTTTAACGTATGTGACAACACCCACACACAGGACCTACATTTTACCATTCATCCGAACAAGGGCGTATTTTTGTGAAAAATGCTCGCCTAACATTTTACGAGCAGTCAGTGTCGGGAATCCCGCACGTCATCCTGGACTTAGTAATCACATGCAAACCAAAACACGCAGCCACATGCTATACAATACCGGAGAAAGAAGTTATGGAAATGCTTAGTGCAAATTTTTCAGTAGATATCAGTAGAGAAATTTTAAATTCTTGTTATTCAAAAATGGAAGGCATCGAACTATTTTTACAGAAAATCAATAAAACTTCCTGTATATAGATTTCCACATAGCTATGTAGTGCGGCTACATTATAATTAAATATAATGTTATTCAAATTTAGTGCGTGCGCATGTGTAGTTGGTGAGAGATAAACGGACAGCAAAAAGTGCGCTGGTGCGAGAGTGAAGTCGGTTGTAAAAGCTGAAGTATAAACACGTTCCAGAAAATATATTGTTTCTGTCGGAATTAAAATTGTAAATTTAGTGTTAGTATGTGCATTTTATGGTTAGACAAGTCAATGTACCAGTTCGAACTTACGACGCCCTGAGGAATTATTTTTATTAAATACACTAACTATAAATAGCGGAGGTATTTATTTCATTTTAGAGCCCATATCTGAGTCTCCGAATACGGAAGGAGAAGCTGAGCACCACAGCTACATCATACACAAAAAATTCTGTTACAGCGGGGTTCAAACCCGAGCCACCTACATGCAAAGTTAGACCACCGAGTCAAAAGATTTAATCAATTGTACATCTCTTGATACTGTTAAATGCATAGATCATTTTTTTAATATAAGATTATCTTAAAAGTACCTAACCCCAAATTTTATATACACAAACTTACCCTGTATTTTTTTATTAACGAGCACTAGGGATAGACTCGGGCTCGGGCTTTCGGGCCGGCCCGGCCCGGGTCCGGCTCGATTACGGGCTCGAATACGGGCTGGGCCGTTGACTACTTTATTCGGGCCGGGCTCGGGCCGGGACAATCTTTTTTCGGACCGGGTCGGGCCAAACGATTCGGGCCGGCCCAAAATTTCGGGCCGAAGAACGCACTTCTATCTCACATTGAGTAAGTAAACGTTCTTAATTATATTTTCACGAAGTGCCTTTATGAACCCATTAATAATCAGTTCTTCGTCTTGTTTAGTGTAAAGGAGACGTGATATTATAACTCAGTTCTTATCCCGAATATTCTTTCTAGTCCTATTTAATATTCTTTAGGCAACTTAAAAATGTCCAAGAACATCAAACTAGGTTATTTATTCATAATTCAAAAGTTTGCACCATTTATACTATGTATATGTATATACTTCAAATTTCAATCATGCGGCGAACGTCGATATTATCAATCGCCTGTATAGTTTATGTCTACTGCCTAAAACACTAGAGAGTTATTGCAACGTTCATTTTACCAATTTTTTAATAAAGTTTTCCCTTATTTGACATTCACACATGCGCAATTAACACACCTTTAATGTTTGTACCTTATTAAAATGCAGGACACCTTTATTTAATTTAAATACAGGCAAGGAGTGTTTTTATTTAAGGTAAGGCGCCTTAATTTTGACATATACCAAATTCCTAACGTACAAACTTACATTAAATTGTCTGCTTTCTGTATAAATATTGTGAAATTAAATGGGTTCTGTAGTGTTGTTTCCGTAATTTAATTTATAGATATAATGTCCAAGTTTATAACTCGAAAATGATATAAAACGTCAACGCTCTAAATACGAGGGTGCTGTTTTGTAATGCTTTTCCTAGAAGTAAGGTGCAAAAATTCTTTTGAAAATAGATATGCTGTAACGTATTTTTTTACTCGGTTACACTTTCTTTATTAGTCTAATATAATATCTCAATAAAATAAAAATATAATTTATAAATATCTGATCACTTAAAATAATTCATAAAATACATAATGGGATACGCGCTCCTTCGCTTTAGAGGTTTAAGTTTCTATAATAAGAATCGTCAAATTGTCATTTCGTATCACTTTTCTATCAGTGTCTGAACAGGTAAGCTGCTATCTGCGGCGTAGAAAGGTCAAAGATGGTATCCAGGCACGTGGCCTGTAATACGGTCCGCAAGAAAGTTTAATTAATTTAATCTTCGTGTCTGAACGTGGTTCCTGGCAGCTGTTGTGTGATGATTTTATTTTGTATTCCACCTTTAGCAGTTCAGTTGATTCCTGCAGACCAAAAAAGATAGAAGTTCCCCCTCATCATTAAAACATGCAATAACGTAAATATCGTCAATACCGTGAATATCCTCAATAGCATAAATACTGCTGAAATGAAAATTTAGTCGAGATTTAAAATACAAGAAATAATAGGCTGTACTTAATTGAAATTTAGTTTGGTTAGATAATTTTTTTTATATTTCCTGCGTTAAATTCTGTCGTAATGATTTGTTTCCTATTGCGTGCATTGCAGATGTATATGAAATGGTCCACATCTGGTTTGATATGGTTATGGTCTAAAAGTTCAAGTTTTCTTGATTAAACTGTACCTCGACACGTGAGTGAAATTTAATCTATAATTCCAGTTATATTTATTTAAATGTTTTACGAATGATAGAAGGTTGAAATTTTGCCTTGATTTAGTTATCCTAATTTCATTTAAAAAAAGAAAGATCCTGTACTAAACTTGTAACTTCGCAAAAATTTTTAAAGATGGCTATGTAGTTTACGTGTCGTAAATGTTTCACAAGCAGACACTAGTGATTACTCTGAAAAAGTTGTTATTGACATATGATGTCAAAAATATCTAGCTATCCAATATAAATATCTTATGTTATTTTGCTTTACTTTAAAAATATTTTTATTAATTTTGAGATCACGTAGTTCAATTTTTATAGAACATGATCAATTTTTTTAAAAGAAATAAAGTAAAACTAACTCTTTGTTAAATGATGCAATATTATAAGACGTTAAATAATCATTTTTTTTGTGAAGTCGACGTAGTACTACAGATGACTAAAATGAAAATATGAAATATAAATTATTAAAAAAGCACAAACTTTATAGTAGATTTATGTAGAAATATTCAATTTAGAGATCTTTATGTTTTTTTGAAGACAGAACCATACTAATTTCTTTTTTATGTAAATTTTTTGTTAAAAAAAAGGGTAATGTAGAAACAAACAAAAATTTTTGAGAGTTATAGTCTTGAAACGGATGTAATTTGATAAGGATTGGTCATTTGTTAAAATTGAAGCTATGTTCATGTTTGCCGTAAAATGTTCGACAATCCCATCTGTACCTGCTAAAAAATGTTTATAAATAGAAAAATTTGAAGCTTGAGATTGAAGATTGTAACCCGATAAGGATAAAGATCTTACAAAAATTAAATATAAACCTTAGATATTCAAAAATTTAAGAGATTAAGATTAAAGAGTCTTTTTTAAGAAAAAAAAAATCTACCATAAATAAAATCCCCAGAAAGGGAATTATAAAATAAGCTCAAACACAGAGAAGAGGGTGAGCTTCCGAGCGGCGTCGAGTAATGGGATTGCGTTCGTTTTGTTGCCATTTTCTACTAACATAAAAAGTGTCAGTGTCGACTCTGCTTGTAAGCGGCGAAATTCAAATTCGCAAAATATACTGGAGTGGCGATCGCCCGGCGTACCTTAACCGATCGGCAATTAAATGTCGTTAGTTTATCAAAAACTTTTCATAAATAATACCACCAAGCTACCACTTTAAATAGTCTATAACATATTAAAATTGTTAAGTACTTTAGAATTCCGCAAAACGTGTTTGAACAAAAACAGCAAAGCTGCGTGACAGCTGTAGCTTATACACCAATTGATACTTTATAACCTCAATCTTATTCCATAATTCTTTTAATTGAGCTCCTGTCTTGTCACTGCCATTTAGAATGAAACAAGTTCCAATTAAATGATAATATACAGAGGGCAATTATAATGGTAGTCGTCAGTCAACACGCTATCGCTAACAAGCCTGCACTCCCGAGGATATAATAGATATCTACTAAGCAGCCTTTTTTATCAGGATCGACTTTTTTATCAAGATATTTCTCATATATTATTTGATAATTGGCATCTAAGAAAAGCCTACATCTAAGACATTGCTTCAGTTAGCAAAAACAAAAACTTATTAATGCTTACCATAATATTAATAATTTACATGTTTGCACGTCGACGTAAAAATGTGTAGTGGATTTTTTGTTAAAGTTGTATGCAATTGTACAATATAACGTCTGAGGTAATAAGTACTAAAAACGTTACATCTGAAAAACTCTCCCTCGCCATTCTAGAAAAATCGCAATCTTTGGAGCGTACAATCAATGAGAGCACACAATTGAAAATTTTTCTTTTAACACATATTATATTTTTTTCTTACTTGAAGGCCTTATTCCTAATTTTTTTATGGGGCTTTAGTTGCTTCGGTCACTAGCTCTCAACCTGCGTAATATACAGGAAATACAGCAGAAAGATTTGAGAAGTTTTTGGGATGCTTCAAACTTGAAATTGTACCATTTCGTTTTCCACAGTATCGATATTATTATATTTGCGCTGCTTGTGCACTTCCGAACATCAAAAGAAGCACTGACCTGTTCGCTTTAAACAAGCTTGACATTTGTGTAATATTTCTAAACTCTAACTAAAATTTTAAAAACGTTTCGTATAGCATACTGAAATAAAAGCTCAACATTTCCCGAAATATTTTAGTTTTCAACAAATATCAAGGAAATGTACTTTAAAATAGGTTAGAATATTTTTGTTAGTGGTATCGTCTGCCGAAGTAAACGACAAGACCCTACAATTGGCCCAGTTACTAGATGATCTTATTATTTATACAGTTTTCTTCAACACCATCAAACGCTTATAAGTCGCTTATGTGAACCATAACACTGCACTGTAGTGATCTAGAACAACATCGCCGCACAACAGTTCTTACTATTTTGAGCTTGTTTATTTTTAAAGCAAAGTCGAGCCTGTTTATGTTCTTTTAAAACCTTTTTTGGAAATATTTTTCCTGGTGGAACATCCTCTAGAACAAATTCTTCGCCCCTATAGTTCCAAAAAATCACCCCGAATATTCCTCGAACGTGTTCATATAATTTCTCAAAACCTGTAGAATTTTTCCCACTACGTAAAGTAAACCATGTTTTTTTACATTTTAGCACCAACCCTAATCTCCGCCACTGAGTAAACGTTCATTTTAAATCTACAACAGATAAAAATTGCAAACCTAATCTAAAAACATAATTACAAAACATGATTCGCCCTGCAGACTGGTATTTTTTTAAATTGGCCACCTTTGATGTTTCATGTATAACAAATTCAGGACCGTATTTATTATTTATACTATGCTGTTGGAACTTAAAATATTCAGGTTTAAAAGGCTTTTGAATAGACGTTTTATAACGGAACTGGCCCACTTATTGACATTTATATTGACATTTATCTTGGTTCTCAAAAACCTCCCAGGTCTAGGATATGCATTTAATCTAATATTTTTCGGGGAATCCAAAACCTCTAAATTTTTGAAATGGATCATGCCCTTAGCGAGTTACAACCTCTGAAGCTCAAAACTAACTAATATCTAGATCCCGTTCTGTACTTTGAAAGCTATGACGTGAATTTAATCTAAAAAATTGTACGCCACTAGAAATGCTTTTAGCTTTAACCTAGAGAAGATATATTTCCATGTCTAATTTTGTACAAATTTATTAGCAAAACTGTAATATTTAGATGTAGTGTGTGCGTTGTTAGCTTACAATCAATCATCTTGCTTTTTGATGACGATGTACATACGTTTGTTCACATGGATAATGTAGTAAAGATTTAGAAGATGTAGGGTGGGAGAACGAACTTACAACTACTTCTTGCATAATGTACACAAGAATAAATATGTAGGCTAGCTCAGAAAAGAAATCAATTTCGAAAAAAATAATTGTACCTACTTAAACTACTTAACCTACTTAAAACTGCAGGTGTTGGTTTTGTAATATTCTCAATTAATGTTGATTGTGCGAAAGGACTTATTGGAAAACTATAAATTCGGAAAAGTTCTAAGCTTTGGGGGATCTTGGTAGGCACAGCTTGATTAACCCCTTTCACATACCACTTAATATCGGTGAAGTATGGTGTATATCTAGAAAAGCTGTATCTAACAAGAAAAAACAGATGCTATGTTCGAAAACAATAAACATAAAGACAAGGAAAAGTTGTTGAAAGCATATACGTGAAGCACAGCACTATATAACTAGGTAATAGGGACTGTAGGAAAAGCAGGCAGGAAAAACGGTAAAAGTTTTTTGGGATGTGGTGCTTCAGGTGTATGATGATGATGGGCGGCTCCGTGGCGTAGTGGTATGTGTGTGACTACTACGCCCAAGGTCCCGGGTTCGAATCCCGACGCGGTCCGCTTGAAAAATGTTAGGCGAGCATTTATCACAAAAATACACCCTCGCTCGGATGAGAGGTAAAATGGAGGTCCCGTGTGTGAGTGTTGTCACGCACGTTAAAGATCCCTACCTTGCTTGGAACAGCAAGGGTTCGGCCAAATTCCAAATTTTCCAGGTAAAAAAAACTCGCTTCCTGGCCAATGTAGTACCTTCGGGTGGAGCATTGGAAAATCAAATATAATGTATGATGATGATGGCATGGACACTAAGAGCTAATAACAAAGAGGTTTAAGAAATAGTACAGAAAGAAGGATATTTATTGAAAACGAAAAAAACATGTGAGAAATAGAAGAACAGGTCACGTTATAAGACACTTGGGAAATAGTGTGGGATATATTACAGGCAGAGATAGGAAAAAAGAGTGGTAGAAATAGATCTAGATCAGGTTATTGCACGCAGATAGTGAAAGATCTAGAATGTGAAAATTTCAGGAAAATCTGTAGGTTAGCTCAGAATAGGAAACAATGGAGGTACGCGACTAACCAGTTGCTGGACTGAAGAACTAATGATAATATTATTATAGAATAAGTTATATTTGACGGAATACCACTAATGATAGTTTACGTTTTTTAAACTAAATGGACAAAATATTAATTGAACACGAGCGATAAAATGGAACGTATGTTCTTATTTTGAAGTGGACTGGGCGTTCTGATGATACACCAAAGAAATGCAATGTATTCTTACAAATAAATACTGTTTCTATATTCACCTTTTGCAGTCTTACTTGTGCATGCCTCAAGTGACACCACCTTCAAATAAAACGCGTCTAGTATATTATCTCGAGTGTGATACGTATATAGGACGTGGAGAACCCCACTTAGTAGACTGAAAGGTGCTGCTGTGGAATAATACATATTAATTTGTTTATTGTATACTTTTTACTAATTAACGTATTTTGCACTGTATGTAATAGATTTGAAGTGTGTAAAATAAATAGTAACACACACACTGTCACTTTAATCAATTTAAAAAAACCAGCGCTAAAAAATTCTTCTTGTCCAATTCATCTTCATTAGGTCTTCAGTCCTGAAACTGGTAAGACGCTTACCCTCATTGCTTCCTATTCTGTGCTAACCTACACATTTTCCTGCATCTTTCTCTATCTGCGTGCAATAGCCTGATCTAAGTCTACATCTACCTCTTTTTTCCTATTTCTACTTGTAATATATCCCGCACTATTCCCCAAAAATACTTTAGAACGTATCCTGCCTATCTATTTCTCCTATATTCTTTTGTTTTCCACAGATATTTTTATTCCCTTACTATTTCTATAACCTCTTTGTTATTAACTTTGTCTGTCAATGCTATCATCCGCATACATCGGAAGCACAAAATTCCACAAGGTTTTTACCGTTTTTCTGACTGCTTCTCCTACTGCCCCAAAATCATAGATGGACTATGCTGTGCTGGACACATACTGTCAACAATTTTCTGTTTTCTATGTTTGTTGTTTTCGAACATAGCCGCTGTTTTTTCTTGTTAGATGCAGTTCGGTTCCTCTCCAATTGTTTACAAATATATACCCCATTTCCCCGATATTCAGCAGAGGCAGCTCCATGGCGTAGTAGTATGTGTGTGATTACTACGCCCAAGGTCCCGGGTTCGAATCCCGACATGGTCCGCTTGAAAAATGTTAGGCGAGCATTTTTCACAAAAATACACCCTCGTTCGGATGAGGGGTAAAATAGAGGTCCCGTGTGTGAGTGTTGTCACACACGTTAAAGACCCCTACCTTGCTTGGAACAGCAAGAGTTCGGCAAAATTCAAAAATTTAACAGGTGAAAAAAACTCGCTTCCTGGGCAATGTAGTACCTTCGGGTGGAGCATTGGAAAATCACATGTAAAGTATGTAGAACAGCTCAAGCAGCCTGCGGCTGCCAAGATCCCCAACACTTGAACAATTGCCGAATTAATAATTTTCCAATATATCCTTTCACACCATCAACATTAATTGAAAATATTTCAAAACTAACACCTGTAGTTGTTTATATCAAACATCACCTCACTTTACTTATTTGTATTCTGTTCTAGCCTACACCATTCCCTGAAACTTCCAAGGCCTAGATACAGCTCGGTTCACCTTTTGTTGTTTCTTAATTATATGCACTATTTCACCAAGATTCAGGTTAAGCAGCCTGAGCCTACAAGTGATTCCCCAACGCTTAAACATTTGCCAAATTAAAAGTTTTCCAGTAAATCCTTTCGCACATTAGTTGAGAGTATTGCAAAACCAATACCTGTTGCTGCTCATAGCAATCATCGGGTTCAAGTAAGTTATTTTTTCGTCATTAAGTTTTTCATCTTGAAACTGGTTGGACGCGTACCTTTTCTATTCTGAGCTAGCCTGCACAATTTCCATGAAATTCCCACAGACTACATCTTTCACTATCTGTGTGCAATAGTAAAACCTAAGTTTACCTCTACCTCTCCTTTTTCTTATCTCTGCTTTTAATATATTCCGCACTATTTCCACATACCTTAGTATGCGGTCTATCATCCTATTTCTCCCATTTTTTACTGTTTTCCACATACTTCTTTCTTCCCCTGTCATTTCTAGTGCATTTGATGTCTTCATCATTCGTCTGTAGTACCACATATTTCTTGTCCGCTTCTCCTACTGTTCAGACTTCACAGCCGCACAGTGTTTTGCTCTACGCATATGCTTTAAGCAATCTTTTCCTTGTTTCTATATTTGTTGTCTTTAAACACAGTAGTTGTTTTTTCTTGTTAACTGTAGCATGATCTTGTGCTAATCTTTATTTGATATCTCTTGTGCTCTTCCCATCCTGCGCTATTTGGTTTCCTAGGTAGCAGAAATCTTTAACCTCTTGTTAGTTCTCGTTATCTATTTGTATTTTTGTTTTAAATTTATTTTCCACTTCTTTGCACACTAGTACTTTAGTTTTATTTTTGTTAATTTTCATACCGTATCACCCTGTTAGAACTGTTTCTATTTCATTAAGAGCAGCTTTTAATTCTTTCTAAACTAGATGCTAATACCGCATATCAATCTTTTGTCCCTGCATAATAATTCCAAATGTCTTCTTGCATTTGACAGTATTCATTCCTCTTCAATGTACAAGTTAAAAATTAATGGCGATAGGGCACATCCCTGCCTCACCCCTTTCCTAATATTTACTTCTCTACCATCCTGCTCTAATTCTTTTACCGCTGTTTGCTCTTTGTATAATCTATGCACTATCCGTCTATTCTTAAAACTCATTTCAATTTTTTTGAGTATTTCGAACATTTTTTTCATTTTACATTGTCGAATACTTTTTCCAGATATACAAACCCTATATACACGCTTGCCCCCTCTTCTATTGTTTCCTCCATTATCACCCTCAGAGCTAAGATAGCCTCCCGTGTTCCCCTCTTTCGACTAATTCCAAATTGATCTCCTCCTAGTATTTCTTCAGCTCGTTTTTCCATTCGTCTTTGTACAATTCTAGTTAATATTTTTGGCACGTGTCCTGTCAAATTTGTTCAAAAGTTTTCACATCTATCCGAAACTCTCTTTTTTGTGTAGTCAGTATGATGTTACGTTTGAAATCTTTGGGTATCTTGCCTGTGTCATACAAATAGCTTACACGTTGAAAGAGACGTTTTGATACTGTTTGTCCAGCGGCTTTTAGAGTTTTTTCTGGCACCTTATGTGTATTTTACCATTTTTCAAACCTTTTAATGGTAACTGAAACTAAACTCTAAGTATAGGATATCTCAAGTCATCCTTTTCAATGTTTGTTTCCTATTCTAATGCTATTAGTTCCTCTCCTGCATATAGATTCCCTATATATGCTTGCCACATATCCACTTTCTCTACATTTCCTATAATGACGTTTCCTCCCGCAGCCTTTATATTTTTTTTATATGGTTTTATATCCCTAAAATACATTCTAATTGGCATGTATGCTTCGTCTATGTTTCCTATTGTCATCTTAGTTTGTACCTCTTTGCACTTTTTATCAATCCATTGTTCTTTTCTAAATTTGCGAATAATTTCCCAATTTATGACTTTGTAACTCTTTTTTCCTGTTTTATCTGACGTATTTTTGTATTTTTGTCTTTTTTTTATTAAATTCAGGATATCCTTTGTTATCCACGGTTTCTTATTTTCTTTTTGTGTATACCCCAGAATATATCCGACTGCCATGTCTAACCTGGATTTAATAGTATTCCATTCTGTTTATATTTCTTTAGTATAAGAAATTTGCTAGATATCCTTCAACAATTCACTTTACTTTCTTTCAAATCTTTCGTCGATATCTTTATCTTTTAGTTTTTCATTTCAAATTTTTAAATTTAAGAGCGGCTTTAATAATTACGATGTTGTGGTCAGAGTCTTTATCTGCTTCTGGGTAGCTTGATTCCTAAACCGTTGCCTAACAAGAATGCAATCTATTTGATATCTTCCTATATATCCTGGCATCTTCCACGTTGATCGTGTTCTTGTATGGCGTTGAAATAATGTGTTTGCGATGGTCAAATTGCTCTGGTCGCAAAATTTTATCAGCCTATTTACCCTGTCGTTTCTCGTGCCTAAACCTAATCCTACTACCGTTTCTTCCCCACCCTCACCTACTACTGCATTAAAATCCTCAACAATTATTAAATTTTTATGTCCTTTTACGTATCTTAGTATGTCTTCGATATCTTTGTGGATCGCTGCTACCTCTTTTTCGCTGTAGCTAGAGGTGGGCATGTATACTTGTATTATTACTGTATTTACCGGTTTAGATTCTAATCTAACCATAAGAACTTTTTTGTTCTTTTGTAAATAGTTTTCTTCACGTTATCCTATTTTTTTCGCATAACTATCTCCACACCCGAATTTTCTTCCTCTGATCCTGTATGAATTACCCTAATGTCTCCGCTTTAAGCATCCTCTGATGCGCGCCACTAATCCCTACTATGCCTAGTGCTAACCTGTCCATTTCAATTGTCGAGTTCTCTAGCTTACTTACTTATTTTATACATCCGTCATTCCACGCTCTGACTCGCAAAATTTTTCCTGCTCTTTCTTTAAAATTTCTGATCACACACTCCGAAGTAGTCCCCTCTAGGAAATCCGAATGGAGGACTATTATAACTCCGGAATATTTTCCCCCAGAGAATGCCATCATCTTAAATAACAATTGAAGTCCACTGTGTACTTGGGACGTAATGTAGTGGTTTTGTGTTGCCTTCCACATCGCAGTAGTGTGTGTTAGAATACCATACCGACAATTATAATATTTGCCAATCTAAGTGCCGAAAAAGCTGCTGCCGTCTTTCAGGTACCTGTTTTAGTCTGGTTCCTCACTAAAGACCCTTTTACTTTGGATAGACTGTAGTTTCGCTCTATAGATCACTGACCGCGGAAGCTATTTCACCAATTTTAGTAATCTACAACTTCTTCAAGATACAGGTCCATTTGGAACGGCTTATTCAATTATTTACAGAAATGGGACTTTAAGGGGATAGGCGTGCAAAATGTATTACCACCATCCGACGCTACTAGATGTGCAAAAATTTGATAAAACAGGTATTGCGTACTCTAGGATTAATTAAGAAGATACTTGGTCAATATTGCAAAATGTAACAAATACAAAATACGTCTGCCCCGGCGCATAGTGTACGTTCTAGACGAAACTAGACCGAGCGCGCCTAATCGATAGTGAGTCAAGAAAGTCCATCTATGTAAGCCGGTCGGTTAAGAGCGCGCCGTGAACTATAATAATCAATATCAGTGAGTTTACCAAAATGATTTACATTCATGTATATTTGGTTTACGTTCATTAAAATTTTAACACAAAATACACCTGTTGATTTAATCGAGCAGAACCCCATTTCAAATTAAATAACATAACAACCACGTTATAATATGTGGCGCCCAACGTGGGCCCTAGATTCAATTGCAGATGTTTTCGTGACGTTGTTAACAAGTATCGATCGTAAACAACTTGAAGTTCGCGACCGTGACCGTGCCGCGCAGTTTGATAGATTAAGTGTTTCGATTTCGATTGTTAATATTTACGTGTTTACGTTACGATACAATTTTGAAAAGTTTTGTGTGTGTGATTCAGAAAGTTATTGATGCAGTACAGAGTTTGGAATTTGGATACGCTTGCTGGCATTCTGTATAGTACTTTGGATGTTTTGGATACAAGCCTGTAAGTACGCTTGTTTGTTTGTATACACACATAATTTATCACGGAAGGTCAAGAAAGGTATTTACTTCGCTTTACTACAAGTAGAATTGTTCGCAAGCAGAATTCAGTAATAGACCTTGTTTTGGAAATTTTAGAAACAGTTGTAAACAAAGTGTTTGTTCGAAAATCCGAAATGGCTGTAAACAACGTGGTTCTTAGTAATGAACAGTTCCAAGAACTGCTGGGACGTTTGGCAATTGCGCAACAACCAATATCGGCTTCTGTTAATACCGGTAATTTAGCAAATTGCGCTTCGCGTTCTGATGGTTCGAAAGATTCGGACGGTAATGGATTCATTGATACGGTAATCATTTATGAAGATTGTATACGAGTTTCTGACGAAAACGCAGTCAAAGGGTTGCCGATGTTACTTGATGGATTTGTATCGAAATGGTAACACGGCATTAAAGATACAGTGCAATCGTGGGATATGGCGCTAAAATTGCTTTGAACGACTTTTGGTCCACAAAAACCGCCATACAGGGTGTATCGTGAATTGTTTGCGGTAGAATAAGATCCTTATACACCTACGGGCGTTTTTATTTGTAAAGCGCGATCGATTCTTGCACAATTGCCGTCGGGAACGTACAAGTGCAACTGGATATGGTTTATGGACTTTTGCATAACAATGTTCGACAGAAAATACCGCGCGATAAAGTTAATGATTTTAATGAACTTTTGTCTCAATCGAGATTGGTAGAAGAAAGTTTTGAGCGACATGAGTCAGAAAATAGTACTAAACGTATTCGTTGTCATTACTGTAAAAATACGGAACATACAAAAAGTGAATGTTAAAAACTTTGGTCGAAAAATAAAAATAGTGACTCTCTAAAAGTTGTTAGTGGAATTTCGCGACAGGACAATTCGGGAATTAAAGAAAAACCTTTGGTTAAACCAATTGCATGTTATGGTTGTGGTAAACAGGGATTTATTCGTGCAAACTGTTCTTCTTGTAAAGCCATTGATACCGATGCACTAGAAATTCTTAACATGGACGCTTTGATTTCTCCGCAAACAAAACCGGTCCTTCGAGTGAATATTTTAAATCACTGTGGTCTGGGAATGGTGGATACGGCCGGTAAACAAAGTATGGCAGGCAGTACCCTCTACCGTATTTTGCAAAGTGAAGGGTTAGAATTTCAAGAAGTATCTGTTACTATTAAACTTGCGGATGGCTCCTTCAAGCATGAGGAAGTTTTAACTACGGTAGTTGATGTAAATTTGAAAGATAGGGTTATTCCAATGAAATTTATAATCCTACCTGACTCTGAAAACAATACGTTGTTTGGGATTGATTTTATAAGACAGGCGAAAATTGTTTTGGACGTTGCCAGTGAAACATGGAATTTCTTGGATTTGCCAAATTGTATTTTTCCTTTAGTAATTGAAAATTCGTTTAAGAGGAATATTTATGCGACTAAAACTTTACCCTCTCTTAAGCTATGTAGTCTGGATAATCGTAGGTCAGATGAAGGCGCGACGTTGACGTTCGAGGAACGCGGTCGTCTGAGTGCGTTTCTTGAAGAACGACTTTAGTCTGGTGGGAGATTCCACACCATTTGTTCAGCATAGCATAAATACAGGCGTTCATACACCCATCGTCGTACCTCCCTATCGTTTATCTCCTGTTAGGAGGCAACAGTTAAAAGTTAAATTAAATAGACTTCTTAAAGATGGTATAATTGAAGAATGTGAGAGCCCGTGGTCGGCTCCAGTAGTATTGGTACCAAAAAAGGACGAAGGTGTACGTTTGTGTGTAGATTATCAGAGGTTAAATGCGATCACTGTGAATGAATATTATCCGTTGTCTCGCGTAGACGATTTATTACATGCTGCCAAGCGAACATTTTTATGTCAACTATTGACTTACGTTTTGGTTATTGCCAAATCGCCGTTAAAGATAGTGATCGGGATAAGACTAGTTTTGTAACTACTTTCGGGACGTATTGGTTCCTACGCCTCCCGTTCGGAATAAAGACTGCTCCGAGTACTTTTCAACGATTAATGGACCAGTTCCGTCGAGGACTGAATGATATTTTAGTGTTGGCATACTTGGACGAGGACGATCTTATCGTGGTATCTAGCACTTTTAACAATCATCTAGAGGACTACAAATTAGTATTTGACCGGTTAGACCAGTTTAAACTGCGTGCAAATAGGGAAAAATGTGTTTTTTCTAGTGCTCAAGTCAAATATTTAGGTCATATTATTACGCCCTCTGGTATTTCTGTGGATCCTGAAAAAAACGGCAGCCATGGTTGATAGGCTCGCCCCACGAAATGTAAAGGAACTTCAATTCTTTTTGAAAACCGCTAGTTGGTATAGACGATTTATTGAGAATTTTGCTACGATATCTCGACCGTTAAGTGATTTAACAAAGAAAAATGCTATTTGGAAATGGGAAGAAACTCAACAAAATTCATTAGATGCGTTAAAACAATCATTAGTTTCAACCTCGATCTTGGGACAGTGTGACATATGAAGACCGTATTTGCTACGTACGGATGTTAGTAATTATGTGTTTGGGGCAGTGCTTTTACAAGACGAAGGCGCTTAAGAGCACCATATAGAATACGCCAGTCGATAGTGAGTCGAGAGAGTCCATCTATGTAAGCCAGTCTGTTAAGAGTGCGCAGTGAACTATTATAATCAATATCAGTGATTTTACCTAAATGTTTAGTTTTGTTTGATTTATATTCATGTATATTTGGTTTACGTTCATTAAAAGTTTAACACAAAATATATCTGTTGATTTAATCGAGCAGAACCCCATTTCAAATTAAATAACATAACACCCACGTTATAAAAAAATTTACTTGTGTATTTGTAATGGATTCAAGAAAAGGACTTGCAGTAGAGTTAATTACAAGATATATGTGCTAAGTTCTCTTATAGGTAATAAACAAACAAAAGGTATAAAAGATTACTTTTGCTAATACCATGTAGCAGTGTAAAATCCTGCTAATATCCTTATAGGTAGGCAACCCTAATTACGTGCGTATACATCTATGGTAGTATAAATTTCTATTGCAAATAAAACCAGATAGAACGGAGTAGGGGTTCGAGGTCCGACGGCGATACTCGAGGCCATCGTGGTTTTTCTGGTTCTTGTTGAGTTGAACTCGCAAGCAAGATGATGTGTCGAAAAATCGTTTTGATAATGATAATTCTGGCGAAGAAGCGAGTTCGTCTGAAAATGTTTATTTAAGAAACTTACAGCAGGCTAGTGGTAAGAGAGCTTTCTTTTAAATAAAATTTGGCTAATGAGGTATTACAAATTTTAGCTGTTAAGTACGATCGAAATAAATATAATTAAAGACTGATGCAACAAATTGGACTTGAGTAATGGAATCTATTATGAAGAATGAATATTCGAATTTAATTTAACACGCGTGACGAAACTACAAGTGCGAGATGGAAAGCAAGGGTTGATGCTACACTTTCATTGTTCATAGCAAGGGTCAAGTCGAGTCAAGGACGCAGCTGTCGGTTAGGTTGGCTGTTGGCAGTCAGATGACATTGTTTTCCTACAAGTTGTAACTGGGTAATTATATCTTTCTTATCGGATCGGGTTTGGAACAAAACTTTTAGTTTAAACAAAGAGTAAATACTATAAATTTTATTTGTAAAACATTCCTGGACGTTTTAAAGTTAATTTTTTAAATTGTTAGAAAGTCAATTGATGCCTGCGAAGTCCGCAGTCACTCGATATTAAAATTTGATCTATAATTGACCTTTACCTCAATCTAATTTCACTTGTATAATATAGCACCTTTGCAGAATGTGCTTGGTACACATTTGGTGTATTAATAAAACAGTGTAACACTGATAAGGTTATGAGCTCAAACACTTATCGGCGCATTTGATTTATTTGTAACAGATTTAACGTAATTTAATTCTTTATTAATTGATATAAAAGTTGGGACTTATGAAAGTTTAAGTCGCCTTGTAAATAATTTTGTTAATTGAATTGTTTTATTAATTGATATAAATTTGGACTTATGAAAGTTTAAGTTGCCTTGTATATAGTTTTGTTACTTGAATTGTTTTATTAAGGAACTAAGTCGAATCATGCCTTTTTATGGTACATATTTTTTTGTACCTATATTACCTAAAAGAAACATTAGAACTACTTTGCTTTACAATTGTTTTATTTATTGAAATGGTGTGTTGTGACTTAGTGCATTAAATGGTACACTACTGTGTTAAGCTATACCGGTCAGCCCACCCCTGAGGAAGTTATTAGATGTTTCATGCTCTTAAATGATTATAGCTTAGGCTATGTGTTTGTGGTAAGCAAAATTTAGTGTTTTGTTTAGATTCTGCCATACTTGAGGAGACGGAGTTTGCAGCCAGTGCATCAGTCCCGAGGTAATTGGTATAATTCTACTCCCTTACAGATAGGTGCAACAAGGAGCAGGACAACCATTAAAGAACAATGAAGTGTTAAAAGAGAAAGTTAATAAATAGCCCCTCACGCTTGTAAAACAGACAAGTTAATGTAATTAGGAAGGTTAGTGTATGTCTATCTTTCTTCCAGTGAAGGAAATGACATACAACGTTTCATAAGGGTGGTTCTTTAACTTATATCTTAAATTTTACATAAGGATCGATTTTTGGTGTCGTGTTGGTTGTTTTGTACTACTGGTTTTGCTCGAGGGATTAAATTTATTTGTATAACCGTTCAGTGATATGTTATGAACACGCTAATTCTACATTCAAATACACGCCTTTAAATGTAGCCTTCATAACGAAGCCAGGAAATTCTTGGACAGATTATTTCCAATAAATGATGGTTGGTTCTATTCTCCTTAGCAACCTGTTTTTTCAACGGTTTACTATTGTGTGACGCCAGCTATGTATATAAGAGCATAAGCATATACTAAAGATGATCTTAAAAATGACAGTGTATAAGAACAATAAAATCTGTTTGGAGATAGTCGATTCGGAATAAATACTGAAGATGGTGCTTGAATCGAGAAATGACGGAAATGTAAAAGTGAGATTAGGGTTAGAATGGTGCACCTGCCTAAGTGAATAACTAGGTAACATACGGATATACAGGATGAATGGAATAAATGATACCAAAATAGCGGATGTGTCACAGTGACCGTTGGGGCAAAATGGTGGATATGTAAAACTGACAGTGAAACAAAAATAGCTATGCGTCACAGTGAAAGTTCGGGCAAAATTATAGATAGGCAAAAGTGGCGGATATGTAAAAGTGAGGCTAGAATGCAGGTCTAGGGTAACAGTTACTCTAAGTTGGTACACTTGGTTTTAATTTACAGTTGGTAACTATAGAATCAAGTAAATGCAAAATGTCCTGCGGGTATGTGTGACAGACAGACAAACTGGTGTAATTAACGAGGTACTATGTCTATCACTCTTACACTTATATAAAGTCAATGTAGAGACAATATAAATGTATTTTAAATGAATGTAAATTTTCTCGTTTTGCCAATGCTTTTAAATGGTTGTAAAGTTTGAAGTCGTGTCTGCTAACTACACCTACTGACGCATGTGATTAGTTTACGGACCGAACAAAATGAGAAAAAGAACGTTTGAAAGCGTATTGAATTTCAATTTGCTTGGTGTTAAACGTTGAAATGTTGAAACCAATCCACTGACTACAAAAATAAGTGTAAATGAGCTTATTTTATTCATTAGTGTTAAGTATGAAATTCATATCAATCACTAAATTAATTTAGAACTTTTTTTCAGCACACGGATTTGAATTTGAGAAGGTTTGGATGCATCTTAGCCTCGACAAAAAGCAAATGATTGTTAAATTTCCGACGCATTTTGCGGTGATAAGTTTATGCAATACAAAAATTAACTTAAAAGGAGGCAAAAGTCATTCAACTAATTTCTGTTTTTAATCGTACATCAAAGTTATGATTTGACTGTGATGCATTTTCAGTTTGTAGTATCACTTTCAAATATCAAATTTCTATGAAAGAACCCTCATGATTATTAGAAAGGCCATTTGTTAGTTTCCGGATACGCTGTATGGTTTCTATAATCTTTCAGGTTTCACGCGTTAGACGCGGTGCCGCAGGCAAGTAAGGAATTGATATCAAGCTCCAACAAACATCAAAAAAGTATTCCAATAAAAAGTTTTCGAATACTCACGCTATACGTATATTATACGCACCCATATAGCGCTAACAAAAAGAAATGAAAAGAATGCTGAAAACCTTATGTAATCTGTGGCATACTGGTATATTATTTTTAAAACGAACTTAAAAAACATTTTTAATTAAGGAGCAAAGTACAAATATTTCACCGCAATTTTTTGTATATTTAACTCTGAACTACTTGTCAAAATCGTGATATACAACTCAAATACTTTCTCAATAGCTTGGAATACATAAATTTAAGTTCTGTCCAATTTATAAGTGAAAATGCTTAAGTTTTTATTAAGATTGTTGTAAATTTATAATATTATAGTGTTTGAGTCAACAATTTACAGAAAAAGTATCTTACAACTTGAAAATGCAAAAACTATATCTAGGCTACCAATTATTTGGTATTAGTGTAAACCGCTTTACATAATAGTTTGAACAATAGGTAAAAATTGTTACAAAGCACTTTAAATCAATTATTTTACGCTTTTTTTGTGATCAAATTGTTACATTTATTAAACAGAAAAGTATTTTAGTAACTCAGTGTACCTATTAATTGATATATAGTACGTTGTAATAGAATATTTCTTAACTTGCATTAAAACAAATATTGAGCGCTAGCTATACTTTTTATATGTTAAAAGTATATAATTACATTTATTATATGTTTAATTATATACAGAGCCATACAACTCAGATGACGCCCTAGACACAAGTACTGTACGCCGTTCAGGACCCAAGTATTGTGCTGATTTTTTTTCTTAAAACACTTTAAAGATAATAACAGTAAAATAGTTATTGTTTCATCATCATCATTAGGTCTTCAGTCCTAGAACTGGTTAGACGCATACCATCATTGTTTCCTATTCTGAACTAACCTACAGATTTTCCTGAAATTTGCACAGTCTGAATCTATAACTATCTGATCTAGGTCTACATCTACCTCTTTTGTCCTATCTCTGCTTGGAATATATCCCATACTATTCCCCAAAAATGCCTTAGAACGTATTCCGCCCTTCTATTTCTCTTTTTTCCCAGATATCCTTGTTCTCCTACTATTTCTATAACTTATTTGTTATTATCTTTGTACATACCTATGAGGTTGTAGCTAGAATATATCAAGTTACATACCTGGAGATATTATTGAAGGACGAAATTTGCTGGTCCAACGACCTTGTGGACTGTATGTATAAGATGTTGTAGTGCTTCCTCTGCAAGCCGAGACGAAATATCCATTAAACGACCAGTTTATTATCACTCACAAAGTTCGCACTATTATGGCCATAAATAGCACTTGTGTAATTACAACCCTTTATTCCGAACACTACACGATATTAATATTTTACATAACGAACCATGAAACGAGCTTCGAAAACATACCGAATTGTATGTTGCTTTAATAACGTCTTCACGTTTCAAACGATTAACTACGACTCTCTTCTTACACTCTATTTAGGGGTGCAGGCAGGTCAAAAACAAGTTTCTACCGGTTCGAAACTGATCACGCGTAACCTTCGTGATAAAAGGGGTGAGGTATTCAGGATGCATATTTCCAATGTCTACATTAATAGGATACAGGAACGAGTCGTCTTCAAATTAAACTTAATAAAATAATAAAAAAGACCGAACATACCGCTCACCAAAAATAATTAGAAACTAACTTATTTTTAAGCTAAGGATAGAACGATAATACAATAGGTTTATACGTGAGTATATACAACAACACAAAAAAAAACTATATTACTGTACAGGCAGTAAGCATAACTTAACCAGTGGTCGTTTGATTAACCCTTGGCTAGTTTTTACAGTAGCAACCCGAATAACTCCATCATTACCCGGATGCACTTCAACGATGCGTCCTAAATGCCATTTTAACGGAGGAGTGTTCATTTCCCTAAGAAGCACTAACGAACCGATATTTACCTGATTCGATTGATTAATGAACCATTTATTTTTCTGTTGTAGAGTGTGCAAATACTCTACACTCCATCTTTTCCAAAAGGTTTGGTGTATTTGTTGTAGCAGTTGCCACCGATCTAACCGAGACACTTTGGTATTCAATAAGTCTGGATCCGGTAGAGCCGAGACTGGACCGAGAGTTAAAAAATGACCTGGTGTTAAATACGAAAGGTTATTAGGGTCTGTACTCAACGCACATAATGGGCGTGAGTTCAGCACTGCTTCAATCTGCACCAATACTGTGCACATTTCCTCATACGTTAAAATTTGATCACCTACTACACGATATAAGTGACCTTTCACGGATTTAATCCCAGATTCCCAGAGACCTCCGAAGTAAGGAGAACCAGGCGGATTAAAAACGAATTCGATACTTTCCGACTCCACTGAAATTTTCATCATTTGTTTCAAGGCTCTAGAGGCACCCACAAAATTAGTTCCACAATCCGAATATATTTTTAAACAACGACCTCGTCGAGCGATGAATCGCCGTAAAGCTGCGATAAATGCTTCCGAAGATAAACTCGATGCCAATTCTAAATGAATGGCTTTTGTGCTTAAACACACAAACAAACAAATATAAGCTTTAGTAATCCGTGGGCCTCTAGTCCTATTGAATGTAATATTAAAAGGTCCACCATAATCAACTCCGGAATTGAGAAAAGCCTTTCCTGGAGTGACTCGGGAGAGGTAAATTTCCATCGAAGGCGATAATAAGGAGGATTAGTCCTAAAACAACGAACACAAGTTTTCAAGCAAGCTTTTACTGCTCCCTTTGCTGAAATAATCCAAAATTTTGAGCGAGCAAAAATAATGTAGTGCGGATACCCGAATGTAAATATTTGACATGACAATCCATAATAATAAGTTCCGTCAATTTATGCGACTTTGGTAAAAGTAACGGATATTTTGCATCAAATCCTAACTGCGAATTTTTCAATCTGCCGCCCACCTAAGCAAACCCCGATCATCAATAAATGGGCTCAAAGGGCGAAACTGCTTTGATATAGGTTTTTATGAATACAATTGTCCAGTTCCTTTTGAAATACTTCCGACTGTACATTTTCACCAGAATATGCACTGACGATTGCAATTCCTGACTTAAAATGTTTCCCACCAATCGTTCTGAACGAGCAACTCTCAAGTTACATGCGAAACGTCTACAAAACGAAAGTACTCTTAATAGTCTCTGTAATGTTGAGAATTTGTACAACAAACAATCAAAGAAATTTTCCTGAGAAATTACCAAAAATGTTTTCGTAACTCTCTCTTCCGTAGGCAACGTATCCTCTATTTCTAATACCTTACTGGAAGGCCAATTCCTTTTTGCAACCAATAACCAAGGAGGACCCGCCCACCATAAGGGATGGTTGACCAGTTCCGAAGCGAATAAACCACGAGAAGCACAATCTGCGGGATTGTACTTCGATTCCACATGATACCAATTTGAAGGAGCTACGTATGACTGGATACGAGCTATCCGATTTGCAACAAAAGTTTTCCATTTGTTCGGCGTTGATTGAATCCACGCTAATACCACCTTTGAATCCGACCAAGCAAAAATATTTGCGAATTCCAAAATATCTTTAAATGTCACCATGACAAAATGAATTAATTCCGATAGTAATACTGCAGCACAGAGTTCCAATCTTGGCAATGTTATCTTGCTGAGTGGTGCTACCTTTGACTTAGCACATACCAAAGAAACGACAATATTATGATCCATATCCACACAACGAAAATAAATTACTGCAGCATATCCTGCCTCAGAGGCATCACAAAAACCATGTAACTCTATTTTTTGTAAGTTATCTCCAACGAATCTACGAGGAATTTCTATATTCGAAACTTCCTGTAAATCTGATATAAACTTTCTCCATTTTTGAACGAACTTAGTATGAGGTTCTTGATCCCAATCTAACCCCAATAACCATAATTCTTGGATAAACCGTTTAGCGAAGAACACCACTGGCGCTAAAAGACCAAGCGGATCAAAAATTCTAGCTATTTCCGACAAAATATTACGTTTAGTGCATTGTCTTTGTTGCACATGAATAGTGTATGCAAAACATCTGACGAAGGTCGCCACTGAAGACCTAAAATTTTCAAAGAACTGTTTACATTATCTTGAAATGACAATGTTTCCATTTGACTTAAATTTGAGAAGCTTGCGAGAACTTCTACCGAATTACTGCACCACTTGCGCAGTTCGAATCCTCCAGATTTGCAAAGGGCATTCAATTCAATGACAAGTTGTTTTGCTGTTGCAATCGAATCACAACCTGTTACTACGTCATCTACATAAGTATCGTCGACCATGGCCTTTGCAGCAAGAGGGAACTTATATGCTTGTAGCTTTGCTAGTTCTTGGATGGTACGTAATGCTAAAAATGGCGATGATGCCAACCCATATGTGACAGTATTTAACTGAAAGTCACAAATAGATTCCGAGGGCGTATCTCTCCAAACAATGCGTTGATAGTTACGCTGACTTTCTTTCACGAGAATTTGTCTATACATCTGCTTTATATCTGCAGATATGACTACACGATGTACACGAAAATTCAACAATAATACAATTATATTTTTTTGCAAAGCAGGACCAACTAACAAATTATCATTCAAAGAATTACCTGCAGCATCCTTGCACGAGGCATCGAATACTACTCTCAATTTAGTGGTAGTACTGTCTACTTTATGTACTGCATGATGCGGTATATAATACAAATTACTACATTTTAGAGAATCTACTGAAGGGACCTTAACCTTAGTCATATGACCACTGTCAAGATAGTCTCTCATAAATTCTTTGTAGCTCGAATACAAATCCAAATCCTTTAATAAACGACGATCCAAACTCAAAATCTACGAACTGCAATTTCTCTAGAATTACAAAACAAAGGTTCCGAATTTTCAATGGCAATGAAACCACAAATCTTCCAGTTTCATCCTCGAATAATTTTCACAAAACTCTTGTTCACTTTTCTCTTCCTCAGGCGAACGATGCACTGTGGAAGGAATATTCTCAATTCCCAAAATTTACGAATGTCCACATCAAGTGGTTCTACCACTGCACAGAATGAAGTAAGCGAACGAGTAGGAGATACCACTTTACCTGTTAGTACCCACCCCAAAGTAGTATGAATGGCAACGGGTTCAAATGCATTGCCCCAACGTGATTCATTTAATATTATTTGAGCAAATACGTCTGCTCCCAAAAGCATTTCGATTGGCTGCGGAACATCAAATTTTGCATCAGCCAACTGTAAATCTTGAATATGTGGCCAATTATTTATTGGTAGTTTAGTAGACGGCAATCGATCACAAATCGTAGGCAAGATAAAACATTCAGTCTTATATAGAGGTGACGATAAACCAAGTGGACTAACAAAACACAATGCCTTGCCAGACACTGAAGATGACTTCAAACCTAATCCCTGAACCGTGACTTCAGTTTTAGCTTTCCTTAACCCTAACTTCTGCCGACATTTCTCTGTAATAAAGCTTTCCATACTTCCATTATCGATTAAAGTTCGAACAGAATGTAATTGACCCGAATAATCTTGTACCGAAACCACCGCTGTAGCTAACAACGTGGTGGTATGGTCTAACGACGTTGATATTAACGAATTAGTAGTGGTTTGTTGTTGAATAACCTGTTGGTTAACCACCGAACTTTCTTCAGTTGAGGATGACGAACTATTAATTGATGTGGTTCTCTGCGGAGAAACTGGTGCCCGACGATTTCCAAAATGTAATAAGGTATTATGATTTTTGGCACATTTTCTACAATTCCACTGGCAATGACAATCTTTCACCGAATGTGCATCACCTAAACAACGAATACACAACTTGTGCCTTTTTACCACCTCATAGCGTTCTTGAGGGGATTTATCCAACAATTGCTTGCATTTATACAACGGATGCGAAGCTTGACACAAAATGCACTTTCTATCAGTATAAGTAGCGACAAACGAATTTCTAGGCGCCGACGATGCGCTAGCGAATTTTCTATTATCTGAAGCACCGAATTTTATGCTTTCCCAAGTTTTCGAAAAAGTATCTAATGAAACAATCTCACTAACTTCCAACACCTTACATTGCCTTCCTACAAATGCTCTTAAATCCTTAAATGTAGGAACATCTAAAACATTCTCCAACTCAAACCTTTTTAGAGTTTCACTGTCTAATTTTTTGGATAACAAATTAAAAAGTGCGGAATCCCACAAGTCGATTTCTAATTTTTCCAATGCAAACAAATTTTCATCGATGCAATTAATCAAACTTCTTAATTGTTTATGCGAATTTACCGTACTAATTTTCGAACATCTCTCAAGCGAGTTCCAATAAGTGGATGCTAATAACCTTTTGGATTGAAAACGATTTACTAAAATGTCATACGCCTTTTGATACGAATCATTCCCAATTGGAATATGTTTAATCAAAGCATGTGTACTCGAATCAATATTATCTAACAAATACATGAATTTCTGAATAGGCAACAATCTATCATTCTCATGAACCAATTTTTCAAAAACTGATCGAAAACTCTCCCAATCGACAATCTTATCGGAAAAGCGAATTATTTTTAACAAAGGGAGGGGGAGGTTACCACTAACGGGAACAGCATCATGCGGTCCTGTAGCTGACATACCAATGACCGGTTTAACATCCTTCACAAATTCCACTTTAAATTTAGCAGCGAAAATTTTAATTTCCGTAACTAGATTACCTATCTCTATCCTCAAAGCACGATATTCCTTTAATTCCACGGACTCTTCCACAACGACCGTCTGACACAAAAGTTTAAAATCTGATTCGACATCTTTCGCAGAATCCAGCCAAACGTCTATCACACAACAATTATTTTCCGCTGTACCAATTTCTCTCATATTATCAAGAATACTATTTAATCTACTCCACGCTGTTTTAGCTTCTAAAATAATCGTTTCCAATTTATTACTCATTTTGAATATTAAATACCAAATATAAATTATCTATGTTATAAAAACGACGAAATTTCAATTATATTAATATTTGAAAGCGACTCCAAGTTTGTAGGTAAGGAATAACAAGATTTTATTGAAGTAAACAAACACAAGTGTTTACAACCTGCACCAAACAACGAATTATTCACGCACCGATCACGTGATTACGAATAAAACCGACACCAACGACAGCTGCACCATACCCTAAGGGTACAAAGTTCAGTAACTACACCGTTAACCAGATACGGCGACGAAGCGACCAATGTACATACCTATGAGGTTGTAGCTAGAATATATCAAGTTACATACCTGGAGATATTATTGAAGGACGAAATTTGCTGGTCCAACGACCTTGTGGACTGTATGTATAAGATGTTGTAGTGCTTCCTCTGCAAGCCGAGACGAAATATCCATTAAACGACCAGTTTATTATCACTCACAAAGTTCGCACTATTATGGCCATAAATAGCACTTGTGTAATTACAACCCTTTATTCCGAACACTACACGATATTAATATTTTACATAACGAACCATGAAACGAGCTTCGAAAACATACCGAATTGTATGTTGCTTTAATAACGTCTTCACGTTTCAAACGATTAACTACGACTCTCTTCTTACACTCTATTTAGGGGTGCAGGCAGGTCAAAAACAAGCTTCTACCGGTTCAAAACTGATCACGCGTAACCTTCGTGATAAAAGGGGTGAGGTATTCAGGATGCATATTTCCAATGTCTACATTAATAGGATACAGGAGCGAGTCGTCTTCAAATTAAACTTAATAAAATAATAAAAAAGACCGAACAATCTTTGTCTGTCCATGCTATCGTCCTCATACATCTGAAGCACAGCATTTCAAAAGGCTGCTACCGTTTTTCTGTCTGCGTTTCAGACTGCCCGTATTTCATAGGCATACTGTGCTGTGCTCCACACATATGCTTTCAACAATTTTCTTCTTAATCTATGTTTGTTGTCTTTCCTTGTAGGCGCTGTTCTTTCTTGTTAGATGCAGTTTGATCACCTTCTATTATTTTACAGTTATATGCCTTATTTCTCCGACCTTCAGTGGTTGTGAAGGGAGGCAAGCAACCTGTGGCTGCCAAGTTTCCCCAACACTTAACCATTTAGCGATTTAATATATTTTCCAATTTATCTTTTCGCACAGTCAACCTTAGTTGCAGATATTTCGCAACCAACAACTAGTTGTTTATACTAATCATCAGATTTATCTGCGCTTATTTTTTTGTCATTAGGTTTTCCGTCTCAAAACTGGTTGGACACGTACCTGCACTTATTTATAGTCTGAGCTAGCCTAAATAGTTCCCTGAAATTCTCACACAGCATGTGTATTCAGCTCGTTCCCCTTCTATTGTTTTCTAATTTTATGCCCTATTTCACCGAGATTCAGTGAAAGGTGTTAAGCAACCTGTGGCTACCAAGATCCCCCAACACTTAGACATTTGCCAAAATAATGGTTTTCCAGTAAATCCTTTCACACTCTTAACATTATGCGAGAATATTGCCCAACCAATTCTTGTAGTTACTTATAATAATCATCATGTTTAAGCATAGTTATTTTTTCGTCATTAGTTTATCCATCTTGGGATTGGTTGGATGCGTACCTCCATTGATTTCTATTCTGGGCTAGTCTACACATCTCCCGAAAACTCCTACAGCCTACATCTTTTACTATCTGTGTGCAGTAGTCTAACCTAGGTCTGCCTCTTCTTCTCTTTTTTCCTATCTCTGCTTCTAATATATTCCGCACTATTCCCTCATGCCGTAGTATGTGGCTTATCATCCTATCTCTTCTATTTTTTGCAGTTTTCCACATATTTCTTTCTTCCCCTACCATCTTTAGTACGTCTTCGTTCTTAACTTTGTCTGTCCATGATATCTTCATTATACGTCTGTAGCACCACATTTCAAAGGCTTCTACCTTTATCGTGTCCGCTTCTCCTACAGTCCAGATTTCACAGCCGTACAGTGCTGTGCTTCACACATATGTTGTAAGCAATCTTTTCCTTGTTTCTACGTTTGTGGTCTTTGAGCATAGTAGTTGCTTTTTCTTGTTAAATGTAGCACGACCTTGTACTAATCTTTGTTGTATGCTTTTCCCATCTTGCGTTATTTGGCTTCCTAGGTAGCAGAAATCCTTAACCTCTTGTAAGTTCGTGTTACATACTTGTATACTTGTTTTTGATTTATTTTCCCCACCTTTGCATACTAGAACTTTAGTTTTAGTTTTGTTAATTTTCATGCCGTATCTCTCTGTTAGAACCGTTTCCATTTCATTGAGAGCAGCTTCTAACTCTTCCTTGCTAGACGCTAATACCGCTATATCATCTGCAAATCTAAGCATATCAATTTTTTGTCCCTGCATTTTAATTCCAAATGTCTTCCTGCATTTGACAGTATTCATTGCCTCTTCTATGTACAAGTTAAAAATCAATGGGGATAGGGCACATCCCTGTCTCACCCCTTTCCTAATGGTTACTTCTCTACGTTCATGCTCTATTTCTATTACTGCTGTTTGCTGTTTGTATAAGCTATGTACTATTCGTCTATCCCTATAACTCATTCCAATATTTTTGAGTATTTCAAACATTTTTTTCCAATTTACATTGTCGAATGCTTTTTCCAGATCCACAAACCCTATATATATGCTTTCCCCTTTTTCTATTGTTTTCTCCATTATCACTCTCAGAGCTAAAATAGCCTCACGTGTTCCCCTGTTTCGCCTAAACCCAAACTGGCCTTCTTCTATTTATTGTTTAAATTTACAAAATGAAACAAAATCAAATTTTTACTATTTAAAAAAAAAGGAACGAAAAGCTAAGTTGTAGTACAAAATTTACAAAATTAGTTACATTTTATTACAATGGCTTGCGACGTGCTTTTTCTGCAGCGAAAGTATCGATAATATCCTCGTATTTTATGTTGCGCAGAATTTTGCTCTCTATGTATAAAATCGCAAGTGAGTTAAGTATACGAGGTGTGGCAATTACAAAACGAGAATTTTTAATTTTAAAACATTTATTTAGTATTTACAATGATTTATGCACCCATGTCTTCACAGTACTCTTCTCCAAGTCTAACACACTTGGTTCAACGTTCTTCCCATTTCTGAAAGCACCCCTGGAAGTCTTCAGAAGCTAAACTCTTCAACACCGACGTTACGGCACGTTGAATATCCTCCAAATCCTCATAGCAATATCCTTTCATTGGTTCCCTCAACCTTGGAAGTAGCCAGAAGTCTGGTGGAGCCAGATCACGGTTGTACGAAGGTTAGAGGAGCGTTGTTATGTTCCTATTGGTCAAAAACTGTTCAACATTTAATTATGTGTGAGCAGGCGCATTATCATGGTGAAGGATCCAACCATTTTGGTTAATTCCGTCCTCACACGAGACATTCTATGGCACAATCGCTTAAGAACTTCCATATAAAATACCGTCACCGTTTGACCATTAGGAAGAAATTCTCGATGCACAAGAAACAGAAAGAAACAGATGAGCATTGTCTTAATTTGACTTCAAGACATCCGGGCTTTTGTGAGACGCTCTTCCCCCTCTTCATCCCATTGTTTGCTCTGTCGACGAGTCTCAGGGTCATATTGATATACCCAGGTTTCATCTACCGTTATAATCGAATTCATCCAGTCATGTCTTTCATTCTGAATTCGTTCAAGAGAGTCCACGCAAGTCGACCGCCGCAATTCCTTTTGCATGAGAACAAATAACGAATTGAAACGCAAAAGCTTACAACGAAATTTTGCAGTTGCTATACAGGTAAATAGTCAAACAAAATAAAAGCGCATACTTTCTACTCGGTAGGTGAAAATAATACAAAGACTCACACATTCTTACATGTAGGCTTCGTTTTCATAGTGAATTTGATCGGCTGAAATTGATAAACTCTCTACCTACATTTTTGTGATGTTTTTAAGTAAACTGCTATCAATACCATGCTTACAGCAGACTATGTGAACAAACACAGATGTTTGTAGCCGATGTTTGATACAGACCATCAACTCTAGTGTCTTGCATTACATACTACCTATTGAAAATGAAAACGCTATACTGCTTATCGGTTGTCTGCTTGTTGATGATAAAATCTAATGCTGACTTTACCTAGGTTCACTGGGGGAATTGTAAACATATTTTTATGCCTAATTAGCACTTATTTGGAACGGTTCTTCTACATTATTTGCCTGATGGCCTTGACTTTATCACGTATACATGTGTAGTATTAAATATGTCTGATTAATGACTACAATTTCAATTTCTATCACAGGAACTGGAATTTACGGTGGAAGAACATCTATTTTCATTCGAGATATATGGAATTGAAACGTGGTTTTTAAGTTGTCTTCTGACATCCTTTAAACGCAACAAATTTACTTCTCAACTGATTTCTGAAATCCCCGTACATTTAGTATTTACACAAAAAGGTATTGGTTGGTTTTCTGCTTCTTTGCGCCGATCTTAGGTGCTCATGTTGTTAATTAAACTATTTTTATATATCTTGTAAACTGTGAATGTGAATGATTGAAATAGATTTCATAATTTGTTTCAAAACTTTGTAAATCAACGCGCTTTTGCGTGAGAGACCAGTCTGCTTTGCCGACTCGCTCGGAGAAGTTTAAGACTCTTTTACTACTGTGCCGATAGCCGGTGTTAAATAGTTTGTACCTATCGCACCGTGCTTATGGCCGGCGCCCCGAACCTATAGACATCGTGCCCATAGCCGACCTCTATTGTCTTTTCTCGCTGCGCCTGAAGCCAGCTATTACCACTACCGTGCCATACTAGGCATTTAGCATCGCCTGGTGTTGTGCCCATTGCAGACGCCCATTACCCCTGTGTAAGGTTCGCCGAGCACACTGTTGGCGCCTTTATACCTTTCTTCACCTTCCACTTGTCACAGAGCAAGTTGGTAGACCTAGACCCGCGCAACGGAGCCAGTAGGTGCAGCAACGGTTAGACCACTATAGTATCATACCGGATACTAGTTAGTATTCACTGTCCATTGCCATGCCGGTGATTAGGACAAGGTACTTACATTGGTGACCCCGACGAAGTAGAGCACGCAACCAAAGGGTCATTACATTGGTGACCCCGACGAAAAAGAACACGCACCTAGGCGGTCACTATACATTACACTGGTGACGCCGACAAAGTAGAGCACGCAACCAAAGGGTCATTACATTGGTGACCCCGACGAAGAAGAACGCGCACCTAAACAAGTACTATACATTATATTGGTGATCCTGACAAAGTAGAGCACGGAACCAAAGGGTTATTACATTGGTGACCCTGACGAAGAAAAGCATGCAACCAAAGGATCATTACATTGGTGACCCCGACGAAGAAAAACGCTGACCCAGACGGTCACTACACATTACATTGGTGGCCTCGACGAGCGAAGAACACGAAAGAAAGAAAGGAAGGACGCGCGATCAATACATTGCCAGGCACGACGAAATAAGGCGCGCATTCTGACGGTCAACAAATTGATGATCCAGACAGAAAACATAACGTAAGGATTATTTCGACTACGAAGGAAAAAACACGCCATCACATTGGTGATCACGACCGAGTAGGTCACATAAACGAAGTCACCACGGTCAGTAACTCAACGACCACGACAAAGGTTAGCAAATACCAGTCAAACACGGTCAACACATCGATCATTCCGACTAAGAAATACACGCAATCAGAATACATTAGTAACTACAGATCCGACACAAGAATAATAGTCACAGTAGGGTAAAATCAAGAAATCCACTACCACATTTCCCCCAGAATCCCACATTTCCCCACACATCTGGACCAAAAAGTTTTCTTCGACTAACCATTTTTCATCTTTCGAGATAAATATATCTTAAATTTTTCATCTTTCGAGACAAATGAGCATCCTCATTTCCTCCCACATCTGAACCAAAAAGTTTTCTTCGACTAACCATTTTTTTATCTTTCATCTGAACCAAATAGTTTTCTTCGTCTAGCCAATGCATCTTTCGAGATAAACCTACCTTGTTTGGTATCAATTAATATTAGATTTTTCTCAGCTACCCGAATTTCTAGGAATTTTTTAGATTGCACCACCCCCAAGGGAGCTACCCTGATTTTAAGATTTCTTACCTGTAGCGACTTTTGACCGTTCTTATAAACTTTTTTAGTCATGCAATACATCTTGTTAGTCTAAAATTTTACGCACAACCCGAATCTGCAAACAGATTTGAAATCGGAGCACGCCCTGCAATGTTACGCCTTTAAAGCTCCCAAACCTCTTTAAATTGTTTTGCTCGTCTATGACATATGCTTTAACCAACTATTACCCTAGAAATCTAAAACCGCAAGGATTTTAGAAACGAGTTCTTTATAAGCCATAAGTGCTTAGTATTTAAAATCATTTTTTCAAACAGTAATGTGCTTTTCTCAGAATGTTGCAAAAACCCATGACTTAAAATTTTTCTGGTTTTAACATAATTACATGTACAATGCTAAATTGTTGGAAAATACATAGACAAGGACAAACTAATCGCTTTACAATTATGTGACGTATAGTGAAAGTAGCCTTTCTTTTTTATTAATTAGCGGGTATATGATTTGAGAAATACAATAGATATGCTCGATGCTAAATGCTTGGAAAATACAAGTCGTTTCAAATCAATTTCTTAACGAACATATGAATCACATTTGAAAGCTGTTTATAATTTCTTCTCCAAACAAATGCGGTTATTACAATAGGAAAGTACGCTATATGCATGTCAATTAACAGAAATTAAATATTGCTTACTGACCTACCTTAATTAGGTTGCTGTGCTATTAGGACCAGGGTATGCAGACTTTAACACCTCCATCTCGCACGCTTTACACGGATGTTGGTTGTTTCGTACAAGACCCTTTAACAACTGGTGGAGTTGAACGTTTACTGCTTAATGACATACCATGCTGTTTTTCCTTGTGTCGCTGTAAGTTACCCATTCTCGTAAAAGCGATACCGCAAGATCCACAGTTTAAGTACTTTGCTGCAGACGGATGTATAAAGCAACCGTGGACGATGTTACACCACGACATTAAATGGTATGTTTGAATATTTTCTTTGGAAACAATCGAAGATTGCCGAAAACACTCGAAGAGTGCACAAACGCGTCACTAAACCACAATTAATAATCGCCTTTATAGGTTTAACATTTCTACCATTACCCAATGACTTTAATTTCTTATTGGAGAATCCTTATTCTCCACGCACTGTTGCGTAGCTGGATGCCCACCCTTTTGGGAATATATGCTCGTTATAGGTTGTAGCACCCGCGGTTTTATAACTACACTTCGTGAGATCCCTTTAATCTTTTTTAATCATGTCCTTCTCGCGTACAATACAGTAGGACTTAGCCTTACTACCTACAAATTCTAACACCAAGTCACCGTTAAACTCGTCTTTAAATTTCCCCACAACTTTTTGTTAACATGCGGTATATTGTGTTTATTATTTGCAGGGTACACCACTTTAAACCTAAAAATAAAAACAGGATAGTTTAATACGTCTATTAATAATTTATGGTAATGTTGGCGGTACAAATATGTAAAACAAACTTTATCAAGAAAATATAATGTTTTAATAGAATACATACATGTATTGATAACATCTATAAACCGCTGTGGTAACCAGAGTCTGACGAATCTGGGATAGCCAAATCTCTAAACATTTGCGCAAGCGATTGCCTTGCAGTTGCATCTTTTAAGTACTGAATGGAAACATTTAATAAGTTCCAACACTGTCAAGTAATTTAAATTGCTGCAATCATTAGACAGAGAAATACTGGCACTGCTCTCTCCTCTAATAACGTTTGAACCCTTTCTTCCTCCGTTGTATTTCCACATACTTTTTATATCACCAACAAATTTTCGTAAAATTCTGGAAAGTTTCTACACCTTAACTCAGCCATTTTAAAACAGATCAATTCTCGCATAAATTTAATAGCTTGATGCACTCGTACGCAGGTAGCACAATAACATTCCATCTTTCGTAATCTCCATATTATATAAATTCTCTTTTCAAAATTGTTCAAAAACCATATATTTGTATTAAAGGCTGTGCTCAGCTGCAATTTGAAATCTTGATCCAATTGTATCTCAACAACATCGTTTCCAGTAGTCAAACCATTTAATCTGACTTGTTTTGAGTCTTGAGCAAATTGGCGAATTTGAAATTCCACTTGAAAAGTACACAATTTCTTCCAATCGAAGTAAGAGAATGTTATCGTAGAATCAGCACACATACCACTACAGCAAATCACTTGGATGGCAGGTTGAAGACCACCATATAAATCAAAACCAACTTCTAATATATGGTGGTGATAATTTGGAGGAAATTCGCCTAACCTATAGGTTGACTTACCAACTAGTTGGTTGATATTTAATTGTGGTACTCGCACATCACTTGTAACGTCAACACAAGAAAAATCCATCTTTTATTTATAATTTTAATCAAACTCGACGATACTTTGACGACTAATGCACTGGAACATGGCTCTCGCCTTTTATGCCGATGGTCGAGCGTGCGCAGCTCCTTATTATATTAGTTGGCGTTATATGCAAGTCTTGACTGGAAAAGTGACGTCTATAATTGTTTTATAGTGGGTTTTACCTGTATGTATTTAACCACCAACGCCATTTTAGAATTATTAAACAAAATTACTCTTAGCAGTATTTTTAATATACCATCGTGTAAGATTTCAATTATTATTGTGTTTTCCTCAGGTTTTCAAATCCCTCGGAATTTTTCAAATCGAATGACACCTTACTGATTTGCAGAATAACCTTTTGCAAGCACCGTATATAATTCATCTTTAATCTATTTCTAAACCGTATCGCTCTGTCTTTTGAGATAAACCCTGGTGTAACCTATAAATTAATATAAATTTTCCTGGGGAATTGAAATTAATTATCACGTCTTTTAAAATTAGTTCCAACAAAGACCTGTATATATTGTATTAATATTCAAAAACCTATCAGCAAAACACCTTTGCATTTTTATTTAGATTTAGCTCGATAATGAGTTAAACTCCAAAAATATTTATTAGTGGCTAGAATTGTTAAAATTTTCAATTAGTGAATCCACATACAAATGATTAAACCAAAAGGTATAATACATATATTAATTCTGTAGGTGACCTAGAAAGTGGTTCGATAATCTATTTTAAATGTAGTTCAACATAAGACGTATATTCTAAATAAATTTAGTGAAATGTATGATCATTAGCCTTGCATTGTTTGTCGATGACGTCTGACTATTAATTTAATAAAAGCACTTTCCACAATTCTAGTTAATATACGGGAATACACATTCTATAATTTGATTTAAATTGGGTTAATGTAAGGACAAATTATCTTATACTTTCTCCCTCAACGTATTTAGAAAGTTTATATCAAATCTTCCGACATTATACGCACTATGGAAGTTGGCATGCAAAATCAGATATGCAAATTCGACAACTTGCGTTTTTATTTAAATAAAATTGTTTAGTGAAGATGATGACATTTGATGGGAATTATATGATATTTACCAAAGGAACTTTAGAGCACTTTTAGGGTATCTCAGATCGTTCTCAACCATGCTAATACTTTAAAGAACTAACGGAAAGGGTACTCTAATATAGATCTGTTTCTGTTAGATGTCGCAATGGAAAGATATAATAGGAATGACGTCCTACAGAATCTCGCACATGATGTAATTAAAAGCAAATACAGTAATAGTGATATTGGGATCATATTATACAATTTATAAGAACCTACCCAAGATTGTTTGAAAACAGTATTTGTAAACAAGTTGAGTATATGAAAAGAATACAACAGGATTTCCATTCCACGCATTTACGAGCGATGTTTAAATTTTAAGCCGAAGACTGAAAATTTTGTAACACTATTAATTACACTTTTGTTTTCTTATACGTTTCTAAATTGTTGTATTTCAACTACAGATATTAATAGATGTCAATAAAATTATGTTATAGTTTTAAATAAAACGATTCTGATTAATAATTTTGTAAAACGTTTATAACACCCTTTTAAAAAATAATACACATCTTTGTTATAATTCTTTTCATAATTACTTAGATACCCATTTCAGTTACGTGGACATTTGAAAAATTAAACAATACCAATGTATGCTTTATATTTTAAAACATAAACAAGCTAATATATACAAAAATAATTTCTAAATTCACTCATTCATTTCTTATGATAACAGTTGTGGTGGTTAAATTTTTATTTTAAAACTTACAATTTAGTATATATTCCATTTGAATATCTGCCAACAGTTTTATAAACCCCATCTCCTCGATTATTTCCATAAAATCATCCAGATCCTCGGGCATTGATAACACTGCAGTACAGTGCTGTATTGCTTCCTCGTATGACTGACACATAAGACATTTTCTCCTTCTATCGAAAAGCGTTGCCCACATTCTGCTTTTTACTCGTAGAAACATTGCTAAATCTTCGAATAACCTCTCCAAAGTCTTTATACATATTTGTTATATTGTCTCTTTAAACCGTACAATCAACAAATAATAACTTCTACGCGAACAGTCCTTTTATATGAGCTACTCCTATTCGAATATGTACCGATTGCACCCGATTTGTGTGCACGCACGAAGCAACAGGTAGGGAATGTATTCTATGAACAAAATCATTACATTTCTTAAGAAAAATGCTAAGGACTTTAAAAATAATTATAACTCTTGTTAGACCTCTAGTCTCCGGATTATTTTAGGTTGTGTCACTGTTTTCTGAATCAACTTCCTACACAATTTTCCTAAACTATGCGTATCAATTGGGGGTTATACTTTACTCCATAACCGACTTGTATATATTTTCGTCTTCGTCTCTAGCTAATACATCTGCATAGTAAAGATGGAGCGGTTTTTCTGGAACGAGTTGCTTAATTTTCTTTATAGGTACGTCCATGTTTTCGACTTTAACCTTTGTTGTAGGTATGGGGATTTTTCGGTGATCGATTGCAACTGGGAAGCGATTATTTGCAGTGGATCGATCAATTGTTTGTGCACCTCTTTGAATTTTTGCTGAGATGTAGCATCTCCCTTTTTGTACACTACAAACTTTTTCGTACAGCATCCTGCATAAGATGAAGACTGCGTTTATTCGCAATAAAATTGTTAACGTCCGTCATCATGAAACTTTGGATGGGAACTAACTTTTTTGAATAATGTTAAATATTTATATACTCGTCGAAATTCTTCCTATATCGACCATTATCCAAATCAAAATCTTTCACAACAGTTATAAAATTATGTTTTGAGTCACCCCAACACTGTAAACACATTTCTTTAAATTTCGGATATGTCATGTCACCACTTATATGATCCGAAAAGATATGTCCGAGATTGGTTTCATCCTGTTTCCATAATGCGATTACATTGGCGTTATCTCTGAGTCTATGTTTTAAGGCATTAGCGTAAGTTTGACATAGATAGAACGAATCTATTGCTTTATGTCGACCGAACGAGAAAAACTGAGTGATTTTACTTTGCTCGTTTGCAGGTATATCATCGAAAACCATAATTGAATCTTCTTTGGTATCTCCGGGTTCGATCAAATCATCGTAATTTTCAAACTCGTTGTAACCAATTTCTTCTTTTAATGATGTAAAAACGTTTCTTAACAATTCGTATTTCGGTTGATACAAACTCTTCGAAAATACATAGACATTTTGAAATCTAAGACCGTTCTCGTGCAAGATCAGAGATATTAAAGCGTTGGTCTTCCCACAACTCGATGATCCCACGAATATAGCTCGTATGTTAGACGGGAACAATGAACCATGTTTACCATCCTCTTTTGCATTAGCAATAGCAAAGTTATCATAATTCTGTATAGGTATTTTAACTTCTGGTATAACATCTCTGGATGCATCGTTGGAATTATGTAATTTCTTCACGTTCTGCAACCTTTTAACATATCTGCATAACGTTGTTCTAGGTATATTATATTTTTTTACTAGCAGCGTAGAAACTCGAACCATCCAGGATATCCTCTGCTGCTTTTGTAATAGATTGTTTGGAGCACCACTGATTGCTTGAATGCGACATCTTTCGAAAAATGTCTTACTATAACTAAGCTCAACCCAAAACTACTTCCTTATATACCTAATTTAATCTCCCTGCTCACATAACCACATGACCATATGACCATATGACCATATGACCACATGACCACATGACCATATGACCACATGACCATATGACCATATGACCACATGACCACATGACCACATGACCATATGACCACATGACCACATGACCATATGACCACATGACCACATGACCATATAACCATATGACCATATGACCACATGACCACATGACCAATGACCAGACCATGACCATATGACCCATGACCATATGACCACTGACCATGACCCGACCATGACCATATGACCATCGCTGACCACTGACCATATACCATGACCATATGACCATAGACCATATGACCACATGACCATGACCACATGACCATATGACCATATGACCACATGACCATGACCACATGACCATATGACCATATGACCATATGACCATGACCACATGACCACATCATACTACCACAGACCTGACAACCATGACCACATAACCACATGACCATAACCACATGATCATATGACCTAATTGCTTTTAGTGAGTTTTCTCATTTAAAACCCATTAGCACTAATTGCTTTTAATGAGTTTTCTCATTAAAGCCCATTACACTAATTGCTTTTAATGAGTTTTCTCATTAAAACCCATTAGCACTAATTGCTTTTAATGGTTTTCCATTAAAAACTAAGTGTGGACCTAGGTTATAAAAGAAAAATTAGTAGGTTGGGTCAGCGCCGCGGCGGGCAACCTGTTTTCATGTGTCATGTGGTTTGGTCATGATGGTATGCTGGTCTGGTATGGTCTGTGGTCTGTCATGTGGTCATGGTCAGTGGTGCATGTTGGTCATGTCATGGTCGTGTCATGTGTGGTCATGTGTTGGTCATGGTCATGTCATTGGTCATGGTCATTGGTTATGTGAGGAGATGAGTGGGTATATAGAAATGTTTTGGGTTGAGCTTGGTTATGTAACATTTTCAGAGTGTCGCATTCAATGTCTAATCTGTCAAAGCGAATCTGGATGGTTCGTCTACGCTGCTAAAATATATACTGACGTTGATGGCATGCATGGTTGAACTGATAACGATCCAGTGCAGTTAAATCGCTGTGTAATGCAATGCAGATATGTAAACATGGTTCGTGTTCCGTCTGTATACGACTGTTCGTGGATCATCGGTTGTGGAAGACAACGCTGTCTGATCTTGCGCGGTGATTTCAAAATGTTTCGGTTTCGAGCCGATACGTGTGGAAACGTTTTACCGTGAAAATTGACATTGATATACGATGTTGATAACGATGAATCGGTATGGTTTTCGATGATATGCAAACGACTAAAATCGCTCAGTTTCTCGTTCGTCGCGTCGTTCTATCTGTTACGCTTGCACTGAACTCGGAGCGCAATGTGCGTGAATACGGATGAAACAATCTCGGACTATCTTTCGGATCATAAAGTGTGACATGACTGTAAATGTGTTGACGTGGTGAAAACGATGTGAACTGTGTGGTCGATTTGATGAATCGACTAAGAATGATCGTTAATGTTGTTCAAATTGGTTCAATGATGACGGACGTTAACTTTTGTGCGAATACGCGGTCTTCATCTTATGCAGGATGCTAACGTTGTAGCTAGAATGTATCTCGCAACAAGATGCTGTGATCGATCAGCAACCGCTCGGTTGCGATCGAATCACCAGCTCTGCAACAGGTTGAAGATCGGACGTACTGAAAGATTAAGCAACTCGTTCCGTCTTTGCTATGCGGATGTATCGACGAATGCTGGAGCGTGTGGTCGAAGCTGGTTGGATGATGTAAGATTCGAAACACGTCGTTGACATAAAGATGTGAAGACTGAGTCTAACGGATGAGATAATATTTGATGAAAGTCCTAGGTGTAAATGATTTGTTCCATTCATCCTGTTGCGTGCGTACACATGGTCGTCACATCCGGCGTGGCTCATAAGGACTGTTCGCGTAAGTGTTGATTCGTATGAAAGACAATATGTGTGGGACTTTGGAAGGTATTCGGGCATCTGCGGTAAATGGGCGTGGGAGAAAAATGTGTCATCGAGCTGGTGACTGCACATGTGTCATGTGAGGATCTGGCTTTGTGGAAATATCGGGGATGAGTTATAAAACTGTTGGCGTATAAATGAATGGTGGTTTAAAATAAGGTTAACCACCACAACTGTTCATGAAATGATGATGGTGATTTGTATAACTGTGTTTAAATATAAAGCATGATGTTGAATCATTGTGTGTTTGAATTTCATCGAACATGGTGTTGTTTAGAAGAAAGACGTGTATCAACAGTGTTATGTTAATAACATGTTTTGAACTGATCGTGTATGGCTGTGGTTGAAAAACGTATGAACAAGTTGTGATGGTGTTCAACTCGATCTTCGGCAAAGTAAACATCGCTCGTATGCGTGGAATGTTGTTCATGCTAACGTTTAAATGCTGTGGCAATCTGAGTTGTGTGTATATCTGTCTGTTGTGTGTCATGTCGTGGGACGTCATTCTGTCTTTCCGTTGCTGTAAATCAGTATCTGCGGCTTCTGAAAGTATTGGTTGAGCGCGTCGTGTCTAGTATAGTAATCTGTCGTGAGACTCATTCAAATAATCTCGTTTTAATAAAACGCAGTGTCGATAATCTGCATCGCTCATGGTGATGTGCGGGCGTATGCAATGGAATTTGTCGACCGTGCTTAAATCAATATGGGTAATGTGTTCGTATGTTTGGTGGTGGAAAGTGCTGATGTGGTCGACGTCGATCGAATGCAATGCAGATCATTTCACAAATTTGAACCGTCTTACGTTGAACTTTCTAAAATATTATCGGAACACTTTCTGGTACTGTGTGTGTTATTGGATGCTGGTTGTGTATTGCAATCCGCTAATAAATATTTTTGAGTTTAACTGTCGACTAAATCTAAATAAAAATGCAAAAGGTTTTGCTGATATTGAATATTGATATACGGTCTTGTTGGAACGTAAAGACGTGAATTTCAATTCCCCGAAAATTCTATATTATGGGTTACGCCGGGGTTATCTCAAGAAGACGATGTTTGAAATAGATTAAGATGAATTATATAGGTGCAAAGGTTCTGCAATCGGTGAATCATTCGATTGAGGAATCGGTGACTGCAATAATAAATCTTGCGTGGTAAATTGTTTAATGTTTTAATCTAAAATGGCGTTGATGATCATGCGGGTAAAACCTCATGGTATGAACGTCCTTTCCGGTCAGCTGCTTAAGCTCAGCTAATGAGCTGCGCGCTCGACCATGCATAAAGGCGCAGTTCGGCGTCAGTCGTCGGTTGATTAAGTAAATAAAGATGGATTTTTGTGTGACGTTCATGTGGTAAATATCGCAACTGGTTAATGTCAACCTATGGGTTGGGCAATTTCCGTATCACCGCCATATGGTTGGTTGATTTGATGATCTTCAACCTGCCGTCAAATTTGCTGTGATGTTGCTGATTCTGTACTTCTCTGGTGGGAAGAAATGTGCTGGTGAATTTCAAAATCGCCAATTGCTCAAGACCAAATCGTTAAATGGTTTGACACTGATACGATGGTCAGATGGATGAGATCTGACACAACGCTAACTGTAGTATGGTTTTGAACAATTTTGAATGGATTACATATGGAATGCGCTGCGTGCAGTGATCGTTAAATGGCTGTTTTAAATGGCTGATTCGGAAATGTGGCTTTCAGAAGCGGTCGGTGATCAAAGGCTGGAAACGGAGGAAGGGTTCAAACTTGAAGGAGTGCCTGTCTGTCTGTGCTGCAATTGCGACGGTGTTGGAACTTGTAAATGTTTCCCCATTCATGCAAAAGATACTCGCAAGCTGTATCCAGTGACTGCGCAGACTCTGGTTACACACGTTTAAATGTATGTATCAATCGTATTGTATTAAAACTATATTTTCTTGATAAAGTTGTTTTTATGTTCCAGTGCATGAATAAACGTGATCTGTTTTATTTTCGGGTTTAAAGTGGTGTACCCACAAATAAAACAGCAATATCCGCGTAACAAGTTGGAAATTTAAAGACGGTTGTGAAGGACGTGGGTAATGGCTAAGTCTACTGTTGGACGACGAAGATTAAAGTCTCACGTGTGATGCCGCGGTGTGAACGCATGTTCCCAAAGGGAGCTCAACTGGCGCAATATGGTTTCAATGTTCTCATACCGCCTGTTTGTTTAATATCTAACAACTGCGATTAAGGTGGTCATTAAGCAATATGATTTCTGGTAAGAAACTTGCATTGGTACTTCAGATTGACTCAACCAAGATTATGGTTTGAAGAACGTGTTATAATAATTCAAAGTGGAATTTGTGTTGCGTTGAAAAAATTATACTGTTAATGGACTGTGGCATGTATGTGGTCAGCATGTTGTCTGGTTATGGTGGATTCAAGATCAGCTTGTGAATTCTGATACACATTCCTGGAGAAGAAATTGTGCTATTTTCATGTGGCGCAATTTGTCAACTGGATTAATGTTTCGTACGTTGATGCTATGAGTCAATCCTGCGCAATCAAATTCAGTATTGTACGTATTGGTTAACAGCGGTATAAATGTTATCGTGTATGTGTGATTTGTTAGAACGTTCTGAGAAAGTGATCAGTGCATTAATTGTTTCTGTGGTTATAAAGGCTGTTGTGAAATTATTAGGCGACATTATACGGCTTATAAAGTATGTTTGGGTAAGAAATCGAAAATTGCGAGTTTGTGTGATTGATCAGCGTAATAGGTTGGTATAAGGCATGATGTGTCAAATTCAAACTGTGCATACAGCTATTTGAGAGAGAGTTTGATCAATAGTTGATGTTAATATGAAAGTGCATGTGTAATCTTGTGAGGTGCAGTGCTGATTTCATGTGAATCTGTTTAATGATTACTAAATGTGTATAAATTCGTAGATCGTATACTAATGTATCTGCGATTGACTTAAAATTGTCTTCGATAGATGGTAGCGGCAAAGCGATAGTGCGTAGGTTAAAAATCTTGTGTGTGAAATTTAAATGCACGGAGTTAACGCGGACTCATTTGGTGGTGTTGCTAATGCGGTAAAAGATTCCTGAAGATGTCGGAGTAAGTCATGGCGAAAATTGTAATATTAATTGATATCCAGATCAATGTCGCATAGTGATTCATAAATCTCTAGATAAGATGATTGTTTGTAGTTAAAAGTGAAAAACTATTTGGCTATCTGTGACAATTTGTAGTTAACAAGAATCGTGAGTAGTGTCGAAATGGCTATATAAGCTGTTAGTAAGGTGTAACACGATGTCGGCTGAAATGGTGTAACATTGGAAGGCAATGCTCATTTGTCTGCGATTAAATATGTATAGCTTGATCAATAAGTGTTAAATCGATAATCTTTTGGACTCGGTTCAATTAATGATGTCAAAGATTGGTTAGTGAATGAAAACGATTATGTTTGGTCACATGGTGAATAAGTACTGTGAATACGAGTGATTATAAACTGTTTTATAATACAGTCTCTAAAGTAATAAACCGACGAACATGAAACTAACGAACAGCACGCGCAGGCATCAACCTCCGTAGATATAGCCAAGAGCCAAATTGGATTAACGGACTTCTGGAGGGCAACGCAGGAGCTATGGTTTCTACGAACGGAAGCTTCATTCACAGCTCACAGTATACGATCCGAACAAATAGGATATCAATTGTTAATAGCAAACTTATCCGCTAGTTTGTTAGACCAATTATCATCTAAAATCACAACACTATCAGAAAAGCCAGGAGATCAGTCATATACTGATTTGAAAGTAGGTATACTGCACATATATGGCAAACACGAGAGAGGCAAAACTACAAAAGATACTGGACGGCATACCGCTCGGCAATTAAAAACCATCACAACTATATTGGCAACGATGCGACATCTGGCCGGCACAGACGCCACCGTCAAAACAATTGCATTGCAGTGGAAAATCGCACTACCGGTACATGTGCAACGCATTGTAACTACTTTTGATTCCTACGCACCAGACAAACAAGCATCGTTAACGGATAGAATGATGGACGTCGACAAAACATACGCCCATGCCGTTCGTATCAGAAGATCCAGTTAGCAGAAAGCTGCAAATGCTGATGTATCAAATGACACCGCTGCAAAAATCACTACAGCGGTACACCAAACAAACCGAGAACACGGTAAGTAACTGAGCGAGCTAAACAATACACACACGCCAACATGCTATTACCACTCTAGCTTCGGAGACAAGGCTAAGCCCTGTATATCTCCGTGTTCAAGAATGACAGACTTACAATCCAAAGATCAAGAAGTATCAGAGCCACAACGACAAACGTACGTCCACTATTCGTCAATAAGAGAACGCCAACGGTAAAAAAGGACATCGCGCCAACCTTTAGTAGGCAAACAATGAGGGAGGGGGAGGGGGGTGTATTGTAATGACAATTTACCGACATCAACGTGACGTTTCAAGTAATTATAAGTTAATTGTATGCCTACTACATGTTATCCGCTTTTTGGTTAATAAATACACAATTCGAGTCGGCCTAGCAGCGGTATAAATCAGCGCGCTTTTTTGAGAGAGACCAGTCTGCTATGCCGACTCGCTATAAAAGGTGAAAGACTCTTTTTACTACTATACCCATAACCAGTGTTAAATTTTTAGTACCTACCGCACCGTGCTTTTAGCCGGTGCTCCGAACCTATAGACGCGTGCCCAATTCCCACGTCTACACTCTTTTCTCGCTGCGCCCAAAGCCAGCTGTTACCACTGCCGGGCCCATAGCCGGCATGTAGCATCGCCTGGTGTCGTGCCCATTGCCGACGCCCATAACTCCGGTATAATGTTCGCCGTGTCCATTGGTGACGTCCTTATACCTTCCTTCGCCTACCTTGGTTTTCCCTTGGCACAAAGCACGTCGGTAGTCCTAGACTCGCGCAACGGAGCCGGTAGGTCTAGCGACGGCTAGACCACTGTAGTATCATACCGGATACTAGTTAGTGACCACCGTCCACTGCCACGTCGGTGACAAGGTACATTACATCTGTCACTGCATCTACAAAATTAGAATTCAAACAACTTCACATAGTAAAGTTAGCTCTAGGTTAAAGCTTCAGCTAAATTTAGGCGTCATTGCGATTCTCTATTTGCCATATCGACTGTTGATCGGCTAGTTGTGTGGAGCTGAGACGCAGCACATCGTTAAATCGCGCAAAACTAAACTCATCAATGAACACTTACTGTGCGTGGACAACCTAAAATTATAATCATTGAAAAGGTCTACTTAGGCTAACAACGCTTAACCCAATTTTTTCTGAAGAAAGATTTTGTGCATTTATGATTAAAATGTTGCTTTCGAGGTAAAACTAGCAGCGGTAGTAAAATTCTAGAAAAAGAATCTAATCAAAAAAAAAGCAACCGCTGGAAAGATGGGATTTTCTGTGATGAAAATCTTGAATAAATGTTCAGGTGATAAATATCATTGCTGGAATCCCTGCGACTTTTGAATATGCTTAGGACCTATTTGTATAGCTTTGTTCAGTATACAATAAAAAATTTTAACTATGCTTGGCTTTGCAATAAAGGGTTAAAATTCCTGTTGCAAAATTTAAAAAGATTTTCAAAGATACAAGAATGTCTGTTACACATAACACAAGTATCATGCGAAATAAAATTTGAATGTTAAATTTTTAAAGTATTTTTTAGTCCTGTCTTTATATTCTCTAACGTCAGAAATCAGTCGAGCAAGCTAACTTCTATTCGATAAATGAAATCCCAACCATTGCAGGTTTTTTGTTAAAAAGAGCATTCTCTACAATTAATTCGACAAGAAATAATGAATGTTTACACAGATGCTTTTAAGCAAGATCATGCCCTTACGCGTTACATACTTATGTAACCAACAAAGTTGTTTTAAAACTACAGAGTATCTCTAAAAATTCACTACTTTAATCCTCGTTCCTTCTTTTTAAATAAAAAATAATCGTTACAAAGCGCCAAGTAAAACTCTTTAACACTACGCATTAACGTCCACCCCAAGACACAAAACTATTTAACACACACTAATTCTTTGGATTAACCTGATTTATAGCAGTTCTTCCAGATCGTAAATTACTTACTTCCCTAACATTAACTTCCACCACCACTGGCACCAGCATAGCATGCGGAACATTTAGGTGTGAAACACGTAGGTTTATTAATTACCTGAGCTTGCAGTAAATAATTACGGCCGTAGAGGTCAAGAATGTACTCATTTTATAAGCACTTTAATACCCTCGTTAACGTTCTTAGTAAGGTGTACCACGATGTTTCACGTATACAACTCCGGCTAATAAGCTTCATGTTGCTCAAGGCAGTAATGGCAAAATGCTATCGTTAATAGGACGCTCTGTGCTCGAGCTTAACATCAAATTATCGTAGCATACGCTGCTTGCTATATTTCTTTTTTTAAAGTAAATTGGTTGCAAAATTGAAATCTGATTGAGTTTCTTTGAGGAACGTTGAGTAGTTTGGAAAATTTTTATAACGAGCTTCATTTTATTACGGTGCCATTTTGATTATCTCCGACAAAGCGAGAATCCTTGTAGTGATGTAAATTAAGTTTAGGTAACTAAATTGTGTATTAATTGTCCAGTCAAAACGTTTTAAAAGTTGTTCCAGTTAAATCAGAGTCATGAAGTAAATAGACTTGAAGCCACACCGGTTAAACTAAGGCTAGTCGAAAACTTCAATCGACTGAATATTACAGATAAAAAAGCAAGAAACTGAATTGATTTACACTATTGTAACACAATAGGTTTTGAATCAAAAAGATGCCAAATAATTACTACCAGTGAAATTTGAGAATTAAAATTTGTACGCAAAGTATTACACTAGTTTGAAACATTTTTGGGTCATTTCTTTCGCACAAACTACCTTACTGCCCTTCTTGAGTTACATATTCCATAAAAACTCTGCTAAATTTTGTTTACAGTAGTCCTAATGAAAAATTTTAAAAACTATCAAATTTATCTCTATATTAATTTTAAAAACCTTTCATATACTCAATCTGTTTCTATTATAACCTCAAGTAGGATACATGCAGATTTCCTGTATTTGCTACCGTTACGTGTCTCTTTCTCTCTCATTTGTAACTATCTGTACTTACAATTTTTTTTTAATTTGATTTATGTACTTGTTCCTTGTCTTCCCCTACATCCTTTATCATATTCTTTGTCCTCTATATTGTCTTAACTGTTCTTTCCTACTTTAAAATATGATTTATCATATTATCAAACATTAATTTAATTACACTGGTAATACTCCTATTTTCTTAAATCATTTTCAAATCCTGGCGTTCCAAACCTTATCTGTCAATACAAAAATATCATCTGCATAACTCAGTGATTACTACAGATGTTGGTTTTGAAATATTTTCAACTAATGTTGATTGCGCGAAAATATATATCGAGAAACTATTAATTCGGCAAATGTTCAAGTGTTGGGGGATCCTGGAGCTTCAGGCTGCTTAACCCTCTTCACGTATCCCTACATGTGATTTTCCAATGCTCCACCCGAAGGTACTACATTGGCCAGGAAGCGAGTTTTTTTTACTTGAAAACTTTTGAATTTTGCCGAACACTTGCTGTTCCCAGCAAGGTAGGGGTTTTTAACGTGCGTGACAACACTCACACACGGGATCACCATTTCACCTCTCATCCGAACGAGGGCGAATTTTTGTGAAAAATGTTCGCCTAACACTTTTCAAGCGGACCGTGTCGGGATTCCAACCCGAGGACCTTGGACGTAGTAGTCACACACATACCACTACGCCACGGTGCCGCCACTCTTCACATACCACTGAATATTGGAGAAGTGTATGTACCCTACTTCTCCAATATTTGGTAAATAATAAAAAGGGAACCAAACTGAATCTATCAAGGAAGAACAGCGGCTATGTTCAAAGACAACAAACATAGAAACAATGAGAAAATTGTTGAAAACATATGTGTGGAGCACATCATAGTACGTCTATGAAATAGGGACAGTAGGAGAAGCAGACAGAATAACGGTAGAAACCTCTTGGTATGTTATGCTGCAGATGTATAAGGACGATAGGATGGACAAACAAAGTTAATTACAAAGAGGTTTTAGAACGAGTAGGGGAATAGAGATATCTGTGGAAAAAAAGAGAAAAGAAATAGAAGGGTAAGATACGTTCTAAGGCATTTTTGGGGAATAGTGCGAGATATATTATAAGCAGAACGGGAAAAAGAGAGGTAGAAGTAGACCTAGATCGGACTATTGCACGCAGATAGTGAAAGTTACAGACTGTGGAAATTTCAGGGAAATGTACAAGTTAGCTCAGAATAGGAAAGAATGAGGGTGCGCGCCTGACCCGTACCAGGACTGGAGATCTAAAGATGATGAACTCAGTGTTTGCTCTTTCTGCTCTTGCATTGGAATATCTATCTCTTTTACTTCTTCGATTTTATTTATTCTTTCTCCATGTGCAAATTAAATAAGACTCTTTTCTTATAATACCAACCTTAATGAGAGGGTCGTGTCCCTAGTACCACTGCTATTCTTAAATCTAACCTAATTGTTCCTCTACTTTATTCCGTAACCTATACTATATCATTTTACTGGATTTAAGCATAAATTTACAGAGTTTTTCATGCATTTTGTTTATGCGATTAAGATGGCCATGATATAATCATTAAGGAGTACTGCGTTCGTTATCTACACCCGCCCGACAATATTGGCATAGCTGTTAGGTATTAAGTCTGAATTGGAGTTAAAAACCAACAGATCAAATATAAGGAAAATTTTTGTATACAGAGGGGTTGCTCACAGATTGTACCTTAAAGAGTGGAAAACGTTACAGATAGACCATATAATATGGAGAGTACAACAGGGGCGTGGAACAACTTTCCATCCAAGTTCCTATATGACTTCTTTGGCTATAAACCCACTGTTGTTAATTATAACAATCTAAATTTTCTTGTGACAAATGACCTCCTTACATGTGATTTTCCAATGATCCACCCAAAGGTACTACATTGGCCAGGAAGCGAGTTTTCTTGTACCTGGAAAATTTTGGAATTTGCCGAACCCTTGCTGTTCCAAGCCAGGTAGGGATCTTTAACGTACGTGCCAACACTCACACACGGGACCTCCATTTTACCTCTCATCCGAATGAGGGTGTATTTTTGTGAAAAATGCTTGTCTAACATTTTTTAAGCGGACCGTGTTGGGATTCGAACGCAGGACCTTGGGCGTAGTAGTCACGCACATACCACTACGCCACGGAGCCGCCGGGAAATGACCTCCGCAGTCGGAGTCGCATACTACATAGTAGAACGTTAACAGGGTTTTCAGAACAGTTTTTGCGCATTATCCCGTATATCGGTTCCTGGAGAATGTTTGGGGGGGGGGGTTACTGTTAATTGGACCTGCACCGTAATTTTTCTGGCAATCTGACCCCTTTAGAATGTTAAAAATCCGGATACCTCTTACAAAGTTATACCCTGGTATAGCCCCGTACCCCGAATTTTTGCTCATTGATCAAGGTTGCGGTTCCCGGAGGGTGTTTGGGGGTTTGTTTTTTGGATTTGAACCTATTGTCCCCGGCAATCTAACCCCGTTAGAATTTTGAAAATCGGGATACCCCTTACAAAGTTACACCTCGTTAAAGCCCCTCCCCCGAGTTTTTGCACATTGCATTCATATCTAACCTAGGTAAGAGTTTTCTTCGACTAACTATTTTAGTCTGATCTAGAATTTCCAGAGCAATCTAACCCTGTTTGAATTTTTAAAATCGCACTATCCCTTACAAAGTTACAGCCTGTTAAAGCCATGAACCTCTAAGTTTTTAACTCATTGCATCCATATCTAACCTAGGTAAGAGTGTTCTTCGACTAAACATTTTAGCCTGATTCGTCATTTCCCGGACAATCCAATCCTGTTTGAATTATTTAAATCAAACCACCCCTTGCCGAGTTACACCCCTGATTTAAGAAAGTTGTCCAAACCGTCTTAGGGTATGAACATACTATCGACCTAGATTTTTCTGGGGAACCCAAATCTTTAGGAATTTTTAAATCGGAGCGACTCTCGGGAGAATTGCACCCTTATACCTACAACCTAGATAAGAGTTTTCTTCGACTATCCATATGCACCTTATCCAGAATTTCTCGGGCAATCTGAATCCGTCGAAATTTTTCAAATCGGACCACCCTTACAAAGTTACACCCAGTTAAAGCCTCCCCGGCAATCTAAATCCGTCGAAATTTTTCAAATCGGACCACCCTTACAAAGATATACCCTGCTAAAGCCCCAAACCTTTAAATTTGTTTCTTATTTAATTTTAACTCGATCTTTAAATCCTTTTTGGTTACCCGAGATATTCGCTTTAACCCGGAATTTTCCAGGATAATTTAAAACCGACGGAATTGTTTAAATCAAACCACCCTTACAAAAGTTATACCCCCGATTTTAGGATGTTACCCGAAATCGTCTAAGAGTATGCACATAAGTTTAGTTTAGATTTTTTTGGGACACCCAAATCTTTAGGAATATTTTAAATCGAAGCAACCCTCGGGAGAATTGTACCCTTATACCCAATATCAAACTTATTAAAATTTGTTTAAAATTATTATGCGGATTCTAATTCTAGTACAAAACACAGATGCAAAATAAAATTGTGAGGAATATGGAGGACATCGACTACGCGGGGAGCGAGGTTATAAGAGTAATATCAAGTCAAGAAACATGCGAAAAGGATTATTTTATGTGCCAATGGACTGACTTAGATACCTCCTGATTCTACAAGCTGTATGCACTTGTGGTTAGTAAGAAAGGCGCTTTTAGTTATGTAGGCGTCCTTGCGGAAAAGGATGGTACTAAATCCGTATACTTTTTAGAAGGTTATTCTAAAAACGTATTTATCAAAATGGCAGATAACAAAGACGAACTAAGGAATGCGAGTTTCGTAACCTTGGCGTACACCACACGCAAACGGGTTTCGCTTAACATTGTATATTTGCCTAGTAAAGAACCTTTCGAATTATTGAAAACCGACGGGGTTACAACCTATAACGACGATATATTCTCATAAGTGGTGGACATGCAGCTACGCAATAGTGAGTGGGAGAATAAGGATCCCCTCCAATACCGACAAGAAGAAGTCGATCAAGCTAACAAGATACGTATGCAGGATATAGTGGGAGAGCCGCGATTAAAAGATTGTCACAAACTGCAAGAATTTCACGAAGGAATGGATCTGGTTGTCGGTGGTATCAAAGGCTTTATATATAGAGACAATCCTCGGTACATTTTGCAATTCGAGAACCTAGACGGCCTCTATGTATCAAAGTATTGGATGTAACCCAAGATTTTGCTGGCATATGTAGCAAGATTTAGATCTGTAATTATTTAACTACAAACCATAACTTTTGCTACAAGGTCGAATACGAGGAAAACTGCAATATTATAGTTGACAACGATAAAACTGTGAAAATCGATTGTTTAGCATGGTTAACAACTAATGCAAAAATTAAAATATACAACAAATTTGCGTGTCAAATGACAAGTCCCGGTGTTAATAAACAACTTGGAAATCATATACTAGATTTTTTACGTTGTCCAGATGCACGTTCAAAGAAAACATTCGCGTCTACTTTGGCCAAAGAATATGGTATTACGCGATTGAAAGCGACAATATACAACTGTACAATTCGAAACTATGTCAGTGCGGAACGGGTGTATAATCCCTTAAAAGACTGTTTAACCTTATTGGAAGATAGAAAGTTATACTTCCTAAAAGCGCCAATGTACTCGGTTCCACTTGCCAAAATGTGGAGTAAGCTATCGGACAAGCTACAAAATAGCTGCTATTTAGTGTATAATAACCTACTACAGTACGTGTATTGGAGGAATAGCAATACAAAAAAATTCACTAGGTTGCAAATTAAGTTGTATGAAAAATCAGAGGAAAGGGGAAAAATTAATAAAGTTTGTGCTTTTTAGTTTTAACTATTTACCTGTTAGTTATTTGGAGATAGTAGAGAAAGAAGACAGCCAAGATAAATATAAAAATCTTACACAAGTGCTACATTAAAGCAAGTAGTACATATTTTACACAATCTGCATCACCATATTCTACAATTCCAAAAGAAATAATCATTTCGGAATTGGAGTTGATAAATATGCTTAACATTCGCCCAGAGGTTATATGACAACGCGTAAATATTGGTAGTAAACTCTATCCGTTTACGCTAAAGGAAATTTCCCCATTATGCACGCCATACGGTGTAAGTGGAAGAAAAAGGTTTCTGGAATTAGGGGAAATGGATGCAAAAAGGCGAAAATTGGACTACATGTAAAACACTGCAGCAATACGCGAACAACACAAAGATATGTTATGCAAAAAACATCTTATTAGATAAAATGAGGAAGAATTTAAAGATTATTTTATATGACGATGGACTGACTTAGATACATCCGTGTTCTACAAGCTTTATGCATTTATGGTTAGTAAGAAAGACTTTTTTAGGTATGTAGGCGTCCTTGCGGAAAAGGATGGTACTAAATCCGTATACTCTTTAAAAGGCTCTTTTAAAAACGTATTTGTCAAAATGGCAGATAACATAGACGAACTAAGGAATGGGTGTTTCGTAACCTTGGCGTACACCACTGGCAAAGGAGTGCCGCTAAACATTGTGTATTTGCCTAGTAAAGAACCAAGGGTCTTACAACCTATAACGATTATATATTCCCAAAGTGGTGTACATGCAACTACGCAACAGTGAGTGGGAGAATAAGGATTCCCTCCAATGCCGACAAGAAAAAGTCGATTAAGCTAACAAGATACGTATGCAAGATAGAAAAACGTATACCAAGGAATGTTTGCAAGAAGCTCTTAATGAGGTTAAACAAGGTGTTGCAACAATGTACTCTGTTAGTGAGAAGATTAGCATTGTGGAGGGATCTGGAGGGATGTGTAGGGATGTGGAGGGATGTGGAGTTATGTGGAGGAATGTGGAGGGATGTGGACGGATGTGGAGGATTTTTCTCGCATGTTTCTTGACTTGATTTTACTCTTATAACCTCGCTCCCCGCGTAGTCGATGTCCACCATATTCCTTACAATTTTATTTTGCATCTGTGATTTGTACTAGAATCAGAATCCGCGCAATACTTTACAAATTTTAGTAAGATATATATTAGGTATAAGGGTACTATTCTCCCGAGGGTTGCTTCGATTAAAAAAATTCCTAAAGATTGGGGTTTCCCAGAAAATCTAAGCTAAACTTGTGTGTCATACCCTAAGACGATTTCGGGTAACATCCTTAAATTAGGGATATAACTTTTGTAAGGGTGGTTTGATTTAAACAATTTTGACGGTTTTAAATTATCCTGGAAAATTCCAGGTTAAAGCGAATATCTCGGGTAAACAAGAAGGATTTAAAGATCGAGTTAAAATTAAATAAACAAAAAATTTAAAGGTTCGGGGCTTTAACAGAGTGTAACTTTGTAAGGGTGGTCCGATTTGAAAAATTTCGACGGATTTAGATTGCCCAGAAAATTCTGGATAAGGTGCATATGGATAGTCGAATAAAACTCTTACCTAGGTCATAGGTATAAGGGTACAATTCTCCCGAGGGTTGCTACGATTTAAAAATTCCTAAAGATTTGGGTTCCCCAGAACAATCTAGGTCGATATTATGCTTCATACCCTAAGACGGTTTGGACAACTTCCTAAAATCATGGGGTGTAACTCGGCAAAGGGTGGTTTGATTTAAACAATTCAAACAGGGTTAGATTGTCCGGGAAATGACGGATCAGCCTAAAATTATTAGTCAAAGAACATTCTTACCTAGGTTAGATATGGATGCAATGAGTTAAAAACTTAGAGGTTTAGGGCTGTAACATGGTGTAACTTTATAAGAGATAATCCGATTTTTAAAAATTCAAACAAGGTTAGATTGCTCGGAAATTCTAGGTCAGGCTAAAATGGTCAGTTGAAGAAAAATCTTTCCTAGGTTAGATATGAATGCAATGAGCAAAAACTCCGGGTACGGGGCTTTAACAGGTTGTAACTTTGTAAGGGGTATCCCAATTTTAAAGATTCTAACGGGGTTAGATTTCCCGAGAAATTACGGTTCAGATCCAATTGACAGACCCTCTACAGACCCTCTGGGAACCGCGCCCTGGATCAATGAGCAAAAACTCGGGTACGGGGCTTTAACAGGGTGTAACTTTGTAAGGGGTATATCGATTTTAAAAATTCTAATGGGGTTAGATTGTCGGGAAATTAGGATTCAGATTCAATTAACAGACCCCACACACCCTCCGGGAACCGAGCCCTGGATCAATGAGCAAGAACTCGGGGTACGGGGATTTAACAGGGTGTAACTTTCTAAGGGGTATCCCGATTTTAAAAATTCTAACAGAGTTAGATTGCCCGGGAAATTAGGGTTCAATTTCAATTAACAGACCTCCCAAACACTCTCCAGGAACCGAAATACGGGTTAGTGTGCAAAAACTGTTCTGAAAACCCTGTTAATATTTTACTCTACATTAAAAAAAATACGTTCCAAATTCAAAATACTATTACAAGTCATGTCAAAAATCATTATACTCAAAACATAGGGACTTGTTAAAACAGGGTACTATCAAAGACACCGTTTAATATTATCTTTATCCACTTTCTTTATTTTGACTCGACAAGTAAAAACAATATTGAAGTACATGAGATTACAAATCTAATTACGCCAAAAGCGAAAAATTGCAATTTCATTTTCAAACACCGCCACGCTTCTATAATTACCATCTGTTTTAAACTACGGAAGAAATTAACTAATGTTTGAAAATGAGCACTTTCGTAGTTTTTAATTATCGCCGCTTTGGGAAAGCGTCTACGAGAAAATACACAAGAATACTAGAAAATTTGTGCTATAACAATATATACAGTTGTGGCTTAACTAACATAATTCTTCAGAAACTTAAAATTGTCCACTCAACTTGAATTTACATAAAGTGCAATTTCATGGCAGTGACAAACGATAATAGCAAGTAAATTCTGGACAAGCTCTCCGAAATCTATAGATTTAGGAGGTCTTGGATAGCGTACCGTAACCACTGCTTCTAACACATAAGTTAGTTTGCTGTCCATTTAAGTTACTGTGGCTTCCTTTAATCCATCGAGCAAGGTCTCGCAAGCTGCTACACTAGATTTATATCAAGCTCCCCTGCGTTTAGATAATTTCTCATACGAAAGCTGGATTATCTCATTAAACAACAAACTTTATACATTACCCAAATGAAAAATTATTTCGGTTTTATTTGTTTTTGGCTTGTTTACTTACTCTAAAGCAAACGGCGAATAGCAAGCACCTAACAAATGGAAAAAATCCCATTAATTTAAATAAAAACGCAATTTCACGAGGTACATTTGTATGATGAAGGGAGACTAAAAAAAATTAGAATGTGGTATGTATGTATGTATGTTGTTGTGTATCGTACGCGGTTTGCTCAAAGTTTGCCGGCATTAGTAAAGCCGCAATTTTAAATTTTATATGTAATGTAATGTAATGACTAACCTCGCGAGTTTATGAACCCCTTTGTAGCAGCTTTTGCACGAGTTCTCGTTATTTTTTAATAAACTTTACGAGAAATACAGTTATTCATTCAAAAAGACCATTAAGTAGAAGCCGCTCTGCAGCACATTTTATACCAGGGTTGGTAAATATGTTATGTTCATTGCCGTATGAAATAAGTGTGCTTCAGCATGACTAGTTATAAGTTTATCATTAGAAGATAATTAGGTTATACACAGGATTTAATAAGAATTTAAGCTGAACTGCAAAAGTTACCAAAAAACTTCAGTTATTGATCTGAAGCAATAATGCGCTCAAATTTTTATATTTTATACCTTTCACATATAGCTGGACTTTTGTGGCACGATTTCTGGATGATAATGGTTTCGTTGGGTTTGGCCAGCATTAACCTCGTAGAGGATTTCATTGATTCAGGAAAGATGTGCCTAGGTTAATCTTTTTTAATAGTCATAATAGAGATTGAACAAGCTTTGGAACTTCAATACCAAAAAGAAGCAAAACCATTCTGTACTGGAAAGACCTACATATTGAAACCCCACAAAGTGAAGAAGACAAGTAGAGCGTAAGCACCGGTGAAAGCGAAGACAATGGCTTTGGCGTACGCCTCCTCAAGGGCGTAGAACTATAATTTTAGAAAAATGGAACTGTAGAAAAAAATACCGCAGATTTTTGAAGTACCATGAAAGCACTGTAGAGTAGTTACTTCGATAAATGTTCGGTGTGGAGTTTTTATATTAGAGTTTATATAGATGATTACAGTTAATTACACAGGGCAATATAAGTCCGAAGATAAAGAACATTATGCTAAATCTGTCAAAAATAAAAGAAATGTATTGTATTTAATCGATAAAGTATAAAGATTACTATAATTTCCCTCACCAGACTGACTCATTATTTAAAAGAAAAAACTTATTTTGTACCTTCGCATCACATGACTTAAACATAATACTACAGGTCACAGATGCACATACTTGATTAGGTAGTATCATAACAGATACATGACTTTGGATGCCTTACAAAACTTTAACCTACATATAAACTTATACTGCTTGTTTATGGTAAATTCTACGTTTAGGGGTACCGAACGTTGGCAGCCTGAAACCGAACACCTTGATTGCAGCCTAAAACTAACTTTAACATGCTTCTGGCCATCGGCAGCTGGAAACTGGGACGCATGCTGCAGGCGTTAACCTAAAGTAACTAAAAACTTACCCTGTTTAGCAGTGTTGTTAACTTACAGAACCTGAAGGATATGCTACTTCCAGAAGGCCGACAGTTGGCAGCCGGAGATTAGAAACCTTCGTTACGGTCTAAAACCAACTATATCATGTTTTCAGCTACGAACAGTCGGAAACAGCATGACGCAGGTGCTACCACTCAAACGTATTTCTGTGTATGTGTGTGTGTGTGTGTGTGTGTGTTTGTGTATGTGAATGTGTCTGTATGAACTCTATTACTCCTTACCGCGTCCAGAAACTTCGACCATCGACTGCAGAAAATTAGAACCTCTTTTTATATTGCTAGAAAGATTCATTTATTAGCACGTTGACTGGCATCAATATTTCAAGCATGAGATGCATACAGGCTCAACCAATCCCTGCGCGTTGTATCAGAACATTTCATGGGGGGCCACCCGACTGCCGTAGATCCCACTGTATCCTGTAATAACTAGTACATAACTAATAACGTTGTTGGTTTCAGATAAAAACAATGATATTATGAAATAAATACTAATACAATATAAAATTTACTATGTTAAGACGCCTGCGGTCGTAGCGACACTTTAACGTACATTACATCATGAAAAACTTCAAGCTTCATCTTTGTAGGAAAGCAGAAAAGAGACGAAAAGCTTGAAAACGATATTTCTCTAGGTATACAGAAAATTTATTTCTGATGAAATAAAAAACAATTTGGGCATATGAAACGAGAATCTGGACAACAATCACCATAGGTATTCACTTTTTGCTTCTCTGTCTGTAACTCTACTGCCTTTGTCACTACAAATTTTTCTGTAACACGAACATCTTTTTCTTACCTATCTTGTATCTTTTATTGATTTATTCAGTTTCCATCAGAACATGTGAAGATTGTGCCTCTTTTCCCTTATTTATAATATCAAGCATTTCCTTATTTAAAACTTGTTTAAACTTAGTTACTGCAATACTAGTTTTGGTTTGCCGTTCATAAAGAGAGTTAACAACGGTGGTTCTCATAGAAATTGCATAATAATTTTGTAATCATATAACTGATTTTCTTATAGCAGATGGGTAACTCAAATATTGATCCGAAAGATCGATTCCTAATCATCTTGGGCTTTACTATTTTCGTTTTGTTTGTATCTACTTTTCAATTTTAATAATCTCTAAATTGTATTTCGTACTTAGAAGAATAACACCACATTTTCCTTTCCATTTAGCAGCCACAAAGGCCTCGTCAATTGATTAGCTAGAAATTTTGCATTCTGGTAAATTTTTATTCATTCTTTTTTTTCGCAGATATTTACTGTTTTTTCTTAAAATCCTTGGTAAGTGGCTTTTATTTGCCAATAACTTTTGAGCTACTATCGTAGAAATAAAGAAGTTATCTATAACTAAAGGATGTCATGTGTCGAGATACGAACCCATAAGTTCCAAAACTATTGCAGTAGATGAGTCTTTAGATTCTTCTACAGTTCATTTTGCCTTGATTTACTCTTTTCGTCTGAACTACTTGTTCTTCTATAAAAATGTCTCTGTTTTATATCTTCAAGTTTATGCAACATACAACCATTCTAGCGCAGTTGATTACATACTAAACCATCCCAAGCTGAAACTTGGACTAATAACGTCTGACAGCGAACAGTAATGAATTTAGTTGACGGTATCCGTGACCTTCTAGATATTCTAATATACTGTATAAGTGCTGTCAGGACCGAACCAAAGGTATCTGCCGCCCGGGTGCAAGATATAATTTACCGCCCTTATAGACTATAAATACAAATAGTGTTCAGGTTGGATTTTTATTAGGAAACTTTGATACATTTTAGGAAGTTCTTTGTGACATCCCACCCTAAAATCTACAAATACTTACTAAAAATAGTTTGAATGGAACGAATTGAGAAAAGTTAAAAAAGGTAGTAAAGAATTCTCAACACAACCATGTAGCACATTGTAACGTATTTTTTTTCCAGTTACACTTCGTTCTTTAAATTAAAAATAAAACAGCTATAATTTAAAATACTTAATTTGTGAATTACCGTCCAATAGAAATTAATACATAAAATTGATAATAACACATAGATTCCTTTACCTTTATGCTCTAAAGTTCGTTACTAAGCTCTGTCGAGTTGTCAATTTGTTCACTTCATTATCAGCGTTCGAACGGGCAAGCTGCTCTGCAGGATAAGTGAAGTCAAGATGGTCGTGTGTAAGCACGTGGCTTCTAACAGTGTTAGAAAAAAGAAGATTAATTGATTGATTCTTGGTGTCTGGAGGTCGAGCCTAACAGCTGTAGCGTAAGCATGATTTTCTATAAGCTTCACTCAGAGAGATTCAGTTGATCCCTGCAGGCCTAAGGAGATGGAAGCCCCTTTGACATCATTAATACAGTTGGTATAAATTAATTAAATAGATTATACTAATATTTTTCATTTTAGTGCAATATCTTAAGGCAATATATTAAGGCAATATCTTAAGGCAATATCTTAAGGCAATATTTTAAGGCAATATTATAAGAAAGCAATTTCATATGTGTTCCGTATATTTCAACGTCACCAATAAATAACATCAAATAAGTAAATCTTGGAGCTAAAATTTTGTTGGAGAATTCAACTCAATCAAGCTAAGGTTGGTTTCGTTATATAATAGTTGTATTCCGAAAAACTTTGATATTCGATGGTTATGTAAATTTCCGACAGCTGAGGTCAAGGTCTTATATCTTTCGTTCAGAGCAGTTTCGTAACACGTGAGTGTACCTTAGGATTTAATCACTTTGAACATTAATTAAATTGCAATAAAGAATATAACATGAAAAATTTGAGTAACGTAAAAAGAAAATAGCTTTTGAGGAATCAGCGAATTAAATAACAAATCTATTGTTTGTCAGAATGTTTGCACATGTACACGGGTTGTACATTTAGTAAGGTTGTGAATGACATTTTATGTCAGATATATAAAAAACATAGATTCAGTTGTCCTATCTAGGCGTCACATGTTGTCTTACTTTAATTTAAAATACGTTAAAATATTTTGAGGTCATGAACTTTCATTTTTCATCGACATGTGAAATTCGCGTACTTACTGTTAAACACAAATAACTTAGAGTAATTACATACTACATTATCAGCACTTTGATAATTAAATTTTACTGTGAAGGTCGACGAAGTACTTCATTGGCTTAAAGAATATTATGTAATATGATTAATTTAAAAAGTTTCGAGTCAGTATATTTAAATTTTGTAGAAAGATCCATTCAGAGACCTTCCTATTTTTGAATGCAAAACTTTACTAGTATATTTCTGTTCTAGCAAAATAATTAAGTGAAAATTTTTTAAGAGATACGAATTTAAATATTATAATTACATGAATCCAGAAATTTATCCAAATAGAATCTATTTTGCTTTCGAATGACTTTTTATTATTTAGAATTCAAGAAAAAAAAATTATAAGTGTTCCCTGATTGGAAATTGCGTGTAATGAAAACAAATTCTTTGGGTATATATTTTAGAAGCCTAAATTCTATTATTTTATTTTTGGCAAATATTTTTGAGGACACAAATGGTGTCCATGTTGTACCTTTGTTTGTTCACAAGTCAAGCCGAGACATCTGTATGACATCTGGTGTTTGAGGTCTTGGTAAGCGTGTTTTAAAGAGTGAAATTCAGGTTTTATGGTTATGTTAGTGGTGTTGACATAAGGTTTCCGCATTCCCCTTATACAAGCACAGTTAAATTTTGTTGGTTATTGTATTGAAAAATACGGTGGCGCTCATTAAATATATTTTTGGTCTTTTAACAACCCATGACCCAAGCTCATGATCTACCCAGAGCTAACACTCGACTAGCCGTTTATTTCTTAAGAGTTTTTCTTTATCTCAAGCCATTCTCCATCCAACTTTACCTTGGGCTTATATTAATAAGAAGAAATTCTCGACCTTGTGATATCCGGTTAGGGTTTAGGAAATTTAAAGGTGTAATTTTTTAGCCGATAGTCACGAGGATAAAGTTAATAATAAAAAATCAAGCAAGAAATAAATTATTTATTACAACATTTATTGAAAACCTCTTTCAAAGTTGGGTAAAAAATATGATTTCATAACCTGGCACCTTGGATGTGCACAAAAGAATAAGGAAACCGTATCCACAATACACTGAAACCAGAGTGTTATTACCTAGCTAATCAATTATATATTACACGAAATGTATATTGTGGAAATTTATAAACGGGATTGCATTAAAAACAGTAGGTACCACATTTCGAGCATCCAATGTGTATTGTGGCGAGAATTATTGATCACTTTTTTTAAACTTTTTCAATTGGTTTCCATTCAAACTATTTTAGCAGATGTTTGCATTTTTTTCAACGGAATGTCACAAAAAACTGCCTACAATGTATCTAAGTTTTTGTTTATTATTGATTAATATTGAAAAAAGGATTTAAAATAAAAGTACACCTAATTATTACTGATTATTATTAACTTACAACGTAACTTACGAACTAACCTACATAAGTTCTAAATTTCAAAAACGACTTTCCTTGCTTGTTTAATCGCAAATTCTCTAATTAAATCCGTTATATCTAACGTGTCGCAGATTTCTTTCTCGATGCTAATTACGGCCAAATTCGTAAGTCTATTCTAGCTCATAGTAGATCTCAAATAATTTTTAATTATTTTCAGTTTTGAAAATGATCTCTCACCATGAGCAACAGTGACAGGCATCGTTAAGAGATTCGTATGGCTATGCTATGCTAATTAAATCATTAGCCACAAGATATTCTAAAACATCTTTGTTCGAATCAGGTTTTTTATAAGTTGACAATAGTTCAATTCCATTGCACAAATCAATTGCAGTAACATCCGTATCTTTTGTTGTTGCATCGGTTAATTTAATTTGTAAATCCACACAACATTTCATTAATTTGTCTTTATTGATAACTAAAGAGTCTAAAAATCCAAAGTCGTCATTGCACTCGTTGAATAGTTGAAATCTATCATTTAATTTTGATACCACGATATCAAGAATATAAAAATAAAAATTAACTTTAAAATTCAACTCTGGTGATTCGACTGGTTCATCTCTATGTTCATAATCAAAAAATAATCTTTTTCTTTCTCAGTCTAACCAAGCCTATAGCTGGAAAAACAGTTTCGCAGTCTATATCTCCAACAATTTCTTTTGCCTCATTAAGCATTGCTCTAAAACTACTATCAGATCGTATTTCAATGAAATAATTCTGGATTTCTTTCGACATTTCTACAGCTTCTGGTAAAATAATATTAGACTTTTGCATGAGTTTACTTACAGGATTTATTTTTATAAAATATTGTACAAAATTACTAGAGAATACACGAATTTATATGATTTGATTTTATCAATTAGTGATTTTACAAGGTTTTGATATCGTTGTCCCTTGTTGTATCGTTATAAAGAAAAAAGAGAGCATCATAAATTTTTTCTAAATTAAATTTAAGGTGTTAATATTTATGTTACGGTAGCTTCCTGTATCACTACCGTGCTTGACCAATCGGAGATTGGGGTGGGTAGTATACGATAAACCGAACATAGCAAATTGCTGTGCTGAAATAAAGACAGCTATGTAATAATTAGTAAAGAAATGATTAGGACAGAGCGTTAGTCTGTCTAGTAAACATTTTAATACCTCCACCCAAGTAATAAAAAACTCAATAATATAAAAATATATTCAGTTTATCAAAACGATAAACACTTTCGGTAACTTTCAGGTAATCAAGAGACTCAAAACAAATAGGTAATATTGATACATACGTTTAATGACTATGCCTGTAGCCTAATGCACTAATGAAAACGTTATCACGGAGCATTTCTCTACAAAGTATCTGCAACACTAAAGTAATAAAGGAAATATTTGTACTATCAGCGCCGGTATAAAATATTGTTCTTAGAATAAAATTGCTTGCTATTAAACGGTTAAAGATATTTCACTTAGTAAAATGTTATCCACATAATGTTTGCGAGGGGAGGAAGGGTATACTAACGTGTGTCAGAACTAAACAGATACATCAAATGTTGTGCTCCAGGCTATTGTAAATATGTGTGTATATATTAGAATAAATAGGATAGGAATTTAGTACACATCCAGTTAAATTACGTATACCCGGACATAAGTCACAGTATAGATGTAGTTACCATAACGCCTTATACTAATCTCACCAAAACTAATCCGTGCCAGAGGTGGAACTGCCAAGGCAGTGGGTAATTACACAGTGTCAGCAACCCAAAGAGTATCTCGGAATCAGCCGATAGCAACCAATAATCAAGGGAGTAAACCATTAAAATAGACAGCAGAAGAAAAACCAAGCAGTTGACGCTAGAAATAGCGAGCGTTAACCAAAGCTAGAAAATCATTTCGGAATTAGGCGATGTCGGACTGTAAAGTAAATTTCTAAATCAAAACGCACTTACCACGGGTATAATCCAAACCTTGTATACTCCGTGCTGTATTTCAAAAACAAAGGAAGAATCAATAGGATAAGCGTACAACAGAGTTGGTGCAAATACCTTTAACTTTGTAAAGAAATATTGGGTAATAAGTTCTTACACTATAAAATGGTCGGGAAAGAATGTTTAATAACGCGATAAGTGCATTATCAAATTAACAACCAAATGTGAAAGAAAACTTCTAGACTATCCAAATCGTGTAGCATGTGTTGATTAGAATACTCGTATGAATTAGGACGTTTTCGATAATATACCGATATAAAGGTGTATGGTTGGCTGACTAACAAACTATTGTAGACTTAAAATAAAATGCAGAAAGTGAATTACAAAATTGTAATACTTAACCAGAACCGTCACTCATAATAGGTAGTTATACAAAATGTCGGAGAAATTTGAGAAAGTTGGAAATTAAAGAAAAATCTTCAATCAGATGAAATGTAACGTAACCAAGGCTTTTAACGGCATCGATTCTACTCTCCCACCATATATCAGACAAAGGTTTCACAGTTAATGTAGGAGTAGGTGAGCTATGTTTGTACGAGCGCAAAAAAACCGGTTTTCTTATGGAATTTAACATGGGAAATTCTAAGGTCCAAAAAGACCATTTTTGCCAGGTACAAAGGTCATGCACCCCGAGGACGTCGCAAATATTCCCACATCTACTAACAAAAATCTGTACAATAGTTTTCTTCAACTAAGCATTTTCTAGCTCCAGGCATGAATCTCTATCTCGACAACCCGATCAGGGTGCTAGACCCCACCCCCACCCCAAAAACGCCACCGCACTTGCAAAAAATTCGCACATCTGGTAACAGTATTAAATAACATTATCATCTAAATTTGCACAATAGTTTTCTTCGACTAAACATTTTTTAGCTTACGGGGCACGGATCGCACTCTCGGCACCCTGATCCGAACCACCACCACACACACCATCACAACCACCACAACCACCAACGCCAGTAGTAGAGAGAGGAAGTCGCATCAATTTGAAAGCATCAAGGTCACAACTGTTGTTGTAAAAATGGGATTTGAAACTTTAAATAATTTTGAACCGTCGATGAAGGCTTATGCTTTAATTATACATGACTCTATGTTTGAATATAACCCGTTTACGGCTATAGCTTTTTATAAAGATTCTTTACTGTATCCACTACTTCGTTTTCTTATATAATTGCTAACCATGCTGGCCAATACGGGTGGAGGCAATTTCACCCTATGAGGCAATTTCACCCTATAACACACTATCGCCCTATTCTGATGGGGATAAATTCAGGGAACTTAGCCATTAAAGCACCCACAACCAGACATGACCACATGACCATATAACCACATGACCATATGGCCTCATAAAGATATATATATATGACCATATGACCACATGACCATATGATCATATGACTACATGGTCATGTGGTCATGTCTGGTTGTGGGTGCTTTAATGGCAAAGTTCCCTGAATTTATCCCCATCAAAATAGGGCGATAGTGTCTTATAGGATGAAATTGCTTCATAGGGTGAAATTGCCTCCACCCGTATTGGCCAGCATGGTTAGCAATTATATAAGAAAACAAAGTAGTGGATACAGTAAAGAATCTTTATAAAAAGCTATAGCCGTAAACGGGTTATATGCAAACAGTCATGTATAATTAAAGCATAAGCCTTCATCGACGGTTCAAAATTTTTTGAAGTTTCAAATCCCATTTTTACATCAACAGTTGTGACCTTGATGCTTTCAAATTGATGCGACTTCCTCTCTCTACTACTGGCATTGGTGGTTGTGGTGGTGTGTGTGGTGGTGGTAGTGGTTCGGATCAGGGTGCTGAGAGTGCGATCCGTGTCCCGTAAGCTAAAAAATATTTAGTCGAAGAAAACTATTGTGCAAATTTAGATGATAATGTTATTTAATACTGTTGCCAGATGTGCGAATTTTTGCAAGTGCGGTGGCGCTTTGGGGGGGGGGGGGTCTAGCACCCTGATCGGGGTGTCGAGATCGAGATTCATGCCTGGAGCTAGAAAATGCTTAGTTGAAGAAAACTATTGTACAGATTTTTGTTATTAGATGTGGGAATATTTGCGACGACCTCGGGGTGCATGACCTTAGTACCTGGCAAAAATGGTCTTTTTGGACCTTAGAATTTTCCATGTTAAATCCCATAAAAAAACCGGTTTTTAGCGTTCGTACGAACATAGCTTACCTAGTTGTAGGTATTTCCTTTATTAGAATATGTTAACGATAGTTGCGGAAAAAACATATTTCTTGAACAATAGCAAAAAAATGTGTTTCTTCAAGAATTTTTTGCAGCCACATTTACGACTAAATTAAGGCTATGAGCTGCACAAGAGACAAAAAAAGCTCTAGAACTTATATTAAGAATTCTTTTTTGTAGACCATTATGTTTGCTTTTCGTATTGGCGCCGTTGTCATATCGTTGCCCTCGCATGTCCATAATATCTATATTTAATTCTTGTACATAATTCAGTACAAAGGCTGTTAATCCTTCACCAGTGGTATTTGCAACTAGGCAGAAGCCTAAAAAATGTTCTCTAATTTCTATATTCTTTGAAATATCATTAATCAAAACAAATCTGACAACTACGGTTATTTGTTCTTCGTATCTAACACCAGGAGTACAATCTAATATAATTGAATAATATTTACATAATTTCAATGTTTCGATATATTCTCCTCTACTACAAAAAATTCACTGCCCAACGACAATACTACAACTTAGATACCAATATCAACGAAGTATTAAAAAACTCCGCAACGAGTATGACATCTGGTCTAAATTACTGTAAAAACATTGAAAGATTTGTAAAAATTTAAATATTAAATAATATGACGAAAACTATGTACGAACTAGTACAGATCGACATAATATATTAACTGATACTTATTAAGGCTAATCATTTTTGCAGTCAATGCCAAATAAAAAAAAATAAAACAAAAACAAGTGTTGTTAAAATTATGTATTTGCACGGAAAATGGACATTCTTGGCTACAGTTCTGCACTGCATTGTAAATTATACTTTTCTCTAACTACAGCAGCCATAACAAAATGTACCCTATGTGGATGGGCAGCAAATATTGTTGGTCAAAATTTTTATAGTGCAATGTAGATATTCGTGCACGAACTTCTGTTGCTTACATAACTGAATCGAAAAGTAATAGTTCAAGAACTTGTTCTTCACTACATTTTATAGAATTTTAATTTTATTTTATAAAATTGAAACTCCCTCGCCTATTCATACAAAATTATTCTAATAACCCTAAATGTATTTATACAAAATACGTATTGCAAATTATACAATATTCATTAAGTCATTCACAGGAATTTTATACCAATTAGGTAATTAGCTTCAGAGGAATGAAACGGCCTTCATGTAATGTGATTCCTAATAGTGGCGTCCGTGAAATTCATCTACTGCGACATCTAGTGGTTCTAAAAGTTCCTATCAGGTGTTGAACACCGCTAGCCCATTTAGCTAAATTTCTCTGTCAGTCATTGTAGCGGAATTATCAATGTTACTACTATTGATTTTATTGGCGTTGATGGCACTATATAGGTAACACGTGTATGTGTGCATGTGTGGACGTGCGTGCATGTGTGCGTGCGCACGCGTGTGCATGCGTACGTGCGTGCTTGCGTGTGTACGCACTTAGCTGTATTATTTATTCTCCCAGCGAGCAATATGAATGGTATTTGAAATAGATTATGCTCTTGGATTAAAACTCAAAAGTTACATATTGGCTTTATTTTTAATTACACAAAATTTCTTGCCATTAAAAATACTGAATTTGTATAATTAAATGTAACATAAATGAGGTTACAAATATTTTGTAAATTTAAAAAACGATGTTGTAAATTTGAGGGTAGGTAGCTGTTTGCATAAAACAGGCTAAAGACCTTATTGTGTTACCGAAAGACTCAACTTTCTAAATGTAGAGTTTATGCAGAGCAGAGATGTAAACGCATAATATTTGAATGCCATCGTCTTTGACCAGGAAAAATTTGTAATAATATCTCCTTAATGGAATATCCACTGGAAGATGTCGTTTCGATGATGCGGTTATGCAACAACCTAGATGTGTTATTTTGAGCTATTGACAGGATAAATTTAATAATGCAGAACAGGATATCTAAGCAGTAGTGTTCAGCAGTAGCAAGATTACCCAGCTGAAACTGACAAACAGCGGCAGAACGCTTCAGTTAGGATAGTTTCTTTAAAGAGGCTTGCATACAAATCAGATCTCATCCATGATGCAAAAATGTGGTATTTTATCCCTCTAAATTAGCCATTGGTTTTAACCAATATTTCTACCAGAGTACATTTTATGAACCATTGTATAAGATTCTTCTATTACCTTCTTTAGCTTGATTTGAAAAGCTACGCTCTGGTTCCTATCCTTGGTCATCATCTCCATACGATGAGTAAGTGTTTCCGACACTAAGCTATGAAATGAATCTTATTTCTAAATGAGTTGAAGAAAAGGCGTATAATAGTCTAAAAAATGTACACTGCATCCCAATGGAATTTCATCTATTTTAATTTTAACTCAAAGTAGCGATATGAGGACGCGGAATTATATAATAATGTAGAAAGAACCGCGGCATTACTGGGTGTACAAAGTATGGTTTAACAAAGGTTAGATAGAAGCTCTGGTTTGAAACTTTCTTTGATCCGTTGCTAGAAACCACAAGCTTACCATTCATTCTTCATTGACAAATTCCAGTTGTCCGGTGCATTTCAATTTGAATAAAGTATTTATTACCACTGTACACTAAAACCATTCAGGGTGCCCTCAGGGAAGTATAATTGGCATATAATATACACAGCGATTGAAGCTTACAGAGGGGATTCGAATGTTAAAATTTCAGTAAGTAAAATTTTTAAAATGTTATCTAGTATTTAACCCGTCAGTGATCGCAAAGTTAAAAATTGTGTGAGTGGTCTCGCATGAGCATTTTGCTCGCCCTCTGAAATTCATGTGTTCTGAACAATAATACCCGATTGAAATTGAATTTTATGTAATTATGTTTAAAAGCGAACTTATATTGGAATTTGAGTACATAAATAAATATTATTGGAGATGATTCTACAGGATCAAGTCTTGTTAAACAAATGAATTTCAAATACCCATTACACAAATATCTACCCGCACATTTCACACATTTTTTTTCCTGCTTTTTCGCCTTGGACAAAATGAACAAAACCTAACGTCAGAAGTATTGGCAACTGCAGCCTGCACTGTCATTATTTTTGCTATTTTTTCATAGATGATCGTAGCTCCAATGATAACTTTGTAAGAGCAAGGCTTGCGACAATGTAACTACATAAGTTTCAATGCAATGAACTTCAAAAGAAATCTACGGTTCATTTTGTTTTCTGTGTTTGCCATATAAATAATTTGACTAATTATCCCATCAATATTTACCATAAAAGAAAACATGGCTAGGGGCCAACGACAACTGACTCTGAAAACTAAATAGTTGCGGAATATAATACATTTAACGAACAGATTTAGTGAATGCTGCTCGCATAAATGAGCGCCAAGTATAAATAGAAATTTTGTATTGGTTAGGCGGGTTCATACAACCATTCGATAGATTTTGTATTACTAACCTAAAAATGTCAATTAGTTCTCACAAATATTTGTGGTTACCGCAATGTATTCATTTGTTCGCTGTAAACCAAGCCTATGTTCAGTCTGTACTGTGCAATTAAAACCCATCATTTTATTTTAATTCCTGAATCTGTTTATTAAACGCACTATAGTTTCTCGACTGCATCGACTCCATCTTTTGTTCTATTATAGAACACGAAAACTTCTGGTCTGTAAGATTCGTCTGCGCTCTTGTCTACAAAATCATCACTATGTAGCATGGATAACAGCAAAACCTTCTTGCTCTCCTCAGAAATATATAATACTAAAGTAGCAGTATCCGTAAATTTAAATATTCTACTACATTGGGGTATATTTTCTGTATTTACAAGTATAAGAAAGAGTATTCGTTATTCTTTTATATTGTGCTTACAATTGCTATCTTTTGTGCCAGCAAATCAAAGGCTACTGGCACAGAAGTAAGGCAGTTGCGCATGGTTACATTTTCTACTGTGTTCACTATGGGTAAACAAGTCTCTCTATAACACTAGCGGCTTTATTTTCAACTTTGTAAGGCCTTTGAATTGCTTCTCTGAATCAACGTCCGTGTTCGAGGGTTTACCAGTTCAAACATCATAGTTTTGTATTTTGATGACTTATTTGAATATATTGCCTAAATTTGCACTGACTTCCAGATGCGGGTAATGTTTCTTTGGAGGTTGTATGTTCTCCCACTTGATAATCTCCCAGGTACTTTCCAACAAAATCTTCGAACATTTTTCTAATTTTGCAAGATTATCTACAAATCGTTACCTTTGCCCATGGGTAATGTTGTAAAAACGTATAACTCTTAGTAATGTATAAAAACATTTATATGCCATACCCAAGAACAGTTTGGGGTTGTCCCGTCATCTTTCCAAGTTCCTTTGCATTCAAATGCTAAGCCTTTTTTTATACCAGCCGTATGTAGAAAATCGAATAAACATTTTATTTCTTGGGAAATACTACCATTGCAGTGGCGTTCACAAGAACAGTTAGTGCGCATTCTTCAAGTCAATATTTATATATTCTGTTTTGTGTTGGAGAGTCGTGTTGGTAAAGATAAGTCAAGGATCATGGATACCTTTTGCGTTTTTTTTTGTCTATTGCTTTTACCCCAACAGTTTAATGACATATTTGTTTCTTCGTCCGTAAATTTCGTCTCGGAGAATCAATACGTCAATTTGTGCAGTTGCTACACTCAGTGTAAACACAGTTTCTAAGTAAAAAATGCTTTTGGTGTTGCTGAATCAGAAGATTGCTATTCGGTATCACCTTGATGATCATTATGTTCTAAAGTGTAGTAAGATTCACTGTCGACCAGCTTTTCCTCCGGATTAAAATCGTGAAAGTTATCTAACTGCGGTGGAATTGTAGATGACCGCAAATGTGTAATAAAAACCTAATTCTGAATTAAATTGTTAAATGTGTAGGTAATGTATTAAGATTTTTAAAGAAGCGACCAGCTTCTCATTTCCGCAAATTTTAGCAGACAATAATTAAGCTTATTATATATATATATATATATATATATATATTGCTATAATTATAGGGTAATTTAGGGGTAGGTTAAGTCACAGGGGTCGTAGAATAAAAAAAAAAACTTCCAGTTAACAAAAGCACATAATTACAGATATTATAAGAGTAAATAGGTCACTATACATATTGTTAGTTGAGAGCACATTGTATATAAAAATACATGAGATTAAACGCATAAGAAAAAGAAATATCCAAGAGTAGTTATAAGTTAAGATAAGATTTGAAAACGTAACAAAATGCATCAAAATTAAATCAACGGGAAACCTATATGAATTGGCTTGATAAATATTTAACAAGTGCGTTATATATATCATTGTATACGCAGTCTAAATTATGCATTATTTGAAAATCGTACGTGACATAAAGAATTACACTTGTTCAAAAATCCAATATTAACTAGGAAATAAACGGACACCAATTTATTTCGGTTTAGGTTAGAATAAGTAATAAACAATAAATACGTGATTTAATAAACGGAAATTCATGGGATTTCTCAATTAAATACTATGGTAGGTGAGTGTAATACGTGATAAGTCAAGTATTCATCTGAATATTTGAACTAAACAATTGGTAAAACTTCCGAAATATACAAAGATAAAGGCAAAAGGTGTCGTCCCAACACGTGAATGAACGAATGGAAAACAAGAGAGGTACGGCTTTAAATACGATAAGAAATGAGCGACGAGTTGAGTATGCATTTTAAACTGGGCTACGACGATACTCTGAAGTGCTAAATTATTTACGTAACCAGTGAGACGAAAGTAAATTCAAATCATTTTTAAAAGTGTACGAATTTTGCAAGTGTGGGCCGATCTATTATAAACGGCTCCTGTTAATTACCTCCTGTTAATTACTCTGGTTAATTACTTCTGGTTAATTACCTCTTGTTAATTCCTTCTTGTTAAATACTGACATGGTAAATGTTTTATTACTGTTTTGTTAATTACGGACATGGAAAATCTTTTATTTACTGATATTCAAATTAAATCTTAAGGGGATTTTAATTTATGAAATTGGATTTGGATAGTATTTTGGTTTTGATGTCGACTTCCGAATTCGAATATAAATATTCAGACTGGGCACGAAAACTCTCAGGTGATGCAGAGGACCTACAGAACCATTCCAGGTTAGCGATATTGATATAATTTATTACTGAAAACTGTTTTAATTCAATATTTTCCGTATATGTAAAAGGCAACAAAACAGTAGTTTCATTGATCAATTTATGAAAGGTAATAGACATCTTGAAACGTTTCAAAAGATCTCTAAATATAAACAAAAAGGCTAGTTTTGCTGGCTTCAATTTCATAAATCTGGTATAAGTAAATATTCTGAAAAAGGAAGATTTCAAAAGTTGTAAATATTTAATCATTATATTGCGTATTGTAGAATTGCTTTATTTAATTAAATTAGCTAGTTGAAGCAAAGAAAATCCATAACTTAACATTTCACATCATAGGTGCTTGACTGATCAAAGGGGCTGGAGTAATATCACAGCATTTTATGTACACCCAATCGTGCGGCTGAAATATTACAGCAATATATATATATATATATATATATATATATATATATATATTACTCATATTTAGACCAGGGTAGAAAATTAAAAAAATCACATCAAATAATTTTCTCACCGTGTATAATGAATATTATTAGATAATACGCGTTATTAAAACCGTGAAGCATAAAAATTTATTAGTTTCAGTAAAAATAAGAGATTTAAATCATGTACAAGACGCTTTATATCAAAAGAAGCAGTATTAAAAAGCTCTACGTGTAATTTAATTATTCCTAATAAAGAAACAAATGGAAATTACGTGCAAAATTTATATTAATTAACCCTATTTTAAGTAACCGGTATTAAACAAAGTGTACAAATAATAATTAATATTTAATTTGTATTCGCTAAAATGAAAGGATAGAAGTCAATTTTAATTGGAGTTAATTAAACCATTATTAATAATAAGCATAAAGTCTGTGAAAATCCAGGATTATAATACCAGAAAATAAAGCTCTGAGAATTAATATTATGTTTGAACACCTGCGTAGTTTAAAAAGCTCATTCTGCGTAAATTTTGCAGATAATTAATGGTTACAAAGAATCTTGGAGAAACCGGGGCTTAATATTCACGGGAAGGCGCGATACGGGGTTATTTAACCCAGATAGTCCACATGGACTGAGAATAATCGATAATAAAGAATATCAATTTGCACCAATACGAACAGGTTAGAAAAGGAAAGAGAAAATGCGTCAGGCAAAGACACATATAGTAAAAGGCGGGATTTGAGCAACGTCACGAGGGTCACGATTGGTTGAAAATAAGATACAAATATCAGAGGTAGAAACAACAATTTCTGTACAAAATTAATTAGGTATTCTCAGACGTTGCGTGCCGTGTGGAAATTTTCTGAGATTTAACTGGGGCGAGTACAAAATTCGTAAAAACCGACGCGCAGGCTACGGACTGGGAACCTAGCATGCGAAATTCTTTAGAATTGTCCGTTTTGGGGAACAGACCGACAGACAGGCTAACCGCTATATATACCGAGGTGAATATAAACAAGCTCTCTTACATCCGCGACTTGATTCAAGATGTTAAACAGTGCATTTTAGTTTGATAAAATAATTTAAAGTTTGCTCGTAGATTTTGGTGATTCAAAATAGTTTGTTCTTTACGTGCTAACATGAATATACTTTAGTGCACTTAGATACAAGGTAATAAAATTTAGTATCACTGTACCAATTAGTAAAATTTACAACGACAAATGTATACACAAAAGTAGGCAGTTTTGGCGTATATTGGTGAAAGAAGTATGAATTTCTTTGCTATTTTCGGGGTGTTAATAATTAAATGGTTCATGAATGGGTCTGGATCCACAAAACAAGGGTCAGATATACACAGATGAGTTCCGGAAAAGCCCAGAAACAACTTTAAATAAATGGTGATGGAGAAAATTTTTAAAGCGTTGAGAATCAGAAGCTGTAAATATAACCCAGTTGGAATAGAGTGATTAACAAAAGGGACGATGTACATTGAAGCTACGAGTGCAGTAACCTTCAGGTAATTTATACTATTTTGTTTGAACTTTGATATTTTTGGTGTGTGTTGAATGACTTTATAATTGATTTACTCAAAATGGACATTAGTGAAATTGTACTAACAATAAAATTTTAATTTTAAGGTGAAATTTGCTTGTTTAAGTAGAAAGGGGTATTTAGTATTGATGTTCTGGATTATGATAAAAATTTTTGGGTATGTCTTTGAGCTCAATTAGACGAACCTGGTTAATTAACGTAAAGGGTGGTAGATGCTCCTTTGTACTCAGACTCCGGTCTGCATATATTGTTATATTAATTAGTAGGCATCCAACAAGGACTTTAATTCAGGATGCACATTTAAATGATAATAAATGTAATCTTGAAAATTTCTGATACTGAAATTTATGCCAAAATTTAATTTTGAAATTTTAATGTATTGTGAATATTGATGTAAATAGAGTTAACGTTCGTGTTTGTGGTAGGAATGTGTTTGTTTTTATGAATGAGGATGAAAGTTATCTAGGGGAGCAGCCGAGGCGATTAACAGAAGAAAGTCAATGGACCAACACAGTTAAAGTAATGAATAGCTTTTCGTAGGATTCACAGCATTCTGGACATCCAATTCGTAGGGGCTCGATTGGAAAAGCGGAGTACCCGGATTTTGGTGGTATCACAGCAATATATATATATATATATATATATATATATATTGCCGTGGTACTCGGGTAAAATCCTCACCCACAAAAATATATTCGAAAATTTTATTAAATTTTCAAAACTCGAAAATTGCACATAATAGAAATTAAATACTCAAAAAAAAAATATAATTTCTTACCCGTTCCTTCTTCTCTTCCTAGGTCGAATTGCCTTCTTCAACTGCTTCCGGCTAGCTCAGTTGGACCTCCTCTTGGATATCTAAATTCACTCTCATATTCTATCGTTCACGCACGCTCCCAATAAAACCACAAAATACAACAAACATACAATCTTTTATTTATCACTATTTACAAATAAAATTCAGTATTATCCACATTTCAGTGATCAAGTTACACCTCAATAAATCCTATTTTGTAATGTCCTGTATTTTTAATTTAAATTATCAAACACATAGAATGTACCCGGAGTAAATAGGCCCTGAATAATACCTTCTTTCTTATTCCTTTTTTTTTCAATTTATTTTAAATCTACGTAAACTCTGGAGTATGGTGAGCTCATGATAACCCAGTTAATTATGAATAATGTATGCCCTCATACTTTGCATACTCTTACAACAAACTAAAAAAAACAACCCATGTACTCTTCACAAAATATAACTTCCCGATGGAACGTTAATAAGTTTTATATACACTTTCCGATTTCTATTTAAATACCATACTAAAGTTAGTTATACGAATTATCTTCAATACGCAAAACAATGCACACTACCTTCAAAATCACTCTCATACGTCACCTAATATTCATAGTTTCATAGTTTATAACAACACAATTTCAAAGCGTTACCTGGAATTTCTAGAAGATCTCTGCTCCGTTGACGATGCCGTGTATTTGCTTCTCTCTGCTCTGCAGGCTGCTTCTAGCTATTAGTAGAAGAACCTCATCCAAGTAGAGCTGTTTGCGCTGCCTCCACGGTGTATCCAATTTCCAAATCCAAATGAATTATACTTCTTTCATAATTATTTAATTTGATCCACGTTACTTAACATCACCACACGAGTTTGTTAAAAAAATGTATGTGCTACCTCAAATAAAAAAAGTAAACTCGGCACAAATCGCGTACAAATTATGAGGCTAACACCATGCAATATAATTTAAAATAATTTTATTATACTTACAAACTCGTGGTAACTTTGGTACGTAATCTGACGCGTTCAAAATACTAAGGCCACGATGAAAATAAGAACCGTGCTAATTCGTCAAGTATTTATATGCTTCCACTGTAACCTCTCCACACCCTCTTACTGTGAAAAATGTAATTTAAAATAACACGTTTTTAAAATTTTGTTTCTAACCGATTTGTAAATCCTCGAAATTCAGCCGTCGTTACGATCTTTTCTGAAAATTAATATTCAATATTCCCGTGTCTGGTCTGATGTGCAACTAACGAAATCGACCAATAGACTTTGCATTGACGTTTCACAAATCCCGCCTATACTAACGTTGTCCCTAGCTTATACATATTTTACGTCTCTTTCTCACCTTGCTTGAGTGGTAGAAATCGATATTCCAGACCATCTGCTATCTAACCCACGTGGACCCCAAACTTACGTGCTTTAAATGACCGCTCATTAGTGTTTCATGCGAAAACATCTGACCGTTTGTATAATCCTTAGAATCCTTGTTTGTTATCTACACAATAAATTGAACTTGACATTTAAAATTCTGCAGGTGTTTAATCTTAACGAGAGTTTTAAATAACACTTCTACGAGTTGGATTTTCCACGTATTTCAACCCCACCGATATATTTGTTCGTTAGCAATGCGTTTCACCTTGGTATTATTGGATTCTTATACGCTTTTATGCATATTATACGTACATAACCGTTCAATTAAACTCAATTAAATTAATAAATTAATTGCATGGGCTTCTAACATGTTTTTCTTTACGAACCTATCTAAATTTTATTCATTATTTGTAAAATTTTGTTAATACCTGTTACTTAAAAACGAACTAACTGGAGTAAATTTTGCAAGTAAATTTTGGTTGTTTCTTTTATACAGGGTGTTTGAAATTACTTTGTTTATACGTAGATTTAGCCCTTTAAAACCACTACAATATATATATATATATATATATATATATATAAAATAATATGATCTGACAAAATATCAAGTAACGAACTGCTTTAAATATAAACTATAGGCTGTTTAATTAAAATATTGATAACTATTTAGTTCGAAAGAAATGCTTCAAGTAAGGTGTATTTATTTTTATTCCTGACGTTTTGAACCTCTTTGGGTTCTTTTTCAAAGGATATAAATTTACACTATCATTCTAACTTCAACTAGCGAAATCATCAGTAATCCAAACTTTAAAAACATTTAAACTATAAAAAATCTTAAAATTAATTATTAACAATTAATGTGAAAAAATTTTGATTGAAACTTATCGAAAAATAATATTTTTTTCGATAAGTTTCAATGAAAATTTAGTTAAAAAGATGAAATAATAACTTAGACTTTTATGCAAATCCCAAATGATCATTTCAAATCAGGTTAGTAATTGAAAGATGGAAAATATAAGGTCTTCAACACCTGGCCGCCACCTCGCTGTGCCTCTAAAACTTTTAAATTTAATTTAATGTCCACATAATAAATGTATGTCTTAACTAGCTCAGTTATACCCTGCATAGAGTTAACGACGATATGATAACAGAAAATATTTACCCACTCCCCTTTAACACTTCATATACCTGAATAAGACAAACGAAATTCACCGAATTTTGTATAGTAGGCTAAGAAAATATACAATTTATAACTCTACGTCCTTGTAATATCACCAGCTCTAAAAACTTTTAAATGAAATGAAAATAAATAATCTTATTAAATTTGTTCACTACCAAAATTTTAAGCAATTAAAACCAGCAAAATAATTATGTTTTATATTAAAAACTTTGTTAAATGTTCAAAAAAACTGTTCCCCTTTTAACGTAATTTTTACACTATCAACTAAAGTTTTTTGTTGACGTTTTACACAAAAAGTTACCTATATTACATGAGAGTTTTACGCTTACAAATATTTGAAATAGAACATGCAACATTTAAAAAACAATAAAATTAAATACTGACTTTGTATCTTTCAATTGACCCCTGCGAAAGCTTGTTGAACCAGATTGATTGCTAGTTCCAGTTGTTGGCCCTTAGCTTGGCTTTTAACCCAGTGATTCCCAGTTTCTACTAACTTGTAGACGTTCTTTAGTGAATTCTCTAGTTGCTTATTTAATTTAACCTCATCACCTGGATAATTAATTAAAACGTTTCATAGACCTTTACTTAGATAGTTTCTTAGAACATACGTACATAATTGTTTAGAGCCCTAAATTAATAAATGGTAAAGATTAAGTTTACATTAATTAAATTTAAACTTACGTTTTTAGTACTAACGACAGATTTTCACAAACTCGTAATTCACGCACTTCTACTAGCTTTTTTACTTGAGTTCTTTCTTGTTTAATTGTATGCCACTTTCAACTTTACTTAATTTCAGATTCACGTAATAAATTTGTTTAGCCTGGTACAGACGTGCGTCGTTAAAGCAATAAATGCATTTTATTAGTTTATGTTTTATAATCTTTGTATAGAACAAGCTCGTTCTCTCCTATTTTTTAAACTATCTCTTAAACGCTATGTACTTAACTTTGTACGTAGATATAATTTTGTACTGGAATTTGTTAACAAGTTTTGTAATTTTATGCTTTAAACATCACATAGACATAATTTTGTACAGGAACTTATTAAATTTTCCATTTAATTCGGCACGTATACCAAAACTTATGGTTTCATATTTTGTTTACCTATGTCGGGCTTTACAAAAATGTGTCTATTTCTACATTTCTAATGTCACGTACGCGTTTTGCTCTAACACCTAATATCTAATACCTATTGCGTTATAAAATTGCTTATTTTCAAAAATTCGTTTTTTGCGTTTTATTGCCCTCTATTCCTTACGCAATACGTCGAGTTTTAAAGAGATTTGTTACACTTTTAAATATACCTAATTTGTATTTATTAGGAGTTTATGAATGCCTTAAATGTTTCTAAAATAAATTGGGTTGCGCTCAGCATTATTTATTCTACTAAATGTGGTTCAGTTATTACAGAATAAGCTCCCTTTTATATTATATACGGTGATTTGTATTTGCTTTAGCGCTTGAGTATGTTTTTAAATGTTTAGAAGCGTATTTAATGATTTCCAGAGTCATTTATTTTGTTTTAAGTTTTTAAGTTATTGCAGAATGGGCTTCTATTTATGATTCTGGATTGTTGTTGACTTTATACAAGGCGATTGGAATTTACTTTTTGCATAATGACCGAATTATGTACTTTTTATGATTTAAGTGTTTGGTTTTTTAATTTTTATGATGTTCACGTGAAGTATATCTCCCCTGCGATCTTGTATACCTTTAAATAACCCTATCATCATAGCTATATATATATATATATATATATATATATATATATAATATATATATATTATATGTAGATTTTCTGGGTATTGGTCATCAATAATATTCAAGTAAATTTGTATGACGCGTTTCGGTTTATTACAACCATTATCAAAATATCTAAAATACATAAAATTAATTACAATATATAAAACGTTATTTGGTATAAATACAGTATAAAATAATAACATTATAGTTTATACCTGTTCAAATTTTGAATAGCAGAATTTACATATTAAAAACATAAAAACATCAATGGATATTGTGTCAATTGCTTAAATATACGTGTTAACTGTGGGACTGTTTGAAACAAAGTGTAGGCGAAAGTTGTGTGAGTGTAGATAAAAGAACATCATATTTGTTTTGTTGTTATGATAATTAGTCTGATATTTTACTAAGATGCAAACTATTGATTTAATTATTAATTATGTTATGGTGTATATTAACAAAGCCATCATTATCAGTCTTTGAATTTACAGTATTATGATCTCTTTGAATTTGTATCATTTCTAATGTTTCTTATTATTTCATGTTTTTCAGTACCTAAAATGCTAATATTATCAAAATTAAAATTATGTAGATTGTTTAGTGCGTGGTTTGCTAAAGCGGTACATCTGTTGTTGGTTTTTATAGAATATTTATGTTCATAAATTCTTTTGTTTATGTATTGTTTTGTGCTTCCTATGTAGGTGCTAGGGCATTCTTTACAATTTATTTTATATATAGTGTGTGTTTTATTTTTATCAAGAATTTTTGGTTTCAATTTATTAAAGAATTTATTTGTATAGTTATTTGGTTTATGTCCCACTTTAATATCATAACTTTTTAAACATTGTTAAATTTTATGAGAAAGTTTTGGTTTGTATTCTAAACTTATATAAATATTATTACTGTCATTGTTTTTATTTTCTTTGTTGTTATTATATATTTTATGGATTTTTTGTTTTATAATAGGGTCATAGAAAGTTTTAGGGTAATTATTTATATATATATATATATATATATATATATATATATTGCTACGATATCGCCCTTCGCCAGAAGTACAACGATCAATTAGATGCTGATCGTCACCTCTCTGTGCCTTTAAAATAATTTAAAATTAACACAATTAAATTTATGCTTCGACTAGCTCACTTATACACAGTGTGAATGACGATATGATAACAGAGAATTTTACTCACTCCACTCCAACGCTCAATACCTCCGAATAAGACAAACTAAATTCACCAAAAATTATATTATGAACTATATAAAATTACAATTTACAAATATACGCCCTTTTTAATATCATTTACCTTTTATAGAACTTTTAAATCATTATTACAGTACATATTCCTATTGAATTAACTCTTTACGAAGATTATATCTTTTCACACCTATCTATAGCAATTAAAGCCAGCAAAAACAATTGTATCTTACCACGAATAATTTCGTTGAACGTTTAAAGAAATATTCTCTTTCTTAAACATAATTCTACGTACCAACCAAATTTTTGTTGACCTTTTACACAAACATATTTTAATCACATGCAACTCTTACGCTCACTCCTGAATACACAACTTCTGTAAAATTATAAATGAAACATTGTATAAATTGTATAAATAATTCTAACCTTATATTTCTCCTCTTTCTTCTTGCTGGAACTTCCTGGATAAAATCGGTCGTTTCTTCAGTGGTTTAGAGTCGTTAACCATCAACTTACCGTAATAACTCAGTACCTTGAAATATTTATCAGCAACTTGGGATCGTTTGTCCAATGATTTGAAGTATTAACCCCAGTATTTAGAGTATTTTAACCATTCGAGTATTTAACCATTGAAGTAGTGCATTAACGTCGTAATTTGGACTAACAAGTAATTTAGAGTATTAATTAAAGTCGTTTACCCGCAACTTGGAGTATTGCTTGGAGTCTTACTTAGGATGTTCCTTACAGCCGTTTACATCAACGGCAAAATTTTATATAAATTTATTTCAACGCGCACTTTAGCGTTTCTATCAATTGAAATTATAAATTTTAACCTTCACTAAATTTTATTCACATAATAATTTCCTTTCAAATAAGTCGGCGCGTGTATAATCAAAAATGATCCTCCTTTATCTGTTTTGTCAGTTATATAGAATCCAATTTCTTTCCGAGTATTCCACGCGTTCTCATTGGATAACCAAATGACATCAGTTGTCGTCCGTGGAAAAGGCGTTTTAATTACTTATCTGCAAGGTGTTAGATTTTAGCGTGTCTAATATATACGTTGTAAATTGCACGTATACCGCAATTTTCTAAATGGACTTTCTTCACAAATGGTACTTCATGTACATTGTAAATCGCACGTACTCTTTCGCTGCAATATTCATACTTTATTTACATATGCTTGTCTTACTAAGTATGGATTTTATTTACGTTCTAAGCTGAAATTTCAAGCGGCATTCATATAATAAATGGTATTTTGTGTACGTTGTAAATTGCACGTATTCCGTCGTCTCTAATATCCAAACTTTATCTAATATGCTTGTTTTTAGATGTTTACTTGTACAAACTAGTATAAATTACATGCGTTATTGACTTGTCTATGCAACTGCATTTAGATTGAAAAAAAATTTCATTTTACGTGTTATTTTCTTCAAATATGTTGAATTTGTATTTGGTTTTTAAGCTTAAGAATGGTTTAAATGTTTTAAAAATAATTGGATTGCTTCCCCAATTCTTTATTATAATGAATGTAGTGAAATTACTACGAAATGAGCTTTCTTTAATTGATAGTAGCTTGTTATTGATTTTATTCAGGGTGATTTGTATTTACTTCTGCATAATGAGTGAATTATGTACATTTTATGATTTAAATGTTTGGTTCCCATGGTTTTTTATGATATTTACATGAGGTATTTCTCTTTTGTGACCTTATATGGTCTTGAATAACCTTACTATCATATATATATATATATATATATATATATATATATACATATAGATTAGATGAATGTTTATTCTTTTTAGGAAACAAACAAATTCTTTCATTTATGGCTATGCAAAGTACTAGCTTGCTTTGTATAAATAAAAACATTCTCTCGATTTTTCGTAAAGTTAGTGTTTATTTATACATCGTATATACTGGTATATATATATATATATATATATATATATATATATGTGATATACTCCTGTTTTCGCCTCAGCTGCTCACCTAATTTTATAAACCTCCTCATTCATAAAATTAAACAACACATTCCTACCACAAACATCAACGTTAACTCTATTTACATCAATATTCACAATACATTAAAATTTCAAAATTAAAATTCAGCATAAATTTTAATATCAGAGAATTTCAAAATTAAATTTATTATCATTTTAAAGTGCATCCAGAATTAAAGTCCTTGTAGGATGCCTACTAATTACTATAACAATATATGCAGAGTACAAAGGGAGCATCTACCACCCCTTTACGTTAATTAACCAGGTTCGTCTAATTGAGCTCAAAGACATACCCATATTTTTATCATAATCCAGAACATCAATACTAAATACCCCTTTCTACTTAAACAAGCAAATTTCACCTTAAAATAAAAATATTATTGCTAGTACAATTTCACTACTGTCCATTTTAAATAAACAAATTAGAAAGTTATTCAACACACACCAACATCTCAAAGTTCAAACAAATAGTATAATTTACCTGAAGGTTACTTGCACTCGTAGCTTCAATGTACATCGTCCTTTCGTTAATTACACCATTCCAACTGGGTTATATTTACGGCTTCTAATTCTCAACGCTTTTAAAATTTTCTCCATCACCATTTATTTAAAGTTGTTTCTGGGCTTTTCCGGAACTCATCTGTGTATATCTGACCCTTGTTTCGTGGATCCAGACACGTATTTGAACCATTTAATTATTAACACCCCCGAAAAATAGCAAAGAAATTCATGCGTCTTTCACCAATATACGCCAAAACTGCCTACTTTTGTGTATTTATTTGTCATAGTAAATTTTACCAATTGGTACAGTGATACTAAATTTTATTACCTTGTATCTAAGTGCTCTAAAGTATATTCATGTTAGCACGTAACGAACAAACTATTTTGAATCACCAAAATATACGTGCAAACTTTAAATTATTTTATCAAACTAAAATGCACTGTTTAACATCTTGAATCAAGTCGCGGATGTAAGAGCTTTTAACGCATCGAATAGTCAAAAGTCTAAGAGGCCTTGTTTATATTCACCTCGGTATATATAGCAAAAAGCCTGTCTGTCGGTCTGTTCCCCAAAACGGGTAATTCTAAAGAATTTCTCATTCTATGTTCCCAGTCCGTCGCTCGCGCGTCGGTTTTTACGAATTTTTCACTCGCCCCATTTAAATCTCAGAAATTCACACGGCACGCAAACATGTCCGAGAAAAACTAATTAATTTTGTACAGAAATTGTTGTTTCTACCTCTGATATTTGCATCCTATTTTCAACCAATTGTGACCCTCGTGACGTTGCTTAAATCACGCCTTTTACTATATGTGTCTTTGCTTGACGCATTTTCTCTTTCCTTTTCTAACCTGTTCGTATTGGTGCAAATTGATATTCTTTATTATCGATTATATTTTAGTCCATGTGGACTGTTATCTGGGTTTAATAACCCCGTATCGCACCTTCTCGTGAATATTAAGCCTCGGTTTCCCCAAGATTCTTTGAAACCATTTGTTATCTACACAATTTTCGCCGTACGTGATATTTAAACTACGCAGGTGTTCTAAATAATATTAATTCTCAGAGCTTTATTTTCTGGTATTATAATCTTGGATTTTCACCGTAATTTCCATTTGTTTAGGAATAATTAAATTACACGCAGAGCTTTTTTAATACTGTTTCTTTTGATATAAAGCGTCTTGTACATGATTTAAATTTCTTATTTTTACTGAAACGACCGAATTTATTTATGCTTCATGGTTTTAATAAAGCGTATTATTTAATAAAATTCCTTATACACGGTGATTAAAATTATTTGATGTGATTATTTAATTTTCTACCCTGGTCTAAATATGAGTAATATATATTGCTATGCTCCCTAAATTATTCGCGCCCCATCATTTGGTCGACATATAAATATTGCTATGTATTAACTGGATTTATCGATCTCCGACGTTGTGCTGTCATATAAATATTGCTATGAACCAGGAACTTAACTGGATTTTATCTTGAACCGACCTTGACCAATAACAAAACTTGATATGTTACCGTCTTACTCGTTATCAATGGCGTATTCAACTTATAGCTCCTCCTTTATTGTTTAAATTATCAAATTACTCCCATTGACTTTAACTTATGACCTGGACTAGCATTTATTTAGAATTATAAAATGAAGTTAATTCAATTTTATATATTGAAACAAATATTATGTACAGTTTTTGTAAATTATTTAAAATACATTTTTCAATTAATTAATGTTGTAAATCTCATTTATCAAAAATCATATACTATTCAATCTAACTATAGTCACCAAAAAATCTATTGTTTTTATAAAAAAAATCTTGGAGCGTTCAAAACCTTTTTCATATAACGCACTTTATACGTATGCAAGTTTTTTGTTTTGTTGACTTCGTCACATTAATTTATATTGAGCAAATTCAATATTCAATATTCAAATAGAAAAATAATGTCTTATAACTAAAAATCTAACGTGGTCTATTTTCTTCAAAATCGACGCATCCATTATCAGCTAATATTTTCCATGCATTATACCATCCACTAATTCAGAATTATTATATACCCATTCGATATATGAACCATTGCAATTAAATTATTGTCATCACCCTCTGGACTACCATTATTAAACTTAGATCTATGCACCCCAAATTATTGTCGTCTCATTCAGACTTATTACTTCTTATCAATTTCCCCAAACTTAGAATTGGATTATCATCCTCCCCAAACTTAGACTTGGCTTTTATGCTCACCGGCGTCGAAGTTTATTTATTCTCCTCGGACTCGTAATTGGATCATCATTCTCCCCAGACTCCAAATCGTAGTTTACATTCCCCGCCTATTATTATTATGTTTTGGTTTAAATAAATTCCCCAAAATCTACTTACGTTTAATCGGCAATCATAATTTTCATCTTCGTCGCACTTAAACAATTTTTCACTTTCAATTATTCTTACGTATTACACTAATGTTTTAAAGTGACGCACCTCGGCCTTTGTTGAGTTGAAAACTGAGTTCGTTATCACTGTCCCTGTTAATATATGATTGATCTCATACTCCGTCAGTGGGTATGGCCTACAAGTTCGTCGCTAATTTAACCAATCAAATCTTTGCATTTAAAGTAGTTTCTGATGTAATTTTCTCTGCCTTCAAATAATTGTGGCTTGCTCGCAGGTGCCTCGTTATCAAACAAGCGGTGTTTTGACGAATCTAATCGCTTTTCCATGTTGTACACAAACAACTGATGCAATTCGACTTTCAAATTTTATACATGCTTGTTATTTACGCAATTTTTAATTACCTTTCTTTATCAGAATTGTTAGCTATTTGTACGCACTTACACTATGCTTCTCGAAGCTCTATTTCTTATCTCCGTATTAACCTAATTGTTTGAAACTCTTTTGAATGCGTGTTTAATTACACTTTATTATGTTTACTTATAAAATACGCGTGCTTTCAATGAAAAATATCATTATTTTCATTGCCTAAATTAACTAAAACTCTATCTACATGGTGTTAAATATTTATTACTTACCTAATGCATGTATTCCTTATTTCTACGCTAACTATGCGTCTTACTGTGTCTATTTGCGTCGCTTAAAACTATTTATACTTTATATACAGGGTGTTGACTGCTTACTATTTACAAACTATCTCCATTTCTGAATTTTCTATTAAATAAATGTAGTTTTCTGCTTCTTATTATAATTTCTAATTTCTGCACGACCTTTACTATAAAGTACACCCTTAAACAACCCCTTATCACAGCAATATATATACATATATATGTATATACATATATATATATATATATATATATATATATATATATATATATATATATATATATATATATATATATTGAATGTTTTTAATGGGTTTGAGGTCAGCTGGTAAAAAGAAAACTCTTTTATAATGCCTAAATTTTCGGATGTATTTAATCCTTGATCACAGGCTTAAGATGAGTTGTTTTAAAAATTAACATCGAAATTAAGTATTAAACTTAACTTTTTAGTTTTTCACTTTTAAATGTAGGAAGGATATATAATTTGTATAAGAAGAAATGTAAAAATTAAAAATTATGTCAGATTTTGAAATATTTAAAATTTTCTTTTTTTTTACAGTCAATAAGATGAAATAATAACTTAGACTTTCGTGCAAAGCCCGAATATTCGTTTCAAAATATAAGATCTTGGACAGGAGTTGAACCTGCATTTTAGTCTATCTAGGACTATGGGTTTACCAATTAAAAGTGTAAATATACTTTATTTCTGAAATTATTTGACTTGAGTTAATTTATTTTATCAAAGTGTAACACAAATAAGTACCAGGTATGAAGGGTTGAAAATTTTATATCTATTTACTGTAAAAGTTCCAATGATGTTACACAGTTCATGGTATTGCCGATCCACTGCCGCTTATGTAATGCTTAAGTTTTTTTCTCTATTTGAACTGAATTTACTCTATAAAAATTATAACCTTTAACAATAAAACTATAAATGGGGGAAATTACTTCAAGAATCTTCCTTTAAACTGTATTCATCAACACCATTTTAATAACATTCTTGAGTATTAGTGATTCAATGGTGTGCACGTGTGAAATTTCATTCAATGTTGCTTCAAGTTGTGCTAGAGATAAATAATGTTAACTCCGCCTGTGGTGGGGTGGGTAATGCACGTATGTGGCACAAGCACCCAGTAGGGCTACAGCCGGTCCCAAGCCCGGATAAAGAAGGAGGGTCTTTCTCTCAGCTCGACTTTGCTTTGTAAGCACACCCTTGTACTTATCTTTGGGTCGAGAATGCTTTTGTCTTTCCTATTAGGAGTCAACTTTCGACTCTCATACCATCGACCCCGACTCTATTATTTTCAGGTCTTGTTCGGTATTAGGTTAACCGAGGTCGGACTGACCTATTCCTTTCTAATCTTTTCTTTTCTTTCTTCTAACGCAACAACACGGATTATGATTTCGGACTATGCGGATTGGACTAGTCGTAAGGGGCTGGAGAAGCGGCGCGTAGTATCGGAACCTCTACGGCTTTCGGCAGGTGGAGGCACAAAGTGTCCGTGGTTCCCCCGGCGTGACGGCGGCTTGGAAGGTGCCTGCGGTGTCGGAGCCGTGTGTAATTGCACTGGGTAAACTCCATCAAATAGCTTTCCAAGTTAAAAGAAAAAGCGGCGATGGATAGGATTTATGAGGACCCATCCTCCAAAATGGGAAAGGAGGACCCAATCTCCTTAAACTTGGAAACATGCAAGAAGTACTAAGATGAGTAGATCCCCTATAAAAGAGAATGAAGGAGAAACAGAAAAGAAGATGACTAACATGGATGACAATACACCAATAAGTAATCCAGAAACATCTAGGGAACCTAGGCAAGAATAGGCATTGATAGATCTATCGACCCCCAAAGAGAGTACTTGGGATGGAGATATGCAGGAAGATGAAGAACATAATAAAAAATACAAATGGGAGACCATGGGGCAGCAAATTGTACAAAACAAAAGAAAAAAAGGAAACGACAGCGAGTAAGCCGCTAGTATGGATTGAGAAGATGAAGGTAGAGGATAAGAGTACAACAACTTCGTCTTCCGGTAATAAAGGAATAAAGAAAAGAAAAAAGAAAAGGAAAAAGAGAGGGGCTAAAACCGTTGAGGATCTAATGCCAAAGGTAAAGAGCGTTTGCATGCAAATACTCGCTCAGAAGGTAAAGAGCCTGGTAAACTTTAAGGATGCCAGGAGGTCTGTCCACCACGAAATTAAGTAGGGACTGGAGGAGACTCTAAGCCTTGTGGAGGGTGTTGTACTTGAGTACCTACAATTAGAATCGGAAGAAAGAGACCTAAGATATAGGGTTTAAATTTTAGAAAGGGATTGTATGGAATTAAAGAAAACTAACTCTACCCCAAAGATTAGCCAGAAGGAGGAAGGCACTCAGACAACAGCTTGGACAGACATTAGGGATAATCCGGTGGTGAAAATATTACCACCAGAAAAAACTTGGGAAGGGTGGCAAGACATCAGAGACAAAGACTGGGAACACAACCTGTTTAAGACCACCAAGGTGGTGGTGGGGAACCCTATTCAGTCGGAAGCCGAAACCACTATATATATATATATATATATATATATATATATATATATATATATATATATACTCCCGTTAAACAAACAATGAATGATCGAGATGATGGTAGTAATAATGCGCGTAGAAGTACCTACACATTGGTCGTAGAAAAAAAGGGTAGTGATTATAAGTCACTCCTTAGTGAGTTGAAAGTGGGACTGAAAGAAAGCAAAGCTCTTGAAGCGATTCAAGACGAACGGAGCACCAGGCAAGATAAGCAAGGACGAAAATGCGGTGAAGATGGTCAGAGATGCCATCAAGTCAAAAGACGATGCAACTCAGACCAGACTGGTAGGCAGAAAAGATGAGTTGGGAACCCTGCATTTAAGAGGGCTAGACGGCGCTACAGAAAGACAAGAAGTGATCGAAGCCTTACAAAAAACAATTGGGAACACAGATATAACGACTTTTAGGCTAGGGCAGCTAAGACCCTATGCAAGGGATACCCAAGAAGTCGCGCTAACTTTAGGGAAAGAGAGCACCAAAAAAAATCTCACGGAAGGGTTGAGAATTGAACTGGCCCGATGCCTTATTAGTAGAAGGGTTAAACAAACTAGATGCTTTCGATGTTGGGAACACGGGCACTTAAGCAACACCTGTAATGGAATAGACAGGTCCAACGCATGCCTGAGGTGTGGACAGGAGGGACACAAGGCTAGGGATTGTAAAGAGGAAGAGTATTGCGTACTCTGTAATCGAACCGGTCACCAAACTGGTAGGGGCAGATGTGACACCTTTAAAAAAGCACTTGAGGACGCAAGAAGGGCAGACGGTAAATGGAGGAGAAGGTGACATGAGTGAGGTTATGACCTAGAATTGCTGTATATATATTTTTAAATGTGCACGTATAAATACAAATTATGTCAAGTAAGAAAACAATCCAACAAAGGCTGATGGGTAACAAGAGGACGGTGATAAAATTATTACAAATAAACCTGAACACCTCTAAGATGGCCCACGATTTGATGGAGGCAACTGTTAGACAATGGGGTAGTGATATACTAATCCTTAGTGAGCCAAACTTAATTATGAGCAGAACATGGCTAAAAGATGAAATTAACACGACGGCCATTGTGGTCAAGAATAGAGTATTAGATATAAAAGAAACAGGCAAAGGCAAAGGCTTTGTATGGCTGAGGATAGGCAGTCTGGCGCTGGTAATCTATAGCTGCTGTTTTTTACCAAATCGATCTGAACAAGATTTTAAAAGCTTCTTGGACGCACTGGCGGACGACATCGCTAGGAGGAGAGGGAGCAAAATTATTGCGGGAGACTTCAATGCCAAAGCTGTTCTGTGGGGTCCCCGAAGGCTGATATGCAAGGGGAAATATTGCTAGATTGGATGGTCAGCCAAGATCTGCTGGTGGTGCATAAGGAAAAAACTCCCACCTTTGTGAGGGGACGATCCCAGTCAATTATAGACATTACTATGGCAACGCCAACCATAGCGTCGAATATCCGACAATGGACAATGGAGGAGGAAAAAAGTATGAGTAATCATCGGTATATCACCTTCCAGCTGACCATAGGGGAGGAACCAATGAACAGGTATTATGCAGCCTCGGGTTGGGTACTGAGGAAACTCGACATCAACGAATTAAGATCAATACTAGTACGGGAGTCGCATGAAGAATGTTTAGACTATGCACAGCCAGTAAGCAGGTTGTCGCAGGTATGTGATCAAGTTATGCCTAGAAGGAAAACCACAAGTGTTAAAAGAAAACCATGTTTTTGGTGGACCGAAGACATCTTCAAACTAAGAGTAGCTGCTGCGACTGCCCGTCGGCAGTATCAGAGAAGGAAGAAAAATGATGCAAACGGGGGAGAGTTGGAAATGGCCGCTTTCAAAAACGCCCGTAGGGAGCGTAAAAGTGCCATAAAGAATAGTAAAATGCGGTCCTGGCAAAAGTTTTGTGAAGATATCAATAAAGACACGTGGGGTTTAGGCTATAAAATAACGGCAAAAAATCTTAAAGGCAATGTTGCAGAAGAGCTCCCCGGGGAAAGGGTGAAGGCTGTATTAGAAGCATTTTTCCCACAACGGACGGTGCGACATAGCGAGGAGATTTATTCTATAGTAGACCGGGAGAACATTCCACCCTTTACCGAGGAGGAATGACGGCGGCCAAAAAAATTAAGATAAAAAAAGCACCAGGTCTGGATGGCATCCCGACCGAGGTGATAAAAGAGGCATGCAGAATGATGCCTAAAACCGTCCTATCGGTCATGAATAAGATGATATTGGATGGAAGCTTCCCAGTGGAGGGCCGTAGAGTAAAGGTAGTACTGACTAAAAAGCCAGGTAAATTTACAGATGATCCAGGGTCGTACAGGCCTATATGTCTGATAGATTCTGCCAGCGAGCTCGCTGAGCATCTCTTAAATGAGAGACTTAAGATCGAGGTCGAGAGGAAAGGTGGTTTATCAACAAAGCAATATGGGTCCAGGGAAGGGAGATCGACGTTGGATGCAGTAGAAGAAGTGCTAAAGATAGCTAAGCATGCCAACTCGGAAACCTGAAGGACGCGAAAGATGAGCCTGGTCATCCTGCTTGACATAAAAAACGCGTTCAACACGGCCAGTTGGGAGAAAGTTATGGAAGCTCTTCGTAAAGTGGGGGTGTCACCATACATACTAAAGGTGATCAATAGCTACCTGAGTAACCGGAGTGTAATATACATACAGAACAATGGCGAAAGACTCACCCTCCAATAACATTATAATTTGAATTAGGGCCGCTATACTTGCGGCCACGTCCCCAATGCTCCACCCGGAGGTACTACATTGGGTTTAAACGCTAAAATAATCGTGCTTCTGATTAATTCTGACTTCATAGTTAATCCACCCTAAATAAAAAACTAAATAAAAATCTAACAAACCTAAAAATCTAACAAACCTAACAAGCTATAACAATCTAACAAACATAAAAATCTGACCAACTGAAACAAAACTAAAAACAGGGTTGTAAATAATGGTATCCCAAGCGCTGACTTTGGCGTGTACCCGATCAACAAGACACGAGCAAAAATAAGAGGAGGAGGGATCCGTAATACCGGATAGCAGACGCCGGCTCTGCTTACCAGTGCGACCTGAAGGGTCGTCTTAAAACTATCCAAATCTAGCTAACTTATTTAAATCCATCCCTAGCTTTCCCTATCATTCCCTAACTGATTTATATTATGATTACAATCTTCACTATTCTACTCTTCCTTCCCAAATATATACTGCAACCAATATGGCGACAGAACGTCAAACAAAATAAATATGCCATAAAATGCTACAATGCATGGTAATAAATAAATAAATATAAAGTGTGAATATAAAGTATAAATAAATATATAAATAAATGTCTAATAAGCGTTAAGCATATAGCAGTGCACAAAAAAGCAAAAGCATCACCCTATTTGTCAGGTGCACTCGCACAAGCATTATGTCGGCTAGCGCCATTACACACAAAACGTGCTTGTTAAATTATTTCAAAAACTACTAATTAATGTAAATCAAAGCTTGTGCGAGAACAGCCGCCATAATTTAAGTCTTACCTCCATGATAAAATTCTCCAGCATCCGAAGATCTGGTCGTCTGCTTACATCTAACTGTAACTTACTTCTAAGGGGAGGATTGGGTGCACTGCTAAAGTCCTGGTGAGTATGCACTAAATGTTCTTGGGGGGGATCACAATCACTATCACTATCACTTCACTTTCAAGTCCTGGGGGGATGCGCGGTTTCACTCTATTTTATTATCTTTGTTTATTTTATTGATTTAATTTAATGAGGGTTTCTGATTTATTCGTTATTGTTTATTTGTTATTATTTATTCCCGATTTCCCGATTTTCCGCACATAATTATGAAGATAGGCAGTGATTGTATTAATGGTGTGGGGGTTTTTCGTGCATATTGGACATTTGGGTATAATTATCATGTTATTTTATTATTATTATTATTTTTTATTTTTTTTAATTTTTAAATATCAGGTTTTGGTTATATCTATGCTCGTATCCTTACTCACGCCAAGTCAATCTAAAATTTTCCAATCCTCCCACCAACCCCACCGAATTTTACACGCGGTTATCATTGTCTAATCTCGCAACCCTTTGCGCGAATTCTTTTAAGGCTGTCCAGAACGCCTTCTGGTTAACCACTTCCCCGACTTCCTCTAGGCTCTTTGGCCATGCCAGACCTAAGGTAGCTAGTTTGCTATCAGCCAACCCACGATTTTCCGCCTCAAGCGGGCAGTCGAAGAGCACGTGCTCTGCGCTTTCCGCGCCCTCACCGCATTCGCAGCGGTCGCTGTTGGTTAGCCCGAACCTTTGTAAATACGCCTTCAGGGCACCGTGCCCTGTTATCAACTGCACCATTTTGTGATCGAGCTTAACCTCGATCCTACCTCTAGCTTCTATGCTCGGTATGAATTTGTGGGTCAATCTGCACGTGACAGCGTTGTTCCACCTCTCTTCCCATTGTCGAATTGATTTTTCGCGCAGCTTTCTTTTAATCAAAGACTTCGGTATTGACGAATATGATATTCGAAAGTCTCCCGTCGCGGCTTCTTTAGCTAATTCGTCAGCCCTATCGTTTCCTACGTTACCATTGTGCGACCTGACCCAACAGAACTTTAAACGTCGAAACTCGAGCGCCGTACGCGCTATCCTCCAGACGTCCGCTTGGAGGTCTGTCGAGGTGTTCATATTTGTTTAATCCGTCAGCGCCGATTTACTATCACTGATTATATAATACTCGTCTCTGCCCGTATGGTTTATTACGTAATCGATAGCCTCTCGTATGGTTACCCTCCAATAACAGCTGGCGTTCCCCAGGGTTCGGTACTAGGACCGATGCTCTGGAATATTATGTATGGCGAGGTTTTAAGACTTCCATTACCAGAAGGAGCTAAATCTATTAGCTTCGCAGATGACCTGGCAATTGTTGTGGTGGCACAAACTGAGGAAAGCCTGTGTATTAAAGCCAATAGAGCCATTAGAATTGTGGAGGAATGGATGGAGGAAGCGCGACTACAGCTTGCTTCACCAAAAACCGAAGCAGTATTGCCGACTAGCACAAGAAAAATTAAACCGATTATGTTGAGCGTTGGAGGGGTCAGCATCATACCTAAGGAGGCCAAATACTTGGGGATTATTTTGGATAGGAGGTTGTTTTTTAAGGAACATATTAAGAAGCAAGCTACGAGGGCCCAGGCAGCAATCCAAAATATTTGTAGGCTTATGCCGAACATTGGAGGACCAACTGCAGGCAAGAGGAGGGTGCTAGCTGCAGTAGCAGAGTCAATTCTGCTTTATGGCGCACCACTATGGGCGGATTGCATGACCGTGTAGGCTCGGAAGGCAATCCTGTACAAGGAACAAAGGCGTGTGGCGTTAAGAGTGGCCAGTGCTTATAAAACCGCGTCGGCAGAAAGTATTTTGGTCATCACTGGTATAATACTTGTGGACCTGCTTGCTCGAGAAAGAAAAGAATGTAGGATAGAGAGCATTGATCCTGGAAGAGCACGAGAGAAGACGATTATGAGATGGTAAGAGAGATGAGATACATCAAACAAAGGCCGATGGACGTATGAATTGATTCCAGAAATTTCATTCTGGTTAAACCGAGGTAATCGCGTAATCGGTTACCATCTAACACAGGTGTTAACCGATCACGGATGCTTTGCTAATTATCTTTATGCCATGGGCAAATATAGCGACGATAAATGCATAATGTGTAGCGAGGACGATGATCCGAAACACACGCTGTTTACATGTGCTAGATGGACGCAGCGTAGATATAAATTAGAGAGCGAGTTAGGGGAGAGGATAAATACCAAAAATTTAGTAAGCCTAATGCTTGGTTCCGCGGCCAACTGAAAGACCGTTGACGAATATGTCACATATGTCCTGACGACCAAAGAGGCCAAGGAAAGACAACTAAAAGGATAAAATAACTGCTATGCCCTCTGACGGCGCAATAGTTAAAAATAATAACCATACCCCTCGAGATCCTCGAAGTAATGCCAAACGGTGGTTCCGGGGAGACTCCGTCACAAGATTGAAGGGGGAAGGGAGTTTAGTAGGTAGTCCTGAGAGATAGTGTTAGTCCCACACTCCCTCCGGTAGTTGATGCTTAAATAGCCAACCGGAGGCAGGCAATAAAGAGCTTCTCCTAAACCCATGAAAAAAAAATGAAATAATGTTAAGACGATGTACCAATATAATAGTGGGTACAATATTATTGGAACTACAGTACAGCTTAAATAATGTTTATAATTATAAGTAAATGAAAATAAACTATTCAATACGCGCACGTTGTACAAATAGAATATGACGCCTATCAAGTACTTTCCGATAGTGTGCTGACTTTCACTAGCAATTGTAAGCATTACGCTTACGCAACGGTAAAAATTCACAGTTCTACTGCGAAATTTTAACACTAAATGCGCTGAATATTACAATACTTTTTCAACAAAACTTCGTTTGGTTAATGAGATGGTCTAGTCTGTCGGTCGGTCTGTCTGTCTGTCCGTTGCACGGTTCCCGTGATGTTACAAGACATATAATATATGATTCTTATCCAGTTTTTTACGCTGAATACGAATACGCTATTCACTTTTCGATATTTCAATTATTAATCAAGATATTCGACTTTAAATACGAATTTTTACACATTACTATTTATTATTTTCGCGTACAATTAAATTTCAAATATTTAACACAAAGGTAAGTAATATTTGTTGAACTTAATGTCTAAGTTTGGTTGTGAGCCGTACATGCGGCTTAGAATTTTTTTTTTATACATGAATTATTAAACTTATTATGCTAAAAATTGATATAG